>CM038049.1:127005162-129405162 GCA_021397845.1 Areca catechu
TATTTCCTTATTTTCTAGCTAGGTTTTGAGAGGGAAAAGGATTCTTATGTAAAGACTTATGTGCCCTTACTTGGAGCCCAAGATTAAGGGTCTATTTAAAAAACCCTAGCCTCTTGTATGAAGGGAGATTTTTGATATGAAATAAACCTTGAGTTCTTTTATTTCTTTGTGTGATTACCCTGATGTGTGCATAAAGGGGTTTGAGAATTCTTCTTCCCGGTGTTTGCAATCATCTTCCTGCCGCCAACCATCCTTCCAGCCCCTCCAAAACTTTCTTTCCTTTACTGTTTTTCTTTATTTTCTTGATCTCCTTTGAGTTTTCTAACCCCTGATAGGTCATTTGCAGGTCCCCTAGTTCCTACGAATCCAATGACTCCAGCCATGCCTCAATCGGACCACCGAGCAGAAAGCCGGGTATCCATGGGTCTTTGGCTCGGTTTTCCAGGCCGTATCCGTCGAGGAACGAGAGATCCCTTCGCTGCGATCTTCACCAGGAACTTCAGACATTATCAGGTACACCCCCACTACCTCCAGTCTTATTATTGTAGGAGAACTTGCCCTAACCGAGGCTTCTCAGCCCCGACGATCCTTCTTTAGTACTTTTCTAGGTTCTAATCTGCATGCTTGGTTGGCTTCAAAAATTCATACAAAACTCCCTACAACTAATTTTGATCTGAAATTCGAGAATTAATCACCTAACCCCACATATAAAATATACAAAAAGAATTGCATGCATATTAGTCCCGCATCATTGACCAAGGGACGTACTGCTACAAGATGATACCCTTCGGTCTGAAGAATGCTGGGACCACATACCAGCACCTGGTCAGTAGGGTCTTCAAAGATCAAATCGGCCAGAACATGCAGGTGTACCTAGATGACATGCTTGTCATGAGGAAGCCGAGCTCGGACCACGTCGCTGACCTCGCCGAAGCCTTCAACAACCTCCGAAAGCACTAAATAAAACTGAACCCAGCAAAGTTCACCTTCGAAGTGGTAGCAGGGAAGTTCCTTGGCTTCATGGTCACTCAGAGGGGCATTGAAGCAAACCTAGAGAAGGTCCAGGCGATCGTCGACATAGAGCACCCGATATCCAAGAAGCAAGTCTAGCACCTGATGAGGCATATTACAGCCCTAAGTCGGTTCATCTCGAGGTCAGCCGATCACTGCCTTCCCTTCTTCAAGGTGCTATGCAAGATGCACGACTTCACCTAGACGGAGGAGTGTAGGGCAGCCTTTGAAGAACTGAAGGAGTTCCTAGCTTCTCCCCCGATGCTCTCCAGATCGAAGGGAGGGAGGAGCTCCTGCTCTACCTAGCGGTCAAACCTGGAGCTGTCAGCTCGGTCCTCATCCGTGCGGACAAGGACGGATCTCAGAAGTCGGTATACTACACCAACAAAATCCTTCACGAAGCGGAGATCAGGTATACCCATTCCAAAAAATTTATTTTTACTCTAATAATGTCTGCTAAGCACCTCAGGCCCTACTTCCAAGCGCATCCCATTATGGTGGTGATAAACCAGCCCTTGATGACCATACTCCCATTATGGGAGTCGGCTCTTGATACAAAAATACTGAAACTTCCTCCGTGCCGTGCCACCACGAGTCAGCTCTTAATCCAAGAGTTAGCTCTTGCAAATCTTCAAAAAAGGTGCTTCAAGCTTCTCCAAAAATCTTCAACATTGAATCAACTAGAAGCTAATCTACATACCTTATATTTTTTGCAATTTTTCAACCCTTATACAAGATTACAAGATTGATAAGTTTAGGGCTTTTACAAGTTCAAGCTCATAAATCTTTATACATAATTGAATTACCTTCCAATCAGTTTGAAAACCATTTTATACTTAAGGTAACTAATTTCCTGTAAAACTTCTTAAATAATTGAAAAGAATTAGTATCAAATACATACTCCAATATTTTGTGATCATCAAAATCATTACAGGGGTCAACAATCTCTCTCTTTTTGATGATGACAAAATACTGGGCATGATTAAAAATTAAAGCACTTTACAATTGCAGTATATTCGAATTTGTGTGTGTTATCAACACTATGTGCCACAATGTATCAAATGTATCATATGTATAAAACTGAATACTATAAAGTATCATATGTATCGATATATTGAATTTTCCATATCAAATGAACAATGTGTATCGAAACATGATGTATCAACACAGAATTTTTCAAGAGCATCAATATGTATCGAAACTTATGAATTTTTGAAGTAAAGCTCCCCCTTACTATTTGTAAAAGTATTTTATCAAGTTTCAACAAATCAACCATTCATATAGCTTATTATAAACAATTTCCAAGCAATTTCCATGAATCAACATAGCTTTTTCAGATTGAACATTCATATCATATTCATATCATATCATTGCATTCATTTTCATGCACAATCAACCTTCTCCCCCTTTTTGTCATCAACAAAAGGCATACGAGAGAACATTCATTCATAATATTTTAAGATGTGTAGCATAAAAGACTAGACATGTACCATAAAAAGTGATCTCAATATATATATATATAAAAGTCAGTACAAATGTGATACATTACATATGTGCCTCGGCACAACAAAATTGTATCACAACAACTAAAACATAACAACATAGAGTCCCAAGATAACAAGATAAAATCCTAATATCAAAATGATGCGCTAGGATCATCACTATTTGGTTCTTCCTCATCAGAGAAGGAACCAACCTCTAGATTACCTGGACTAGGTTTGAACTTGGGGAACCTAGGGCGGAGATCCCTAATCCTAGTCCTAGTAGGAGTAGATGTCCTAGTCACTTTAGTTTTAGCTTTAACTTTAGCTTTGGACTCTGACGATATAATGATCGGCGTAGGTCTGACAGAGAGTGGATCAAAAGATAGTGCCAAGGTGCTGGTGGTCGAAAGTATCTAGGTAGCCTATGTCTGTCCAACATCAGTAGATCCAGTAGCCTCTACACCAACCTCGGACTCAACATCTATAGGAACATCAGTAAACTGTGTAGGCTCTCCCTGCTCATGATCAGTGCCAGTCGCAGTGTCAGGTGCTGTGGAAGTCGAAGGTGCATGCTGGCTAGCCATAGAAAGCTGTCTCGATATGGTCATGATCTCCTGAAATCCATGCTGCATCTCAGACTGAAGTGAACTGATCCTCCTATCAGTGTCAGTCCTGAGACAAGAAATCTCCTTCAAGACTCTCTGAAGTCTGTCATCTGTATCATGCTTAGTAGCAGTAGGAGTCCTGACTGGTGAGTGAGGTGTTGTAGGAGCTGGCTCGGATGGTCCAGCCTCATCAATCTATGCCTCAATCTCCTCACCATGTCCCGGAGCAGCCTGTGCATCATCATCTGAATCCTCTGAATGTGCTACAAGAATACCTAATGTCTTCTTGATCCAACTGCCATCAACTTTAATAAATCCCATCCTGGTAAGGGATTTAGCAGTATACCTGTCAGTATGCAGCAACAGATGGGTATCCTCTCCAATTAGATCAACATGAGCATCTTGGAACAACAATATAAACACCATCCCGTAAGGCAAACAAGCTCGTGCCCTATGTGCTGCCTCCCTTATCTGAGAAATCATAATAAATGGCAGGTTGAGGGGCTCCCCCTCAATTAGTCGCCTCATAAACATTAGATTGCGCTCACTGACCCAATCAAATCTCCCCGTCCGGGATAAGAAAATCCTGCTAATGATATTATGCAACAGCCTCATTTCCAATGAAAGCTGATTTGCACTTACATGTATAATGCCCTTCACATTAGATCTTTCCAATATAAGCCTAAGGGTCTTCATCTTCTCTTTTATAACCAAATAACACTCTCCTTCCTTTGGTATTTTAAGTAAACTTGAAAGCTTCTGCTCACTTACCTCTATGTGCTTCCCTTTTACTGTTCCTTCCAAATGAAAAGCTCCCAATGACATGTTCTCAAAAAACTGACGAACTAAATTTGGATAAGTTGAAACATTCAACAAACAAAAGTCTTTCTAGCCTTGTTTTTCAAGCCAATCACTTATATGAAGTTGTTCTTGCTCCAGAAAATGAAAATCTATACATCTACCCGAGGTTACCTGTCAATTTCCCATAGGAATTACTTGCCGAAGTGCTTGAAGCTCTTCTTCCTGCTCAATAGGTTGCTCTTCTTCCGGAATAGAAGTATCAACCGCCTCTTGGTCCTTCATTCTTCTGCCACAGACTGAACTACCCTTCTTGCTTTCTTTGCCACAGCCTTGCGAGGTGCCATTATGCTAGGATTGAAGGATTGGAGGGATTTGAGAGGGTTTTTGGAATGTTTCCTAGAGTGGAGTGAGGAGTCGGCTAGGAGAGAACGGTCAAAACCTAAAAATACAATGAATAGGAAACCTTGAAACCCTATTTAAAAAGCTTCGGCCCGACCTTCGAGTCAGCTCGTCGAGCGCCTAAATAACTCGAGTCGGCTCGAGCAAAAATCCAATCTAAAGGTTAAAATAGGTCAAACTCGGTTTCTAAAGGTTTCTTGAACCGAAAATAGGTTGTCCTATACTCTAAAAAATAATTTAAGATTTCTAGATAATTTTTCCTTAATTTTCAAAAATTAGGTCAAATAGGTTTAGAATGGGTCACATAGCCCTAATTCTCCTCTAATTTTCTCAAATCTATCTAAACTTAATGGTTTAGTAAAAATGTCTACTAGTTGGTCTTCAGTAGGTACAAATTCAAGTTCCACAACATTGTTTAAAATATGATCACGAATAAAATGATGTCGAATTTCAATATGCTTAGTTCATGAGTGCTGAATTGGATTTTTAGATAAATTAATAGCATTAGTATTGTCACATTTAATAAAAATTTTAGATTGGACAACATCATAATCTTCTAGTTGTTGCTTGATCCACAACACTTGAACATAACAGCTCCCAACAGCTACATATTCTGCTTCAGCAGTAGATAGTGCCACAGAGTTCTGTTTGCGATAGTGCCAAGAAATCAAGTTAACACCTAGAAATTGACAGGTGCCACTTGTGCTCTTTCTATCTATTTTACATCCTCCATAATCAGCATCAGAATAACTAATTAACTTCAATGATGTATGTTTAGAATACCATAAGCCTACATTACATGTACCTTTCAGATATTTAATAATTTTTTTAACAGCCATGATGTGTGATTATTTAGGATTAGATTCAAAATATACACACATACAAACACTAAATAGTATATCAGGTCTACTAGCTGTCAAATAAAGTAATGAACCGATCATACCTCGGTACAGCTTTTGATCAATATTTGTGCCATTTTCATCTTTATTCAGTCTACATGCAGGACTCATGGGTGTTCCACATACTTTGCTTGATTCCATGCCAAATTTCTTGATTATCTCTTTGATATACTTGGCCTGGTTGATCAGGATACCTTCTTTAGTTTATTTGATTTGAAGTCCAAGAAATTAACTCAGCTCACCCATCAAGCTCATTTCGAATTCTCCCTACATTAGCTTAGCAAAATCTTGACACAAAGATTCATCAGTAGATCCAAAGATAATGTCATCAACATATATTTGAGCAACTAAAATATCATTTTTCTTTCTTTGAATAAAATAATATGGTGTCAACACTACCTCTTACAAATTCATTTACATTTAAAAAATTACTTAGTCTATCATACCAGGCTCGAGGTGCCTGTTTCAGACCATACAAAGCTTTATTCAGTTTGAAAATATGATTTGAAAAAGTATGATTGATAAAACTAAGAGGTTGCTCAACAAAAACTTCTTCAGATAAAAAACTGTTCAAAAAAGTACTTTTTACATCCATTTGAAATAACTTGAAATTCATAAAACATGCATAAGCTAGTAGCAATCTAATGGCTTCTAATCTAGCTATTGGTGCATAGATTTTATCAAAATCTATTCCTTCTTCTTGATTATATCCTTGTGCAACCAGTCTAGCCTTATTTCTAATTACATTACTATCTTCATCTAGTTTATTTCTATAAACCCACTTAGTTCCTATAACAGGATGATCATTGGGTCTTTCTACTAGGGTCCAAACATTATTTCTTCTAAATTGGTTTAATTCATCATGCATTGCTAACATCCAATTAGGATCAGTTTTGGCTTTTTCTATATTGTGATGGGGGACACGGATAGGATTGTTGGTGAGCCTAGAAGTCACCTAAATTAGGGTACTATTTTTTTTTTATATTTTTTCTCAAGGGGTGGCGAAGGAATAGTGGGGATGTAGGATAGGATCTGGATCTCATGGACTTTGGGACTCACCCTAACAAAGAGACCTCTCACCTCAGGGCATTACACCCTCTTCGATACTTGAAGGTGCTAGGATGGATCTCAAAGGTCATGAGGGGATAAAGAAGATGGAATGGGAAGGGGAATAACTAGGACATCATGCCCATGCCCGAAGGCGAAGGCAAGAAGAATCACTCTTCTAAAAAACTCAAATTTTTTTCTCCAAAAACTATTTTTTACAAAGGACTGAGGGTGGTATTTATAGACCTGTCCAATCCTCATTTGAATTTGAATACAAGATAAAAGATAGGAATGATTCAAATTCAAATACAAGATAGGATAAGATAAGCCTATCCATATCTCAATCCTAACCAACCAAATCCTAATTCAAAATTCAAACAAAAGATAAAGATAAATCCCAAAAAAATTTATTAAAA
Organism: Areca catechu; assembly: GCA_021397845.1. Lineage (NCBI taxonomy): Eukaryota > Viridiplantae > Streptophyta > Magnoliopsida > Arecales > Arecaceae > Areca > Areca catechu. The sequence goes on from CM038049.1 coordinate 127,011,825, forward strand.
TCTGTGCTACTCCGAGATCGGTGCTGCTCTAGGATCAGTGCTGCTTCAGGATCAGTGCAACTTCCAGATCAGTGCTACTTCGAGATCAGTGATTCTCTAAAATCAATGCTGCTCTGAGATCCCCATCATTCTCCTGAGGTGGGGAGAACTCGACTCCATCGAGTCAGACTCAGATCCAGCTAGCCATGAGGCCTTTTTTTTTTATTCTTTTTTTAAAAAACTTTTTTTCACTATTTTTTTTATTATTTCTGGCCTGCACTTAAAAGTCAGCATGTAAAGCTGGCATGCTTTGAGAAGTGTGCAGAGGGGAAGTCAGCTCCGAATGCTGGGTTTGTGTTCACGTTCGTGCATAACAGCTTCTCCTTCTCCTTCACAGGCTGAACCAAGAATAGAGGGATTTTTGCCGGTGAGCTCTCTGGCAACGGCACTGGGGAGGAGGACAGCAACTCGGGGAAGAAGATGAGGGCAACTCAGCACTGGGGTGGACCGGAGGAGGGAGTTTATACATGGAGATCCGGAGGAGACTTATGGATAGCAAGAGACTGGAGGGGCTTCTAGACGACAGGAGACCGGGGACGGGAGTTTTGGGCATGGAAGATCGGGGCTGGGAGGTTTGGATGACAGGAGATCGGAGGAGGTTTGGGCGACGGAGAACCGGAGGAGGTAGATCTGGCATCGGGCGGCTTGGGCCATGGTGGAGGTTTGGGCGGAGAGGAGGGCGAGGCGATGGAGAAGAAGGCACAGCTGGGCTTAGCGGTGGTCTTTCTGGTGAGGTCGCAGATGCCAGAAGATGATGATGGTGACGGTTGCGAGGAAGATAAGGACCCAGGGGAGCAAGGCGCCGGCGGCACCGGCGATGTAGTCAGGGATCTCGAAGGAGACGGTGATGTGGGACTGGGCGGCAAGGTTGTAGACCTTGTTAGGGAGGATGTCGACCCAGCGATGGAGGGAGAGGGAGGGGGAGCAGAGGAGGTGGGCGACGGTGTAGAGGGCAGGGAGGGGGAAGGACAGGGCCGCTCCACCACCGGAGTCGAATGAGCATGGCGACATGGGCAATCGTAAAAGAAGGAGAGGTCTTGGACGCCTCTTTGGGCGAGGGTTTTGAGCCAGGTATCGACGTTGGGGAGGATGAAGAAATAGCCAGAGAGCTGGTAGGTGGGGATGGATCCATGGTGGATAGAGAGGATCTGCTCGATGGCACCGACGTGCCATGCCTCCTTCTGGCTCCGCATCCAGAATTTGGTGTGTTTACTCCTATGGCGGAGGATGGAGTCATCGAGGTTAAGGGACGCGATGGTCCAGATGTGGCACCACCAGGTGGAGAGGATGCTGGTCCGGATGGAGTCTCTGATGGGAGGAGGGAGATGATGTAGGAGAGGACATCATCCGAGAGGTTGCTGATTCAATCCAGATCATTTGCGCTACCTCCTCGATAGCATGGCGCGCCAGATTTGGATCTCCATGCCCTCCTCTTCCTCTTCCTTCTACCGCTGGTTTTGTACGGGTTGGAACTTGGAACAGAGACCAAGAACAGAAGAAGCCTGGTGGAACGCGTGAGAAAGAAACAAGATCGTTGGTGAAGGAAATCTGGAAGGCGGCGGTGGAGTTTGGGAGGAAGCATGGAAGAAGAAAATGGAATTGTTGGAAACTTGGATTTTTTTTTTTTTTTGGTTTTGGATTTGGGAAGATGATAGGATGGAAAAAAATTTGAATCGATGGTGCGAGATCTAGAGTGATATGAAGGTATCCTAATTTTCTAGCTCTGATAACAAAATTGATGTGGGACACGGATAGGGTCGTTGGTGAGCCTATAAGTCACCTAAATTAGGGTACTATTTTTTTTGATATTTTTTCTCTAGGGGTGGTGAAGGAATAGTGGGGATGTAGGATAGGGATCTGGATCTCATGGAGTTTGGGACTTATCCTAATGAAGAGACCTCTCACCTCTAGGGCATTACACCCTCCTTGATACTTGGAGGCACTAGGATGGATCTCAAAGGTCACGAGGGGATAAAGAAGATGAAATGGGAAGGGGAATAACTAGGGCATCACACCCATGCCCAAAGGCGAAGGCAAGAAGAATCACTCTTCTAAAAAACTCAAATTTTTTTTTCCAAAAATTATTTTTTACAAAGGACTGAGGGTGGTATTTATAGACCTGTCCAACCCTCATTTGAATTTAAATACAAGATAAAAGATAGGAATGATTCAAATTCAAATACAAGATATGATAAGATAAGCCTATCCATATCTCAATCCTAACCAACCAAATCCTAATTCAAAATTCAAACAAAAGATAAAGATAAATCCCAAACAAATTTATTAAAATCTGTGCTACTCCAGGATCGGTGCTGCTCTAGGATCGGTGCTACTCCAGGATCAGTGCGGCTTCGAGATCAGTGCTGCTCTGAGATCCCCATCATATTGTGTGGTTCTACATGTGAAACAAAAGCAATTAAATCATGTGCATCTCTATATGCAGATCTAGTTTTAACACCTTGAGATGGGTCTCCTATAATTAATTCTTTAGGGTGTGATTGTACATACCTCTATTCTTTAGGTATATCATCATGCTTTTTACTCACCTCTTCTTCATGTGGTTCACTGATTGTTTGTCTTTGAGGGTCAAGTCTTTTATTCCATGATGTAAAGTACCTGCATCATCATCAGCAAAATCTTCCTTTCTCGAAGATGTAATGTCAGATTCATTGAAAACAATATAAACAGATTCTTTAACAGTCAAAGTTCTTTTATTGAAAACTTGATAGGCTTTACTATTTAAAGAATATCCAAGAAAAATAGCCTCATCAGATTTTGTATCAAATTTACCAAGATTGTCTTTTCCATTATTAAGAACAAAATATTTGCATCCGAAGACATGAAAATATTTAATATTTAGTTTTCTATTATTCCAAAGCTCATAGGGGGTTTTTCTGATAATAGGTCTAATCAAAACTCTATTTAAAATATAGCATGCAGTATTCACAGCTTCTATCCAAAAGTATTTTGGAAGATTTCCTTCACAAAGCATTGTTCTCGACATCTCTTCTAAAGTACGATTCTTTCTCTCTACAATACTATTTTGCTGTGGTGTTCTAGGAGCAGAAAAATTATGATCAATACCATGCTTTGTGCAAAAGTGATCAAAATACTGATTTTCAAATTCGGTGCTATGATCACTACGAATTGAAATGACAGATAAATTTTTCAAATTTGTAACTCTTTTGTAAAACTTTTTGAATATATTAACAGTTTCATCTTTATGTGCAATAAACAAAACCCATGTGTATCTTGAAAAGTCATCTACAATCACAAGTCCATATTTCATACCACCTAGGCTGGTAGTCCTAGTAGGTCCAAATAAGTCCATGTGAAGTAGCTCTAAGAGTCTAGTTGTAGAAACAATGTTTTTGAATTTAAAACTTCCCCTAACTTGTTTTCCTAATTGACAAGCATCGCAAAAATAATCAAAATTAACTTTAATTTTCGGCAAACCTTTGACTAAATCTTTTGCAATAAGTTTAGCTATTTTGTCCATACTAGCATGACCAAGTCGCCTATGCCATAGTAAACTTGATTCCTTGCTATTGTCATTCATTGCTACAAGACTTGTATTACTTGACATAGCTAGATCATTAAGATCTACTACATAAATATTACCAAGTCTGTGTCCAATGAATTTAGTACTAGAGTCAAGTGGATCAACTACTATACATATTGATGACTTGAAGAATACATTAAAACCAATGTCACATAGCTGACTAATACTAAAAAGATTATGCTTTAACTTTTTTACAAGTAACACATTTTCAATAAATGTAGAACGAGTAATTTTAATTTTACCAATACCGATTATCCTTCATTTTCTATTGTCATCAAATGTTACCATTCCACCATCCTTTTGTTCTAAAGTGAAGAATTGATCAGCATCACCCATCATGTTCTTGAACAACCGCTATCCAGATACCATCTTTTCTTTATACTTGTGGCTACAAGACATCCCTGCAAAATAATCATTTAATAAATTTAGGTACCCAAGCTTTCTTGGATCCTTGCAAGTTAGTGGAAATGGTTCCTTTTGGAACCCAAACTTTCTTAATTTTCTTTTGTCATTGTGTTTCAAATGACATTCAAAAGCTTTATGACCAATGTTATTACATGCATAGCATACAATCTTTGAATTTGAATAATAACCATGAGATGATGCAAATTTAGGTCTAACATGTTTTGAACTAATGAATTTAAGAGCATATGAGGTAGAAGCTGAAAATTTGTTTGAAATAGAGCCTTTATAACCAATTCCAAATTTATTATTTGTTTCTTTTTGATCTTTTAAAATTAACTCAAGTTTATTAGAACTTAGGGTTAATTTTTCAACTAAGGGTTTCAATTTTTGAACTTCTTTCTTTAGGTCATCGTTTTCTTTTTTCAAACCTTATTTTTCTTAGAAAGCTCTTCTTTTTCAAACTGAACAACCTTGAGTCTTTCACAAACTAAGTTTAGTTCTCTTTGCAAGATTTTGTTTCTTTCATAAAATTTATTTTTGTCTTTTTCAAGTACATCACATTGATTCATTAAATCTCTCATTTTTAAACCACCTTTTTTGTATTTTACCAATAATTCACAAAAAGCATTATGCAATTCATCATAAGTGAACTCTAAATTAGGTTCAAAAGTGCTTACCTCGTCCTCCAAACCCATAAGACAAATTTGTGCAGTTTTTCTTGTCTCTTCATCCTCTTCTGTAGATGTGGTTTCATCACTATCACTCCAAGCAACTAGCATTGCCTTCTTCTTCTTTTTAGAGAATATCTTTTTCTTTCCTTCAGGACAATCAGGACGGATGTATCCTGGCTTCTTGCATCCGTAGCATATAGGAACTTGATCTTTATCTTTATCTTTATCTTTTTCTTTATCTCTTTCTTTTTCTTTTCTAAAATCACCTTTTCTATAATTCTTTCTCCATCTGTTTATTTTTCTTCTGCCCATACACCTTTTAAATTTCCTCATGACTAGGATAATTTCATCATTTCCAAGATCATCATCATCTGATGAGTCTGATTCTTCATTCTTATTTTCTTCAGTAGCTTTAAATGCAATGGCCTTCTTTCTTTTTGTATCTTCCTCAGTCCTTTGTTGCATAGCCAATTCATGTGTGATCAAAGATCCAAGCAGTTCATCCAAAGGCAGTGTATTTAGGTCCTTTGCTTCTTGAATTGCTGTCACTTTGGCTTCCCACTTATCTGGCAAATATCTTAAAACTTTTTGGACAAGATCAGCATTAGAATAAGTTCTACCAAGACTCTTGAGATCATTTATGATATCAGTAAAATGAGTATATATTGCAGATATAGTCTCACTAGGATCTATCTTAAATAGCTCATAATTATGTACAAGAAGATTAATTTTTGATGTTTTAACTTGAGAAGTGCCTTCGTGTGTGATTTCTAATTTGTCCCAAATTTCTTTAGCAGAATTGCAAGTTGAAATTTCATTAAACTCATTTGGATCAAAAGCACAATACAATAAATTCATTGCTTTAGCATTCAGTTCAGCTAATTTCATATCATTCTCGTCCCATCCTCTTCTGGTTTGGGAACCTCAACATCATTTACTTTAATTATGGATGTGTGAGGTCCTTTCATGATAATCTTCCATAAGTAAAAATATACGGCTTGAATGTATATCTTCATTCTTGCCTTCCAATAAGTGTAATTTGTTCTGGTGAAAAGTGGAGATCTATTTGTGGATTGACCTTCGACCAATGAAGTGCTCATGGGATGTGCCATATGTCTTTACACTAACTAACTTTCAGAGACTTTGCTCTGAAACCACTTGTTGCCCAGGTGGCTTCCCAAGAGAGGGGTGAATTGGGATTTGAAAAACTTTTCACAATTATGTGCACTTTAAAATTATTTTGTGTTGTGGTGCAATATGCAATGAGGAAGTAAATAAGTAAAAGTAATAAATCAAGTAAAGCACAATCACAAACACCAAGAAATAGAGTGGTTCGGAGTAACCGGCTCCTACATCCACTACCCAAGGATCACTTGAAATTTTTACTATATCTCCCAAACCAGAATACAGTTGGATTGTTTTACCAGGCTCACAATCCAAACCTATACATTTTGGTTTTACTGAGATTACCAAAGAAATCCAAACTCCCTTTGATTTTGCATGGGATCACCAAAGAAAACCCAAACACTTGGTTTTAAACCGGGAAAACCAAGAACCCAAACTTAGGTTTTATAAGGTTCACCTAAAAACCTTCAATCCTTTCTTAAGATACAGCCACTTGCTGTTCTTAGAGAGAAAACAAGAATAAAGGAATGATAATTATGCAACTACAACAAACCAAGTTTGTATAAGTGTTGCCGATGTAGATCAAGATGAAGTCAAGCCTTGAATGCTCTTCAATGCTCTTCAAGCTGCTTCTTCCCTTTTTTAATGAGTGGATTCAATGATAGAGTAAAGTTGGTGAAGCTTTGAATCCAACTTGAATGCTCTTTGAGGTAGGTAGTTGAGTGACTTAAAGGCTCTTTGATTTCTCAAGAAAATTCAACAATAAAGCTTTAATAATTATTTAATCCTCCAAAAATAATCTCCTTTATAGTTTTCCAAGAGATATGGCTGTTGTAAGGCCTTGGGATTCGTGAAATGGCCGTTGGAGATGAAATGAAATTCAAATTTCAACTTCAGCAACTAGCCGTTGGAGTGTAGAAAATGGCTCCATGAGTCGGCTCAAGTTCTAGGAGTTGGCTCGAAGTCTCAAACAGCCCAAAACAATTTTCTGTGGAAGCCGGCTCTTCAGGCTAGAGTTGGCTCTTGCCTTCAGACACTTCAAAATCATGAATGCCTAGAGTCGGCTCTTAGAGACAGAGTCGGCTTGGATTCTCAGAACTTCAAAATACCTAACTATGGAAGAGTCGGCTCTTGTGGTAGGAGTCGGCTCGAGGTCTCAGGCTTCAGAAAAATACTTTCTTCCATGAGTCGCTCTTAGGATGGGAGTCAGCTCTTGATACAGAAACAATGAAACTTTCTCCGTGCCGTGCCACCACGAGTCGGCTCTTGATCCAAGAGTCAACTCTTGCAAATCTTCAAAAAAGGTACTTCAAGCTTCTCCAAAAATCTTCAACATTGAATTAACTAGAAGCTAATCTACATACCTTATAATTTTTGCAATTTTTCAGCCCTTATACAAGATTACAAGATTGATAAGTTTAAGGCTTTTACAAGTTCAAGCTCATAAATCTTTATACATAATTGAATTACCTTCCAATCAGTTTGAAAACTATTTTATACTTAAGGTAACCAATTTCCTGCAAAACTTCTTAAATAATTGAAAAGAATTAGTATCAAATACATGCTCCAATGTTTTGTGATCATCAAAATCATTCCAGGGGTCAACATAGGTCCTAGCCGACTTCCTAGTCGAATGCACGGGACTTGCCGATGAGCCGGAGCAGACTTCCCCGGAGCATCAAGTTGAGCCCGGCATGGAGGAGGAACCTTGGGTCCTTCACGTGGATGGTGCATCCAACTTCGACGGGAGCAGAGTAGGACACATCCTTGCCAACAGCGATGGGGTCGCGACGGAATGTGCCCTCCATTTCAAATTTGCCATGACAAATAACCAGGCGGAGTGATGCAGCACGAAAGCTCTGATACCAAAAATGATGCAGAACAAAGAACAAGGAAGCGTATGCGGAATTAAATTTAAGATTAATTCTTTTTTTTTTCTTTTTTTTTATATTTCAGAAATTGGCTTTGACTCAAAGTAAAGCTAAACTAAGTTGAAGGAAACTAGGTAAGGATTGAAAGCACAATTTAGATGAAACTAAATTATCAAAGTAGTTCAGAAGTAACGGATCGCTGGGGGTTGAGAAACTCCCAGACCTAGGGTTTCGCTCCGAACTTTCAACAGAACAGAAATAGAGAGGAGAGATGGTTTACTAACCAGACAGTGATCTTCTCAGGATTTCGATGGAAGAACTCTCTCGAGCAGATTGTGGGATCCTCGGAGTCGGCTATCTTCGCAATGGATCCTCCAATACTGGTCTTGTGGTTTGGTCGGCTTCTCCTAGACTCAAGATCTGGGAAAGAAGAGGAACAAGTGATGGAATTCAGATACTCAAGAAAAGATTTACCAGGTTGAAGAACTTGAAAGCTGAAGTTGCTGAAATCAGGATTCTCGTGGAGGCCGATCTGACTTCCTCTTAGAATTGCTGTAGATCTGAAGTATCTGGACTGGAGCTGGATGCTGGTGGCCGGCCTGGGCTTGGAGAGGGTGGCCGTGAGAAGTGGAATAGACTAGGGCTTGGTGGAAAGAGAAGGGTGATGGCGGCTAGGGTTTGGGAGTGGAGTGGCTAACCTAGGGTTTGGGTTTTGGAGATCTCACACCTCCTCAAGGTTCCTGGGGAACCCGGATTTACTCCCTCACGGAGCTCAACACTTGGATGCAAGTGCGGAAGAGAGAAAATACAGAGTTTGCTCACACAAAAAAAACTTGAATTCATTCATCTGATTTTTTTCAAGAGTTACATAGAGTTGAATATATAGACATAACAAAGAAATAAAATTTCATACACTTCCCATGTGGGACTAATAGGACTAACTCACACTTTAGGCATCAAATTCTCTTCCCAAGACTCCTTCCATGAGTGGGCAGCCCAAAAACTCCAAGAAAACTTGAAAATCAGCTCCAAATGGCAGGTTATGGGGGTGTCTCCTAGTATCTCTCCATGAATCAAGGATTTTTCCTTCATGGTTTGGCTCTTTTGGACACCTCCTAGTCTTGCTCCACAAGTTTAGGCTTCTTCCTTTCATGGCTTTGGCACTTTAGGAAACTTTTGGGTGCCTCATTGATTTTCTCCCCAAGACATGCTCTCTTCCCTTCTATAACTTGGGTTTTTATGGAACATTGTGGGGCACCTCCTTGATCCTCTCTTCAAGAAAAATTCTTGCCATCCTGGCTTGGGTTTATCTGGAAAGAAGTTGGCTCCTCCTTGGATTGAGGTATCTTGATGGATTTCTCCCCCAAGTGGCGCATGAAAGAAGGGACCTGCTTTCTTGTGGTGTGGGGACCAAGGCACACTGGATGGAGATGTGGCACCTCCTGGACTCTGGCGTGTGGCTGGGAGTGTGGCGCCCACTTGCTTGGTCCTGGAAGAAAATGTGGCACCTTGGAGAAGACCTAGACCACTACTAGGACTTGTATTGAGTCAACATGACTCAACAAAATTTAAATTGCAGGGAAATACATACTCAAACTAAAATTGAGTTGACCAAGTCAACCCTTATTACAAAACCAGAAAATCCTAATTCTTCGGGCAATGTCAATCAGAGATCCAGATGGAGTCCTGAAGTCTTCTTCCGAGTCTGGTGCCCGCACCAATTGGTTCACAAGAATTGCCCATTGAGAATGTCCAAGAACAAGAAAAAGACAGTAGCTTAGAGGACTTTTTAGATAAACATTCCAAAGACCTTCCTGATAACCTTCCACCTTCTAGGAGCACCCAGCCTACCCTAGAACTTGCACTTGTAGACCCTCCTAGAGCAAATCATGAGGTTTGGATGAGTGCACCTATAGAACAATATCCTCATTTTAAGGTCATCCTGAATAACCAAGGTTTGTTTCTTGTTTCTGATAAGCCACCTCAAAACTCTGATTCTTATTTCTTACCCTTCCCTGAATCTTCTCATGTTTCTAGAGCTATGGGATTACACTTTACTGAGATCTCTAGGTTGCAAGACTCCTTAGAACCTATTAGGTTTGCCACCTACTTCTGGAAGACCTTATGGCACCTACTAGGCATCCATAATAAGTTTTCATGCTCTGCATGCCCTCCTCCGACCCAAGGTCAAACCTAGAGAGCCTTAGTTTGTTAGGTTTAGACCTAGGGTTCCTTTGGAATAAAGTCCATTCTTTAGGAATGCGTCGTCAGTCTAGTTTAGTTTTTCTTGACCCTTTACTAGGCTTTGGCTCAGATTTTGGTTTGATTGAGAGCACCAGGAATTGGGATTTGTATTTTGTCCAGGACTAAATTTGCATATAATGTTTCGATCAATAGGTCTATAGGCTAGAGTCCCTTTGAAATTGTTCATGGATACAAGCCTCACACGCCACTTGATCTGATTTCACTATTAGTCCACACACACAAGTCTCTTGATGCACTTGCATAGCATGTAAAGGACTTGCATAAAGAAATTCATGCCAAAATAAATTTAAGTAATGAAACTTATAAGAAGTTGGCTGATTCTCAAAGGCGAGTCAAAACTTTTATTGAGGGAGACTATGTAATGATTAGGTTAAGGCCTGAACGGTTTTCTCCTGGAACTGTTAGAAAGTTACATGCTAGAGGAGCTGGACCATTTAGAGTGGTGAAGAGAGTAGGGTCCAATGCCTATGTGCTCGAGTTGCCTTCAGAACTAGGCATTAGCTCCACTTTCAACATTACAGACCTAGTAGAGTATAGAGAGCCAGCTGTGATTCCCAGTGAGCCTTTTTGAGCCTAATCCTACTCTTGAGAGTGAACCCAACCCTGTGTGTCCACCAACAAACTGGCCTGTAAGGAAAGAGCAGATTGAAAAGATCCTGGATGACCAGGTTATCTCTACTCGTAATCGAGGATACCAAAGATACCTGGTCCGCTGGCAAGGAAGGCCAGATTCTGATAACTCTTGGATCTCCCGAGAAGAATTACAAGAATTGGACCCAGACCTCTTGGAGAGATACCAGAGCCAGCTTGATCCACACTCGACAGGGTCGAGTTCCTCCCATCCCGGGAGAATTGGTGCGGGCACCAGACTCGGAAGAAGACTTCAGGGCTCCATCTGGATCTCTGATTGACATTGCCCGAAGAATTAGGATTTTCTGGTTTTGTAATAAGGGTTGACTTGGTCAACTCAATTTTAGTTTGAGTCTGTATTTCCCTGCAATTTAAATTTTGTTGAGTCATGTTGACTCAATACAAGTCCTAGTAGTGGTCTAGGTCTTCTCCAAGGTGCCACATTTTCTCCTAGGACCAAGCAAGTGGGCGCCACACTCCCAGCCACACGCCAGAGTCCAGGAGGTGCCACATCTCCATCCAGTGTGCCTTGGTCCCCACACCACAAGAAAGCAGGTCCCTTCTTTCATGCGCCACTTGGGGGAGAAATCCATCAAGATACCTCAATCCAAGGAGGAGCCAACTTCTTTCCAGATAAACCCAAGCCAGGATGGCAAGAATTTTTCTTGAAGAGAGGATCAAGGAGGTGCCCCACAATGTTCCATAAAAACCCAAGTTATAGAAGGGAAGAGAGCATATCTTGGGGAGAAAATCAAGGAGGCACCCAAAAGTTTCCTAAAGTGCCAAAGCCATGAAAGGAAGAAGCCTAAACTTGTGGAGCAAGACTAGGAGGTGTCCAAAAGAGCCAAACCATGAAGGGAAAATCCTTGATTCATGGAGAGATACTAGGAGACACCCCCATAACCTGCCATTTGGAGCTGATTTTCAAGTTTTCTTGGAGTTTTTGGGCTGCCCACTCATGGAAGGAGTCTTGGGAAGAGAATTTGATGCCTAAAGTGTGGGTTAGTCCTATTAGTCCCACATGGGAAGTGTATGAAATTTTATTTCTTTGTTATGTCTATATATTCAACTCTATGTAACTCTTGAAAAAAATCAGATGAATGAATTCAAGTTTTTTTTGTGTGAGCAAACTCTGTATTTTCTCTTTTCCGCACTTGCATCCAAGTGTTGAGCTCCGTGAGGGAGTAAATCCGGGTTCCCCAGGAACCTTGAGGAGGTGTGAGATCTCCAAAATCCAAACCCTAGGTTAGCCACTCCACTCCCAAACCCTAGCCGCCATCACCCTTCTCTTTCCACCAAGCCCTAGTCTATTCCACTTCTCACGGCCACCCTCTCCAAGCCTAGGCCGGCCACCAGCATCCAGCTCCAGTCCAGATACTTCATATCTACAGCAATTCTAAGAGGAAGTCAGATCGGCCTCCACGAGAATCCTGATTTCAGCAACTTCAGCTTTCAAGTTCTTCAACCTGGTAAATCTTTTCTTGAGTATCTGATTTCCATCACTTGTTCCTCTTCTTTCCCAGATCTTGAGTCCAGGAGAAGTCGACCAAACCACAAGACCAGTATTGGAGGATCCATTGCGAAGATAGCCGACTCCGAGGATCCCACAATCTGCTCGAGAGAGTTCTTCCACCGAAATCCTGAGAAGATCACTGTCTGGTTAGTAAACCATCTCTCCTCTCTATTTCTGTTCTGTTGAAAGTTCGGAGCGAAACCCTAGGTCTGGGAGTTTCTCAACCCCCAGCGATCCGTTACTTCTGAACTACTCTGATAATTTAGTTTCATCTAAATTATGCTTTCAATCCTTACCTAGTTTCCTTCAACTTAGTTTAGCTTTACTTTGAGTCAAAGCCAATTTCTGAAATATAAAAAAAAAAAAGAAAAAAAAAGAATTAATCTTAAATTTACTTTCGCATATGCTTCCTTGTTCTTTGTTCTGCATCACGGAGTATGAGGTGCTCCTCGCGGGCCTAAGGGTCTCACGCGAGCTAGGCATCCAGAACTTAAAGGTCTTTACCTACTCCCAACTGGTGGCTGGACAAGTTGCCAAAGAATATGAAGCTAGAGACCCCCAGATGGTGAAATACCTAGAGTGAGTCCGCTCATGCGCTACAGGCTTCCAACGCCTCAACATCTTCCATATCCCCCGTGGAGAGAACACTCATGCGGATGCACTGTCGAGACTCGTGACCCTACCAAACTCGTTGCTTGGGCATGCACATATTGAGTACCTCGAAAATCCAAGTTATGAAGCCCTGGAGGAGGTACAGCAGGTCACCCCGGAGTCGAGCTGGATGGACAGGTACATCAGATACATCATTGATGGCACTTTCCCGAGGACCATGCGGAGGCTGGCCTCATAAAAAAAAAAGCCTCTCGGTTTGTCCTGATGGAAAGACAGTTCTACTGTCGATCATACTCATACCCACTCCTAAAGTGCCTAAGACCCACAGAGGCAGCCTTTGTTCTACAGGAGATACACGAAGGCCTGTGCGGGAACCACGTCAGAGGAAGGACATTGGCATATAAAGCTCTCTGCCAGGGATACTTCTGGGAGACCATGAGGGAGGACGCTGCTGACTTTGTGAAGAGATATGACAAATGCCAGCACCACACTCATATATAGCATCAACCGGTGGCGCCAATCTCACAGCTCTCCGCCCCTTGGCCCTTCGCCCAATGGGGAATGGACATCTTAGGGCATTTCCCCTGTAACGAAAAAAGGAGGTTCTTACTGGTGGCTATCGGCTACTTCACCAAATGGGTGGAAGTGGAGCCACTGGCATGGATCACAGAAGCCAAGGTTCATCAGTTCTTCTGGAAGTCGATAATATGCCACTTCGGACTAACACGCTGCATCATCACTGACAACGAGTGGCAGTTCGACAACCAAGAGTTCAAAGGATTTTGTGCCGAGCATGGCATCTATCACCGCTTCACCTTCGTCGCCCATCCCCAAACAAACGAAGAAGCCGAAGTGACCAACCGGACCATTCTCCAGGGACTTAGGACCAGACTGGACCAAGCCAAGGGCAAGTGGGCAGAAGAACTCCCAAGTGTTCTCTGGGCCTACCACACAACCCCAGGATAGTGACGGACGAGACACCCTTCAACCTTGTCTTCGGCGCCAAGGCCATGGTCCCAGTCGAGCTCGGCTTGCCTACGCTGCGGGTGCAGTAATATAACGAATTGAGAAGACCAGAGATAAAGCTTGGCTCTAGATGGCAGCATATCGGCAACTAGTTACCTGATACTACAACACCCGAGTAAAGCCCAAGGCCTTCCGACCTGATGACCTGGTGCTCCGTCGAGCTGAAGCATCTCAGCCCCGAGAGTGTGGCAAGCTCTCGCCAAACTGGGAAGGTCCCTATAAGGTCGTCGAAGCTCTTCTGCATGGAGCCTACTACCTTGAAAACTTGGATGGTGCCAGGTTCCCGTGCATATGGAATGCATGCAACCTGAAAAAATACTATCAGTAATGTAAGGCTCACCCTTTAAAATAATAAAGGCCCTTTTTTGCACAAATTGCCTACTGCTTTGTAGGAATGTCGCTGCCCGACCCAAGGTCTGGCATGCCAAAACTCGAAGCCCAGCTCTCCAACTCTGACTCCCGGGACCCAGCTCCTTGCATCAATGGTGTAAGGTTCTCTCTCACCAATAATCAAAGCTCCCCCTGTGCAAATACCCTTTGCCTTGCAGGAGAATCTTTGTCCGACCCTAGGTCTGGCACCCAAAGCCCGGAGCCAAGCTCTCCGGCCACCAAGTCTTCAAGCCCAGCTCCAAGACACCAAAGCTCGGAGCTCGGATCTCCGGCCACCAAGTCTTCGAGCCCAGCTCCAGGACACCAAAATCTGGAGCCAAGCTCTTCGGCCACCAAGTCTTCGAGCCCAGATCCAAGACACCAAAGCCCGGAGCTCAGATCTCTGCCACCAAGTCTTCGAGCCCAGCTCCAGGACATCGAAGCCCGGAGCCAAGCTCTCCGACCACCAAGTCTTCGAGCCCAGCTCCAGGACACCAAAGCCCAGAGCCAAGCTCTCCGATAACCAAGTCTTCAAGCCCGGCTCCAGGACACCAAAGCCCAGAGCCAAGCTCTCTGGCCATCAAGTCTTCGAGCCCAGCTCCACAATACCAAAACCCGAATCTTAGATCTCCGACCACCAAGTCTTCGAGCCCAGCTCCAAGACACCAAAGCCCAGAGCCAAGCTCTTCGGCTACCAAGTCTTCGAGCCCAGCTCCAGGACACCAAAGCTCGGAGCCAAGCTCTCTGGCCACCAAGTCTTCGAGCCTAGCTCCAGGATAACAAAGCCTGGAGCTTAGATCTCCGGCCACCAAGTCTTCGAGCCCAGCTCTAGGACACCAAAGCCCGGAGCTCAGATCTCCGACCACCAAGTCTTCGAGCCTAGCTCTAGGACACCAAAGCCCGGAGCTCAAATCTCTGGCCACCAAGTCTTCGAGCCCAGCTCCAGGACATCAAAGCCCAGAACCAAGCTCTCCAGCCACCAAGTCTTCGAGTTGAGCTTCAGGACATCGAAGCCCGGAGCTCAGATCTCTGGCCACCAAGTCTTCGAGCCTAGCTCCAAGACACCAAAGCCCGGAGCCAAGCTCTCTAGTCACTAAGTCTTCAAGCCCAGCTCCAAGACATCCAAGCCCGGAACCAAGCTTTTCGACCACTAAGTCTTAGAACCCAGTGCCGAGACCTCAAAGCCCGGAGCCAAGCTCTCCGGCCACCAAGTCTTCGAGCCCAGCTCCAAGACATCAAAGCCTGGAACCAAGCTTTTCAGCCACTAAGTCTCAGAGCCTAGCACCGAGACCTCAAAGCCCGAAGCCAAGCTCTCCAGCCACCAAGTCTTCGAGCCCAGCTCCAAGACATCAAAGCCCAGAACCAAGCTTTCTGGCCACTAAGTCTTTAAGCCCAGAACCAAACTTTCCGGCCAATAAGTCTTAGAGCCCAGCACCGAGACCTCAAAGCCCAGAGCTAAGCTCTCCGACCACTAAGTCTCAAGGCCCAGCTACAAGACATGAAGGCTCAGAGCTCAGATCTCTGGCCACTAAACCTCTGAGCCCAGCTCCGAGATGACAAGACCCGGAGCTCAGACCTCTGGCCATTAAGTCTCTGAGCCCAGCTCTGAGATGCCAAAGCCCGGAGTTTAGCTCTATAGCACTAAAGTTCAGGACATCCAGCAACAAGATGGAAACCTCTCCTCTGGTCCCATCACATGTTTAAAAAAAAAGAGAAAAAAGAAGTAAAGAGAAGAGAAGGGAGAAGAAGAGGGGGTTGAGGCTAGAAGTGCTCAAGTCAAGACAGCTGAAAAAACCCATTCTATTAAAAACTTGCTGTTCATTTACAAATATTCTCGGGCCCTCGACATGCCGGGCGACCCGGGCCAATGCTGGAAAAGAAAGAAAATAGAAGTCTACTTTACTCAGGCATCCCCATGATGCAGAACAAATAAGATGATGCGATGCAGAAGTAAATTAAGACTTTTTTTTTTTGTGTTTTGTTAGAAGTTGGCTTAACTCAAAAACAAGGCTAATTAATATTGAAAGAAAATATGTACTGAAAGAAAGCACAATTCAAAAGAGTAGATTATCAGAGTAATAAAGAAGTAGGATCGCTGGGGATTGAGAAACCCCCAGACCTAGGGTTTACTCCTCTTTCAAGAAACAGACGAAGAGAGAAGAGAAGGTTTTATACCTGACTGTGATATCTCTCTTTGCTTCAATTGAAGGACACTCTCGAGTAGATTGTAGGATCCTTGGAGACGGGGTATCTTTGCAATGGATCCTCGGATTGTAGTCCTATAGTAAGGTTGGCCTTCTTCTCGTACTCTGGATCTAGAAAGGATGAAGAACAAGATAAGGATGTAAGAAACTCAAGGAAGAGACCTTTACCTGGGATAGCTCTGGACTGCTCGAACTTTGAAGATGAGGGAAGAGTATGGAGGTGGCGGTGGAAGATGGAGTGGATTTAGGGTTTGGCTGGTAGGGCGGCGGCTTGCAGATGAAAAGGACCTAGGGCTTGATATAGTGGGCGGTGGCTTGGAGAAGGAGATGGCAGCCTTGAAATAAGTGGGAATAGGATTTAGGAATTTGGGTGTTGGTGGCTAGGATGATGAAAGGAAATTAGGGTTGGCAGCCGGGATGAAAGCGGGGCAGGGTTTTGGTAACTTTGGAGATCTCTCACCTCCTCAAGGCTCCAATGGAACCCGGATTTACTCCCTCACGGAGCTCAACACTCAAAGATATGCAGAAGAAGAGAACACAAGGTTGCTCAACACAAGAAAAGATTTCATTTACTCATCCCAAATCAAAAGATTACATAAGGGTCCAATATATAGACCTTGTAAGAGAAATAAAATTACACTACTTTCCATGTGGGACTAAACATTCATCCTAAGCATGAAAAACTTTCCCTTGACCGACCAGGCTTCTTTCCTTGGAGTGGGCGGCCTCAAATGCAAGGTGATGGCTTCATATGGCAGGTATGTGGGGCACCTCCTAGTTCTTCTCCTTAAGTTATGGGTTTTCCTTCCATGACTTGCTCTTTCTTGGAAGAAAATACTCATCTCCTAGTCTTTCTCCCCAAGACTAGGCTCCTTCCATTCATAGCCAGGTACTTTAGGCAGGTGTGGGCGCCTACCTTGAAGTCCTCTCCAAGAAAAATCCCCTGCTCCTTTAGCTTGGT
The DNA here is from genome assembly GCA_021397845.1 of Areca catechu. NCBI lineage: Eukaryota > Viridiplantae > Streptophyta > Magnoliopsida > Arecales > Arecaceae > Areca > Areca catechu. The sequence continues at coordinate 127,029,078 of CM038049.1, forward strand.
TACTTTTGGCAGCTTGTGGGCGCCTTCCTTGACTTCTCCTAAGAAAATTTTCTTGCTCTCTTGGGCGTGGGGACCAGGGACACTGGGATGAAATGTGGCGCCAACTGGTCCTGGGAGTGTGGCATCCACTTGCATTTGGCCTTGGAAGAAAAAATGATGCCCTAGGGAATGGCGCCAACCAGGACTTGACTTGGACTTAGACTGAGTCAACATGACTCAACAAAATGAAATGCAGACTCAAAGAAATAAAATAATCTAGTTGACCAGGTCAACCCTTATTACAAACCCTAATCTTTGGGCAAGGTCATTCAGAGATCCAGATGGAACCCTGAAGTCTTCTTCTAATTCTGGTGCTTCAAAGTGAAGAAGGCTCTAAATAGGAAAAAATGGGCGACGATCCCGTGGAAGTGGCAGAGCACGATGAAGCAAAAGATAGTCCTTATGGCATTGCAGAGGAGCTGAGCAGGGACCAAGCGGTAGTTGCTCAGCACAGATAAAATGAACGGATGGAAGGGGAAGCGGAGCCCTCCTGAGAAGGTCTCCTCATAAAAAGTGATCCGACCTGGGCTATTGGAAGTAACCCGGTCCCCCGATCGAAGGACCAAGAGCCAGACAGAATATGGGATACCGTAGACATCCCGAATGGTCCCCAGTTCCTCAGCAAAGATTGTCGAAGTGATCCTGCCAGGACCTGTTGACCAGACAGGCTTGGGGATGGGTTCAGTTAAAGGAGGAGGACAAGAAGAACGAGAGGGGTTATGTACAGGTTTCCTAATGACTATGCCACCGGGGGGATGCCTCCCTCTAAGGTCGAAGCGAGCCCCGTCTCCCTCCTCATCAAAAGAAGAGGATGATGGCGGCCTTGGCCTAGAAGGCCCAGCCTCACCCTGATTAGTTGAAGGATGGAAACTCGACCCAAAACCAGACATGACAAAGAAGATCAAGGGAAGAAGAAGAAGGCGGACAAAGGCCCGAAGATGAACCTAGCCCTAAGGAGGAGACCCTACTTGACCAAAGGCAAGGAAAAAGGGGACTAACCTGCTGGGAGCTCTGGAAGACAAGAATGGCCGGATGGATGAAAGAAGAGCCTCGGTATAGTGGCGGGCAAGAAGGATTTGAAAGAAGACATATTTCCGGAAAGGCCACCTTTCCTTTCGAAGTAACCAGCGCCCGACCGTACCATTACAAACCCCCATCATAGGATCCGTGCCATGCATCATTCATCGACAGGATTGACATCTGGGTTTGACTATGGCCGTTCTGGATTCTAAGCCCATAATAACTGCTTCTCGGACGTGTCCACGTGGCTCCTCTAGGTAGGCTGAAAAAATCGCTACCCCAAACATCATCGATCGTGACCATCATTGCACCGGATCCCCACCTTTCCATGTCAGCAGCACATTACTCCCTTCGTCCTGAGCGCCCCGCGCCAACGGGACTTGAGAGTGGGGACAAATGATGTGGCGAGAAGCTGACATGTCAAATGCATCCCTAGTCAGATGCCATGTCATAAAATCTGCCACGAAGGACACTCTATCTCGAACTCCTTTGATCGGGCCGAGCTCTTGCAGATCAACGAGGCGGCCCACCAAAGCCGAGCTCCATCCTCTGCCATGTCGACACCTGTGAGCTCGGGGTGCCTAGGCCGGATCTAAGCAACCTTCTTTGCCAGATCGAGCCCCTTTAAGGCTGAGCCCCCTGAACTGGAGTCGAGCTCAGCCCTCCTCCGTCAGGTCGAGCCCCACTAAGGATGAGCCCTCTAGGTTGGAGTCGCGTGTCGACCTCCTCCATCGAATCGAGCCCCTCCGAGATTGAGACACCTAGATCGAAGTCGAGGTCAGCCCTCCTCTGCTAGATCGAGCCCCTCCGAGGCCGAGCCTTCAGGGCAGGAGTCGAGCCCTCCTCCTCCGAGTAGAGCCCATCAGAGATCGAGCCCCTTGAGCCGGAGTCGAGCCTAGCCTCCTCTGCCAGGTTGAGCCCTTCGAAGGTCGAGCCCCCCGAGTCGGAGCCGAGTCCTAGCTCTCCAGTTCGGCAGCCAACTTGGACAGTGCCCCCGGACCATCAAGGGGGTGAAGCTGCTTCTCCGAGACACCAGCGAGCAGCTCGAAGACCATAAGGAAGTGCCTGTCAAGTCATAATAACTGTCTACGACCACCGCTTACACCAGGAGAGGAAGAAGCTCCCTGACCAAGATGCCACGCTCTCCACCAATCACCTGCACCACCCAAAAGAAAAAGTCAACCAAGAGATTCGAATCCTGGGGGCGACAGGCCCCCGATCAAGATACTACTAGGCTTCCCAAAATGGGATGACCGAAAGGAATGTCAGAGCACACAACAATCTCCCTTATCACGAATCGAGAAAGACAACCTGTCCATGGCATGGAACATCGTCACACATACCTAACAGCCTGGGAGAGATCCTGAGGTAGGCGCTCAACGATCACCTGGACTTAAAAGAACCTTCGACACCCCCAGTAGGGAGGTACGTATACAAGTGCTAGCTTAAACGAAGAACATCGTCCAAGTGGGTGGAGGAGAAGAAGCCTCACAGGAGGGCTAGCCCACCTCGGCTAACAACTCTCTCGGCACACTCGCACCCTCATTCTTACAACATTCACTCCTCCTAGCATGGAGTCCATCAAGAGGGGCTCGACCAGGATGATCTATTTCCCTGGATCGTCATTGACTTGACCATCGGAGTGCCCCTACCAGAATCCATGGCCTAGGTCACTAACCCTTGTTTTACAGGTCTTGAAGCACAGGTCAACCCCGAGAGGACGGAGGGTGATCCGACATCGACAGCAGCTATGGGCCACGATGATCTTGGCGACAATAATAAGTAAAATACTTAAGTATAAGTTGAGTACTAACATATTCCTTGAAGTGTGTTTAATAGAAAAAGGTGCTCATCAAAATAACTAAATTGAATTGCTTGTCAAATAATGAAGAAGCCATTTGTATGAATGGCAAATCAATTATAAATGGACTTAAGTTCTTGCGAAATGCTTAAAAGGACTTAAACTGTTCAGCTCAAAAAGGTTTTAGCAGAAGTTTCAATGAATTTTGAAGAAATCTCAACTAGTGTCAACTCAAAATATTGACTCATAGTTCAAGTATCGACTCATGGTAGTGTAAGTGTCGACTCAAGCTAGCCGCAGAAAGAGTTTCAGATGGCATGACTGAAGTATCGACTCATGCGACTCGAGGTGTCAACTCAAGATCGACTCAAGGCCTGAAAAAAAATTTTACAGAATATGCTGAAGTTGAAGACTTTCCTGAAGTATCGACTCATGGATGTCAAGTGTCGACTCAAGTGTTGACTCACCGAAGAAGTGTCGACTCACTTAAGAATTTCATAGAGCTTTAAAAAAAAATTTGAACTAGGTGTCAACTCATGGGACTTAAGTTCGATCCTAAGTGTTGATTCACAGCTTGAAGTATCGATACTTGGAGTTTTGGAAATAATAACGGCTAGTTTTTCAAATACAGAACTTGGTCCTCTTGGCTCCCAACGACTAGCTTTTCGTGTCTAACGATCATAAACCGACCTTGAGACCTTGGGATGGTATTTAAGTGATTCAAATTAAATTGAAATACAAGAGGATAAGAAGAGAATAAGAAAAAGAAAGAGAAGAAAGTGCATTCATTCCCATTCTTTGAGAGCAACTACTTTCAAGCAAAAGAAGTCTCCAAGCATTCAAAGCTATCAAGAAGCATTCAAGTCCAACACTTTTGAGTATTGATTGAGGCTTCATCAAGTTCAAGACAAACCACTTCTCCAAGCTTCAAAGAGATAGTAGCTTTATATTAAAAAGCTTTTCTTGTTTACTTTACTTATCTCATATCTTTGTTGTAAAGGTTTTTGGCGAGCCTAAGAATAAAACCAAGGAGATTTTTGGTTAGCCTAGTTGAAAATCAAGGATATTTTTGGTTAGCCTAGTTGAAAACCAAGGAGGTTATTGGTTAGCCTATTTGAAAACCAAAGAGATTTTTGGTAAGCCTAGTTGAAAACCAAGGAGATTATTGGTTAGCCTTTGAAAACCAAGAGTTTCTTTTGGTGATCCTTGTAAAAACTAAAAGGGATTTTGATTAGTGAGCTAGAAAAATTAATCAACTGTAATCGTAGGAGATTATAGTGAATTTTCAAGTGGACCTTGGGGAGTGGATGTAGGTGCATTGGAAAGCACCAAACCACTATACTTGGCTTGTGTTTGTGATTGTCTCTAGCTTTCTTTACTTGCTCTTATATTTATTGCATTTATATTTTCACTGCATACTCTTTAAGAGCATACTTTTTCATCTCACACTAGTACTTGATTTAATATTTGTATTGGTACATATTCTTGCAAGTAATTTTTAGAAACCCAATTCACCTCCCTCTTGGGTTGCTTACTGGGCAACAAGTGGTACTAGAGCCACGTTCTCAGTATATAGGTCTAACCATCTTGAGTAAAGATCTATGGCAACCCCCTTGGTACTAGTGTAGTTGAGGGACAAGCCTCAAACAGACCTCCATACTTTAATGAAACTAATTATACTTATTAGAAAACTAGAATGAGAATTTACATGCATTCTATAGATTATAATTTATGAAAAGTAGTTGATAAAGGTCCTCAAATTCCTTCAGTCATGGTTAATGGTGTTTCCATCCCAAAGCTTGAAGAGGATTGAGATGAAAATGACATTAAACAACCCAAAACCAATGCAAAAGCAATGAATCTCTTTTATTGTGCATTGGATCCTAGTGAGTTCAATAGGATTTCTACATGCACATCTACTAAAGAAATATGGGACACACTTAAGGTTATCCATGAGGGTACTGATCAAGTGAAGAACACTAAGGTTAACATATTAGTGCACACTTATAAGATGTTCCGCATGGAATCAAATGAATCTATTATTGACATGTACACTAGATTCACAAATATTATAAATGGCATGAGAAGTTTAGATAAAATTATGTCTAATGCTGATCTTGTTAACAAAATTCTCAGGTCACTTCCAATATCTTAGGATCCAAAGGTGACAGCCATACAAGAAGCCAAAGATGTTGACAAACTACCATTGGAGCAGCTAGTAGGATCGCTCATGACTTATGAGCTAAATTTGAAACAAAAGTCTATGGATTTGGACAAGAAGAAAAAGGGGATAGCTTTCAAGTTTACAACTTAAGAAGAATCCTCAAATGAAGAATTAGAAGATGATGATGATGATGAGTGTGAGAAAGCTCTTCTAGCAAGAAATTTTAGAAGATTTATGAGAAGAAAGAAATTTTCTTACAAGAAAAAGTTTCAACCAAGTAAAGAAAAGGAAAAAGAAAAGGAGAAAGAAAAGGACAAGGAGAAGGAGGTACCTACCTGTTTCGAATGCAAGAAGCCTGGATACTACAAGTTTGACCCTCTCCTAAAAAAATCAAGGAAAAAGCTTAAAAAGAAGGCAATGATAGCAACTTGGAGTGATAGTGAGGACTCCAGTTCAAATAAAGAACCAACTGAAATCGCCAATCTATATTTCATAGCACTACAATATAAAGGAGAAGAGGTAAATTCTGATCTTGAAATAGATTATACTTTTGATGAATTAAGAATTTATTTGATGAATTGATGCATGACCATAAGGTGATGATTTCTAAAAACAGAAAGTTGAAAAAGCATGCAAACACTTTTTCACATGAAAACACTACTCTTTGAAATGAAGTCAATGATTTGAAAAACAAAATTGATGTTTTAGAAAAGAAAAACAATGCTTTATCTATGAAAAATGAAGTTTTAAAAAGACCTAATGTATTTGTTTCAAATAATGAACTTTTGAAGAAAAGTAAAGATCTTGAAATAAAAAATAAGTAATATAAAGATGAGCTTGATAAGATAAAATCTTTTGTTGAAAAATTCATATACAGTTCTGAAAAGTTAAATTTTCTTTCAAATAATCAAAGAGCTATTTTCAATAAAACTGAATTAAGTTATAGACCTCAAAAACATTAAAAGCATTTCAAAAAATTTTTTATACCTGCATCATCTAGCATTACATGCTTTTCTTGCAAAAGAGTAAGTCATAAAGCTTTTCAATGTAATTTAAGAAAAATTAATGATTCTAGAAGGATTTGGGTTCCAAAAGGAACCACTTTTAATACTAACCCTAAAGGATCCAAGTTGGCTTAGGTACCTAAAAATAAAACTTAATTTGTTTTGCAAGTGTGTCTTGCAACCAATGAAAACAAAAAGCTGTGGTATCTTGATAGTGGTTGCTCAAGGCACATGACATGAGATGTGAAGCAATTCACCTCTCTTAAAGCAATAAATGGAGGGAGTGTAACCTTTGGTGATAATGGTAAAGGAAAAATCATTGGTATTGGTAAGGTTCTCATCTTCCCTTCTACTTGGATTGATAATATTCTTTTAGTTGAAGGTTTAAAGCATAATCTTCTTAGCATTAGCTAATTTTGCGATAAAGGTTTTCAAGTTATTTTCAAATCATCTTTTTACATGATTGCTAGTCCTGATAAAATTAGAGTGAAATTCATTGAAAAAAGGCATGGTAATATCTATCTTGTTGACTTAGATAATCTATCTTTGCCTAATAGAGAATGCCTGGTTGCAATGAATTCTACTATTAACGAGACTAGTTGGCTTTGGCATCGTAGATTAGGTCATGCAAGCATGTTTTTACTATCAAAACTTTGCAAAAAGGATTTAGTAAGAGATTTACCAAAACTTAGTTTTGAGAAAGATAAAATTTATGAAACATGCCAATTTGGAAAATAAGTAAAAATATCTTTTAAACCTAAAAATTTTGTTACAACTTTTAGGCCATTAGAACTACTCCATATGGATCTCTTTGGACCAACTAGGACATCTAGCCTAGGAGGTAAGAGATATGGATTAGTTATAGTGGATGATTTTTCATGGTTTACATGGATTTTATTTCTTGCTCATAAAGATGAATCATTTTCAACATTTATGAAATTTTATCGAAAAGTTTCAAGTGAAAAAGGTACTTTAGTTATTTGCATTCATAGTGATCATGGTTTTGAATTTGAAAATCAAAATTTTAAAAACTTTTGCAATAAAAAAGGAATTGAACATAATTTTTCTACATCTAGGATACCTCAACATAATGGGATTATAGAAAGAAAAAATCATACTTTAGAAGAAATGGCAGGCACTATGCTTTGTAAAAATGATTTGCCAAGATATTTTTGGGCTGAAGTGGTTAATACTGCTTGTTATATTTTAAATCATATCTTAATTCATCCAATTTTAAAGAAAACTCCTTATGAGCTTTAGAATCAAAGAAAACCAACTTTAAAGTAATTTCATGTTTTTAGTTGTAAATGCTTTATCATGAATAATGGTAAAGATGATTTAGAAAAATTTGATGCCAAGTATGATTAAGGTATCTTCTTAGGATACTCTACATCAAGCAGGGCATATAGAGTTTTTAACAAGAGAACCTTAGTAGTAGAGGAGTCTGTACATATAGTCTTTGAAGAATCTGCTGACAAATCCTCTAGAAAAGATGATACTTCTGATGCATGTGCAGGTGCTGAAAAGTTAAAAAAGCTGACATTGGATGATCAACCTTCTCAATAAAGTGAAGAAGATCAAGACAAGAATGAAAAAGAAGAAGCCATACAATCCATACCAAAGCATCAACACTACCCAAGGAGTGGAGGTATGCTCATGGACATTCTAAGGAGTTAATCCTAGCCGATCCATCAAAAGGGATAAGAACAAGATCTTCAATTAGAAATAAATTTGATTATATTGCTTTTGTTTCTCAAGTTGAACCAAAATATTTTAAAGATACTAAAAAAGATCCTAATTAGATTAATGCCATGCAAAAAGAATTAAATCAGTTTAAAAAAAATAATATTTGGACACTAATAGAAAGACCATCTAATGTTTCAATTATTGGCATAAAATGGGTATTTAGGAATAAATTGGATGAAAATGGTATTGTAACTAGAAATAAAGCTAGGTTAGTTGCCAAAAGCTACAATCAGGAAGAAGGGATTGATTTTGATGAAACCTTTGCTCCTATTGCTAGACTTGAGGCAATTAGATTGCTTTTAGCATTTGCATATTTTATAAACTTCAAATTATTTCAAATGGATGTTAAAAATGCATTTCTAAATGGTTTTACTACCGAAGAAGTATTTGTTGAACAACCACCTAGATTTGAAAATCATGCGCATCCTGATCATATTTCTAAACTACACAAAGTACTTTATGGTTTAAAACAAGCACACCGAGCATGATATGAAAGACTCAGCAAGTTTTTAATTAAAAATGATTTCTCTAGAGGCCATGTTAACACTACATTATTTCTAAAAAAGAAAAATGATGATTTATTAGTAGTACAAATTTATGTTAATGACATTATATTCGGTGCTACTAATGAACTTATATGTCAAGAGTTTGCCAAGCTTATGCAGGGAGAGTTCGAAATGAGTATGATGGGAAAACTCAACTTTTTTCTCGGACTCCAAATCAAGCAAACCAAAGATAGAATCTTCATCAACCAAGCTAAGTATACAAGAAAAATTTTAAAGAAGTTTGGAATGGAGACTACCATATCAATAGGTACACCTATGAGCCCCTCTTGTAAACTTGATAAGGATGAACATGGTAAATCAATTGATCAAAAATTATATAGAGAAATGATTGGCTCTTTATTATATTTGACTGCTAGTAGACCAGATATCATGTTTAATGTTTGTATGTGTGCTGGATATCAGTATGATCCTAAAGAATCTCATCTGTTGGCCATTAAGCACATATTTAAATACTTGTCTGGTATAATTGATATTGGTTTATGATATTCTAGAGATTCATCAATTGATTTAATTGGATATTCTGATGCTGATTTTGTTGGGTGTAAATTAGACAGAAAAAGCACAAGTGGAACTTGCCAATTTCTTGGAGTTAACTTAATTTCCTGGTTTAGCGAGAAATAAACTTCAGTTGCACTATCCACAGCTGAGGCTGAGTATATTGCAGTAGGAAGTTGTTGTGCTCAAATCTTGCAAATTAAGCAACCACTTGAAGATTTTGGAATCAAACTAATTAAAACACCTATAATATGTGATAACACTAGTGCTATAAACTTAACTAAAAATCCTGTTCAGCACTCTAGATGTAAGAATATTGAAATTAGGTATCATTTTATTAGAAATCATATTGAAAATAATGATATTATGCTTGAATTTGTTAGTACTGAAATACAACTAGCTGACATATTGACTAAGCCTCGCCAAGAAGATCAGTTCAGTATGATTAGAAAAGAACTTGGGGTCATCAACCCATTTGTTTGAAATTTCCAACTGTTCACAATCTTTGACCCTTGTTTGATCAAAATTACTTTTTAATCTTGTTCAAATTCCTTAAAATTCTTCCTATTTGATCATTGGTCCATTTCCCTTTTTTTCGATTTTTAGTCGAAGTGTCGACACTTGGAAGTGTCGACACTTGGAAGTGTCGACACATGACTCTATGTCATGAGTTGACACTTGAACGGCGACAAACCAACCTAAAATAGGGAAAACAGACATTTTTCTTCGATTTTTTTACTCCAGTTCGAGCCGACTCATCCCCAAACCGAGCTCCATCATCCTCTTCCCTCCAATCTTGAATTCAATTGATTGATTCTTTGATTGGGACAGGTTCTATTCGGTTTTTCACTGTTCATTCTCTTATTTCCACTATTCTTCATTCCGTTTCACTATGTTTCCACCGTAGAAACCCTAGGTTTCTTCCCTTCTTGCATTTCCATCTTGTATCCTTGGAATGGGGCCTAGGAAGCAAGTTGTCTGGCATCCAAGACCATTCATTCAGGAGGAAGAAAGGAGAACTAAAGCAAGGCATGAGGCCAGTGCAGCAGTTGGGCATGATATTCCTACTAGACCCCCAATTTCTGCAGCAAACAAAATGGAATCGAAGACTATTGTCGATGGTCGTCGAGTGGACTTCGATTTCATAGATCAGCAGCACTTCAGGATAGGCCAGTGGCTGAGAGATGCAGGTTTGGCATCATTCTGTTTATTATCAAAGAGATTCTATCCAGGACTGATTAAAAAGTTTTATGGATTGCTTGCTTGAGGTAGTGATGGCTGGATTTCTCGGGTCCGAGATAAAGATGTTCCTATATCAGCAGAGATTATGAGTAGAGTATGGGACATTCCCATGAGAAGAACAATTATGGATGCTCTAGTTGACAGGATCAGTGGATCTGATGCATCTTTGAGACAGATGATCTTCCTGAGGGAGCTGCTATTGTAGCATCGAGGCTGATGCCTGAGATAAGGTTGCTGTACCATATAGTTGCCCGGATCCTCTTACTGAAGACCAGCCAATTTGACTTCATCACAGAGCGTGAGCTTCTGGTGATGGTATTTTTAGTACAGCACACTCTAGTATGCCTCCCGGTACTTATGGTATACCAGTTGACCGAGGCATCGATCAGTCAGAGATTGTGTCTACCCTACGAGATGGGTTTGACACTACTATTTAGAGCTTACGGAGTGGTCATGGACGATGAGCCCTACAGGCAACTATTACACACAAATGTCTATGACATCATATCAGTGCACTAGATGGGGTATCAACTTGTCAGAGGCCAGTGGAGATGATGCATATCTGGACAGGTCACTGACAGAGATGATGAGGTAGCGAAGGAGGCGCACATCTTTTCAGGAAAGGTAGGGCCATCTAAGATTCACAGAGAGACATCTTCAACACAGCCCAAGCCTTCAACACAGCCCAAGCCAACTCCTCAACCTGGCTAGCACAGACGATATCCCTAGAGCTTCAAACAGCCTAGAGGATAGGATCGCTCGCATTGAGACTGAGGTGATGATCATTCATCAGTGAATCGATAGAATTCATATGGAGATGAGGGAGAGCCATCGACGACTGAGTGATGTCATCTCTGCCATTTTGTCTGCTTTGGCTAGACCTTCTTCAAGCAGAGCTCCTGCACCTTCAGCTCCAGCTGATTCATCTCCAGCACCACCTGATCAAGGACCAAATTTGGATGATGATGAGATTGACTCTGCTGAGTTTGAGTTTGATATCTGATGATAGAGCCAGTTCCAGAGGTAGCAGCTGACCTTCCTAGGAGTCCTATTCCTGACCCATTTGGATCATCTTTTCATGCTCCGATCTTATCATCCTCACCTTCCAGATCTGATCCACATCCTACTTCAATTCATGCACCTACTCCTGTCATACCATCAGCTTTTGATACTCCTATCATTCATTCTCCATCTTTGCATACATCCTCTCTTATCAGGGAACTAGGATTCTATACCCTTGGTTTCCACCGCCTTGACTCATGACCCATCTTTGATCATACTTCCCTTCATACTGTTCTTGATATTGCCATTCCAGTCAGTGCAATTCCTGCTACTAACATAGCTTCTACCTCTTTCGCACTGACTAGAGGCAAGACTTATGTTAGACATAGAGGACGAAGACATCATGGCATGTCGAGACCGACCAGGACCCGTCTTGCTGATCTTCGATTCATGTGACCTCGATTTCATTCTTCTATTGATACTAACATCGATCGAGATTGGATCCTCGGATGATGAGAAATCTGCTTAGGATAGTCTTTATGCTTAGATAGCTTATATTACAGCACTCTTGTATGCTTTTATGTTTGCTTACTATCTTGTATCTTTACTTGTATCAATGTATGAATTGTATTTCAATGAATGAATGGAATTTTTACATCAATACTTTGTCTTTAGATGTTATCTCTTTTTATAATTGCTAAATTTCTATGATGATTTCATCTTTTCCTCTCCTTTAACCTTTTTTATATTGACAAAAAGGGAGAATTAAGTGAGTAATATGAGAGAGAAAATTGAATGTGATAAGTAAAAGAAAGAGATTTGTATAAGAGTTAGCAACGAGAGAAAATTGAATGTAAAAAAAAAAGAAAGAAAAGTGCAATGAGTGAGGGGAAGTAATCCTTCCTTTGCTATTTTGTGTAAATTAGTTTACTCAAATATTTTATTTTAGCTTTTTATTTATGAAAATTCATTGAAAATCAATTTTTCAAATCATCTTTTGAGGGGGAGTATTTTTTACTCTTCAATCTTTTATTCAAAAATTTTTTTTGATTACATTCACTATTGCTCTATGATGAATTTCTTATCTTAAAGCATGATTTATCTCTGATACTCATGTAGAGTATCATGATACATGAAATTTTTTTTAGCTCTAATACTCTTATGATTCTAATTCAATTCAAATGAGCTTTTAGACTTTATCTCTTTACTATAATAGAAAACACAATAAGCTTTATGCAAATTGAAAATTCTTTAAGAGCTTATTATACAAATTATACTTAAAGATTTTGTCATCATCAAAAGAAGAAGATTGTTGACTCTGTTATTGATTTTGATGATAAGCAAAACACTTAAGTATAAGTTGAGTACTAACATGTTCCTTGAAGTGTGTTTAATAGAAAAAGGTACTCATCAAAATAACTAAATTGGATTGCTTGTCAAATGATGAAGAAGCCATTTGTATAGATGAAAGATCAGTTATAAATGGACTTAAGTACTTGAGAAATGCTTAAAAAGACTTAAAGAGTTTACTCAGAAAGGTTTTAGCAAAAGTTTCAATGAATTTTGAAGAAATCTCAGAAAGTGTCAACTCAAAGTGTCGACTCACAGTTCAAATATAGACTCATGTCAGTGCAAGTGTCGACTCAAACTGGCACGCAGAAAGAGTTTCAAATGGCATGACTAAAGTATCGACTTATGACACTCAAGTGTCGACTCAAAGTGTCGACTCAAGAATCAACATAAGGCCTGAGAAAAATTTCTTACAGAACATGCTGAAGTTGAAGACTTGCCTTTAGTGTCGACTCATGGATATTAAGTGTCGACTCAAGTGTCGACTCACCTGAAGAAGTGTCGACTCACCTAAGAATTCCAGAGAGCTTTAAATAAAAATTTTGAACTAGGTGTTGACTCATGAGACTTAAGTGTCGACCCTAAGTATTGACTCACAGCTTGAAGTGTTGACACTAGAAGTTCTGGGAGCAGTAATGGCTAGTTTTTCAAATGCAGAACTCGACCCTCTTAGCTCCCAACGGCTAGTTTTTCATGTCTAACGGTCATAAACCGACCTTGAGGCCTTAAGATGGTATTTAAGTGATTCAAATTAAATTGGAACACAAGAGGATAAGAAGAGAATAAGAAAAAGAAAGAGAAGAAAGTGCATTCACTCCCATTCTTTGAGAGAAACTACCTTCAAGCAAAAAGAAGTCTCCAAGCATTCAAAGCTATCAAGAAGCATTCAAGTCCAACACTTTTGAGCATTGATTGAGGCTTCATCAAGTTCAAGACAAGCAATTTCTCCAAGCTTCGAAGAGATATCAGCTTTATATTAGAAAGTTTTTCTTGTTTACTTTACTTTATCTCATATATTTGTTATAAAGGTTTTTGGTGAGCCTAAAAACAAAACCAAGGAGATTTTTGGATAGCCTAGTTGAAAACCAAGGAGGTTTCTTGTTAGCCTAGTTGAAGTTTCAAGGAAGTTATTGGTTAACCTATTTGAAAATCAAGGAGGTTTTTCGTAAGCCTAGTTGAAAACCAAGAAGGTTATTGGTTAGCCTTTGAAAATCAAAAGGTTTCTTTTAGTGAGCCTTGTAAAAACCAAAAGGGGTTTTGATTAGTGAGCCCGGAAAACTAATTGGCTGTAATCATCAGAGATTATAGTGAATTCTTAAGTGGACCTTGGAAAGTAGATGTAGGTGCATTGGAAAGCACCAAACCACTATCCTTGGCTTGTGTTTATGATTGTCTCTAGCTTTCTTTACTTGCTCTTATATTTGTTGCTTTTATATTTCGCTGCATACTCTTCAAGAGCATACTTTTTCACCTCACACTAGTACTTGATTTAATATTTGTATTGGCATATATTCTTGCAAGTAATTTTTAGAAACCCAATTCACCCCCCCTCTTAGATTGCTTACTAGGCAACAATGTCGACTCAAAGGGTTGACTCATGGTCTGAAGTGTCGACACCTGCAAGTCTGAGTGAATAGTAATGGCTAGTTTTTTGAAGTGCAAAACTTCTCCAAATTATGTCTAACGGTTATTTTTTTCTCTCCAATGTCTATAAACTATCTTTTAAGGCTTGAAAAGGTATTTAAAGGCCACCAAACACAAGAGGGAAGTAGTTATGAGCATTCATTCAAATATTCATTAAAGAACTACTACTTTTGAGTAAAGTTGAGCCTTCAAGCATTCAAGTTTTAAAGAGAGCATTCAAGTCCAATTCATTCAATCATTGATTGAGGCTTCAACAACTTGGAGACAAGCTTCTCAACAACAATCAAGAGCTTCATTGAGTTTATTTGCTTTTTGAGAAAGCTTATTATATTCTTACATTACACTTGAATTATTTTGTTGTTCCTAGTTTCAAGTGGATTGAAACTAGTGTTTGGGTTGTTGGTGAGCCTTGAGTTAAAACTAACTATATTGTTGGTAAGCCTTGTGTTGAAAAACCAACTAGATTTTTGGTTAGCCTTGTGAAAACCAAGAAATCTTGATTAGTGAGCCCAGAAAAACTAATCTATTGTAATCAAGATTGGATTATAGTGAAATACCCAAGTGGATCTTGAAGAGTGGACGTAGGTACTTGGAGTACACCGAACCACTATAAATTCTTGTGTTTGTGATTGCTTATCTTTCTTTTCTTGCATTTACTTTATTACTTCTGCTACATACTTTTGTTTACCATACAAACACTTTGCAAACATACTAGCACCCAATTTAATTCTTGCAAAAAACTTTTAGAAACCCAATTCACCCCTCCCTCTTGGGTTGCTTTAGCTAGGCAACAGAAAGTCTTTGACCTTACTCGAGTATTGTAGTACCGATTAACTTGTTGTCAGTACATTGCCATCCTCAAGTAGGCTTAGTTTTAAGTCTCCTCTAGCAAGTTGAGATTAATCCTTAGTTAGCTTGAGTTGCTTAACTTGTCATAGTGTTCGATCCACATGATAGGTAGTCTAATCCAAACTAGGATCATGGCTTTGATACCAAAAGCCAAGTTGAAGGGAGTTTCATTAGTTGGTATCCGAGAGATTGTTCGGTATGCCCATAACATTCCAAATAGCTTCTTTGCCCATCTACTTTTGGCTTTATCTTGCTTAGTCTTGAGCCCTTGTAAGATTATCCTGTTCATGACTTTGGCTTCCTTGTTTGATCGAGGATGCCTAACATATGTGAACCAGTGATGAATGTGAAGTTTGGCACAAAAATCCTTGAACACGCATTATCAAGTTATTAGCCATTATCGAACGATGACATGGGAAAGTCCAAGTTGACAAATGATGGATTTCTAGAAGTAGGCTTTGACTTTGCTCTAGGTAATGTGCACCAAAGGTTTTGCCTTCATTCATTTGGTGATGCAGTCATTGGCAATGAATAAGAACTTTCACTGATCGGATTCTAGGAAAAATAGATTGAGTATGTCCGTACCCTATTGGACAAACGGCTAGGTAGAAGAAAGCTGAGTCAGTTGACTTGCTGGCTGCCATCAAATGTTGGCATATTGCTAGCACCGATCACACTTTTGAATAAGATCCATGGCATCTTCTCTCAGGGTGGGCTAATAATATCCCTACCTTAAAGCTTTGTTGATCAAGGATCTACATCCCAAGTGATTTCTATAAATTCCTTCATGGATCTTCCAAAGTATGTAGTGACATAGTGGGCCATAAGTAGTTGAGTAGAGGGAATGAGAAAGATCACTTGTAGAGTTGCCTATCTAGTAGCATGAATTAAAAAGCTTTTTACTTGAATGTCTTTGCCTCTAAAGGATTGTTGGGTAGGATGCCTTTTATTAGAAACTTAACAAATGGATCCATCCAACTCGATTCATGGGTAACTAGTTTGACTTCCTTAGTTTCATAGATGTTGGGAGCCTCCAGGTATTCAATATAAGTTCATCCAAAAAACCAATCCACTAAGGTCGCTAGCTATGAAAGTGCATCTACTCGGGTATTCTTATGCTAAGGAATATGGAATATGCTAAAGCACTTGAGCTCTAATGTGAGGGCCTATACTTTGTCAAAATACTTGACCATTGTTAAGTCTTAAGCTTTGTATTCACCAGTGACTTGACTAGCTCTAGGCTAGGAGTCGATGAAGACCTTGAGATTTTTCACTCTACGTTCCTTTGTGAGCTTTTATTTAGATTATAAGGCTTTATTGGTTACTTTGAATGAGATGCAAAGTGCATACTCAGTAACCATCCCTTTTGAGTTTGTCAAAATCAATCCAGCTCTGCTTAAGAATTTGAAGCTCCATCCACATGAAGGATCTAAGTTATCCCTAGGTCAAGTTACTTGGCAAGCTCTTCTTCATGCTTGTCATCCGACCATGTGCACTTGACAAGAAAGCCAGCCAAGACTTGAGCCTTCATAGATGACCTTGGATGGTGATGTCAAACTCATAGTGTTTGATCACCCATTAGGCCATTCTCTCATAGGTATCCAGTCATTATAGGATGGCCTTGAGTGTTTGGTCCACGGTTTGCTGAACTGGCCGGTTTGGCCCATACTGAACCGGATCGGTGACAGACCGGCATAGTTGGGTTATAAATAATAGTTCTCCCTTTATAACTATAAAAAAAATTAGAAATCTTTTTGAACTGGCCTGAACTGTGATGAACTGATTGATTTAGCCACTTCGATCTAGTTTGGACTAATTCGAACCAATTTTTATTTTTTTTGGGTCGTTACTGTGTGGTTTAGGGGGTGATATAAATGGACTGAGCCTGATAGCTCTCAGTTTTGAGTCAAAACTAAAAAAGAAGGCTATAGAACCCATTTTTCCTAGATTTAAAGCCAATCAAATATCACAATAGCAAGAAAGAAGATGGATTCAAGGTACAAATATGTTTCCCTTCTCTCTTTCACCCTCTCCCCTCTCTTTTTTTAAAATTCATGAAAAATAGAAAAATAGGGAAAAATAATGTCAAAACAAGTTTTTTGGATAAGATTTTAAAATATATTATAGATTTATGAAAAATCTATACAATGATATTATGATTTTTTGTTAAGTATATGATTTTTAAATTTAAAAAATAATTTTAGATTAAAACTTAATAAAAAATTATTAATTAAAAAATTATAATTATAGAATATTGTTATAAGACTTGTAAACTATATTTACTATAAATTTTGTATCAATTTATCCAAGTTTTAATACATTTTAAGAATAGTGCTCTAGGTCTAATATTGAAGAAAAAGTAGCCTTTCATGCATGTCCACTATCTTAAAAAAATATATGGAGCATCTATGATAGGATCCTACATGAATTTAAGATCAAATTTTTTTATAATATTATAATATTTTATATTTTTTAAATCTAAAAAATAAAAAATTATATAATTAAATAAAAAATAAAAAAATAGGTAAATAAAATACTAATTAATGTACATAATTATTAAGCTTATATGATTTTTAAATATTCAGGAATGAATTTATCGAGAAGGAAGAAGAATCTAGAGTATGATATTGGTTAGTTGCATGGAGAAATACTCTTGGTCGGCATCATTGGAGGTGTAAATAGTGCAACATAGAATCAAAGATGGTGGGGTTACGAGATTGAAGCAGCACTTGGCTAGCGACTATTTTGATATATCTATATACCAACAGTATCCACAAGAGGTCCGTTAGTTGATGAAAAAGTATTTTACTAATTTCTGAGTAGGAAAGGAAAAAATATCAAAGAAGAAGATAGAGATGAACCGCAGAGCTATAGAACCACCTTCTTATTACTCCAGGAAATCAGAAAGAGCATCTATTCTTTTCGATGAGGAGGGATAGATGGAGGCTACCATTCTGGCGAGCTTGTATGAACAAAGATAGCTAGAGGAGATGGCCAAGTAGAGACAGCAATTTGGACTATTAGTTTTTAAGTCGAGATCAGGCTCTGCAAGTATTATAAAAGAGTCTAAAACATAGTTTAGGAGAACCTCCTTAGTCAAAGAACCCCTCAGGAGAGGCACCAGTCATATTGCATCCATGTTGAAAGTATTTGGTAGTAGAAAGAAATCTTCTAGGAATATTCTAGCAGGAGCCACTATCCATGATGTCGATCCACATGCCTTTCCTAACAGAGATTCTAAGCAATAAAAGATTGATAGCAGCTAAAAAAGATAAGAAGAATGATATGTGGCTGGCCATCAGATTCTGGTTTTATTTTAGTTATATACCAATTTATGCAGTAAACAATCCATATTATCACTCTACTATTATATCTATATAGGCTACTGGTGCAGGTGTAGATCCTCTAGGATTGAAGGATATTTATAGTTAGCTACTAGACAACAATAAGGAGCTTAAGAATTTGATTTCCTCCTATCAGAGTAAGTGGTTCATGTATGGATTGATATTGATGTATGATAGTTGGATTGGTCATACTAGACAAAGCATCATCAATTTCTTGATTTATTATGATGAAAAAATAATATTTCATAAATCTATTGATGCTTCAGATCAGGTGCACGATAGCTGTTATATCCTTAGATTGATGGAGAAGGTGATTGATCAGGTGGAAGATCAAAATGTCATGCAAGTCATCACAGATAATGAACCACAATGTAGGATTGTAGGGTGGCTCTTGATGTAGTGGTGACCGCATATTTTTTGGATCCCTTGTACTATACATTGTATTGACCTCGTGTTAATGGATATTAAAAAAATCTATAGGGAGCAGAAGATAGTTGAATTAGACACACTATTATCAAATTCATCTATAATTATACATGGGTCTTATCATTGATGAGGAGCTTTACTGGGGAAGAAATATTGAGACTAGGGATCACATGGTTTGCTATAAATTATATAGCACTTAATAGTCTTCTTGGCAAGAAAGTAGAACTGTGTCAGATATTTATCAGACAAGAATAGCAGCAGAGCAGATATGCTAGGACAAATACTAAGAGGAGCACTATAGAGAATTTAGTAACGAGATAGACATTCTGGTAGCAGGTTGAGAGGATAGTGGAGGCTATCAAACCTTTATATGAGGTACTTCAGGTCATGGACTCTGAGAGATATGCTTAGATGGTCTTCCTGTATTATATAATACAAAGGACAAAGAAAAAGATCCAAGAGATAGATCCAGCACATGCTAATGAGTATATCCAGATCATTGATGGATGGTGGAGTTATCAAATGAGTTTGGATTTATATCTAGCAGGTAAGTAATAAATTATGAACTCTCTAAATTTTAAATTAGATTATATTTGTACAAGTATACTTGACTAATTTTTAAAATATATGTGTAGCCTACTATCCGAATTCGAGATTCCAATACTCCATACCGAATATTGCCATGGATGAACAACAAAAGTCTGTCCTATGCAATGTTATATATAAGATAGAGTCCATCTAAATGTCGCAGTTATGTGCCTAGAATAAGTAAGTTAGGTTAAAAATATTAAGTAATTTTTATTAACACTAGTTTTAATAAGTAGCACATGATAACAACATTTTTTCTAGACAAAATTTTTAGAAAGGGCATAGATTCTTTTGGATCCGATGTAGCCATCAAAAGTAAATCAAAGATAAATCATGGTAGGTAATACTAAGCTAATATTAGATTCAAATTGATTTTTGAGTTTTGCTGAATCTAAAATTTTAAATGATTTAATATTTTTTGTAGTTGAATGATGGGTGCATTTTGTTAAATCAGCAAAATATTTAAAATTCTTATTATCATGATCCTCTCCCAATTGGTATTATCTAGTAGATGTAAGTGCAATTGGTCTACCTTCAGTCTTATCCATTTCAAGCAAAGGAACCATCTAAAATAGAAATACCTTAACGATCTTGTTTATGTATACTATAATTTAAAGTTAAGGCTAAAGTGCATTCAAGAGAAAGTTGAATTAAAATTCTCCGATCCTACTATGAGTAATTATGTTAATAAGGATGAAGATCCAATGATTCGATGGGTCATGAGTTAGTAGCAGGAGTCAGAGCTTGATGAGCAAGGATCACCTCCTCGACCAGTCAATTTTATAGCTAGCGAGGCTGGGATGGATGTTGAATAATGGACAACAAGTCATATTCCTCACATGGCTTCAGCAGATACATACATCATCCCTCCTTACCATCTATTCGGCCCAAAGATAGAGAAAAAGGAAGGCAACATCTCCATGAAGCACTCAGATCATTCAGATTCAGACACCAAAGAAAGTGTGCTAGTGCTTCTTTAGATAATGGGGGATCTAATGATTAGGGAGGGGCTAGAGGATAGGAGATGTAGCCAACTATTCATCTTTGATTCAATGGTAAGACATAATTTAATCATGCCACATATGGTATAGACCAGGGTGCACCAGTTGGTAGAGCAGGTGATGATATGATTCTATATAGGTGACGAGCTCCACGAGGTCATTCGAGACATTATGTAGCTGCAGATCTTGCATATGGAGTAGGATCTATAAATGTATCAAGATCATCCTCATATTTAAGATCCCCTTATCCATAAGTACCGGTAGCTTATGATCCATATGGATATGGATATGGTGCATCTGAGATATCATCTTCTATGGTTATTATTCCATGCAACACAGAGTATCTTATGGATCTAATTTTGCTACTGGTATTTTGGATGGGTCCTTGCACAGCCATATCATTAATCTCTGGATACCAGTCAAAGTCAGGATCTCAATAAGGGATTTGCGATGAGTTACAATCTATCATGCATACCTCCTAGGATGAGCTTATAAGAGTATCATGCTGCTTGGTTAGAGGAATTTACTGATTTTTTTATTCAATATATTAATGATCTCGATATTTATGGATATCGATACTCGACCTGATTCTAAATATCGATATGTAATTATATTTATATTTTACCTTTCACTTTAATTAATTACTGGTAATCTTACTTTAATTAAAAATTTTTAAAAAATAATATATCATGGCTGGAGGCTAGATAATATTTTGTAGTATTTTAAAGTGATACAATTATCAATTAGTATCAACAAATATCTATTTAGGCCTAAAAATATTTTATAAACCCTAAAAAAAATTTTAAAAAATGGGCATGCCTGTTTGAACTAGCATGCCGCCACTAGAGGTCAATGTGATTGACCATGTTCCAAGTGTCGATACTTATAAGTGTCGACACTTGGATATTTTTGAAGTGTCGATACTTGACTGATGAGCAAAATTGTTGGGAAGAATTTCTAGAAAGATTTGACTTCAAATTTTGAATTCGAATTTTGATTTTTGGGCATTTTTGGCTCCAGGCTTTCTTGGTATGATAGTCATACTTGCTTTTTTTTGGCTTGGACCCATTTGGTATGGTCCTTGACCTTTTCCCCCAATCACTCCTCCTTCCTCTTTCTCCCTCTCATGGCTGCCCCTATAAATAAAGGTTATTCTATAGGGCTTTGGCTGATTTTGGTTCTTTATTTTGTTTTGTTGGCTTGTTACTAGGTCTCCATGCCACAAGAGAAAAGAGGGAAAAGGGTTTGTGAGGTTTTTGGGATTAGGTGCAAGAAACCTAGCATTCAAGCTAGGTCTTGGAAAGAAAGTTTCTTAGGAAGGGTTCTACCTCTCCTCCTTGTCTTCCCGGAAGAAGAAGATCGGCCCAAAGGATCCCGAAGAACTAGCACTCTGAGGGAGTTGGTCAGTTTTGAGCCCTGGTGTGAACTACTCATAGAGGCCAGATGCATGTGTGGCTTGAGAGCATTTTCACCACCTCCATCCTAAAGGTATAGTGGTAAGGTACCCTTATGCCTCCATCCTCTTTTCTGTTGATGTTGATGTTCTTTAGTAGTATGCTTTATTATTATACTAGATCCTATTACAGGTAGATTGGTAGATCGTTTGATCGATCTACCAAGTCTTCCACTGTGCTTATTTTAAAATAATTTTAAAATGCATGTTTTCTGCCTTGCTGTTGTATATTGGTATGCTTCCTTTTTCAACCCTACACTAGTATCAGAGCCAGGTTCATCATAGTATAATAATGTTAGCATGCTTTAACATCATGTTTTTCTTTTAAAGTACTTGGAATGAGTGGTTCACCATGGCTGTTCGATCATAAGAGAGAAGTAGGGCTGCAAGACCCTCTCTTTCCATTCAATGGGGGTCTCCTATGGCGTGTAGGGGTGCTGCTTGTGATTGACACATGAAAAGGAAAGATAAAAGAAAATGTAGATTAAAAATATTTTAATCCTGTATTATGATCTTAAAATAAATTTAGATAAGATCTAAGAGTTTTGTTTTGATCGGATTTGATTGAAAGTTTGGTGAAACTTTGGTTTTGAAATCACTGTTATTGCCCTATGATAGGCCTTGAGTCGACCTCTTGAGTCGACTCATGAAGGTTGAAGTATCAACACTTGACCAGGTAGTTCGAGATGAGCATGATAGGAGAACTCAATTTCTTTCTCGGACTCTAGATCAAGCAAACTACAGATGGAATCTTCATCAACCAAGTTAAGTATACAAGAGAAATTATAAAGAAATTTAGGATGGAGACTTCTAAAGCAATAGGTACACCTATGAGCCCCTCTTGTAGACTTGATAAGGATGAACATGGTAAATATGTAGATCAAAAGTTATATAGAGATATGATTGGCTCTTTATTGTACCTAACTACTAGTAGACCAGATATAATGTTCAGTATATGCATATGTGCTAGATATCATTCTGAACCTAAAGAATCATATCTGATGGCTGTTAAGCGCATTATTAGATATCTATCTGGTACTGTTGATATTGGTTTATGGTATTCTAAAAATTCATCTACTGAATTGATTGAATAATCTGATGCTGATTTTGCTGGTTGTAAATTGGATAGAAAGAGTATTAGTGATACTTGCCAATTTCTTGGAGTTAATTTAATCTCATGGTTTAGCAAGAAACAAACTTCAGTTGCAC
Source organism: Areca catechu (assembly GCA_021397845.1). NCBI lineage: Eukaryota > Viridiplantae > Streptophyta > Magnoliopsida > Arecales > Arecaceae > Areca > Areca catechu. The sequence goes on from CM038049.1 coordinate 127,052,021, forward strand.
TATCCACAGCTGAGGCTGAGTATATTGCAGCAGGAAATTGTTATGCTCAAATCTTGTTGATTAAGCAACAACTTGAAGATTTTGGAATCAAGTTGGCTAGTACACCTATTAAATATGATAATACCAGTGCTATCTGCTTGACTAAAAATCCTGTTCAACATTCTAAGAGTAAACATATTAAAAATAGACATCATTTTATTAGAGATAATGTAGAAAATAATGATGTTGTGCTTGAATTTATTAGTACTAAATTTCAATTAGCTGATATCTTAACTAAACATCTTCTAGAAGATCGGTTTTGTATGATTAGAAGAGAGCTCGGATCATTAATCCTTTTGATTAAATTTTTTCTATCTTTAACTCAAATTAGATCAATTTGATATCAATCATACTCAATCATTATTAAGTTTAATCATATTTTAAGTGATTTTGATGAACACTTGGATCTCTTAATTTTTTGGTTTTTAAGTCGACGTGTCGACATATCGATGTGTCAACACCTGAATGTGTCGACACATTCATGAGTCGACACTTGAACAGTGGTAGATCGAGAATAAAGGGTTTTCGAATGATTTTTCTTCCCATTTCTCCATCTCCTTCGAGCCGACATATGTTCTAAGGTACTCCTTACTGTTCTCCCCACTATTTCATGTTTTAAACTTGTTGATTCTTTGATTTGGACACTCAGGAGTTCGGATTTTATTGGATTTCTTCTCCCTTTTGGATTTTGAGCTTTAGAAACCCTAGGTTTCAACCAAAATCTTGCCCAAATCTTTAATCCAAGCTATGGGACCCTGAAAGCAAGTAGTCCGTCAACCTCGTCAGTCAAATCAGGAAGAAGAATGAAGGACGAAGGCCAAATACGAGTCTAGAGCTCCTGATCCACTCGCACGATCACTTTTTGTAGCTTCTAGCAGGATGAGCTCGAAGACTGTCATTAGGGGATGACGAGTGGACTTCATTTTTGTTGACCAGCAGCATTTTAGGATCGGACAGTGGATTCGACAGGCTGGTTTAAATTCTTTTTCTCACTCAGTGAGAAATTTTACCCAGGACTGATTAGAGAGTTTTATGGATCACTCACCCATGGATCTAATGGATGGATGGCACAGGTGAGAGGCTGGGATATCCCTGTTTCACTCGCCCATGGATCTAATGGATGGATGGCACAGGTGAGAGACCTGGATATCCCTATTTCATTAGAGGTTCTGAGCAGAGTATAAGATATTCCGATGACTGGTTCAGTGGTGGACAGCTTGATGGACAGAGTGAGTGGACTCCAGTGTATCTTAGAGTCTGATAAATTATCTAAGGGAGCCACTATACCCGCATCCCGACTATCTACAGAGATGAGATTATTGCACCGCATTGTTGCCCGGATGCTTCTGCCGAAGACCGGACGCTTCGATTACATCACTGAGCAAGAGTTGCTGGTGATGGTCTCATTGGTTCAATGCATGCCCATCTGCCTTCCAATGCTTATGATTCACCAGATGATGGAGGCGTCGATGAGTCAGCGACTCTGCCTGCCATATGGGATGGGATTGACTGTTCTGTTCAAGGAGTACGGTGTCAGCTTTGAGGACGAGCCCTTCCGCATGCTACTACATATTGATGTGTATGCCATCAGGTCATTACACCGGATGGGTTATCATCAGTTCCGAGGCCAGTGGACTTGCAAGATATCTAGTCAGGCCGAGGACAGAGCTGATGACGAAGATCATCTTCAGATGATGATGTTACGGATGAAGATTAGGGTACTTATGTATTTTTAGATAGTTTACTTTTATGCATCTATGTATATTTTATCTTTTGATTGTACAAACTCTGACTTGAAATGAAATATCATGTTGTACTCAATATTTGTGACCTTAAATGAATGAATGTTGTACTCAATGTGTGTGTTCTTCCTCATTTTTATGCCTTTTATGGAAATGAATGAAATGATTTACACTTTTCTTAGTTATTCATTGTCTTCACTTGTGAATGAATGAATGAATTTTACACTTCAATGCTATATCTTGAATATTCAGCCTATTTATCCTTCTATCTTTTTAATGATAATAAAAAGGGGAAGTAGATAGTATAGTAAGATTTAAGTATAAATGTAATATATTTTTGGGAGTAGTAAGTTTAAAGACAAATTATTTATATTTGTGATGTGCAAGGGGTAAATGAGAGTATTTGCAAAATTTGAAAGTTATTTTGAAAACTTGAATTGAAATTGTTTACAAACTCCTTAAGAAAGGGGGAGCTATACCTTGTTTTCATTGAAAATTCTTTTAAAGTAAATTTCATTTTAAAACCCCTCTTTAAGTGTTTGAAAAGATATTTACAAATTATTTTATGAATCATAAATTCAGGGGGAGCTTTACTTATTGCTGAATTTTCATGTAGAGTATCATGATACATGTGATTATGTTTCATATATATCCCAAAGATCTGATACTCTTATTCATTACAATTTGCTCTGATATATCTTATCAAAATTGAAAATTACTTTGATACAATTATTGCATTTAGTGCTATGCACCTTGTTGAATTCTTTCAAAAGCTTATTATGCAATTTATACTTAAGGATTTTGTCATCATCAAAAAGGGAGAGATTGTTGACTCCGTTGTTGATTTTGATGATAAGCAAAATGGTTAAGTATGAGTTGAGTACTAATAATTTCTTTGAAATGTATTTTTATTGAAAAAGGTGCTCATAAATTTGAAGAAGTTTGTTTGACGAAATCAAGTTTAGATAAAAAGAATAGCTCAAAAAGGACTTGGAAAGTCAAAATTTGCTTGATTGGATATTTGAGTTATGTAGAAATGTGTTTCAGGTCAAATTCAGCCTTTTCTGTGAAGTTTTCACTAAGGTGTCGACTCAAAGTGTCAACACATGACACCAAGTGTTGACACATGGAAGTGAAGTATCGACTCAAGCTGGTTTGCAAGAATATTTTAGATGGCACGGCTGAAGTGTCAACACATGCATCTGAAGTGTTGACACATAGATTAGCTCATCGTCTAAGATTTTCAAGCCACAGAACTTGCTGAAAATGAAGAACTGCTGAAGTGTCGATACATGGAAGAGAAGTGTTGACTCAAAGTGTCGACTCACCTGAGGAAGTGTCGACACATCTAAGATTTTCAGAAGACTAGAATGAAGATATTTGACTAAGTGTCAACTCAAGAAGTTCAAATGTCGACAGGAAGTGTCGACTCAAAGCCTGAGGTATCGACACATAGAGTTATAGGAATAGTAATGGCTAGTTTTTCAAATGCAGAACTCGACTCTTTTGCCCTCCAACGGCTAGTTTTTCAAGTCTAACAGCTAGAAATGAGATTTGAGGCCTTGGAAAAGTATTTATATGCTCTAAATCAAATCAAATTGACAACTATTGAATATTATTGAAGAGAATAAGAGAAGAGCATTCAAGTGAGAGCTTTAACTCCTATTCATTGAAGATTCAACTACTTTCAAGCAAAAGCAAGCCTCCAAGCATTCAAGAGCCTTCAAGAGCATTGAAGATCATCCATTCTTAAGCATTCAAGAGGCTTCAACAACTTCAAAGCATCTTTACATCGAGCTTCAAAGAGATACCACTTTTGTTTAGAAAGCTTACTTTGTTTTTCTACTTCAAATCATTATATGTTGTAAGGGTTCTTGGTTAGCCTATTATAAAACAAAGGAAGGTTATTGGTGAGCCTTTGAAAACCAATAAGGTTGGTGGTTAGCCCGCAAAACCACTTAGGTTCTTGGTTATCCCGAAAAATCAAGAGAGGTTAGTGGTGAGCCTTAAAATCATTTAGGTTATTGGTCAGCCCGTAAAACCAAGTGAGGTTTTGACTTGTTGGCCTTGTGAAAATAAGTTGGGTTTTTGATTAGTGAGCTCACAAAACTAATCAAAAATAAGTTAGGTTTTTGATTAGTGAGCCCGCAAAACTAATCAACTATAATCAATGTGATTATAGTGAATTCTCAAGGGATCTTGGAGAGTGGATGTAGGTGTATTGGATAGCACAGAATCACTATATTTCTTGGTATTTGTGGTTGATTGATCTTTCTACTTGCTTTTCATTTATTGCTCTTTATTTCTTATGCATTTTTATTTAAGAGCATGACAATTGAATTCATAGTACCTTGCTTATTTAATTGTTGAAGTGCATTGCATTGCATTAAGTAAATTAATTTTAATATTTTTTAGAGACCTAATTCACCCCCCTCTTAAGTTGCTTACTGGGCAATAGGTGTTCATCGGGCTATTGGAATTGTTGTTCCTAATATGATGGCTCAGTACGACTCTTTTAATGGTGGTTAGGTGGGCTAGCCAAAGTCGGGCTTGACTATTCGTTAGTTAGAAGCATCAAATTTTGTCATGTTAATGGTTGGACCTAACCGGAACCTTCAATAGGAGGCTCAAAGGTCGATTGAAGTGAACCTTGGAACAAAACCTAAATTATAGAGGTTACTTGGAGAAGTAATCGGTTGAAGAACATACCTTTAGACGTGCATGGGTGAGCCAGCCAAAGTCAGGCTCATGTGTTGTCTATTGGATACTAGTACCCACTTAGGAATCAAAGTGATTCCTCAGATTGGAGGTAGAGGCTACCAGTCTGAACAAAATAATGGGAGGGCCTTTAGACTAAAGTCCATGTCTATAGGATAATAATTCATATATACTAACTAGCTTTGGTTTTCCTTTTAGATGTCTTCCAACCTGTTGCTCCGGTCTCTTCTCGATAACGAGAAGCTTAAGGGTCCCAACTTCGATAACTAGTATCAAAGGCTCAGGATTGTCCTAGAGCATGAACGGATCTTGTATGTGATATTGGATCCAGCACCTGAAACCCCTGCTTCCAATGCTTAGGGTTCGGTCAAAGACACTTACTAGAAGTGGCTCTCTGACAGGACCACTGTCCAATGCATAATGTTGGCAGCGATGAATGATTAGTTTAGTCACAAATTTGAAGAAGCCCAGCCAGAAGAAATCCTTCAAACGTTAAAAGAGCCTTTCGGGACACCAGACGATGTTGAGAGGTACAGAGTCTCATGTACTATCTATAATGCATGGATGCATGATGGGGCCTCAGTCACTGATCATGTATTGTATATGATCGAGATGATTAAGCACCTAGGCAAGCTCGGATGTCCCTTGCATGAATAGCTTAGGAAGGATGCGATTCTGAATCCCTCCCCTCTTCCTATCTAGAGTTTCTCGATCATTATTAAATGAATAAGCCTACAGTTAACTACCATGGTCTGTTGGGGTTGCTGCAGACTTATGAGAAAGACCACCATCTGAACAAAGGGGTGGTAAATCTAGTGGGAGGATCTTCAGCAGGACGTCGTCCCTTCAAGAAGGGGAAAAAGAAAAGTAAAGGGAAACAGGTGCAAAATGCTTCTGGGCCTAGTCAAGCCAAGAAAAAGAAGGCTGATAAGAGCCAAGCAGAGTGCTTCTTCTACAAAAAGCAGGGACATGGGAAGAGGAACTGTCCTCTTTATATTGCATCCCTTGACTTGAACAGGTCCAAGAAGAGGAAGCAGCTAGAAGGTGCTGGACAATGTATTTATATGATAACACCTTAAAGTTTCTCTATCTGTGATACTACTAACTGGGTATTGGATATAGGAAGTTCAATTCATATTTATAATTCTTTGCAGAGACTTCAAGTTAGTAGAAATTCGAGGATGACGAGAGATTCTTGAACGTGGAAAATGGAAGCCAAGTTCCAGTCCTGGCGTTGAGAGTCCTTAAACTAGTTTTCGAGTCTTGTACAATCATTTTGAATGAGTATCATTATTGTCCATCTTTTATTTTAAATATCATTTCTGTAGGCCAATTGGCCATGTATGGTTATGAACTATCAATAAAGAATAACATTTGCAAAATCATTTGGAATAGTTCTGTTATAATGAATGGATATATGAATAATGGCATTTATGTACTATCATGACCTGTTAGTGTAGTGTACATGTCTAGCAAATGCCCTAGGATAGATAATGTCAGCGATGCATACCTATGGCATTGTAGGCTAGGTTATATTAACAAGAACAGGATAAATAGATTGAAGTGCAAGGGTCTCCTCAACTTTAGTGAAAGTGGTTCACTTCCAACCTGTGAGTCCTGTCTTCTTGGAAAGATGACAAAATCATCTTTTACTGGAAAAGGTGAATGAACCAATGAAATTCTAAGTCTGGTATATACTGATATATACGGACCCATGAATATTAGTGCTAGAGGTGGATACAGTTATTTCATTACATTTACAAATAACCTTTCGAGGTACGATTATGTCTTCTTGATGAGACATAAATCTGAGTCATTTGAAATGTTCAAACGATATCGTAATGAAGTAAAAAAATAAATTGGAAGATGTATCAAAACCCTTCGATTAGATCGAGGTGGTGAATATCTTTCCGGAGAGTTTCTGACATATCTCGAGGAGAATGGGATTCTCTCTCAGTGGACACCTCCAGGGACACCTCAGTTAAATAGAATGTCTGAAAGGAGGAATCGAATCCTATTAGACATTGTTCAATCCATGATGGGCTTGCTTCTTTGCTGCTATCCTTTTGGGGATATGCTCTGGAATCAGCCTGTTACCTTTTGAATAAGGCTTCGAGTAAATCCATTAACAAACCCCATATAAGATATGGACTGGACGTAAGCCGATACTCTGATACCTTCGGGTCTGGGGTTGCCCGGCTTATGTAAAATATTTGAAAATGGATAAACTTGGACCGAGGTTTGACCGATGCCTATTTGTTGGGTATCCAAAAGAGTCTAAGGGGTATTACTTCTACTTGGCTGAGGAATAAAAATTATTCGTCAGTCTTAGGACTATCTTTTTGAAAAATGAGTTTTTTGGTGAAGGAACTATAGCCACTAAGATTGAACTTAGTGAAGTTCAACAAGTAGAAGAACCGATATATTTAAGGGACAATATAGAACTGGTTGTGATTAGATCACACCCAGAGCCCATACAAGAACCATTAAGGAGATCCAATAGGGTACCGAGTCGACCGAATAGATACTATGATTCTTGGTCCGGGATGGTGATCCCATTGAACTTGATGAGAACAATGAAGATCTGATCACCTATATGGATGCGATGTAGAGGTCCAACTCTGAAAAATGGCTAGGAGCCATGCAATCTGAAATGGGATCCATGGAAATCAATAATGTATGGACATTCGTTGATCCGCTTGAAGGGATAAAATCCATTGGATGTAAATGAATTTTCAAGAGGAAAAGGGACGCAGACGGGCAAGTGGAGACCTATAAAGCACGTCTGGTTGCCAAAGGATATCGTCAATGTTTTGGTATTGACTATGACGAGATGTTCTCTCCTGTGGCAATGCGCAAGTCCATTCGGATCATGCTTGCTTTAGCGGCACACTTTGACTATGAAATTTGGCAAATAGATGTCCGAACAGCTTTCCTGAATGGTGAGCTAGAAGAGGAGGTGTATATGATACAACCTAAAGAGTTCATATCCACAGACAAGTCAAAGGTGTGTAAGCTTCAAAGGTCCATCTATGGACTGAAACAAGCATCACGGAGTTGGAACATGCGATTTGATAAGTGTACCAAATCATATGGCTTCGTTAAGAACGGAGAAGAACTTTACATTTACACATGGGCTAATGGTTTTATGATTGTGTTCCTTGTATTGTATATGGATGACATTCTCTTAATCGGGAATGACATCCCAGCACTGTAAGGAATACAGGTCTGGTTGTCATCTCAATTCTCTATGAAGGACTTGGGTGAAGCCTCTTACATACCGGGTATGAAGATATATAGAGATAGATCTAAGAGGCTTATGGGACTGTCCCAGTCTACTACATTGACACTGTGCTGAAGTGGTTCAGCATGAAAAATTTTAAGAAAGGTTATCTTTCGATAGGCATTGGAATTGCTCTCTCTAGAGAGGATTATGCGACAACTCCTGAGGAGAGAGAGCATATGAGCAAAATCTCATATGCTTCGATAGTGGGTTCTATCATGTATGCTATGCATGTACTAGACCAGACGTGGCATACTCACTAGGCATAGTGAGCAGATACCAGTCTGACCCAGGTGAAGCTCATTGAAAAGTGGTAAATAACATCCTTAAGTATTTGCAAAATACTAAGGACCAATGGCTAATTTATGGAGAATCTGACTTGAAACTTATAGGGTATACTAACTCCAGTTTCCAGTCAGATAAGGATGACAGCAAGAGTATGTCAGGATTTGTCTTCACACTTAATGGATGAGCGATCTGTTACAAAAGTTCCAAGCAGTCAACTGTGGTGGACTCAGTATGCGAAGTAGAGTATATTGCAGCATCGGATGCATCAAAGGAAGCAATGTGGTTACGAAAGTTTCTTGGTGAGCTGGGAGTGGCACCTTCCCTAGATGGTCCTATTCCGGTGTATTGTGACAGTACTGGAGCCATTGCACAAGCCAAAGAGCCGAAGTCTCATTACCGCATAAAGCACATTCTGCGATGCTATCACCTTGTACGAGAGATCGTGAAACAAGATGACATTGACCTTCAAAAGATCGATGGAAAGGAGAACCTGACTGACCCCTTCACTAAAGCTGTCAAAATTCAAGAGTTCGATAGTTGTAAATGAAAAATGAGAATGAGATTCTGTACCGATTGGCTTTAGTCCAAGTGGGAGTTATTTAAAATTATATTCCAAAGCCAATCATCTAGGCTGTAGACGGTTGTGCCATTTTGTAATTATATATGAATTTTTAATGAATAAAAGTTATTCTTTTAGCTGTTCATCATATTTATATTTTTCTTAAATGAACTCCTGTATGATGGATTCCTTAGAACTACATTATTTGGTATAAAGAGGATATATGAAGTAGTTCTTAAACTGGTTCACAACCAAATGATACATTGTTATAAAATGATAATGTATCAAGCGTAGGTTGTTGTATATCACATTTGTTGGTTGTCCTCTTAACCAAGGAGTGTGGAGACACTGGTGTGACATGTAAGTGAAATGTGTGACATCTCACTGAACGTGACCATCTACGGAGCTCCCTTCTGCCAAAAGGTTGCTCATGAAGGGATATGGGTATATGTGTCCCTCAGACCTGAGGTCACCATGGTAGCTTGCAAGCAACTCACTGTACTTTGGTATCGGACAACTTGGATTTCTAATCCAGTGATGAAAGGTTTCTAGGTGCAATCAAGTACTTGTGGAGCGGTGTGGATCAAGATGGAATTGATCCCTCCAAATAGTTTGGAGTGAATGACTCGCTGTATCTCAATTTAGTAAAACCTTGGCCATAGTAGTTCTTATGAGGAGTCACAAAACTTGTAAGGTTGAGACACAATCTGAATGAACCAAATTAGTGTTGGCAGTCGAACCCTAGGTCATTTTGAGCATTATGAGGTCAAAGAGATGAATTATGCGGTAACCATATTCCAGAGGTTCTAGAATATTGCTCTGCAATTCTCAACCTATCCGGATGTCGGGTATCATTGCTATATGAGGACTTTGACTAGTATTGGAAGTGTTCCAATGCTATTGGCTTAGTATTCGAACCTATGGGGTCAGCCACCATAGGGATTTCTATCTGATCTAAAGGCTGATCGATGATTGAGAATTGTTTGCCATCACTAGAGGTCAATGTGATTGACCATGTTCCAGGTGTCGACAGTTGTAAGTGTTGACACTTATAAGTGTTGACACTTGGGTATTTTTAAAGTGTCGACAGTTGACTGATGAGCAAAATTTCTGGGAAGAATTTTTTAAAAGATTTGACTTCGAATTTTGAATTCGAATTTCGATTTTTGGGCATTTTTGGCTCCAGTCTTTCTTGGTATGATAGTCATACTTGCTTTTTTTTGGCTTGCACCCATTTGGTATGGCCCTCGACCTTCTCCCCCAATCACTCCTCCTTCCTCTTTCTCCCTCTCATGGCTGCCCCTATAAATAAAGGTTATTTTATAGGGCTTTGGCTGATTTTGGTTCTTTATTTTGTTTTGTTGGCTGGTTACCAGGTCTCCATGCCATAAGAGAAAAAGAGGGAAAAGGATTTGTGAGATTTTTGGGATTGGGTGTGAGAAACCTAGCATTCAAGCTAGGTCTTGGGAAGAGAGTTTCTTAAGAAGGGTTCCACCTCTCCTCCTTGTCTTCTCAAAAGAAGAAGATCGGCCCGAAGGATCCCGAAGAGCTAGCACTCCGAGGGAGTTGGTCAGTTTCAAGCCCTAGTGTAAACTACTCGTAGAGGCCAGACGCGCGTGTGGCTTAAGAGCATTTTCACCACCTCCATCCTAAAGGTATAGTGGTAAGATACCCTTATGCCTCCATCCTCTTTTTTATTGATGTTGATGTTTTTTAGTAGCATGCTTTATTATTATACTAGATCCTATTGTAAGTAGATTGGTAGATCATTTGATCGATCTACCAAGTCTTCCACTGTGCTTGTTTTAAAATAGTTTAAAATGCATGTTTTCTGCCTTCCTATTGTATATTGGTATGCTTCCTTTTTCGGTCCTACAGTCATAACTTCCAATTTCAAGTTTGGCATATAATTTTTCAAATGTCACAAGCTATGAGTCGACTCATGAAAATAGTGAGTCAACCTTTAAAGGAAACCCAGAAAAGAAAGAAGACCGGCATGCAGAGTTTCAACCAACATAACCTATTAGTCAACTCATAGATCGGCTCAAATTCCATGAGTCACAGTCTCAGAAAATCTAGAAAGTAGAAAATTTCAGATCTAGGCTATGAGTTAACTCAAGGTTCTAGTGAGCCGACTCATGAAGTGCCATGAGTTGACTTAAGCTCCATGAGTCAATGTTAAAGAAAATTCTAAAGATACTATTTCTTGGCATAAGTATATGAGCCAACTCAACTTGTTGGTGAGTCGGCTCATTAGTAGCTTTCTAATAAGAAGATAACTCAAAAATTTTCTCGAAAGATACAGGACTTTACCTAAATGGAGGAGTATCGGGAGGCCTTCAAGGGGTTAAAGAAGCTCCTTGCCTCTCCGCCACTGCTATCCAGGCCGAAGCCCGGGGAAGAGCTCCTCTTATTCCTGGTAATCTCACCGAAGGTGGTCAGCTTAGTGCTGGTCCACACCAACGAGGATGGCTCCCAACGACCATCTACTATACCAGCAAGCTGTTCCGTGATGCATAAACTTTGTACACTCGATCCAAAAAGATTATCTTTGTACTCGTCGTGTCTACGTAGCATCTCAGGCCCTACTTCTAAACACATCTGATTGCGATCCTCACCAACCAGCCTCTAAGTGATGCGGGACTAAAGATGTAAGCAAAGTATTTTTTTGTTATTAAGTGTTAGTTAGGAGATTTGTTGGCTCCACCCAGTGATTTTGATGAATAACAAAACATTGAGTGTATATTGTATACTAATGTCTATTTCAAGTTATGAGTTTTCAGGAAGAAAGCACCTCAAAATCTCAAAAACTTATGTTTCATGGCACGTCATGGCACAGAGCTTTTCTCACAAATCTGGTCATCCTCTTCATGGAAAAAGGGCATCTACATGATTAAATATTATGTGTTTATGATTCATTTAAGTTTCAAGAATTATATTTATGTTTTTGAGACCATTTACACTTGAATCTGAGCTTTTCAGTCTCAAGTGTCGACACTTGGAAAGTCAAGTGTCGACACTTCAGCATTTAACACGGACAAAAATCCTTGGCACGCCAAGTGTCGACACCCAGAACCAAGTGTCGACACCATGTGTCGATACTTCGGTTTCCAAGTGTCGACTCAAGGCCTGAGAATTTTGAAAATACAGAACTTTATCATTTAAGGATTTTTATGTCAAGTTTCGACACCTGTGCATCAAGTGTCGACACTTGAAAGTTCAAGTGTCGACACCTAGAGATCAAGTGTCGACACCTGACAGCCAAGTGTTGACACCTAACAGCCAAGTGTCGACACTTGCAGCCTGACAGCTCTAACGGATCTATTTTTCTGACTTGCAGAACTTGCTTTTCAAGCTCCAAATGGCTATTTCCAAGGTTCCAACGGTCACAAACCATTTTTTGGAAGGTTCTTGGTGTATTTAACCTCCACCAACCTCATCTTAAAGATAAGGAAGTGTATTGAAGTGCATTCAAGTCTACTCAAAAGCCAAAAAGTCTATATTCTCTCAAATACTTCATATCAAAAGTCTCTTATAGCTTGATTCCTTGAAAAGCCTACAAGCTCATCCTTACTTCATTCCAAAAGAGGCACTTTAAAGGAGATTCCAAGGAAGAGTCAAGACAAAGCATCAACTTAAGCTTCAAAGATTCCATTCTACTCTTGAAGAGAGTTTGTTTTAGTTTTAAAATTGTATATCTATTTTTACATTGTGATTTGACCTTGCTTTCAAGGGTGTCTTGAAAGAAGGTTATTGTAGTTTGTTGGTGAGCCAAAGGGATAAAACCAACTAGGGTTAACTTGTGAGCCCGAAGACAAAACAAGTGTTTAGGTTTGTTGGTAAGCCTAAGTGATAAAACCAACTTAGGTTTTGACTTGTGAGCCTTGTAAAACATAAGTTAACTGTAATCTTGTTTGGATTATAGTGAAATTCCCAAGGGTGGCTTGAGGAGTGGATGTAGGTGCTAGGTTTGCATCGAACCACTATAAACCTTGTGTTTGTGTGTGATTGCTCTCTTCCTCTCTTGCTCTTTGATTATTGCTACTGCTTTAAATTTCTTGCATTGAATTCATCATTTTTCACTAGCACCACTAGTCCCTCTCATTATTGTTTTAAATTTTCTAAAAGATCCAATTCACCCCCCCTCTTGGGCTCCATTTCTGGGCAACAAGTGGTATCAGAGCACCGGTACTCTCTTGTAGGTCCAAGGATCTTGAGTAAAAGATCATGGCAGCCCCAATAGGAATGGGTATTGTTGAAGGTCAAGCTTCAAATCATCCCCCACTTTTTAATGGCACAAATTACACATACTGGAAGACACGCATGCGCATATTTATTCAAGCTCTTGACTATAATTTATGGAGGACAATTGTAAAAGGTCCTCATCAGCCTACAATGTTGATTAATGGCATTCTCACTCCAAAGATGGAAGATGATTGGGATGAGAATGACATTAAGCAAATCGAGCTTAATGCTAAGGCTATGAATCTATTATTTTGCTCTCTTGACCCAAGTGAATTTAATAGAATATCTAATTATATCTCCGCCAAGGAGATTTGGGATACACTTGATGTTACCCATGAGGGTACACACCAAGTGAAAACCACCAAGGTCAACATGCTTATTCACACGTATGAAATATTTAAAATGGAACCTACTGAGTCTATTAGTGAGATGTATACTAGGTTCAAAAATATTGTGAATGGCATGAGAAGCCTAGGAAAGATTATTTCTAATGGTGAACTTGTGAACAAACTTCTCGGGTCTCTACCAGCTTCGTGGGATGCAAAAGTAACAGCTATTGAAGAAGCTAAGGATGTCAATACTCTCCCACTGGAACCACTGTTGGGTTATCTAATGACCTATGAGCTCTCCCTCAAACAAAAGAATGGAGAGGTCGACAAAAAGAAGAAGGTAATCACATTCAAATCTACTGCGAGAGAGGAATCAAGCGAAGACTCCGAAGAAGATGAGACGGCTCTATTGGCAAGAAAATTCAGAATGTTCATGAGGAAGAAAAGGTTTAACTTCAAAAAGAAACCTCTAAAAGGTGAGACAAGTAAAAAGAAAGACAAAGAAAAGGAGGAGCAGCCTACTTGTTTTGAGTGCAAAAAACCCAGCCATTTCAAGGTAGACTGCCCCTTGCTAAAGAAAAGTAGAAGAAAGCTGAGAAAGAAAGCCATGATGGCAACTTGGAGTGAAAGTGAAGACTCCAGTTCTGAGGAAGAACAGCAGGAGGTGGCAAACTTCTGTCTGATGGCTGATCATGATGAGGTATGTTCTGAAACAGAAAATGAATTTACTTTTGATGAGCTTCATGAAGTTTTTGACGAATTAGTCATAGAATCTCAAAAATTAAAATCAAAACATAAAGATTTAAAGAAGCAAAATTTGGATCTAGCCAAAACAAATGACAAGCTTTCAAATGAAAATGAATGCCTTCTTCTTCAAAATAAAAAATTAAATGATAAGATTGTAGCACTTGAAAAAGAAAAAGATGTCTTGAAAAAGAAAAGTGACTCACTTTCAAATGAAAATTTGTCAAAACAAAGAAAAGAAATTTTAAATAAAAACAAAAGATATAAAGAAGAAATTGAAAAATTAAAACCTTTTATAGAAAGATTTACTTATAGTTCTGAAAAATTGAATTTACTTTTAAATAACCAAAGAGCGGTATTTGATAAAGCAGGTTTAGGATTCATAACTCATAAGAAACAAAAACTTTTTAAAAATTTCTTTGTGCCTGCATCTTCATCCATTACTTGCTATACTTGTGATACTAAAGGACACAAATCTTATATGTGCAACAAAAGAAGATTAAGTAACACTAAGAAAGTTTGGGTTCCGAAAGGAACCAATGCTACTAACCAAAAAGGACCCAAGATGGCTTGGGTACCTAAAGTCTCCACTTGATCTTTATTGTAGGTATGCCTTGCAACCAATAAGAAAAGGATGTGGTACCTTGATAGCGGTTGCTCAAGGTATATGACAGGAGATGTGGAGCAGTTCTCATCCCTCGAATATCAAAATGGTGGCAATGTAACTTTTGGTGATAATGGAAAGGGCAAAATTATCGGTGTTGGTAAAGTCCATATCACCCCTTCTTCTTATATTGATAATATCTTGTATGTTGATGGTTTGAAACATAACTTGCTTAGCATTAGTCAGTTTTGCGACAAAAATTTTAAAGTTGTTTTTGAATCTTCTTTGTGCATTGTTTCTAGTCTAGATGACAATGGCATTACGTTCATTGGTCATAGGCATGGCAATATTTATATAGTTGATCTTGATGATCTCCCTATTCAAAAAGAGAGATTTGCCTAAACTCAATTTTGAAAAAGACAAGATCTGCAGTGCATGTCAACTTGGAAAACAAACCAAATCCTCTTTCAAACCAAAAGGAGTAATCTCTACGTCTAGACCTTTGGAATTGCTTCATATGGACCTTTTTGGACCAACTAAAATATCTAGTTTGGGAAGTAAGAAGTATGGTCTAGTCATTGTAGATGATTTCTCATGATTTACATGGGTCATGTTTTTAGCACATAAAGATGAAACTTTTTCTGAATTCATTAGATTTCATAAAAGAGTTTTGAATAAAAAAGGTATTTCAGTCGTATCTTTGAAAAGTGATCATGGAACCGAATTTGAAAATGCTGATTTTGATAAATTTTGTATTGAAAATGGCATTCATTATAATTTTTCTGCACCTAGGACACCTCAACAAAATGGGATAGTAGAAAGAAAAAATAGAACTCTTGAAGAAATGGCATGCACCATGCTTTGTAAAAATGATTTACCTAGATATTTTTGGACGGAAGTCATAAATACTGCATGCTATGTTTTAATTCGACCGATTCTAAAGAAAACACCTTATGAGCTTTGGAAGGGTAGAAAACCCTAAATTCATTATTTTCATATTTTTGGATGCCGTTGTTTCATCTTAAACAATGGTAAGGATAATTTAAGTAAATTTGATGCCAAATCAGATGAGGGAGTCTTTCTAGGCTACTCTATATCTAGTAAGGCATATAGAGTCTTCAACAGAAGAATGCTTGTTGTTGAAGAATCCATACATGTGGTATTTGATGAATCTAACCAAAAATCTTCAAGAAAAGAAGATGTACTTTCTGATGAAACAGGTAGCAAGAAAACTGAAGGAATAAACAACAATGAAGGGCTTACCAAGGAACAGAACGATGATCAAAACACTGTAGGAGATCAAGCACAAGGTGATGAAAACACGTCAACAGTTGATCCATTACCAAAAGAATGTAGGTATGCTCATGGACACCCAAAAGAACTAATTATCGGTGATCCATCTAAAGGTGTAAGTACTCGATCATCCCTTAGAAATATCTGTGATTACTTAGCTTTTGTTTCTTAAATTGAACCCAAAACTATTGAGAAAGCTGAATGTGATAGTAATTGGATAAATGCTATGCAAGATGAACTTAACCAATTTAAAAGAAACAATGTTTGGATATTAGTAGATAGGCCTTCAAACACTTCAATTATTGGTACAAAGTGGGTTTTTCGAAATAAACTTGATGAAAATGGAGTAGTTACTAGAAATAAGGCTAGACTAGTTGCCAAAGGATACAATCAGGAGGAAGGAATAGATTTTGATGAAACCTTTGCTCCTGTAGCTAGACTTGAGGCAATTAGGCTATTGTTGGCTTTTGCTTACTTCATGAATTTTAAATTATATCAAATGGATGTTAAAAGTGTCTTTTTAAATGGTATAATTGAAGAAGAAGTTTACGTTGAGCAACCCCTTGGTTTTGAAAATTCTGAATTTTCAAATCATGTTTACAAACTTCATAAATCTTTGTATGGATTGAAACAAGCTCCAAGAGCTTGGTATGATCGTTTAAGCTCTTTTTTGCTCAAAAATGATTTTACTAGAGGTAATGTAGACAAAACGTTGTTTTTAAAGAAAAAGAATGATAATCTCTTGGTAGTACAAATCTATGTAGATGATATAATATTTGGTGCTACTAATGAATCTCTTTGTCAAGATTTTGCAAAGTTAATGCAGGGTGAGTTCGAGATGAGCATGATGGGAGAACTAAATTTTTTCCTCGGACTCCAAATAAAGCAAATCAAAGAGGGGATCTTCATCAACCAAACAAAATACACAAAAGAAATACTCAAGAAGTTTGGGATGAAGAACACTAAGCCTTTAGGTACCCCTATGAGCTCTACTTGTAGACTTGACAAGGATGAATCAAGTAAATCTATTGATCAAAAATTATATCGTGGCATGATCGGTTCATTGTTATATCTTACAGCCAGTAGGCCAGATATCATGTTTAGCATCTGTATGTGTGCTAGATATCAGTCTAATCCTAAAGAGTGTCATCTTTTGGCTATTAAACGCATACTTAGATATTTATCTGGTTCAATTGAAATTGGTTTATGGTACTCTAGAGATTCTTCATTTGAATTGATTGCTTATTCTGATGCTGACTTTGCTGGGTGTAAACTTGATCGTAAAAGTACTAGTGGAACCTGTCAGTTTCTTGGAGTAAATTTGATCTCTTGGAGTAGCAAAAAATAGAACTCAGTTGCTTTATCTACAGCGGAAGCCGAAGATATAGCAACTAGAAGCTGTTGTGCTCAAATCCTTTGGATCAAACAACAACTCAAAGATTTTGGCATTAAACTAACTAAGACACCCATAAGATGTGACAATACTAGCGCAATCAATCTATCTAAAAATCCTATGCAACATTCAAGAAGTAAACACATTGAAATAAGACATCATTTCATAAGAGATCATGTACAAAACTCTAATGTTAATTTTGATTTTGTATGTACTGATGATTAGTTAGCAGATGTGTTTACCAAGCCTTTGTGTGAGGATAGGTTCTGCCTAATTAGAAGAGAGTTAGGTGTCATTGATCCATTCTCCTAGAACTCTCATAGTTTTAATTATACCTAAATCTTTTTGCTCAAAACCACTTGCTTAAAGCTCCAAAAATCTGATTAAATTATTTCCTATTTTTCTTTAAAAAAAATTTTGGATTTTCTCAAATTTTTTGGCCAAGTGTTGACACTTGGAAATTGTCAAGTGTCGACACCTGACCAAGTGTCGACACTTGACAAATTCTAAGTGTCAACACTTGCGAAACAGAAACTGTTTTTAAAAGGGACTGACCGAGGGTTTTGTCACTATTCTCCACCCGTCAATTTCTTGCAACAGTGGTCCCCTTTGTCCAAATCCTCCCATTTCCCTTTTAACCCATCACAAATCAGGTAATCCTTCTTTCGATTTCACTCTATTTTATTTTTTATTTTCTTGAATTTACGTTTTCCATTTATTACCGTCAAACCATGAATAGGGTTTTTTCGGGTATTTTTTAAGATTCTAACCGGATTTTCATGAGTTTTATCAGATTTCTAAAGCTCCATTTAAGGGAATAGCGGTTAAATGGCTTTTTTCCTTGATTTTCCCACGATTTTTGGTCGTTTTCATGCTTATCTCACCCGTTTTTAAGAAAAACACTGCTTGATTGATTTTGGAGAGAAAAAATTGGATTTTTTATTTAAAATCCAGTATTCTAAATCCATTTATTGATCTATCACCATTTTGGAAAGGTTTTTCATGATGTTCTTGCGACATTTTCACCACTTTGCTAAAATCCTAATTGATTTAAACCTAAATTCCATGGGTTTTGATTTTTTTGGCCTTACAAAAGGTATTTTCCAAAAGTTCAAATGTGTTTTAACAAACAAAATATTTTCTATAATTATCTGTTCGGAATATTGTCATTTAATCAAAGTATAAGTTGTAAAAATCTCACCTTTAAACTGATTGACAGTTTTTCCAAACTTTGTTTGGGGTATTTTACAACCCAAAATTATTTTAATTCCAGTTTTCAAAACCTGTCTGAACACCTTTTAAGAAATGAAACTCTCCTTATCTCAGCCTGTAGCCAGTCCCATAGTTCTAAACCTATCTTCCTTCTTTTCTGGTCAGCTTGCTGTAATGGGTCCCAGGAAGAGACTTGCAGTTAGGGAGAGACCTAGTCGTGGTGTAGAGAGGAGATCGAAGGCCAGATTTGACCCTGCACAGGCTAACAGTTCAGCCACACCAAGTTTCCCCCTGTAGAGAGGATGGCAGGGAAGTTAGTAGCCTCTGGGAGGAGAGTCGACCTAGAGTGTTTTGGTAGGCACCATTTCAGCTTACATCAGGTGCTCACTGATGCAGGATTAGTACCATTCTGTACTATGCAGGAGAGGTACTATCCTCATCTAGTGAGAGAGTTCTATGGTGCGTTGGATTATCGATGACTTCTTTGGATTACGACAGTGAGAGGCGTTCAGATTTCATCGACGGCAGAGCTATTGAGCAGAGTATGGGAGATCCCCCATAGAGGAATCTGTGTCTTTTCGGTAGATGACAGAGAGGCTGCCTTTAGATGTATTCTTGAGAGAGAGGATGTTCGTGGTATATCCATAGTTACCACGAACCAGTTATCTCTGGAGATGCGCCTATTGCACCACATCACGGCACGTATACTTCTGCTGAAGACTGGGAGATTTGACTTCATCACTCAGAGAGAATTGATGGTGATGACGAGTCTGATAGAGAGGAGACAGATTGATCTTCCATCCTTGATGCTAGTTCAGATGCATGATGCTGCGACTCAGCGCCGTCACTGTTTACCTTACGGCATGGCACTGACCAGATTATTTAGAGCCTGTGGAGTATCACTGGAGGGGGAGATCTCCAAGGAGATACTACACACAGATGTATATGATGAGAGGTCTTTGCACCGTATGGGATATAAACTAGTTGCAGGTCGATGGGTGCGCAGAGAGTCTGGCTAGGAGCCAGATGAGGAGGACGAGCTTCGAGAGGTAGAGGCAGGACCATCTGAGCCAGCAGTTTTTCCTCCTATTGATATCCCATCAACACAAGTAGAGCATTCGACTCCTGATACTTCAGCTCCTCCGCCACTTTCTACTAGACTATCCTTTGAGGAGCACACCATAGAGCAGTTCACTGAGATCAGGGATGAGTTGACTCAGCTACATAGCGAGGTTGAGCTTCTTCGAGCACATACTACCTCGGAGCATGCTGAGATCCGTAGATCTATGGAGGAGGGATTCTCTCGTATTGAGGATCTATTGAGATCCCTTATACCTCCTGCGGCCCCTGTAGTTGTATCCTCTGATGATGATGATGATGATGATGGTGACGATCACCAGAGTGACCATGCTGATACTATTGAGGGTGGTGATCGGGCAGATATGGATGACGACAGAGCCACAGAGATTGTGGGCCATGACAGTGACAGTGATGGCAGTGCTGATGATTATGAGGTGGTCAGTCGCGATCCTCCCACTACCCCAGCTACTCCTACTGACTTGGTTGATTCCACACCGGACTTTGTTACACCAGCTGAACTACTTCCCCCCCTTCAACTAGATCATCTAGGGTTGTACCCGTCTTTGGTCCTTCTGGCCGCACTAGGAGTCGTCGAGCTTTAGTACCTCCTAGGGCCTTAGCACTAGATCTAGGATCAGTGTCCCATTTAGTCTTGAGATTCCATCTGATGAGGATTAGCCTCACAGATGTCTGTTATAGTTCATATGTTGTATGTTTCTGATATTTGTATGACTCTGATCATATCTGTATGTTTCAGTTCTTGCTGATGACTCAGCAAATTTTTGTACTGAAAACTTGTCTTATCTATTATATATATTTCAGTTGAGTGCTCATTATTTGTATTTGAATGGTTAAATTTACCTTCTTTAGCTCTGATTCTCTTTAATCTTTTTGGCTCTGATACCTATCTTCTTTGATTCTCTACCATCTTTTTGTCTCCATGCTCATTGTGAGGGGGAGGTTATTCCCCTTTCTAATGATTGACAAAAAGGGGGAGAAATAGTGTTGATGCATAAATTTTTATTGATGCATAAATTTTCATAAATTTTTGATAGATGCATAAATTTTTGTGATTTCACCTTGTGAGAATCTTTGAAATTTACTTTAATAAGAAATATCTAATTAAGGGGGAGATTGATTCTTCCTAACTATGAAGTTTTTGCCTCTTATATAGACTTAAATTCATATTCATGAATTATAATAGTTAAAGTTTGAAATGTATTGCTATTTTACTCAAGATTTTGTCATCATCAAAAAGGGGGAGATTGTTGGCTCCACCCAGTGATTTTGATGAATAACAAAACATTGAGTGCATATTGTATACTAATATGTATTTCAAGTTATGAGTTTTCAGGAAGAAAGCACCTCAAAATCTCAAAAACTTATGTTTCATGGCACGTCATGGCACGGAGCTTTTCTCACAAATCTAGTCATCCTCTTCATGGAAAAAGGGCATCTACATGATTAAATATTATGTGTTTATAATTCATTTAAGTTTCAAGAATTATATTTATGTTTTAAGGCCATTTACACTTGAATCTGAGCTTTTCAGTCTCAAGTGTCGATACTTGGAAAGTCAAGTGTCGACACTTCAGCATTTGACATGGACAAAAATTCTTGGCATGCCAAGTGTCGACACCCAGAACCAAGTGTCGACACTTGGGGTCGACACTTAGGTTTCCAAGTGTCAACTCAAGGCCTGAGAATTTTGAAAATACAGAACATTGTCATTTAAGGATTTTTATGTCAAGTGTCGACACCTGTGCATCAAGTGTCGACACTTGAAAGTTCAAGTGTCGACACCTAGAGATCAAGTGTCGACACCTGACAGCCAAGTATCGACACCTGACAGCCAAGTGTCGACACTTGCAGCCTGATAGCTCTAACGGATCTATTTTTCTGACTTGCAGAACTTGCTTTTTAAGCTCCAAACGACTATTTTCGAGGTTCCAACGGTCACAAACCATTTTTTGGAAGGTTCTTCGTGTATTTAACCTCTACCAACCTCATTTTAAATATAAGGAAGTGTATTGAAATGCATTCAAGTATACTCAAAAGCCAAAAAATCTATATTCTCTCAAATACTTCACATCAAAAGCCTCTTATAGC
Source organism: Areca catechu (assembly GCA_021397845.1). Taxonomy (NCBI): domain Eukaryota; kingdom Viridiplantae; phylum Streptophyta; class Magnoliopsida; order Arecales; family Arecaceae; genus Areca; species Areca catechu. The sequence goes on from CM038049.1 coordinate 127,073,659, forward strand.
TTGATTCCTTGAAAAGTCTACAAGCTCATCCTTACTTCATTCCAAAAGAGGCACTTTGAAGGAGATTCCAAGGAAGAGTCAAGACAAAGCATCAACTTGAGCTTCAAAGATTCCATTTTACTCTTGAAGAGAGTTTGTTTTAGTTTTAAAATTGTAGATCTGTTTTTACATTGTGATTTGACCTTGCTTTTAAGGGTGTCTTGAAAGAAGGTTATTGTGGTTTGTTGGTGAGCCAAAGGGATAAAACCAACTAGGGTTAACTTGTGAGCCCGAAGACAAAACAAGTGTTTAGGTTTGTTGGTAAGCCTAAGTGATAAAACCAACTTAGGTTTTGACTTGTGAGCCTTGTGAAAAACAAGTCAACTGTAATCTTGTTTGGATTATAGTGAAATTCCCAAGGGTGGCTTGGGGAGTGGATGTAGGTGCTAGGTTTGCACCGAACCACTATAAACCTTGTGTTTGTGTGTGATTGCTCTCTTCCTGTCTTGCTCTTTAATTATTGCTACTGCTTTAAATTTCTTGCATTGAATTCATCATTTTTCACTAGCACCACTAGTCCCTCTCATTATTATTTTAAATTTTCTAAAAGACCCAATTCACCCCCCCTCTTGGGCTCCATTTCTGGGCAACAAGATTATATCCTGAAAATAGAGCCAAGATCTAAAGCAGGAAACTCCAGAGAAAATCAGAAGCAGATGCATGTAACGTAGACCCTAAAATTGATAGAAAGAGGACCACCGAGGCTAAGAAGCCCCAGTAGGGCTAGCTCTCCTATAATACCGCTACTAGCGAGTCGAGGGGATGTACCTGACAGGGATTTGAAGATGAATCCTTGTAGAGTTCGCTCTACACTCCCGGATGCGGCCTAGAAGATCAAGCCGAAGACCCCGTGGATCCGCGGCTTTCAATCCGGTGACCCGAAGGCTGTCCGGCTGGAATCTTGGATTCGTGGAGTCCGAGGGACCTACAAATCATTTATCAGGGGTTAGAAAATGATATAGAAACAAAGAAAATGGCTGAAAGAAAGAGGGGAAGAAAGGGATTTGAGTTGGCGGCCAAGGTTGAAGAAGGTTGCTCTTTAGGGTTTTGATGGATGCTTAGAAGCAGGGCGCAGGAAGCTTGAAGTAGGATGGGGTTCACACAAATTCCCCTAGCACACAGTAGTTGGTAGAAAACTCAATATATTTTATGAAAAGATTAAAATTTCATACAAAAGGGTCCCTAATATAGAGTCATGAAACTTAGGGCCCAAGCAAATGTAAATGAAGATCATATGGGGTGCCCACTTTTTTTCCTAAAATGCAAGGTTAAATATAAGGAAGGAGGCTCTATCATGCCATACAAAACTTCTCCAATTCAAGCAAAAATTGGGCGGCCAAGAGGAGACCATGAGGGGCGCCAAAAATCTTCCTTCTTGGGCTGGATGTGGTCCACAACATTCCTAAGTAGGCATCCATGAATCTGGGGCTTGAAGTATATCTGTAGGCATGTGGACTTCTTATGCTTGAGGCGTGGAAGGGATGTGCTAATGTGTGGACATCAACTCCTCAAGCATGGGCCGACTTCAAGTTCCTCCAAGTAGTCCTAGGGTGTCGCCATCCACGGTATGACTGGGACTCCCTACGGCTGTCAAGGTGGCACACCAGGTAGTTGTCCTTCACAAGCTTGGGTCTTCTCAGACTGAACTCAACTTGATGATTACATGACTCAAAAGAAAAAGGCTTAACATAAGCTGACCATATCCCAAGACTGCTCCAAAACCCTAATACAGAACTCAATCAAATGTAGGACTCAGGACTCAAACCCTAATTTGGGCCTAAAGGGCCATGCTTTTATTACAGGACTCAATAATACCCAAATAACTCTAGTCAGATAACCACAGAGGGTTTAAAAGCCTCTGCCTGAGTCTGGTGCCTCTGGTGTCCACACCACTAAGGGCCATTCTAAGCCATCCTGATACATCGGGGCACCTGGCCAAATGGGTGGTGAAGCTCAACGAGTTTGACGTCACCTACCATCCAAGTGTAGCTCAAAAGGCCCAGGTCTTTGCTGATTTCCTAGTGGAATGCACCTGGATAGCCGAGGATCTGGAGGAGATGGACAAGTAAGCCGAGCCTAAGTAGGGCTCAGCCTCAAAAGTGATGACATGGATTCTCCATGTTGAAAATGCATCCAATGCCAGAGGGAGTGGAGCCGGGCTCATCCTTGCCAACTTAGATGGAGTCATCGTCGAGTATGCGCTGCATTTCCTCTTCGAGGCGACCAACAATCAGGCCGAGTATAAGGTGCTCCTTGCAGGACTGAAGGTGTCCCACGAGCTGGGCGTAAAGTGATTGAGGGTCTACAAGGATTCGTAGCTCGTGGTGGGTCAAGTCTCTGGCGAGTACGAAGCTCAGGATCCCATGATGGCAAAGTATCTAGACAAAGTATGCTTATACATAGCGAACCTCTAGCACTTCAACATTTTCCATATCACCCATGCAAAGAATGCTCGAGCCAACATCCTCTCCAAGCTAGCAACCCTGCCAGATTTGTTACTAGGGTGTACCTTCATTGAATATCTAGAGACCCCTAGCTACGAATCTGCAGTCGAGGTCCTGTAGGTCACCTCTAAGGAGAGCTGGATAGATCCCTACATCAAATACACCACCACTGGCACCCTACCCGAGGATCGCAAGGAGGCCAGCCTCCTCAAGAAGAAAGTCACGTGCTTCGTACTGATGGACGGGCAGCTCTATCAAAGATCTTATTCCTACCCCTTACTAAAATGCTTGAGGCCCTTAGAAGTCGTCTATGTACTCCAGGAGATACACGAAGGTATTTGCGGGAATCATGTGAAGGACAGGACTCTGGTGTATAAGGCACTCCGACAAGGATACTTCTAGAAGACCATGCAAGAAGACGTCATTGATTTCATGAGGAAGTGTGACCACTGCCAACATCATGCCTTCATCCAATGTCAGCCGACCGCACCGCTCTCCAACTCTCAGCTCCGTAGCCATTTGCCTAGTGGGGAATGGATATTTTAGATTCTTTTTTCCTCGTATCTGGATAATGGAAGTACCTGATTATGGCTATCGACTACTTTACCAAGTTGGTCGAGGTCGAGCCCCTAGCACGGATCACTGAGACTAAGGCCAGATCCTTCTTTTGGAAGTCGGTCATCTACCATTTCAAACTCCCGCACTCGGTCATCATCGACAATGGGCGGTAGTTTGACAACCAGGCTTTCAAAGAATTTTGTGCTAACCTCAACATCTGCCATCGCTTCACTTAGTGGCTCACCCTCAAACCGATGGGGCAGTCGAGGTGGCCAACCAAACCATCTTATAAGGGCTCCGCACCAGACCAGATAGGGCCAAGGGTTGATGGGCCGAGGAGCTCCCCAATGTATTGTGGGCCTACCACACCATGTCTTAGACGGTGATAGGTGAAATGCCCTTCAACCTCATCTTTAGCTCCGAGGCCATGATCCCTGCAAAGGTGGGACTACCCACATTACTGGTGGAGCAATACAACGAAGCTAAGAATCCAGCTCGCCTTCTCCTCAACTTAGATATGTTGGACGAGACAAAGAATAAAGCTCAACTTCGAATGGTGGCACACCGATAGTGGGTAGCCTGCTACTACAACTCCCATGTCAGGCCCAAGGAATTCCGCCCAGGCGATCTGGTACTCAAGCGAGCAGAAGTATCCCAACTAGGGGAATGCGATAAACTCTCTCCAAACTGGGAAGGTCCTTACAAGGTGGTTGAAGCCCTACCACAAGGTGCCTATCGCCTTGCAGGCTCGATAATGCCCAACTCCCTCGGACCTGGAATGCCAGCAATTTGAGAATATACTATCAATAACGTACAACTCTATTTCAAGAATAAAGAGAAACTCCTTCTGGTACAATCTTATCTCTTCTCTACATGTAAAAACTTAATTACCTCACTCATGGTCCGAAGATGTAATCCGAGAAACTTTCGAAGCCCCGTTATCTATCATTTCACTCACATATTAGAAAACAAAGCCAAAAAACTTATGAAGCCCCGCACCTAAAGCCAGGAAATTTACGAAGTTCTACACTCAAATTCGGGAGACTTACGAAGCCCTGCACTCAAAGCCGGAAAACTTATGAAGTCCCACACCTAAAGCCAGAAAACTTACGAAGCCCTGCACCTAAAGCTGAGAAACTTACGAAGCTCCACACTCAAAGCTAGGAAACTTACAAAGCCCCAAATTCAAAGCCGGAAACTTACGAAGCCTCGCACATAAATCCGAGAAACTTACGAAGCCCCGTACTCAAAGCTGGAAAACTTACGAAGCCCCGCACCTAAAGCCGAGAAATTCCAGAAGCCTCGTACTCACCATTCATTCACCTTACTCATAGTCCAGAGATGCAAGTTGGAAAACTCACGAAGCCCTGCGATCTATTGCTTGACTCATAGTTTGGCAAAAAAGGCCGGGAAACTCTAGAAGCCCTGCACTCACATCCGCATGACCTCAAGTCCGGCGAGGAGAGCCGAAGAATTTCCAGAGTCCCTGCGACCGATCGTAAGATTCCAGACTTAGCCAAAAATGACCGGGACCAGGGAAGTCTACACTTGGCTACCATGTGGTCTACCTCCCTACCCTGCAAAGGGAAGAGAAATAGAAGGAAGAAAATGCAAGGCAAAGTTCATCGGCTAAGTGAAGCTTATTCTTCATTGTCGGAATGAGTTCCTTACAATGTGATGGATCTCTACTCGTTAGGGAATTCTTCAAAGTATATCAAAAAAAAAGAAGAAAAAAGAAGAAAGAAGAGAGAATGGACTCATCAGCTGGAAAAAAGCTTATCTTTATTTATTGAAGTTCTTACATTTGTAAGGACCCCCGACAGGCTGGGGAGTCTTTCAAAAGTCTAAGTACAAAAGAAACTAGGCCAAAGTGGCCGGCTCCTTCCTGGGTCGGAGGTCACCCCCTCGGACTTTGACGGAGCTTCAGTCAAACGGGTGGCCAGGTTAGCAGTGGCCTCAACTTCGGCCTCCAGCTTAGTGTCGGGCCTTGGGTCGACCTCGATGGATGGCGATCTTCGCTCTTCGGAGGCAATGGCCATGTCTGGAGTAATGTGTTAACTTCATTATTGATTTTGATAATTAGCAAAATACTTAAGTATAAGTTGAGTACTAACTGTTTCTTTAAAGTATGCTTTTATAGAAAAATGTACTTATCAATCCAATAATTTTTGATTGCTTGTCAAAGAAATGAAAAAACCCCTTCCATGAATGAAAAATCAGTTTTTAAATGGACTTGAGTACTTGGAGATTGCTTGAAATAACACAAAGAGTTCAGCACAATTTGGTTTCAGTAGAGGTTCAATGATTTTTGAAGAAATCTCAGCAAATATCGACTCAAAGTGTCGACTCACAACTCAAGTATCGACTCATGATAGTGGAAGTGTCAACTCAAGCCAGCATGCAGAAAGAATTTCAAATGGAACAGTTGAAGTGTCGACTCATGCCAGTCAAGCGTCGACTCAAGGTGTCGACTCAAAGATCGGCTTATCGTCTAAGAAAATTTTGATACAGAACTTATTGAAATTGAAGACTTGCCTGAAGTGTCGACTCAAGTGTCGACTCACTAGAAAAAGTATCGACTCATCTGAGAATTCTAGAAAGCTTCAATGAAAAAATTTGAACTAGGTGTCGACTAATGAAATGCAAGCATTAATCCTAAGTGTCGACTCACAGCTTGAAGTATCAATACTTGGAGTTCTGAAAACATTAACGGCTAGTTTTTCAAACATAGAACTCGACCCTCTTGGCTCCCAATAGCTAGTTTTTCATATCTAATGGCCATAAACTAACTTTGAGGCCTTAGAAAGGTATTTAAGTGATTGAAATCAAATCTAAACAAGAGAGGATCAACAATAGAAAAGAAAAGGCAAGAGCATTCACTCCCATTCATTGAAAACAACTATCTTCAAGCAAAAAAAAGTCTTCAAGCATTCAAAGCCTTCAAGAACATTAAAGTCTAACATTCTTGAGCATTAATTGAGGCTTCATCAAGTTGGAAACAAGCCAATCATCAAAGCTTCAACGAGATATTTGCTTTTATTTAGAAAGCTTTTATTGTTGCTTTACTTTAGACATTATTCTTGTTGTAAAGGTTATTAATTAGCCTTGAAAATCAAGGAGGTTGTTGGTGAGCCATAAAACCAATCAGGTTCTTGGTTAGCCCGCAAAACCAAGGGAGGTTTTGACTTGTGAACCATGTGAAAACAAGTCAGGTTTTGATTAGTGAGCTCGGAAAACTAATCGGCTGTAATCGGTGGAAATTATAGTGAATTTCTAAGTGGTCTTTGGGGAGTGGATATATGTGCATTGGAAAGCACCGAACTGCTATACTTGGATTGTGTTTGTGATTGTTTGTCTCTCTCTTGCTCTTACTTTTATTGCTTTTAAATTTTCACTGTATACTCTTTAAGAGCACATTACACTTGTATTTAATTGTACTTAGATTATTTATTGAATTGGTTCATACACTTATAATCATTTTTTTAGAAATCCAATTCATCCCTCCTCTTGGGTTGCTTACTGGGCAACAAGTGATATCAGAGCCCTGTTCTCAGTTTATAGGTCTAACCACCTTGAGTAAAGATCTATGGAAAACACCCTTGGTACTAGTGTAGTTGAGGGACACGCCTCAAATAGACCTCCATATTTTTATGGAACAAATTATACTTATTGGAAAACTAGAATGAGAATTTATATGCATTCAATAGATTATAATTTATGGAAAGTTGTTGATAAAGGTCCACATATTCCTTCGATTGTAGTTAATGGTGTTTCCATCCTAAAGCTCGAAGAGGATTGGGATGAGAATGATATTAAACAATCCGAGATTAATACAAAAGCAATAAATCTCTTTTATTGTGCATTAGATCCTAGTGAGTTTAATAGAATTTCTACATGCACATTTGCCAAGAAAATATGGGATACACTTGAAGTTACCCATGAGGGTACTGATCAAGTGAAGAACACTAAAGTAAATATGTTAGTACACACTTATGAGATATTCCGAATGGAACCAAATGAATCTGTCACTGACATGTACACTAGATTCACAAATATTATAAATGGCATGAGAAGTTTAGAAAAAATCATGTCTAATGCTGATCTTGTCAACAAAATTCTCAGATCACTTCCAACTTCATAGGATCCAAAGGTGATCGCCATACAAGAAGCTAAAGATATTCACAAACAACCCTTGGAGCAACTAGTGGGATCGCTCATAATTTATGAGCTAAATCTGAAGCAAAAATCTATGGACTTAAATAAAAAGAAAAATGGGATAGCATTCAAATCTGTAATTCAAAAAGAATCCTCAAATGAAAAATCAGAAGAAGAAGAAGAAGAGGATGAGAGTGAGGAAGCTCTTTTAGCAAGGAAGTTCAGAAAATTTATGAAAAGAAAAATGTTTCCTTACAAGAAAAGGTTTCAAACAAGCAAAGACAAGGAAAAAGAAAAGGAGAAAGAAAAATAAAAGAAGAAGGAAATACCTACATGCTTCGAATACAAGAAGCCCGGACACTACAAGTTTGACTGTCCTCTCCTAAAGAAATCAAGAAAGAAGCTTAGGAAGAAAGCTATGATGGCAACCTGGAGTGACAGCGAGGACTCCAGCTCAGATGAAGAACAAATTGAAGTTGCCAATCTAAGTCTCATGGTACAACAAGAAGAACAAGAAGATGTAATTTTTGACTCTGAAGCATATTTTACTTTTGATGAATTGAAAAATACATTTGATGAATTGATGCATGATTATAAATTAATTTTTTTTTTAAATATAAAATTAATAAAGCATGCAAATAGTTTTTCACACGAAAACAATTCTCTTTTAAATGAAGTTAGTGAATTGAAAAGTAAACTTGATATTTTAGAAAAGAAAAACAAAGCTTTAAAAAGACCTAAAGCTTTTGTTTCAAATGGTGATCTTTTAAAGAAGAACAAAGATCTAGAGATAGAAAACAAGAACTATAAAAATAAACTTGATAAAATAAATTCCTTTGTTGAAAAGTTTACTTATAGTTCTGAAAAACTAGATCTTCTTTTAAATAATCAAAGAGATGTTTTTAACAAAGCAAGATTAGGATACAAATCTCAAAAATAGCAAAGGTATATCAAAAAAAATTTTGTACCTGCATCATCAAGCATTATATGTTTTTCATGCAAAAAACTATGTTATAAAGCTTTTCAATGCAATTTGAGAAAAATCAATAATTTTGGAAAGATTTGGATTCCAAAAGGAACTAACTTAGGCACTAACCCTGAAGGACCCAAGTTGACCTGGGTACCTAAAAACAAAACTTGATTTGTTTTACAGGTGTGTCTTGTAACCAAAGAAAACAAAAGGCTATGGTATCTTGATAGTGGTTGTTCAAGACACATGACAGGAGATGTGAAGCAATTCACCTCTCTTAAGATGATAAATAGAGGGAGTGTGACCTTCGGTGATAATAGTAAAAGAAAAATCATTGGTATTGGTAAGCTTCACATCTCCCCTTCTACTTGCATTAATAATGTACTTTAGTTGAAGGTTTAAAGTATAATCTTTTAAGTATTAGTCAATTTTGTGACAAAAGTTTTCAAGTCATTTTCAAATCATCCTATTGCATGATTGCTAGTCCTGATAAAATTGGAGTAAAATTCATTGAAAAAATGCATGGTAATGTTTATCTAGTAGATTTGAACAATCTATCTTTGCCTAATAAAGAATGCTTAGTTGTAATGAATTATACTATAAATGAGACTAGTGGGCTTTAACATCGTAGACTAGGACATGCTAGCATGTATTTACTTTCAAAACTCTCTAAAAAGGATTTAGTAAGAGATTTGCCAAAACTTAATTTTGAAAAAGATAAAATTTGTCAAGCTTGTCAATTTGGAAAAAAGTAAAAACATCTTTCAAATTTAAAGGTTTTGTTTCAACTACTAGGCCACTAGAACTACTCCATATGGATCTTTTTGGATAACTAGGACATCTAGCCTAGGAGGTAAGAGATATGGATTAGTTATAGTGGATGACTTTTCAAGGTTTACTTGGATTTTTTTTCTCGCTCATAAAGATGAATCATTTTCAATATTTATAAAGTTTTACCGAAAGGTTTCTAATGAAAAGATACTTCAGTTATTTGCATATGTAGTGGTCATGGTTCTGAATTTGAAAATCAAGATTTCGAAAATTTTTTCAATGAAAAAGGTATTGAACACAATTTTTCTACACCTAGGACACCTCAGCAGAATGGGATGGTAGAAAGAAAAAATCATACTTTGAAAGAAATGGCATGTACTATGCTTTATGAAAATGATTTATCAAGATATTTTTGGGCTAAAATAATTAATACTACTTGTTATATTTTGAATCGTATTTTAATTCATCCTATTTTAACGAAAATACCTTATGAACTTTGGAAACAAAAAAACCAACCTTAAAGTATTTTCAAGTTTTTGGTTATAAATATTTCATTTTGAATAATGGCAAAGATAATCTAGAAAAATTTGATGCCAAGTCTGATGAAGGTATCTTTCTAGGATATTCTACATCAAGTAGGGCATACAGAATTTTTAATAAAAGAACCCTAGTTGTAGAGGAGTCTATATATGTAGTTTTTAAAGAGTCTGCTAATAAATCCTCTACAAAAGATGATACATCCAATGCATGTGCAGGTGCTGAAAAGCTGAAGAAGCTAACATTGGATGATTAACCCTTTCAACAAAGTGAAGAAGATCAAGATAAATATGAAAGAGAAGAAGCCATACAATCTACACCAAAGCATCAAGATCTACCTAAGGAGTGGAGGTATGCTCATGGGCATTCTAAAGAGTTAATCCTAGGTGATCCATCAAAAGGGGTAAGAACTCGATCTTCAATTAGAAATAAATGTGATTATATTGCTTTTGTTTCTCAAATAGAGCCAAAATATATTATAGATACTGAAAAAGATCCTAACTGGATAAATGCTATGCACGATGAACTAATTCAATTTTAAAGAAATAATGTTTGGACATTAATAGAAAGACCATCTAACATTTCTATTATTGGCACAAAATGGGTATTTAGGAATAAATTGAAAGAAAATAGAATTGTAACTAGAAATAAAGCTAGGCTAATTGCCAAAGGCTACAATTAGGAGGAATAAATTGATTTTAATGAAACTTTTGCTCCTATTACTAGACTTGAGGCAATTAGACTACTATTAGCATTTGCCTGTTTTATGAACTTTAAACTTTTTCAAATGGATGTTAAAAGTATTTTTCTGAATGGTTATATAGCAGAAGAAGTGTTTGTTGAATAACCATCTAGATTTGAAAATCATGCACATTCTGATCATGTTTTTAAATTGCACAAAGTACTTTATGGTTTAAAGCAAGCACCCCGAGCATGGTATGAAAGACTCAGCAAGTTTTTGATTGAAAATGATTTCTCTAAAGGCCATGTTGATACAACCTTATTTCTAAAGAAGAAAAATGATGACTTATTAGTAGTACAAATTTATGTTGATGATATTATATTCGGTAATACTAATGAGATTATTTGTCAATAGTTTACAAAGCTTATGCAGGGAGAGTTCGAAATGAACATGATGGAAGAACTCAATTTTTTTCTCAGACTCCAAATCAAGCAAACCAAGGATGGAGTCTTCATCAACCAAGCTAAGTATATAGAGAAATCTTAAAGAAGTTTAGGATGGAGTCTACTAAGTCAATAGGTACACCTATGAGCCTCTCTTGTAAACTTGATAAAGATGAACATGATAAATCCATTGATCAAGAATTATATAGAGAAATGATTGGCTCTCTATTATATTTGACTGCTAGTAGACCAGATATAATGTTTAATGTTTGTATGTATGCTATATATCAGTTTGATCTTAAAGAATTTCATCTGTTGGCTGTTAAGCACATATTTAGATACTTATCTGGTACAATTGATATTGGTTTATGGTATTCTAGAGATTCTTCTATTGACTTAATTGGATTTTCTGATGCTGATTTTGCTGGGTGTAAACTTAATAGAAAAAGTACTAGTAGAACTTGCCAATTTCTTGGAGTTAACTTAATCTTTTGGTTTAGCAAGAAACAAACTTCGGTTGCACTATCCACAACTAAGGCTGAGTATGTTGTAGCAAGAAGTTGTTGTGCTCAAATCTTATGGATTAAGCAACAACTTGAAGATTTTTGAATAAAACTAACTAAGACACCTATAAAATGTGATAATACTAGTGCTATCTGCTTAACTAAAAATCCTGTTCATCATTTTAGAAGTAAACATATTGAAATTAGGCATCATTTCATTAGAAATCAAGTTGAAAATAATGATATTGTACTTGAATTTGTTTGTACTGAAATACAATTAGCTAACATATTGACTAAGCCTCTCCAAGAAGATCAGTTCAATATGATTAGAAGAGAACTTGGGGTCTTCAACACTTTTGATTGAAAAATTCTATCTCTTCATATCTTTTGACCCTTGATCAATCAAATCTACTATCGATGTTATTTAATTTTCTTGAATTCCATTGAAAATCTTTTCCATTTAATCAAGGCTTCATTTCCATTTTTTTTCAGTTTTAAGTCAAAGTGTCGACACCTAAAAGTGTCGACACTTGACTCAGTGTCGTGAATCGACACTTGAACGGTGACAGACCGGAATAAAATATGGAAAACGAAGTATTTTCTTCCCCATTTTCCTTCCAATCCGAGTCGACTCATCCCTTATACTATTCCTCCCACTTCTTCCCTCCAAATCGGACCTCCAACTTTCTCAAATTTTTATTTTGGACTGTTTTAGCTTCGGTTTCTACTAGTCTTCTCCCTTTCTTTTGATTTTGAACTGTAGAAACCCTAGGTTTCTTCCCACTTTTCAATTCAACCTTGTATCTTTGGAATGGGCCTAGGAAGCAAGTTGTCCATTGTCTAAGACCATCCAATCAAGAAGAAGAAAGAAGAACGAAGGCTAGGCATGAAGCCAGAGCAATAAGTGCACCCGATGTCACTGCTAGACCTCTCTTTCCTATGGCTAGTCAGATGGGATCGAAGACCATCGTTGGAGGATGTCGCGTGGACTTTGAGTTCATTGATCAGTAACAGTTCAAGATTGGTCAGTGGCTCAGAGATGTAGGCTTGGTGCCATTTTGTTCTTTGACTGAGAGATTTTACCCGGGTTTGATTTGGGAGTTCTATGGTTCATTAGCCTGAGGTAGTGATGGATGGATAGCTCAGGTGCAAGGACAAGATGTCCTAGTGACAACAGAGATTCTGAGCAAAGTATGGAACATACCCATGAGAGGTTTTGTTGTAGACAGTCTAGTGGACAGAGTCAGTGGTCTCCACTGTATCTTCGAGACAGATGACTTACTTGAGGGAGCCACTATGGTTGCTTCGAGACTGTCAGCTAAGATGAGGTTACTGCATCACATTATAGCCCGAATTCTTCTACCGAAGATCAGCCGTTTCGACTTCATCATAGAGAGGGAGCTATTGGTGATGGTTTCTTTGGTACAGCACACTCCTATTTGCCTACCAGTACTTATGATACATCAGTTGACGGAGGCATCTATTAGCCAGAGATTATGTCTACCTTACGGGATAGGCTTGACCTTACTCTTCAGAGCTTATGGTGTAGTGAAGGATAATGAGCCCTACCGGCAGCTACTACACACTGATGTTTATGACATCAGATCTCTTCACCAGATGGGGTACCAGTTTGTCAGAGGCCAGTGGAGATGGCGCATATCTGGTCAAGCCACTAACAAAGATGAGGATATGTGGAGGAGGAGCGCATCTTTTCAGATGAGGCAGGGCCCTCAGTGCCACCTATTGATTTGCCTGAGATATAGCTCGAGTCTTCAGCACAGCCAGAGCCAATAGGTCAGATATCCTTGGAGTTTCTGAGAGTCTAGAGGATAAGGTCGCTCGCATTGAGACTGAGTTGACTATCATTCGTCAGTGAGTTGACTCATTTCATATGGAGATAAGAGAGAGCCATCGAGGACTGATAGATGGGATCTCTACCATTCTATCCACTTTGAGTAGACCCTCTTCGAGGAGTGCTCTTGATACTTCTGCTCCAGCTGATTCTGTTCCAGCACCACCTACACTGGGACCAGATATGGATGAGACTGACTCTGATGACATTGACATCGCATATTTGATGACATAGCTAGTGCCAGAGATAGTTGTTGACCCTCCTAGGAGTTCCATTCATGATCCATCGAGTTCATCCTTCCAGACTCCTATTCTACCTACTCTTTCCAGACTAGCTGATCACACTTCCATTCCTGTACCTACACCTGTCATACCTACAGTTATTGATACACCTATCATTGACTCTCCTTCATTGCATACATCTTCCCTTATCCGGGAACCAGGATTTTATACTGCCGGTTTCCATCATCTTGATTCAGGTCCTATATTCGATCATACACCTTTTCATATAGTTGTTGATACTGCCACTCCGATCCACTCTTCTCTTGCTACTGACATAGCTTCTACCTCATCTGCACCAGCTAGAGGAAGGACTTATGTTAGATGCAGAGGACAAGGCCATCATGTTCCATCGAGACCTGCCAAGACTAGTCTTCGTGATCTTTGATCTATATGGCCTCGATCTCGTGCTTTTACTGATACAAGACTGATTGAGATTGGATCCTCAAATGATGAGGATAGTGCTTAGGATAGTTTAATGTTTAGCTAGTTTACATTTCTGTGATATCTGTATGCTTTTATGTTTGCTCTCTTTTATGTATCAAATTTGTATCAATGTATGAAACATTATGAATGATTGAAATCTTTTAGTTCATATCTATATCTTTGGATGAATGATTTGATATCTCCTCTGAATGAATGAATTGCATTACTTAATTTTAGTGCTTTTATTTCTCTTTTCCTTTTTAATGATTGACAAAAAGGGCAAGAGGTAAGTATAAAAGAAAAAGGGAGAGATAAGATGAAAGGTAGGTAAGTATAAAAGATAAAATTGAAATATCATTTATGTTTCTTATGCAATAAAGATAAGTTTTGAAGTGAAGTTGAAATGAAAAATCTCATGTTTGAGAAAATTGTTTTGAGCATTAGTGAGGGGGAGTAATCCCTCTTTTAGATTACAAAATCTATTTTGCTAAAATTTTATCCCCAATTCTTAATTTTAAATGTTTAATTTCAGCTTTTTGTTCTTGAAAGTTCTTTAAAAATAAAATTTTCAAATCACCTCTTGAGGGGGAGTATTTATACTCACCTTGTTTCATTGTTGAATTTATTATTCTTAAATATGTTTTCTTTAGAGTATCATAATACATGAATTCCTTTTTTTTAGCTCTGATACTCTCAGTTAAAAGTTGATACAAATAATCCTTTAAACTCTTTTTCTCCACTTGAATACATTCTACAATAAGCCTTATGCATAATTGAAAATTTCTTTTAAAGAGCTTATTATATATTTATATTTAAAGATTTTGTCATCATCAAAAAAGAGGAGATTGTTAACTCCGTTATTGATTTTGATGATTAGCAAAACACTTAAGTATAAGTTGAATACTAACTGTTTTTTTAAAATGTTCTTTTATAGAAAAATGTACTCATCAATCCAACAATTTTTGATTGCTTGTCAAAGAAATGAAGAAGTCCCTTCCATAAATGAAAAATCAGTTTTTAAATGGACTTGAGCACTTGGAGATTACTTGAAATAACATAAAGAGTTCATCATAATTTGGTTTCAGCAGAGGTTCAATGGTTTTTGAAGAAATCTCAGCAAGTATTGACTCAAAGTGTCGACTCACAACTCAAGTATCGACTCATGATAGTGGAAGTGTCGACTCAAGCCAGCACGCAGAAAGAATTTCAGATGGCATGGCTGAGTGTCAACTCATGCCAGTCAAGTGTCGATTCAAGAATCGACTCATCGCCTAAGAAAACTTTTATACAGAACTTGCTGAAATTGACGACTTGCCTGAAGTGTCGACTCACCAGAAGAAGTGTTAACTCACCTGAGAATTCTAGAAAGCTTTAATGAAAAAATTTGAACTAGGTATCGACTCATGGAATGCAAGTATTGACTCACAACTTGAAGTGTCGACACTTGGAGTTCTGGGAATAGTAATAGCTAGTTTTTCAAACAAAGAACTTGACCCTCTTGGCTTCCAACGGCTAGTTTTTTGTGTCTAATGGTCATAAACTGATTTTGAGGCCTTGGGAAGGTATTTAAGTGATTGAAATCAAATCTAAACAAGAGAGGATCAATAATAGAAAAAAAAAGGCAAGAGCATTCACTCCCATTTATTGAAAGCAACTACCTTCAAGCAAAAAGAAGTCTTTAAGCATTCAAAGCCTTTAAGAGTATTAAAGTCCAACATTTTTTAGTATTAATTGAGGCTTCATCAAGTTGGAGACAAGCCATTCATCAAAGCTTCAACAAGATATCTGCTTTTATTTAGAAAGCTTTTATTGTTGCTTTACTTCAAACATTATTCTTATTGTAAAGGTTATTGGTTAGCCTTAAAAACCAAGGAGGTTGTTGGTGAGCCTTAAAACCAATTAGATTCTTGGTTAGCCCGCAAAACCAAGGAAAATTGTTGGTGAGCCTTAAAACTAATTTGGTTATTAGTTAGCCCGCAAAATGAAGGGAGGTTTTGACTTGTGAGCCTTGTGAAAACAAGTCGGGTTTTGATTAGTGAGCCCGGAAAACTAATCGACTATAATCGGTGGAGATTATAGTGAATTTCCAAGTAGTCCTTAGGGAGTGGATGTAAGTGCATTGGAAAGCACCGAACCACTATAGTTGGATTGTGTTTGTGATTGCTTATCTCTCTCTTGCTCTTACTTTTATTGCTTTTAAATTTCCGCTGCATACTCTTTAAGTGCACATTACACTTGCATTTAATTGTACTTAAATTATTTATTGAATTGGTTCACATACTTGTAATCAATTTTTTAGAAACCCAATTCACCCCCCTTCTTGGATTACTTACTGGGCAACATGATGTTATCCAGACCTTTGAAGCTAAAGAGCAGGCCGACCTTCCTCTTATATTTCTCGAACTCCTTTTGGTAAGAGTCGAGGACTGCCTCCATGACTTGTCGGTGAAGGATGCCTTGAAGTTTGGGATAGCTTTGGCGGCCTCCTTGGCTACCTCCATTAGAGCGACCACTGTGATGGCCTTCTCTTCCGCCATCATAGCTCGGGCAGCTACTGCGATGGCCCTCTCCTCCGTCACTGTGGCTCGAGCCATTGCCGCCTCAAGTTGAGCCTGGAGGGTTTGCGCTCGCCCCTTTAGGCATACCACCTCCTTGGCCAAGCAGGCCTCCTTCTCGACCAGGCGGGCGGTCTTCTCCTTCTTCACCTTCAGCGCTGTGTCAAGGTCAGCGAACCGCCTCTCCAGCTCTATCATCATCATCCTGGAGCCGGCCAGCTCTATCAAAAGGGCCTTCATCTAACCCTCCAACTCTTGCGCTTGGACCATTTGAGTCCGGGCCTCAGCCTCAGCAGCCTCCATACGCCTACAGAAGCTACTGTCTCGCTTCATCAGCCCCAAGCAGGAGTCTCTAATGAGCTGGGTGTCAGCGGCCACCTACAACTACAATGGGAAAATGGTCAGTCAAAATTTATGTCAGCAAGAAGGAAACTAAGGAAGTGAAGAACCAACTTACCGATACCAGCTGGGGGAAGATCCCAGAGATGACCACCGCCAGTTACCGGCCACTCCTCTCCCGGTGGTCTCATGGCTAGACGATAAGGTCCATCATCCACTTGGCCAACCCTGTGTCAAGGGTCACCATCATGTCCGGTGGTAGGAACGTGGACCTCCATTCCACCCTCGAGCCCGGTGCCGCGGAGGGTGCTGCTAGCCCCAGCATGGCAGTTGGCAGAAGCGCGGTGGTTGCTGGTTGGGTGACGGCCACTTCTGTTGTTGCTGGTGGTGCGGCCTCTCCCCGGCATCAATTGCCACCTCCACTACCTCCGGTGATGGTGGAGCTTCAGTATTGGTAGGGGTCGCTAGAGCTGATGGTGTGGCCCCCTCCTCGATTCTGGCCCCTCTGCTGGGCTTGTGGGTCGGGGGCTAGGTTGCCAACCCTAGCATGGCCAGTACCGTAATGGGCCTCCTCTCGACTGGCCCAACAAAGGGTCCCCTGCTGGGCCTTCGCTCTGGCTCTTCTCTGGCCTTTTTCTGTGGCTCCTCCATGGACCCCAGAGAAACGACCCTCTTCTTCGACATCTGCCAAAGTTGCTCCATCGAGAACCTCATCTCTACAAGAGGAAAGAAGACTGATTAGCTACTAGTTGAAGAAAAATTTATCCTGAGAAGAAGCCCAAACTTCAGGCCTTACCTTGGGAATGGGCCGAGCTGACCCCGACATCGGCAAGGTTTTGCTCGGTCAGTAGATCCCAAAGAGCTGGGACCTCGGAGGTGACGAGCCAGTCGTACACCTCCCGGTCAGCCAGCTCCATAGAAAACTGCCGGTTGGGAGAGCGATCTGGGTCACTCCGACCCAGTCCACCTCCTTAACCGAAGCAAAAAAACCTGCTTTTCCATCCTTTGATGGAGGAGGGTAGGTCCAGTTTGATAACCCCCGGATGGGGGCCACAAACTACCATCTGTTATCAACCGGGTGGCATTTTAGGATGAAAAAGGCCTTGAATAGGAAAAAACGGGCTACGATCTCATGAAAATGGCAAAGGATGATGAAGCAGATGATGGTCCTAACGGCATTGGGAGCGAGCTAGGCCGGGACCAGATGGAAATTACTAAGAAAGGAGGAGACAAAAGGATGGAAGGGAAGACGAAGGCCCTGAGAAAGAAGTCCTCGTATAGGGTGATTCGACCTAGGCCACTGGAAGTGACCCGCCCCTCCGATCCCAGAGCCGAGAGTCAGGTGGAATCCGGGATCCCATATGTGCTCCGGAGATGAAGGATGTCCTCCTAGGTCATCATCGAAGCAATGATGGAAGGACTGGCCGACTGCTTGGTGGGAGGGGAAGGAGGAGGAGTTGCAGGGGTTCCTATGACTATCCTTATCCGCCGGGGACCCCTGCGAACTACTAGATGAGCTTCCTCCTCCTCGCTATCCAAGGAAGGAGGTCTTGGCCAGGACGGCTCCGCCTCATTGGAATGATCCGAGCGGCGGTGCCCTTTGCTGGAGGAACTCATGAAGAAGGAGAAGAGGGTGAAGATGAAGAAAGAAAACCTAAAGACCATTCGAGATCCCCTTCAACATAGGCTGAAGAAGGAGGGAGAAGAAAAGGGGGACTAACCTACGAAAGACTCCGGACTGAGAAATAAGGAGAACTCTGCAAACCTTCACCCTCCTCGCTCAAAAGTTCTTAAGGAGTAGGCCAGAAAGGTAGACTCCTTTCAAAATACCTATCGATGCCCCATCGCATTGTACTGGTCGAAAACATGCATCCTTTTCTCTTTCCAGCCAATGAATGGCTGCCACGTGTCGAGATTCGCTGAAGGCGATGCTTCGATTTGGAGGAAATTGCTTTGGGCCTGGTGCAGCAATCATGTCTCTTTTAGCCAGGCTGATGTGGCATCCCCTCATTCATGAAAAAGCATGACCTTTGGGATGCTAGCGGTTGAGTCATTATTAGCATGGGATAAGCACCCCTCCATATCAGTGCCATCATAACTCCCTTCGCCCCGAGTGCCGTGACATACTCTGGGCTTGAGAGTGGGGGGCACCTGATGTGGCACAATCGCTGACGTGAAATCCACGTCGGACCTAGCTGGTAGCCATGTTGGCAGAAGGTGCCACCTGGATGTGGTGGCCAGATGAAGCTCGAGGTTATTTTCCTGTCTTCCGAGGTCGAGCCCCCGATCGAGGTCAGCTTCCATTTGAGGTTGAGCTCCTGGTCGAGGTCATGCTCCCGTCTCTCGAGGTTGAGCCCCCGATCGAGGTTAGCTCTCATCCGGGATCGAGCTCCTGGCCCAGGTCATGCTCTCATCTTTGAGGTTGAGACGTCGACCGAGGTCAGCTATCATTCAAGATCGAGCTCCCAGCCGAGATCATGCTTCTACCTTCTGAGGTTGAGCCCCCGATCGAGGTCAGCTCCCATCCGAGGTTGAGCTCCCGGCCAAGGTCATGCTCCCATCTTCCAAGGTCGAGCCCTCGGCCGAGGTCAGCTCCCATTCAAGGTCGAGCTCTCGGCTGAGGTCATGCTCCCGCCTTCCAAGGTCGAACTCTTGATCGAGGTCGTGCTCTCGCCTTTCGATGTCGAGCTGCTGGTCGAGGTCATGCTCCCGCCTTCCGAGGTCGAGCTCCTGGTCGAGGTCATGCTCCCATCTTCCGAGGTCGAGCCCTAGCTGAGGTCAGCTCCCATCCGAGCTATAGCTCCCGGCCATGGTCGTGCTCCAATTTTCCGAGATCGAGCTCCCAACCGAGGTCAGCTCCCATCCAAGGTCGAGCTTCGGGCCGAGGTCGTACTCCCGACTTTCGAGGTCGAGCCCCGGGTCAAGGTCATGCTCCCGCCTTTCGAAGTTGAGCTTTGAGATAGAGCTTCCATTTTCCAAGACAGAGTTTCTGCCCAGGACCAAGAGGCATCATCAACTAGTAGAGGGTCAACCAGGAGAAAGAGAGAGAAGACCAAAAGGAATTCAAACCATAGCGTGGAAGCTCCAGGCTACCTACGGCCCCTAGAGGGCGGCGCATGTCCTACCGAAGGCTCCAAGCTATGCAACACGCCACCTACACTCTTTGTACAACATGTGCTCTACCAAGCTCCAGGCCCTGCAACATGCTGCCTACTCTCCCTGTCATGCAACGGGGCTCCAGTTCCCGTGACACGTCACCTGTATCCTCTCCAAGAGGAGATCCTATTAAGGCCCAAGTCCCTTGTAACACACCGACGGTCTCTCTTAGAATAGAAATGCTCCACTGTGGCTCAGGGCTCAGCGGCATGGCGCCTGTGCCTCTCATGGGAAACAGCTTTACCAGATGGACAAGACCTGTATCACGCCAATGAACACCTTCAATAGAAAGATCTCCTTCTAAGGACTGGTCCAACGGGAGGGAGGTTGTTGATAAAGGAAAACCTCACCAAAAGGGGTACTAGGAAAGCGATGTCCCGATGAAGCCCCAAACTGGGTCTGGACCATTCATCCCATATAAAATAAAAGAAGGGGCCTCCGATAAGGGGGATGAGTAACTGATAAGACAAAGAGAGTAAAAGCGCAAGAAACCAAGAGAAAGAACCTCCTTGCATTCTAACTTCCCAATAAAATAAAAGAAGGGGCCTCCGATAAGGGGGATGAGTAACTGATAAGACAAAGAGAGTAAAAGCGCAAGAAACCAAGAGAAAGAACCTCCTTGCATTCTAACTTCCCAATCATTTCATTTCTTTCCACTCCACCTTACTTTCTCTTTTACGCGGAGGCACTCCAAGCCTCAATCATAGAAGATACTGATTTAATCGTTGGAGTGTCCCTATTGGAATCTCTGGCCTGGATCTCCTTTTTTTACGGGATAAGCTAACCAAAAAATCAACAGGAAAGATGACCCAGCATTCAGAAGGAGCCCAACACGTTCGCGACATGTCAAAGTTATAGGCCATAATGATCTAGATGGCAATAGGAGGCAGAGGAGTCGTGGGCCTGGGAGGAGGGTCACGGAGGAGCCGCGGACATGGGGGCTAAAGGAGCTGTGGGGGGAGTCGCGGCTGGACCGAGGGACAGGGAGCATGGAGGAGCTATGGGCATGGGGGTCGAGAAGCCGTAGACAAGAGGGGGATTGAAGTTCGAGAAGTCGTAGGTGGCAGGGGAGCGAGGGCACGGTCGACAAGCAACAAAGGAGGGAGGTCTGAAGAATCGAGGAGCTGCATGCAATGGAGGTGTGGGCAGGGGCGATCGACGCTTAGGCTTTGTTTGGATGGAGGGATCAGGAGGGAAAGTGAAGGAAATAATTATCTTTCCCTTGTTTGGATATTAATTTCTAGAAAAAGTAAGGGAAGGGAAAGAATACCTCTTTTCCTCCCCTTCCCTCCGTTAAGCTAAATTTTCAATTCTCCCAATTTGGAAGGATTAGGAAGGAAAGAAATATAAACAAACCAAAGAACAAAAATATACTTTCAATTCTTCCGATTTTGGATCTTCTATAAAATATATAAGAAAGGATAAAATAATTATTTTTTTTATTTTCCTTTTTTTTATGAGAACTATCCAAACAAGAATAATGTTTCCTTACTTTCTTTTTCATTCCTTTCTTTTTCCTTCTCTTTTCTTTCTTTCCTTTTTCTTTCCTTCACTTGATGAGGGCTATCCGAACAGTCTTAGCGGAGGAGTCACGGATGAGGGATACGTGTGCATAGGAAAGAAATATTTGAAAATAGTAAAATATATAAAAAATGAGTGATACGTAATACCTTAAATTTTTTATAATAAAATATTATTAAAACAAAAAGGTACCGCAGCAAAACTCAAGCAGCTCACGGAAACAGGAGGCCCTCCAGTCTCCCAGCGTTGACCAATGGCAACAACGGCAGTATCCGTTCTTTCTCCTGTTGCTTCACTGGTTTCGCCTCCTTCTCTTAAACGGCGGGGCGCCGTAGAAATCTCCTCCTCTTTCCTTTACTGCCGTCAATCTCTTCAATGCCCTCCGCTCTCCTTCTCTTTGAGTCAATCGGCTGCGAACGCTCGGCGAGGCAGCGGCTTCTTGGTGGCGTGCCTCCCTCCTGCTCCCAAGAACGCCAGCAGAGCATCCACCAGACTCTATGTTAGCGGTAATACTTCATCTCCCTTCCCTTCGTTGCCTTTTTTTTTTCTGTTTGAGTCGAATTTGCTATTTGGCTTTATCCTTGATTCCTTAAAGTGTTTGTCGTGGGTAATTTTCAGTGTTTTTAATTAGATGAGAGAAGGCCATCGTGTTTAGAAAACAAGAACAATAAAGGGCTACAAACTCACTAATCGCCTAAACTTTCTCCTTCAATGGCTATTATGAAGAACGACTGTCGATACATCTCCAGCATGACGTATTCGTACAGTGGCTTTGAGCCGTAATGTTAGTCTTAACCTAATTAGACTAAAATTAAGCTAATATAAAATTTATCATGCTTCAAGTTACGGGTATCTTACATAATTTGATATTTGGCTATCGTCGTACGCCGGTCCTCATCCGTTGCAATAGAATAAATTGAAGGTATATTATTTTATTGATCCTCGGCAACATATGCAAATGTTCAAGGTCGAGTGGTCGGCGCATTTTTTTAAAACTCCGAGTGTAAATTTTGAGTACTAAAACTAAAATGAGGAGCAACATAAGAAAAGGGAATGTGAGAATAGTAAAAATTGAAACTGTTTTTTTTTTTTTTTGTGCGGTAGTGGGTGGGGGAGATGCCTGTGATGATGTCCTATATGCAAAAGAAACATTGTACCCATTTACACTGATAATCTGGTGAAGATGCTTGCCAGGTGTAACAGCTGTTGCCTAAATTCAGTCCAGGTGCCTCCAACTGGAAACTATCAAAAGAAAAACGATCAATCCAGACAACTCTTTCAATTGATAAAATGTTAAATTGGATGAAATTGTGTAGGGAAATGGAAAGAAAAAAAAACATGAGAACTAGCAAGAAAAGAAGAGTAACAATTATGGGATGTTTCTAGTTGCAAGCACTAGTAGTTTTGAACCAATCAGTCTCAGGATATTTTTCATAGAGGCTTGGTATCATAACTGCTTAAAGCTTCATAGCAGGCTTCTATGGCTAGGCTTAAACAACTTAAAAGCAGCCCAATAAGGGTCTTGTTCATTAGCTTGCAATTGGACCACACCATGTCCACAACTGTGACTTTTCTGCATAAAAAAACAAAAATGGAGGCATGTTCATTAGTTTAGGAATTGCACATAAATTTCTGGAATATCCTTTAAGGTTCAAACTTCAAACATCGCAGCTCAATCCACTACAATTCCTTCTTTTCTATGGATATAGTCAACCCTAAACGAAGGTCAAACACTTTTCAATCATGTAGTGGATTGAGCTTATATCATTGAATTATGTATTTACAGATAATAGTAAAGTATTATCTGTTGTGGTCTTTAAATGGCTTGACATAAATCACATGATTAATTGCTACGAGATTTTAACATGACAAAGATGGCAGCCTTTTTAAAGATATCCTCTTCTAAGGCTTGGACCTTTGACCAAATAACTTGCTATCAAGATGTCTAGCACTGTAATGGGCCATTTGCTTTCAACTTGTTAGGTATTGCTAGAGCAAGTCTATACAAAATCTAAAGCAAATGAGTTTTATGAATATGCTTGTTTGTTGTTATGAAAATATTATTTTTCTTAGAATCTATGTCAAGTTTTATGACTACATAATTTGGATTAGCTTATGGACAACCAAACAACACCCAGTCTTCTAGATTTGGTGGACCTGAACAAAATCAGGAACGAGGGGAGCTCAGCTGAACAAATGAGAAAGCAACCATGCTAAGTAAAGAGGACTTGGCTAAAGTTTTTGTTGACTTTCTTGTTGATTATGATCTTTCCACTTTGATTGAGACTATAACCTTGTTTGATGCTTTGTATTGGAATAAAGTCATTGCTAATGAATGCAAATAAATATTTTTTTAAAAACCTGAAATCCTAATTATCTAACCATTTTGTTTCAAGAGAAATTATAGGCAAGATGATTTAATAGAAAATTGCAATGATAGGCTAGCTGCTATGGTCTTTAATCACCAATGACTAGGATAGCAATTTTAAGAGTCCTAATATTAGTCCTATCAAATCATATGCTACTAATCCATAAATGGATATAAAAACCAAATTTCCTAAGCAGAGAAATATACACGGAAAAAACTCATGTTTCTATGATGGAAGGACAATAATTGAAGCATTTTTTCAAAATCTCTACGGATCCCGACAAGCTCTAGATGGTGGCATAAAAATTTAACCAAAAGAATATTGCCATTTAGTTTTCATTATAACTTATAATTGAAAAGGACAAAAGTGTATGCGCTCCCTAAAACATGTGATGATTAATATATTGTCCATGTTTGTATCTAGATGATATTCTTATCTTTGTCACCTTGTTAGAAATCATAATGAACCCAAAATTTGTTTTTCCTAAATTTTGAGATGACCTACTTAAAAGAGGCCTTTTTTGATCTTAAGCATGATATTGATTAAGATTACTAATGCGATAGCACTTTGTCACCCCATTTATAAAAATATTGAGGCAATTTAGACTGCTTGAACTTAAACTTCTCAACTTCCAATTAGTCTAGTGTACTCCTTGAGAAAAAAGTTAGGTAGATAAGTATCTTAGGTTATATACCCATGATCGTGTGATCCAAGGTTTGATGTACTGGTATCATGACCCATATTGATTAGCTGCTGGTATAGTACAGTATGGAGATAGTACAGTATGGGTCCATATCATGCTGTGCTAGAGCATAATGAAATAGGGAGAGGGAGGAGGAGAAAGAGAGAGAGAGGGGGGGAGGGAGAGGAAGGTGAGGGAAGGAAGGAGAGGAAGGAAGAGAAAGAGTGGGGGAGAGAGGCCTTTGGTCACCTAAGAGAGAGAGAGGATGGTCTAATACCATTGAGGAGTAGCGTGGAGGTGAGGGCAGTGATGTTGTTGATGAGGATGAGGTCAGGGAGCAATTGGGGAGCAATTGCATGTAGATTGATGTTAAACTGAAACCTTGGATGGGGAGAGGGAGAGGGAGAGGGGGAGAGGAAGGAGGAGAGGAAGGGAGAGAGAGAGAGGGGGGGAGAGAGGGGCCTCCGCTCACTAAGAGAGAGAGAGAGAGAGAGAGGATGGTCTAATTTCATCAGGGAGTGGGGTGGAGGCCAAAGTGGTGATGTTATTGACTAAAAGACAAGTTTGGGGAGTAATTGTGCAGATCAATGTCAAGATAAGACTCTAGATGAGGGATCAACTGCCGACGGCGAGAAAGATGCAGTAGAGGAGAGATTGTGAGGTGGTAAGAGCAGAGAGAGTTGGAGAGAAAGCCCTTGAAGGCTCTTGAAGAGGCGCAGATGTTTCAGCTTGAAAAAAGGCATCAGATTCAGAGTGATTTATACCCGAAACCAACCTGCTGGCTGAATTGTTCCTGGTAGGCATCAGTTTGGTTGTTTATGGTTCGAACCACCCAATTTGGGTGGGTTCTTTGCTATGAACTTGGAACATGACCGAATTTGACATTGGATAAATGGTAGTGAGACTAAGTAGATATGCTGGTAAGGCTAGTGAAATTCATTGGATAATTCTAGCAAGTTTTTTCATGATCTTATATGTGTTATAGACTATAATCTACTTTGTACTAATTCTCCAAAATCAGTAGGGGGTTAGGCTTGTTGGCATCATTGTGATCGGTTTTCTAGAGAATAAATCAAGTATAATTATTTATATCTTTTGGATTCTGATGCTGTAGCTATTTGTCTAAATAGACTCATATTTAGGAGTACAATATGAATTGAACAAAGCTTAGAATGATCGAAGACCTTCTCTAACATGTCTTTGGTTCCAAAACTTGTTCATTCCTGCTGTCTTTATCTAATATGATACTAAATTAAAGTGCATTACTGAAAACCAACATTTTTGGATAAGGAAAATGGATGCAACTTAAAAGATTAAAAAGACATTTTAGTCTGAAATGAATTTTTTTGACCAAGGAGGGTAGTCCACAAGTTATCAATAGGGGTGGTAGCATGTTGGGTATGGGTCGGGCAGGCAATTACCCATACCCATCCTGTACTTGCCTCGAGGCACAGTGGAGTGAGTAGAATCTTAGGGTGGGGTGGGGCAAGTAGAGTTAGATGGGGTGGGTTGGACAGATTGAGTTGGTGGAGCTACAAAAATTAGTTTTCTTTTTATCATACAATCATTTTTTTTTTCCTTCTGGCAGGGGATATGTGAAGAGTTATATATATCTAAGTTGGGTTCAGGATGGGTTTTACCATTACCCATGATCACACCGGATTTGCTATGAGTCAAGTGAAACCTGCCCCATTAGGGTTAGGTCAGGTCAATGGAGTAAATAGTAAATTATCACCCCTAGTTATTAGGGGTTGATGATGTTTTAATCTCACAAAGAAATAGGGTTGGAAATGAGCTAGGGTGCACCCCTTCCTGAGCTTGGCTTGAATTTTTTTTGGGCTTCGTTCTGGGCTTAGGCTCGAAATTTTTTGGAAAACCCAAGCCCAAGCCCACTCTGAATTTGATTATGCCAGCCCATTACTGGTTTGGGCCAAAATTTGAGATGGCCCGAACCTGAATAAAGATATGTGGGGCAAATGATTACATAAATGAATGGTTTTAGTAGACAAGAAATGCTAATATGCTTAAGAGGAAGGGTATTTCATGGATGGCGTTAGCCCATAGAGTACACATCAAATCCAGATAGGTTGCATAAAAAGCAAGAATATTAAATAGGAAGATTAAGGGAAAAAAGCAGATAAATAAGAGTTTTTTGGGTTGGGTTTAGGCTTGAATTTAGGCTTTGTGTCATGCTTTGTTCAGGCTAGGATTTGGGCTGGGCCAATGATATACCAAGCTTGGCCTGAACAACAAATAAGCTCTATATTTAAGCTCTATATTTTGGACCTAGCCTGTAGCCCGAATTGAAGTCGGCTTGATGGGCTTTAGGCTGGCCGAAGCCCATTACCAACCCTACAAAGAAGTGATTGATTGTGGACACCTCATGTTAGTCATCGGTGCAGGATGGAAAAGCCCACTTATGGAAGTTCAATTGAGTGAATGTGCCTGGACATGGAAGAAGACTCCTCATGCTTACGGTGGAAACATTTGCATGAGTGACACTAAGCTGAATATTCAAAATGGATCGAAACTAGGAATCTACAAGGTATCATGTCACCCAGGTCCTTGGAGGTCTTATCCATGCCAAAGTAGAAGTGAGGCTGTCACCATATGTTTTCGTTAACCTTCTTTATTCTCAAGGAAATCAACAGACATGATCATGGCCATTGTCAGATCATTTTGTATTAGTAACTTGTAGATATCTAAGTCAAGGACCTACTTCAAGGCCTAGTTTGCTACCACTAATTCAGATCAAGGATCGTTAAATCGGTACAGGCGCCTATACCAGTTAGTGACTAGTATGGTACGGTATGGTACCATACTGGTATATGTACCGATTTTAGTGAAAGTGAGAAAAAAACTCTTCCTTCCCTATGACTATATTATCCGATCCAAATTGGGCCGAACCGAGCCCGAACCAGACTAAACCGTTGTGTACTGGACGAATCGGTGCATACCATACCGAACCTTTCCGATTTGGGTGTTTTTGGACTGTTCGGCATCCTGGATCATTTTTCAAGGCCGAACTGTACCGGTTCTTGGCCAGTACGGTTCGGGATGGTTCTGAAAACCCTGATTCAAATAGATGCAATATATGTTAAGCGAAGATTTAGGTATAAAAGTGTTTCTCTATTTTTTGAAATTTTGTTGGATTTTATATTTTCTATTTTTTTTCCATTTCTTCATAATTTATTGGCTTAACTTGATTTTGATTGATTAAAATTTTATGCTGTTTTGACTTCAATGTGGGACTTAGGTTGAAATGTTCAAACCTTAAAGCTTGTAGTTCATGATTTTGTTGCTTTTGTTTTGTTCCATATTAGATAAAAAGAAATTTTGCTCTTGTGCTTCCAATAAGATATACCCACCAACATTGTTTGATATTTTAGAAGGTTCTTCAGTTGGTGATCCCATGATTGTGGCGTGCTAACGTCACCAAGCTGGGCTGGCCATGCCATGCTCACATGTGGTTTGAGTCCAAGTCATGGGTGCAATGTAGTTGCAATCAATTTAACTATTTTATTGTTTCTTTATCTTGGGCTTTCTTGTTTCTAATTGTTAATTTTAATGCATACCTATTAAGACCTATTATTGGATAGTTTGGGTTGACAAAGATGCTTAATGTAGTTGCTAATATTTAACGAGGCCCTTGTTAAGATGAGATTGTTTTAGCTTTGCTGTTAGACCACATCAAAAGCACTTAGGCATTACCATGCTGTGTCTCCACAGATAGATTGTAGGTCCACATAGTGAGGATATTACCACTGGAATGTGCAACCAGAGATGTCCTAGGAAGGTTTTATGTCCTAGTGGGACGGGGGGGCATTTTGGCCATCCTATCTTGTTTCTATGAGAAAACAGGACTCGGATGGGTTTAGGACTTCAAAACCTATCCTTGCAGGTAGAGAAGAAGAAAGAGAAAGAGGGAAGGAAGGAAAGATGAAGAAATAGAAAAGTGAAAGGAAGAAAGAAGAAAAATGAAAAAAAATAAAGGAAGGGAGAAGAAAAAAGAAAGAAAAAGGAAAGGAAATAAAAGAAAGTAGAAAAAAAGGAAAAGAAGAAAAAAAGAGAAAAGAAAGAAAGAAAGGAAAGCAAAGGAGAGAGATGGAGGACATCTACCAGGGTACTTGATTGGGATTGTTGTAGGGATGGGATGGGAAAACAGGGCATTTGGTTCATGGAGATATTAGGATACCTTTGTACCACGAGAATTAAAACCTGGCATTGTTGTTTTGTTCTGTCTCAAGGTCCCAATTTCTAGCTTTCCGAAATTATTTCACCTTAGTGAAACATTGTATAGCTGGAAGTGAACTGGAAGAGTTGAAAACAACACTTTCTTGGGTATCACATGCTAGATTGCCATACTCTTGGCACTTTAATTTCATGTCCGGTCCAAAAGATTGTTTCTGGTTATGGACCTTAAAAAGAAAGTAAAAAGAATAAGATTGACTTTGTGCTATCGACTGTAGCAGCCATATTAGTTTGAAGCTTAGCGGAAATGGAGCAATATTGGTGCATGCTAGTTCTATTTTGGGCATGAGAATTGAGTTAGTTTTCCTGTGAATTAGATCAAAATTATGTGTTTGATCATTCAAATTTCTGGTTGGGAGTTAAACTTTAACAATATACCTCTGTCTACATGTACACATGGACATAAGATGAATCATGCTCTTAATTTCATTGTAAAATATTCCATTTGTATTGTGTGATGCCGCATCAACTGCTCTGTAGATTGTTTGTTGTATTTAGTATTAGAAAAGAATTCGAAAAAGCCCCTCTTATGATTGTGGAAAGAGATGGTTCAATAAAAAATATCGAACTTAATATAAATGTTTGTTATAAGATCTTAACTATTATTTATGATGGTTCCTGGGAGTTGCTAGGTGATCTAAGTTTAAAGTCAATATAAAGATAATGTATATTGATGGGAAGACCAAAGGCTGCTTTCAGGTGGTGACCTTGTTAGGTTCCATTGATTTTGCGAAAGACAAGTATCCATATGACACTTGCAATTCTTCATGCTCTTTTTCTCTGCTCATCATCTCATGGTAGTCTGCTTGCTTGGGTGGTTAAATCAAGATAAATCATGGCTTGAGCATATTCTGCACCTGGTAATTAACATGATGCTGAATATTTACAATTTTCAGTTTGATATGATGGATATATGTTGTCTTCATAGTTGGGATGAGGCTTGTTGTGTATATATATATATATATATCTTCTTGTCAGTTTTCCCTAGGCTTCCTTTTCTTTTTTCTTTTTTTTTTAACAAAGAGATGAGGTAACCTGAAATAAATAATTGTTCCGATGGAACCTTCTATGGGGAATTGACCGTTGATACACAACCTATGGGGGATTGACCGTTGATACACAACCCAAAAGATTAATTTCTTTTAATTACTTATTTTATTTTTTACCAAATCAGTAATTGGACTAGATAATTGAAAGATAGTTAAAGTGAAAGGAAAGAATCTGCTCTTAGGAATCCTTAAACTGCATAAATGATTGTTCTGATGCCTCATGGAAATTGTTGTGGATGTAAGAACAAAATAATTCTCTATGGTGTAACAAAATATCTCTTATTCCTGGTGCTATGCTGGTACTCGCCACCTCCAAGAGACTTCTTATAAGGATATTTTATAAAAATGTAGTAGGATAGATAGTGTTCAGGTTCATATTGTTTGTTTTCCCCCTCAGTCTAGTGAAAAAGGAACATTGAACTCAGAGGTGATGTTTGAGGTGACCAGCTCTGTGCATCAAGAAAGGAAATTTAGATGGCCAGCTTATCTTTGTGAACTATAACTCTATTACTTAGTTTGGTTTGCTAGCCCAGGCAACAGTTGCTAAGACATGGGACCAATGGCTAATGCTGATCATATATTGCTGCTAGCATTTTTTATGACCAATACTGCAGATAACTCATAGTTTATATCATAATTTGCTATCTTATTTGGATATATTTGCACAAATTGATCAACATTACGTGAACATCATTTGTGTGGTCTAAGTATGCTACCAGTTAATTGGTTTGGTAAATGGAAGTGTGGAGATATCAAGATAATGTTAATCTGTAATCCTATTTTATTTATGCAAAGTATGAAGCATCATGCTGCAAACATTTGTGATACTAGCGATTTCATCATTAGAATGCCTTCACCGCATTTAACAGATTGAGGTAATTAAATGATTATTTATGGAGCACTTGATGTTTTTGTTGCTTTTAACCAAAAATGGAAGAGAGATAATGTGTTTCTCTTGATACGAAGCCATTTGCTCAAAATGATTGGACCTGCAGATAAATATGCAGTTCAATAACAAGGAATGTGGCTGATCCATTTAAAGCAGATCCTTACATGTCCATAGAAAGAGTCTTGGAAGTTAATGTATGCACATTATTACATCCTAAAAAACTTGTTCATCCTGTTTCATGATAACGCATACAATTAATCTCTGAATGTGCATTCTGCCCCACCATTCCCTGCTTCCTATTGCCTTTTGGCACTACATCTGATTGTGTGCAGTCACCATTTACTGGTTTTATTTACCATCCAATCTATCATCCTGCAATTTTGCCACTTATTTCCTTCCTTAAACATCTGATTCTTGCCTTCATTTAATTTTCATTGGCTTCTTCTATCAATCTTTGATATATTAACTATGAACTCAAGTTCCTAAGGATGTCACAAACTCAAACAAAACTACTGGTAGAGATGGTTACACCTGTATAAGCAATTTCTTTACTCCTTGGCTTGATATGCTTGATAAAAGGATACTCATTTGTCCCACATTTATGTATTATCTTTACCAAGGTTTTATGTCCTGATAGGATGGGGGGTGTCCTGGCCATCTTGTCCTGTTCCTATGAGAAAATGGGATCAGGATGAGGGACTTTGAAACCTATCCATGGTGGAAGAGAAGAAGAAAGGGAAAAAAAGAAAGGAAGATGAAGAGAGGGAAAAAGTGAAAGGAAAGAAGAAGAAAAATGGAAGAAAGGAAGGGAGGGAAAAAAGCAACGGAGGAAAGAAGGAAGAAAGGAAAGAGAGAAGAAGAAAAAGGAAAAACAAAGAAAGGAAGGGATAAGAAAAAGAAAGAAAAAGGAAATGAAAGAAAGGAAGGTAAAAGAAAAGAAAAAAAAGACGGAAATCAAAGAAAAAAAAGGAAAGAAGAAGGAGAGAGAGATAGAGGATATTTAGGTTGCACGACCGGGACTGCAGCCAGATGGGATGGGACATCAGGGCATTACATTCCATGAAGATACCGGGACACCTTTGTTCCATGGGATTTAAAACCTCGATTTTTACCTTTAACAAAGAATGTCATAGTACATCAATTTCTGCTTATAATGATGTACTTTTACTGGCAGGATCTATATGTGTATATGCTTACTTTTTTTGATCCTTACAATATGAAACACACACCTGAGTCTTTGCCTCTTTGGCATTGCTGATGACCATGGTCATATTATACAATTTGAAATAAATAATATCTTCTTATTCTATCATTCTTAAAAGGGCTTAATTATCTGTACTCTTATGTGCTGAATATTATTTTGCAGAGTTCTCATCATCATATCTATTTAAAAGCCAGAGATATTATTCCCTACTTCTGTAGAAGGATTTGTCTCCATGGAATGCCATGCATGAAGCTAGAAGATGATAGTAGTATATTTCTTGCAAAATTCTTATTTCTATTTCTTGCAGGTCTGTCCTTCCGTACAACCAAGGAAAGTCTAAGAAATGCTTTCCAGAATTTTGGTCAGCTTGTAGAAGGTGAGAAACACAGCCATTACATATACATATATATAGTATGGAAATGCTTCTGGAATGTTTAAGTTGTTTTTGTTGCACACATTAATGGACCATTCACATATGTATCCGAGGAACATTCGTGGATTGGTAAAAATAGCATTGAAGCCTCTATCTTATGACTTCTGCAGTTACCCTTGTGATGGATAGAATAGCAAACAGACCAAGAGGCTTTGCCTTTCTTCGATATGCCACTGAGGAGGAATCTAGAAAGGCCATTGAGGGGATGCATGGGAAGGTAATCCTATAGACCTTTTCTTGGGTAGAATTGTTAGAAGTGTACTAATGATCTCTGACTGAATTAGCTATATGGCATGTTGGCTTATTTCTTTTATTAATAATTAAGTTTAGCTACCTTGCAATTCTTAATTCTCCTTATCGTCATAGCTATTTTGTGAACCCCCAAAGTGTTCCATCTAGATGTAGAAATGTGTTACTTAGATGACAAGCTGCTGCCTTTTTGCTTGGAGGCATGTGGTCTGTTTCTTGTATCCAGACAAGGGTTCTTGATTTAGATATCCTTGTAGATCTAGTTTATATCGGTCTTAAAGAATGAAGCATATGGTTGTGTAAAGAATGTAGTGGATCCAAACTTATCAGAAAGATTTTGTTACGGTAGATGCTGGTGGATCCAGACTTAGTAATTTTCAGGGAATAGATCAACAAAGTGCTGAACATGTACTGTCTCTAACAGACCATATGACCTGAAGAAGTGGTTCTCAGCTAATTGAGATCCTGTAATTTATCCTACTTGCATAGTCTAGCAACAAAACTGGTAGCATGAACATAATGACTTGAAGTCTTTCATTCTCTCATGGAGTCATGGAAGACTTTTCTTTTCTTAATGATCATCTACATGGTAATGCCATCATTTTTCTCATTATCCAATGTTATGTATGTGACTCTAGACATGCCAGATGATTATCTTAGTATCTTATGACTGCAAAATCTAATTTGCTCGTTTGCAACCACTGGAAACATATCTGCCAGCCTTAGAAAGGATTCCAGGGTATTGCCTGGTCTGCATTTGTAATTGCTCTAAGTGGAGCTTGTGGAGTGACACATGTAGTGAATGCATTGCATAGAGTGGGTGAATTGTGCTAGTGACTTCAATTCCTACTGCTGTTTGAGATCAGAGGCACGTGTTGTGAAACCTAAAAAATCACAATTATCTTATTAATTTTTTTAAGAAAAAAACTAAGGAATCAAACCTTAATCTTAATAAATGACCACTTAAAGGAAAAACTAAAAGGATCGGAGTAAACTCTATCCAATCTCACCTATACCTGTTCATCAGGCTCATCAGGCTATCTTTAATTGTATCAACTATAATGTGATCCAGTGTAGGTAATGTGTAACAAGCCTACACTATGCTAAAAAGGTTTTGGAGATGAAGGAGCTACAAAGTTCCATGTGAACAAATTTCCACCCTTCTTACCTATTAACAACAGAATCGTGTTATAGTTTGCAAGATGAGGCTCTTTTTCAAGTCATCGGCTTGTGAATATTGTCAGCCACTTCATCATGTTTTGTAATGAAGGGAACATGATTTTCAGGATCAAAGCGTTCAACATGAGTGCATCTGAGAAAATGTACACCCTTGTAGATCTATAATACCTATCAGTAGCGATGGTACTTTTCCTAGCAGGTAAGTTAATAGTTACAAGGTAAGCATAGTAATTGTGCAAGTTTTTAAAAGTAGGTAGATAATAGGATTGGAAAATGGAGGAGTTTTTAGATATGAAACTTTTTGGTGGTAAAAAAAATCAAATAAAATCTTGTATTGGAGCAGTAGTTGTTTTTGGATTAGAAGCTCATTTGTTAGCAGGAAATGTTTAGGGATGAAAACAACTAATTCTTGATCATATGCAGGGTCTCTGTGTTCTATTCTCATAATGAGAAAACAAGCTTTCCAGCATAATGGTACACCAATGAGCAAACATGCAGTTGGAAGAAAAACAAATATTTTGGTTAGAAATTTAGTGTGGAAGGATGAAACAGGATGTCTCACGATGGAGTCGAGGAGACAAATAGGTGAGAGCATGAACAAGTAACTATAATTGATCGGTGTATATGAGATATTAAGAAAAGACCATTTTACAATCTAAGGCTTTAGCACTTATGATGCAGGATAAACCTAGGAACCTTAATATGCAATGCTATGTAGAAGCATTTAGCTCTAAGCTTCAATTGATACAAAACCTAAACCTAATACAATATGATGGCAGATTAATAATCTGAATTTTAAAGTCTGAAACTAGAATATTCAGAAAATGAATTATGAACTACCCTAGATGAAAAGATGATTCCTATAAGTGATAGAAGATGAATCATTTGCTGAAAATATAGGTTGATAGCTTATATGCAAATTGAAGATAAAAAATTATGATAGTAGAGTATCAGAATCAGAGTTTACAATGGTAATTTGAGGTTTGTGGTGATGGTTGTTCATTTGCATGATGTAATTTGGCTGCAGTCCATTTCTGTACTGGTCTACTCTGTGTTTTGCTGGTGGATTATATGAAACTCAAGGAGATTAAACTGGTAATGAAGAGATGGACTAGTGTTTGTTTCTGGGGCTAAATTTCTGGAATTTTAGCAGCTGAAAAAGGGAACTGTTGAGGTCCTAGGGAAAAGGGAAAGGTGGTTCAGTAGGTTAGAAAATCTAACTGGCCTTTTAATGACTGTTTACAGCCAGATTGGTTCTCCTTCGGGACTACATTGAAAAACAAAAACTGCTGCTTTGTTCTGATGGCAGTGAAAGTTAAGTTGTGTGGTTTGTGGTTGCAGGGTGATCAAAGGAAATGAAGAAAAGAAAAGCAAGGAAACAGCAAATAATAGAACGAAGATAAAATGGATGAGAATGACCATCTATTGATCTTACACTAGTTGATTGGCATGCTCCTTGGGCCTCACACTCGCATGAACACTCCTTGGGCCTGGACAACAGACACAAATGTCAGGTGTCCTGGTGTTTTGAAGTAACTGGTAACCTAAAAGATGGGCTTGCCCATACATTCCTACATATTCGGCTTGAAAATATTTGGGCTATAGACAACTAATAAATTTTCAGCTGGACCTTAGGCCTATTACCTCTATTCCTGAATCATCTGACTTGGAGGAAGTTTGCACCTTGAAGAGAGGATCTGGCACACCTTTATTTTGGTTTTTCCATTTGCCCAGAATGGTCTCACCTCTGTAAACACATTGCCCTCTCTTATCCATCTATCTCTCCCCCATCTCTCATTCCGAATCCTCCATGGAACCCTAGCTCATTGAGAGGAGAAATTATTAGCCATTTGCTGAATCATTTGTGCCCTTTTCATCCCAAGAAGACTGATCTCAAGAAGCCTCAATGGCAGTGAAGAAATAAGTAAATAAAGTGCTAGCTCTCACCTGTGTGTGTGTGTGTGTCACGAACACACACACACACATGCTCACTCTCTCCTCTCTCTCTTTGTCACACCCTTCTGCACCCTCTTTTTTGTTGTTTTCCTTCTTAGGCTAAAGAAAAACAAAGTCATGTCCCTGGCGTTTCCCATGTGTCATGTCATGTCTGTGTGGGGTCATGACAAATCCTTTTTTCATTGTGTCAAATAACATTGCACTAGATGCAGGAAAGGAGAAAGAGGCAATTTGCTTTTCATTAAAAAAAAATATCACACAATAATGTACAAGAAAACGTTGAAGGGGTACAGTACTGTTGCATTATCATTTATTATTCATGCTACTGATGTCATGAACCATAACTGGCACTTTTGTTATGCCTAAATTTCTCTTTTGCTTCTCCAAATGCACATGACTACTTAATAACTTAACTCTCCTTCTCTGGACCTAAAGAAAATGTGGACTAAAATGTACTAAAACAGAAAACAATACTAAAATAAAATGAATTAACAAAGACTTGGTCATCTAGATTCTTGACAAGCTCTAATGGTCTCGATGGTGAGCTTGAATCTGGTCATCATATCTATAAGATGCTCCAGGCTGCATGGGATAATAATCACTGGAAGATGACGTCTCAGATATACCATATGGACCAAAAGTTACCGGTAGATGTGGGTAAGAGGATTCTGAATATGAGGATGATCCTGATACATTCATGGATCCTACTCCACGTGCAAGAGCTGCAGCTGCATCGTGTCTCGAACGATCTCGCGAAGCCCGTCGTCTATATGGAATCGTATCATCACGGGATCTACCAGATGGTAGTCCATGGTCTTTATCCTGTGTGGCATGGCTAAACTGCGATTCTCCAATGAATTGAAGATGAATAGGCGGCTGCAACTCCTGTTTTCCGGTCCTTTCCTGATTACTAGATCCTTCACTATCTGAAGAAGCACTAGCACCACTCTCTGGTATCTGAATCTGAATGGACTGAGTGCTTTGATGGACGTGCAACTGCCTTTCCTTTTTCTCTGTCTCTGGGCCGAATAGATGGCGAGGAGGGACGATATGCTGTATTTGCTGGAGCCCTATGAGGAATGTTGCTTGTTGCCCATTGTCCAGCATCCACCCCAACCTTGCTAGCTACAAAACTTGCTGATCGAGGAGGCGATCTTGGCTCATCAAGCTCTGGCTCTTGCTGTTGATTCATGACCCATCCAATCATTGAATCTTTATTTTCATCAACATATGAACTTGCAGTGGGATCAGGGTGTTTCAATTCAACTTTCTATTGAATGCACTTTAGCCTCAATATTAAATTATAGTGTACATACACAAGATTGTTGAGGCGCTTCTGTTTTAGACAGTTCCTCTACTTAGAGTGGATAAGGCCAAATGTAGACCAGTTGTGCTCACATCCACTAGATGACACCGTCCGAGAGAGGATCTTGACTGCAAGAACTTTCAGATTTTTTGCAGATCCACCAAAATGCACCCATCATTTGCTGCAAAAGATATTACATCATTTAGAATTTTAGATTCAGCAAAATAAAAAATTCAATGTGAATATAATATTATACTTACTATTTAGTAGTATCTATCAGGATTCATCTTTGATTTACTTCTGATTGCTACAGTGAATCTAAATGAATCTGTGCCCTCTCAAAAGAATTTCGTCTGCCAGAAAAGTTTTGTTATTATGTGCTACTTATTAAAATCAATGCTAATAAAAATCACTCAACGATTTCAACCTAACTTTTTCTAGGTACATAGCAGCATATATAGATCGGGCTCTATCTTGTAGATAACATTGCGTAGGCAGACATAAGTGATGGGGACATCAACAAGAAAAAAGTTTTTGGACAAACTTTTGTTTTGCAGTTAAAATAGACAAATCTAATAAAGGGTTTAAGCCCATCTTCTCTTTCAGCAAATACTTGAGCCGATTCATGAGTCGACTCAACCTAGATTCAAGCAGGGTATGAGGCCATTTCTTCAATGCCCATTTATCTCACTTGGCGCCATCCATTTGAAGCCCACTTCTCTCACTTGGATGCCATCTACTTGAAGCCCATTTCCCTCACTTGGATGCCATCTACTTGAAGCCTATTTTGGTCGACACCACATCAAGCACCTTTTGGGGAGGAGGAAGGACACTACATCAAGAATTTTATGGAGAGATTGAAGCCATGTTCTATTATCCCAACAACTCTCCAACTAACTTGCCATGTGGGATGCCACATCACATGATACATAGAGCTCCACATCA
The DNA here is from genome assembly GCA_021397845.1 of Areca catechu. NCBI lineage: Eukaryota > Viridiplantae > Streptophyta > Magnoliopsida > Arecales > Arecaceae > Areca > Areca catechu. The sequence continues at coordinate 127,111,400 of CM038049.1, forward strand.
GCAAATTAAGCCAAGTCATTGCCACATGTCAATTGGTTGTAACCTTCTACCCATAAATTATTATAAAACTAATTCTAGTAGAAACTATCCAACTAGAGTTAGCTAGACCAAACCTCCACTTTCTCTCTCTCTTTGGCCGACCCATGTGGGTTATGAAGGCTATAAATAGGGCCTAAGCCCCCCCCCCCCCCATTGTATTCATTCTATTTTGGATTAAATGAAGAAAGCTTTCTTTCTTGTTCTAGTTCCCCTAGTTTCTCTTGTTTGAAGTGAAAAATTCTTGAGCTTGAGAGTTAGAAGATAGGTTTGAGAAAAGAGTGTGAGGTTCTTGAATGAGTGTTTGAAGGGTAGAATATCCTTGAGTGTTTGAAAGGTGGAGTGCTCCTTACTTGATTCAAGATCTAAGCATCATTCCTTGAAGGCGTCGGCTTCTACTTCCTTGTTTTCCTTCCTTCTTCTTGTTTCAATTCCAAATTTGAATTCTCCTTCCATGCCTAATCTCTGATTTGATGCAGGTTTTCTCTGATTTTCCAAGTCCAAGATGAAGGTCTCCAAGCCAAGAATCATGGCCAAGGTGAGTCCTAAAGGTAGGAAGTGCTAGTCTTATGGTTTAGACCTCAATCTTTGAGTGATGAGAGCTCCTTCTTCCACCAAATAATTAGCCATCATTGTTGGTAGGAAAACTCTTCTTAAGCTTTATTAGATCTGATCATTTGAAGGTTAACTTGTCATAGTAGTGATGATTTCCTTGCCATGAAGATCATAGTCTCTATTTTGAACTAGATCTACAGTATTGTAATTTAGATCAACTAGTCTCTTTATGAAAATTCTTTTATTGAATTAATTTAGACCATTTATTTGATAATTAATTACTCAAGTTTGCTTGCTAGTTAGCTTGCTAAAACTCTCTATTCATCATTTTATTTTCGTTCCCCATCAATTTTTTGGTATCAAAGCTTTGGTTTTAGGTTAAGCTCGGCAGGCTGTTGGAATTCTGTCTCACTGTCTTCCGAGTATCAGTGATTTTTCGTATTTTTTATATTGATAAAAAAATCCAAAATAATACTTTCCTAGTATCTTAGTGTGTTATGATTCGAAATATAAAATTCAAAAAAAATATTTCCCTTGATTTTTGGATTTAAAAATATAAGTTCTTAGGTCGTTTCTAAAGTTCTGTCCAGAATTTTGTTTCTGTCTTCCATTTCATTTAATTTTCAAAAAAATACAAAAATATATTTTTTAAATTTTCAAATTTTAGATCTGATATTCAGATTTCGAGTTTTGTTATTTCTCACCGGAATTTTGAATTTTAGAGAGGTTTATAGCTTGGAATTTGAAATTTGAATTTAGGTTGTTAAGAGTTAGCTAAACTGCTGGAATCTTCTAGCAACTATTTTCAAACTATCTTCTCAACCAAAATTTGAATTAATTTGAAGTCAAAATTTAAAATCCGAGATTTTAGATCTGAGAGCTAACCAAATCAGTTTTATTTTGAATTTTTGGATTTTTAAAATTTTAAATTTTGAATTTTTAAATTCAGGTTAGCTGGAGGTTAGTTGAAAGCTGAAATTTACATTTTAACCACTTTGCTTCCAAGGATGAATTTTCTAATCAAATTTCGAAATTTAAAATTTTAAATTTAGTTACTGTAATTTAGACTTTAAGATTTGAATTATCCAATTTAAATTTGCATTTTTTGAAATTTCAAAATTGGGTTAAAAACTCGTGCATTTGTGCTAGGTATAGTTGATTGTGCTCATTGTTTTGCTGAAATTATTTGCATCCATTTTTAAAATATCCTAAGGGCATTCAATATTATATAAGGGAAGGAGGTCATTACCTTTTCTTAGTCCAAAACAATCACCCACATTTACATTGACCTAAATCCTAAAGTAAAATTAAGTAGGAACCTAAACTAGGGATACCCACAAGTCGGGTTCAAGTGCAACATAAGACAAAGTATTATTTGAGTTTGTACTTATTCCTTGAAATTTGTGTCTAAGGCTAGAGGTCAAGTGGCAAACGCCTTAAGCGGACTTGCGGTTTTTAATTAGGATCTCGCGAAAGCGAGGGAAGCCTCCCGCAACCCACCTCTTACCTGGCCAGTGGACAGGGTAATTACATACTTAAGTAGTACCTAGTTAAGTCTTGTATTTTGAACTTTTAGGTTTAGGAACCCTAGAATTAGGTCTTGTTTGCTTGTCCATTATATTGCTTACCGTTGTACCGTGTCCTATAAGCTCTATATCAAAGTCCCACCCTCAGTCTGGTTTATCCATGGACCCCAATCTTGAATTCTTTATGAGGATCCTGACTGAAAAATTCGATATCATAACTAAACAATTAGGATCAATGAACAAAGAGTTAGGGCAAGTGAATAATCAAATCGGGAACATCGAAAAAAATTGCTTGAACCGTACTAATCCTAAATCACCTCCTATTAATCCAAGAGTCCATTGTCATGATCTCACCCCTGAGTATAAACTTAGATACCCCTGTCAGGGCTTTTGTAGATCAGGAGAAGAGTCTTTAGGAGCAATCGACCATATGCACCCACTTTTGATGGAAATCCTGAGGTGTATGTCGATTGGGAGAAGAAAATTAATACTTTGAGTTTGATGAAATATCGGAAGAAAGGAAGTGTCAATTTGCCAAATTAAAGCTAGTCCGACATGCTAAGTCATATTGGGGACATGTTGAGCATAAAAGTTATTATAGTGGGGATAAAATAATTACTTGGAGAGATATGAAGAGTAAGTTGAGGGAAAAGTATCTAGGCAAATTTTATAAGCAAAATCTTCCAACCCAATGGTACAAATTGAGACAAGATGATGAAACCGTGTTTAAATATATTGCTGAATTCAATAAGTATGAGGGAGATGAAGAAGAGACTAAACCCATGGAAGAATTAGAGAAAAAATCTCCTAAACCTATTGAAGAATTTAAAGATGAAGTGGAATCAAAATCTTGTCCAAATGAAAGGCTAGAAAGAGAAGATCTTAAACCTGTTGAAGAACTTGAGGAAGACGTTTATGAAGCTGGGTCTAACCTTATGGATGAGTATGAACAAAAATAATTGCTTAAAGATAAAATAATTATCCAGCCTAAAGAAATCAATAATGGGAATAATCAACTTAAAGAAGATGAAATCCAGGGACAAAACCATGAAGAGCAATCTAAGGAGATAATAGAGGACCCAGAAATAATCAATGTGAAGGATTTACATTTAGAGATTAATGAAGGATCACATATTGGGGTATCAGGGAAATCCAAGAACAAACACCTATAGATCAGTCCCAAGAAGTTGTAGAGCCTTTGAAGAACCTGCGATGTGTATTCCCTAACAGTTTTTCTGTTTCTGATCCACCATTTTTGAACATCCACCATCCTGATCCATCACTGCGTATCATTCACCCTCCTATTCCATCCGGCTAGGACATCCACCGTACCATTGATCTGTTTCCAGTGATATTCAATAGTTACTTTCTTAAGACTATGGCATATGTTGGAAGCCAAATTAAGATTTACTGCCACTTACCTGAAGATGTGTGCGAGAGTCTTAGAAGTTTCTTAAAGAGAATATTGGAAATTAGGAATTTTTGTTTCATAGCCAACAATAAAGTTGAGTCATTAGTTAATAAAGCCCATTTAAGCTTGTCTTTTGTTTTAGTATCATTTGAGCTTGTTTTGTCATTTGGTGTCATCCATGCATAAGTCTATCGAATCATATATACATCTTAGGGATTTGCATAGAGAGATTAGCAAGAAAATCCAAATGAGCAATGAGAGTTACAAGTATATGGCTGATTCTCGTAGAAGGGCCAAAGAATTTCAAGTAGGGGACTTTATGATGATCAGGCTAAAACTTGAACAGTTTCTACCGAGAACTATGAAGAAACTCCACGCCTGTGGTGCAAGTCCTTTTAAAATAATAAAAAGAATAGGACCTAATGCTTATGTGCTGGACCTACCTCTTGACTTTGGCATTAGCTCTACTTTTAATATCTCAGATCTGGTAGGATACAAGAAGCCCATAATGATTCCCAATGAGTTCCTAGAACCTGATCCATCCCTTGAGAGTGAATCAACCCCAGAGTGTCCACTAGCCACACTACCAAAGCAGGGAGAAAGAATTGAAAGGGTCATAGATGACAAGATTGTCACTACCCGGAATAAAGATTACCAACGATGCTTGGTCCATTGGCAAGGTAGACCCGTTTCCGAAGATTCATGGATCACTCAAGAACTACAAAGGATCAATCCAGATCTGTTTGAATACTACCAAAGCCTAAATGATCCATACTCGTCAAGGCTGAGTTCTTTTCACCCGGGGAGAATTAATGAGGACATTGGTAAGAAGAAGAAAGTACAAACTAATAATCTTTAGTTTTAGTCCAATCTTTTTTTTCAGGTTCCCACAAATATATGAAAAAATCCAACCTTATGAAGCACTTCTTGAAGACTCCTAATTCCATTTGAAGGAAGCAAATATGAAGTGTTCTAGTCCATAAATAAAACTAGTGAAGACTCCTTCTTTTCCAAGTCCATGGGCCGGCCAAGATCATCTACATTGAAGCCCATCTTGGACCAACCAAGTTATGAAGCATTCATCTACTTTGGAGCCTATTGAAAGATCAAACTTAAAAGGACATGTGGAAGGATTGGATGAAGACAAATGTTTCAAGCAGATGGCGCCACATGGAGTTTCTAGGACTTTCTCTTGTTAGGATTAGTTAGACTATGAACTAATCATGTAATTAATTACCAACTAAATCTGAATTTGTTGGCTCCTTAACCCACCCATTATGGCTGCCCTTGGCCTATAAATAGGACCAAGGCCTCCTCTTGTAAGCAATGAATGAATGAATGACTTGAGTTGAATGAAAGCTTACTTGTTTGTGTTCTCTTCCACTTTGCCAAGTTCTTTAGTTCTTAGAATTTTGAGTGTTTTCCTTTAAGTTTGAGTTGGAGTGATGAGTTTGATCTTGAATTTGAGTGAGTGCCTTGAGTTTGGAGGGCCAAAGTTCTATTTCCAAGTTTCTCTGCATAAGATCCAAGTAGTCCAAGAAGAAGAGGAAGTGCTGTCCAAAAATTCCAGCAACTCTCTTCACTTCTCTTGTTGATTCCTTCATTTTTTCTCTTAATTTCTTTGAATTTCGACTTACCTTGACTCTTTGCAGGTTCTTCTTGATGATTTGAAGATAAAGATGAAGGCTCCACGCCAAGGATCCAAGCTCCAATGGTGAATCCAAGAAGGAAGTGTAGATCTTGTCTCTAGCCTTCAATTTTTGAGTAGTGAGTATTTTCCTTTCACTTGAGCTTTGATTTCTCTTCATTGTTGGGAAAAGACCCTCTTGATCCTTAGATATGAGGTTCTTAAAGGTTGCTTAGCCTAGTTTGCGGGTTTCTATGTCCTTAGATCCTCTTTTATTTTTTTGAAAGGAAGCTTGCACAAGAGTGTCAGATTTTCTGCTCACCTAGTTTCTAGCTCGAAATTTTTCATCCCTTCTACCTATGAATCCGACCATATATGGAGCTCTAATACTAGTATGTTGTTGCTAGGTAAGTAGATCACATCTCCACACATCCATTTCATCAAATTCGTCCCCCATCAATAAGCTCTTCATCCATGGCAATGTCCGATATGGAGTATTGAAATCTCGGATTCAGATAGTAAGCTGCACATATATTTTAAGAATTAATCAAGCGTACTTGTACAAATCTAATTGAATTTAAATTTTTAGGGACTTCATAAATTATTGCATACCGGCTAGATGCAAATCCAAACTCATTTGATAACTCCATCACCCATCAATGATTCGAATATACTTAGTAGCATGTGATGGATCTGCCTCTTGGATCTTTTTCTGTCCTTTGCATCATGTAATACAGGAAGCTCATCTGAGCATACCTCTCAGAGTCCACGGCGTGAAGTACCTCATATAGAGGCTTGATAGCCTTCATTATCCTCTCAGCTCGCTGCCAAAATGTCTATCTCATCACTAAATTCTCCATATTGCTTTCCTTAGTATTTGTCCTAGTATATCTGTTCTGCTGCCACTCTTGACTGACAAATATCTGATGCAGCTCTGCTTTCTTGCGACTATCAAGTGCTATGTAATTAGTAGCAAACCGTGACTCCTGGTCTCAATATTTTCTTCCTGTAAAGTTTCTCATGAATGATAAGATCCATGTATGGTTATATATGAATCTGGTGATCGACTGTGCTAGCTCAACTATCTTCTGTACCCTGCAGATTTTTCCAATATCTATCAACATGAGGTTTATACAATGTGCAATATAAGGGATTCAGAAAACATGCGGTCGCCGTTGCATCAAGATCTGCCTTGCAGTCCTGTACTATGGTCCATTATCTGTGATGACCTACACGACATTATGCTCTCACACCTGATCAATCATCTCCTTCATCAATCTGAGGATATAACTGGCATCGTGCACCTCATCTGAAGCATCAACAGACTTCTGAAAATTTTTTTTTCCATCACAATAAATTAAGAAATTGACGGTGCTCCGTCTAGTAGGATCAGTCCAACCATTATACATCATTGTCAACCCATACACGAGCCACTTGCTCTGATAGGAGGCTATCTATTTTTCTATCTCCTTATTGCTATTCAGAAGCTAGTCATAGATATTCTTCGATCTGGAGGATTTACACCTGCACTAGCAGCCTGTATAGATGAAATAGCATAGCGATAATATAGATTTTCTGCTACGTCACTGGAATATGATTGAAATGAAACTAGGAGGAGATGGCCTACCACATATCCTTCTTTTTATCATTTTTCAGCATGGTGTCAATCCTCTGTTGCTTGGAATCTCTACTGAGAAGGGCATGTGGATCGACATCATGGATAGTGGCTCCTGCTAGAATGTCCTTGGAAGATTTCCTTCTACTATCAAATGCTCCCAACATGGATGCAATACGATTGGTGCCTCTCCTGACGGGCTCTCTAACTGATGTCCTAAATTGTATCTCAGACTCTCCTGCAATACTAGTAGAACCGGATCCCGATCCCGACTTACAAGTTGATGGTCTAAATCGCTGTCTATGCCTGGCCGTCTCCTCTAGCTGCCCTGCTCATACAAGCTCGCCTGAATAGCAGCCTCTGACATACAAGCTCGCCTGAATAGTAACCTCCATCTGTATCTCATCATCAAAAGTAATAGATGCTCCCTCTGACTCCCTGGAGTAATAAGAAGGTGGTTCTGCGGCTCTACGGTCCACCTCTGCCTTTTTCTTTGTTATTTCCTTTCTAGCTTTGAAATCAGCAAAATGTTTCTTTATCAACTGACGGACCTCTTGTAGACACTGTTGGCATGCAGATACATCAGGATAGCCGCCAGTCAAGTGCTGCTTCAACCTTGTTACCCCCGTATTTGAATTTGGTATTGCACCATTTACACCTCCAATGATATGCCAATCCGAGAGCATCTTTCCATTCAACCAACCAATATTGCACTCCGAATCCTTCTTTCTTCTCGATGGATCCATACCTAAATATTTAAATTGTACGTAAGGTCAATAATAACGTTTATTAATTAATACTTTATTAACTTAATTTTTTTTAAATATAATTTTTTTAATTATTTTTTAATTTAAAAAATTTTAAAAATAAAAATATTATAAAAAATTTGATCTTATATTTATATAGGATTTTATCATACATGCTACATATTTTTTTTTTTAAGATCCTCGAAATGCATTAAAAGTCAATTTTTTTTCAATTTAAGACCTAGACCACTATTCATAAGATGCTTTAAAACTTTGATAAATCGACATAAAATTTATAGTAAGAGTAGCTTACGAGCCCCAGATTAATAATTTATAATTATAATTTTTTTTACTAATTATTTTTTAATTCATTTTTTAATTTAAAATTAATTTTTAATTTAAAAATTTTATATTTAACAAAAATTAAGATTTTAGTATCATTGTGTAGATCTATTCTAGATCTACCACATACTCTAAAATCATGGCCAACAAAAAAAAATTGACAGTATTTTTTCTTAATTTTTTATTTTGCATGAATTTCAACAAAAAAAGAGAGGAGAGGGAAAGATGGGAAATGGAAGCTATACATACGTTGATTCTATCTTCCTCTTCAATTTCTGGACGTTCGATTATCTTGAAATGAAGAAAAAATGGTCAAATTTTTGTTCGTTGAGTCGAACAATAAGAAACACAGAGAGCTCCCTGTTGGTTTTCTTAAAAAGCCAAAACGAATCCCCCCCCCAAGACACATGGCTATAGTAGCCAACAGGGGAAAACAAAAAAAAAAGAAAAACCGGTTCGAACCGATCACGAACCGGCCGAACTGACCGGTTTGGCATAGTTCCGACCGGTTCGGGCCGGTACATAATTTTTTTATTTTTAAATGGTTGGAACCGATTTATATGGCCGGCCACCGGTCTGGTTCGGGGCTGGTTTGGCACGTCCCGAATTGGTCGGTTTGGTACGGTTCGGCGGTCCTTGGCTTTCACCCTACTTTCATCACTCCATTTTTTGTTCTGTGGTTTAAGATACTGGCTTGACCATTAGAAAGCCTTTGCTGGAGCCACCTCCGGTTAGGACTTTTTTTGCAAGTACAGTTACTAGCATCCCCTCTCCAGCTTACTCCAACGATCGAGCATATTTCAGCACCACTAGCGGTTGATAATTTAAGCAACAATTGTAGGCTATAGATGTAAAGAAAATGCTAAATTTATAAATGTACATCACCAACGCTAACAATTTTATTAATGATTGCCAAATTCTACTAAAATGTTTCAGATCAAGGATGGTCTTTATACCACTGGTGACTGGTGCAGTTGGTTGTGAAACTTTTTTCACAACCAGCTGGTAGGGGTTCGAGTCTTGGTTTGGACATATTTCGACGAGAAAGTCCGGATGTAAAATAAAAAATAGAAAAATAGTCCAAAAATAAAATCAAAAAAAGAGAAAAATTAATAAAATAATCCTGGAGCCCCTGTTGGTTGGTGGTAGTGAAAAAGTTAGGGATATATATAATAAATCTCGTTCACTCGGCTGACACCAGTGGTAGTCAGGTTGACGTATTCACCTTCGGGTGGGGAACGGCTGTGGAAAAATTAATATGCGCCGTGTATCGAACATTCCCTGGCTGGAGTTGGGGGACCGTCTAGGGGTGGCCACGCCCGGGGTCTAACTCCTCCCCCCCTCATTTGGTTTATCAAAAAAAAAAAAAAAAGAGGATGGTCTTTATAAGAGATGCTAACTTTTGAATGAAATCACATAGTTCAGAAAAACTATGGTTTAGATTGAAATCTGTGATGCTTCCCTTCTTCTATTAGAAATCTTTGTTGATGAGTGCTTCAAAAAGAAAAATCTTAACCACATCCCTTCTTTTGCGTCTCATGTCTCTCTCTATATCACAAGCTCATGCATGACCCAAATATTCTGTCCCTGCTTAGCCTGATCTCATGAACAAAATTTGACCCAGGACTGGCCCTGCCTTCTTACCTCATTTTCACAAATTTAGTTCTTTAAACACAGTTTAAGTTCAAAACTGAGAGAGAAAAACATAGAAAAAGAATTTTAGAAGAAAGACATAACATGAGTTGGTCATATCTAAATTTCATAATGATAGGCTTAACCCAAGCTAGAGTCATTATGGGCCTGGTATTTCTTTAGCTGGGTTTGGCATGGTTGGTGCTAAACCTGACTGAACCTGCCCAAGTTACAGCTTTTCCTAAAAGAAAGTCAACATTACCTTTTCTCCAGCCAATCGATTTCATACTCCAGTCTGTAGGAAGTAACTGCATCTTCGATATTATTATTACATCATCAATTCTCCAATTGATAAATGTATGTCTGGAACTGTGGTTTTATTTGCACTCTTGTTCTCCAGTAAATAACCACATCTCCTACACTTTGATTTCATACTTTAGTTCCTAGCAGATAACTGCACCCTTAACCTTATAGAAGAGGAACATGATAATGACCAATGATGAGGAAATGGAATTTTGATTATATATTTGAAGATCATCTGATGCCGGTGTAGATTTGCAGAGATATAGGAGGCAATACAAGTGCATATTCAAGTATAAGTTAGCTCACCATGTCAAGGAATCCACCATAGAGATATAGAGCAAGAATATAGAACTCCTTATTAGTAAATAAGAGACTCAATTTTCGTTTAATAATATGGATTTGATCCCCTTTACATGACCCAACCAATAAATTTATACTTGATCTTGGAACAACCCTCCAAAGAATAGGTAGAGACTCCAAAAGACTACTTCAATTACAAGGTTGACAACATTGGTTTCGAGGGAGTCAATATAAATACCAAAAGACAAAAGACCTTTGACTCTAGACTTTAATTACCACTTAAATTGCATATATAGTTAAGTTTAAATCTTGAGAGTTTTATAATGAAATAAGTATTCTAGAGTTTTTTAAAAGGTAGAAAAGATCAAGGTGTCCTCGGGTTGATCAGTCAACTTCCAATCCTTCGATGGTAAAACAACCATAACTTTCTCTACCAAACTCCAATTCATAACCATTTGAAGCATTGGAAATTAGACTTGTAGATTCTTAATTAATCCAGTTCTAATTTTAAAGTTGACCCAAGAATCTGAGTCTGCACCTCTTTTTGAGCTTCTTGTACCATGAATTCTGATTAATACTGAGTTAAGCTTAGAATTTTGTCTCCAGACATTACAGTGTCAAGCTCCCCCTCTTGAAATGGACTCCTGGAGTCTAAGTCACTATTTTCTTCATGATAGGGAGAGAGATCAGAAATGTTGAAAGTATGGTTTGCCGAACAGTACAAGGACTCTTTCCAGTTGGCAACCGGCATGGTATGGTACGGACCCATAACACGTATCTCCAGGATGTACCGACCCAAGATGCACTGAACATTTTTTTTTCCTGATTTTGAATTAAAATCGGCAAAAGGAGTCAAGCTTAATTTTTTTGTATATTTCAAAATGAAATCAGCAAAAAAATTTATGGTTCCCTTGTTTTATTCCCTTGTTAATGAGCTGAGAGGGCTTTTGAGCCCTCTCTCTCTCTCTCTCTTCCCTTGTCTAACCCCCCCCCGGGGGCTTTCTCTCTCTCCCTCTCCTCCCTCTCCCTTTGGATGCTTTATCCTGGTTATGTTTTGAACTGATGCCTTGAACCATGCTGCTAACTTACTGGTCTGGTTTAGCTTTTACTCCAAACTGGCTGGTTTGGTACAGTTTGGCAGACCTTGGTTGAAAGTAGTAGATACTCTATAATTGCTAGGAAGCTTAATCTTGTATGCATTTTCACCAATCCTCTTGAGTATTTTGAAAGGACTATCAGTTTTAGGCAAGGTTCCCAGTACCGGTACCGGGTGCCGTACCGGTGGCCGGCCGGTACCGGTTCAGTACCGAACCGTACTGTGCCGACACACGGTACGGCAGGGTGTGCCAGTCCAAACTGGTATGCCCAAAATTTTTTTTTTTGATTTTTTTTTGATTTTTTTGTAATTTTAAGTTTTTATTTTAAATCTTAAGGGTTTAGGGTTTAGGATTTATTTTTTAAGGGTTTAGCCGTTTAGGATTTAGGGTTTAGGCCGATTTAGGATTTAGGGTTTAGGATAGCGTACTGCTTTAGGGTTTAGGACTAAATACTAATATTTAGAATTATTTTCAATTGAAATTAAAAAAATGATAATTAAACTAAGATTATCAGCAATTAATGAAAGTAAAATGTGGCATAAACATATAATTACATACCAATGTCTAGAATCGGGTAGAATGACGATGTCCATAAATATAGGGATCATGTATGTACTCTGTAGAAAATTCAGCATGTCCCTCCTGCCAGGCAGCATGATACTCCTCTAAGCTCATCCCAGGAGGTATGCGTGATGGGTCATAACTAATCGCAGATCCCTCTCTGATGTCCCGACTCTGAGAGCTGTCCAGAGACTGACGATATGGCAGTGCAGGTGCAGGGGGGAATCCAAATATACCAGCGACAAAATTAGATGCATAAGATGCTTCGGGATAATAACCACTGGATGCTGACGTCTCGGATGCACCATATGGATCATATGGATCATAAGCTGCCAGTAGCTGCGGATAAGAGGATCCTGAATATGAGGATGATCCATATACATTCATGGATCCTACTCCACGTGCAAGATCTGCAACTGTATCGTGTTCCGAACGACCACACGGAGCCCGTCGCCTATATGGAATCGTATCACGAGGTCTATCAGATGGTGCTGCATGATCTGTATCCTGCATGGCATGGAAAAACTGCGACTCTCCAGTGAATTGAATAGGACTAGGTGGCTGCGACTCCTGTCCTCCTGTCCCTCCCTGATCACTAGATCCTCCACTATCTGAAGCACTATCATCACTGTCTCTGGTATCTGAATCTAAGTGGACTGAGTGTTCCGATGGAGGTGCAACTGCCTTTCCTTTTCTTCTGTCTCCAGGTCTACTAGATGGTGGGGACGGACGATGTGCTATATGTGCTGGAGCCCTGCGAGGAATATGACTTGTTGCCCATTGTCCAGCATCCATCCCAGCCTCACTAGCTACAAAACTAGCTGGTCGAGGAGGCGATCCTGGCTCATCAAGTTCTGGCTGTTGCTGCTCATACACAAGATCGTTGAGGCATTTCTGTTTCAGACGGTTCCTCTGTTTGGAGTGGATAAGACCAAATGTAGACCAGTTGCGCTTACATCCACTGGAGGACACCGTCTGGGAGAGGATCTTCACTGCAAAAACCTTCAATAGCAGATCCACCAAAATGCATCCACCATTCAGCTGCAAAAAACATTACATCATTTAGAATTTTAGATTTGGCAAAATAAAAAATTTAATCCTGATATAATATTAGATTTACTCCTTAGTAGTACTTACCAGGATTCATCTTTGATTTACTTCTGACCGCTATAGTGGATCCAAATGAATCTGTGTCCTTCCTAAAAAATTTCGTCTGTCAGAAAAAAATTTGTTAGCTTGTTGAAATTAATGCTATTAAAAATCATTCAATAATTTCAACCTAACTTCTTCAAGGCACATAGCAGTGATATCTGGATTGGGCTCCATCTTATATATAACATTATGCAGGGCAGACATAAGATCCTCGTCCATGGCAATGTCCGGTACGGAGTACTGAAATCTCGGATTTAGATAGTAAGCTACACATATTTTTAAGAATCAGTCAAACGTACTTGTATGAATCTAATTGAAACTTAATTTTTAGGGATTTCATAAAATACTACGTACCTGCTAGATGCAAATCTGAACGCATTTGATAACTCCACCGTCCATCAATGGTCCAGATATACTCATATGCATGTGATGGATCTGCTTCCTGGATCTTTTCCTTTGCCCTTTGCATCATGAAATATAAGAAGCCCATCTGAGCATACTTCTCGGAGTCCACGGCACGAAGTACCTCATATAGAGGCTTGATAGCCTCCACTACCCTCTCAGCCCGCTGCCAGAATGTCTGTCTCGTCACTAAATTCTCCACATTGCTTCCCTCAGTATTTGCCCTGGCATATCTGCTTTCCTGCCAGTCCTGACTGACAAACATCTGACGCAGCTCTGCTTTCTTGTTAAGAATACTATCAAGTGCAATGTAATTAGTTGCAAACCGTGTGATTCCCGGTCTCAATATTTTTTCCCTGTAAAGCTCCTCATCAATGATAAGACCCATGTATGGGTATATATAAATCTGGTGATAGACTATGTTTGCTCAACAATCTTCTACACCCTGCGAATTTTACCAATATCCATTAACATGAGGTCTATACAATATGCAGCACAAGGGGTCCAGAAAATATGCGGCCGCCGCTCCATTAAGATCTGCTATGCGGCCCTGTACTGTGGTCCATTATCAGTGATTACCTGCACGACATTATGCTCTCCCACCTGATCAATCACCTCCATCAATTTGAGGATATAACTGGCGTCGTGCACTTGATCTGAAGCATCAATAGATTTCTGAAAAAAGTCTTCCCATCACAATAAGTCAAAAAATTGATGATGCTCTGTCTAGTAGGACCAGTCCAACTATCACACATCATCGTCAATCCATACACAGGCCACTTGCTTTGATATGAGGATATCCATCCTTTTAGCTCTTTATTGCTGTCCAGAAGATGACCATAGATATCCCTCGATGCTTGAGGATCTACACCTGCACCAGCAGCCTGCAGAGCGATAATAAGGATTGTCTGTTGCATGGGCTGGGATATGACTGAAATGAAACTAGGAGATGGCCCGCCACATATCCTTCTTCTTATCCTTTTTCAGCATTGTGTCAATCCTCTGTTGCTTGGATTCTCTACTGGAAAATGCATGTAGATCGACATCATGGATAGTGGCTCCCTCTGGAATGTCCTTGGGCCTGGAAGACTTCCTTCTATTGCCAAATGCTTCCAACATGGATGCAATACGGCCGGTGCCTCTCCTGACGGGCTCTCTGGCTGAGGTCCTTCTAAACTGTCTCAGACTCTCCTGGAGCACTAGCAGAAGCGGATCCCGATCTTGACTTAAAAGCTAATGACCCGAATCGCTGTCTATGCCTGGTTGCCTCCTCTTGCTACCTTTGCTCATACATGCTCGCCTGAATTACAGCCTCCATCTGTACCTTCTCATCAGAAGGAATAGATGCTTCCTCTGACTTCCTGGAGTGATAAGAAGGTAGTTCTGCTGCTTTGCGGTCCATCTCTGTCTTTTTCTTTGCTATTCTTTCCTTCTCAGCTTTAAACTCAGCAAAGTGTTTCTTCATCAACTGACGGACCTCCTGTGGACACTGTCGGCATGCAGATACATCAGGATAGCCGCCTGTCAAGTGTTGCTTCAACCTTGTTACCCCCATCTTTGAATTCGGTATTGCACCATTTACACCTCCAGTGATGCCGATCCAAGAGCATCTCTCCATGTAACCGGTCAATGTCCCGCTCCGGATCCTTCTTCCTCCTTGATGGATCCATACCTGAATATTTAAATTATATATAAGGTCAATAATAATCTTTATTAATTAACAGTTTATTAACCTAATTTTTAAATTTTTTTTTTAATTTAAAAAATTGAAAAAAATAAAAAAAATAAATTTTTTTTAAATTTTAGATTCATGTAGGATGCCATCATACATGTTACATATATTTTTTTAAGATCCTAGAAATGCATTAAAAGTTAATTTTTTTTCAATTTAAGGCCTACGGGCACTATTCATGAGATGCACAAAACTTGAATAAATTGACATGAAATTTATAGTGAGAGTAGTTTACAAGCCCTAGATTAATAATTTATAATTACATTTTTTTTTCTAATTATTTTTTAAATTAATTTATTAATCCAAAATTAATTTTTAATTTAAAAAATTATATACTTAACAAAAAATTAAGATTTTAGTATCATTGTGTAGATCTATCCTAGATCTAACACATACTCTAAAATCATTGCCAACAAATAAATTTTGACAATATTTCTTAATTTTCTAATTTGCATGGATTTTAACAAAATTTAACGCTACGAAAGATGAAAATACGGAAAAAGAAAGATATACGGACCTTGATTCTATCTATCCCTTCGATTTTTGCAGGTTGAATTGGATTGAAATTGATCGAGCGAATTTTTTTTTTGGTTTTCCTTCCTCCGTGCGCTGCTGCAGAGAACACAGAGAGCTCTTATGAGCTCAATGTGTGCCTTTCCTTAATTATAAGGAAAGGCATCATTCTCTCCCCCTTTTTGCAGTGTAGCCATGTGACACCAAAAAAAAAAAATGCCTCCACCCTCTTCAAACCGTACCGAGCCGAATTGGCCGGTTCGGGCCCGTTTCGACTGGTTCGGGTCCGGTTCGCACCGGCTCGGGCCGGTTCAGGCCCGGTTCGGTGAGGTAAGGGTTTTTTTTTTTTTTGTTTTTTAAAGCGGCTGTGCCGTTTTTTAAAGCCGAACCGTGCTGGCCGGCTGCCGGTCCGGTTCGGTACGCCCCGAACCGGCCGGTTCGGTACGCCCCGAACCGGCCGGTTCGGCACGCCCCGAACTGGCCGGTTCAGCATGGTTCGGTGAACCTTGGTTTTAGGCATGAGCTTAGCATATTTCCAAGGTGGAAAACACTTTTTTGTAAAGATGAATCCACCGCAAATCACCTTCTTTCCATTTAGCTGGCTTCTTGTGCTTGTTGGCTTGTTTCTAGTACTTCTCATTTTGCTTGGCAGTACGTTTTGGAACCTCCACATGCATCTTCTTTATTTGCTTAACTCTCTCATCAGCATCACTGCTGAACTGATGAGTTGTAGGAAGTGGAGCCAAATCCAATAGGTTAATAGGATTTCACCCATCAACAACTTTAAAAGGATTTTTACTGGTAGTTTCGCTAATAGACTGGTTTCAAGCAAATTCAGCTGGAGCTAGGCTAAGGTCCCATTGAATAGTCTTGCCTGCAATACTTCTCAAAAGATTTCCCAAAGTTTTAGTAATAACTTTAGTTTGACCATCAGCATGTGGATGATAAGAAGAGCTAAAATTGAAGCATGGTTCCAAGCTTCCTTCAAAGAGTATACCAAAAAATGACTCACAAACTCGGTATCACAATCTGAATTCTGAAGTCTATTTTTTGGAATGCAATGAAGTCTAACAATCTCTCAAAATATAAATCAGCCATATGAGCTTAGAATAAAATGAGCCATTTTAGGGAACTTATCAATGTCTACCATAATTGTCCTGACCAATCACAAAGTCAGTACATACATGCTATCAAGGTGCTTTAGCAAGAGGAATTGGCATATATAAAGCAGTATTTTGTCCATGACTATTAGCAATAGGTTCTTTGAATTGTGCCGAATCGGCCAGTTTGAGGTGAGCTGAACCAGACCAGCTAGTGAATGGCATGATTTAGCTGTGCAAAATGGCACAGCCCCCGATCCTGTTAATTCCCCCCCCCCCCCCGAATCGGTCCGAACTTGAACCATGCATTTCGGCTAGTTCACCTAGTTTGGGCTTGATTCGGATTTGGTTAGGGTTTGAACTGGCTCGTTATTGCAGTTTGGTGTGGGTGGGTTGTTTTAAAGCTAACTGAGAGCCTAAGAAGCTCTCAGTTTGGCAGAGCTCTTAAAAAAAATAAAAAAGGAAAAAATGGTCTCTTTCACGATTCCAGTGGATCCAAATAATAGAAATTAAGGAAAAATGCCGATTAAAGATACATAAATCAATCCTTTTTTCTCTTTCTCCCTCTTCCCTCTCTTTTTTAAAATTCATGAAAAATGAAAAAAGCAAAAAAATTATCAAAATTTTTTATTTTGGCATGATTTTAAAGTACGTTGTAGATCTATGAAAGATCTATACAAACGATACTAAGATCATTATTTTTTATTAAATATATGATGTTTAAAATAAAAAAAATATTTTTAGATTAAAAAAATAAAATAAATTATTAAAAAATTATAAAAATATATTATTATTCTGGATCTTGTAAATTACTTTCATCATAAATTCCATGTCGATTTATCCAAGTTTTAATGTGTCATATGAATAGTATCTTAAACCTAATTTTGAAAAAAGTGGCATTTCATGCATGTCCACTATCTTAAAAAAAAATATATAGCATCCATGATAGGATCTTAAATGAATTTAAGATTAAATTAATTTTTTTATAGTTTTATTTCAAAAAAAATAAATATATAATTAATTAAAAAAAATAAAAGAATAGATAAATAAAATATTAATTAATTTTATGTAATTATTGAGTTTATGTGCTTTTTTTAATCTTCAGGAATGGATCCATTGAGAAAGGATCCGGAGCATGACATTGGTTGGGTACATGGAAAAATGTTCTCGGATTGGCATCATTGATGATATAAAGGTGAAATATAGAATTCAAGGATGGTGGGATAACAAGATTGAAGCAACACTTGGCTGGCGGTTATCTTAATGTATCTAATTACAAGAGGTCCATTAGTTAATGAAGTACTTTATTGATTTTAAAGCAGAAAATAAAAAAAATATTAAAGAAGGCAGAGATGGACCATCGAGTCGCAGAACCATTTTATTATTTCAGGAAGTTAGAGGGAGTATCTATTCCTTTCGATAAGGAGGCATAGATCGAGGCTACTATTCAGGTAAGCTTGTATGAGCAGAGATAGCTAGAGGAGGTGGTCAGGTATAGAAGCTATTTGGACCGTCAATTTTTGAGTAGGGATCAAGGTCAAGCTCTAAAAATATTGCAAGAGTCTGAGACAGTTTAGGAGGATCTCGGTCAGAGAGCCTATTAGAAAAGGCACCAGTCGTATTGCATCCATGTTAGGAATATTTACCAATAGAAAGAAGTCTTTTAGGGACATTCCAGTAGGAGCCACCATCCAATATATCAATCCACATGCTTTTTCTAACAAAAATTCCAAGTAATAGAGGATTGATACTGATGTGGCATTATCGCTGACGTGGAACCCTTGACGGCATCGGTTGGCGGCCATGCTGGTGGAAAGTGCCATCTGGACGCGGTGACCAAATGTAGATCCAAAGTCGAGCTGCCCCGGCACTTGGAGCATGCTTCTGCCTTCCGGAGTGGATCCCCTAGCCAGGGCAGCGTTCCCGCCTTCCGGGGTTGAGCTCCCAAGACAGAGCTCCCCCTCCTTCCGAGATCGAGCCCCTGATCGAGATCAACTCCCATTCGGGGTCGAGCTCCCGGTCGAGGTCGTGCTCTTGCTTTCCAGGACCGAGCTTCCAAGATAGAGCTCCCCCATTCTGTCGAGATCGAGCCCCCGATCGAGGTCAGCTTCCATCCGGGGTCGAGCTCCTGGCCAAGATCGTGCTTCCGCTTTTCGAGGTCGAGCTCACGAGATAGAGTTTCTCCATTTTGCCGAGGTCGAGCTTCCGGCCGAGGTCAGCTCCCATCTAGGGTCGAGCTCCTGGCCGAGGTCATGCTTTTGCTTCCTGGGGTCGAGCTCCCGACATAGAGCCTCCCCCATTCTGCTGAGGTCGAGCCCCCGATCGAGATCAGCTTCCATCCGAGGTCGAGATTGTGGTCTCGCTTTCCGAGGTCGAGCCCCCAGCTCCCATCTGGGGTCAAGCTTCTGGCCGAGGTCGTGCTCCCGCTTTCCGGGGTCAGCTCCCATCTGGGGTCAAGCTCCTGGCCGAGGTCGTGCTCCCGCTTTCCGGGGTCGAGCTCTCAAGATAGAGCTTCCCCATTCTGTCAAGGTCATGCTCCCGCCATTCAGGGTCGAGCTCCCTAGATAGAGCTCCCCCCTTCTTGCCAAGATTGAAGTTCCCGCCAATAGCCAAGGGGGGAAGATCAGCAGAAGTTCAAGCCGTGGCATGGAAGCTCCCAGCTGTCTGCAACCTCCAGGAGGTGGCGCATGCCCTGTTGGAAAATCAAGCTCTGCAATGCGCCATCCATACGCTCTGCGCAGTGCATGCTCTACCAGGCTCCAAGCCCTGTAGCATGCAGTCACGTCAACGGCCATGCAACCGGGAGCTCCGACCCTCGCGACACGGAACCTATACCTTCTTTAAGAGGAGTATTTCATTAAGGTTCCAGGCCCTGCAATACTTCGACGGTCCTTCCTGGAATAGAAATGCCCTATCACGGCTTGGGGCTCAGCGGCACGACGCCCGTCCATCCCACGGGAAACTGCATCACTAGATGGACAAGATCTGTACTACGCCGGCGAACACCTCCTATAGAAAGATCTCCTTTCGAGGACCAGTCCGACAGGGAGAGGCCGCAGACAAAGGAAGATCCCTCCCGAAAGGGATACCAGGAAAGGAACATCTCAGTGAAGCCCCAGACTTGGTCTGGGCCATCCTTCTCATATAAAACAGAAGAAAGGACCTCTGAGAGGGGGGAGGCAACTAGTAAGACACAGAGCAAACGGACAAGTAACCAGCCAAGAGAACCTCCCAGCTTTCTAATCTTCACCTCACCTTGTCTTTTCATTTCTTGAATCTCATCTTTCATCCTCTATGCAGAGAGATCCCAAGCTCTCTATCACAGAGGTTCTATTTTCCTTAATCATCCCAACTGACTTGATCATCGAAGTATCTCCGCCGGAATTCCCGATCCGGGTCTTCTCTTCTTTGTAGGTCACGTGGACCCTGGAGCTTACCGGAAAAGGGAACCAAGCGCCTAAAGGGAGCTCGATCCATCCGCGATACGTCAGAGCTACGGGCCATGGCGATCTAGGTGGCAACAAATTGGCATGCCAGGTAGGGGGGACAGGAGAAATGCCATTGACTATGGAAGGTCTGGCAGCAAGTCCCCCATTACAAGGACACTCATGGATATCCACGGCCTTATGGTGACAATGCGCGCATGGGAGGCTTTCGCCAGCCGCGTAGGGGCCTTGATGGGGCACATAGCTCTGATACCAAGACTTGGTGCGGGACGGTCTGACAAGTCCTATACCTAAATTGGTTCGGGACCGTTGATCGTTAAGAAATGATCACTAGAATAGGGTTGTTCAATTTAAATAAATTAGATCTAAATAAATAAAAATAACCAGCAATCAATTGGGTCAGGTTATCAAAGTGGATCTCACCCGAAAACACGGAATCTCACGAAATTTGGAAAAGGGAGATCGTCTTGAGGTCGTCCAAAAATCCGGACCAATGGTTCACGGGCAAACAGATTTGAAGTCGTCGGACCTGAATCACCAAAAAGAAATGATTAATAATCTCAAATCAAAATAATTAAATAAATCCAGTGCTTTGAGATCAGTGAAGCTTTGGAATCCTTGAGGCTTTAGGATCTGTGCAACTCTGAGAATCGTGCTTCACGGATCTTGGAATTGCTGTTGAGATCCGTGCGGCTCTGAATTCCGTGCGGCTCTGAATTCCGTGCGGGTCTTCTTGCCTTCATGTTCGTGCAAAATGGCTTCTCCATGGATCAACACCAAGAAACAGGGGAGGCCGAAGGCCTTGCGACTAGATTCACCGGCGACGATGTTGGGCGGCGGATGGCGGCGGTGCCGGCAGGAGTCACGGCGGCGGTGCTGGCAGGTGCTTGGCGACGGGTGGGCGGAGGAGATTTGGCGGGAGGCATCGCGTGGAGGGCTCGGTTGCAGCGACGCTCGGTCGGAAGGGAGGAGGCAGACCGGCGGAAGGCATCGCTGAGGGGCTCGATTGCAACGACGGCGACGGCGACAGCTTGCGCGGGTGGAGTTCGGCTACCGTGGATCCGGCGCAGGGTCTCAGAGCTTCACGGGAGGGGCGCTCTGCTTGCACGGGCAGATCCAGCGAGTGGAGGTCTACGGCGTCACTGGGCTTCGTCGGGATCTGCTGGGAGGATCCTGGGTGATGGGGTTCCGATCGGTGGATCTCGATGGACCGGGTGGTTCGATCGGACATATCCGGGGAGATGGGTTCCAGCGGCATCGATTGACGGTTCTTGTCACAGGCGGAGACTTGGAGGCTTTGGTTGCTTGTTAAGAGGAGTTTGATTCTCAGATTGGGAGAAGGAACAAGTAACAGAGAAGAAGAGAGGAGGAAGAAAGTTCAAGGAGAAGAAGAACTCAGAGAGAGAGAGAGAGAAGGGGAAGAAGAAGAATATGGGAAAAGAGAATCGGGAAGAGAGGAGGAAGAGGAGGGGGGAAGAAAATCGGGACACACCCTGATTTCTTTTTCTCAAAATATTCTCATCGATAATTTTTATTCATGAAGAAACATGATCTTAAATAAGCCTAAAACAAGAAACAACCGATAAAACTAAATCCCTAAACAATCTCAAAATAATCGAACTATAAGATATTCCGATAACTCTAAATACAAATAAAAACTAATCTTCGATTCGAAGATATCCTAAACCCTCGTACACCCATAAAAATAATAAAAACTTCAAGATTCGTGCGGGCTGAAATCTTCAGGATTCGTGCTGGGCTGGCACCGGGATCTGGACTCGACTAGTTGGAATCTAGGCTGGTTGGATCTGCTCAATGTCCCCATCATTTTTCTTGTGGCGGGGAGAACTCGTCTCCGTCGAGTCAGGCTGGAGGTGCTCAAATAGATTTGGATCAATGTTCTGCAGCTCTTCAGTAATCCAGGAGTCCTCTGACTTCGGTCTGCCTTGCTAGTGAACCAGGTAGCGGTAGTAATTTCGACTCCTCGAAGACTTGATCTTCTCATCCAAAATTCGTTCAATCACATCGTGCTTTCCTCTCATTTGGACTAGTGGGCTCTCAAGAGGTCACTCTCAAAGGAAGATGCAGGCTCAAATACATCACCAGGTGTCAATGCTGGTTCTTTATATTTAATTAGATCCAAATTATTAATCAAATTAACTCCTAATTGTTTTTCAGCTCTAGCCTCATGGTCATGTTCTTCGTAGGCATCAGCTAATCTTGGGTCAGCAGTGTAGATTTCTTCTTCAATAACATCACCTAGATCTTCTTGTTCTTCAGGTGCCCCTATATGCAAGGTTCTAGATGGACATTGGCTAGCTACGTGACCTATTCCGTTACACCTAAAGCAGTGGATCTTAGAGCTACTTCCATGGGAAGTCTCTCCTATAATCCCTTTTCCTTTGTCATCTCTCTTAATTGGTGGGGTTGTAAACGGGGGTCGGCTACCAGGGGTCTGACTAATGTTAGGCTGTGGACCAGTTGGGGCTTGATTCATGCTAGGCCTTGAACCTAAAATTCCTGGTCTAGAAGGTTTAGGTCTACATGTGATAAACATTTGCTGAAATCTTTTATAGTCTTGGGCTAATTGATATGCTTGTTCTAGACTATAAACTTCTCTAAAAAATAATTCCTTTTGAATGTCTACCCTCAGACCAGCTCTAAATCGGGATAAAGAACAGATGGGTCTTCATTCACATTACATCGTATAAGATATTCATCAAATTTATTGATGTAATCATTTATAGATCCGATTCCTTGGGTCAACCTTTGCCATTGGTCTAGGAGTCGCTATTGATAAGATGCAGGAAGATACTTCTCATGAAGCTTATCCTTCATCTCATCCCATGTTCCAATGGGATCTTGTCTCCTATGAATGGCTAATCTCTGGACATTGTGCTAATATAGTTTAGCTTGACCTAACAATCTCATTTGGGCAAACCTAACTTTCCTATCCTCAGACATATCATACCAAGTGAAATAGTGGTCCATATCAGCTTCTCAGTCAATATATTCTTTGGGGTCCAGGTGACCTACAAAACTTGGGGCGTCAACCTTAACACTTATGATTCGTTCATCTTGATCAATTGGGTGGCGATAAGGTCTAAACTTTTGATCAAAACCTGGATAATCATGTCGATCCCTAGGGTCAGGTCGAAGGATAGGAGTACGACCACCATTATAACCCGGGTAGTCATTTCGGTCTCTAGGGTCTCTAGGATCTGGAACTCTAGGATCTGTAACTCTTGATGAAGAGTTCCTAATAGGATAATTGGTGTTCACTAGTTCCTCTTCAAGGGCTCCTACCCTTGCATCTAAAGATCCTAACTTGCTATCAATTGCTTCAAGTTTATCCATGATTCCTTGAAGGGTTGTTTCTAAACCGGTATTCATTTTGTTATCTAAAGAGGAAAGTTCTGATTGATACTTGATTCCTGACCTAGTTGTCATGCAAATTAAAAATTGAAATTGATCCTAACCTAACCTATTGCTCTGATACCAATTTGATGGGGCACATAGCTCTGATACCAAGACTTGGTGCGGGACGGTCTGACAAATCCTAGACCTAAATTGGTTCGAGACCGTTGATCGTTAAGAAACGATCACTAGATTAGGGTTGTTCAATTTAAATAAATTAGATCTAAATAAATAAAAATAACCAGCAATCAATTGGGTCAGGTTATCAAAGTGGATCTCACCCGAAAACACGGAATCTCACGAAATTTGGAAAAGGGAGATCGTCTTGAGGTCGTCCAAAAATCCGGACCAGTGGTTCACGGGCAAATAGATTTGAAGTCGTCGGACTTGAATCACCAAACAGAAATGATTAATAATCTCAAATCAAAATAATTAAATAAATCAAGTGCTTTGAGATCAGTGAAGCTTTGGAATCCGTGAGGCTTTAGGATCTGTGCAACTCTGAGAACCGTGCTTCATGGATCTTGGAACTGCTCTGAGATCCATGAGGCTTTGGGATCCATGCGACTCTGAATTATGTGCGGGTCTTCTTGCCTTCACATTCATGCAAAATGGCTTCTTCGCGGATCAACACCAAGAAACAGGGGAGGCCGAAGGCCTTGCAACTAGATTCAGCGGCGACGATGCTGGGCGATGGATGGCGGTGGTGCCGGCAGGAGTCACGGCGGCAGGCGCTTGGCAATGGGTGGGCGAAGGAGATCCGGCGGGAGGCGTCGCGTGGAGGGCTTGGCTGCAACGACGCTCGGTCGGAAGGGAGGAGGCAGACCGGCGGAAGGCGTCGCTGAGGGGCTCGACTGCAGCAATGGCGATGGCTTTCACGGGCGGAGTTTGGCTATTGTGGATCCGGTGCAGGGTCTCGGAGCTTCACGGGAGGGGCGCTCGGCTTGCATGGGCAGATCCGGCGAGTGGAGGTCTACGGCGTCACTGGGCTTCGTCGAGATCTGCCAGGAGGATCCTGGGTGATGGGGTTTCGATCGGTGGATCTCGGTGGATCGGGTGGTTCGATCGGACAGATCCGGGGAGATGGGTTCCAGCGGCGTCGATTGACGGTTCTTGTCACAGGCGGAGACTTGGAGGCTTTGGTTGCTTGTTAAGAGGAGTTTGATTCTCAGATTGGGAGAAGGACCAAGTAATAGAGAAGAAGAGAGGAGGAAGAAAGTCCAAGGAGAAGAACTCAGAGAGAGAGAGAGAGAGAGAAGGGGAAGAGGAAGAATATGGGAAAAGAGAATCGGGAAGAGAGGAGGAAGAGGAGGGGGGAAGAAAATCGGGACACCCTGATTTCTTTTTCTCAAAATATTCTCATCGATAATTTTTATTCATGAAGAAACATGATCTTAAATAAGCCTAAAACAAGAAACAATCGATAAAACTAAATCCATAAATAATCTCAAAATAATCGGAACTATAAGAGATTCCGATAACTCTAAATACAAATAAAAACTAATCTCCGATTCGGAGATATCCCAAACCCTCCTACACCCATAAAAATAATAAAAACTTCAAGATTCGTGTGGGCTGAATTCTTCATGATTCGTGCTGGGCTGGCACCAGGATCTGGACTGCCCTAGCTGGATCTGCTTAATGTCCCCATCAGGCCCCCTCACCATGGTGACCCATTGAACCCCTAGGGGGGAGCTCCCTGCTTCACCGCCACCTCCAACGGATCCCCAGATCACTGCACTAGCCCAGCAAGTCCATGCCCTAGCTGTGGCGGTGCACCAGCTCCACCAGAGACACCAGTCCCTAGTGACTCAACAACAACCAGGGACATCGGTGGCTCACATCGTCGACCCCCGTACCAGCCTACAGTCCTTTCGGGGGGGGGCCGTTACATGCGGTTTTCTACCCGTGGGGAGACCAGGCGATCGAGAAGCAGTTGGATGGCTCGACCGTAGGGATGGCAACAAAATTCAAATCCATGGATACCCGTCCCGGTTGACTCGATTGGGTCGGGTAATCAATGCTTTGACTGGGTTAGGGCCGGGTTTGGATAAAACCTGAATGCTTAACTTTGGATTTGGACCGGGACTGGATAGATATACACCCGACCCGAACCCGACCCGAATTATTTTAATAATTATATATATATAATTAATATATATTATGTTTTTATTTACTTCAGAAGTATTGAATTAAGTCTTGTTAAATTTTGTTTGTTTAAGATAATTTAAATTTTATTTTGAATATAAAACTAAATGCTATTGAACTAAAAGTGTAGTTAAATTTTATTTGTTTAATATATGTATGATTTATAAAATGATAGATGATTTTAAAGTTGACAAAAATAAAAATAATATTTAATGACTCAATTGAGTTCGGGCCGGGTAAACCCGAATTACCCGATTGAGATGGGTTTGGATAAAAAAATCGTTCCAATAGTGTTTGGGCCAGGTTTAGATAGTTTATTGAGTATTTGGGTTTGGGTTTGGATAGTTATGCATCCGGTCCGAACCCGGCCTATTGCCATCCCTACCCAATCGGTCGCTAGAGCCGTTCCCTGATCTCGGACCACGGTGCACGCTCGCACCGATGGCATCTGCATGGTCAGGAACTTAGGCGAGAGTTCCTGCTCTCCATGCCCTCTTTACCCTTGACGGCCTTCGCCGAGGGGTCCACAGACGAGGCCATTCGTCACCAGGCGGAAAGGCGCCTCGAAGAGCAAGAGCACAAGCTGGTTGACCTATCCCGTCGATTTGCCGAGATTCAGGGCTACCCTAGTAAGCCCACGGGTTACGACACCCGTCCACCCTTCTCTTGCAGAATCCAAGAGGAACCGATCTCTAATCGGTTTGGTATGCTCTAGGTTGATCCCTACGATGGGGCAACCGACCCCTGGACTACCTGGAAAGCTATAAGGTCCTTATGAGGGTCCAGGAGGCCACCGATGCTCTCCTCTGCATCGCTTTTTCAGCTACCCTCCGGAAAGCTGCTCGAGCCTAGTTCTCCAGACTCGAGTAAAAAAGCATCGACTCCTTCGGACAGTTGAAGAAAAAGTTTGTGGTGCACTTTGATGCATGTAAAAAGGTCTACGTGAGGTCGACAGCCTCTTCTCGATCCGCTAGCAAGATCGAGAGTCCTTCCGGGACTGTCCCGATTTAAAGTCGCCAACCTGGAAATCTATCACCTCGATGAGCCAGTCGTCATGCTAGCCCTAAAGAGAGGGCTCAGGACCTCCCGCTTCACCTACTCCCTCGACAAATAATATCCGAAGACTTATTCGGAGTTTCTCCGGGTCGACAAGTACATCCGTGCGGATGAGGCCGACCATACCAGAAGGGAGTTGGACAGGAGGCCACTGAAGAGGCAAGCCGTGGGGGAAACATCTAGCCCCCCGGCCCCGAAGGCTATGTCGGCCTCGCGGCTAGGGGCCAGGCCCATAATCGACCCTACCAAGGAAGAAAAGTTCACTCCTTTCCTCGTCCCGAGAGCAAAGATCCTGATGGAGATCGAGGGCGAGCGCTTCCTACGTTGTCCTTCCCTACCGAGGCCATCCGCTGGATGCAACAGATCCTGCTACTGCCTCTTCCACTGGGACCACAGCCACGACACTGAGGAATGCCGCCATCTAAAGAGAAAGATAGAAGACCTGATCAAGCACGGCTACCTTGGGAAGTATGTGGAGGGAGGAGCTGCTCCGACAGTCCAGAATGAAGACCCCCGATCGCTCGCCATCGACAGCCGACCCACTGAGAAGCTGGTCGGAATGATCTCCTGGGGGGGGGAGGGAGAAGCTCGAAGAGGGCTAGGGGAAGAGAAGGAAGTGATAATATACTCCCCTGCGAGGGAGAAGGGTCAGTTAGGGTAGATAACCCAAATAATGACACTGTCGTCGTGGAAATGATGATAGCTAAGCATCCTGTAAAAAGAATCATGATTGACAGTGGAAGCTCTGCTGACATCCTTTTTTATGATGCTTTTGCAAGGATGAACTTGTCTACTGACCAAATAAAATCAGTGTTCATGTCCCTAGTGGGCTTCATCGGGGATTCGGTTGGAGTTGAAGAGGAGATTACGCTCCCAATAACTGCTGGGACGCCACCACGACAGGCTACTGTGTTGACAGCATTCACCATTGTAAGGCTTCACCCTACAACGCGATCTTGGGATGTCTCGGACTTAATCTGCTCGACACTACCATCTCCACCCGGCGCCTTCTTGTTCAGTTCCCACTCCTTGGGGGACCGGAGAGATAAGAGGATCTCGGCAGCCAGTCCAGCACTGTATGCAAACGGTTCCGGGTGCACGAGAGGCTGCGCAGGGTCCGGTCATCGATCAGTCAAGCCCGATAGAGCTGGAGTCTTCTTGTCCAGTTTCCACTCCTTGGAAGTCCCTCTATTTGACTTCAAAAAGACTAGTTAAAATTTTTGATTCCGGAAGAATATAAAATTGATTTTCCAAGTTTAGTTCAAAATCTCAAACTTTAGCTCTGAGTCAAAATTTAAACTTCCAATGCTAAGGAATTCCTCAAACTTAAAGTTTCATAAATTCTACTATACCTAAACATTACTAGAGCCATATCCATATGTCGATATATGTATTTCTATTTTGGGTTAGGTTATTACAGGAGAGAGTTTGCATCATAGAAACTTAATAATCTAATGGAACTAATATTTGTCATATATGACATACTTGGGCAAAAATTAAATTTGTTTTATTATTGTATCCCTAGGATGTATGTATCATATATTCTAGGATTGCCATCTCCAAATAATGATATAATGTCATATTGTCATGTCCATGTCACGTGTTCAATTTGACACTTCACTCGATTATGGTCCCTAGAAGGCCCAGTTTTTCAAGATGACAGCAATCAACTCCACTGAATTACATTATCTTCAAATTTCAACATTTTGTGTGCGTGGTTGGAGGCTTCCCCTCTTCTTCCCCCATTCTTATTCTACTTTTATTTTAGGGACTCAATTAGGGGTGGAAAATATCTTAGGATAGAGTGGTAATTGGGTATCAAAAGTTGTCCTGAAGTAGATGCTTCCTGTCTGTGGATTCTAAGTATCACATACTTCCTGTCTGTGGATTCTAACCATCACTGCATGGGTATTTTTGATGGACTGTTCGTTAATAAGAAATCTAGAAACGCTTATGTTAGGCAAAAATATACAAATTAGAGAATTCTTTTTTTTTTAAATACCCTAGAACTAGAAATTTGTGGACTTTAGAATTATAATTTTATGTGGATTTTAATATTTTATTTGTATGCAAACTTTTAATAGGGTTTTGGGTTGTATATATAAATTGTATTATTGAGATTTGAAAAAACATAATATTGTTTTCTCCCTCTGCCACCTTTTCCTCTTCTCATCTTCTCTCTTCTTCTCTCTTTGCCTTGCATCAATTTTAACAAGTAGCATTTCAACATTATTGAAGGTTGTGTATGAAAAACCTTTAAATGGTAACGGAATATTTATTTAGAAGAGGAAAGAAACTATGATCGACACAACTCTCTTTTACATTATAGTGTTTACTTATATTTCTACTTGAATGGCCATTTAGTGTAATAATAATAATGATTAAAATGAGATGATTTTGCTTTATTTAATATATTTCTTAGATTCATTTATGTGCATATCTATACTTTCTACAATTTAACTGAAATCATATGAAAAAGAAAAGAAAATCCTCCCATTCATGCACTAATGCAGCATTCTTCGTTATTTTTAGTTCTTGGATGGCAGGGTCATTTTTGTTGAATTTGCAAAACAAAGGTCAGAACTGGGCCAGGGTTCCAAAGCAAGACATCCACAGTAACATGTGCAATTCATGGCATTTTGCAAGCATATCTTCGGTGGTAGCAAATCTACCCATTTTTGCCCTTTATTTATTCTCCTGTTAGTGTTTGACTGTAGGCTTTTTCCTGTCACGATGTTATACTCATTCTGAAATCAGGCTACAACAAGATCTTTTCGGCCTATTTATTTCATTGATGTATGGTTACAAGATCTCATATACATCTGTTGAATGATTAATAAAATGGATTCCATTGTGGGCATTTTGCCATCGACACTGAAATATTCAGATATGTCCTGTTATTGGTTGATTACAGGCTGACTTTTAGACC
The DNA here is from genome assembly GCA_021397845.1 of Areca catechu. Taxonomy (NCBI): domain Eukaryota; kingdom Viridiplantae; phylum Streptophyta; class Magnoliopsida; order Arecales; family Arecaceae; genus Areca; species Areca catechu. Next base: position 127,141,046 of record CM038049.1, read on the forward strand.
CATTTTTTTCTGTTGCATCTCCAGTTCCTGCTGCAGTTTTGCCAGTCCGCGATTCTCTTATACATCGGCATGCTCTTAATCATGTCGCTCGGTGGAAGCCCGTATATGTTGTAGTTTTTGCACCAGTTTGTAACTGTCGTGTCTTATGGCTCCTATGGACGCTGTTCTGATCTTAGTGGTTACTTGTTCGTGTTGACATGCTTTACTACCTAAATAGGGATGTCCATTCAAATTTCTTTTATTCAAATCAAATTAAATTTTTAAAAAATTAAAATTTTAAATCTATATTTAGTTGAATCAAAAATCAAACCGAAATAGTTTAAAACTAAACAGAGCAAGTCAAAATAATTTTGGTTCGGTAAGTCAATTTTGCATTTCTCTGTGCTAGATTTTTTATTTTGATTTGCACTTATGAAGTTCTTAAAAAATTATATTATTTGAACAATAAAATTATATTTAGATTTAGTATTGCTCAAATTCAAATCAACAATAAATTATTAAAAAAATTAATATAATAAAATTATTTCAAGTTTTTTAAAGTTATGGTATCATATTTTTATTTTAATTAATTGCTGAGCTATTCTTTGAGCCAATTTTAATTTTTTTTGGTTTATTGGTCAAATCAATATGCAAAGGAAAATATCTCCTGGACTTTGAAGATTTTGATCTACAATAGGATGTTCTATATCTTCGGCTTCGTATCTTTTTCTTGGTCCGAAGAGTATGCCTAACGTCTTTATATCTCTGGCTTCGTATTTTTATCTTGGTCCGAGGATCATACCTAACAATCTTTATATCTCCGTCTTCGTATCTTTCTCTTGATCCGAAGAATATGCTTAATATCTTTATATTTCTGGCTTCATATCTTTATCTTGGTCCAAGACCATGCCTAATGTCTTTATATCTCCGGCTTTGTATCTTTTTCTTCATCCGAAGATTAAGCTTGTCAATCTTATGTCTTGGGCTTCATATCTTGTCTGGTCCAGAAGCCAAGCTTATTAACCTTATGTCTTCGGCTTCGTATTATTGTCTTAGTCCGAAGGCCGTCTTTTAATTGAATATCTTCGGTTTTATTCCTTCAATATAATCTGAAAAGCATGTTATCTAGTATTCAAGACTATAAGTGTTTATCTTTCTTTATTATTTTCAAAGAAATTCTTCTGAAGTGTATAGCTAACATTCCCTTTAGGAGCGCTATTAAAGAGAATGTTGAGCTCACTTCGGATCTACTCTAAAAAAGAGAGGCATATTAAATATGTGGGCTTTTCCAATCCCGAAACAGTTGAAGTCTATTTTGGTTGTTGCAACCGTCCACATGGTCGAAATCCTTAGATTGGATAAACTCCGAAATAACTGATTTTCCGACCGCCACTACTTATAGTTATAAGGAGGTTGCGTTTGCCAACTCCCATAACCGTAAGTAGTTACGTTGAAGCCTATAAATACTGGTAAGAGGGGATACTCGAGGTAAACAAAGTTCATTTCCAGAAATTTGAATTCTTTCCTTTCCCTCTCTGCTTTCAAGCTCTCCATTCTGTTGCCTGAGTTCTTGCTCACTTTGGCATCGGAGTGTCCTTCACCGGAAGATTTCCGGTCAGGGGATTTGTTTTGCAGGTTCCAGGCGATGGTGAACCAGCGGGCGAGCCACTCTATCCAGCCAGCAGGGATTCAACGTCAACAGATTGGCACACTATGTAGGGGAAGGGATTTGTTTCCTCTGTTTTGAAGGAGAGTTTTGCTAAGCAAAAATGGTGAAAGGAAAAGTTCGAAACACATCCACAAGCAAGGAGCAGCAGGCTCCTCCAAATGGAGATCTTCCAGCAGATCAGGGACTGCAGCCTCCTAGATAATGGTGGGGCAGCAGCAATTTGCAACCCTTCTAAACAGGGTAGAAGCCTTGACGGTGCTGGTACAAAATCTGCTACTCAAAGGTAGTATCCACCACCTATTCCGTAGTCCAGCCATCAACCTGAAAAAGAAGAAGATCGACATCAAGAAATCACTCCCAATTTCTCATAGATCCGGTCATCTCGTGACCGCTATGCTTCCCCACCAGATCGACAAACAGGGGATCATGGTGGAAAGAAAAGGGCATGGTGCTCTGTTGACTCCACTAATTGATTTTGATGATAAGCAGAACAGTTAAGTATAATTTGAGGACTAATGATTTGCTTTAAGTGTGTTTTCATTGAAAGGATGCTCACAAAATTTGAAGAAGCCTAATTATGTTGAAGAACAAAGTTTGAATGGAATGATTGTACAAAACAAGACTTGGACACTCAAAGAATTGGTTGAATGGATGACTAAGGCAGATGAAAATATGTTCCAGCACAAGTTCAGTAATTTCTGCACATTTTTTTGATGATGTGTCGACTCAAGGTGTCGACACATGACATGATGTATCGATACATGAAGATGGTGTGTCGACTCAGGCCGGTACGCATCAATGTTTCAAATGGCACAGATGATGTGTTGACACATGGACCTTATGTATCGACTCAAGGTGTAACACATGGATCAACACATCGCCTGAGAATTTCAAGCCACAGAACTTGTAGAAGTTAAAGGAACTGTTGATGTGTCGACACATGGATCTTATGTATCGACTCAACTAAGAATGTGTCGACTCAGCTGATTTTTTCAGAGAATCTGAATAGAACAGTTTGAACTTGTGTCGACTCAAGAAGAACATGTGTCGACCTAATGTGTCGACACATGAAGATGAAGTGTCGATACATGGAGTTATGGCAACAGTAACGGCTAGTTTTTTCAAGCGCAGAACTCATCCAAATGCCCTCCAACGGCTAGTTTTTCAAGTATAACGGCTAGATTTCGGTTTTAGGGGCTTGGAAAGGTATATAAAGGTTCCAAATCAAATCAAGAATATATGTATTGAATATCCTTAAAGAGTTTAAAGAGAAAAGAAGAGAGAAGAGCCTTAACTCCTATTCATTCAAAGCTCAACTACTCTTAAGCAAAGCGAAGCCTTCCAAGCATTCAAAGCTATCAAGTGCATTAAAGATCATTCAATCTTGGGCATTCAAAAGGCTTCAACAAGAGCAAAGCAACACTACATCGAGCTACATTGACTTATTTGCTTTTTTATTGAAAGCTTATATTGGTTCTTTATTTCTCAATCTTATATGTTGTAAAGGTTATTGGTTAGCCTATTAGAAAACCAAGTGAGGTTATTGGTAAGCCTTGAAAATCAATTAGGTTGGTGGTTAGCCCGCAAAACCACTAAGGTTCTTGGTTAGTTCGGAAAATCAAGGGAGATTTTTGGTTAGCCTTGTGAAAACCAATCAGGTTCTTGGTTATCCCGTAAAACCAAGTGAGGTTGTGACTTGTGAGCCTTATAAAACAAGTCGGGTTTTGATTAGTGAGCCCGGAAAACTAATCGGCTGTAATCATTAGATTATAGTGAATTTCCAAGGAGATCTTGGGGAGTGGATGTAGGTGCATTGTTGACACCGAACCACTATAGTTTGTTGTGTTTGTGATTGCTTGTTCTCTCCCTCCTTGCTCTTTACATTTTGCTTATTGCTTTTAATTTCCGCTGCACTATTACTTTAGAGCATTGTACTTTAATTTTAGTACCTTGTTGAATTGAATTGCATATCTTGTCTTGTGAAGTTTGCTACTTGTTTTATCAAGCTTAGCTTTAAATTTTTTAGAGACCTAATTCACCCCCCCTCTTGGGTTGCTCTCTGGGCAACAAGTGGTATCAGAGCCTTGTTCTCAGTATATAGGCTTTACTGCATTGAGTAAAGATCTATGGCAACCCCAATTGGTACTAGTGTAGTTGAGGGACAAGCCTCAAATAGACCTCTATTTTTTAATGGAACAAATTATACTTATTGAAAAACTAGGATGATAATTTATATGCATTCTATAGATTATAATTTGTGGAAATTAGTTGACAAGGGTCCTCATATTCCTTCGGTGGTGGTTAATGGTGTTTCCATCCCAAAACTTGAAGAGGATTGGGATGAAAATGACATTAAACAATCCGAGATCAATGCTAAGGGAATGAATCTCTTATATTGTGCATTAGATTCTAGTGAGTTTAATAGGATATCTATATGCATGTCCGTCAAAGAAATATAGGACACACTTGAAGTTACCCACGAGGGTACCGATCAAGTGAAGAACACTAAGGTTAATATGTTAGTGCACACATATGAGATGTTCCGAATGTAACCAAATGAATCTATTATTGATATGTACACACATTTTACAAATATTGTAAATGCTATGAGGAGTCTTGGTAAAGTCATATCTAATGTTGATCATGTGAATAAAATTTTTAGGTCACTACCGACATCGTGGGATCCAAAGATGACCGCAATTCAAGAGGCAAAGGATGTAGACAAGCTTCCACTTGAGCAGCTAGTGGGATCGCTCATGACCTATGAGCTCAACTTGAAACAGAAATCAATGGACTTTGATAAAAAGAAGGGGATCGCTTTTAAATCAAATATTCAAGAAGAATCCTCAATTGATGAGTCCGATGATGATGAAGAAGAAGAAGGTGAAGAAGTCCTACTTGCTTGAAAATTTAGAAGATTCATGAAGAGGAGGAAGTTTCCCTACAAGAAGAAATTTCAATCCAAGGAAAAGGGAAAGGAAAAAGAAAAAGAGAGAAAAAGAAAAAGAGAATGAAGTACCTATATGCTTTGAGTGCAAGAAGCCCGGACACTATAAATTTGATTGTCTTCTCCTCAAGAAATCAAGGAAGAAACTAAGGAAGAAAGCCATGATGGCCACGTGAAGTGATAGCGAAGACTCTAGAGTTCAGAAGAAGAGCAGACTAAAATTGCAAATCTTTGCTTCATGGCATATCAAGATAATGAAGAGGTATGTTCTGACTCTGAAGTTGATTTTACTTTTGATGAACTTAGAAGTGCTTTTGAAGAATTGATGCATGATTATAAGTTAGTATTATCTGAAAATAAGAGACTAAAAAAGCATGCTAATAGTTTCTCATTAGAAAATAATTCTTTACTTAATGATGTTAGTTCTTTGAAAACTAAACTAGATGCTTTGGAAAAGAAAAATAATGCTTTAGCTATGAAAAATGAAGTTCTAAAAAGATCTAAACATGTTGTTTCTAACAATGATCTTTTAAAGAAAAACAAGGATTTGAAACTTGAAAATGAAAAATACAAAAATAAACTTGAGAAAATCAAACTTTTTGTTGATAATTTCACTTATAGTTCAGAAAAGCTGAATTTACTTTTGAATAATCAAATAGTAGTTTTCAACAAGGCAGGTTTAGGATATAAACCTCAAAAGCAACAAAAGTATTTTAAAAACTTTTTTGTGCCTGCATTATCCAGTATTACTTGTTTTACTTGCAAAAAATTAGGTCATAAATCATATCAATGTAGCTTTAGAAAAATCATGTCTTTTGGTAAAGTGTGGGTTCCAAAAGGAACCATTTTGAATGCTAACCCGAAAGGACCCAAGTTAGCTTGGGTACCTAAAAACAAAGCTTGATCTTATTGCAGGTGTGTCTTGCAACCAAGGAAAATAAGCGAATTTGGTATCTTGATAGTGGTTGCTCAAAGATACATGACTGGAGATGTGAAGCAGTTCACTTCTCTTGAAGCTTTGAATGGAGGGAGTGTGACCTTCGGTGATAATGGTAAAGGTAAGATCATTGGAATTGGTAAGGTTCACATAACTCCTTCTAATAGTATCAGTAATGTACTTTTAGTAGATGGTTTAAAGCATAATCTTTTGAGCATTAGTCAGTTTTGCGATAAAGGTTTTCAAGTGGTTTTTAAATCATCATATTGCATGATTTCTAGTCTAGATTTAAATAGAGTACAATTCATTGGAAAAAAAGCATGGAAATATTTATCTTGTAGATCTTGATGATCTATCTTTGCCTAATGGAGAATGCCTTGTTGCAATGAATTCTACCAAGGAAGAGATTAGTTGGTTATGGCATAAAAGGTTAGGGCATACTAGTATGTACCTTATTTCAAAACTTTGCAAAAAGAATTTAGTTAAATATTTACCTGAAATCAGTTTTGAAAAAGATAGAATTTGCCAAGCATGTCAATTTAGAAAACAAGTCAAAACTTCTTTTAAATCAAAAGGATTTGTAACTACTAGTAGACCACTTGAGCTACTCCATATGGATCTCTTCGGACCAACTAGAACATCAAGTCTAGGAGGCAAGAGATATGGATTAGTTATTATGAATGATTTTTCGAGATTTACTTGGGTTTTCTTTTTAGCACAAAATGATGAATCATTTTCTGTGTTCATAAAGTTTTATAAAAAAGTTTCAAACGAAAAAGGTGTTTCAGTCGTTTGTATCCGTAGTGATCATGGAACCCAATTTGAAAATCAAGATTTCGAAAACTTTTGTAATGAAAAATGGATAGAACACAATTTTTCTGCACCTAGGATACCTCAGCAGAATGGGATAGTATCGTACTTTAGAAGAAATGGCACGCACTATGCTTTGTGAAAACGATTTGCCAAGGTATTTTTGGGTTGAAGCTATAAATACAGCCTGTTATGTTTTGAATCAAGTTTTAACACGTCCTATTTTAAAGAAAACTCCATATGAGATTTGGAACCAAAGAAAACCAACTTTGAAATATTTTCGAGTTTTTGGTTGTAAATGTTTTATTTTGAACAATGAAAAAGATCATCTAAGGAAGTTCGATGCCAAGTCTGATGAATGTATCTTCTTAGGATACTCTACATCAAGCAAGGCATACAGAGTATTCAACAAATGAACTTTAGTTGTAGAAGAGTCAGTACATGTTGTATTTGAGGAATCTGCTAACAAATCCTCAAGAAAAGAGGATACATATGATGATTGTGCAGGTGCTAACAAACTTCAGAAGTTGACATTGGATGATCAAGCTCAACCAAATGAAGAAAATCAGAACAAGGGTGAGAAAGAAGATGACACTCCAGTGTTTCATGATCTACCTAAGGAGTGGAGGTATGCTCATGGACACCCTAAGGAATTAATCTTAGGTGATCCATCTAAAGGGATAAGAACTCGAGCTTCTATTAAAAATGAATGTGATTACATAGCTTTTGTATCTCAAGTAGAACCTAAATGTTTTGAAGAAGCTGAAAAAGACTCTAATTGGATCAATGCTATGCAAGAAGAACTAATACAATTTGACAAAAATAATGTTTGGACACTTATAGAAAGACCATCTAATGTTTCAATTATTGGCACTAAATGGGTATTTAGGAATAAATTAGATGAAAATGGTTTTGTCATTAGAAATAAAGCTAGGCTAGTTGCTAAAGGCTACAATCAGGAGGAAGGGATTGACTTTGATGAGACTTTTGCTCCTGTTGCTAGACTTGAAGCAATTAGACTATTATTAGCATTTGCCTGTTTTATGAACTTCAAATTATTTCAAATGGATGTTAAGAGTGCTTTCTTAAATGATTTTATAAATGAAAAGGTTTTTGTTAAACAACCTCCTGGATTTGAAAATCATGCACATCTTGATCATGTTTTCAAACTGCACAAAGCACTTTATGGATTAAAGCAAGCACCTAGAGCATGGTATGAAAGGTTAAGCAAATTTCTTATTGAAAATGAATTTTCTAGAGAAAATGTTGACAAAACACTTTTTGGAAAGGAAAGATAATGATTTATTGGTAGTACAAATATATGTTGATATCATTTTCGGTGCTACTAATAAAATTTTTTGTCAAGAGTTTACTAAGCTTATGCAGGGTGAGTTCGAGATGAGTGGTAGGTCCGCGGGGTTGTCGTTAAAACACCGTGACTAACAATTTAAAATCTGACTTTTTAAAATATTTAAAAATACATAGCAAGAGGAGTTGGATCGAATCCACAGAGAAGGCGGTGTTTAGGATTTGAAATTTTTGATCTTGTAAAAAAAAAATTTGAAGTCAAAAAAAATATAAAAATTAAAATTGCAGGAAAAGTAAACTTGGCACTAGGATCTATTATTTAGATCCTAGCATCTACTTGCAGACAAGGTGAAACACAGGAATTAAAAAAAGAAATATTGCATTGATTTTAAGGTCTAAGTACAATGCACAAAAAAAAAAACTAAAATAACAAAGAACAAAGACAAGAACAGATCAGCGCAGCCTCGTCGGGAAGATAGCTCCTTTCTTCGTACTCCGTGGAGCGAACTGGGCTTCCTCTGCGTCTTCTTCTTTGGATCTTGATCTCAGAGAGGGAGAAGGCTGGAAGATGGTGTAGGGACACGCTCTCCTTTGAAAAACCTCACTCCCAAAAGGCAACCCGCAACCCAAGCAATGCCCTCTATCCTATACCTTGCCCTTTTTCCAGGATACCTCTGCCTTGTGCTATGGGGTTCATTTTATAATTGATCGGAGAGGAGAGCTCGTTGCATATTAGCGATGTGGGACAAAAGAAACACCGCGACCGCCGTTGCTGCTCCGTAGATCACGTCGCTCGTGGACTGCGCCGTGGAGCTCGTGGATTGCGTGCAACGCCCGTGAAGAACATGGACTGCGTTCGTGCCCGTGGAGAAGCTCGGCTCGCGAAGAACGCTCGTGCCCGTGGACTGCTCGCCCATGCCCGTGGAGAAGCTCGGTTCGTGAAGAATGCTCATGCCCGTGGACTGCGTGGCGATGCCCGTGGATTGCTCGCCTGGATCACGCCGTGACGAACGCTTGGCAACGCCCATGAAGATTGCCCAGCTCGTGAAGAACGTGGACTACGCCCATCAGCCCGTGGATTGCTCCGGCAACGTGGACTTGCTCGTGGACTGCGCTCCGGCAACATGGACTTGCTCGTGGACTGCGCTCCGGCAACCTGTGAAGAAGCTTGTGAAGAACGTGGACCGCTCCTCTCGTTTGCCGCCAAAAAACCGCCACCACCGCCCGTCAAACCACCGCCGGAGCTTCTCCTCCGGCCAGGGACACCGCCGGCGTGTTTCCCGACGAGTTTCGGCATCTCTGGAGGGCTGTGGTCCACGCCCTGTTCCATGGACCGGCAGCAATGGCTGCCGGTGAACCATCCTGCGAATTATAAACCCAGCAGCCGATCCATGATGGACCGGCTACTCCAAAAACTGTGCAGCATCAAAATATGTGCAAAAATCAAAAAAAATTCATAACTTCTTCATTTCAAACCTGATTTAAGTACCGTTTGCGTCGTTGGATTCCATAAATCAAGCTTTACCTATTGGCAGATCTCAAACTTATTAATTTTACCGATTCCATGATCATTAATTATAATTATTAAATATTTTATTAATCATTTAAATGGGTGTGTGGTGCTTTGACTTGAAATCTATTTTTTATGAACATACTCTAATTTCACATTTTTCAAAGATATTTTTAAAATAATTAGTTTTGCAAGAAAGTCCAAATTAATTATGAAATTAGGTTATTAAAAGAATGTTAGCACCATTAATTAACTAAAATACTTAAAATAAACGTGTAAATCCATGATTTATCAATGAGCATGATGGGAGAACTCAATTTCTTTCTCGGACTCCAGATCAAGCAAACTTCAGATGGTATCTTCATCAACCAAGCTAAGTATACAAGAGCAATTATTAAAAAGTTTGGGATGGAGACTACTAAGTCAATAGGTATGCCTATGAGCCCCTCATGTAAACTAGATAAAGATGAAAATGGTAAATCTATAGATCAGAAATTATACAGAGGCATGATAGGCTCTTTACTGTATCTGATTGCTAGTAGACCAGATATTATGTTCAGTGTTTGCATGTATGCTAGATATCAGTCTGAACCTAAAGAATCACATCTTATGGTTGTTAAGCGCATTATTAGATATCTGTCTGGTACTATTAGTATTGGTTTGTGGTATGCTAGAAACTCTTCTGCTGAATTGATTGGATATTCTGATGCAGACTTTGCTGGTTGTAGATTAGATAGAAAGAGTACTAGTGGAACTTGCCAATTTCTTGGAGTTAACTTAATCTCATGGTTTAGCAAGAAACAAACTTTAGTTGCACTATCCACAACTGAGGCTGAGTATATTACAGCAGGAAGTTATTGTACTCAAATTTTGTGGATTAAAGAACAACTTGAAGACTTTGAAATTAATTTGGCTAGAACTCCTATTAAATGTGATAATACCAGTGCTATTTGCTTGACTAAAAATCCTGTTCAACACTCTAGGAGCAAGTACATTGAAATTAGACACCACTTTATTAGAGATCATGTTGAAAACAATGATATTTTGCTTGAATTTATATCTACTGAATTTCAATTAGCTGATATTTTAACTAAACCTCTCTTGAAAGATCGATTCTGTATGATTAGAAGAGAGCTCGGGATCATCAATCCATTTGATTAAATCTTTACTCCAAATTTAACTCAAATTAGATCTATTCAACCTTATTTTGATGAATCATGATTAATCATTGATGATTTGACTCCAAAAACCTATTATTTCAATTGATTTTGATCATTCTATGAAATTCCTGACTTTTCAGTTTTTAAGTCGATGTGTCGACACATCATGTGTCGACACCAAAATGTGTCGACACATGCGTGAGTTGACACATGCCCGATGGCAAACTGAGATTTTAAGGGTTTTCGAACCGTTTTTCCCCCAAAACTCATTCTTCTCCGAGACGACACCTTGATTCCAGGTATCCATCCTATTCATCCTCTCGTTTCCTTGCTTTTACCTGCCGTTTCTCATATTTGGAGGTTCGGTGGTCATTTTTGATTGGATTTCCTTCTAGGTTTTAGCTTCTAAACCCTAGAAACTCCCAATTTCCACCAAAAACCTTGCCCAAACCTTGATTGTTGACAATGGATCCTCGCAAACAAGTCGTTCGCCGACCGTGTCAGTCACAGCATGAAGAAGAGAGGAGAACGAAGGCACGATACGAGTTTAGGGCTTCGGATCTGCCAGCACGACCGTTGTCTGCACCTTCTAGTCGGATGAGCTCCAAGATAGTGGTTGGAGGACGCCGAGTGGACTTCTCTTTCTTGGACCAGTAGTATTTTTGGATAGGAGAGTGGATCCGACATGCTGGTTTGGTATCTTTCTGTTCGCTCAGCGACAGATACTATCCCAGGCTGATGAGAGAGTTCTACGGATCACTTGCCCGTGGATCAAATGGCTGGATTGCTTAGGTCAGAGGATGGGATATTTCCATTTCAGCAGAGATTCTGAGAAGAGCGTGGGATATACCCATGACTGGATCCGTTATTGACAGTCTGTTGGACAGAGTTAGTGGGCTCCGGTGCATTTTTGAGTCTGATACCTTACCAGAGGGAGCCACTGTTCCTTCTTCGAGACTGTCTGCGGAGATGAGACTGCTACATCATATAGTTGCCCGGATTTTTCTATCGAAGACCGGTCAATTTGACTACATTGCCGAGCGAGAGCTGCTCGTGATGGTCTCCCTGATTCAGCGGACGTTGATTTGTCTTCCTATTCTGATGGTTCATCAGATTACTGAGGCGGCGTCTAGTTAGCAGCTCTACTTGCCATATGGCATGGGTCTGATAGTACTATTCAGAGAGTATGGAGTCAGCTTCCAGGATGAGTCTTATCGTACTTTGATCCAAACCGATGTATATGATATTAGGTCATTGCATCACATGGGTTATCATTTAGTCCAAGGCCAGTGGACACGGAGGACATCAGGACAGGCTGAGGATGCAACTGACATTGATGAGGACATAGCAGAGGAGGAGTGGATTCTTTCAGGTGAGGCTGGACCGAGCGAGACACAGCCTGAGATGGCAGCACAGCCAGCTCAGTCTGATCCTTCTACATCTGCCCAGCACAGCCAGCATAGACGGAGACTCCTGGTGGTTCAGATACTTTAGAGGACAGAGTCAGACGCATAGAGATCGATGTTTTCATCATGAGGTAGCGTCTTGACGTGATTATTGCTGATACGAGAGAGAGCCACATTAGTCTCAGTGATGGTATTTTGGCTATTCTCTCAGCTCTGTCCAGATCTTCTACGAGTGCTCCTACTACAGACACAGTTCCTGCTTCTGTTAATGTTCCTGCTCCAGCACCAGCTGATGACATTGCTGATATCGACACTGGTGTTGAGACTAGAGTTGGAGATGGAGATGGAGATACAGTGATTGGAGATATTGATGGAGATGAGGTGACTGACTCAAACCATTTCGACATTGCTGATCTTACGTCAGAGCCAGTTATGGAGGTGACGGATGACATGCCTGCGAGCCCAATCGACCCATCCTTCTCACCTGTTCCGATACCTGATCCATCATCTCCTTCCAGATCGGTTGATCACACTCCAGTTCCAGTTCCGATTCCTATTCTCAGTCCTGTTGTTGATTTACCTGTTGTTGACCTACCTGACTTGATATTTCATTCATTGATTCTCCTGACATTCAGACACCTATCATCGAGACCCCCACACTTGAGACACATATCGTAGATACACCGATACCTTCCACAGCTGATACTATTGTTCTTGATATGCCTGTATCATCAGCTGTTAGACCTACTTTTGATATTCCTACCCTTCATACATCCTCATTGATTCGAGAGCTTGGGTTTTACACACCCGGCTTTCAGTATCTTATTTTCGGTCCTACTTTTGATCATACTCCTGCTCCAGCTATTGCTAAGATGATTCGCCCGATCAGTTCAGTTCCTGCGGAGGACGTAGCTTCTACCTCTACTGCTTTAGCCAGAGGTCGGACCTATATTCGTTGTAGAGGACGTGGATGCCGTACCCCTCCTCAGCCGACCAGGACCAGACTTTGAGATCTTCGACCATGATGGCCACGAGCTCGATCTTTTACTGATACCGGTTCGATCGAGATCGGTTCATCTTCTAATGACTCGATGGATGAGGATTAGGACATTGATGTATTTCTAGATAGATTTATATTTCTGAATAGCTTACATTTATGCTTATATGTACTTTTACCTTTGTTATGTACTTGATGTACAAGTTCCTGACATATATGAAAAATCTTTTGTTTTCTCATTTCTATGTATTTGATAAAATGAATGATGTCTTGAATTGCTTTTATACATTCTATGACTATGCTTTGTCTTGTTTATTCATTTCCTTCACTTCCTATCTTTTTAATGATAACAAAAAGGGGGAGTAGTTCATGATTTTATTTAAGTATAAATGTGTTTACTTCTCCAAACTAAAGTGGGAGTAACTTTTAATTTTTGAAAACCTGAATTTATGAAAGGGGGAGCTTTACCTTTTGTCAAAGTAAATTTGATTCTCAAAATCCTTCTTTCAATGTTTTTAAAAAGATTCTCACGAATTTTGTTATGAATCATTAATTCAGGGGGAGCTTTGTTAATTACTGAAATTTTCATTGTAAGTGCATCATGATACATGTTCTTAATGCATTTAAATGAATATCAAAGTTCTGACAAAGCTTCGATACTCTCTATCTTTGAAACAAGCTCAAATTCTATTACTTGTGCTTTGAATGATTATATCTTTAAGCAATGATTGATATACTTAATGCTTTCAATATTATGCATCTTGATCAATTCTATTAAACTTTTACTTTTAAAATAATTTATACTTAAGGGTTTTGTCATCATCAAAAAGGGAGGGATCGTTGACTTCACTAATTGATTTTGATGATAAGCAAAACAGTTAAATATAATTTGAGGACTAATGATTTGCTTTAAGTGTGTTTTCATTGAAAGGATGCTCACAAAATTTGAAGAAGCCTAATTGTGTTGAAGAACAAAGTTTGAATGGAATGATTGTACAAAACAAGACTTGGACACTCAAAGAATTTGTTGAATGGATGACTAAGGCAGATGAAAATATGTTCCAGCACAAGTTCAGCAATTTCTGCACCTTTTTTTGATGATGTGTCGACTCAAGGTGTCGACACATGACATGATGTATCGATACATGAAGATGGTGTGTCGACTCAGGCCGGTACGCAGCAATGTTTCAAATGGCACAGATGATGTGTCGACACATGGACCTTATGTATCGACTCAAGGTGTAACACATGGATCAACACATCGCCTGAGAATTTCAAGCCACAGAACTTGCAGAAGTTAAAGGAACTGTTGATGTGTTGACATATGGATCTTATGTGTCGACTCAACTGAGAATGTGTCGACTCAGCTGATTTTTTCAGAGAATCTGAATGGAACAGTTTGAACTTGTGTCAACTCAAGAAGAACATGTGTCGACCTAATGTGTCGACACATGAAGAGGAAGTGTCGATACATGGAGTTATGACAACAGTAATGGCTAGTTTTTTCAAGCGCAGAACTCATCCAAATGCCCTCCAACGGCTAGTTTTTCAAGTATAATGGCTAGACTTCGATTTTGGGGGCTTGGAAAGGTATATAAAGGCTCCAAATCAAATCAAGAATATATGTATTGAATATCCTTAAAGTGTTTAAAGAGAAAAGAAAAGAGAAGAGCCTTAATTCCTATTCATTCAAAGCTCAACTACTCTTAAGCAAGGGGAAACCTTCCAAGCATTCAAAGCTATCAAGTGCATTAAAGATCATTCAATCTTGGGCATTCAAAAGGCTTCAACAAGAGAAAAGCAACACTACATCGAGCTACATTGACTTATTTGCTTTTTTATTGAAAGCTTACATTGGTTCTTTATTTCTCAATCTTATATCTTGTAAAGGTTATTGGTTAGCCTATTAAAAAACCAAGTGAGGTTATTGGTAAGTCTTGAAAACCAATTAGGTTGGTGGTTAGCCCGCAAAACTAATAAGATTCTTGGTTAGTCCGGAAAATCAAGGGAGGTTTTTGGTTAGCCTTGTGAAAACCAATTAGATTTTTGGTTATCCCGTAAAACCAAGTTAGGTTGTGACTTGTGAGCCTTATAAAACAAGTTGGATTTTGATTAGTGAGCCCGGAAAACTAATCGATTGTAATCATTGGATTATAGTGAATTCCCAAGGGGATCTTGGGGAGTGGATGTAGGTGCATTGTTAGTACCGAACTACTATAGTTTGTTGTGTTTGTGATTGCTTGTTCTCTCCCTCCTTGCTCTTTACATTTTGCTTATTGCTTTTAATTTCCACTGCACTATTACTTTAGAGCATTGCACTTTAATTTTAGTACCTTGTTGAATTGAATTGCATATATTGTCTTGTGAAGTTTGCTACTTATTTTATCAAGCTTAGCTTTAAATTTTTTAGAGACTCAATTCACCCCCCCTCTTGGGTTGCTCTCTGGGCAACACGCTCTGCTTCTATTTCTTCTAGAAGTTTTGTACCAGAAGGGGCTAGGTAGAGAGAGATCAACTATGAATTTGAAGAGACTCAAATCCATGCAAGCGGAAATAGCAAGAATTTTCAGATCTGAGAAGGAATGATGAGGTCATCACTTTCAACTCTCAGCCTCCATTTTCTGACCGCATTATGGATGAAGTTATCCCCAGGCACTTCATGATCCCATAGTTAGAGGTTTATGATAGGACTTCAGATCCTCTCGACCATCTAGGGAGCTATAAGGCTCATATGATGGTACAAGGAGCAATTGATGCTCTTTACTATCTTGCTTTTCCTGATATATTGAAGAGATCTGCTTGAATGTGGTATTCGAGCTTACCACCAAAGACAATCCACTCTTTTGCTGAACTGGAGCAACATTTTGTTTCACACTTCAGAACGTGCTAAAAGATGCCGTGCAACACAGACAGTTTGTTTCTCCTCCAGCAGCATAAAGGAGAAAGTTTGAAGGAGTTTGTTTATCACTTTAATTTGGCCACTTTGGAAATACCGAATCTGAATGAGCATGTGGCCATGTATGCCTTGAAGAAAGGCTTGAAGTCATCCAAGTTCACTTTCTTCCCGGACAAAAGATTTTCAATGAGCTATGCCGAATTGTTGGCAAGGGCTCAGAAGTATGCTGCCGCTAAGGAGCAAGCAGCAAGCCGAAGACTTGTAGAAGGGAGATACCCTTATAAAAAGAAGAATGCCAAGGGACCAAACATGCCTATATCCTCTAACAATGCTTGGTTCCCAGACGCAGCCCCAGATCTAAGCAGCAAAACAACTGGTTTGATGCCTATACACCCCTCAACTTGTCAAGGAAGAAAATTCTACTTGATATTGAGAAGGAAAACTATTTTCAAAGGCCACGTCCCCTGAAGACATCTACAAAAGCAAGGGACAAATGTAAATATTGTCGATTCTACCGGGATCATGGCCACAATACAGAGGAATGTTTTCAGCTTTGGGATGCTATTGAAGACTTGATAAAGAGGGGGTATCTTGGAAAATACATCAACCGCCCAGAACCTTAAGCCGAAGCAACAACTCTCCCAAGAATATCTGATGAAGCCGACTTGCCACACGAAAAACCAATTGATGGGAATGTTGGTATGCTTCATCGGTCTGCTACTTGGGATATTGAAGTTGAAGAAAATGTCCCAAAGAGATTCAAGGGAAAGAACTCTATCACTTTTTCCGATGAGTATATCCAAGGAGTTCAACTTCCACATGATGATCCTATAGTGGTCTCGGTTGTTATTGCCAAATTTGATGTAAAAAGAATTTTGATTAATAATGGAAGCTCGGTTGATGTTTTGCTGTATGATGCCTTTCTTCGGATGGGATTATCTGGATGTGAATTGCGAAGATCTCTTATCCCTATAACTGGTTTCGGTGGAAATCAGGTTGGGGTTGAAGGTGAAACGGTTTTGCCTGTGACTTTTGGATCCGAACCATTTCAAAGAACCCTTCCCATCAATTTTATTGTGACTAGAACATCTTCGGCTTATAATGCAATCTTGGGACATCCAGCATTGAATAAGTTTAGGGCCATAGTTTCAACTTACCACCTTTTGGTTTGGTTTCCTACCAGGATAGGCATTAGAGAAGTGAGGGGAGATCAAAGGATCACTCACCAGTGTCTAATGATCCAAAGTAAACAAGCAACCAAGTCTTTGACACTCGACCAGTTAGATCCAAGAGATGAATCCGAATACTGTGGAGAACCAGTGGAGAAAATACCTTTTGTGACATTGTCTGAAGACGACCTAACCAAGCTTATACAAATCGGCAGCTTGCTTGATGAAGAGTCAAAGGTAAAATTAATTACCTTTCTCCGAGATAATGCTGATATTTTTGCTTGGACAGCTTCGGAAATGCCCGGAATTCCACCTAATGTGATCACCCATCGCTTAGAAGTGTCTCCTAGTTATAAGCCTGTTCGGCAAAAGAAAAGAAATGTTGCTCCTGAAAGGTAGAAGGTTATTGATGAAAAAGTTAATAAGCTACTTGAGGCTAACTTCATAAGAGAAGTCCAATATCCAAATTGGTTGGCAAATATGGTTATGGTGAAGAAATCAAACGGCAAATGGAGGATTTGCATAGATTATACAGATCTCAACAAAGCATGTCCGAAGGACAGTTTTTCTTTGCCAAAAATCGATCAGATAGTTGATGCCACGGCTGGTCATCAATTGTTGAGTTTTATGGATGCCTACTCAAGCTATAACCAGATCCGAATAGATCCCGAAGATGAAGAGAAAACTGCCTTTATTACAGAAAAAGGATTTTACTGTTATAAAGTAATGCCGTTTGGTTTAAAGAATGCTGGGGCAACTTTTTAGAGGCTCATCAACTAAGTTTTCAAAAACCAGATTGGAAGAAACATGGAAGCTTATGTGGATGATATGATTGTGAAAAGTCTTTATAAGTCTGATCACATTGCATATCTGAGAGAGTCTTTTGATGCTCTTAGACACCATAAGATGAGATTGAACCCAACCAAATATGTCTTCAAAGTAACTTCTAGGAAATTCCTAGGATACTTGGTCACCAAGCGAGGAATTGAAGTTAACCCAAAAAAGATCCAAGCACTTCGGTCAATGAGACATCCTACTTGCAAAAAGGAAGTATAGAGGTTAACAGGAAGAATTGCTTCTTTGAGCCGATTTATCTCCCGATCTGTAGAAAGGTGTTTACTCTTTTTCAAGGTTCTTCGTCAAACTCAAAATTTTGAATGGATAGAGGATTGCAGAGTTGCTTTTGACAAGCTGAAGGAATACTTAGAAAATCCTCCCATGCTCTCCAAACACTGTTGATGTGGTAGGATCGCTGACGTGGAGCACCTGTCAGATGCCACGTCGGAGAAGGCCGCCATGACGGATACTCTACTTGGACTCCTTCGTCGGGCTGAGCTCCCTCAGAACTCCGGGGTCGCCTGCCGAAGCCAAACTCCGTCCTCCGCCAGGTCGGTCCCCGCAAGGCCGGGATGCTTAGGCCGGAGCCAAGCAGCACCTCCCAGAGCGAGTCCCTTGAGGTCGAGCCCCGTGGTCCAGAGTCGAGCTCGGCCCTCCTCTGTCATGCGGAGCCCCTCCGAGGTTGAGTCCTTTGGGCTGGAGCCGCGCCCTGCCCTCCTCCGTCAGGTCGAGC
The DNA here is from genome assembly GCA_021397845.1 of Areca catechu. Lineage (NCBI taxonomy): Eukaryota > Viridiplantae > Streptophyta > Magnoliopsida > Arecales > Arecaceae > Areca > Areca catechu. Next base: position 127,159,404 of record CM038049.1, read on the forward strand.
TCGCCCAAAGTCGAGCTTCTTTGGTCCGGAGTCGAGTTCAGCTCTCCTCTGCTAAGTGGAGCCACTTCGAGGCTGAGCCCCTCGGAGTCCAGCCCTGCCTCTCCAGCTCGGCCTCCAGCTCGGGCGAAAACATCGGCAAGCGAAGAAACGATACCGTCATCCTTGGATGCCGACGAGCCACCCGAGGGTCACAAAGAGGCACCCTCCAGGCCGCAAAATTACCCACGCCTGGCACTTACACCAGAAGAGGGAGAAGCTCTACGATCGAGGCGCCACGCTCTTCACCAACCGTTTGAGCCACCCATAATAGAAAGTCAACCAGGAGATTCGAATCCTGGGGGCGGCGGCCCCCCGATCGAGGCACTGCCAAGTTTCTCAGAATGGAGCGACCGGAAGGAATGTCAGAGCGCACGACAGGTTATCCTATCGCGAATCGGGAAAGATGTCCCGTCCATGGCACAGAACACCGTCGCACGTGCTTGCCAGCACGGGGAGATCCCGAGGTAGGTGTTCAACAATCACTAAGGCTTAAAAGAACCATCGGCACCCCCAGTGGGGAGGTAACTCGAGAAAACTCAACTCCAACAAACAAAAATTCAAGCAAGTCGAGGAGAAGAGGCCACACATAAAATCTCTTTAGCTCGACCACCATCCTCCTGGCACACTTGCGCTTCACTCTCACACTATTCACTCCTCCTAACATGGAGTCCATCAAGAGGGGCTTGACCAAGAGGATTTGTTCTCCTGGATCGTCACTTACTTGACCGTCGGAGTGCTCCCGCTGGAATCCCCAGCCCGGGTCACTAACCCTGTTTTTGCAGGTCCAGAAGAATAGGGCAACCCAGAAGATCGAAAGGGTGATTCGACACCGACAGCAGCTACAGGCCTCGACGATCCTGGTGGCAACAGATTGGTGTGCCAGGAAGGGGGATGCGAAGTACTATCTTTGATCCATCTTAAGCCCCTTTGCAAGCATCCCACCGGGAGGATGGTGACAACGCGAGCAAGAGAGGTCTCCACCAGTCATGCGGGAGACTCCCCTTCTTGAGGGAACCCGCACAACCTAGAAGTGGAACCATCCGCTCCAGCTCAACCGCCTCCAGTAGAATCTCGGCTGGCTACACTAACCCAGTAGATGCAGGTCCTTGCTACAGTAATGCGCCAGCTTCAGCATCACCACCGGTCCTTGGCTACCCATCAGTAGTCAGGGACTCCCGTGGCTCATGCCGCGGCACCCCGCGATAGCCTGCAATCCTTCCAAGGAAGGCCTTCGCAGCCACGGGCCATCACCGACAACCAGGGTAGTTACCAGACTCCGGTGAAAAGACAACGAGCCGGATCTGCCGATAGGGAGAGCCGCTCACCAAACCTTGAGCGGTTGATGTCCAAGCCCCTCCAAGGCAGAAAAAGCAAGACCCCTCGTCATGGACACCATGCACCCATGTCACCTTCTCCGTCTCCTTTGGCGGAGGGGTTTACTAACGAAGCCATCAGGTGCATGACGGAAAAGCGCCTGGAGGAGCATGATCGCAAGCTGGCGGAGTTATCCTGCTGGTTTACCAATCTACCGGGCTCCACGAGCGAGCCAGCGGGCTACGACGCCCGTCCCCCATTCTCTCAAAAAGTCCAAGAGGAGCCGATCCCAGATCGGTTCCGTATGTCGTAGGTGGATCCCTACGATGGGACCACCGACCCCCTGGATCACCTTGAGAGCTACAAAGCTCTCATGATGGTTCAGGGGGCCACCGATGCCCTCCTCTACATCGCCTTTCCTGCTATTCTCCGGAAGGCAGCCTGGGTGTGGTTCACCCATCTCGAGCCAGAGAGTATCTACTTTTTTGCTCAGCTGGGGCAGAAGTTCATGGTCCACTTTGATGCTTGTCGGAAGATGCCACGAGAGGCGGACAGCCTCTTCTCCATCAGGCAGCAGGACCGCGAGCCCCTACGGGACTACGTGGCCCATTTCAAGGCTGCCGCACTGGAGATCTACAACCTTGATGAGCCAGTTTCCATGCTGGTGCTAAAGCGAGGGCTCAGGACCTCCCGCCTGACCTACTCGCTCGATATGAAACCCCTCAAGACTTACTTTGAACTCATCCTCTGAGCTCAGAAGTACATTCGCGTCGAGGAGGTGGATCGAACGAGACGGGAGCTCGACGGGAAGCCATAGAATAAACCAACTCCCATCGAGACTTCTGGGATGCGGAAGCCAAGACCCCCAGCTCCGAGCTTCTGACAGGGGCCAAGACCGAGAGGCGCTCCCATTCCCGAAGAGAGGTACACCCCTCTCTTCGTCCCGAGGACCAAGATTCCCATGGAAATCGAAGGTGAGCCCTACCTGAAGTGCCCACCTCCGATGAGATCGTCCACTGGCCATGACAAAACCAAGTATTGTTGCTACCACCGTGATCATGGCCATGATACCGAGGAATGCCGCAACCTCAAGAAGGAGATCGAGGAGCTCATCAAGAGGGGCTACCTCGGACGGTACGTGGGGGGTAGGCCTCAAGCAGAACCCCAGGTGCTCGTTGCTCTCCCACCGATCCTAGCAGTTGACAACCACCCTCCAAGAAGCCAGTGGGGATGATATGCTGGGGAGCCGAGCGCACATCCAAGAAGGCCCGGGGGGCAGGGCATTCTGAAAATGTACTCCCCTCTATAAGGGAAGGGAAAAATGGAGGGAAAATATAAATAATGATGCAGTGGTCGTTGAGATGACGATCACGAAATATCCTATAGAATGCATCATGGTTGATAATGGAAGCTCCACAGATGTGCTTTTCTACGATGCTTTCTCCAGGATGAATCTTTCTCCTACTCAGCTCAGACTTGTACACACCCCCCTTGTTGGTTTCACAGGTGATTCTGTAAGGGTCGAAGGAGAAATTACTCTCCCGTTTACTACCGGGACCCCACCTTGGCAGAGTACCGTTATGATGACTTTCATGGTTGTCAGGCTCCCTTCAGCCTACAACGTGATCCTTGGTCGACCCGGACTCAACCTGCTCGACGCCATCGTCTCCACCAAAGAGGCTACTGGTATAGTTTTCAACTCCTTATGGTGTCGAAGAGATGAGGGGAGTACCCCAGCCGGTGCAACACTGTTTCCAAACTCTTCCTGAGGCCAAGGTCCCTGAGGATGACCCCAGGGCGCATGATCTTGACCAAAGGGCTCAGGACCCCAGGGGAGGCCCGGTCGAGCGCCTACTATCTTATCCACGGGGAGCCGACCAGGCGAAGACGGCACAGATTGGAGCCCAGCTATAGGACGAGGAGAGGGCCCACCTGTTGGAGTTCCTGCGGGCGAATACAGATGCGTTCACCTGGATGGCAGCGGACATGCTAGGTATCCCCCCTTACATCATCACTCATAAATTGAGCATTGACCCAAAACATTGACCAGTTCGACAAAAGAAGAGAAGCCTCACCCCAGAGAGGCAAGCGGCCATCAACGAGGAAGTAGACAAACTCTTTGTCGCCGGTTTCGTTCGGGAGGTGCAATATCCGAGCTCGTTGGCAAATGTGGTGATGGTGGAGAAGAGCAACGGCAAGTGGAGGATCTGTGTAGACTATACCGACCTCAACAAGGCATGCCCGAAGGACAGCTTTCCCTTGCCGAAGATTGACCAGCTGGTGGATGCCACCTCAGGACACCGACTCATCTCCTTCATGGATGCAATCTCTAGATACAATCAGATCCGGATGCACCCAGAGGACGAGGAGCACACCGCCTTCATCACCGACCAAGGGACATACTATACAGGATGATACCTTTTGGTCTAAAAAATGTTGGGGCCACGTACTAGCATCTGGTCAACAAGGTCTTAAAAGATCAAATTGGCCAGAACATGCAAGCATACGTGGATGACATGCTGGTCATGAGCAAGCCGAGCTCGGACCACATTGCCGACCTCGTCGAAGCCTTCCACAACCTTCGAAAGCATCAGATGAAGCTGAACCGGCGAAGTGCGCCTTTGGGGTGGCGGCAAGCAAATTTCTCGGCTTCATGGTCACCCAGAGGGGCATCAAAGCAAACTTGGAAAAGGTCCAGGCGATCATCGACATGGAGCACTCGACATCCAAGAAGCAGGTCCAGTGCCTAACAGGGCGAATCGTGGCTCTGAGCTAGTTCATCTCGAGATCGGTCGATCGCTGCCTTCCTTTCTTCAAGGCACTACGCAAGATGCACGACTTCACCTGGACGGAGGTTTGCAGGACGGCCTTCGTGGGATTGAAAAAACTCCTGGCCTCTCCTCCACTACTCTCCCGACCAGAGAAAGAGGAGCTTCTGCTCTACCAGGCGGTCATGCCTGGAGCCATCAGCTCGGTCCTCATCCATGCAAACAAGGATGGATCTCAGAAGCTGGTATACTACACCAGCAAAATCCTCCGCGATGCAGAGATCTGGTATACCCGCTTCGAGAAATTTATTTTTGCTCTAATAATGTCTGCTAAGCACCTCAAGCCCTACTTTCAAGCACACCCTATCATGGTTGTGATGGTTCAGCTGCTGAGGACTATACTTAGCCATCCCGAGACCTCCGAGAGACTGGCCAAGTGGTCCTTGCTGCTGAGCGAGTTCGGCATAGCATATCGGTCGAGGTCATCACAAAAGGCCCAAGTCCTAGCCGACTTCGTGGTCGAATACACAGGACTCATCGAGGAGCCAGAGCAGACAATGGCGGAGCGCCAAGCTAAGCATGGACCAGAGGAGGAGCCCTGGGTCCTCCACGTGGATGGCGTGTCCAACTCCGGTGGAAGCGGAGCAGGCCTCATCTTCGCCAATAGCGACGGGGTTGTGATAGAGTGTGCTCTCCATTTCAAGTTTGCCGCAACAAACAACCAGGCAGAGTACGAGACGCTCCTCAGGGACTGAAGGTCTCCGATGAGCTAGGCGTACAGAGTTTGAAAGTCTTTACCGACTCCCAACTGGTTACCGGACAAGTCTCCAAAGAATATGGGCCGGAGACCCTCAGATGATGAGGTACCTAGAACGAGTCCGCTCGAGCATGGCAGACTTTCGACGCTTCAGCATCTTCCATATCCCCCGTGGGGAGAACGCCCGCGCGGATGCACTCTCAAGGCTCGCGACCCTGCCAGACTCATCGCTGGGGCGTGCCTATATCGAGTACCTCAAAAATCCAAGCTACGAAGGTCCAGAGAAGGTGCAGCAAGTCACCCCCGAGCCGAGCTGGATGGACAGTACGTTAGGTACATCACTGATGGCACCTTGCTGGAGGACTGCGTGGAAGCCGGCCTCATCAAGAAGACGGCCTCCCAGTTTGTTTTGATGGAAGGCCAACTCTACTGCCGATCTCATTCCTACCCGCTCCTGAAATGCCTCAGGCTCACGGAGGTAGCCTTCGTACTCCAAGAGATAGATGAAGGCCTCTGCAGGAACCATGTGGGAGGAAGGACACTGGCATACAAGGCTCTCTACCAGGGATACTTCTAGGAGACCATGAGGGAGGATGCTGCCAACTTCGTCAGGAGATGTGACAAGTGCTAGCGCCATGCCAACATACAGCGACAACCGGCAGAGCCGATCTCCCAGCTCTCATCCCCTTGGCCTTTTGCCCAGTGGGGAATGGACGTCCTAGGGCCATTCCCTTCTAACCGGGTCAACGAAGATTCCTGCTGGTGGCGATTGACTACTTCACTAAGTGGGTCGAAGCAGAGCTGCTAGCTCGGATCACTGAAGCCAATGTCTGCCAATTATTCTGGAAGTCAATTATCTGCCGCTTCGGGCTTCCCTACTGCATTATCACCGACAATGGGCGATAGTTTGACAACCGGGAGTTCGAAGGGTTCTGCACCGAGCACGGCATCCAGCACCACTTCACCTCGGTAGCTCACCCCCAAACAAACGGGGAGGCCAAGGTGACTTACCGGACCATCCTCCAAGGACTCAGAACCATACTGGACCAAGCCAAGGAAAGATGGGTGGAAGAACTTCTAAGTGTTCTGTGGGCCTACCACACTGCCCAGGACGGCGACGGACGAAACACCCTTCAACCTTATTTTCGGCACCGAGGCAGTCATTCCGGTTGAGCTCGGTGTACACATACTACGGGTGTAGCAATATGACGAAGCGCAGAACTCGACGCACCTTCTGCTCAACCTGGACCTCCTCGAAGAGACGAGGGACAAAGCTCGACTCTGAATGGCGGCGTACCTGCAATGAGTGGCACGGTACTATAATGCACGGGTAAGGCCAAAAGTCTTCAGACCCGACGACCTGGTGCTGTGCCGAGTCGAAGCATCTCAACCCCGTGAGTGTGGCAAACTCTCGCTGAACAGGGAGGGCCCCTATAAGGTGGTTGAAGCCCTCTCGCATATGGGGCATACTACCTCGAGGATCTGGATGGTGCTAAATTCTCTCGGACATGGAATGCCTGCAACCTGAGAAGATATTATCAGTAGTGTAAGGCCATCTTCCAATAATAATGAAAATCTCCTTTTACGCAAATGGCTCTTTGCCTTGCAGGAATATCACTGCCCGGCCCAAGGTCCGGCACGTTCGAGCCTGGAGCCCAGCTCTCCGGCACGTCCGAGCCTGGAGCCCAGCTCTCCGTTGTTAATAGCATAAGATCCTTACCCGCTAATGATTAAGATTCTCCTTGTGCGAATAATTTTGCCTTGTAGGAGAATCATTGCCCGACCCAAGGTCCGGTGCTCAAAGCCAGGAGCCTAGCTCTCCGGCCACCAAGTCTTTGAGCCCAGCTCCAAGACATCAAAGCCCTGAGCCAACCTCTCAAGCCATCAAAGCTCGGAGCCCAGCTCTCCACCCACCAAGTCTTCAAGCCCAGCTCCGAGACATCAAAGCCCGGAGCCCAGCTCTCCGACCACCAAGTCTTCGAGCCCAGCTCCGAGACATCAAAGCCCAGAGCCAAGCTCTCCGGCCACCAAGTCTTCAAGCCCAGCTCCGAGACATCAAAGCCATGAGCCAAGCTCTTAGACCATCAAAGCCCGGAACCCAGCTCTTCAGCCACCAAGTCTTCGAGCTCAACTCCGAGACATCAAAGCCTTGAGCCAAGCTCTCAGGCCATCAAAGCCTAGAGCCAAGCTCTCCGGCCACCAAGTCTTCGAGCCCAGCTCCGAGACATCAAAGCCCTGAGCCAAGCTCTCAGGCCATCAAAGCCCAAAGCCAAACTCTCCAGCCACCAAGTCTTCGAGCCCAGCTCTGAGACATCAAAGCTCTGAGCCAAGCTCTTAAGCCATCAAAGCCCGGAGCCCAGCTCTCCGGCCACCAAGTCTTCGAGCCCAGCTCCGAGATATCAAAGTCCGGAGCCATGCTCTCTGGCCACCAAGTCTTCGAGCCCAGCTCCAAGATATCAAAGCCCAGAGCCCAGCTCTCTGGCCACCAAGTCTTTGAGCCCAGCTCCAAGACATTAAAGCCTTGAGCCAAGCTCTCAGGCCATCAAAGCCCGGAGCCAAGCTCTCCGGCCACCAAGTCTTCGAGCTCAGCTCCAAGACATCAAAGCCTTGAGCCAAGCTCTCAGGCCATCAAAGTCCGAAGCCAAGCTCTCTGGCCACCAAGTCTTCGAGCCCAGCTTCGAGACATCAAAGCCCTGAGCCAAGTTCTCAAGCCATTAAAGCTCGGAGCCAAGCTCTCCGGCCACCAAGTCTTTGAGCCTAGCTCCGAGACATCAAACCCTGAGCCAAGCTCTCAGGCCATCAAAGCCCGGAGCCATGCTCTCCGGCCACCAAGTCTTCGAGCCTAGCTTCGAGACATCAAAGCCCTGAGCCAAGCTCTCCAAGACATCAAAGCCCTGAGCCAAGCTCTCAGGCCATCAAAGTCCAGAGCCAAGCTCTCCGGCCACCAAGTCTTCGAGCCCAGCTCCGAGACATCAAAACCCTGAGCCAAGCTGTCAGGCCATTAAAGCCCGGAGCCAAGCTCTCCGGCCACCAAGTCTTCGAGCCCAACTTTGAGACATCAAAGCTCGAAGCCAAGCTCTCCGACCTCCAAGTCTTCGAGCCCAGCTCCGAGACATCAAAGCCCTGAGCCAATCTCTCCGACCACCAAGTCTTCGAGCCCAGCTTTGAGACATCAAAGCTGGAGCCCAGCTCTTCAGCCACCAACTCTTCGAGCCCAGCTCTGAAGTATTCAAGCTCGGAGCCCAGCTCCCCGATGCTGAAGCCTGAAAGACCAACCCTTAGACAAAGTGAAACCCTCCTCTCTAATCTCACTGCATGCCTCAAAAAAAAAAGAGAAAATAAAGAAAGAAGGGGAGGGAGGCAAGGAGGACTCAATTTAAAACAGTTGAAAGGCTTATCTTCATTAGTGAAATGTTTGTTCATTTACAAGTGCTCCCGAGTCCCCGACATGCCGGGCGACCCAGTTTAGAAACAAAAGAAAAGGAATGAAGCCTACTCTACTCAGCCAGCCCCTTGTTGGGGCTGTGCGACTGCGGAGCTCCCTCTCCCGGGGGATGGCTTGCGCAGCCGGCCTTGACAATTGCCACTGGCGGGGAAGCCTCCAAGATGGTGATTGACTCCACTGCAGCGTCTAAACCTGGGCTTGGCTCCATGTTTGAAGCCCGGGGATAACTGAGGCGATGGCGGCCCTCATCCAGGATGAACCCCTCGACTCGCCCGGTAGGTACATGAAATCTTTGTAGAAAGAGTCTGACACCATTTCATAGAACTCAATGACGAACTCCTTCGAGGCCCTGTACCTTGCCATGGCCTCTTCCACGTCCTTCTTCGCCTCGGCGACTTGTTCCCTTGTCACTTCCGCAGACTTGGCCGCCTCTGCTACCTCCTTCTCAGTCGCAACCATCTTCTCCTTCGCTGCTGCCAGGTCGATCTGAAGGGACTGAGTGATCCCCTTCTGCCGGATTGCCTTAGTGTTGAACGAAGTTAGCCTCTTCTCGGTGGCCGCGAGCTCCTCGGCCTTGCTCCTTGACTGGCCTCATTCTTGGTCAAGGCTTTCCTGGAGCTCTTTTGCGTGCCCCTTGGCACCAGCGAGCTATTTCTCAAGATCCTTGATCTTCAGGCCAAGCTCCCCGTTAGCATTGGTCTTCTCCTTCATTTTGGCTCTCAAAGACTCGACCTCCGCTGCCCATTGCTAATCATTCTTCAGCCAGTTCCGGCAGTAGTCCCTGATCAGGAGGACCACGGCCCCGACCTGCATCATACAAGATATCAGCTACCAATGTAAAAATAAAAAAGAGAAAGGGGATCAAGAAGGCGAAGTCACTTACCTTGAAGAGCTGGGGGAAGACGCTGCTAATCGCATCCCCTAGCCGCTGTCCGGCCATCTCCTGCCGGTCGCATGATTGGATTGAGAAATCCATCATGCGCTCCGCTAACGCCTGATTCTAGAGCAGAGAGCTCTCTGGTCCCAGTTGGAAGGGGACCCGACAATAGTCCCTTTCCCTCCTACTCGCTTTGGGGGTCAAAGCGCTTGCCCCTCCAACCGAAGAGCCCTCGGGGGTAGGTTGAGAGCTTGGCAACCCCTCAGACGGCACCTCGGGCACCGGTTCAGTCCCCCCTCGTACCTCCTCCTCGACCTCGATGACAATAGGCCTTGATGGAGGAGGGGACATGACGGCGGTGGCGGCTATGGCCCTGGCCCGAATGACCACCTCAGGCTCCGAGGCTGGGACCGGTTCTTGTTGCCTCGACTGCTCTGGCACTTTCCTAACTACCCTCTAACTCAGCCCTGATGCCGTAGACACCGTCCTCCCTCCTTGTGCGAGAGCGGCCTCCGTCTCCCTCCTACTTGGCTCGGCCGGCACGGCGGGAGTGACCATTGACACGCTCTCGTCCTGAGCTCGTTTCGAGGAAGGCTCCTCGACCAGTCTAGATGGCGGCCTCTTTTTGGTGATCTCAAGCAGGTCGCTCTCCGAGAACCTCATGCTTGCGTACAGATTACACAATGTTAGTTCCAAGCTCAGAAAGGACAGAATAAGAGGCATAGAAGAAAGAAAAGCTTAAGTCGAACTCACCCAACCCCCTCGTTGGGTCGATCCTGGCATCAAAGAGGCTCTGCTCTGACAACAGAACCTCATGGGATGGAATCTGGGCGGTGCGGAGCTGCTTGTAGTCATCTATGTTAGCCACCTCAACTGCAGAGTTTTGATTAGGGGACTGATCCGGGTCGCTCCAGACCCAGTCAACCCCCTCGACCGTTGCGAAGAAGAATTTGCTTTTCCATCCTTTGATGGAAGAGGGGATCTTAAACCTGATGCCCTTCGGGCGAGAAGACAAGGACCACCACCCGCTCTCAATCGAGTGGTGCTTCAAGGTAAAGAATGCCCTGAATAAGGAGAACCGGGCGACGAACCCATGGAAGTGGTAGAGTACTATGAAAGAGAAGATGGTCCTAATGGCATTTGGGATAAGTTGAGCAGGAACGAGATGGTAATTGCTCAACACCGATAAGAAGAAGGGATGAAAGGGGAAGTGGAGCCCTCCTGAGAAGGTCTCCTCATAAAAGGCTATTCGGCCCGGGCCACTAGAAGTGACCCGGTCCCCTAGTCGGGGGATTAAAAGCCGAACAGAATGCGGGATGTCGTAGACATCCCGAATGGTCCCCAGCTCCTCAGTAGAGATCGTCGAAGTGATCCCGTCGGGACCTGTCGACCGGGCAGGCTCGGAGATGGGTTCAGTTAGAGGAGGATGAGAAGTATGAGAAAGACCATACCCTGGTTCCCTAATAGCTACGGGACCAGGGGGACGCCTCCTGCTGAACTCGAAACGCGCCCCCTCCCCCTCCTCATCGGAGGAAGAAGATGGCGGTCTCAGTGCAGAGGGACCGGCCTCACCCTGATTAGTGGAAGGATGGAAGCCCGGACTGAAACGGGACATCCATGAAAGTAGAAGAAGGGGACGGGCTCAGTTTGAAGAGAGCCCTAACCTCTGAAGAAGAACCCTGCTATGTTGGGGGGAGGAAGAAGAAGAAGACGAACCTGGTTCCTTATAGGGTCTGAGGCAATCGGGAAGAAGGGGAAGCCTGGGTACGGTGGCAGGCACGCAAAATTCGAAAGAATGGATGTTTTGGGCAAAACTTGCCTTACATTTTGAAGTGACCTGTTACACCCGTATCGTTACAGCCTCTCCGCCAACAGATTCACGTCACGTGCCGGACATCGGTGAGTGAGATGCCCCCGCCGCTCTAGATTCCATGCCGGCAATATCTACTCGAACGTGGCCACGTGGTCCCTCCGCACTGGCTCAGGGAACTGTTTCATGAAGTGACGGCGATCATAGTCATTATTGCACCGGATCCTCGCCTTTTTATGTCAGCACCATAATTACTCCTTTCAACTCGAGCATCGTGCACTAACGAGCCTCAGGAGTGGGGGGCAAATGATGTGGTAGGATCACTGACGTGGAGCACCTGTCAGATGCCATGTTGGAGAAGGCCGCCATGTCGAATACTCTACTCGGACTCCTTCGTCAGGCTGAGCTCCCTCAGAACTCCGGGGCCGCCTGTCGAAGTCGAGCTCTATCCTCCACCAGGTTGGTCCCCGCAAGGCCGGGATGCTTAGGTCGATGCCGAGCGGCACCCCCCAGAGCTAGTCCCTCGAGGTCGAGCCCCATGGTCTGGAGTCGATCTCGGCCCTCCTCTGCCATGCAGAGCCCCTCTGAGGTCGAGTCCTCTGGGCTGGAGCCACGCCCTGCAGTCATCCATCAAGTCGAGCTCGCCCGAAGTCGAGCTCCTTTGGTCCGGAGTCGAGCTCAACTCTCCTCCGCCAAGTGGAGCCACTTCGAGGCCGAGCCCCTCGGAGTTCAGCTCTGCCTCTCCAGCTTGGCCTCTAGCTCGGGCGAAAGCACTGGCAAGCAAATAAATGACACCATCATCCCTGGACGCCGACGAGCTGCCCGAGGGTCACAAAGAGGCAGCCCCCGGGCCGCAATAACTACATGCGACTGGCACTTACACTAGAAGAGGGAGAATCTCTACGATCGAGGGGCCACACTCTTCACCAACCGTCTGAACCACCCGGAACAAGAAGTCAACTAGGAGATTCGAATCCTGGGAGTGACGGCCCCTCGATCGAGGCACTGCCAAGTTTTCTAGAATGAAGCGACCGAAAGGAATGTCAGAGTGCACGGTAGGTTCTCCTATCGCGAATCGGGATAGACGTCCCGTCCATGGCACGAGTCACCACCACACGTGCCTGCCAGCACGGGGAAGATCCCGAGGTAGGCGTCCAACAATCACCAAGCCTTAAAAGAACCATCAGCACCCCTAGTGGGGAGGTAACTCGAGAAAACTCAACTCAAACAAACAAAAATTCAAGAAAGTCAGGGAGAAGAGGCCATACAGAAAATCTCTCTAGCTCGGCCACCATCCTCCCAGCACACTTGCGATTCACTCTCATACTATTCACTCCTCCTAGCATGGAGTCCATCAAGAGGGGCTCGACCAGGAGGATCTGTTCCCCTGGATCATCACTGACTTGACCGTCGGAGTGCCCCCGCCGGAATCCCCAGCCTGGGTCACTAACCATGTTTTTGCAGGTCCAGAAGAATAGGGCAGCCCGGAAGATCGGAAGTGTGATTCAACATTGATAGCAGCTACGGGCCACGACGATCCTGGTAGCAATAACTGTGAAAAAGAAACACTTTACTTATACTTGTCAGCCATAGAAGAAGCAGTTAGTTCGGTGCTGGTATGAAGAGATGCCAATCATTTACAGAAGCCGATCTATTACACTAGCAAAGTGTTGCATGAAATAGAAATCCGATACCCCAGAGTGCAAAAGATTATCTTTTCTCCAGCGGTGGTAGCGAAGCATCTTTGGCCCAATTTCCAGGCCCATTCCATTATGGTTCTGACAGATCAGCCCTTAAAAGCCATTCTTCGTTGTCCTGACATCTCAGGAAGGATAACTAAATGGGCTTTGAAGTTAAGGGAATTTGATATTGAGTACCAACCTAGGTCAGCAATGAAAGTACAAATTTTGGCTGATTTCATAGCAAAATGTACATGAAAATCCAAAGAGGACCAACCAAGAGCCGAAGAGGAAAGTACCGAAGATGGTTCGGAATTCATTTGGATGTTACATGTAGATGGTGCTTCAAACGCCAACGGTTGCGGCGCAGGATTAATTTTGGCTTGTCCGAATGGGCAAGTTATTAAATATGCTTTTCGGTTTTCTTTCCAAGCTTCGAATAACTAGGCAGAGTATGAAGCACTTATTGCTGGGCTTAGAATCTCCCAAAAATTGGAGATTAAAAAGATCAAAGTTTTTTCCGATTCGTAGCTGATGGTGAATCAAGTAAAAGGTGATTTTGAAGCCCGGAATCTAAATATGATTCAATACTTAGAAAAAGTCCGAAGCTTGACGTCCGAGCTGGAGCATTTTGAGGTTGTTCATGTGTCAAGGACAGAAAATTCTCGGGCAGATGCTCTTTCGCGACTTGCAACCACTGCACCAGATTCTCTTGGAAAAACATATGTAGAATATCTTAAAGATCCCAGCATATCAGAGCCTACAATTGAAGTGTATCAAGTTGAACATGAACCTTCATGGATTGACCATATTCTTAAATTTTTGAAGGAAGGCACCCTACCCGAAGACAAGCTAGAAGCTAAACGACTTTGATGGATGGCCTCTCAATATGTGATCTTGAATGAAACATTATATAAGAGGTCTTTCACGCAGCCCTTGCTAAAATGTTTGGGGACGTCCGATGCTGATTACGCACTCAGGGAAGTGCATGAAGGAATATGTGGAGATCATCTGGGGGACAGATCTTTGGCGTACAAGATAATTCGTCAAGGTTATTATTGGCCAACCATCCAAAAGGATTCTGCAGAATTTGTCCGAAGATGTGATCACCGTCAAAGATACTCCAATGTGCAAAGACGGCCTGCGAATCATTAGCTCCATTGACAGCTTCCTGGCCTTTTGCACAATGGGGAATGGACATTCTTGGTTTGTTTCCTCCAGATCTGGGTAGCGAAAATTTTTCATAGTGGCAATTGACTATTTTATAAAGTGGATCAAAGCTGAAGCATTGGCATAGATCATTGAAGCAAAGGTTGAAAATTTTGTGAGAAACTTCATCATCTTCCATTTTGGAATTCCTTATTCTATAATAACTGACAATGGAAGATAGTTTGATAATCTGAAGTTTAAGGGCTTCTGCACCCAATATCACATTTTTCATAAGCTTACTTTGGTGGGATATCCTCAATGTAATGGAGAAGCAAAAGTGACAAACAGAACCATTCTTTATGGTCTTAAGACTAGATTGAATGATGCTAAGGGATCATGGGCCGACGAATTAAACTCAGTTCTTTGGGCATACTGAACCACTCCCAAAACATTTACTGGTGAATCTCCATTTCATCTATCTTATGGCACTGAAGCAGTCTTTCCTATAGAGATCTCTTTACAATCTCTGCGGATTGATCATTATAAAGAGCCCGAAAATTCTGAATGCAGAGTTGACCTGGATTTGCTACAAGGTACATGACTTCAGGCACAATTGAAAATGGCTGCCTATCAGCAAAAAATTGTAAAATACTATAACTCTCGTGTAAAGGAATGGGTCTTTCATCCTGAGGATCTGGTTTTGCGAAAGTCTGAAGTATCCAAACCTTCCGAACAAGGAAAGCTCTCTCCCACATGGGAAGGTCCATATTGAATTAAAGAGGTTATTCGACCCGGGACTTATCGGTTGGAAACCTTAGAAGGTGTTCTACTGCCTCGACCTTGAAATGTACAAAACCTCCGCAAGTATTTTAATAAAGATTTTTATTCAAGGTCATCAAGATATATTTAACTGTTCTATCTTCATCCATTTTTAAAAGGCATAAGGATGATCCTCGTGATCTACCTTACAAAGTACCGAGGTAGGCTTAACCAGCTTATCTTAATTTTCTTTTCTTTAAGGCATAAGGATGATCTCCGTGATCTACCTTACGAAATGCCGAGTTGGGCTTAACTAGTCCATCTTAATCAAAAAGGCATGAGGATGATCTCCATGATCTACCTCACAAAGTGCTGAGGTGGGCATGATCAGCCTGTCTTAATTCTATTTCTAAAAGGCATGAGAATGATCTTCGTGATCTACTCTATGAAATGTCGAGGTAGGCCCGATCAGCCTATCTTAACCCTTGATCAAAAGGCATAAGGGTGATCCAAGCGATTTATCCCGTAAAAATGCCAAAGGTTAATCAACCTTTCATTCATAATGAAGATGCAAGTGACCCACACGGTCTATTTTATCATAAGTCAGAAGACTTAGTGAATTCTCAAGTTCGGAGACTTGGTATCCTCATCTAGAGATGATATTCTTTCTTATCTCAATTATCTGGAATTCTCTTAAGTCTAAAGACTTAGTGAATCTTCAAGTCCGAAGACTTGGCTCTTATCTGGAGATTTGGTACTCTTCTCAATTATATGGAATTATTCTATGTCCGAAGACTTAGTGGATTTTCATGTCCGAAGATTTGTTTCAACTATCTGGAGTTCTTCTAAGTCCAAAGACTTAGCAAATCTTCAAGTCTGAAAACTTAACTCTCTTATTTGGAGACTTAGTACATTTTCCGGATCCAGAAACTTATTATTTATTTGAAGACTTAGGGTCATTCTTATTTTGATATTATTATTTAATATGATATAATCTTGGGCCAGATTTGGGAATTCTATTTCTTAAAAGATTATTATTCCAAATCCGAGGACTTAGCATTATAATATACTTCGGAGGTTTCAATCGTGTTATTATCCGAAGACTTTATACTTGGGACAATTACCATTTACTCATATGTACATTCACAGAGAAATATCTCATTGAAAAAGATTTTCATTGATAAAATCTTACATTTTTTCAAAAGGAGAAATAAAAAGGAAGAAGTTACAAATCACCTTCTACGGCTTTGGTAAGGTTGATCGGATTGTTTACTTCTTCGGCTGTCGCTGGTGCTTCGGGACCTTCTTGTGATTCAGGTTCCCTTGGATCTTCGAGAGCAAACATTTGAATTCCTGAAATATCCAAATTTGGGTAAAGGTTTTGCACCTCTTTCACCCCATCATTGAAGCCTCCTTTATAACTATGGGTCCCTGCTTCAATCATTTCTCTTTCAAAAGCCGAAGATGCCTTATAATCTTCTACTGCCCTTCTCAGCTAATCTTTTAAAGATTGAATCTCTTTAGCATTCTCTTCGGCCTTCTTGACAGCCTCTTCGGACTTATGGTGGGCTTCCTTGAGTAGAGCTTCCAGAGACCGAACCTTATTCTTTCTCTTCTTGAGTCTTGCCTCCTGTTCAGAGTTCTTTGATTGGATTTTTTCTACATCAATTTTTAAGCTCTGAACCAAGGCTTCACTTTGGGCAAGTCTCTCCTCCATAGCCTGCCTTTGTTCCTCGACTTTTGTCTTTTCAGCCTCAACCGCCTTCATTTTTTTCTTCATTCTTTTATAATTATCTCTGAAATCAAAGATGCTTTCTTCCATGATGGTGATATCATGGATCATCTGCATTAACAAATGGAAAAGTTAGCAACAACAGATTTATGCTTTGAAAACACAAAATCCGATGCTTACCTTTAGCACGGATGAGAACACCGAGTCAGAAACATCTTCAATACATCGAGACTTAGTATTGTCCCAGTCCTTGGGCAATACAACCTCCTTCCGAAGAGGCATTCCACCTGGGGTCATCTTCGGATAGATATTTTGCTCTTTCCTTTCTTTTCTCCTTTGGAGGTGAAATTAAGGATTCCTTGTCAAATGCCAAATCACGTTGATTCGGAGAGGGCCTTGGATGGGGACTCTTCGATGGGGATCTCCTTGGGGATGGACTCTTTGAAGGTTCAGGTGAACTTGGCATAGTGGGAGGTATCTCTTCGTCCGATGTGGGCCTTATTGGAGGAGTGCTCGAGCTCTCTTCAGCTCTTCTTTTCTTTCGGACTTCGAACTCTGGCGGAATAGGTACTGCCCTCTTCCTAGAAGCCTGCCGAACTTTATCAAGCTTCAGTTTCATTAGTTCACCTGCAGTTCAAAGAAAGAATATCATTAAAAAAAGGGGGGGGGGGGGGGGGAGATCCGAAGACCACTATCTCTATACCTAATGCTGGGACTTCGCTGATATGGGCACGTTGAAGGTTTTCTTCTTTCAGCAGTTCTTTAAACAGGAAAATTTTCGGCTTTAATAAAGTTTCAAAGTCTTTGAGATTGGCTTTCAGAACTCTCTTTCCCATGTTAGCATCCAAACGCGGAGCTTTCCATTCAGTATTGAACCCCCAGTTGGTATAGTATACAAAGAAGAAACATGGTTTCCACCCATGTCTGGCACTAGGGGTTCCTTTTATTAGTCTTCGGCCTAGGTGAGGACTTATGACCCACCATCCCTTACCATGGAAGTCTCTTTTTAGTACAAATAAAGAAGTAAAAAGGGAAGTCCTCGGTTCTACATTCCGAAGCTTGCAAAGAATCAGAAATCTGTAGATGTTCCTAAAGCTATTCGGAGTTAGCTAGGCTGGAACAATTTGATAAAGATTGAAAATTTTTGTAAAAAGGGGATGAAGTGGAAGTCGAAGACCGACTTTAAGGTGACCTTCGTATATGGAAATTGATCTCAGAGGAGGGTTGTCTACCCTTTCTTCGAGTTTTGGGAGGATTAATTTGAAAGTTTGCGGAATATGGAAACGTTGCTTAATACTTTCTACCTTGGCAAGCGTAAGGGAACTAGCAACAATATCGGGAGATCTCTTCGGACTCCTCTTCCTACCTGAACCTTTTCTCCTGCTGGTTTCATCTCCCGGCGAACCCCTACCAGTGTCACTTCCCAGCGAACCCCTACCGATTTCACCTCCCGGTGGTCCCCTACTGGTTTCACCTCCCAGTGGTCCCCTACTGGTTTCACCTCCCGGCGAACCTTTGCTAATGAAAGGACTCCTAATGGACTCTGACATTGTAAAGAAGTAAAAAGGAATAAGGAAGAAGGACTTCTACCTCCGAGAGAAACGAAAATGGTGGGTTGTAGCGCGGAGCAGAAAGGAGCGCGGAAGTGAAGAAAGTTCTCTTTCTGAAACTCTCCTCCTTTTTATAGGTGAAGTTATGGGATTTTGAGGCGATTCAGAGATCTTCTCGATCGTGCACCGTATTAACGGCCTCAATCATGGGTATGATTTCTTTATAACCGTTCATCAATAAGGCGACGATTGTGATCTGCGTGAAAAGCCATAGAGGGCCACGATGATCTTTTAACTTTGATCAAGCCTTAAATGGCTTCCACGTATCTTGCCTCGATTAGGTAAAGCCTTTTGTTAAAAGAGATTTCTCAGAGATTTTCCAGATTCGAAACGTTTTTCTTCGAATCAGGAAATGAAAAGGCGACACGTGTTTTCACCACGTCTTTCATGCCACCTAGAAGTTATTGCGAAAGACGTGTCATAAATCAATGCATCATTATTTAGTTACTACTAAATGACAAATTTTAAATACTCCCATTTTTCAAAATTAAATCATTTCGAGCTTGGAAGTGGGGGGCAGCTGTTATGATATCCTGTTTTTATTTTAATTAATTGCTGAGTTATTTTTTGAATCAATTATATATTTTTTTGGTTTATTGGTCAAATCAATATGCAAAGGAAAATATCTCTTGGACTTGATGAAGATTTTGATCTACAATAGGATGTTTTATATCTTCGGCTTCGTATCTTTTTCTTGGTCCGAAGAGTATGCCTAACATCTTTATGTATCTGGCTTCATATCTTTATCTTGGTCCGAAGACCATACCTAACAATCTTTATATCATCAGCTTCGTGTCTTTTTCTTGGTCCGAAGAGTATGCCTAATATCTTTATGTCTCTGGCTTCGTATCTTTATCTTAGTCCGAAGACCATGCCTAACGTCTTTATATCTCCGGCTTCGTATCTTTTTCTTGGTCTGAAGATTAAGCTTGTCAACCTTATGTCTTGGGCTTCATATCTTGTCTGGTCCAGAAGCCAAGCTTATTAACCTTATGTCTTCAGCTTCGTATTGTTGTCTTGGTCCGAAGGCCAAGCCTTTCAGTTGAACATCTTCAGCTTTATTCCTTCAACATAATCTGAAGAGCATGTTATCTCGTATTCAAGACTGTAAGTGTTTATCTTTCTTTGCTATCTCCAAAGAAATTCTTCTGAAGTGTATAGCTAACATTCCCTTTATGAGCGCTACTAAAGAAAATGTTGAGCTCACTTCGGATCTACTCTAAAAAGGAGAGGCATATTAAATATGTGGGCTTTTCCAATCCCGAAACAATTGAAATTTGTTTTGGTTGTTGCAACCACCCACATGGTCGAAATCCTCATATTGGATAAACTCCGAAATGACTGATTTTCTGACCTCCACTACTTATAGTTATTAGGAGGTTGTGTTTGCCAACTCCCATAACCGTAAGTAGTTACGTTGAAGCCTATAAATACTGGTAAGAGGGAACACTCGAGATAAGCGAAACTCATTCTCAGAAATTTGAATTCTTTCCTTTCTCTCTCTGCTTTCAAGCTCTCTATTCTGTTGCCTGAGTTCTTGTTGACTTTGGCATCGGAGTGTCCCCCGTCGAAAGATTTCCGATCAAGGGATTTGTTTTGCAAGTTCCGGGCGATGGTAAACCAGCGGGCGAGCTACTCCATCCAGCCGGCAGGGATTCAGCGTCAACATTTACCATATATTATTGTTATATTTATAGATTTAGAAAGGACAAAGATAGATTTTTATTATATTTTATAATTTAAGTTTTTGGTTAATCGAAGTTATCAATTAGATATTGAAAATCAAATTGATTAAAAAATTTTGATTTGGTTTAAATCAAAATCAAGATTTTTAAGAGAAAAATTGAATCAAATATTAAAATAATAAATGGTTTGGTTTGGTTTTTGGCTAACCAAATCGTTTGCGCATCCTAACCTCAAATATTTTTTCAAAAGGGCATGTACAGAACCATCCAAAATTAGGCAAGCAGCTGATGAGACTCCCATAGAAACAATGCTGTTCAATTATTAGAGTTTTGTGAACCATGGAAATAGCCATCATGGCTGTCTGCCTTGTGGGATGTACACTCATGGCTGGGTAGAACATGGATGTATCTAATTCAAACTCGCATTCATTTGTTGTTTCCACAACAAACCACGTTCAAAATTAGACACATTTTGCATTCCCAATACAGCCAATATTCTTCAACAAATACGCTGCTTACCCATGAATAACATTACATGTCTCCAGATTTAATCCCCATTTATTTCTAGTTTACATGATGAAAGAAGCCAAGTAGCTGGTCTACCGTGATATAATATGTAGAGCTGATTTTGACCTTTGAACGATTTCCTATTTTAAGGTCAGTCTTGACCATTCATTAGGATTGATTCGATTTAGAGATCTAAGAAATCCCTCTTGTTGCTGCAACTTCTCCTAGACAGGATCCGGTTAGCTATGCTGGAGTGCTCCTCTCCCGGTCGATTTGCAACAAAGTCTCCAAGGCGCCGGTGGTGTTTCGGCGGGAGACACTCCGATGTTTAAATCAGTAGGAGCTTGAAGGCAACAGAACGGAGGAATTTGAGAAGCAGCGTATGGAGCAGGGAAGAGTGAACTTAGCTTAAAACGGGGTCCCCAGGTACCTTATATAGGCACGGAACAGTCCAAAATCCATTAGGAAGGAGTCCAAAAAAGATCGGTTTGCCCCTAGGAGGATCTGGTGAGTGGCCACGTGGTGTCCGAATGGAGCGGCATCGTGGGAGTAGTGGAGTAGTACTACTGATGTGGCAGGAGTTTGTTATAACAGAAGAGGTTTCTGGAATTCTCTGGACCATGAAATGGGTCGGTCGGACGTCGACCGAGAGGGCCGACCGGTCCTCCGAGGGAGGGTGTCTGTGGAGCAGTGGGCCGGACCTCAGCAGGAGCGGGCTGTCGGACCTTTACTCCGGTGGGTCGGTCTTCTGAAGGAAAGTAGTGAGTCGGACCTCAACAAGAGCAGGCCGTCGGACCTCTACTCTAGTGGGTCGGTCTTCGGTCGAGGTGTGGCCGTCGAAGCTTAAACAGAGCGATCCGACTGGACCGCAAAGAGGGGCTAGTCCAGCTCGATGATGAGCCGGTAGGGTATAACAGTTGCCCCCTTACCCTTGTCTTTCGAGCGGGTCTGTAGACTCAAAGGGCGAGGAAATTAATTGGCAATCAATGCGCCATCCTTAAGATGATGGCGAATCCGATTCAGCGTGCTGCGACCGGTCGTCTTCTGCTCCGAAACTCCCTCTTGGACAGGTGTCAGTGCCGGATTGGCGGCGACAGGAGAGGCAATTATTGTTGGTGCGGTGCCATAATGGGCTGTCAGCCAGAAATGCCCGCTCGATGCGCCCCTGATGCAACGTGGGCCATGCGGTGAGACCCGAGCGGTTGGCACGGCACCTAGAATGGCTTATCCATCGTCAATCAGGCGGTTATGCGGATCATGATCAAAACACGATCCGACGTGTCTCTTCGGCTTCCTCGTCCAATCAAGGAGTCGCGTCGCTTGCCACAGATCACGGCGCTCGAGGGGCGCTGGGAGGTGGCCCCTTGGCTCCTATAAAAGGAGGGGCGGATGCCCGGAGGGGGTGTTTCGCTATGCTTGGGTTTGGAGAGAGAGAGAGACTTCTTCTCTTGTTGCCTTTGTCTTTGCTAGGAACTTTGCCCACCAGGTTAGTTCTGCCTCCGTCCTCTCCTTCTCCTCTTTTAGCCACCACTGAAATGGCCTCTGGTAGGAGCTTGGTCCGTGGGAATAGGGTACCCGGTCCATATGATATTGCCACGACCATGACCAGAGATAGGGTAGAAAATCTTAGGATCGTCTACGGCATTCCGACCACCCTACACCACACCGTTCCTAGTAAGGAAGGGAGAGTGAACGGCCCACTGAACCTAGGGTACTTGCTCTGTACGAAGATTACCTTAAGGCCGGTCTACGACTTCCACTACATAATTTTTTCGTCTAGATCTTCAATGGCTACAGAATTATCCCTTCACAACTGACCCCGAACAGCATTTGGGTCATCTGTGGCTTCCTGGTCATTTGCCGGGAAGCCGAAATCGAACCAAGGTTATCTCTGTTTTCCAATTTTTTCTTTTTGAAACAGAACTTTCAAAGCAAGGAGTGGTAGATGTTTAGTCCTCGCCCTAGCCGGAAGATACTAGGGGGGCTTCCGTCGGCCATTCACGGGTGGAAGTCTATTGGCTCCACCCAGTGATTTTGATGAATAACAAAACATTGAGGACATATTATATACTAATGCATATTTCAAGTTATGAGTTTTCAGGAAGAAAGCACCTCAAAATCTTAAAAACTTATGTTTCATGGCATGTCATGGCACGGAGCATTTCTCACAAATCTGGACATCCTCTTCATGGAAAAAGGGCATCTACATGATTAAATATTATGTGTTTATGATTCATTAAGTTTCAAGATTTATATTTATGTTTTTGAGGTTATTTACACTTGAATCTGAGCTTTTTAGTCTCAAGTGTCGACACCTGGAAAGTCAAGTGTCGACACTTCAGCATTTGGCACGAATAAAAATCCTTGGCACGCCAAGTGTCGACACCCAGAACCAAGTGTCGACACCAAGTGTCGACACTTAGGTTTCCAAGTGTCGACTCAAGGCCTGAGAATTTTGAAAATATAGAACTTTGTCATTTGATAATTTTTGTGTCAAGTGTCGACACCTGTGCATCAAGTGTCGACACTTGAAAGTTCAAGTGTCGACACCTAGAGATCAAGTGTCGACACCTGACCGCCAAGTGTCGACACCTGACAGCCAAGTGTCGACACTTGCAGCCTGACAGCTCTAATGGATCTATTTTTCTGATTTGCAGAACTTGATTTTCAAGCTCCAAATGGCTATTTTCGAGGTTCCAACGGTCACAAACCATTTTTTGGAAGGTTCTTGGTGTATTTAACCTCCACCAACCTCATTCTAAAGAGAAGGAAGTGCATTGAAGTGTATTCAAGTCTACTCAAAAGCCAAAAAGCCTATATTCTCTCAAATACTTCACATCAAGAGCCTTTTATAGTTTGATTCCTTGAAAAGCCTACAAGCTCATCCTTACTTCATTTCAAAAGAGGCACTTTGAAGGATATTCCAAGAAAGAGCCAAGACAAAGCATCAACTTGAGCTTCAAAGATTCCATTCTACTCTTGAAGAGAGTTTGTTTTAGTTTTAAAATTGTATATAAGTTTTTACATTGTGATTTGACCTTGCTTTCAAGGGTGTCTTGAAAGAAGGTATTGTGGTTTGTTAGTGAGCCAAAGGGATAAAACCAACTAGGGTTAACTTGTGAGCCCGAAGATAAAACAAGTGTTAAGGTTTGTTGGTAAGCCTAAGTGATAAAACCAACTTAGGTTTTGACTTGTGAGCCTTGTGAAAAACAAGTCAGCTGTAATCTTGTTTGGATTATAGTGAAATTCCCAAGGATGGCTTGGGGAGTGGATGTAGGTGCTAGGTTTGCACCGAACCACTATAAACCTTGTGTTTGTGTGTGATTGCTCTCTTCCTCTCTTGCTCTTTGATTATTGCTACTGCTTTAAATCTCTTGCATTGAATTTATCATTTTTCACTAGCACCACTAGTCCCTCTCATTATTGTTTTAAATTTTCTAAAAGACCCAATTCACCCCCCCTCTTGGGCTCCATTTCTGGGCAACAAGTGGTATCAGAGCACCGGTACTCTCTTGTAGGTCCAAGGATCATGAGTAAAAGATCATGGCAGCCCCAATAGGAATGGGTATAGTTGAAGGTTAAGCTTCAAATCGTCCCCCACTTTTCAATGGCACAAATTACACATACTGGAAGACACGCATGTGCATATTTATTCAAGCTCTTGACTATAATTTGTAGATGACAATTGTAAAAGGTCCTCATCAGCCTACGATGTTGATTAATGGCATTCTCACTCCAAAGATGGAAGATGATTGGGATGAGAATGACATTAAGCAAATCGAGCTTAATGCTAAGGCTATGAATCTATTATTTTGCTCTCTTGACCCAAGTGAATTTAATAGAATATCTAATTGTCTCTCCGCCAAGGAGATTTGGGATACATTTGAGGTTACCCATGAGGTACACACCAAGTGAAAACTACCAAGGTCAACATGCTTATTCATATGTATGAAATGTTTAAAATGGAACTTACTGAGTCTATTAGTAAGATGTATACTAGGTTCACAAATATTATGAATGGCATGAGAAGCCTAGGAAAAATTATTTCTAACGGTGAACTTGTGAACAAACTTCTCAGGTCTCTACCAGTTTCTTGGGATGCAAAAGTAACAGCTATTGAAGAAGCCAAGGATGTCAACACTCTTCCACTTGAACAACTGTTGGGTTCACTAATGACCTATGAGCTCTCCCTCAAACAAAAGAATGGAGAGGTCGATAAAAAGAAGAAAGTAATCGCATTCAAATCTATTGCGAGAGAGGAATCAAGCGAAGACTCCGAAGAAGATGATGAAGAAGATGAGACGGCTCTATTGGCGAGAAAGTTCAGAAGGTTCATGAGGAAGAAAATGTTCAACTTCAAAAAGAAACCTCTGAAAGGTGAGCCAAGTAAAGAGAAGGACAAAGAAAAGGAGAAGGAGCAGCCTACTTGTTTTGAATGCAAAAAACCCGGCCATTTCAAGGTAGACTGCCCCTTGCTAAAGAAAAGTAGAAGAAAGCTGAGAAAGAAAGCCATGCTGGCAACTTGGAGTGAAAGTGAGGACTCCAGCTCTGAGGAAGAACAGCAGGAGGTGGCAAACTTCTGTTTGATGGCTGATCATGATGAGGTATGTTCTGAAACAGAAAATAAATTTACTTTTGATGAGCTTCATGAAGTTTTTGACGAATTAGTCATAGAATTTCAAAAACTAAAATCAAAACATAAAGATTTAAAGAAGCAAAATTTGGATTTAGCCGAAACAAATGACAAGCTTTCAAATGAAAATGAATGCCTTCTTCTTCAAAATAAAAAATTAAATGATAAGATTGTAGCACTTGAAAAAGAAAAAGAAGTCTTGAAAAAGAAAAGTGCCTCACTTTCAAATGAAAATTTGTCAAAACAAAGCAAAGAAGTTTTAAATGAAAACAAAAGATATAAAGAAGAAATTGAAAAATTAAAACCTTTTGTAGAAAGATTTACTTATAGTTCTGAAAAATTGAATTTGCTTTTGAATAACCAAAGAGCAGTATTTGATAAAGCAGGTTTAGGATTCAGAACTCATAAGAAATAAAAACTTTTTAAAAATTTCTTTGTGCCTGCATCTTCATCCATTACTTGCTATACTTGTGGTACTAAAGGACACAAATCTTATATATGCAACAAAAGAAGATTAAGTAACACTAAGAAAGTTTGGGTTCCAAAAGGAACCAATGCCACTAACCAAAAAGGACCCAAGATGGCTTGGGTACCTAAAGTCTCCACTTGATCTTTATTGCAGGTATGCCTTGCAACCAATAAGAGAAGGATGTGGTACCTTGATAGCGGTTGCTCAAGGCATATGACAGGAGATGTGGAGCAGTTCTCATCGCTCGAATATCAAAATGGTGGCAATGTAACTTTTGGTGATAATGGAAAGGGCAAAATTATCGGTATTGGTAAAGTCCATATCACCCCTTCTTCTTATATTGATAATGTCTTATATGTTGATGGTTTGAAACATAACTTGCTTAGCATTAGCTAGTTTTGCGACAAAAATTTTAAAGTTGTTTTTGAATCTTCTTTGTGCATTGTTTCTACTCTAGATGACAATGGCATTAAGTTCATTGGTCATAGGCATGGCAATTTATATGGTTGATCTTGATGATCTCCCTATTCAAAATGGTCAATGCCTAGTGGCAATGGAAGCCAAGATCGATGAAACTAGTTGGCTTTGGCATCGCAGACTAGGGCATGCAAGCATGCATTTAATTTCAAAACTTAGCAAAAAGAACTTGGTAAAGGATTTGCCTAAACTCAATTTTGAAAAAGACAAGATCTGCAGTGCATGTCAACTTGGAAAACAAACCAAATCCTCTTTCAAACCAAAAGGAGTAATCTCTACATTTAGACCTTTGGAGTTGCTTCACATGGACCTCTTTGGGCCAACTAGAACATCTAGTTTGAGAGGTAAGAAGTACGGTCTAGTCATTGTAGATGATTTCTCGTGATTTACATGGGTCATGTTTTTAGCACATAAAGATGAAACTTTTTCTGAATTCATTAGATTTCATAAAAGAGTTTGAATGAAAAAGGTGTTTCAGTCGTATCTTTGAGAAGTAAACATGGAACCAAATTTGAAAATGCTGATTTTGATAAATTTTGTATTGAAAATGGCATTCATCATAATTTTTCTGTACCTAGGATACCTCAACAAAATGGGGTAGTAGAAAGAAAAAATAGAACTCTTGAAGAAATGGCATGCACCATGCTTTGTGAAAATGACTTACCTAGATATTTTTGGGCGGAAGCCATAAATACTGCATGCTATGTTTTAAATCGAGTTTTAATTCAACCGATTCTAAAGAAAACACCTTATGAGCTTTGGAAGGGTAGAAACCCTCAATTCGTTATTTTCATATTTTTGGATGCTGTTGTTTCATCTTAAATAATGGTAAGGTAAATTTGATGCCAAATCAGATGAGGGAGTCTTTCTAGGCTACTCCGCATCTAGTAAGGCATACAAGGTCTTCAACAGAAGAACACTTGTTGTTGAAGAATCCATACATGTGGTATTTGATAAATCTAACCAAAAATCTTCAAGAAAAGAAGATGTACTTTCTGATGAAACAGGTAGCAAGAAAACTGAAGGAATAAACAACAATGAAGGGCTTACCAAGGAACAGAACGATGATCAAAACACTGAAGGAGATCAAGCACAAGGTGATGAAAACATGTCAACGGTTGATCCATTACCAAAAGAATGGAGGTATGCTCATGGACACCCAAAAGAACTAATTATCGGTGATCCATCTAAAGGTGTAAGTACTCGATCATCCCTTAGAAATATCTGTGATTACTTAGCTTTTGTTTTTCAAATTGAACCTAAAACTATTGAGGAAGCTGAATGTGATAGTAATTGGATAAATGCTATGCAAGATGAACTTAACCAATTCAAAAGGAACAATGTTTGGACATTAGTAGATAGGCCTTCAAATACTTCAATTATTGGTACAAAGTGGGTTTTTCGAAATAAACTTAATAAAAATGAAATAGTTACTAGAAATAAGGCTAGACTAGCTGCCAAAGGATACAATCAGGAGGAAGGAATAGATTTTGATGAAACATTTGCTCATGTAGCTAGACTTGAGGTAATTAGGCTATTGTTGGCTTTTGCTTGCTTCATGAATTTTAAATTGTATCAAATGGATGTTAAAAGTGCCTTTTTAAATGGTCTAATTGAAGAAGAGGTTTACGTTGAGCAACCCCTTGGTTTTGAAAATTCTAAATTTCCAAATCATGTTTACAAACTTCATAAAGCTTTGTATGGATTGAAACAAGCTCCAAGAGCTTGGTATGATCGTTTAAGCTCCTTGTTGCTCAAAAATGATTTTACTAGAGGTAATGTAAACAAAACTTTGTTTTTAAAGAAAAAGAATGATGATTTCTTAGTAGTACAAATCTATGTAGATGATATAATATTGGTGCTACTAATGAATCTCTTTGTCAAGATTTTGCAAAGTTAATGCAGGGTGAGTTCGAGATGAGCATGATGGGAGAACTAAATTTTTTTCTCGGACTCCAAATAAAGCAAACCAAAGAGGGGATCTTCATCAACCAAGCAAAATACACAAAAGAAATACTCAAGAAGTTTGGGATGGAGAACACTAAGCCTTTAGGTACCCCTATGAGCTCTACTTGTAGACTTGACAAGGATGAATCAGGTAAATCTATTGACCAAAAATTATATCATGGCATGATCGGTTCATTGTTATATCTTACAGCCAGTAGGCCAGATATCATGTTTAGCGTCTATATGTGTGCTAGATATCAGTCTAATCCTAAAGAGTCTCATCTTTTAGCTGTTAAATACATACTTAGATATCTATCTAGTTCAATTGAAATTGGTTTATGGTACTCTAGAGATTCTTCATTTGAATTGATTGCTTATTCAGATGCTGACTTTGCTGGGTGTAAACTTGATCATAAAAGTACTATTGGAACCTGTCAGTTTCTTGGAGTAAATTTGATCTCTTGGAGTAGCAAAAAATAGAACTCAGTTGCTTTATCTACGGCGGAAGCCAAATATATAGCAGCTGGAAGCTGTTGTGCTCAAATCCTTTGGATCAAACAACAACTCGAAGATTTTGACATTAAACTAACTAAAACACACATAATATGTGACAATACTAGTGCAATCAATCTATCTAAAAATCCTATGCAACATTCAAGAAGTAAACACATTGAAATAAGACATCATTTCATAAGAGATCATGTACAAAACTCTAATGTTATTCTTGATTTTGTATGTACTGATAATCAGTTAGCAGATGTGTTTACCAAACCTTTGTGTGAGGATAGGTTCTGTCTGATTAGAAGAGAGTTAGGTGTCATTGATCCATTCTCCTAGAACTCTCATAGTTTTAATTATACCTAAATCTTTTTGCTCAAAACCACTTTCTTTAAGCCCCAAAAATCTGATTAAACTGTTTCCTATTTTTCTAAAAATTTTTGGATTTTCTTAAAATTTTTTGGCCAAGTGTCGACACTTGAAAATTGTCAAGTGTCGACACCTGACCAAGTGTCAACACTTGACAAATACTAAGTGTCGACACTTGTGAAATAGAACCTGTTTTTAAAAGGGCCGACCGAGGGTTTTGTCCTTATTTTTCATCCATCGATTTCTCGCAACAGTGGTCCCCCTCTATCCAAATCCTCCCATTTCCCTTTTAACCCATCACAAATCAGGTAATCCCTCTTTTAATTTCACTCTATTTTCTTTTTATTTCTTGAATTTCCGTTTTCCTTTTATTACCATCGAACCGTGAATAGGGCTTTTTCGGCTATTTTTTAAGATTCTAACCAGATTTTCATAAGTTTTAATGGATTTCTAAAGCTCCATTTAAGGGAATAGCAGTTTAATGGCATTTTTCTTGGATTTTCCACAGTTTTTTGGTCGTTTTCACGCTTATCTCATCCGTTTTTCAGAAAAACACTGTTTGATTGATTTTGGGCAGAAAAATTGGTTTTTTATTTTAAATCTAGTATTCTAAATCCATTTATTGTTTTATCATTGTTTTGGAAAGGTTTTTCATGATGTTTTTGCGACATTTTCACCACTTTGCTAAAACCCTAATTGATTTAAACCCAAATTCCATGTGTTTTGATATTTTGGCCTTACAAAAAGTATTTTACAAAAGTTCAAATGTGTTTTAACAACCAAAAATATTTTCTATAATTATCTATACGGGGTATTGTCATTTAATCAAAGTATAGGTTGTAAGAATCGCACCTTCAAACTGATTGACAGATTTCCAAATTTTTTTTTTTTGGGATATTTTACAACCCAAAATTGTTTTAATCATAGTTTTCAAAACCTGTCTGAACACATTTTAAGAAATGAAACTCTCATTACCTCAACCTGTAGCCAGTCCTATAGTTCTAAGTCTGATTGAACCAATCTTCCTTCTTTTACTATTCAGCTTGCTGTAATGGGTCCCAGGAAGAGACTTGCAGTTAGGGAGAGACCTAGTCGTGGTGTAGAGAGGAGATCGAAGGCCAGATTTGACCCTGCACAGGCTAGCAGTTCTGCCACACCGAGTTCACCCTGCAGAGAGGATGGCAGGGAAGTTAGTAGCCTCTGGGAGGAGAGTCGACCTGGAGTGTTTTGATAGGCACCATTTTAGCTTACGACAGGTGCTCACTGATGCAGGTTTAGTACCATTCTATATTTTGCAGGAGAGGTAGTAACCTCATCTAGTGAGAGAGTTCTATGGTGCGTTGGATTGTCGATGACTTCTTTGGACTACGATAGTGAGAGGTGTTCAGATTTCACCTACGGCAGAGCTATTGAGCAGAGTATGGGAGATCCCTCATAGGGGAATATGTGTTTTTTCGGTGGATGACAGAGAGGCTGCTTTTAGGTGTATCCTCGAGCGAGAGGATATTCGTGGTATATCCATAGTTACCGCAAACCAGTTATCTCTGGAGATGCGCCTATTGCACCACATCACGGCACGTATACTTCTACCGAAGACTGGGAGATTCGACTTCATCACTGAGAGAGAGTTGATGGTGATGACGAGTCTGATAGAGAGGAGGCAGATCGACCTTCCATCCTTAATGCTAGTTCAGATGTATGATGCTGCGACTCAGCACCGTCACTGTTTACCTTACGGCATGGCACTGACCAGATTATTTAGAGCATGTGGAGTATCACTGGAGGGGGAGATCCCCAAGGAGATACTACACACAGATGTATATGATGAGAGGTCTTTGCACCGTATGGGATATAGACTAGTCGCATGTTGATGGGTGCGCAGAGAGTTTGGCCAGGAGCTAGATGAGGAGGACGAGCTTCGAGAGGCAGAGGCAGGACCATTTGAGCCAGCAGTTTTTTCTCCTGTTGATATCCCATCGACACAGGCAGAGCATTCGACTCCGATACTCAGCCCTCCGCCACTTTCTACTGGACTATCCTTTGAGGAGCACGCCAGAGAGCAGTTCACTGAGATCAGAGGTGAGTTGACTCAGCTACGCAGCGAGGTTGAGATTCTTCGAGCACATACTACCTCGGAGCATGCTGAAATCCGTAGGTCTATGGAGGAGGGATTCTCTCGTATTGAGGATCTTTGAGATCCCTTATACTTCCTGCAGCCCCTGCAGTTGTATCTTCTGATGATGATGATGATGATGATGATGGTGACGATCACCAGAGCGACCATGCTGATACAGTTGAGGGTGGTGATCGGGCAGATATGGATGAGGACAGAGCTACATAGATTGTGGGCAATGTAGTGACAGTGATGGCAGTGTAGATGATTTTGAGGTGGTCAGTCGCGATCCTCCTACTACCCCAGCTGCTCCTACTGACTTGGTTGATTCCACACCGGACTTTGTTACACCAGCTGATCTTCTCTCCCCCCTTCCACTAGATCATCTAGGGTTGTACCCGCCTTTGGTCCTTCTGGCCGCACTAGGAGTCGTCGAGCTTTAGTACCTCCTAGGGCCTTAGCCACTAGATCTAGGATTAGTGCCCCATTTAGTCTTGAGATTCCATCTTATGAGGATTAGCCTCATAGATGTCTGTTGTATGTCTTTTATAGTTCATATTGTATCACAGATGTCTATTGTATGTTTCTGATATTTGTATGACTCTGATGCTATCTGTATGTTTCAGTTCTTGCTGATGACTCAATAAATTTTTGTACTGAAAACTTCTCTTATCTATTATATATTTCAGTTTAGTGCTTATTATTTATGTTTGAGTGGTTAAATTTACCTTCTTCAGCTCTGATTCTCTTTGATCTTTTTGGTTCTGATACCTATCTTATTTGATTCTCTACCATCTTTTTGTCTCCATGCTCATTATGAGGGGGACGTTATTCCCCTTTTCTAATGATTGACAAAAAGGGGGAGAAATAGTATTGATTGTATAGATGCATAAATTATTGTGGTTTCACCTTGTGAGAATCTTTGAAATTTACTAATTAAGAGGGAGATTGATTCTTCCTAACTATGAAGTTTTTGACTCTCATATGGACTTAAATTCATATTCATGAATTATAATAGTTGAAGTTTGAAATGTAATGCTATTTTACTCAAGGTTTTGTCATCATCAAAAAGGGGTAGATTGTTGGCTCCACCTAGTGATTTTGATGAATAACAAAACATTGAGTACATATTGTATACTAATGTGTATTTCAAGTTATGAGTTTTCAAGAAAAAAGCACCTCAAAATCTCAAAAACTTATGTTTCATGGCACGTCATGGCATGGAGCATTTCTCATAAATCTAGACATCTTCTTCATGGAAAAAGGGCATCTACATGATTAAATATTATGTGTTTATGATTCATTTAAGTTTCAAGATTTATATTTATGTTTTTGAGATTATTTACACTTGAGTCTGATCTTTGCAGTCTCAAGTGTCGACACCTGGAAAGTCAAGTGTCGACACTTCAGCATTTGGCACCAACAAAAATCCTTGGCATGCCAAGTGTCGACACCCAGAACCAAGTGTCGACACCAAGTATCGACACTTAGGTTTCCAAGTGTCGATTCAAGGCCTGAGAATTTTGAAAAAACAGAACTTTGTCATTTGATAATTTTTGTGTCAAGTGTCGACACCTGTGCATCAAGTGTCGATACTTGAAAGTTCAAGTGTCGACACCTAGAGATCAAGTGTCGACACCTGACAACCAAGTGTCGACACTTGACAGCCAAGTGTCGATACTTGCAGCCTGACAGCTCTAATGGATCTATTTTTCTGACTTGCAGAACTTGCTTTTCAAGCTCCAAACGGCTATTTTCGAGGTTCCAATGGTCACAAACCATTTTTTGGAAGGTTCTTGGTGTATTTAACCTCCACCAACCTCATTCTAAAGAGAAGGAAGTGCATTGAAGTGTATTCAAGTCTACTCAAAAGCCAAAAAGCCTATATTCTCTCAAATACTTCACATCAAGAGCCTTTTATAGTTTGATTCCTTGAAAAGCCTACAAGCTCATACTTACTTCATTCCAAAAGAGGCACTTTGAAGGATATTCCAAGAAAGAGCCAAAACAAAGCATCAACTTGAGCTTCAAAGATTCCATTCTACTCTTGAAGAGAGTTTGTTCTAGTTTTAAAATTATATATCTGTTTGTACATTGTGATTTGACCTTGCTTTCAAGGGTGTCTTGAAAGAAAGTTATTGTGGTTTGTTGGTGAGCCAAAGGGATAAAACCAACAAGGGTTAACTTGTGAGCTCGAAGACAAAACAAGTGTTAAGGTTTGTTGGTAAGCCTAAGTGATAAAACCAACTTAGGTTTCGACTTGTGAGCCTTGTGAAAAATAAGTCAGCTGTAATCTTGTTTGGATTATAGTGAAATTCCCAAGGATGGCTTGGGGAGTGGATGTAGGTGCTAGGTTTGCACCGAACCACTATAAACCTTGTGTTTGCATGTGATTGCTCTCTTCCTCTCTTGCTCTTTGATTATTGCTACTGCTTTAAATCTCTTGCATTGAATTTATCATTTTTCACTAGCACTACTAGTCCCTCTCATTATTGTTTTAAATTTTCTAAAAGACCTAATTCACCCCCCGCTCTTGGGCTCCATTTCTGGGCAACAAAGTCCCAGTACTTTTTCGTAGATAGCCTTGAACCTTGGGGCTTCGAGCTGATGTGGAGGGATCCTAGTCCGAACGCTATCAACGAAAGGAAGGTGTCGAGAGCCAACGAAGGTGATTTTAATAGACTGAGTAACGAAAACCCGGCCTTCATTTCCTTCTTGCTTCAAGAGGATAATCTTTACAAGGCTGGGGTCAGCCAACACCGAGAACTGGATAGGATAGATGTCTCCATTGAAGCCCACACATCTCCCCCTGCCGGTTTTATTTTGAAATGACTAACACTGTTCGTACCTGTCGACAGGCGGCAAGATGAAGCCAAATCGGGCGATCATTTTAGCACGATCGGTGCAGAGGAGGGCCATTCGCATTTCTGAGCAGACGCCTAGAGAGACGAAGAGGCAACGAGCGATGGAGCCGGCCCCCAAAAAGATAAAGAAACAGAGGACAGAGGGGCTATCTCCTACCGTTATTTTAGTGGAGTCCAACGACAACTTGCCGCTGGAGGATCGCCGGAAGGTGATGGCATCGGGGCACTCTTCATCGGTCGGGCAGTCTGCCGCCTGGACTGGGGAGAGACTCCTGGGGTTGTCCGAGGTAGAGATGACTCCAACTCCGCCAACCGGGCCGACGGAGGAGACTTCCCTGATGATGGAGGGGGAACAAGTAGCCGAAGGGTCGACAGCTGTCGAGGGGGAGGCCGACGAAGACAACGATGACGAAGAGTGCCAAAAGTGGCATAGCATTCATGACACCGAGCAGGTCAAACAGCAACTCCAAAGGGCTATGACCGGTGTTGACCATTGGTCAGTGAACGAGGCTGCCAGAAGTTCTCTTCATCACCTACTGGGGGTAAGTTTCGGACTTGGGCCTCGGGCCCATATTTTATTGTTTACAAGCTTCTAACTATGTAACTGTCGGCAGCTTCTCCAGGACGCGCTGCTAATGGATGACGGCTTTGGTGAGCTGATCGATCTAAAGCAGCGCCTGACTGAGAGGGCGGAGGCAGCAAGGGACACCGCGTGGGTGGTGCTGACAGCTGCCAGGGCGAAGCTGTCCATTCTCCGGGCTGTCGAAGGAGAATTGTCTGCTCTGCGGGCCAAGTCAGAGGCCCAAAGGAAACAGATAGAAGACTCGCTGGCCCGAGAGGCTGACAGGGAGGCAAGGTTAAAAATTAGGAAATGGAAAGTGAAAGCTCTGACCCACCAGCTAGCCGAGGAGGAAGGGTGCCTGGCAGAATTCGAGAGGCGCTCACGGGGCCATCAGGTGGAGGCGGAGCGATATAAGGGTCTATTGAAGATGACCCGGGAGCTGATGAAGATGGCAGCCGAGATAGCCGTGAGAGAGTACAAGGAGGAGGTGAACGAGGCTGGCACGGTCGACTTTGACTACGGATATGAAGAATGCTTTGATAAGGTCAACGCCGCGTTCCCGGAACTTGACCTCTCCTTCCTTCAGTTGCCAAAGCTAGTGGAGGAGAAGGACGCGGAGGCGGCGGGTCTGATCAAAGGTGTGACCGAGGTCCTAATTGGGGTCGCCACCGTGGAGGTCGAGTCGGACGCCCAAGCTGAAGCCGACACGGGAGTGGCAGGTATCTCTGCAGGTGCTTCGGCCAAACTGGAGAGGACCGAAGTAGACAACTGATGTAATCTCAGTGGGTCGGACCTAGATCGGTTGTAAAGGTATGATCCTCTATTTTTGTACCGACCTTTATATATAAATAACAACTTCGTCGAATTTTCTTTGTCAGTGACTGTGAATGTGGTTTGAACTGTCTGACCGAAGCTTTCTCTTTTAAAATTTTTCTAAGTGTTGGTGGTCGGCCAGGTAGGTTCGCAAGTAGTTGAACAGTAGGCCGAATAGTAGCCCAATGGAAGACACTAGAAATTTTTCTAAATGTAGCTCTTCGGTCAGTCAAACGGCACGGCCGGACCTTCTGAAGTAGATGCCAAGCATTGATCCGTCGGCTCGTCTGAACCCGATGATGATGGACGGTAGCTCAGGCCGGACTCGTTCACTTAGGAAATTTCTTCCCAAGTGTTGGTCCATTGGCTCGTCCGAACCCGATGATGTTTAGGTAGGCGATGGATGGTAGCTCAGGCCGGACTCGTTTACTTAGAAAATTTCTTTCCAAGTGTTGGTCCATCGGCTCGTTCGAACCCGAAGATGTTGAGGACGGTAGCTCAGGCCGGACTCGTTTACTTAGGAAATTCCTTCCCAAGTGTTGGTTCGTTGGCTCGTCCGAACCCGAAGATGTTGAGGTAGGCGACGGACGATAGCTCAGGCCAGACTCGTTCACTTAGGAAATCTCCTTCCAAGTGTTGGTCCGTCGGCTCGTCCGAACCCGATGATGTTGCCGACCGTAGTCGATCTTTCGGAAGTGGGCTGCCCCGGAGCCTTTGCCGATCGGAGTCAGATTTTTGGAAGTGGGCTGCCCTAGAGCCTTTGCCGATCGGAGTCAGACTTTCGAAAGTGGGCTGTCCTAGAGCCTTTGCTGACCGGAGTTGAACTTTTGGAAGTGGACTGCCCTAGAGCCTTTGCCAATCAGAGTCAGACTTTTGGAAGTGGGCTGCCCTAGAGCCTTTATCGACCGAAGTCGGATGTTTGGAAGTGGGCTGCCCTAGAGCCTTTGTCGATCGGAGTCGGACCTTCGAAAGTGGGCTACCCTAGAGCCTTTGCCGACCGGAGTCAGACTTTCGAAAGTGGGCTGTCCTAGAGCCTTTGCCGACCGGAGTCAGACTTTCGAAAGTGGGCTGTCCTAGAGCCTTTACCGATCGAAATCAAACTTTTGGAAGTGGGCTGCCCTAGAGCCTTTATCGACCGGAGTTGGACTTTTGGAAGTGGGCTATCCTAGAGCCTTTGCCGACCAGAGTCAAACTTTCGGAAGTGGGCTGTCCTAGAGCCTTTGCCAACCAGAGTCGGACCTTCAGAAGTGGGCTGCCCTAGAGCCTTTGCCGACCGGAGTCAAACTTTTGGAAGTGGGCTGCCCTAGAGCCTTTGCTGACTGGAGTCGAACTTTTGGAAGTGCTTCATAAAAGAAGTCGTGGACTTTATTGATAATACTTGTGAAGGTTGTCTATATTCCATGGACGAGCTATCTGTCGTCCGTCAGATGCTCGAGTCAGTATGTCCCGGCCTGAATCACTTCAATGACTCGATAAGGACCCTCCCAATTAGGGAAGAGTTTGCCTTGCTCGATCGGTCTTGAAATCTCCGCCCTCCGCAAGACCAGATCTTTGACTTAGAAAGTTCGCGCCTTGACCCATGAATTATAATACTTAGACATCTTCTGGCAGTAGGTGGCGATCTTCAAGCTTGTTCGAAGTCTGGTTTCTTCCAGCAAGTCCAGGTCAGCCCTCCGCTGCTCAGAGTTGGTTGGCTCAGCACAATGTTCAATCCATAAGGATTGCAAAGAGATCTCAACAGGGATGACAGCCTCACTTCCATAGGTCAAGTTGAATGGAGTCTCCCCGGTTTCCGTCCTTATGGTCATACGATAGGCCCAAAGTACTGAATGGAGCTCTTCCGCCTAGAGTCCTTTGGCATCATTTAGCCGGGTCTTCAGCTCATGCAGGATTGTTCGATTAGTAACCTCGGCTCCTCCATTGGACTGTGGGTGTCTGACCGAAGTGAGCCGATGGGAATGTGGTATTGCTGGCAAAAATCATGGAATTTCGGGTTATCGAACTGCCTTCCATTATCGGTGATGATCGTCTACGGGATGCCGAATCAGAAGATGATAAAGCTCCAGAAAAAGTTTTCCGTCTTGGCTTCAGTGATCTGTGCCAATGGTTCGACCTCTACCTACTTGGTGAAGTAATCAATAGCCACAATAAAAAATTTGCACTGGCCGGATGCCAGAGGGAAGGGTCCTAGTATGTCCATTTCCCATTTTGCGAATGACCAAGGTGCAGAGATTGGAGTCAGCTGGCTGGCTGGCCTCCTTTGGATATTGGAATACCTTTGACATGCATCGCACCTTCGGATGAAATCCGACGCATCTTTCTGGATGGTAGGCTAATAGTATTCCTGTCAGATTATCTTGTAGGCTAGGGAACTTCCTCCAAGATGGTCGCCACAGATGCCTTCGTGGACTTCTTTGAGGGCATAGTCTATGTCGATCGAACCCAAGCACTTCAACAGAGGCTGTGAAAATGACCGCTTGTAGAGGGCATCGTCGAGGATGATGTACTTTGAAGCTATCCAGCATATCCGCTTAGCTTCAGTTGGGTCATCCAGTAAGACTCCTTTGGTAAGAAAGGTGAGGATCGGATTCATCCACGAAGCTTCCCATTCAACCTGGTGGACCTCAATTGGCTCTTCACTAATACATGGGTGCGGCAAATGCTCCATGAAGGTTCAGTCAGAGGTATGTGTGACG
This sequence comes from Areca catechu, assembly GCA_021397845.1. Taxonomy (NCBI): domain Eukaryota; kingdom Viridiplantae; phylum Streptophyta; class Magnoliopsida; order Arecales; family Arecaceae; genus Areca; species Areca catechu. The sequence goes on from CM038049.1 coordinate 127,196,976, forward strand.
GCCGTAGCCAATCGTGAAAGAGTGTCCACCCGAGAGTTCTACAGACGAGGTATATGGAGGATTTCAAAGAATTTGAATCGAGAGAGGAGATTTTGTACCTTATTCAAGTACTTGGCTAGGGTTGGGTCCCTTGCTTCGAATTCATCCTTCACCTGATTGACCACCAGCTAGGAGTCGGAGAAGGCTCTTACTCGGCTAATGCCTAGATCATTGGCAATTTACAGTCCTATGAGGAGGGCTTCGTACTCTGCCTGATTGTTTGACACCTGAAAGGAAAAGTGGAGAGCATACTCTAGACTTTCTCCATCAGGGTCGGCTAGGATCAGGCCGGCCCCATAGCCAGCAAGGTTGGATGCTCCGTCTACATGAAGCATCCAAGCGGGCTCAGCTTCGTAAATGGCATCGACTTCAGGTGCCTCGATCTCCTATAAGGATGACTCCTACCTCCATGTGCACTCGATAATAAAGTCGGCAATTGCCTGAGCCTTCAAAGCTGATCGGGACTGGAAGGAGATGTCGAACTCGCCATGTTTGACATCCCACTTGGCGAGCCGACCGGAGGTGTCTGGACTTCGGAGGATTGCTTTGAGAGGTTGGTCAGTAAGCACCACAATCGGATGTGCCTGGAAGTAGGGCCGGAGCCTTTTGGCAGCTATGACCAAGGAATAAACTAGCTTCTGTATTTTGGAGTACCTTGTCTCGGCATCATGTAGGACTTTACTAATGTAATAGATGGGCTTCTGCTAGCCATCGTCTCCCACCCGCACAAGTATGGAGCTAACCGCCTCGTTTGATGCCGACAGGTAGAGATACAAAGTCTCCCCTCCATCGGCTTGGCCAGCAACGGGGGGTTCTTCAAGTACTCCTTCAGAGCTTAGAAAGCCGATCGACACTCGTTGGTCCAATTGAAATGATCCAACAGGCGTAATGTCTTAAAGAATGGCAATGACTTTTCAGCCGACCGGGAAATGAAACGGCTGAGAGAGGCTATCCGGTAGGTTAGCTCTTACACTTGCTTCTTGCTGGTCGAATGTTCCATCTCAACAACAGCTTAGATCTTGTTGGGATTAACTTCAATCCCTCTTTGCATGACCAAAAAGTCAAGGAACTTGCTGGAGGTCACCTCAAAAGTACACTTCGTAGGATTCAACTTCATCCGACGACGTCTTGGTGCGTCGAAGGATTTTTGCAAGTCCTTGATGTGGTCGGCCCTATGGAGGCTCTTCACTATCATGTCATCAACATACGTCTCCATGTTTCTCCTGAGCCGTCCTTCGAAGACTCGGTTGATCAGCCTTTGGAAGGTGGCATCGGTATTTTTCAGGCTGAAGGGCATCATCTTGTAATAATATAGACATTTGTCAGTGATAAAGGCCATCTTCTCCTCGTCCTCCGGGTGCATCCTGATTTGGTTGTAGTCAAAGAATGCATCCATAAAACTCAAAAGTTGATGACCGGCTATGGCGTCCACTAGCTGGTCAATCTTAGGCAAGAAAAAACTGTCCTTTGGGCAGGCCTTGTTGAGGTCGGTGTAGTCCACACAGATCCTCCAATTCCTATTAGCCTTTTTCACCATCACAACATTCGCTAGCCATTCAGGGTAATGGACTTTCCTGATGAAACCAGCATTGGAGAGCTTCTTCACTTCTTCATCAATGGCTCTCTGCCTTTCAGCAGCGAAGCTCTTCTTTTTCTGCTGGATGGGCCTGCAGGTCGGATCCACCTTGAGCTGGTGGGTGATGACATCCGACGGTATACCCGGCATGTCCGATGCTGACCAAGCAAAGACGTCGGCATTACTCCTCAAGAAGTCAATCAGCTCTGACTTGATGTTCTCGCTGAGAGAGCTTCCGATTTGGAGAACTTTGGTGGGGTCGTCCTTCCAAAGGGGGACGGATAGGATTTTTTCATCCGGTTGACCATGATCGTCGGCTTTAGCCCTTGGGTCAAGCTATTCCAGAGTAGGACGGCCTTGCGACTGTTGGTTCAGAATAGTTAAGCACTGTCTGGCCATTCGACGGTCTCCTCGCATAACTCCAACCTCGCTCCTAGTCAGAAATTTTGCCAACATATGGTAAGTAGATACAATGGCCCGGAACTTGTTGAGGGCCGATCAGCCCATAATGGCATTATAAGCCGAGGTCGTGCGGACGAACACAAAGTTGATGGGTAGAGTCTTCTGGATGGCTCCGTCCTGATCATCACAGGTAGGGTGATTTCTCCTTCGACTCCAATGGAGTTTCTCCTAAAGCCCGTCAGTAGTATGGGGAATTCCTACAGCATCGACCTAGACAGGTTCATTCTTACAAAAGCATCATACAGTAATACCTCCGTGGAGCTTCCATTATCTATAAGTATCATTTTTATATCATAGTTGGTGATCACTGCTGACATGACTACAGGGTCATTTTCAAAAACATGGGACTCTAGGAAGTCTTCGTTGGAGAAGGTGATTGCATTGGAGCCTCTCAATCTCTTGACAATGTCTGGACTGTCTTCGTAGCTCCAGTTAGACCGTCGATGCAGCATGCCGACATCCCCACCAGTCGGATGCTGGTTGGGAAGCTCCGCATCCTCCGGAGGGTTTCTGGCAGTAGAGGCTTCAGCCCGATCTTGATTAGGTCGGATGTACTTGCACAGGTACCCCCTCCGGATGAGGTCTTCAATGGTGTCCTTCAGCTAGAAGCACTCTTCAGTGCTGTGCCCGTGGTCCTTATGGTACTGGCAAAATTTGTCTTTATTTCTAGATGCAAACGGCCCCCTCATCGGACGAGGCCATTACAGAAAGGTCTCATTCTCGATCTCCAGGAGGATCTTCTCCCTTGGAAGGGAAAGGGGTGTGTAGGTCTAGAACCTCCTAGGAAAGTCCTTCGGCTTCAGACTTTGGTGCTGGACTGATCGATCGCCATTTGCCACGGGGTCGGACTTCGGGAGCCTTGTCGCTCCGCCTCTTGGTAGCCGATCTCCCTTCCTCCTAGAATCGGCTTGCCACCTGTTCCTCGGCCAAGGCGTACTTTTGTGCCCTGGCGAGTAACTCAGTGTAGCTCATCGGGAACCTCTTGTCCAGGAAAAAAGTAAGCTTGGACGAGCGGAGCCCTCTTTTGAAGGTCGACATAGCTACTGCTTCATTCAGATCCGGGACCTCCATGGCCGCTGAGTTGAAACGGGCCATGTAGTCCCGGAGGGTCTCCTCCTCCTTTTGCAGCATGAGGAAGAGGCAGTCGGTGTTCCACGGGGTCCGACTGCATGTCCTGAAATAGGAGAAAAAAAGGTTTTCAAGCTGAGAGAAAGAATAGATTGTACTTGGTCGGATGGCGATGAACCACATCCGAGCGGCCTTCTTCAGGGTTGCTGGGAAGGCGATACAGTGGAGGGCGTTGGAGGTATCCTGTACCATCATGTGGGCCTTGTAGGTGCTCAGATGGTCCAGTGGGTCGGTGGTGCCATCGTAGGGATCCACCTGAGGGATTTTGAAGTGGCAGGAAATCGTCTCCACCAGAATCTCATCGGAGAAGGGAGGATGAGAGTCATATACCTACCCCCCTTTGGCTTTCTGCCGATGGACTACCTCAGCAATACGCTCCTCCATGCGCAATATATTGCTAGTGTAGTCTCTCGGGAGTTCGGCGGGAGGCCGAGCACCAGCAGTGGTGGGGACACCAGGATCAGACACAGATCCCTGGATCCCATATGGTTTAATTAGTCATGTGTCAAAGTTTTGAAAATTTTGTAATCAATTAAGATTGAGCTATATAATAAGTTGAGGTTAGTTGATTTGTCTCAACCCTCAACCTAATCAGTATTTTGAGTCCTGTACATCATATGAGTCTAGTATGACCCAATTTTTGTATAGGAGAGGAGGTCACCCTATTTGAAGTTCCACCAGGCCACATCCAGGAGTCAGAGGCCACTACATCAGTCAATTGGATCTTGTGTGACAACCCATGATCCAAGATGCTTCCAGAAATCCTAATTCTTTCTAGATATCCTCCAGATGCGCGGATTCCTCCCCAAATGCCAGAGCATATTCCTAAACTAGGGAATCCATGATTCCAGGGTCCACCTACATCCCAGCCCAAGAAAATAAAGCCCAGGTACCAAGCCCAAGCCCTAAAGAAGCAAGATTCCATGGAATATTCCTGCTACCAGGCCACCGCAGCTTCCAGAGGCCAAACCCATGCACCCAAGCCCCTTTGGGCCGGCCCCTTGCTGCTCTTAGAGGCCCAACATGCCACCCTAGGCATCCTTGAGGTGTTGACCAAGTCCAAGGGGTGTCCTTGAGTGGAATAGTCAAAGCATGAAGGGAGAAGGAGAAGACTAGGTCAAATCCTAACCTAGTTGGGACTTATGTTCTTAATTGTTTTAAGATTTGTTTTTCTAACCTAGTTAGGAGAGGACTTATAATCCAAGTGTGTAACCCTAGTTAGAGGGCATGGGAACTCTATAAATACCCCCCCTCCCCTCTTGTAATCAGCTTTTATTCATGATATCAAATTCCTGGTGAAATTATTTGAGCTTGCAAGCTTGTGTTACTTATTTTTTTGATTCTGGTTTATGTTTGTGTTTCTTGCTACCCTAGCATCCTTCCATACCCTATCTCACTGCCATCAAGCCTTCATACGTCCAAGAAGGAGTGCCCTATGCCGCCGAGCAGGAGATCTTCAACAAGCTTCACACAGCCTAGCTTCTAATCCCTAACCTGATTCCTTCTAAACCTAGTTTCCTTTTTTTTCTTACTGCTATTTGATGACCCTTGATATTTTGCAGGATCCCCGAGGTGTTTCACCTCTTAGAGGAGGCTTTCCTTGCATCCGAAACCATCCAAATCAGCCATCTAATCAAGGAACCGAACTTCATCATCGAGACTCCAATCAGAGTGCTGCGTGATCTCTTCATCGGAAGTCCTTCAAATCACTGATTGGTAACATCCTTCCTTCTTTAATTTCTGATTTGATGAAGATAAGCTATCCTAATCCGTGAGTTTCTCAATTCTCGGGTCCTGAATTTATTATTTGCATGAATTGCCTGCGATACGATGATTATTGCATTGCTATTCTTATGCTAGTTCTTACTTTTATTTGGGAATTTATCTTACAAACTAAATTATAAAAATCATAAAAAAAATATTTTACTATTTTTCTATATGTTTAGCAATCTTAGAGTTATCCCTATCAGTTTGGTATCAGAGCGTGTTCAGGATAGTTTTCTATTTGCTTTGCATTCTTAAACCCTAATTCAGCATTCTATCCATTGCATAGGTGTCTAGGTTTTATTTGATTTTAGCATCCTAAACATTTTATTTTTCTATGAAATTTGCACTGCATGTCCTCTATTTTGTCCTAGTAATTATTATAATTTTTATTATTTTAAAGAAACCCTAAAGTCCAAAAAGTCAGCATCATAGGAACCTAACAGAATCCTAAAAATTTCTGCAACAGTCCAAAATCCCTAAGATTTGCATCATCATTTGATTTTTTCTTTGCATGAAATTTGGTAGTAGAATCAACACTATCCATCCTCTTCTCTAGAATTTTTTTGATTTTTCTTTGTATCAAAACTATGTCAAATTCTATATCGGTTGAAACCCTAATATCTGAATTTGCTATTTCTACATTTTGACTCAACCAACCTAATCAACTTCAAAACCCCCAATCCAAGACAAATTTGTTTGCTAACCCCAGTAAACTTAAACTTAACTTGACATCTCATAAATTAATTAAGAATTATTTTATTTTCTAATTGTTTAGATTGCATCAGGATCATTGAATGTTCATCATCTTTTAATCTAATTGTAAGGGCAATCAATAGAATATCAGGGCAGGAGTTCATAATCTGTCTTGGGCCCAAAATAACATCCAGCATTTCCACCCAAGCCTTAATTAAATTATTAGACTTAATTTACCCTAGGGGCTAGGTAACACCCAACAGGTTGGGTCCAAACCGTGTGGGCCAACTAGTGCATTTAATCCTTTAGCTATTATTGAAAGTGTGTCTAAGACTAGGGGTCCAGAGTCAAACGACCTAAGTGGACTGGTGGTTTATAATTAGGACCCTGTGACAAGCAAGGGGAGCCTCCCCCACCCCACCCCCTACTGGCCAGTGGAAGAATTAGCTGTTGGGTTAAGTGTAAGTGAGCTGACTCATCCAGTTTTGGCTCTAGGTCTAGGAAACCCTAGATTAAGCTAACCTATTTTGCATGCTTGGCTGCACCATTCCATTCTGATTGCTTGATTGAGTATATGACCACTAGATTAGGAACCCAATCCATAAGACTAAATCCAAACCAACTCAGCCATGGATCCCAATTTTGAAGCCATCATGAACTAGCTTGCCCAGTTAACTACCCAAATGAATCAAGCCAATATCCAATCCCAAAACCAGTTTGCCCAACTAAACCAATCCAATGCCCAAATTAATGTCAAACTTGACCAAACCAATTACCAGATAACCAATTGACCCAATCCCAAAATCAAATGAACCATAGATTCAACCAAATGACCCAAACGAACACCCAAACAACTGATAGACTTAATCAATTAACCCATAGGATTGATCATTAGATGACCAAGTAGGAACCCTAGGCAAGACCATAGAGCTGAACCTCAGGAACCCATAGTCCATAGATCAGCCTAGTGCCAATCAGTTTTTCCCTTGTGACCCTGAATCCATAGGATTAGTATCCCTAGAGATGAACCAAGTATTAGTCAATTTTTCTTTAGTCAACCCCCTCTTACCACCTTATTAGTTTACCAGAATGATATTGAAGAGGAGATATATGAGACTGACCCAAGCCTAGTGGAACAGTATGAGGAAGAAGAGAGGAGTTTCCTGTAGAAGACATAGAATTAGTTGACCCAGTAGGTGCCCGGTAGAGGCCAACCCAAGACAGTTGACCCAGTAGACCCTGACCACATCCAGACTGTAGAGGAAGAGCAGCTAAAGGATGAAGAACCCAACTCTACTATTAGACTCTTCTCTGAGGAGCCATTGGATGAAAGCCCAAGTATAGAGCTTGGTCCTAAATTTCTTGAACCAGATGACTTTATTAAGGATTTGGCTTATCAGTACCCTCAGAAGAATCCCATCTTATAGTTTTCATTGACGATCTCTTTCCCAAAATCATGACCCTTTCTTCCATTATGCAGACCTTTAGATAGACATCAACCCCATAAGGTTAACCTCATTAGTCTAGGATTAATCCCTGATACCCTTCTTATATCCTACTTTATCCAACTAACCTTAAACCATCTTTATTTCTTATCCTACCCAACTGACCCTGAACCTACCTATTATTTTCTACCCTTTCCTGGATCTTCTTATGTTTCTTTAACCATTCATATGCATTTTACAGAGGTTTGCATATTGCATTTATTCATCGAGTCTGTCATTTTTGCTTCATACTTCTGGAAGACCCTCTGGCATCTCTTAGGAGCTCATGTCACATTTTCATGTGCATACCAAACAGAGTTAAACCTAAAGAGCTTATAGTCTGTTAAAATTTAGGCCCATATAGTCCAATAAATCTTCTTGATAGGGAAGTCTAGTCGAGTCTATTAGGTATTAGTCTTGAGTCCAATAAATTACAGACCAATATACCTGTCCACACCTACACTAGCCTATATACAGTATATGCATCATGAAATTAGTCAAAAGCTGAACATAACTAATGAACTAATAACAACTTGGCTAAATCCCAAAGAGAGAGAATTTTCTGCTGAGGATTTGTGATTGTAAAAGGATTTTCTGCTCGTGAAGCTAGCCAATCCAAAATAATGAAGAGTAATGGACCCAATGTCTATGTGCATGAGATATGACCTGGTTTAGGTATTAGCTCCACCTTCATCATTTCAGACTTTGTAAAGTCTAGAGCCAGCAATGATACCCAGCGAGCCCCTTGAGCCACTCCTGTTCTTTGAGAGAGAACCCACCCTAAAGCGATTACATATAATTTGGCCTTATGGTGAGGAAACGATTGAAAGAGCTCTGCATGATCGAGCTTCGGTGCCCAGGATAGAGATTGTCAGTGGTATTTGGTCTGGTGGCAAGGTCAGCCAGAATCTGAGAACTTGTGGAATGCTGGTGTGGATTTGCAGCACCTCAACCCAGACCCTCCTTGAGCAAATTGACCCATACTCGAGGGATCGAGTTCCTCTCGCCTCGGGAGAATTGGTGGGGACACCAGGATCAGATACAGATCCCTAGATCCCATATGGCTTAATTAGTCATGTGTCAAAGTTTGAGAATTTTGTAATCATTAAGATGAGTCCTATAATAATGTTAAGGTTAGTTGATTTGTCTCAACCCTCAACCTAGTCAGTATTTTGAGTCCTGTACATCAATTATGAGTCAGTAGGCTACCAGGCCACCCCAGCTTCCAAGGCCCAACCCATATCCCCAAGCCCCTTTGGACCAGCTCCTTGCTGCTTCTAGAGGCCCACACACCATCCCTAGGCATCCTTGAGGTGTTGACCAAGTCCAAGGAGTGTCCTTGAGTGGAATAGTCAAAGCATGAAGGGAGAAGAGAAGACTAGGTCAAATCCTAACCTAGTTGGGACTTATGTTCCTAATTTTTTAAGATTTGTTTTTCTAACCTAGTTAGGAGAGGACTTGTAACTCAAGTGTGTAACCCTAGTTAGAGGGCATGGAAACTCTAAAATCCCCCCCCTCCCCCTCTTGTAATCAACTTTTATTCATGATATCAAAATCCTGGTAAAATTTATTTGAGCTTGCAAGCTTGTGTTACTTTGTTTTTTTGGTTCTTTGATTTGTGTTTGTATTTCCTTGCTGCCCTAGCATCCTTCCACACCCTGTCTCACCACCATCCAAGCCTTCACACATCCAAGAAGGTGGTGGGGACACTAGACCAGAAGAAGCACCCATAACACCTTATCTCTATTATTAATTATAATTGGTCCTATTCGGTCTCAATTGGGTCTAAATTGTTGTTTGGTCGAATAATTAGTCTTTGGTCCATTTTGGATTTAATGGGACCTGAGTTATTTTTGTATGGAGTTAACCGAGTCTATATACAGAAGGAAGCAAAGAGGGGACCACATCCACATATATGGGTTAGCTACTTGAAGAAAGGAAGCTCCATGCCTACTCTTTTCTCCAAGAAAGCCTTTCACGTATTCTCTCACCAAGCAAAGATTAAATTGGTGGAAGGAGCTTTAAAGATGGAGGGAGTTTCTTAAAGAAGGCAGCATCAAGGAGTCTTAAATGAAGATTAAATGGCACAAGCTTTGAAGGCATTAAATGGTACAAGCTTTGAAGGCATTAAATGGTACAAGCTTGAAGGCATTAAATGGCACAAGCTTTGAAGGCATTAAATGGCACAAGTTTTGAAGGCATTTAAGAGAGTTGGTTAAGCTTTACTACTTTTTACAAATTCTTCCTTTCCCACGAATTTTCTCTTAGAGGTGTTTTAAGTGGGCTCCACTCATTAAATACAGCAATTTAACTTTAATCGCCAGGAAAGAAAAAAGGAAAGATCAAATTGGAAGATGGAAGATCAAGTCAAGATAACCATCTTTATGAAGCATTGGCACCTATTCCAAAACCTTAATTGTAATTCTCTCTTCTTTTATTTTGAATTTAAACCCATCTTTCTACTTAATGAGGCTATAATAGAGCCTAAAATCCTTCTTTGTAAGCAATGATATTTTGAATAATGAAAAAAGTGCTGTTGCATTTTTTCAATTTCGTAGGGTGCGACACTCTACAGTTATCGGTTCCGGCTTTTACCAAGTTTGTCATTTGAAGGTTTTAAGGTCTACATCTAATCCTTTGAAGAGATTCCTGAAGCAAGTTGAAGAAGATCCCGGAAGCATAATCAACCACCTTTTCGAGATCCAACTCTGAAGATCAATTCCTTGCTTTGGAACCGTGTGACAGAGCCAACGCCGGATCGATCGGTTTGAAGTCGGGTTCGTCAACCTAGAGTGTTGTGATCTAGATCTTCATCGAGAGAATTTCAAAGCATATTGGTAAATCTAAACCCCTTCCCTTCCTCTAGATCTGAAACTTGAAAGTAGGTAACCTAGTCTAGGGTGGTTTCTTAATCACCGCGATCCTTCCTTACAGTTGTTTGACAAGATCCGCATGCGGGTAGGTAATTTCGATAACTAGTGTTACTTTATTTTCTTTAGGTCTTCCTGTTTGCTTTTGCTGTTGGATATCAGTTATTGCTCTCAAAATACAAATATATATATATATATATCTAAAACAAGATAAGCATGGCACATCACTCGTCACCATCCCGTCCCGCATCAGAAGGAGTGCCCTAGGCCGCCGAGCAGGGAGATCTTCAACAGCTTCACACAGCCCAGCTTCTAATCCCTAACCTGATTCCTTCTAAACTAGTTCCTTTCTTTTTTTTACTTGCTATTTTGATTGACCCTTGATATTTTGCAACATCCCCGAGGTGTTTCACCTACCCAGAGGGCTTTCCTTACATCCGAAACCATCCAAATCAGCCATCTAATCAAGGAAACCGAACTTCATCATCCAGACTCCAATCTAAGTGCTGTGTGATCACTTCATCGAAGTCCTTCAAATCTGATTGGTAACATCCTTCCTTCTTTTAGTTTCTGATTTGATGAAGATAAGCTATCTTAATCCGGAGTTTCTCAATTCTCGGTCTTGGAATTTATTATTTTGTATGAATTTGCCTACGATACGATGATTCTTTGCATTGCTATTCCTTATACTAGTTCTTACTTTTATTTGAAAATTTAGCTTACAAACTAAATTATAAAATCATAAAAAAATTATTTTATTGTTTTTCCTGTATGTTTAGCAATCTTAGAGTCATCCTGCATCAAGCAGGGATGGATTCAGCGTAGGGGGCGAGGCAGATCTCGCCCTCTTGCCGTCGATGCGATATCCCAAAGATCTTTGGGCTCCACAGCGATGTGAGAGCACTGCGAAGGGACTTCTGGCTGTCGACTTCCCTCAGCGGCAGGTGGGTTGTCAGTGCAGGAAATAGCAAGCGGTTGCTACCAGTTGTCAGCTGCCTCCTAGAAATGCTGAACTGCGGTGGTGAGCGTTTTGATGCGGTCATCAACATCTAGAACTGTTGCAGTCCCAGTAATGGTGGGCTCAGTGACAGCGGCGGCATCTTCCCTGTGAGGGCCTTCGGACCTAGACGGGGAAGGACCTCCTCTGGCAGAAGTATTCTGAGCTCTCCTCTTAGCCATTGCTTGGCTAGGCAGATGGGTTCCTCCTTTTAGAGAAGGGTTGAGGCCCCTTCCTCTAGTGCCAATCTGTTGCTGCAAGTTCTCCTGGATCAGGTTCGGTCGGCTGTGCTGGAGCGCTCCTCTCTCAATCAACCTGCAACAAATCCCCAGGCGCCGGTGGTATTCCGGCAGGGGACACGTCGATGCTTTAGTCATAGAAGCTTGAAGGCAACAGAACGGAGGAATCTGAGAAGCAACGTATGGAGAAGGGAAGAGTGAACTTAGCTTAAAATGGGGTCCCTAAGTACCTTGTATAGGTGCGGAACAGTCCAAAATCCATTAGGGAGGGTCCGAAAAGATCGGTTTGCCCCTAGGAGGATCTGGTTAGTGGCCACGTGGTACCCGGATGGAGCGGCATCATGGGAGTAGTGGAGCAGTACTGCTGATGTGGCAGGAGTTTGTTATAACAAAAGAGATTTCTGGAATACTCTGGACCCTGAAATGGGTCGATCGGACACCGACCGAGAGGCCGATCGATCCTCCAAGGGAGGTGTCTGTGGAGCAGTGGGCCAGACCTCAGCAGGAGCGGGTCATCGGACCTCTACTCTGGTGGGTCGGTTTTCCGAAAGAAAGCAGTGAGCCGGACCTCAACAGGAGCAGGCCATCGGACCTCTACTCTAGTGGGTCAGTCATCGGCTGAGATGTGGCTATCAGAGCTTAACAGAGTGGTCCGGCTGGACCGCAAAGAGGGGCCGGTCCAACTGGATGATGAGCCGGCATGGTATAACACCTCTCACAAGCAATTTGGGGACAACGAGACTTCTAATCTCTCAAATTTGAAGGGACACTTATTTTCTTATTGTTGTTATTAGGCCCTTGCCCAAATTTTGGTAGAGCCCCCTCTCAGGCATTTGTTATGGTTCTCTGTACATAATTAAAATCATGGGATTTCATTGAAGCTGGCATGGATACTGTTGTCACCAAACCCAAGTGATCCTCATGAACCATCAAGATTCATCCAATCAGGTTCCCTTCGAAGTCCTGCAAAACAAACCCACTCATCGGAGGATTTTCGGTGGGGGACACTCTGATGTCTAAGTTAGCAAGGATTCGAGTAACAGATATAGAATCTCAGAAAAAATAGGCAGGAATGAAAGAATACTTCAGCTAGCTATTCTTACTTACCCTCGGAGATTCCCTCTTATCGATATTTATAGACATTTGCCTTAACAGAATTTAGTTGAAAGGGCTTATTGTAGTTATTTTCGATGTTATTCAATGGAGAACTAACTTGAACCTGTTGTAACAGTTGGTTGTTATTCTAGTAGAGAATAACCAACTCTTTTATTGCCATCCTCATTCTTCTTGAAGTTGGCTTGTCTTTGTGAGTGAGTTGGACTTTATAGGTGAGTCGGACTAATAAATCCATAGAGACAGTCAGCCGATTATTGTCTCAGCTTTTGGGCTTGACATGACCTTTTGTTTATCCTTCGAGCCTATTATAGCATTTTATGAGTCAAACCAATCAGCTTATCACAAATTTGCCTCCCACTCCCTTTAAAGATATATTTGGTGCCTTGAAAGATGGAAGTTAATTAATAATGATGAGTTCTTTTTACCCACGTTCTCCAGCAAGGAGAGAGAGGAGATATCCTTCAATGATAATGAATTTCAATTTCAATTGGCCATATTAATTTGCCACTCTTTGGGCATAACGCCTTTGCTAGGTGTTAGATTCTCATTGGTGGGGTAGTTATCCCTTGGATCCTAGGATCGTATCGATACTTTTTTCGCAGGTGCTTGGTAAAGGCTCGGGTTCACAGCACGATCGAGATCATTGAAGTCGCACGAATATGTAATGTAGCCGTCGACGTCTTTTTATCTCTACCAACCAAACTCTCGTGGATTGATATTGTTACATTAATCTTCCTTCAATCATAACAGCTTCTTTCCATCGAGTCATATCTTTTAGTTAAGATTTGTATACATGGCACAATCGGAAGCATGCCATGTATTTGAGGAAGAAACCATAGTTGTTATAGTCACCTATATAAAGGGTTTTCCATTTCTCAGGCCGGATCTTTATGCCTATGAATTTTCCATCTTTGGGGGTCTTCATTCTCACCTCAACCTCTTCTCCTTTGAGCTTTCTTCTTTTCTTCAAGTCAGATATCTTTTTCCCTCTCCATGTTAGGTCTTTAGGTGTTCCTGTTGCTGGTAGGCCTTTGACCGGTAGGAAGGGAAGCGAATCTAAGTTAGGAGTGTTCTCGCTGAGTCTAAGTTGGCCTCTCTACGGAGTTATTATAAGATTCCATAGGATTTATCCTCCTTTGTTCCTCACTCCGACGAGAGGGTAAACAAACCTCCCCCTGGCAGCATAGTAATATACGAAGAGCACCTAAAGGATGTCCTTCGCTTTTCCTTTCATTTGTTCTTTGTTCGAATTTTTAATCTTTACCACCTGGTCCCGGTATAGTTGACTTCGAGTAGTAATCGGATTATCTGTGCCTTCTTAGTTTTTTGTCATGATCTAAACATAGAACCTAGGACCTCTTTGTTTAGTTCCTTCTTTGTTTTGAAGAAAGATTTTCATGGCCAAGGATGGTGGGTCTTTGGCCCTCGTACTGGTCGAAAGTTTATCCAAGGGCTTTCATTTGTCATTCATAGATGGAAACCTTATTTCTTTTTCCTTTTTCTTGCACAATCATGGGGCTTTAGTACCAAGTGGGGGGAGCCCCATCTAACCCCCAATGATGGGGAGAAAGTCTTAATAGCTGATAAGGAGGACTTCGATAAGCTCTCAGGGGTCGAAGTTCCTCCATTGAGGGAGTTGCTGAGCGAGCAAGGCCTTTACCTCGCTCAGATTAGCACCTTTCCTACTTTAGATATGTCTTTATTGGACAGACCACTTTTTTTTTTGATTTTATTCTCTTCTTGCTAACTTGTTCTTTAATTCTTCTTTCTTGTAGACGAGAAGATGAAACCCGATGCTCGAAAGCTCTGTCAGGCCGTTAGGAAGAGGTAAGCGGTAACCCCTCTCATAGAGTCGAGAGACCAAAGAGGACCAGAGTAGCTTCTCCGGAGGTTTCAGTCGGGGTGAGTACTCTGATAGTGGTGAGGAGTACTTCGGATGACGACGACATACCTCTGACTGAACTTTGTCCAAGAGTTGTTCCTGCCGTGTAGCCTGTAGAATGCCGACCATAACTTCCGATGTCGACCCTTCATCAACTCAACCTTGTCGATCTGACAAAGGCAAGGCTCGTCAAATGGAAGTAGGGGAGAGGGGTCAGCCTACTGAAGAGGATCAGGTCATAGACTTTAACATCTATGCTAATGAAACGGGGCTAAACAATCCTGAACTGGCCCGATGGCTACTGAAGGTCGTCATCCTCGTAAAGGATTGGGAGGCAACTAAGACTTGGCGATTGGAGGATATTGTTCCTTCCATTTATCCAATCCTCGTAAAGGATTGGAGGCACTAAGACTTGGCGATTGGAGGATATTGTTCCTTCCATTTATCCAAGTTTTCTCAAGGTAAATGCGACACTCTTTATCTTCTTGTAATGACATAATAAAAGTAACTAACTTTGTTTGTCATTGCAATTGTAGTTCATTTATAAAATCTCTCCAATTGAAGAGAGCATTTCTAGTTTTGCCTACCTTAGTCGCTACCTACGGGATCAACTGGAGGTGGCAAAAGCGAAATAGTTGCCGAGGAGATTAACAAGCTCTAAAAGGTAAGTTGGAGCAAAGCGTTGCCCACAATCTTTCCTTAGAGAAAGAACTGAAGGTGCACAAGTGAAAGTGGCCGAATCGGATGCTAAGTTGAAGAAGAAGAAGAAAAAGCTCTGCTCGGCCAAAGTATTAATAAAGGAGTCTTCAGAAGTCCGAAGAGGTCCTGGCTCAAAAGTTGGCTACCGAGGCGAGAGCAACTCTTGCTGAAGAGAAGCTCACATACGTCGCTCAGTAGTCATCAAAGAGTAAAAGAAATCCCAAGCCTTCGATGATGAGATGATGGAGTCGGAGTGGTCAACTATCAGATGGGCTTCCAAGATTGCTTGGATAAAGTTGCAAAACTTTATCCTGACTTGGACCTGTCCGGGGCCGTCATGGCTAATGAAGATGAAGAGGAAGATAAACCTCAGGCAGCCATAGAGCCAAAAGTGGTCGTCCCCTCCAAGGTGGCTGACTAGACAGGAGAACATCATACAGAAGAAGACGTGACCAAGGGCTAAGAATGATTGCACTCCATGTCTTCTTCATATTTTTTAATGTAAAGGTATCGACCCTTTTTGAAAGATTAATGAAATATCCTTTTCTTTCTTAGTGTCTTCTTGCCTTTGAATTCTTTGTATAAAAATTTTTAAGTAGAAATTGTCGGATAGTACCTTGGTGCTTTCTTGCGGTGTTGATGTGATGTCACTCCTTTGCTAAGTATCAGCTCTTCGATGGATTAGGAATCTAATAGATTTGGACCAGTAGCTAAGTTGAGCTTTGCTGATTGGGCCAATCATTGTTGAATATATCAATTAGGTTGATTAAGATCAATTTCTTTGATCTTAAATATACCGATCGGGCTAGTTGATCAGACCAATCCATATTGTGTCAAGTGTGAGTTAGTGGGCTAGTCCAACTCTTTTTAGCTATCGAAAATCGATTGAGTCAGTGGATTAGACTAACTCTTTATTTATTAGATATACCGACTGAGTCACCATATTAGACCGACTCTTTATTTGTTGGACATATCAATTGAGTCAGTGGATTAGATCGACTCTTTTCCTTAAGATGTGAGTCGATGAGTTAATCCAACTGTTCAGGCCAGAATACTCTTTTCCTTAAGATGTGAGTCGATGAGTTAATCCAACTGTTCAGGAATACTGCTTCTATGGGAAAGATGAAGAAGCTCTTTATTGATAATACTTGCACAAATTTTCTACGTTCCATGGTCGGGCCATCCGATAGCCATCTAGGCTTTCGATCTGATAAGTTTCGGGTCGTATCTCTCAATGATCTGATAAGGGCCTTCCCAATGGGAGCAAGCTTCCCTGCTCTGCAGGTCAGATACTTCTGCTCTCCGCAACACTAGTCTCTAGGTCAAAAGTTTCTGGCCTTCACCCATGAGTTGTAGTACCGGACGACCTTTTGTCAGCATATGGCTATTCTTAGTTATGCTTGGAGTCTTGTACCCTCAAGCAAGTCCAAGTCAGCTCTTCTCTATTCTTAATTGTCCAGCTCCTTGAAGTGGTCTACCCTCCTAGATAAGAGAGTGACTTCTACCGGTATCATTACCTCGCTCTCGTACATTAGGTTGAATGGTGACTCTCTAGTAGTAGATCAGGGAGTTGTCTTGTATGTCTAAAGAACTGAATTCAGTTCTTCGACCCAAAGTCTTTTTGCCTCATTCAGTCGAGTCTTCAGACCATGGAGAATTGTCTGATTGGTCACTTCGGCTTCACTATTTGTTTGAGATTATTTGATGGAGGTCAATTTATGGAGGATGTGGTATTGTGCACAAAAGTCTTTGAACTTTTGGTTGTCAAATTGCCCCTCATTGTCGGTGATGATGGCATAAGAGATTATGAATCGATAGATTATGGAGTTTCTGACGAAGCTCTCAACTTTTCCTTCAGTAATATGGGCTAAAGGTTCGGCTTCAACCCATTTGGTAAAAGAATCAATGGCTAGGATTACAAATTTTCTCTTATCGGAGGTTAGAGGAAAGGGATCGAGAATATCCATTATCCACTGGGTGAATGGCCAAGGGGCAACCAACTGGGTCAATTAACTTGTCGGATGCCTCTGAATATTAGAATACCTTTGACACTGGTCACACCTTACAAAGATAGCAGCATTTTTCTAGATGGTTGGCCAATAGTATCCTTGATGTATGATCTTATAAGCCAGAGATCTATCCTCCAGATGATCGCCACATATGCCTTCATGAGCTTTTCTTAGGACGTAATCAACATCCGAAGGCCCTAAGCACTTCAGCAAGGGTTGCATGAAAGATCTCTTATAAAGGATTCCCTCTAAGATAATGTAAGCCATCCACTAAATTCGTTTAGCTTCAGTGGCATCTTCTGACATGGTCCCTTCTTTCAGATACCTGGTGATCGGATCTACCCAGCTAGGTTCTTGCTCTACTTGATTTATTTCTATGCTTTCTCCTATTATATTAGGAGCTTCTAGGTATTCAATGAAAGTTCGACCTAGGGAGTTAGAAGTCATTGTGGTAGTCGGAAGTTATTATGGCTAACCGGGATAATGCATCTGCTTAAGAGTTCTCGATTCGTAGAACATGAGAAATATCAAGGGATTCAAATTGGGTAGCAAGGTCTTGTGCCTCTCCAAATACTTTGCCATAGTAGTATCTCGGGCCTCAAAATCTCCTTTGACTTGGTTCACCACCAACTGGGAGTTTGAGAAGACTCATCTTTCGAACACCTAATTCTCTGGCAATTCTAAAACCTACCAAAAGGGTCTCATATTCTGCCTGACTATTTGATGTTCAGAAAGAAAAACGAAGAGCATACTCCACGACATCTCCATCGAGATCGGATATAATTAGCCCTGCTCCACAACCAGAGTTAGATGCTCTGTCTACATGGAGGATCCATGTAGAATCAGAGTTATCTTTAGCTTCTCCAATATCTGTCTGGCTTTCCCCTTATTCATTATTCTAAGTACATCCGGTAATGAAATCAGCCAAGACTTGGGCCTTCATTACTGGTCGGGGTTGATATACAATATCAAATTCTTCCAACTTGATGGCCCATTTGACTATCCTGCCTGAGATGTCGGGGCATTGCAAGATATCCCTTAGTGGTTGATCTGTCAGCACGGTGATAGGATGAGACTAGAAATATGGTCTTGGGTGCTTCGCTGCTATCATCAAAGAAAATATCAATTTTTGTACTTTTGGATATCTCATTTCGATATCATGTAACACTTTACTAGTATAGTAGATTGGCTTATGGGCACCTTCAAGTTCCTTCCTGATGAGCACCAAGCTGACAGTCTCATTCGAAGTGGTGAGATAAAGGTATATATTTCTCCTTCTTCAAGCTTCGAAAGTAGAGTTAGATTATCAAGTACTTCTTCAATTCTTCAAAGACTTGTCGACAATTTTTCGATCACTCAAAGCTTCTTGTTTGTTGTAGGGCTTTGAAGAAACGAAAGCACCTTTCTGTCGATGAAGAAATGAATCGGCTTTGTTACGGCCGTGACAGTGACGTGGCCAGGCTCAGGTATCACCGAATACGAGCGGCCACGTGTATGTTTCCCCGGCCAGGTCAGCGCCACATCCCCGAAGCCAGGATCGGCAAGACTACGCCGCCCGACGACTGTCTAAGGCAAACCGCCCTCGCCGAGGTCGAGCTCAGCTCGGAGTTCCTCTACCACCTCATTGGTGCCCGGGCCCGGAGGGGTCCGCCTAAGTGAGGTCGGCCGAGGTCGGGCGACCCCCTGCCACCTCGCCAGGTGTCCACCCGGGAGGGGTCCACCTAAGCCGAGGTCGGTTGATCCTTCGCCCTTCGCCAGGTGGCCATCCGGAGACGGGCCCACCTCGGCTGAAGCCAGGCGACCTCCTGCCACCTCGCCAGGTGTCCACCCGGAGGGGTCCACCTAAGCCGAGGTCGGCTGATCCTTCGCCCTTCGCCAGGTGGCCATCCGGAGACGGGCCCACCTCGGCCGAAGCCAGGCGACCTCCTGCCACCTCGCCAGTGTCCACCCAGGAGGGGTCCACCTAAGCCGAGGTCGGCTGATCCTTCGCCCTTCGCCAAGTGGCCACCCGGAGACGGACCCACCTCAGCCGAAGCCAGGCGACCTCCTACCACCTCGCCAGGTGTCCACCCAGGAGGGGTCCACCTAAGCCGAGGTCGGCTGATCCTTCGCCCTTCGCCAGGTGGCCATCCGGAGACGGGCCCACCTCGGCCGAAGCCAGGCGACCTCCTGCCACCTCGCCAGGTGTCCACCCAGGGGGTCCACCTAAACCGAGGTCGGCTGATCCTTCGCCCTTCGCCAGGTGGCCACCCGGAGACGGACCCACCTCGGCCGAAGCCAGGCGACCTCCTGCCACCTCGCCAGTTGTCCATCCAAAGGGGTCCACCTAAGCCGAGGTCGGCTGATCCTTCGCCCTTCGCCAGGTGGCCACCCGGAGACGGACCCACCTCGGCCGAAGCCAGGCGACCTCCTGCCACCTCGCCAGGTGTCCACCCAGGAGGGGTCCACCTAAGCCGAGGTCGGTTGATCCTTCGCCCTTCGCCAGGTGGCCACCAGGAGACGGACCCACCTCGGCCGAAGCCAGGTGACCTCCTGCCACCTCGCCAGGCGTCCACCCAGGAGGGGTCCACCTAAGCCGAGGTCGGCTGATCCTTCGCCCTTCGCCAGGTGGCCACCCGGAGACGGACCCACCTCGGCCGAAGCCAGGCGACCTCCTGCCACCTCGCCAGGTGTCCACCTAGGAGGGGTCCACCTAAGCCGAGGTCGGCTGATCCTTCGCCCTTCGCCAGGTGGCCACCCGGAGACGGACCCACCTCGGCCGAAGCCAGGCGACCTCCTGCCACCTCGCCAGGTGTCCACCCAGGAGGGGTCCACCTAAGCCGAGGTCGGCTGATCCTTCGCCCTTCGCCAGGTGGCCACCCGGAGACGGACCCACCTCGGCCGAAGCCAGGCGACCTCCTGCCACCTCGCCAGGTGTCCACCCAGGAGGGGTCCACCTAAGCCGAGGTCGGCTGATCCTTCGCCCCTCGCCAGTTGGCCCCCGGAGACGGGTCCAACTCAGCCGAGGTCAGACCGCTCGTACGGAGAGGGCCCTGGGAGAGAGACAGGCCCCGAGGCCATCCCTCGGGCCGCACGAATCCCAGACGGCGTCCCGTACGGAGGGCGGCGGCACGCGGAACATCACTTGCATCGGCCCGACAGGTCCCGCGCCCGAGGGACCCGATCTTGACGGAACAGGCCCCATAGATGGGTGGTGCCCATGCTTGGGGAAGAGAGCGCTCTCACTGGGCCCGAGGCCTGACCGGCCGCCCTGCCAGCGCCGCCCTCCCCTCTTTCTCTTCTGTCTTTGCCTTTTCCCTGCTGGGCCCGGCGGACGAGGTCGGAAAGCCGCCTGGCACCCTTCACCGAAAAGGGAAAAGAGAAGAGGACGGGGGAGGGGAGTTTCCGAGGCGGAAAAAGACAAACGCGCGACGGAAGGAGATAAAAAGGAGGGATCTGGGGACGACAAGGTAAGCCAACGAGTCTGGGGACAAGGAGGAAGCACCGGAAAAAGGCCTCGCTCCGAGAGAGAAACCAGAGATCCCGAGAGGGGAACACTGGGCATGAGCTCGGCAAGGAGGCCCAGCCGAGATTCTGGTCCCCAGAGCGTTTCCTTCACCAGTTAACTCTCTAAGTCTGGAGTCCTTTCGAGGGTCCGGCTGGAGAGTCTGTTCCTTCTCGTCGTCTACTGACTTGACCGTCGGAGCTCCCTCGTCGGGATCCCCGGCCAGGGTCCTCTAACCCCTTTGTTGCAGGTTCTCCGCGGGAAGGGAGGCTCCCTCGCCAGGCGGTCAGGAAGGATCGGCTGATCCGAGGCACAGGCGCGGTGGCGAGAGCGGCAACAGATTGGCATGCCAGGAAGGGAGGCAGGACACTAACCCCTAGCGGGGACCAGCTTTCTGCAGGTGTCACGCTCTCCAGCAATGGTGGTCACTCATGGTCACGAGGCGTCCACCAGCCGTGTGGGGGAAGTCCACTCCCCTCCGGGGGGCCACAGCCCCGAAAGGGAGCTTCCGGCTCCCCCTCCTCTTCCACAGCAGCCTACCCCGATGGACGGATCCCTCGTGGCCATCGCCCAGCAGCTGCAGACCTTGACCTCAGCGGTCAGACAGCTTCAACATCAGCAACGGTCACTGGCCACCCAACCGCAGCCAAGGACCCCCGCGGCCCGAGTCGCGGGGCAGCGTGGGAGCCTGCGCTCAATCCAGGGCAGGCCATCCCATCCGAGGACCGTCTCCAACCCCCGGGGAGCCACCTAGCTCCCGCGAAAAGAAACTATTCCGGTTCGGAGGATCACGAGAGTCGATCCCCGGCCGATGGGGCCGAAACGGTGCATCGCAGCAAGTGACGTCGAGGCCAGACCTTGCGCCGAGACCGATCGGCGCCCCCTTCACCTGCAGTCTCGGTGGAAGACTCCACCGACGAAGCCATCAGGCACCAGGTCGAGAGGCGCCTGGAGGACCACGAGCGCAAGTTGGCAGAGTTCGCCCGACGATTCGTCGACCTGCAGAACTCGTCGGCAGACCCGGCGGGCTACGACTCCCGCCCCCCTTTCTCTGAAGAAATCCAGGCGGAACCGATCCCGAAACGGTTCCGCATGCCGCAGGTGGATCCCTACGACGGAACCACCGACCCCCTGGATCATTTGGAGAGCTATAAGGCTCTCATGAGGGTCCAGGGGGCCACCAACGCCCTTCTGTGCATCGCCTTCCCGGCAACCCTTCGGAAGGCCGCTCGAGTCTGGTTCACCCGCCTCGAGCCCGGATCCATTTGCTCCTTCCATCAGTTGGAAGGAAAGTTCATGGCGCACTTCGACGCTTGTCGAAAGGTGCCAAGAGAGGTGGACAGCCTCTTCTCCATCCGCCAGCAGGACCAGGAGCTGCTCCGGGACTACATCACCCGGTTCAAGACCGCAGCCCTGGAGATCTACAGCTTGGATGAGCCCGTCGCCATGCTGGCTTTGAAGCGCGGGCTCAAGACGTCCCGCCTGACTTATTCGCTGGACAAGAAGCCGCCCAGGACGTACTCCGAGCTCCTCCTCCGCGCCCACAAGTACATCCGAGCGGAGGAGGCTGACCGCACCCGTCGAGAGCTGGACGGGAAGACTCCAAAGAAGCCGCTCCCGAGGGACACCTCGGGAGCTCGGAGGCTCGGGCCGTCTGCCGACCCTCGCCCGAACCCAAGGCCGAGGGCCGAAGCCACTCCCGAGCGGAGGTACACCTCTCTCCTCGCACCTCGAACGAAGATCCTCATGGAAATCGAGGGCGAGCGCTACCTCCGCCGACCTCCTCCTCAGAACCCGAGGGCCGTCCGAGACAAATCAAAGTACTGCCAGTTCCATCGCGAGCACGGGCATGACACGGAGGAGTGTCGCCATCTGAAGCGGGAGATTGAGGAGCTGATCAGGAGGGGTTACCTTAGGAAGTTCGTCAAGAACGAGGCCCCCTCTGAAGGGCAGCCGCTCGCGGCCCTACCACCTGTCCCTGCGATCGACAACCGCCCAACGGAGAAGCCCGTGGGCATGATCTCGTGCGGGTACGGCCGAGCAATGAAGAGAGCCCGGGAAGTCCCGGAGAATGTAATCCCTCCCAAGGGAGGGGAAGTTAATGACAATGTAAACAACGATGCCGTGGTGGTCGAGATGACCATCGCGAAGCATCCTGTACATCGAATCGTGGTGGATAGTGGAAGCTCGGCTGACGTACTTTTCTACGATGCTTTCTCTCGGATGAATTTGTCCCCCGATCAGCTGAAGCCAGTGCACACCCCCTGGTAGGTTTTACAGGGGACTCCGTGGGGGTCGAAGGGGAGATCACTCTCCCGGTCACTGCCGGATCCCCACCCCGGTAGGTGACCGTCCTAATAACATTCACCGTCGTCAGGCTCCCTTCGCCTTACAACGCCATTCTCGGGCATCCCGGGCTCAACCAACTGGATGCCACTATCTCCACGAGGAGGCTGTTGGTGCAGTTCCCCACGCCTTCCGGGCTTGGGGAGATGAAGGGGACGATCCAGCCAGTCCCGCTCTGCCTCCAGACGGTCCCAGGCGCCAGGGGCGCGGAGCTCGCCCATGATATCGATGACCTCGATCTGAGAGAGAAGGAACCCAGGGGAGGGCCCGTAGAGCGCCTGCTGACTTTTTCCCTCGGTTCGGATCCCCTGAAGATGGTGCAAGTCGGGGCCCAGCTCCCCGAGGAAGAGCGAACCCGCTTGCTGGAGTTCCTCCGCGCCAACGCTGACGTGTTCGCCTGGTTAGCAGCCGACATGCCGGGTATCCCGCCCGAGGTTATCATGCACAGGCTGAACGTGGACTCAAGTTGCCGCCCGGTCCGCCAGAAGAAGAGAAGCTTCGCCATGGAGAGGCAGAAGGCGATCAACGAGGAAGTAGAGAAGCTCCTCGCCGCCGGTTTTGTCCGAGAGGTCCAATACCCTAGCTGGCTGGCAAACGTGGTCATGGTAAGGAAGAGTAGCGGGAAGTGGAGGATCTGTGTGGACTACACCGACCTCAACCGAGCTTGCCCAAAGGACAGCTTCCCTCTTCCAAAGATCGACCAGCTGGTCGACACCACCTCGGGGCATCGCCTCTTATCGTTCATGGACGCCTTCTCCGGATACAACCAGATCCAGATGAATCCGGAGGACGAAGAGCACACTGCCTTCATAACTGACCGCGGGACTTTTTGCTACAGGATGATGCCTTTCGGCCTCAAGAATGCAGGGGCGACATACCAACGTCTGGTCAATAAAATCTTCAAAGACCAGATAGGCCGCAATATGCAGGTGTACGTGGACGACATGCTGGTGATGAGCAAACTCGATTCGGACCACGTGGCTGACTTGATGGAGACGTTCGGCAACCTCCGGTGCCATCAGATGAAGCTGAACCCGGCGAAGTGCGCCTTCGGCGTCTCCGCCGGTAAGTTCCTAGGGTTTATGGTGACTCAAAGAGGAATCGAGGCCAACCCGGAGAAGGTCCAGGCCATCCTGGACATGGAGCAGCCCGCCTCCAAGAAGCAAGTGCAACGACTGACCGGCCGAGTCGCGGCCCTTAGCCATTTTATTTCCAGGTCGGCGGACCGCTGCCGTCCCTTCTTCAAGGTGCTGAGGAAGATGAATGGCTTTGCTTGGACCGAGGAGTGTCAGCAGGCCTTCGAGGAGCTGAAGTAGACGCTCGCATCGCCGCCTTTACTGTCCAGGCCCGAGGAGGGAGAGGAGCTTGCCCTCTACCTGGCGGTTACCCCGGAGGCTGTCAGCTCTGTCTTGGTCCGAACCGATGACCAGGGGCTCCAGCGGCCGGTGTACTATACCAGCAAACTTCTCCGAGACGCGGAGCTCAGGTATTCCCGGCCCGAGAAACTTGTTTTTGCGCTAATAGTGTCTGCCCAGTGTCTCAGGCCCTATTTCCAAGCGCACCCCATCGCCGTCTTGATGGACCAACCGCTGAAAGCGGTGCTCAGCCGACCCGATACTTCGGGACGATTGGCCAAGTGGGCACTGAAACTCAGCGAGTTCGACATTGCATACAGGCCAAGGTCGGCCATGAAGGCACAGGTGCTGGCCGATTTCTTGGTCGAATGTGCGGGCTTGGGCAAGGAGCCCGAGGAAGGCCCCCCGGCCCAGCCGATGGAGGTTGGCACCGATGAGCCCGGAGAGGATGCCTGGATCCTCCATGTGGACGGAGTCTCAAACTCCGGCGGGAGCGGAGCTGGGCTCATCCTTGCCAACGGCGACAGGGTCGTCGCCGAGTGTGCACTCCATTTCCAATTCCCCGCAACAAATAACCAGGCGGAGTACGAGGCACTTCTTGCCGGACTGAGAATCTCCCGCGAGCTGGGCGTGACCAACCTCAGAGCTTTCACTGACTCCCAGCTCGTGGCGGGGCAGGTATCCGGGGAGTACGTCGCACACGACCCCCAAATGGCGAGGTACTTGGAGCTCGTCAAGGCGGGCGCGTCCAAGTTCCGGCGCTTCAACATCTTCCACATCTCCCGCGGGGAGAACGCCCGCGCGGATGCCCTCTCCCGGCTGGCGACCCTGCCGGACACGATGCTGGGACGCGCTCATGTGGAGCGCCTTGAGGTCCCAAGCCTCGAAGCACCGGTGGAGGTCCATCAGGTCAGCCAGGAGCCCAGCTGGATGGACAAGTACGCTGCGTACATCACCAGCGGCACCCTGCCGGAGGACCGAGAGGCGGCTCGCCTCATCAGGAAGAAGGCCGTGCGGTTTGTCCTGATGGACGGGCAGTTGTATCGAAGATCCTACTCCTACCCCCTCCTCAAGTGCGTAGGACCCACAGAAGCCAAGCTTGTGCTCCAGGAGATTCATGAAGGCATCTGCGGGAACCACGTGGGGGGCAGGGCATTGGCGTACAAGGCCCTCCGTCAGGGCTACTTCTGGGAAACAATGAAGGAAGACGCCGCCGACTTCATGAAGAAGTGCGACCGGTGCCAGCGTCACGCCATGGTGCAGTGGCAACCCTCCAACCCAATCTCTCAGCTCTCAGCCCCCTGGCCGTTCGCCCAGTGGGCGATGGACCTCCTGAGCCCATTCCCGCCGGCGTCTGGCCAGCGGAAGTTCTTGATAGTGGCTATCGACTACTTCATGAAATGGGTCGAGGCCGAACCCTTGGCAAGGATCACCGAAGCAAACGTCGCCAAGTTCTTCTGGAAGTCCATCATCTGCCGCTTCGGCCTCCCCCACACCGTGGTCACCAACAACGGACGCCAGTTCGACTGCCGAGAATTTGAAGAATTCTGCAGCGACCTCGGCATCAGGCATCGCTTTACCTCGGTGGCGCACCCTCAGACCAACGGGGAGGCCGAAGTCACAAACAGGACCATTCTTCAGGGCCTCTGCACGCGGCTGGACCAGGCCAAGGGCAGGTGGGCCGACGAGCTTCCCAGCATCCTTTGGGCATACCACACCACCCCAAGGACGGCTACCGACGAAACTCCATTCAACCTCGTCTTCGGAGCCGAGGCAGTCATCCCGATCGAGCTCAGCCTACCCACGCTGCGTGTGGAGCAATACGACGAGACAGAAAACCCGGCCAGGATGATGCTCAACCTAGACCTTCTCGAGGAAACGAGGGACAGGGCCCGAATCCGAATGGCGGCATACCGGCAACGTGTAGCCAGATATTACAACTTCCGGGTGCGGTCGAAGGTTTTTCGTCCCGGAGACTTGGTCCTCCGGCGCGCCGAAGCCTCCAAGCCACGGGAATGCGGCAAGCTATCGCCCAACTGGGAGGGCCCATATCGGGTGGCAGAAGCCCTTCCTCATGGAGCATATTACTTAGAAGAATTGGGAGGTGCCAGGTTCCCCCGGACGTGGAACTCCTCGAACCTGAGGATGTACTATCAGTGATGTAAGGCTCCTAGTTCCTGTAACAAAGTTTCCCCACTTCAAACACTCCCTTCTAACTTCGACAAGAAGTTCTACGGCATCGAGCTTAGTCCAGAGATCCTAGGCTTCGGCCTGGAAGGTGGCACCGAACCCAGTTTCGAGCAGCAAGCAGAGAGCTTCGGCCTGGAAGGTGGCACCGAACCCAGTTCACGCAAAGCCAGCTCAGCAAGGCTTGAGAAAGCCTGCGGCATCGAGCTCAGTCCGGAGATCCTGGGCTTCGGCCTGGAAGGTGGCGCCGAACCCAGTTCGCCCACGCAAGCCTGGAGCACAGCTCAGCAAGCCGTGCAAGGTTTGAGAAAGCCTGCGGCATCGAGCTCAGTCCGGAGATCCTGGGCTTCGGCCTGGAAGGTGGTGCCGAACCCAGTTCGCCCACGCAAGCCCGGAGCACAGCCCAGCAAGCCGCGCAAGGTTTGAGAAAGCCTGCGGCATCGAGCTCAGTCCGGAGATCCTGGGCTTCGGCCTGGAAGGTGGCGCCGAACCCAGTTCGCCCACGCAAGCCCGGAGCACAGCTCAGCAAGCCGCGCAAGGTTTGAGAAAGCCTGCGGCATCGAGCTCAGTCCGGAGATCCTGGGCTTCGGCCTAGAAGGTGGCACCGAACCCAGTTCGCCCACGCAAGCCCGGAGCACAGCTCAGCAAGCCGCGCAAGGCTTGAGAAAGCCTGCGGCACCGAGCTCAGTCCGGAGGTCCTGGGCTTCGACCTGGAAGGCGGTGCAGAAGCCGTGTTGCCTGCGCAAGAATGAAGGCGACCCAAAGTCGGGCCCACTTAAGGCTTGCTCTGCTGCGACGCGACTCAGCAGGCCCCATCCTTCGATTTGAGCAATGGGAGGACCAGGCCTGCAACTGTTTCAAGTATTCCAAACCGACATCTCAGAAAGAAAGGAAAAGAAAGGTGAGATGAAGTGAAAAAGAAAAAACTCAAGGTTTTGTTGAACTTAGATTTTCATTAATGCAAGTAGCCAGTACAAGCTGGGAGTCCCGACAGGCCGGGACTCCCCAAAAAAAAGAGAAGACAATACAAAACAACAAACAGAAGCAAAAAAGAGGAGACATCAGGAAGAAGGCGCCGGGTTCACTGAGGTGCGGGGTCGGAGCCCTCTGCCGGAGGCGCGGGTGCTGCGCCCTCGACTTCTACAACGGCCGGCTCCTGGGGCTGCTCCGGGGCCGCGGCATCGCTGGTCGACGGCGCCGCAGGGGTCGCTTCGGCCGTGCTAGAGGCCCTGCTCTCGCCCCCTAGCCTCCTGCCACCAATCACCACCCCGCTCAGATCCAGCTGGGGGAAGAAGGCCCCCACCTTCTCCCGGCACATCCGGAACCCCTTCAGGAAGGAGTCCACGGCGGCCTCCCGGACCTCCGACGTGTACTCGTCGGAAGCCCGGAATTTGGGGACAGCCTCTTGCGCCTCCCGCTTGGCTGCCTCCAGGAGCCCGTTGACGTACGCGCTCCGGTCCTTCGCCGCGGCCGCGTCTCGCCGGGCCTCCTCCAGCTGGCGCTCCAGCCATTGGGAGTGGGCCTGCAGGCGGGCCTTCTCCGCCGCCTCCTCCTCTGTTCGGCGCTGGTTGGAGGTCCGCTCCTCCAACAAGGAGGCCTCTAACTCTTTGTTCCGCTCCTCGAAACGCGCCAGGTCGGACTGGAGGGCTTGCTTGTCGGCTCGCAGCTCGGCCCCCTTCTCCATCAAGTCCTTGACGTCGGCCGCGAGCTTGCCGAGTCTCAGCTCCCGCTCGGAGTCCCTTTTGGCATTCCCTACGAGGAAATTCCTCAGTAGGAGAACGTCGTTCCCGATCTGCAACGACAAAAGCAACACAGGTCAGAATAAAGAAAGCTAAGTCCCGAAAGAAAGAAAATGAAGAAGGAAGAAGTTTGGACTTATCGTGAAAAGCTGCGGAAGGATTCCGAGCAGCGCGTCTACGTAATCCCGGCCGCCCCGAGCTCGGCGGTCCCGGGCGGTGGAGGCGTACTCCATGATCTTCTCCGCCAGCCCTTTATCGAGGATGATGGAGTCCCGGTGGGTGATCACCGGCGCCGGAGCCTTCGGGCCGGCAACTGCGGCGGCCGCCCCCTCAGCCGAGGCCGCAACCGACGGGCCGGCGGTTGCCGCGGGCGGCGCTGTCGAGCTGGCAGCAACAACGGGCCCAGCGATGGGCGGAGCAGTGGGCGGTGGAGTCCTCTCGGCGGTGCCACCAGGTCGCGCGGCCGGGGCATCAGTAGCCCCGCCCTGAGGTAGCCTGGGCGGGGAAATGACAGCAACCGGGCTGGGCACGGTCGCCGCCACGACCTCCCGGCTCGTCTCCGTACGAGACCTCTTCGCTGCGGGCTCGTCCACCTCCACGACATCCCGCTGGGCTGCCCCCTCCAAGAGATTCTCCAGTGAAAACTTCATCCCTGCAAAACAAAAGAAACAGGAAGTCAGCCGGCTCGGTTATGAAAAGAAAAGGGGGGGGGGGGGGCAGAGGTCAAAGTGGGGCCAAATCTCACCGGTCTCACGGATGGGACTGATACCGGCCTCAAAAAGATTCTGCTCAGAGAGCAGAACCTCGAGCGCCGGGACCACGTCGCTCAGGAGCAGGGTATAGGACTCCTGGTCCGCCGACTCGACCCGGGAATTTCGGTTCGGGGTCCGGTCCGATTCACTCCAGGCCCAGTCGACGTCGTCGACCGAGGCGAAGAAAAACCGGCTCTTCCAGCCCTTGACCGAGGAAGGGAGGTCGAACCGGAGACACCTGGGCCGGGGCGAAATGTACCACCAGCCATCATCGGTGGAGCACTTCTTCAGGGTGAACAAGGCCCTGAAGAGAGAAAAACGGGCAACGAACCCGTGGAAGTGACAGAAAACAATAAAGGAAAAGATGACCCGGATGGCATTAGGAGCCAGCTGGGCCGGGACAAGCCGGAAGTGGCTGAGGAAGGAAAGAAAGAAAGGATGCAGAGGAAACCGAAGACCCCCAAGGAGGAAGTCTTCATAGAAGGCAATGCGGCCGGGGCCACTCATGGTGACGCGCTCCCCGGACCGCGGAACAAACAGGCGAATTGACCCCGGAATGCCGTAGGCATCCCGGAGCAGGGAAAGATCGCCTTCGGTCATGGTAGAAGCATGACCGGAGGGACCGGCGGGAAAAGACGGCAGAGCGGGAAGAGAAGGCGGAGCAGGAAGAGAAGGCAAAGCAGGAAGAGAACGGAGGGGCACGGCAGGTGCA
Source organism: Areca catechu (assembly GCA_021397845.1). Lineage (NCBI taxonomy): Eukaryota > Viridiplantae > Streptophyta > Magnoliopsida > Arecales > Arecaceae > Areca > Areca catechu. Next base: position 127,226,512 of record CM038049.1, read on the forward strand.
ACCGGAGGGGACCGAATCCCCCTGGGGATGCCAATGGTGACACCCCCGGGTTGCAGACGCCGGCAGACCTCCTCCGGGATTATCTCCTCATCTGAGGAGGAAGAGGATGGAGTCCTCGGCCGGGATGGACCGGCCTCGTCCGGGTTGGAAGAGACATGGCGACGGCGCGCCATAGAAAGGAAAAAATGAAAAGATCAGAAAAGAAACGAGAAAGAAGGAGGGGGGCTAGAGGAGAAGAAGGAGGCACTCACCGAAAATACACCAGACGAGCGCGAGCAACAGGAGTTGTTAGCCTGCAGCAAACCGCTCACGAAGCAAGGGAAAAGGCCTCGTTCTGGAAAGTCCCCTCCCTTTCAAACTCAGCCGACAGTGGCTGTACCCGTCATTCCGTCTCAGGCCACTGGATGGTCGTCACGTGGGCGCACGCTCGACACCGACGCTTCGTTAGCAGAGTAACGGCCTCTGCCTCGAAGCGATGCATTAATTGCGGGCAAGTGGGCGACGCGTGACGGCTCCCCATAGGTTTTCAGCCGCATCGAGCCACGGCACCGAGGATCGTGGCAATTATGATGCAAGATCTTCGCCTCTCCACGTCATGTCCGCATTTAATCTCGACGTTCCGTTCTACGACGCCCCGATGGAACGGTGGGCTGGGGGGCAACTGTTATGGCCATGACAGTGACGTGGCCAGGCTCAGGTATCACCGAATACGAGCGGGCCACGTGTATGTTTCCCCGGCCAGGTCAGCGCCACATCCCCGAAGCCAGGATCGGCAAGACTACGCCGCCCGACGACTGTCTAAGGCAAACCGCCCTTGCCGAGGTCGAGCTCGGCTCGGAGTTCCTCTACCACCTCATTGGCGCCCGGGCCCGAAGGGGTCCGCCTAAGTGAGGTCGGCCGAGGTCGGGCGACCCCCTGCCACCTCGCCAGGTGTCCACCCGGGAGGGGTCCACCTAAGCCGAGGTCGGCTGATCCTTCGCCCTTCGCCAGGTGGCCATCCGGAGACGGGCCCACCTCGGCCGAAGCCAGGCGACCTCCTGCCACCTCGCCAGGTGTCCACCCGGGAGGGGTCCACCTAAGCCGAGGTCGGCTGATCCTTCGCCCTTCGCCAGGTGGCCATCCGGAGACGGGCCCACCTCGGCCGAAGCCAGGCGACCTCCTGCCACCTCGCCAGGTATCCACCCAGGAGGGGTCCACCTAAGCCGAGGTCGGCTGATCCTTCGCCCTTCGCCAGGTGGCCACCCGGAGACGGACCCACCTCGGTCGAAGCCAGGCGACCTCTTGCCACCTCGCCAGGTGTCCACCCAGGAGGGGTCCATCTAAGCCGAGGTCGGCTGATCCTTCGCCCTTCGCCAGGTGGCCATCCGGAGACGAGCCCACCTCGGCCGAAGCCAGGCGACCTCCTGCCACCTCGCCAGGTATCCACCCAGGAGGGGTCCACCTAAGCCGAGGTCGGCTGATCCTTCGCCCTTCGCCAGGTGGCCACCCGGAGATGGACCCACCTCGGTCGAAGCCAGGCAACCTCCTGCCACCTCGCCAGTTGTCCACCCAGGAGGGGTCCACCTAAGCCGAGGTCGGCTGATCCTTCGCCCTTCGCCAGGTGGCCACCCAGAGACGGACCCACCTCAGCCGAAGCTAAGTGACCTCCTGCCACCTCGCCAGGTGTCCACCCAGGAGGGGTCCACCTAAGCCGAGGTCGGCTGATCCTTCGCCCTTTGCCAGGTGGCCACCCAGAGACGGACCCACCTCGGCCGAGGCCAGGCGACCTCCTGCCACCTCGCCAGGTGTCAACCCAGGAGGGGTCCACCTAAGCCGAGGTCGGCTGATCCTTCGCCCTTCGCTAGGTGGCCACCCGGAGACGGACCCACCTCGACCGAAGCCAGGCGACCTCCTGCCACCTCGCCAGGTGTCCACCCAGGAGGGGTCCACCTAAGCCGAGGTCGGCTGATCCTTCGCCCATCACCAGGTGGCCACCCGGAGACGGACCCACCTCGGCCGAAGCCAGGCGACCTCCTGCCACCTCGCCAGGTGTCCACCCAGGAGGGGTCCACCTAAGCCGAGGTCGGCTGATCCTTCGCCCTTCGCCAGGTGGCCACCCGGAGACGGACCCACCTCGGCCGAAGCCAGGCGACCTCCTGCCACCTCGCCAGGTGTCCACCCAGGAGGGATCCACCTAAGCCGAGGTCGGCTGATCCTTCGCCCCTCGCCAGTTGGCCCCCGGAGATGGGTCCAACTCAGCCGAGGTCAGACCGCTCGTACGGAGAGGGCCCTGGGGAGAGAGACGGGCCCCGAGGCCATCCCTCGGGCCGCACGAATCCCAGACGGCATCCCGTACGGAGGGCGGCGGCACGCGGAACATCACTTGCATCGGCCCGACAGGTCCCGCGCCCGAGGGACCCGATCCTGACGGAACAGGCCCCATAGATGGGTGGCGCCCACGCTTGGGGAAGAGAGCGCTCTCACTGGGCCCGAGGCCTGACCGGCCGCCCTGCCAGCGCCGCCCTCCCCTCTTTCTCTTCTGTCTTTGCCTTTTCCCTGCTGGGCCCGGCGGACGAGGTCGGAAAGCCGCCTGGCACCCTTCACCGAAAAGGGAAAAGAGAAGAGGACAGGGGAGGGGAGTTTCCGAGGCGGAAAAAGACAAACGCGCGACGGAAGGAGATAAAGAAGGAGGGATCTGGGGACGACAAGGTAAGCCAACGAGTCTGGGGACAAGGAGGAAGCACCGGCAAAAGGCCTCGCTCCGAGAGAGAAACCAGAGATCCCGAGAGGGGAACACTGGACGTGAGCTCGGCAAGGAGGCCCAGCCGAGATTCTGGTCCCCAGAGCGTTTCCTTCACCAGTTAACTCTCTAAGTCTGGAGTCCTTTCGAGGGTCCGGCTGGAGAGTCTGTTCCTTCTCGTCGTCTACTGACTTGACCGTCGGAGCTCCCTCGCCGGGATCCCCGGCCAGGGTCCTCTAACCCCTTTGTTGCAGGTTCTCCGCGGGAAGGGAGGCTCCCTCGCCAGGCGGTCAGGAAGGATCGGCTGATCCGAGGCATGGGCGCGGCGGCGAGAGCGGCAACAGGCTTAATGATGCGATCCATCCAGTCAGCTATTGTACCTCCTTATTGGATGGGTGTCTCATGTTGAGGATTGCTTGGATTTTCTTTAGATTGGATTCAATTTTTCGATTGGTAACAAGAAAATCAAGAAACTTTTGATGCAGGATGACTTTAAGACTGCTAAACATGTATGGAAAATAGTAGAATAATTTTTTTATGATTTTTATAATTTTATTTGCAGGCTAGATTCACAAAATAAAGTAAAAACTAGCTGAAAGACTAGCAGTGCAAAGAATCATCGGGTCGAAGGCATACTCATACAAACCAATGAAATATTCAGGACCTGAGAGTTGAGAAACTTCCGGTTTAGGATAGCTTTTCTTCATTAAATCAGATAATAAGAGAAGGGAAGGTTTCTTACCAGTTAGAGATTGAAGTTCAAAAGCAGCAGGGTTCACACGCACTCTGATCAGAGCTTGGAAGAAGAAGCCTTATTTTCCTCGAATCTGATGATTGATCTGGGCGGTTTGGGCAGCAAAGAAGGCCTCCTCGGGAGAGGGGTAGCACCTCGGGGATCCTACAAGTGTCAGGGTTAATCAAAATAGCAATTAAAAAATAAGAAAGGAACTATGGGTTGAAAGGAATCAGGATTAGGGTTAGAAGATGGCTGTTTGAAGCTTGTTGAAGATCTCCTTGCTTGGCAGCCTAGGGCACTCCTTCTTGGATGTGTGAAGGCTTGGATGGCAGTGAGTTAGGGTGTGGAAGGATGCTAGGGCAGCAAGGAATTCGTCCAAACACAAAAACACAACCAAAGAACCAAAACAAATTACCAACACAAGGTAATAACTCAAAATTTCAGCAAGTTATATTCATAAGAAAGAGATGCTTACAAGAGGGGGAGGGGTGGGATATTTATAGAGTTCCCATGCCCTCACTAAACATGGTTACACTTGGGTTATAAGTCTTCTTCCTAATTGGAATACAAGTCCTTTCCTAGCTAGGTTAGAATTACAAAGTTTTAAAATGACTAGAAATTCCAACTAGGTTAGAATTTTGACCTAGTCTTCTCTTCTTTCCTCTCCCCACTTGGCTTGGACTTGGTCAAACTCCTTAAATTTATTTTTGGACCTTGGGGCAGCAGCAAGGATGCCTCCTTCATGGGCTTGGACGAAAATTTGAGGGGTCCAGGTGGGCTTCCAAGGGTTGGGCGCATGGGCTGGCATATTCCAAGGAATCTGGCTAGAATCTTGCTTCTTAAGGGCTTGGGCTTGGTGCCTGGGCTTGATTTTAAGGCATGGAGTGCTGGAATAACCTGGAAAACATGGGCTCCTAGCATATGGAATATTCCGGAAGCATCTGGAGGGAATTTGGCATCTGAAATGGCACTCGGGGAAAATCAGGGCATAATCAGGGCACTTGGGTGTCGATTAAGCTCCCCTAAGCTGGTGTAACTGCTTCTAGCTTTAGAATGAGGTATGGTGGAACTTCAAAATAGCATAGCTTTTTCTCTTGTACAAGAAGTGAACTCATACTAAACTCATACTGGTATACAGGACTCAATTTACTGGACTAGATTGAGGGTTGAGACAAATCAACTAACCTCAACTTATTACAGGACTCAATTTTAGTTGTTTATAAAATTTGACATATGGCTACGTAATCCAAATAGGGCTCAGTAATCTGTGTCTAATCCTGGTGCCCCCACCAATTCTTCCGAGGTGGGAGGAACTCAACCCCGTCGAGTGTGGGATAACTTGGCTCTCATAATGCTCGAGTAGGTCTGGGCTGAGGCACTGCAGATCCTCACAGGTGATCCACGAGTTCTCAGATTCTGGCTGACCATGTCACCGAACCAAATACCTCTGATAGCCGTGATTCCAGGTACATATCGCTTGATCGTCCAGGATTATCTCAATCTTTTCCTCACTATTTGGCCAATTATATGTGGAAACTCTAGGGTGGGTTCTCTCTAAAATGGGAGGGATAGGCTCAAGGTGCTCTCTAGGTATCGCTACTGGCTCCCTGACTCTATAAGATCTGAAATGATGAAGGTGGAGCTAATACCTGAATCAGGTAGTATCTCACGCACATAGTTATTGGGTCCACAGATATTCATTATCTTGGATGGGCTAGCTTCGCGAGCAGAAAATTCTTTACAATTACAAAATCCCTTGCAAAATTCTTTCTCTCTTTTGGAAATTAGCCAACTTGTTAGTTAGTTCATTAGTTATGTTCAGCTTTTGACTAATTTTCATATGCTTATGCTGTGCAAAGGGTATTGCAGGTGTAGACATGTAACTTAGGTTGTGCATTTATTGGACTCAACTAATACCTAATAGACTTGACTAGACATCCCTATCAAAGGACATTTTATTGGACTCAAGGGACAAAATCTAACAGCTTATAGACTCTTTAGGTTTGATCCTATCATGACATGTACATGAAAATGTGATATGAACTCTTAATAGATGCCAGAGGGTCTTCCAGAAGTAGGAAGCAAACATGACTGACTCGATGAATGAATGCAGTATGCAAACCTCTACGAAATGCAATCTAAGGGTTAAAAAATCAAGAAAAGTTTCAAAAAAGGGTAGAAAATAAGAAGTAGATTCAGGGATAGTCTGATTGGGTGGAAAATAAGAAAAGGGTTCGGGGTTAATTGGATAGAATAGGATATAAGAAGGGGTGTCAGGAATTAATCCTAAACTAATAAGGTTGACCTTAAAGGATTGGTGTCTATCTACTAGGTCTGCCTTATAGAAGAATGAATCATTAATTTCAGGAAAAAGATCTTCGATTAGGATCGAGGAAGTGACTTCATCTTGAGGATACTGGGTGAGATAAGCCAAGTCCTCAATAAACTCTTTTGGCTCAGGAAATTCAGGACTAGGCTCTACAATTGGATCCTCTTCTAAAGTCTCCTCTAATTGCTCTTCCATTGTAGCTTGAGTGTGATCTGGGTTATCTAACTCTAGGTCGGCCACTAACTGATTATGGTAAAGGTTAGCTAAATCTAGATTGGCTACTACTTGGGAATGGTCAACTAATATTGGGTGGTCTTCTACCTGGGTATCTATTGATTCAAGTAGCTCTGGATTGGTTTCTACCTTGGTTTCTACTGGATCAACTAACATTGGATTGGTTTCTACTTGGATTTCTACTGATCAACTAACATTAGGTCTTCTATAGGGTAGTCTTCTAGATCTTCAATAGACTCATTATCTTCATACTTCTCTACCAGACTTGGGTCAGCCTCATATATTTCTTCTTCTAAGTCATCTTGGTGAACCAATGGGGTGGTAAGAGGGGTTTGGCTAATGAAAAGTTTACTAAAGTCTGGGGTGCTGATCCTATGGGGTTCAAGCTGACTAAGGGTTATGGGTTCAGTCCTAAGGGTTGACTCGAATTTCAAAGCTATGTTATAGGCTTCCTCTAAGTTCTGAATTTGCCAATGAGATAGTTCCCACTGGATGTCTTCACGAAGGCCAGTCTCAAACCTGGATAAGGTCACTGATTCGGGTTCATCTAGGCAAAACCTAATGGCACATTCTTCAAATTGGGCTATATACTCCGACACAGACCTATTTCTTTGATATAACCAATTCCATTGGTCTAGAAGGCACTGTCGATAGTATGGGGGAACATACTTAGCCCTAAGCTTTAACTTCATGGCTTTCCAGGTGGTAATGGGTAAGTTGCCTATCTGATTATTGAGTCTTTCTACTTAGTCCCAGTATAATCTAGCTTGATCAGTTAGCTTGAGCTGGACAAATTGACATTTATTCTCATCACTCAAGCCATACCATTCAAGATATTGTTCCATATCTTTTTCCCAGTCTATGTAATCCTCAGGATTTGAGATGCCACTGAAGGTGGGTACATGATAATTGGGCTTCCTATAGTTGGACTTCTAGTAAGGGTCAGAGTATTGGGTTCTCCTAGGGTTGGGCTTCCTATATGGATCAGAGTATTGAGCTCTCCTAGGGTTGGACTTTATGGTCACACTAGTTGGGTTGGATTAAGTCTACTGGTATTGGGTTCCTAATATAGTGGTCATGCAACAAATCAATCAATGAAAATGAAATGATGCAACCAAGCATGCAAAAGAAAAAGAAAAGGTTAGTATAATCTAGGGTTTCCTATACCTAGAGCCAGAAATTGGGTGGGTCAGCTCAACTTACACCTAACCTAATAGCTAATCCTTCCACTGGCCAGGTAGGGAGTAGGAGTGTGGGAGGCCCCCCTGCTTTCACAGGGACCCAATTAAAAATCACAGCACCACTTAGGTTGTTTGACTTTGGACCCCCAGCCTTAGACACCAACTTTCAATAATAGCTAAAAGGTTAAATGCACTAGTTGGCCCACATAGCTCGGACTTGACCTGTTGATGTCTCCTAGCCCATTAGGGTAAATTAGGTCTAATAGATTTTAATTAGGCTTGGGTTAGTATGATGATGGTGGTTTTGGACTCAGGACAGGTGATGAAATCCTGCCCTGATTTGAGATAGAGAATGGCCCTTAAAATTAGGTTAAGAATGATGGCAACCGATGGCCTTGATGCAATCTAAAATAATCAAAAAATAAAATATTTTTTAATGATTTATGATGTGCCAAGTTAGGTTTAAGTTTACTGAGGTTAACAAACAAAGTTTGGCTTGGGATTGGAGGGTTTGGAAGTTGATTAGGTTTGAGTTAGTCAAGTACAAAATCAGCAGAAATCAGAGAATTAGGGTTTCAGTCAATGCAGAGTTTGACACAGATCTTGATGCATAAAAAAATCAAAAAAAATCTGGAACAGAGGATAGATGGTGATGATGAAGCCTACCAAACTTCATGCCAAAAAAATCAGATGATAATGCAAACCTAGGATTTTTTGGACTGCTATAGAAATTATTAGGATTTTGTTAGGGTTCCTATTATGCTGAATTTTAGAGATTTAGGGTTTCACTAAAAATAATTAAAAATCCTGATAATTACTAGGATAGAACAGAGGACATGTAGTGTAAATTTTATAGAAAAATAAAATGTTTATGATGTCAAAATAAGATGAAACCTAGACACCTAATGCAGTGGATAGAATGCAGAAATTAGGGTTCGTGAGTGCAAAGAAAATAAAAACTATCCTAAACCTGCTCTGATACCAAACTGATGTGGGACGACTCTAAGACTGCTAAACATACATGAAAAATAGTAGAATAAATTTTTTATGATTTTTATAATTTTATTTGCAGGCTAGATTTCCAAAATAAAGTAAAAACTAGCTGAAAGACTAGCAGTGCAAAGAATCATCGGGTCGCAGGCATACTCATGCAAACCAATAAAATATCCAGGACCTGAGAGTTGAGAGACTCCCAGTTTAGGATAGCTTTTCTTCATTAAATCAGATAATAAGAGAAGGGAAGGTTTCTTACCAGTCAGAGATTGAAATTCAAAAGCAGCAGGGTTCACATGCACTCTGATCAGAGCCTGAAAGAAGAAGCCTTGTTTCCCTCGAAGCTGATGACTGATCTGGGTAGTTTAGGCAGCAAAGAAGGCCTCCTCGGGGGAGGGTAAGCACCTCGAGGATCCTGCAAGTGTCAGGGTTAATCAAAATAGCAATTAAAAAATAAAAAAGAAACTATGGGTTGAAAGGAATCAGGATTAGGGTTAGAAGATGGCTGTTTGAATCTTGTTGAAGATCTCCTTGCTTGGCGGCCTAGGGCACTCCTTCTTGGACATGTGAAGGCTTGGATGGTAGTGAGTTAGGATGTGGAAGGATGCTAGGGCATCAAGGAATTCGTCCAAACACAAAAACACAACCAAAGAACCAAAACAAATTACCAACACAAGGTAATAACTCAAAATTTCAGCAAGTTGTATTCATAAGAAAGAGATGCTTACAAGAGGGGAAGGGATGGGGTATTTATAGAGTTTCCATGCCCTCACTAACCATGGTTACACTTGGGTTACAAGTCCTCTTTCCAATTAGAATACAAGTCCTTTCCTAGCTAGGTTAGAATTATAATTAGGTTAGAATTTTAAAAGGACTAGAAATCCTAATTAGGTTAGAATTTTGACCTAGCCTTCTCTTTTTTCCTCTCCTCACTTGGCTTGGACTTGGTCAAACTTCTTAAATTCATTTTTGGACCTTGGAGCAGCAGCAAGGACACCTCCTTCATGGGCTTGGACGAAAATTTGAGGGGTCCAGGTGGGCTTCCAGGGGTTGGGCGCATGGGCTGGCATATTCCAGAAAATCTGGCTAGAATCTTGCTTCTTAAGGGCTTGGGCTTGGTGCCTGGGCTTGATTTTAAGGCTTGGAGTGCTGGAATAACCTGGAAAACATGGGCTCCTGGCATATGGAATATCCCGGAAGGATCTGGAGGGAATTTGGCATCTGAAATGGCACCCGGGGAAAATCAGGGCACAATCAGGGCACCTGGGTGTCGATTGAGCTCCCCTAAGCTGGTGTAACTGCTTCTGGCTTCAGAATGAGGTATGGTGGAACTCCAAAATAGCGTAGCCTCTTCTCTTGTACAAGAAGTGAACTCACACTAGACTCATACTGGTATACAGGACTCAATGTAATAGACTAGGTTGAGGTTGAGACAAATCAACTAACCTCAACTTATTACAAGACTCAATTCTAGTTATTTACAAAATTTGACACATGGCTAGGTAAACCAAATAAGGCTCAGTAATCTGTGTCTGATCCTGGTGCCCCCACCAACTTTCCTAAAATAACTTCGAAGACACACTTGGTCAGATTAAGCTTCATCCGATACTTTTGTAATATGCCAAATGCCTCCTCCAGGTCTCTAATATGGTCATCGATTTGGATGCTCTTGATAATCATATCATTAATGTATGCTTCCATAATTTTTCCAAGCTATTTTTTGAAGATTTTGTTGACTAACTGCTAATATGTTGCTTCGACATTCTTTAAGCCGAACGACATCACCTTGTAGCAGTATAGTCCTCTTTCAGTTATAAAAGCCATCTCCTCGTCTTCTAGATTCATCCAAATCTGATTATAGCCAGAGAAAGCATCCATGAAGCTAAGAGCTTGTGTCCAGCGTGGCGTCAACAAGCTGATCTATCTTTGATAAAGAAAAGCTATCCTTCAAGTAGGCTTTGTTAAGATTAGTATAGTCAATACAGATTTTTCATTTACCATTAATACCAAGTTAGACATAACCCTTCATTGAAATCATATTGTCCAATGAACAAATCACAGATTAAGAGACTTTATGACAAGGCACATTTATAAGAAGAGCAAGCCATTGATTTAAAGGAGCCCAAAAAAAGAAGCAAAACTTCATTCCACCAATGCAAAGCCCATGAAAAGCTGTAATAGCAGGAGTGATGATTAAAGCTATAGGGGAAGATTATTAATACAATTAATAATAGTAGACCAGCTAGTCATCACCATTAATTCTCATATTGCAGCCAATCTGATCCTTGAAAATTCTGTTCACTAACCATTAGTAAATTACACCTATATTTTTCAAGCCAAACAGCACCATCCTGTAGCAAAATAAACCTTGGTTAGTCACAAAAGAGATTTTTTCCTTGTCTTCATGCACCATTTAAATTTGGTTATATCCTAAAGACGCATCCATGAAGGCCAGAAGTTCATAATCGACCATTATATCTACTAGCTGGTCAATGTTAGGAAGATGATAGCTATCCTTTGACAGGCCTTGTTAAGATCTTTGAAATCTATGCACATCTGCCACTTCCCATTGACCTTGTTCACTAGCACTACATTAGCTAACTATTCAGGGTAGCCGACTTCTTTGATGAACCTAGCATTAGTTATCTTCTATACTTCTTTTGCTACAGCTCTTTGGTATTCCAGCATAAAGCTTCTTTTCTTCTGCTTTACGGGATGATGATTCGGATCTACCTTCAAATGGTGTGTCAACACTTCAGGGCCAATTCCTGGCATGTTTGCATGTGTCTAGGCAAATATATCAACATTTCTTTGTAAGAAGGCCATCAACAGTTGCTTTATGTCTTCATCTAATTTTGAGCCTATTAAGACAATATGCTAGGGGTCCCCATCATGCAAGGGTATGACAACAAGATCCTCTACGGGTTTTCCTCTTTCTTTGGTTAGTTTGTCTCTGGTATTTAGTCCTTCGATAGGAAGACCATCTAAAGACTTGATTTGCTTGGTTTGGCAGGCCACCAAATAGCATTATTTTGCTAAGACTTGGTTTCCATGCACTTCTCTAACTCCTCGTAATGTAGGTGTTGCCGCCAGGACCGTCGTGGCCCACAGCTGTTGTTGGTGCTGGAGTGCGCTCTTCCCGCCGCCCGCCGTTCTTGGTTCCCGGATCTCCATGCTAGGTGCAGCCGCCTCGCTGCCCGACGATCCTCCTCTCCTGGACCTGCGAGACAACGGTTAAAGACCCGGGCCGGGGTTTCCGGTGGGGGCACTTCGATGCTCAAGTTAGTGACGATCCAGGAGAACAAATCCTCCTGGTCGGGCCCCTCTTGATGGACTCCGTACTAGGAGTAAAAATGTGCATGAAGGTGTAAACGTCGCAGGGGGAGAGTGGTAACGGGGACTGAGGGATGCTCTGTTCCTCGACCTCTCCTTGTGCCCCTCGTTTCCCTTCATCGGTGGTAGTAGTGGCACTTTGCCCTCTCTAGGACGGGCTTGCGCTTGTGCTTGTGGTGGCGATGGCGATCATGGTGGTGCCATGCCCCCTTTGCTCATGGGGGTCGCCTCTCCTTTCTTTTTTTTTCATCTTTTTCTTCTTGTATGTCATATGGTGTGTTCGAGTTATTGTTGTATTACCTCCAGGTTGGCTGTGAACTAGGTTACCATTCGGTGCTTGTCTCGGGATCCCCGCCAGGCTGTCAGGCACACGCGACAGTGTCCCAGGGAGCCTTTCCTGATTCATGATAGGGCATGATGTCAGGCGCCCTGACACTTTTCTTGGTTGCCTCATTCCAGGAAATTTGGAAGTGCCTCGAATGGCGGGCCATTGCTTGCGGGATTCGAATCTCCTGGTTGGCCTTCTTTCCTGGGTGATCTGAGTGGTTGGTGAGGAATGTAGCATCTCGATCAATGCGTTGCCTACCTTTCTGGTGTAAATGGCAATTTCAGGCGGTCAGTACGGTCTGGGGGGCGCTCCGGTACGGTCCTCGGGTGGCTCGCCGGTGTCCTCGGCTGGTGAGGACCTCATTCGGACTAGGGCCGAGCTGGGATGGCAAGGCTCGCTCCATCCTAGGTGCTCCAAGCTCGCGGGGGTGCCTAGGTGGAGGAGGGTGAGGTGCGGGCCCGATCCAGAGGGCGCGCGCTCAAAGAGGCTCCACATCGGTGGGTGAGCTCTTGGCTCGACCTTGACCGCAGGGCACAAACCTTCGAGGGTCTCACTCTGGAGGGCGAAGGACGGACCCTGTCCAGAGGGCGTGTGCTCGGAGAGGCTCCACATCGGCGGGCGAGCTCTTGGCTCGACCTCAACTGCAGGGCACTAACCTCCGAGGGTCTCGCTTAGGAGGGCAGAGGATGGACCCGGTCCAGAGGGACGCGCTCATTGAGGCTCCATATTGGCGGGCGAGCTCTTGGCTCGACCTCGACCGTAGGGCACTAACCTCTGAGGGTCTCGCTCTGGAGGGTGGAGGATGGACCCGGTCCAGAGGGCGCGCACTCGGAGAGGCTCCACATCAAGGGGCGAGCTCTTGGCTCAACCTCGATCGCAGGGCACTAACCTCCGAGGGTCTCGCTCTGGAGGGTGGAAGGCGGCTCCGACCTAGGCATCGAGCTCACGAGCTCGACCTGGCAGAGGACTGAGCTCGACTTGCTGCACTGGAGGAGCTCAGCTCAGCTCGGTAGTGGGATCCGAGCTAGAGGGTCGACGTGGTGTCCTCCCTCGACGTGGCGCCTGCCGGTTTCTCCATATCAGCGGTCTTGCCATATCATTTTCCCCCCACTTTCGAGGCCCGTTAGTGCGCGGCGCTCGGGTCGAAGGGAGTAATTGCGGTGCTAACGTGGAAAGGCAAAAATCTGGCATGATAATGGCCATGATTGCTGGCGCTTCGGGGACCGCCTCTGCGGGCCAATGCGGGGCTACCACGTGGCCATGTTCGAGGAGCAGTTAATGCTGGCGTAGAATGCAGAGCGGCCAGGATGCCATTCTCATCGATGGGAGGCACATGGCGCAGATCCGTTGGTGGAGCGGTTGAATCGGTACGAATCCCTTGGGTCACTTTGAAATGAATGAAAGGCCTTACTTGAACCATCTATTTTTTTTGAATTCTCCGTGCCTGCTGCTGTCATGCCCAAGCTTCTTCTTCCTTCCAATCGCCCCGAATTTTTCTAAGGCAACAGGTTAGCTTCTTCTTCTTCCTTCCCCCACTAAAATAGGGTTCCTTCTCAGGGGTCTGCATTCTCCTCTTTGGTCTTTAGCATTGAGTTTTTTCTTCTCCTTTGTCTTTGAGGATGTCCCATTTTGGTCCGGGATTCCGTCCCTCCACTGATTAGAGCGAGGCCGGTCCCTCCGAACGAAGGCCGGCATCTTCTTCCTTTTCTTCTGATGGGGAGGGAGGTGTAGCTCGCTTCGAGCTCAGTAGAAGGTGCCCTCCTGGTCCAGTTCTCATTAGGGAACCGGGATCTGGTCCTTCTTTGCCTCCTCCTTCTCCTGCTCCTGTCTCCGAGTTCGTCCGGCCTGCAGGTCCTGGTGGGGTCGCCTCCACGATCACCGCCGGGGAACTCAAGACTGTCCGGGATGCCTACGGCATCCCACCTTCTGTCCGAATCATGATTCCCCGTATGGGGGAACGGGTCACTTCGAGTGGCCCGGGCCGTCTTGCCTTCTATGAGGGGACCTTCTTCGGAGGTCTCCACTTTTCCTTCCATCCTTTCTTTTTGTCAGTCTTAGATAACTATTGTTTGGTTCCAGCGCAGCTGGTGCCAAACGCTATTAGGGTCATTTTCTCCTTCATTGTGCTTTGTCATCTTCACGGGTTCGTGGCCCGATTCTCTCTGTTCGGGCTTTCTTTGCCCTGAAGCGCCACCCAACCGAGGATGGGTGGTGGTCTTTGTCTTCCCGTTCGAAGGTTATTAAGTTTGAGCTCCCCTCTTCCGTCAAGGGATGGAAGAGTAAGTTTTTCTTTGTCGAGGTCGAGGGGGTTGATTGGGTCTGGAGCGATCCGGACAAGTCCTCCAACCAAAATTCTACGGTCGATGCGACTGACCGAGATGACTACGAGCAGCTCCGTACCATATAGATTCCTCCTCTCGAGGTCCTATTATCTGAGCAGAACCTCGTCGACTCCGGGGTCGACCCAGCGAATGGGTCAAGTGAGTTCGACCTGAACTCTTCTCCTTTTCTTCCTTCATGCACTTCTTGTGTAGTTTCCCGTAGGTTCTGACCGCTACGTAACTTGCATGCAGACATGATCTTCTTCGAGAGTGACCTTTTGGCCATTACCAAGAAGAGACGGCCGGTCGGGCTGGCTAGGGAGCCCACTCCCAGGCGGGCCCGGGGTGAGAGCGCTTCTGCGGCCACCCCCACGGTAGTGATCGTTCTGAGCTCGATCATGGCTGTTGGCTCGAGCTCAGAGGATCCCCACGCTACTCCTGTGCCAGTGGAGAGGGCAGCTCCCACGATTCCGAGGTCCGCCCAGCAAGCTCCCATCACAGAGCCCGAGATGGTAGTCCGGGCGAGGGCTGCTGCTGCACCCTGCCCTCCTCTGGGTCCGTCTGTCATCGATGCCAGGGGTGAGGATACCCGGAACACTCCCAAGGCCACGACAGATGTGCCGCCTATGCCGGCACTAGCCTCCCAGCCTGCCCCCCGGGGTCCTTCAACCAGCGGTGCACGACCGCTCGCTCATGGAGAGAGTCGAAGGGAGGAGGGGCGATGCTATCTCCCCTTCGGGATGGGGCCGGAGAACTTGGTCCTCCAGAGCCCCGAGCTTGTCGAATGCTTAATGGACTTCTCCATCCAAGCGTGTGACCGGCAAGAGATGGCTGGGATGCATGTGGCCGATGTCTTCAAAACTTTCTTCTCTCAGCTGTATTCGGTGAGTTCCTTCACTTCTTTTATTTGTTCTTCATTTTATCCTCATTCATTCATTTTCATTCATTTTTCATTTTTTTTATTGTGTAGATTGGTATTGAGGCCCTTTGCATGAAGGGACATTTCCAAAGCAGGGAGCATCTCAAGCAGCAATGGGCTGCCGAGATCGAATCTTTGAAGGCCGACTTGAAGGAGAGGGTCGGGGCAAGTGGGGCCCTTGAGTTGAAGATCAAGGACCTCGAAAAAGACCTCACCGATGCTGAGGGGCGAGCGAGAGGACTCTCGATGGCTTGCGATCTGGAGTGGAGCCGTTCGAAGAAGGTGATCGACGACCTCTCCGTCATCGAAAAGAAGCTGAATTGGTATAGTGTCGAGGCCGACCGGCACAAGGAAATCGCCCGAGTCGCCCAGGCAGAACTGGCGGCAGTGAAGGAGAAGCTTGCCGCTACTGAGAAAGCGGTAGAGACGATGACCAACTCGGCAGAGGCAACCAGGCTGGAGGTGGCTGAGTTGAAGAGGCTGGCCGCTGAGGCCACGAAGGGTGCCGAGAATGCCGTCGCCAACTTTAAGGCTTCGGAGGAGTTCGTCACCGATATCCAGCAGATGGCGTCGGACTCCTTTTACAAGGGTTTCATGTACCTGCACGGTCGGGTCGAGATGCTTGTTCCTAATAAGGACCGTGGCTGCCTCGAGTACCCTTCGGCCATGGAGGAGGATGCTGATGAAGAGGTCATCACGGGAGGTGCAAGCTCAGAGCCTCAGGCACTGGCTGATGGTGGCCCTCCCGTGGCCAGTGCAGCTTAGCCGAATTCTTCTGAGGGCAGGAGCTCTCGACCTCAGGATCCAGCGATGAAGCTGGCTGGTGCGGAGTGACTCTTTTCTTCCTTGCTTCACTTCGTACTTTTTTGTTTCTTGTACTTGTTCGGGGTCTCCCGGCATGTCGGGGGGCCCAGAAGACATTTGTAATTTGTGTTTAATCAATGAAGCTAGGATTGCTTTATCATATGCTTTCTTCCCTTGTCTTTCTTTCTTTTTCTCTACTTTTTTCTTTTTGCATGGGGATATCAGAGAGAAGGGCTTCACCTTGCTTAAGGTTAAGTTATGACACTTGAGGGCCACGAGGCTCAAAGGTGTCATTGGCTAAGGGCTGTGCGGCTTGAAGTCCTCTTGGTCAGAGATCTGGGCTCCGGTCTTGAGAAGGCATCCTGGAGCTGGGCTCGGGGACGTTGCTTGCTGAGAGCGGCTGGGTTCGAAGTTCTCTTGGCCGAAGATCTGAGCTCCGGTCTTGAGAAGGCATCTTGGAGCTGGGCTCGGGAACATTTCTTGCTGAGAGCGGCTGGGCTCGAAGTTCTCTTAGCCAGAGATCTGAGCTCCAGTCTTGAGAAGGGGTCCTGCAGCTGGGCTCGGGGACGATGATTGCTGAGAGCGGCTTGGCTTTAAGTTCTCTTGGCCGGAGATCTGAGCTCTGATCTTGAGAAGGCGTCCTGGAGATGGGCTCGGGGACTATGATTGCTGAGAGCGGCTTGGCTCGAAGTTCTCTTGGCCGGAGATCTGAGCTCTGGTCTTGAGAAGGCATCCTGGAGCTGGGCTCGGGGACGATGCTTGCTGAGGGTGGTAGCTTTGATGATGCTGTATTTTCTTCTTGTTCTCTCTTTCTTTTCTTCCCCACTCCTCTTCTTTCTCCCCCACCTTTTTTTTTTTGTTTTTGTTGTTGTTTGTTGTTTTTCTTTTTTTAGAGTGGAGAGATCAGACGAGAGGATGCTGGCTGGAGCCCCGTTGTGTTCTCTTTCTTTCCTTCCCCTCTCATCTTCTTTTCGAGTAGGGAGATCAGAGAAGGGGGCTGCCGGGCTTCCCCCTTTTGTTCCCTTTCTTTCCTTCCCCTCTCGTCTTCTTTTCGAGTGGGGAGATCAGGGAAAGGGGGGTTACTAGTCTTGATTGCCTTGGAGCAAGGCTCGAGGCCTTCCTGGACGTGGAGCTAGGCTCGGGCCCAGGGGGTTGCCTGAGATCTTGGCTCAGGTCATTGGCGCCTTGGAGCTAGGCTCGAGGTGTTGACGAGAGCTGCGTGGCCCCATGATCCCTTGGCATCTCGGAGCTAGGCTCGGAGACATTTGAGATAGAGAGCTGCTTGGCTCGAGGTTCTTTTGGCTGGAGATCTGAGATACGATCTTAAGAAGGTGTCCTGGAGCTGGGCTCAGGGACGATGATTGCTGGAGAGCTACGTGGCTCGAAGTTCCCCTAGCATCCTGGAGCTTGGCTCGGGAACGCTGGGAAGTGGGAGCTACGTGGCTCAGAGATTTTTTGATGTCCTGGAGCTGGGCTCGGGGATGCTTGGAGTTGGAGAGCTACGTTGCTCGAAGTTCCTCTAGCATCCTAGATCTGGGCTCGAGAATGCTGGGAAGTGGGAGCTACGTGGCTCGAAAGTTCTTTGATGTCCTGGAGCTGGGCTCGGGGATGCTTGGAGTTAGAGAGCTACGTGGCTCGAAGTTCCTCTAGCATCCTGGAGCTGGGCTCGGGAACGCTGGGAAGTGGGAGCTACGTGGCTCAGAGGTTCTTTGATGTCCTGGAGTAGGGCTCGGGGATGCTTGGAGTTGGAGAGCTACGTGGTTCAAAGTTCCTCTAGCATCCTGGAGCCGGGCTCGAGAATGCTGGGAAGTGGGATCTACGTGGCCCGGAGATTCTTTGATGTCCTGGAGCTGGGCTCGGGGACTCTTAGAGTTGGAGAGCTACGTGGCTCGAAATTTCTCTAGCATCCTGGAGCTAGGCTGGGGAATGCTAGAAAGTGGGAGCTACGTGGCTCGGAGGTTCTTTGACATCTTGGAGCTGGGCTCGGGAACGTTGTTGACCCTTTCCTGTACAACATGCGGACACCCATGCAAGGGAAAAAATCGTTACCATGATTGTTGGTGAGGGGACTTACCTCATTGGGGGTGTCTTCGTGGGCTGTAGGCCCTCCTCCCTCGGGGAGCTCGACGTCGTCGAGTTCTTCGAGGTAATGAACCTCTCGTGATAGGACTTAGGCCGCATTGTGGGGACCTTTCCATGGTGGTTCGCCACCGTCGTGTTGACGACCATGACGTCTTCATTTAGCTTTCTCCTTTTGCTTTCTCCTTGCCGCATGGCGAGAAGATTACCCTCGGGGCTTCCTACCCCCCAAGTCTTCTTGGGTGCATGCACGATTCTCCAGGCGATCACACCCGCTACTTTCACGGTGATGTAGCCGTTGGTGGTTGAAGCCTGTTGACTCTGGTTTTGATTATGACAAAACACTTAAGTATATTTGAGTACTAATTGTGCGTTAAGTATATAAATCCATCATAGGTACTCAAAGAAGTAAAATTTGAAGAAAATTTAGCCTGGCACAGATGAAGTGTCGATACTTGGGAAGCAAGTGTCGACACTTGAGGATCAAGTGTCGACACTTGAAGAGTGAAGTGTCGACTCAAGGTCTGAGACAAACAGAAAATTTCAGAAAGCACTTTCAATTAAGTGTCGACACCTGGAGCTGAAGTGTCGACACCTGGAGCTGAAGTGTCGACACTTGGAAGTGAAGTGTCGGCACCTAGAGAATGAAGTGTCGATGCTTGGAGGTGAAGTGTCGACACTTGGAGGTGAAGTGTCGACACTTGAACAGTAACGGCTAGTTTTCTGGGCTGCAGAACTTCTCCAACTTGGCTCCAATGGCTATAATTCATCCTCCAACGAACATAAATGGTCAAATAAGATTTGGAGGGCTATTTAAACACTTGGAGAAGCAAGGGAGAAGAAGAGGGAAGAGGATCCATGGTTTGAAAGATAAATCCTTTGATTTCCAAATGAAAATATGTGAAGGATATTTTGAGGATCCAATTTGTTGAGTGTTGAGCCATCAAGAATTCAAAGATGAGAGGGAGCTTCCAAGAGCAACATGATCAAGCATCCATTGAAGCTTCTACAACATGGAGACAAGCTTAACATCAACAATCAACGTGCTTCAATGAAAAATTTGCTTTGTAAGAAAGCTTTTTATTTTCATTCTTCATTTCTTGTATCTAGGTTGGTGGTGAGCCTAGTGAAAACCATCAAAGGTTGTTGGTGAGCCTATGTGGTAAAAACCAACTAGGGTTTTGACTTGTGAGCCCGAAGACAAAACAAGTTGGGTTGTTGGTTAGCCCGTAAAACTAACTAGGTTCTTGGTTAGCCCGCAAAATCAAGGTAGGTTGTTGGTGAGCCCGCAAAACCATCAAGGTTTTTGGTTAGCCCATGAAAACCAAGGGTTTTGACTTGTGAGCCCGGAAAACAAGTTGACTGTAATCATGAGATTATAGTAGAATTCCCAAGGGGATCTTGGGGAGTGGATGTAGGTGCCTTGGAGTGCACCGAACCACTATAAACCTTTGTATTTGTGTGATTGTTCTTCTTGTACTTTTATTTCTTTATTTTTGCTGTACTTTATTATCTTGATTTCACAAACACATATTTTGAATTGGCACATATTGTTCGAATTACAAAAAAAAGTCTTAAAAGTCCAATTCAGCCCCCCCTCTTGGGTTGCCTATCCCGACCTACAATTGGTATCAGAGGTCGGTGCTCTGATTAAAAATCTAACGATTTTGAGCTAAAGATCATGGTAGCCCAAATTTAAAAATTTGAAAGTTCGAATATTTTGAAAAACTTTGATAAATAATTTAGAAATCATATGTTGAGGGAGAGCTTTTGAAAAATTATTTTTGGATCATATTTTGATGGGGAGATCAATGTTTTTCATTGCTTCATTGCTCTATTCTTATTATTTATCTGTTAGAGCATGTTATATTTATTTTTGAGCTTACCTTGTTTATATACTTAAAGATTTTATCATCATCAAAAAGGGGGAGATTGTTGACTTTGGTTTTGATTATGACAAAACACTTAAGTATATTTAAGTACTAATTGTGCGTTAAGTGTATAAATCAGTTATACGTACTCAAAGAAGTGAAATTTGAAGAAAATTCAGCCTGGCGCAGATGAAGTGTCGACACCTGGGAAGCAAGTGTCGACACCTGAGGATCAAGTTTCGATACTTGAAGAGTGAAGTGTCGACTCAAGGCCTGAGACAAATAGAAAACTTTAGAAAGCACTTTCAGTCAAGTGTCGACACCTGGAGCTGAAGTGTCGACACTTGGAAGTGAAGTGTCAACACCTGGAGAATGAAGTGTCGACACTTGAAACTGAAGTGTCGACACATGGAGGTGAAGTGTCGATACTTGAATAGTAACGGCTAGTTTTCTGGGCTGCAGAACTTCTCCAACTTGGCTCCAACGGCTATAATTCATCCTCCAACAATCATAAATGATCAAATAAGGTTTGGAGGGCTATTTAAACAGTTGGAGAAGCAAAGAAGAAGAAGAGGGAAGAGGATCCATGGTTTGAAAGATAAATCCTTTGATTTCCAAGTGAAAATATGTGAAGGATATTTTGAGGATCCAATTTGTTGAGTGTTGAGCCACCAAGAATTCAAAGAGGAGAGAGAGCTTCCAATAGCAACATGATCAAGCATCCATTGAAGCTTCTACAACATGGAGACAAGCTCAACATCAATAATCAACATGCTTCAACAAAAAATTTACTTTGTGAGAAAGCTTTTTATTTTCATTCTTCATTTCTTGTATCTAGGTTGGTAGTGAGCCTAGTGAAAACCATCAATGGTTGTTGGTGAGCCTATATGGTAAAAACCAACTAGGATTTTGATTTGTGAGCCCGAAGACAAAACAAGTTGGGTTGTTGGTTAGCCCATAAAACCAACTAGGTTCTTGGTTAGCCCGCAAAACCAAGGTAGGTTGTTGGTGAGCCCGCAAAACCATCAAGGTTTTTGGTTAGCCTGGAAAACCAAGGGGTTTTTGGTTAGCCCGTGAAAACCAAGGGTTTTGACTTGTGAGCCCGGAAAACAAGTTGACTGTAATCGTGAGATTATAGTAGAATTTCCAAGGGGATCTTGGGGAGTGGATGTAGGTTCCTTGGAGTGCACCGAACCACTATAAACTTTTATATTTATGTGATTGTTCTTCTTGTACTTTTATTTCTTTATTCCTGCTGTACTTTATTATCTTGATTTCACAAACACATATTTTGAATTAGCACATATTGTTCGAATCGCAAAAAAAGTTTTAAAGGTCCAATTCACCTCCCCTCTTAGGTTGCCTACCCTGGCCTACAAAGCCGACGGGGGACTGGCGAGTGCTTGGGGCCCCGCCTAGGATCTGTCCCCAACGAATCTTGGGTGGTGGGTCTCTTTAATGAGCTTCTCGATCTCCTACTCACGGTCGCGATGCCTTTGAATATCGCGGTCGTGATCGCGGTGAAGGCACGCTTTCACTGTGTGCCTGATGGTTTCGCCAGCAGATTCCCTACCGAAGGGGATGGGGAAAATGATGTACTAGAGAGGCATGGAAAAGATCGCCAATCTGTCAACCTTTCCAGCTTATGTCGTCACCGCTCTTCTACGGTGTGTTGACCTGGAAAGTGGTGAAGGACTTAGTCATGCCCGTCTTCTCCCCCTACCTGGCGTGCCAATCTGTTGCCGCCAGGACCATCGTGGCCCGTAGCTGCTGTCGGCGCCGGAGTGCACTCCTCCCGCCGCCTGCCATTCTCGGTTCCTAGATCTCCATGCTAGGTGCGGCCGCCTCGCTACCCGGCGATCCTCCTCTCCTAGACCTGCGAGACAACGGTTAGAGACCCGGGCTGGGATTTCCGACAGGGGCACTCCGATGATCAAGTCAGTGATGATCCAAGGGAACAAATCCTCCTGGTTGGGCCCCTCTTGATGGACTCCGTACTAGGAGGAGTAAAAATGTGCGTGAAGCTGTAAACGTCACAGGGGGAGAGTGGTAACGGGGATAGAGGGATGCTCTATTCCTCGGCCTCTCCTTGTGCCCCTCGTTTCCCTTCATCGATGGTGGTAGTGGCGCTTCACCCTCTCTGGGACGGGCTTGTGCTTGTGCTTGTGGTGGCGATGGCGATCATGGTGGTGCTATGCCCCCTTTGCTCATGGGGGTCACCTCTCCTTTCTTTTTTTTTCTTCTTTTTCTTCTTGTGTATCGTCTGCTGTGTTCGAGTTGTTGTTGTATTACCTCCAGGTTGGTTGTGAACTTGGTTACCGTTCGGTGCTTGTCTCAGGATCCTCGCCGGGCTGTCAAGCACATACGGCGGTGTCCCAGGGAGCCTTTCCTGATTCATGATAGGGCGCGATGTCAGGCGCTCTGACACTTTTCTTGGTTGCCTCATTTCGAAAAATTTGGGAGTGCCTCGAATGGTGGGCCACCGCCCGCAGGATTCGAATCTCCCGGTTGGCCTTCTTTCCTGGATGATCTGAGTGGTTGGTGAGGAATATAGCATCTCGATCAATGTGCTGCCTGCCTTTCTAGTGTAACTGGTGGTTTCAGGCGGTCAGTATGGTCTGGGGGGCGCTCCGGTACGGTCCTCGGGCGGCTCGCCGGTGTCCTCGGCTGGTGAGGACCTCGTTCAGGCTGGGTTCAAGCTGGGATGGCAAGGCTCGCTCCATCCTAGGTGCTCCAAGCTTGCGGGGGTGCCTAGGTGGAGGAGGGCGAGGTACGGGCCCAGTCCAGAGGGTGCGTGCTTGGAGAGGCTCCACATCGATGGGTGAGCTCTTGGTTCGACCTCGACCGCAGGGCACAAACCTCCAAGGGTCTCGCTCTGGAGGGCGGAGGACGGACCCGGTCCAGAGAGCGTGCGCTCAGAGAGGCTCCACATCGACGGGCGAGCTCTTGGCTCGACCTCGACCGCAGGGCACTAACCTCTGAGGGTCTCATTCTGGAGAGCGGAGGACAGATCCGGTCCAAAGGGCGCGCGCTCAGAGAGGCTCCATATTGGCGGGCGAGCTCTTGCTGGACCTCGACCGTAGGGCACTAACCTCCGAGGGTCTCGCTCTGGAGGGCGGAGAATGGACCCGGTCTAGAGGGCGCGCGCTCGGAGAGGCTCCACATCGGTGGGTGAGCTCTTGGCTCGACCTCGACTGCAGGGCACTAACCTCCGAAGGTCTCGCTCTAGAGGGCGGAGGACGGAACCGGTCCAGAGGGCGCGCACTCGGAGAGGCTCCATATCGACGGGCGAGCTCTTGGCTTGACCTTGATCGCAGGGCACTAACCTCCAAGGGTCTTGCTCTGAAGGGTGAAAGGCAGCTCCGACCTAGGTGTCGAGCTCACAAGCTCGACCTGGCGAAGGACTGAGCTCGACTTGCTGCACTGGGGGAGCTCAACTCAGCTCGATAGTGGGATCCGAGCTGGAGGGTCGACGTGGCATCCTTCCTCGACATGGCGCCTGCCGGTTTCTCCATGTCAGCAGTCTTGCCACATCATGAATCTCATTAGCAAATAGTATGTTGACACCATCGCTCGAAGAGCGTTCAATCCTGGTCGGTTGAATATAACATTATAGGCCAAGGGGGTCTTCACAACTATAAATGTGAGACATACTTAGGATCGTAGGGGTGCACTCCCTACTATCACCAACAAAGTGATAGTTCCTTCAACAAAGATCGATTCCTTAAGAATCCCACTATTGGTGCGTCAACCTTTTTCAATTGTTCGAGGAGAATATTCATCTTCAAGAATGCATCATAAAATAAAACATCTATCAAACTTTCACTATCAACAAGTATATGGTGGATGTTACAGTCATCAATAATGAGTGTTTTGATGATGGGATCATGGTAGATATATTGACCCCTTTGCATTGGTCCAAGTGAAGGTTATGGCCTCATCAAGACTCTCCTTCTAGCTACTAGCTTCAGTTTCTTCCTATGGTCCCCTGGTAATAGCATGGACATCATCTCTGGGGATCGATCAGCGGGTTTCTCCACTCTCAATGGAGGCTCTGGTAGGGTTGGGACTAGAGCGTCACATCTTTCTCCTCGATCCTAAAGGAATCTATTCAATTTACCATAATGGAGCTCTTCTTGATCTCATCTTGAAATTGCATGCATTCTTCTGTGTCATGGCTATGGTCCCAATGATGGAGGGAGTATTTGTTCTAGTTCCTTCTTCCTAGTTTTTCTTGCATCTTTCTAGCCTCAGGCAGCTGTCCCCGAATTTGCATCAAAATATGAGCACGAGGGGCATTCAAGGGGGTGTATTAACTAAACTTTCATGGCAGTGGTATGCCCATTCGATTGGGGCTTCGAGGATGTCGAATCTAAGAGGGTGTCCTTTGGCATCGTGGAGGTGATGAGCTCCTCGGCCTTTTTCTCTGGCCTACTCTTATAGGGCAAAATCCTAAGTCTAGGGGCTATTCCTTAGATGTTAAAGTGGGTGGCAAGGTAGATGGGATGGGAACCAGGGTGGATGGAATGGTTGGAGGAATGTGAGCATTGTATACCTCTTCCATGCATGCATACTTTTTCACCCTGGTAAGCATCTCAAAAAAATCCATCGATGGTTTCTTTTCCAAGGAGAAGAGAAAAAGACACTACTGGAGACCGCACTTCAAGGCAGTCATGGCAATTGAGTGATCAAGGTTACATACCATCAAAGTCGCTTCGTTGAACCGGCTTACATAAGACCTAAGAAATTCTCCCTCTCTTTGCTTAATATGAATCAAAGAATCCAAACTCCATCATGGCTTCTTATTACTAGCAAAATAGAAAACAAAAGACTGACTTAACTGGTTAAAAAAGTGGATGGAACCTGATTTTAAGCTAGAATGTCAAATCGTGCTAATTTTTTGAGAGTTGAGGGGAAAGTATGGCATAGCACTGCATCGGTGGCTCCATGCAAGAGCATCATTGTTTTAAATCCCTATAGATGGTCCATCGGATCGGTAGAACTATCATATATCTCTAATTGTTACATCTTGAAATATCTTGGCAGTGGCTTTTGCATGAGATAGGCTTCGAAAGGTGGTTCAGTGGTGAAACCAAAGTCATTATCTTTGGATGGTACTAAACCTTATAAGGGCCAATGTATCGATCTATCTCTTGAAACTTGTGATCTACTTTAGCATCTTTAACTGGGTTGGCTTCAGAAAGTCATGGAGGCCAATGAGCTAGAGTGGACCCTTCATCCGATTGAGATGAGGGGAAGTGCCTTCTTGCCTATCTAGGGTTCTCCAATGCCATGAGAGGAGCTGGTTCCTCCCTTGCAACATCTTACAGGAATGGGAGTCATCGTGGCTTCAAGCATGCCACTCCTAGGGATGCAAAAGTTTGTAGTGTCATAGCTTGATCTACTTCTGATTGTAGTGCAACGACCGGTGCCGTAGACACCACAAGACATTACATCACTTGGATAGCTTTAGTTAGCTCATGAACTTACCAGATGAGCCATTCTAGAGTGTCAAGTTGACTTCCTTATAGGATGGTGTCAGCCCGAGTCCCTAGGAACGGATTCCAAACAAGTTGATTGTCCCATTGGGACGTGGTGGTGCCGATGTGCCGAACGGACACACCTTTTGGCAACATGTGATTCGCACTCAATGTCTTTTTGAAATAATAGATGAATAGTAGGCCCTTCCTCTATCTGATGGTATTGAAATCTATCCGATCATCGAAGCTAGAAAAGGGATGCCGGTGGATGTACTTACAAAAATGTCTTGGCCAGAGGTGGCCCTCCACCAATCAAGCTTGTATCTCAAACCATAAAGTAGAAATGGTGTGATAACAGTAGAGTGAAAGCACATGCATGCACACAAGGGGTGCATATCTCTTGGGGGGTTTGCTGAGAACCCCCTTTTATACTCAAACAGTAGGGGTAGCTTGGGATGCCTTCATACATCAAAGAGCAAATAGAGTATTATTGGATTTCGACCTCTTTCAAGACTTTTGGAAGAGAATCAACCTTTATTATCAGGAACATCCCCTTCCCATTAATGGAAGGTTTTATCTTTCATGTCTCCCATTGTTTGCCTTAATGGCTCCAGGAGTTATGGCCTAAAATGGGGCCATGTTTTCTTAATGACTAATATCTTATCTGCTTTTGATAATGGGATTTGATGGTTTGTCTATTATGAGAAGCTTGCCAGGGTGAGCATCGATAGATGCTTCCTTCAATCATCATCTATAGGCCTCCCTGCTTTAGGAAACCTGGCATTTTGCATGATGGGGACCTCGAAGGTGTGTGGATAGATGTACCCCAGCTAGAGGTGTATAAAGGGACGATTCAAATGACCAAATGTTGATTCGAGCAGAATTTAAAGAGCCAAAAGCTAAGCCTATTGGGAGCCTGAGAAACTGGAGGGTTGTGTCAGCAAGGGGTCATGAGAAGGTTGGCCTTGGTAGTAGCCCGAGAGGCCGAATGTATCTTAGTATGATGCCTAGTAGAGTCGGGGGTCAGAGTATCACTCTGGACTTCTATTCTCAAGAAGCGAGACTGGATGATCAGTGAAATATTGTAGAAAAATATCCTGAAATAGGACAGTTCTTCAAACGATTTGGTAGTATACTACTTTGGTTATATAGATTCAGCTATTCCTAGATCATCTAGATGTTTGTTGTACTTGTTCATGCCCAAAATTTCAAGGACCAGATATTAGAGGTAGAAATAGTTGGGTGTAGCTCCACTTTATCTTGAAATAGGTTCGGTCATCTCTTGATTCAATAATTTCCTTCCTAGTCCTTGGATCTCCAAGATCTTGGGGATGGAGTTTTCTCCCACATCAATAATCTTAAGACATAAATGAATAAGACATAGCGTATGATTCAAAAATGCATCTTTATTATAAATCTCATACATGAGTTGAAAGAAAATTACAAAAAGTCTTTGTTACATATAAAATGCGATTCGCTTGTAGGATACTATTCTTTCAAATTGAAGATTAGATTAAGTGAAAGAGTAGATGAATTTAATTGGAAATGAAATGAGATGGCAGGAATTAGATCCAAATGGATGAATTAACCTTCGAATTTATAATAAAAAATTAGGTCAATCGATACAAGTAGGCAAAATTAGATTCAATGAAAATTTTAATCTGGCAATTGGAGAAAGGATGAAGTGATAAAGGATAAAATTTCACCATAATTAAGGAGCTTGTGATTTAAAGAATTATTATTTATTTATTTTAGGCCACATAGCTTAAGAAAGCATGCCACCGTAGGGTGTATAAAGTGAAAATGGTATTTAGTGGCCTGAATGATTCTCTCGTACTATAGTTAATTTTCCTTGTTTCTTTCTTTTCAAAATATTTATTAGTCATTGTTACCACCCTTAAAAGCAAAATTTGTTTTGAAAGTAATTCTTCGTCCGTCACAGATGGCATAAAAAAATATATTACCAAATATCATTGAACCATGTAAGTCTCATTTTTAATATAAATTTAATACTTATAATTTTATCTTTTCATTAAAAGTTTTTGTTGCCGTCGAGACCGTCGTGGCCCGTGTTGCCGCATCGAATTGCGCTCCTCCGTCGCCTGCCGCACTCGGCTCCCGGGTCCCCGCCGTCCGGTGATCCTCTGCTCCAGGGCCTACGAGACAATGGTTAGAGACCCGGGCCGGGATTTTCGGTGGGGGCACTCCGACGATCAAGTCAGTGACGGTCCAGGAGAACAGATCCTCCTGGCCGAGCCCCTCTTGATGGACTCTGCACTAGGAGGAGTGAAAGATGTGTGTGGAGGTGTGAACGTCGCAGGGGGAGATTGGTAGCGGGGACAGAGGGATGCTCTGTCCCTCCGCCTCTCCTTGAGCCCCTCGGTTCCCTCCATTCGTGGTGGTGATGGCCTTTTGATCTTTTGGTTGAAAATGCCCTGTCTTGGTGGTGAGTGGTCGTTTTGTTTTATTTTTTTTTTATTTTTTTTATTACCTCTCCCCCCCTTGGGGGGTGCTGATCGTTCTTTGTAGTCGAAGACTGGCCGTTGGGAGCTTGTCTCGGGGTTCCCGCCGGGCTATCAGACGTGCATGGCGATGTCCCAGGAAGCCCTTTCCTAATTCATGATAAGGTGCTGTCAGGCACTCCGACACTCCTTCATGATTGCCTTGTTCCGAAAAATCGGGGATGTCTCGAATGGTGGGCCGCCGCCCGCGGGGTTCGAATCCTTCATATGGTCTTCTTTTCTGGGTGATCTGAGTGGTTGGTGAGGAATGTGGTGCCTTGATCGGTGCGTTGCTTGCCTTTTTAGTATAACTGGTGGTGTCAGGTAGTCAGTACGGCCTGTGAGGCATTCTGGTATGGTCCTCGGGAGGCTCGCCGGTGCCCTCGGCTGGTGAGGACTTTTTCTGGGTTGGGGCCGAGCTGGGATGGCAGGGCTCGCTCCATCCTAAGTGCCTCGGGCTTGCGGAGACGGCCAGGTGGAGAAGGGCGAAGTACAGGCCCAGTCCAGAGGGCGCGCACTCAGAGAGACTCGATCTCGGCGGGTGAGCTCTTGGCTCGACCTCGACCGCAGGGCACTAACCTCCGAGGGCCTCCTCTGGAGGGTGGATGTTGGCGGGCCCGGTCTAGAGGACGCACAATCGGAGAGGCTCGACCTCAGCGGGTGAGCTCTTGGCTCGACCTCGATCGCGGGGCACTAACCTCCGAGGGTCTGCTCTGGAGGGCGGATGTCGGCGGGCCCGGTCCAGAGGATGCGCACTCGGAGAGGCTCGACCTCGGCGGGTGAGCTCTTAGCTCAACCTCGACCGCGGGGCTCTAACCTCCAAGGGTCTCCTCTGGAGGGCGGATGTCGGCAGGCCCGGTCCAGAGGACGCGCACTCGGAGAGGCTCGACCTCGGTGGGTGAGCTCTTGGTTCGACCTCGACCGCGGGGCACTAACCTCTGAGGGTCTCCTCTAGAGGGCGGATGTCAGCAGACCCGGTCCAGAGGACGCGCACTCGGAGAGGCTCGACCTCGATGGGTGAGCTCTTGGCTCGACCTTGACCGGGGGGCACTAACCTCCGAGGGTCTCCTATGGAGGGTGGATGTCGGCTCTGGCCTAGGCGCCGAGCTCATGAGCTTGACCTGGCGGAGGACTGGGCTCCATCTACTGCCATGGGGGAGTTCGGCTCATCTCGGTAATGGGGTCCGAGCCAGAGGGTCGACGTTGCATCCCTCTCCACATGGCGCCCGCAGATTTCTCCACGTCAGCGGTCTTGCCAAATCATTTTCCCCCCACTCTCGAGGCTCGTTAGTGCACGGCGTTCGGGCCGAAGGGAGTAATTGCGGTGTTGACATGGAAAAGTAAAGATCGGTTGCAATGATGGCCGTGACTGCTGGCACTTTGGGGACCACTCCTGTGGGCCAATGCGGGGCGCCACCTGGCCACGTCCGAGGAGCAGTTAATGCTGGCACAAAATTCAGAGCGACCGGGATGCCATTCTCTCCGATGGATGACACATGGAGCATATCTGTTGGTGAGTGGCTGATGCGATACGAATCCCTTGGATTATTTCGGAGTGAAAGGAGGGCCTTACTCGAACAATCTATTATTTTTGAATTCTCCGTGCCTGCTGCTGTCGCGCCCGGCTTCTTCTTCTTCCCTATCGCCACAAGTTTCTTCTCAAGGCAACAGGTTAGCTTCTTCCTCTTTCTTCCTCCCGATAGAGTAGGGTTCCCTCTCGGGGTCTGTGGTTTCTTCTTCGGTCTTCGATCTTGTGTTTCCCTTTTCCTTCTTCTTCTTCTTTGTTTTTGAGGATGTCCCATTTTGGTCCGGGCTTTCATCCCTCCACTGATCAGGGTGAGGCTGGTCCTTCCGAATGGAGGCCGGTGTATTCTTCCTCTTCTTCTAATGGGGAGGGAGGCGTAGCTCACTACGAACTCGGTGGGAGGTGTCCTCTTTGCCCGGTTCTTATTAGGGAACCGGGATCGGGTTCTTCTTTTCCCCCTCCTTCTTCTGCTCCTATCCCTGAGTCTACTCGGTCTGCAGATCCCGGTGGGGTCGCCTCCACGATCACCGCTAGAGAACTCACGACTGTCCGGAATGTCTATGGCATCCCTCATTATGTCCGGCTTATGATCCCTCATCCGGGGGAGCGGGTCACTTCGAGTGGCCCGGGCCGTCTTGCCTTTTATGAGGGGACCTTCTCTGGAGGTCTCCACTTTCCTTTCCATCCCTTCTTTTTGTTAGTCTTGGATAACTATTGTTTGGTCCCGGTGCAGCTGGTACCAAACGCTATTAGGGTTATCTTCTCCTTCATTGTGCTCTGTCACCTTTACAGGTTCGTGGCCCGATTTTCTTTGTTCAGGGCCTTCTTCACCCTGAAACATCACCCAACCGAAGACGGTTGGTGGTCTTTATCTTCCCGCCCGAGGGGCATTAAGTTTGAGCTCCCCTCTTCTGTCAAGGGATGGAAGAGTAAGTTCTTCTTTGTCGAGGTCGAGGGAGTTGACTGGGTCTAGAGTGATACGGACCAGTCCCCCAACCGAAACTCTGTCATATATGTGGCTGACCGAGATGACTATGAGCAGCTCCGCAGTGCACAGATTCCTTCTCTCGAGGTCCTGTTGTCTGAGCAGAACCTTGCCAACTTTGGGGTCGACCTAGCGAATGGGTCGGGTGAGTCCGGCCTGAACATTGCTCTTTTCTTTCCTTTGTGTGATCTTTGTACGGTTTTCCACAGGTTCTAACCACTGTGTATATTGTGTGTAGGTATGATATTCTCCGAGAGCGATCTCCTGGCCATTACCAAGAAGAGGCGACCGACAGGATTGGCAGCGGAGCCCGCTTCCAGGCGGCCCCAAGGTGAGTGCACGCCTACGACTGCCCCGGTGGTGGTGGTTGGGTTGAGCTCGACCGCGGCTACCGACTCGAGCTCAGAGGTGACCCGCGCCACTCCTGCGCCAGTGGAGAGAGCAGCTCCCATGGCCCCGGGGCCATCCCAGCAGATCCCTGCTACAGAACCTGAGGTAGTGGTCCGTGCGAGAGCCGCTGCCGCTGCTGCTGTGCCTTGCCCCCCTCCGGGTCCGTCCGCTGCTGACGCCAGGGGTGGGGAGACCCGGGCTGCTTCCGAGGCTGCGACAGTTGTGCCGCCTCTGCGTCTACCCCGATCTCCTAGCCTGCCCCCGGGGGGCCTTCGGTCAACGATGCACGGCCGCCCCGCCATAGAGAGAGCCGGAGGGAGGAGGGACGACGTTACCTCCCCTTCCGAACAGGGCCGGGGAACTCGGTCCTTCGGAGCCCTGAGCTCGCCGAATGCTTGATGGACTTCTCCATCCAGGTGTGCGACTGACAAGACATGGCCGGAATGCACGTGGCCGATGTCTTCAAGATCCTCTTTTCCCAGCTGTACTCGGTGAGTTCCTTCACCTCTTTTTCTTGCTCTTCATTTTCCTCTAGTCACATTCATTCATCATTTTCATTTTTTTTTTCATTTCATTTTTCTTTTCATTTTCATTTTCTTCTTTTTTTTTTTGTGTAGATCGGTGCTGAGGCCCTCTTCCTCAGGGAACACTTTCAGAGCTGGGATCGCCTCGAGTGACAACGAGTCGCCGAGATCGAATCTTTGAAGACCGACCTGAAGGAGAAGGCCGGCGCCAGCGGGGCCCTTGAGTTAAAGATCAAGGACCTCGAAAAAGAGGTCGTCGATGCTGAGGGGCGAGCGAAAGGACTCTCGACGGCCTGCGATCTAGAGCGGAGCCGTTCAAAGAAGGCAATCGACGACCTCTCCGTCGTCGAGAAGAAATTGAACTGGTACAGTATCGAGGCCGAAGGCATAAGGAGACCGCCCAGGCTACCAAGGCAGAGCTGGCGGACGTGAGAGAGAAGCTTGCCGCTGCTGAGAAAGCAGTAGAGGTGGTGGTTAGCTCGACGGAGGCAGACAAGTTGAGGGCTGTCGAGCTGGAGAAGATGGCTGCCGCGGTCGAGAAGGATGCCAAAAGCGTCGTCGCCAACTTTAAGTCTTCGGAGGAGTTCATCGTCGACATCCAGCATATGGCATCGGACTCCTTTTACAAGGGGTTCATGTACCTGCATGGCCGGGTCGAGTCATTTGTCCCTAACAAGAACTGCAACTGCCTCAGATACCCCTCGGCTTCGGAGGAGGTCGACGAGGAGGTCGTCGAGTCAGAGCCTTCGACACCAGCCGAGGGTGGTTCTCCTGAGGCCAGGGCGACTGAGCCGGAAGCCCCTGAGGGCGAGGGCAGCCAGCCTCTAGACCCAGCAGAAAAGCCAGCCGGCACCGAATGACTTCTTCTCTTTTCCTTGCTTTAGTTTGTACTTCTTTGTTTCTTGTACTTATTCATGGTCTTCCGGCATATTGGAGCCCAGAAAATACTTGTAATTTGTATTTGAACAATAAAGCTTGGATTGCTTTGTTAGAGACTCTTTCTCTATTCTTCCCTCTTCCCCTCTCTCTTTTTTTTTTTTTGCTCGAGGACTTCAGAGAGAAGGGCTTCTCCTTGTCTGAGGTTGAGGCACTCGCATGCCGCTAGGCTCGAAGATGTCATTGGCCGACGGTCATGAGGTCTGAGCTCCGATCATGAGAAGATGTCCTGGAGCTGGGCTCAGGGACGGAGATTGCTGAGAGCGGCTCGGCTCGAAGTTTCCTTGGCCAGAGATCTGAGCTCCGGTCTTGAGAAGATGTCCTGGAGCTGGGCTCGGGGACGGAGATTGCTGAGAGCGGCTTGGCTCGAAGTTTTCCTTGGCCGGAGATCTAAGCTCCGGTCTTGAGAAGATGTCCTGGAGCTGGGCTTGGGGATGGAGATTGCTAAGAGTGGCTTGGCTCGAAGTTCCCTTGGCTGGAGATCTGAGCTCCGGTCTTGAGAAGATGTCCTGGAGCTGGGCTCGGGGACGGAGATTGCTGAGAGCGGCTTGGCTCGAAGTTTCCTTGGCCAGAGATCTGAGCTCCGATCTTGAGAAGATGTCCTGGAGCTGGGCTCGGGGACGGAGATTACTGAGAGCGGCTTGGCTCGAAGTTCCCTTAGCCGGAGATCTGAGCTCCAGTCTTGAGAAGATGTCCTGGAGCTGGGCTCGGGGATGGAGATTGCTGAGAGCGGCTTGGCTCGAAGTTTCCTTGGCCGGAGATCTGAGCTTTGGTCTTAAGATGTCCTAGAGCTAGGCTCAGGGATGGAGGTTGCTGAGAGCAACTTGGCTCGAAGTTTCCTTGGCCGGAGATCTGAGCTCCGGTCTTGAGAAGATGTCCTGGAGCTGGGCTCGAGGATGGAGATTGCTGAGAGCGGCTTGGCTCGAAGTTCCCCTGGCCGGAGATCTGAGCTCCGATCTTGAGAAGATGTCCTGGAGCTGGGCTCGGGGATGGAGGTTGCTGAGAGCGGCTTGGCTCGAAGTTCCCTTGGCCGGAGATCTGAGCTCCGGTCTTGAGAAGATGTCCTGGAGCTGGGCTCGGGGACGGAGATTGCTGAGAGCTGTAGTTTTGATGGTGCTGTATTTTCTTCTCACCCCCTCTTTCTTTCCTTCCCCACTCTTCTTTCATTCATCTTTCTTTTCATTTTCATTTTCTTTTTTTTTTTTTAGAGTGGGGAGATCAGAAGAGAGAATGCTGGCTGGACCCCCATTTTTTCTCTCTTTCTTTCTTTTCCCTCTCGCCTTCTTTTCGAGAGGGGATATCAGAGAAGAGGGCTGCCGGGCTTCCCCCCTTTGTTCCCTTTCTTTCCTTCCTCTCTCGTTTCCTTTTCGAGTAGGGAGATCAGGGTAGGGGGTTACCGGTCTTGGTTGCCTTGGACCTAGGCTCGAGGCCTTCCTAGACATGGAGCTAGGCTCAGGCCCAGGGATTGCCTGAGATCTTGGCTCAGGTCTTTGGCACCTTGGAGCTAGGCTCGAGGCGTTGATGGGAGCTATGTGGCCCCGTGATCCCTTGGCATCTCGGATCTAGGCTCGGAGGCGTTTGAGATGGAGAGCTACTTGGCTCGAGATTTCTTCAACATCTTGGAGCTGGGCTCAGGGAT
Organism: Areca catechu; assembly: GCA_021397845.1. NCBI lineage: Eukaryota > Viridiplantae > Streptophyta > Magnoliopsida > Arecales > Arecaceae > Areca > Areca catechu. The sequence continues at coordinate 127,260,339 of CM038049.1, forward strand.
GCTTGGAGTTGGAGAGCTACGTGGCTCAAAATCCCTCTGGCATCCTGGAGCTAGGCTCGGGGGCACCGGGAAGTGGGGGCTATGTGGCTCGAGATTTCTTTGACATCTTGGAGCTGGGCTCGGGGATGCTTGGAGTTGGAGAGGTACGTGGCTCAAAGTTCCTCTGGCATCCTAGAGCTAGGCTCGGGGGCGCCGGGAAGTGGGAGCTATGTGGCTCGAAATTTCTTTGACGTCCTGGAGCTAGGCTCGGGGATGCTTGGAGTTGGAGAGCTACGTGGCTCAAAGTCCCTCTGGCATCTTGGAGCTAGGCTCGGGGGTGCCGGAAAGTGGGAGCTATGTGGCTCGAGATTTCTTTGACATCCTGGAGCTGGGCTCGGGGATGCTTGGAGTTGGAGAGCTACGTGGTTCAAAGTCTCTCTAGCATTATAGAGCTAGGCTCGGGGGCGCCAGGAAGTGGGGGCTACATGGCTCAAGATTTCTTTGATGTCTTGGAGCTGGGCTCGGGGATGCTTGGAGTTGGGGAGCTACGTGGCTCAAAGTCCCTCTGGCATCCTGGAGCTAGGCTCGGGGGCACCGAGAAGTGGGAGCTACGTGGCTCGAGATTTCTTTGACATCCTGGAGCTGGGCTCGGTGATGCTTGGAGTTGGAGAGCTACGTGGCTCAAAGTCCCTCCGGCGTCTTGGAGCTAGGCTCGAGGGCGCCGGGAAGTGGGAGCTACATGGCTCGAGATTTCTTTGACGTCCTGGAGCCGAGCTCGGGGTTGCTTGGAGTTGGAGAGCTACGTGGCTCAAAGTCCCTCTGGCATCCTGGAGCTAGGCTCGGGGGCGCTGGAAAGTGGGGGCTGCGTGGCTCGAGATTTCTTTGACGTCCTGGAGCCGGGCTTGGGGATGCTTGGAGTTGGAGGGCTACATAGCTCAAAGTCCCTCTGGCATCCTGGAGCTAGGCTCGGGGGTGCCAGGAAGTGGGAGCTACATGGCTCGAGATTTCTTTGACGTCCTGGAGCTGGGCTCGGGGACGTTGTTGACCCTTTCCTGCAAAACATGCAAACACCCATGCAAGGGAAAAAATCGTCATCATAATTGTTGGTGAGGGGACTTACCTCATCGGGAGTGTCTCTGCGGGCCGTGGGCTCTCCGCTCTCGGGGAACCTCACGCCGCCAAGTCCTTCGAGGTGATGAACTTCTCATGGTAGGACTTGGGCCATCTCGCAGGGGTCTTCGCATGGTGGTTCGCCACCGTCGTGTCGTCAACCGCGGCCTCCTGGTTTAGCTTTCTTCTTTTAATTTCTCCTTGTCGCGTGGCGAGGAGGTTATCCCCAGGGCTTTTCGTCCCCTGAGTCTCCTTGGGTGCATGTACAATTCTCCGGGTGATAACGTCCGTCGCTTGCACAGTGGTGCGGCCGTTAGCAGTCGGAGGCGATGGGGGACCGGCAAGCATTCGGGGCCCCCACCTGGAGTCTGCCCCCCGCCATGAATCTTGAGAGATGGGTTTCCTGTTTGCCGTTGCGACGCCTTGTGATATCACTATGGCCAGTGAAGGGCCTCTCTGGCAGTGGGCACTGCAGCCCTAGGGCCCGACAGCTGAGCCCCATGCATTGACGGTCCAGTAGGGGGGAAGAACCCCACCAGCTGGTGCTCATGCTTCCTCAGGCATACTTTCGCCACGTGCCTAATGGTTTCGTCAACAGCTTCCCCGTCGAAGGGGACAGGGGAAGCGATATACTGCGGGGGGCTGGGAAAAGGTCACCTGTCTATCGGCCTTTCCAGCCTGTGTCGTCACCGCTCTTCTGGGGCGTGTAGCCCTAGGGGGTGGTGAAGGGATTAGTCATACCCGTCCTCATCCCCCTACCTAGCATGCCAAACTGTTGCCACCGAGACCGTCATGGCCCATAGCTGTCGCGTCAGATTGCGCTCCTCCCGCCGCCTGCCGCACTCGGCTCCCGGGTCCCCGCCTCCTGCCATCCAGTGGTCCTCTGCTCCAGGGCCTGCGAGACAATGGTTAGAGACCCGGGCCAGGGTTTTCGATGGGGGCACTCCGAGAATCAAGTCAGTGATGGTCCAGGAGAACAGATCCTCCTGGCCGGGCCCCTCTTGATGGACTCTGTATAGGAGGAGTGAAAGATGTGTGTGGAGGTGTGAACGTTGCAGGGGGAGATTGGTAGCGAGGACAGAGGGATGCTCTATCCCTCCGCCTCTCCTTGAGCCCCTTGGTTCCCTCCATTCGTGGTGGTGATGGTCTTTTGCTCTTTTGGTTGAGCTTGCCCTGTCTTGGTGGTGAGTGGTCGTTCTGTTTTATTTTTTATTTTTTTGTTACCTCTCCCCCCTTGGGGGATGCCGATCGTTCTTTGTAGTCGAAGACTAGCCGTTGAGAGCTTGTCTCGGGGTTCCCACCGGGCTGTCAGACGTGCACGGCGGTGTCCTAGGAAGCCCTTTCCTAATTCATGATAAGGTGCTGTCAGGCGCTCCGACACTCCTTCATGATTGCCTTGTTTCGGGAAATCGGGGACGTCTCGAATGGCGGGCCACCGCCCGCGGGGTTCGAATCTCCCAAATGGTCTTCTTTCCTGGGTGATCTGAGTGGTTGGTGAGGAATATGGTGCCTCGATCGACGCATTGCTTGTCTTTTTGGTGTAACTGGTGGTGTCAGGTAGTCAGTACGGCCTGAGAGGCATTCTGGTATGGTCCTCGGGAGGCTTGTCGGTGCCCTCAGCTGGTGAGGACTTCTTCCGGGTTGGGGCCAAGCTGGGACGGTAGGGCTCGCTCCATCCTAGGTGCTCCGGGCTTGCGAGGACGGCCAGGTGGAGAAGGGCGAATTACGGGCCCGGTCCAGAGGGCGCGCACTCGGAGAGGCTCGACCTCGGCAAGTGAGCTCTTGGATCGACCTCGACCACGGGGCACTAACCTCTGAGGGTCTCCTCTGGAGGGCGAATGTTGGCGGGCCCGGTCCAGAGGACGCGCACTCGGAGAGGCTCGACCTCGACGGGTGAGCTCTTGGCTCGACCTTGACCGCGGGGCACTAACCTTCGAGGGTCTCCTCTGGAGGGCGGATGTCGGTGGGCCCGGTCCAGAGGACGCGCACTCAGAGAGGCTCGACCTCGGCGGGTGAGCTCTTGGCTTGACCTCGACCGTAGGGCACTAACCTCCGAGGGTCTTCTCTGGAGGGTGGATGTCGGCGGGCCCGGTCTAGAGGACACGCACTCGGAGAGGCTCGACCTCGGTGGGTGAGCTCTTGGCTCGACCTCGACCGCAGGGCACTAACCTCCGAAGGTCTCCTCCGGAGGGTGGATGTTGGCGGACCCGGTCCAGAGGATGCGCACTCGGAGAGGCTCGACCTCGGCAGGTGAGCTCTTGGCTCGACCTCGACCGGGGGGCACTAACCTCCGAGGGTCTCCTCTGGAGGGCGGATGTCGGCTCCGGCCTAGGCGTCGAGCTCATGAGCTTGACCTGGCGGAGGACTGGGCTCCATCTGCTGCCATGGGGGAGTTCGGCTCATCTCAGTAATGGGGTCCGAGCCAGAGGGTCGACATGGCATCCCTCTCCACATGGTGCCCGCAGATTTCTCCACGTCAGTGGTCTTGCCATATCAGTTTTAAATTGCTATAAGAAATCAATGTTTTACCGACCACAAAATCGATTGAAAAAAAATTAGAAATTGATTGATAATTTTTTTATGATCGATTTTTTTCAGTTGCAAAAATCCAGGTTATAAAAATTTAATTGCTGGTTCACTCGGTCACAAAATTTAGCTATCATTTTTAAACCAAAAAATAAAAACATTTAAATATTTTTTTAATTTTTGTATTTTTAAAAAATTAAATAATTTAAACTTTTGCAATCAATTTTTGTGGTCGCAAAATCGATCATAAAAAATTAAAATTGGTTACAAAGTTGGTCACCGTTGCCGCTTGGATCGCCGTGGCCTGTAGCTCTGACGGTTTGCGAACGCGTCAGGCTCCTGTAGGGTGCTTGGTCCTCTGCTCTGGTGTACTCCTTGATTGGCTATCCAACAAAACAGAGGAAACCCGAGCCAGAAATTTCGATAGGGACACTTTGATGGTCAAATCAGTGGGACGATCTAGGAGAACAGAATCTCTGTGATGAAGAGCCTGGGGTCTCTCCGCGCAGAGGATGAAAGATAGAACTGAGATGTAAAGACAAGGTGGAGTTGGGATCAGAGAGCTTGGGAGGTTCTGCTAGCTGGTTCCTTGGCTGTTAGCTCTCTGTCTCTTATCGATTGCCTCCCTCCCCCCTCTTGGGGATTCTTTCTTCCATTTTATATGAGAACGATGGCCCATACCATGTCTGGGGCTTCCTTGAGATGTCATTTTCCTGGTACCCCCTTTGGAGAGGGTCTTTTTGTTGTCCATCCTATTCCCCCCTCAGATCGGTCCTTTAAGGGAGATCCTTCTATTGTGGGGTGTTCGCCGACATGGCACAGACATTGTCCCTTTGGTGGTGTAGTTCCCTGTCGGAGGGGCGAGCACTCAAGTCGGGAGCTTCAGCACCCCGCACTAAAGCCGGAAAATTTTCGAGGCCCCATACTCAAGCTGGGAGCCTCAGCTCCCCGCACTAAAGTCGAAAAACTTTCGAAGCCCTGCATCTTCTACCTAACTCACAGCCCGGAGATGTAAACCAGAAAATTCCAAAAATCCCGTCGTCTATCGCTTGGCTCATAGTTTGGCAAATCAAGCCAGGAAGCTTCCAAAGCTCTGCATTCAAGCTTCCCGCTGAGGTCGAGCTCCTATTCGTGACCAAGCTCTTTGCTAAGGTCGAACTCCCATCTAAGATGAAGAAGACCAACCCCCACTATGGCTGGGGAAGACAATGAATGAGGTACAACTCCCAAAAAATGGAAGCGAGGAAGACCCTGTCACCTCATGCATACCATGCAGCACCATGGAGTGGGATTTCACCTTCCACTCCATGCAATGTGGTGCAAACGGGGTCCTATTTTCCATACAACATTGATGTTGGGTGGCACGAACTTCATTGGCGCATGCACTAAACTGCCCTCTTCCTATGGACTTCTGTAATACCGTCATCACCAACCTCATCAAATATTCTCGGCCATTGGTATGCGCGAAGCCGCCCACCTTGGGAGCTTGCGATGGCTACACCTTCACCAAGTGGAGCTTGCGACAGCTGCGCCTACACTAGCAGCTCACAGTGGAGGAACACTACAATGAGCATGAAGACAACCTCCACCATTAAGGCCCCTTAACAATTCAATTTGGAGGACTCTGACTTGGCAGAAGATGCCACATAGACTCCACCTCCGAAGAGCCCTTTGACCGGAGTGGCTCTCCAAGGTCAAGCACCGGTCGAGGTCGTGCCCTCGTTCTTCGAGCCCTTCGACCAAAGTGGCTCCCCCAAGGTCGAGCCCCAGCCGAGGTCGCGCTCCCGCTTGTCGAGCCCTTCGACCGGAGTAGCTCCCTCGAGGTCGAGCCCTGGCACAGAGGTCGTGCTCCTGTTCTTTGAGCCCTTCGGCCAGAGTGGCTCCCCCGGGGTCAAGCCCCGATCGAGGTCGCGCTCCTGTTCTTCGAGCCCTTCGACCGGATTGGCTCCCCCGAGGTCGAGCCCTGGCTGAGGTCGCGCTCCCATTCTTTGAGCCCTTTGGCTGGAGTGGCTCCCCTAAGGTCGAGCCCCGATTGAGATCGCGCTCCCATTCTTCGAGCCCTTCGGGCGGAGTGGCTCCCACGAGGTCGAGCCCCGACTGAGGTCGCACTCCCGCTCTTCAAGCCCTTCGGCCGAAGCGGATCTCCCGAGGTCGAGCCTCGGGTGAGGTTGTGCTCCTGCTCTTCGGGCCTTCGGCAGGAGTCTGGCTCCCCCGCTCAAGGTGCGACTCCCGAAAGATGGATGCGGGGAATATTCCGCCACTTCATGCATCCCATGCAGCATATAGCAAAAGGAAAGCCCCATCACCCCGTGCATTCCATGCAATTCTATGAAGTGGGATTTCACCTTCCACACCATGCAATGTGGTGCGTACAGGTATCCTGTCACTCCATGCAGTATATGAAGGATTTCGATGCTGGATGGAATGAGGTTCGTAAGCATATGCAACCTCGTCACCAACCTTGCCAACATCCTCGACCACTAGAGTATGCAAGGCCACCCACCATGGGAGTTCGTGACAGCTGCACCTCCACCAACCGAAGCTTGTGATGGCCATGCTTGTGCTAGTGGCTCGTGGTGGAGGAACACCACAATATACATGAAGAAGACCTCTACCATCGAGATCCCCCAGCAATCCAACTGGGAAGACCCTGACTGGGTCCTTGTCCCCGGGGGGCAACTTCAACAACATCTATGCCTTCATCAAAGGCTCCGAGTGGCACTGTGAGCTCAGCCATGTCAACCATGTGCCTAGTTGTCTATGTGTGCATCCAAGTTATGCACCTCACCAACATCATCCTCCTCGACCAACTAACTTGTCGAGGTACAGGCAGGCTCTTAAAGTCCCATGGCTGATCTCCGACAGGTTAGGCTCCATCTAGTGACTGACTTCGCCGAATGGATAAAGCTACTCCTTTCATCCAAAATGATAAGAAGTAATGCTTTGGATTCAAGAAGTGGGGACATCTGTTACAGTAGTGAAAAATTCATTCGGCCCTAATACAGCAATAATATCCATTGGTTAACGTGGTCTCGAGTTTCGTGTGGCATCCCAAGCTTTCCATCCAAAAAAATAATAGGGCGCCCATTGTTGCTTCTCCATCTTTTTTTTTTTTAAGAGAGGCTCAACTCAGGTCTTTGCCCAAGCCATCAAATTCACTATCCAACTTGGACCGAGCGAACCAGCCACGCGCACCATCTGCACCCAGACCCACAGGCGCGATCTAACATCCAAGTTACCTTAACGACCCCGCTCGGCTCACAAGCTCTCACCATGGCATGCTGCTCGGTGTTCAAATTATCCAGCTTCAGTGCTGACAAGAGGGCCGCCACCAAATGGATGGGCCCAACGATCTCTCAAGTCGTCACGCTCTGAAGTGACTTCCGAGCCTCTTCGGCCAGCAGTGCTTCGCGGTGGGCTCGGTCGAGGGCCATGTTCTGTTCCATGAGCCTTTCCCTCGTCAGCAGGGGCTTCTCCATGACGGCGGTGTGGGAGAGGGCGACGGCCACCTGGTCGGTGACCACTTCCATGATGTCGACCTCGTCGGTCGTCCAGACCGGGTCCCCACCGACGGGAAGTACGAGGACGAGGATGGCAAACGACTCCTCCCCGAGCTCCGGCATCCCCTCGTTGAACTTGGACACTCGAAGCAACGAAACCCGGATCGCGGCCACCGGACCGACGGGCTCCAATTTAGTGGCTCGGACCAGACCCGCTTGGAGTCCAGCTCTAGCTCCGTGGATGCCCGGCACACCCGCCTCCATCCAGCTCGCCTGGAGCCTCTGCCCGCCTCAGTCCGGCTCCACCCGGGCACGCCCGTTCCAGCCCATCCGGCTCGCTTGGAGTCTCTGCCCACCTTAGTTTATTCCGACACTCTCCTCAGCCCGTGCCAGACCAGTTCGGCATGCTGGGGAGCAGCACGGCCCGCGTACCTCGGTCCGGCATGACATGGGGTCCTGCACCAGTCCGACCGCTGGGAGCAGTGCGCGGTCCGGTTCCGCCCACCTCGACAGTGAGTTGCGCTCGCACGCCGGCATTGCTGGCCATCCGTCTCGCACCGGAGTCTCCGTTTACCTCAGGCCTGCTCTGACGGGAAGCCCGTTTCAGCCCCTGCGACCGACATTTTCCAAGCTCCTCAGCAACGGTGACCGAGACGGAGCTCTCCGGCTCCGCCCACCTCGGTCCAGCATCCAAGTCCGGCTCAACCACTGGGAGCAGCGCATGGAAGCTGCGGTCTCGGCCAACTCCATGGCCACCTCAATCCAGCATGCTCCAAGGCCAGATCAGCACCTCTGGCTTCGCCCATCTCAATCAGTGGGAGCAGCCAGCCAGCTCCATGGCCACCTCAGTCGGGCATGCTCCGAGGCCAGCTCAGCATCTTGGCCACGCCTGCACGGAGCGCGCGTTGACGCCACAGGGAACAGCATCCCAGAGAGCTCTGCTCCGCCCGCGGCACGCCCGCCTTAGTCCGGCACGTTCTGTATCCAGCTCCGCCCACCTCGGCCACGCGTGGAGTCTAGCATGGAGTCCCGCCTCAGCCGGCATGACTCCGCCCACTTCGGCCCGGTACGTCCTGTGGCCAGTTCGGCGTGCCGGTACGGCTTACACATCGGGGAGCACATCAGCATCGCTAGGAGCAGTCCGCCCGCCTTCGCCCACATAGGTCCGGCACGCTTGGCGCCTCAGGAGCGCCTGTCTTAGTGCCTCAGGCATGCTTCCCAAAAGCAGATACAGAGGAGGCCTGGAAGGTAACCCCGCACGTAAAGTCGGGTTCATCTTCGCCAGACTTACCACAGATCCTGTAGCACGTCGTCGGCACTCCTATAAAGAAGAGCTATCCTAAAGCCTCGTAGGTTTATCATAGTCTTTTGGACCTACAGCAGTCTTACATACCTATGTCAAGAAAAGGATACCTCCCTAAATGACATGGGGCTACGAGAAAAAATATCATAAATAGGTAGGAGGGGTCTTCGATCAAGATAAAAAAAAAAATTATCCTTATTCATGAGCTCTAAAGCCATTATTTTTTTTGATACGGCTCCGACTGTTTTTCAGAGAAAAAATCAAATTGACTTGAACATCGAAATATTTTCATCGGTATCTCAGGCCAGGACTTCTTGTATATTTCTGTTCGTGAGGAGTGTTCGGGAAAAAGATCTCATCCCACGAAAAGACCAGCAGGACGACCGTTAATTCCAAGCCTCCAAGGGATGGTGATCTTGAAGCAAGACAGAAGGAGCTAGAACAGGAGGAATATCTGAAGGCCCCTTCAAGAACTTCTATTACTCTCATTTTTGCAACTACCCCTCCGAACACGGCGACCCCACCAAGTCCCGTAGAGGAGAGCCTATTCCCCTTGATCGCCTCCGATTGATGAACCCGATGACATTGACGGGGAGTCCACTCACTTAAATCATGTAAGAGCTGCAGGCCACGACGATCTAGACGGCAACAAGTGCCATATTAAATTTTAGAATTCAAAATTGTAGCAAAATGTTTGGTTGCAAAGTATTAAATAAATTTCCAAATGAATAATCAGTCACAAATAAATTTTCAAAATAATAATATATTTTAAAACCCAAAAATAAAATTAATTAAGATTGATTTTTCAATTAAAAAATTGGTTGTAAAATTATTTTTAAAATTTAAAATAATTTAAAATATTTATGACAATATTTTGGCTATAAATATTTTAAAAATTAATATTTTTATATTATTTTTTAAATTTTTAATAAAGCAGTCGTAAAATCGATTGTAAAAATTGGTCGTAAAACATTTTGCAACTAATTTTCCAACCTGTTTTAATTGGTTGCTATTTTAATATTTTTTTAAAAAGCGATCATAAAATCAATTATAAAATTAATCAAAATTAATCGATCCCAAAATTGATCACAAAAATCTGTTTTCTTGTAGTGAACGATGAAAATACCTCTTCTTTAAAAGCAAATTACGATACTTCTTGGCTTGCATTATGATATCTCTTGGTTTGGATTATGACATCCCTGCATCACAAGATCGAGAAATATTTTTTGTCATTAAAAAGTCTAAAAAAATTTTAATGATAAAAATACTCTCAATCTTATGACATTTAGTGGACAGGATTATGACATCTTGTTCATAAACAAGTGTCATACAGACATTAAATGCACATTTGAATGATGAAAATATCTTTTCTTTATGATACTCGTTTGTGAACAGGTTGTCATAATTCTATTTATAGGATATCATAAGATTAAGAATATTTTTGATATTGAAAAAAACTTAAAAATTTTTTAATGACTAAAATATTCTTGATTTTATGATATCTTGTGAACAGAGTTATGATACCCTATTCATAAATGAATATCATAAGAGAAGGACATTTTCATTATTCAAGTTTTTTAATAAAAAATATATCATAGATATTAAATGTGTATTTGAATGATGAAAATGCTCTTTCTGTATGACACTCCTTTGTAAACAGTATCAGAATTGTTGATGTCAAGTCTTCTAGACCGGGTTCTCTTGGCTTGGCTGGAGCGCTCATCTCCTGGATCTTGCAAAGAAGTCCCACGGGCCGGTGGTGTTTCAGCGGGAGACACTCCGATGGCTAAGTTAGCGGGGGCCTTAGAGCGACAGAATGGAGGAATCAAAAAGGAAATAGCTCGTGGGGAAGGAAAAGTGCCCTTATCGTTTGGAGTCCCCCATTTACCTTATATAGACATGGAACACTACCCGATTCTATTAGGGACTAGATTGGAAATATCCAATTTGTCCTAGGAGAATCAGGGTGGTGGCTAGGTGGCACCAGGATGTAGCCTCGTCGTGGGATCTGTTGTAACAAAATTTTGGTACCAGCTAGAAGGGGCTTCTGGAGCCTTCTGATTAGTATGAGTTTGGCTGAAGCAGGTCAGTCGGACCTCGAGCCGGTCGGTCAGATCCCTGGTGGAGTGGGTCGCTCAGACCTCTACTGGAGTGGGTCATTTAGACCACTGGCAAAGTGGGTCGGTCAGATCCCTGGTGGAGTGGATCACTCAGACCCCTGCTGAAGTGGGTCGTTCGGACCTCTAGCAAAGTGGGTCGTTCGGACCTCTAGCAAAGTGGGTCGGTCGGACCCTTGGTGAAGTGGGTCGATCGGACCCTTGGTGGAGTGGGTCGCTTGAACCTTTGGTGGAGTGGGTTGCTCGGACCTCTGCTGGAGTGGGTCATTCGGACCTCTGGCAAAGTGGGTCGGTCGAATCTTCGGTCCTCTTCAAAGAAAAGTTGATTGGGTATAACAGTTGCCCCCTTGTTCTTGGCCTTCGAAGGGACTTGCAGCCTCGAAGGACGAGAGCATCATTTCTTACTTAATGTGTATGTCCTTGGGATGATCGTGGATCCGATCAGGCATACTACATCTGATCGTGTCCCACTCCAGAATCCTGTGCTTAGGACAGGTGTCAGCCTCGCATTGGAGGCGTGGGAAGGAAGTTAATGCAGATGGGGTGCTATGATGAGCGGCCAGCTTGATCCGCTCGGCTATCAGGCTTTGGATGTAACTAGTGCGACATGGCAGCATCTAGGTGGTTGGCGCCGTGTCTGGGATTGGCTTTCCACTACTAATCTGGTAGCCACGCGGATCGTGGCCTAGACGTGTTTCCCTACGTCACATCGGCTTCTGTCGCATGGAGAGTCGCACCGCCTGATGGCTAGATTGTGGCGCTCGAGGGATGGTGGGGAGTGGTTCTTCCAGGGGCTATAAAAGGAGGCATTAAGAGCCTGGGGGAAGTTTCCTGCTGCATCCATGCTCGAAGAGAGAGAAAGAGCATCTTCTTCCTTCCGCTTCCATCTTCCTAGAAACCTATTTTTCAAGTCAGTTCCCCCTCGCCTCTTTAACCTTCATTAGAATGGCCTCCGGGAGCCGCAGTTCCACCCACAGAGATAGGGAACCAGGTCCTAGTGAGATTCGGTCTGAGATGACCCGGGAGAGGGTAGAAGCCCTTAGGGTTAGATATAATATTCCCTTTACCCTGCACCTCATTGTCCCAAACAGAGAAGGAAGGGTGACCGGACCGCTGAATCCGGGGGCTCTTCCGATGTACGAGGACCACCTTAAGGCAGGGCTTAGGTTCCCCCTACCGGAATTCTTTGTAGAGCTCTTCAATCTTTATAGGGTTTCTCCTCTACAGTTGACCCCGAATAGCATTCGGGCGATCAGCTGTTTCATGGTTATGTGCTGTAAAGCCGGAGCCAAACCTAGGATTTCTCTTTTTGCAAATTTCTTCTTCCTAAAGAGGGACTTCAAGAGCCAGGAATGGTGGATGTTCAGTCCCCATCCTGGGTGAAGAATTCTAGGGGGTCTCCTGTCGGCTATCCACGGGTGGAAGTCCCAGTTCTTCTACATCGATAGCCTCCGACCTTGGGGTTTCGAAGTACTGTGGAGGGAACCAAGGCCGAAAGCCATCGATGGAAGGGCAGTGCTCATGGCCGATCAGGCCGATTTCAATGAGATGGAGGGGGTCAGCCCCACCATGGTATACGAGTTGCTCCGAGAGGATAGCCTCCAGTTGGCCGGGTTCAGCCACCACGGAATCCTAGGTAGGATAGAAGGCACTATCATCGGTCCCTTTTGCACTGCATACTTTATCCTCTTCTGTACTCACTTCGGTTTTATCCCTGCAACAGGAGGTAAGATGAAGCCCGACAGGGCCAAAGTGGCAGCACGGGCGGTGAAGAGGAGGGCCGCCTAGTCCACGGGGCCGACCGCGGACAAGACAAAGAAGCTGCGGGTGGAAGAATGGCCCATAACAGTTGTGTCAATGGACTTCGACGAGGATGACATTCCTCTGTTGGAGCAACTGGTGGCGAGGGCATCGAGGCATTCATCCCCGTCAGACAGCTGGCCACCCAATCGGAGCAGGAATTGCTAGAGCCGATTAACGCCACAATGGCTCTAGCCTCATCATCAATAGGACCAACGGAAGCAGCTCCCCCTATGGACAAAGGTAAGGGAGCAGCTGAAGGGGAGGAAGCTGATGGTGCCCACTTTGAGACATATCGGCACTGGTGTGCCCTCCACAATGCGGGGCATGCCAGAGAGCTACTAAGGGGGTCCATGTCGGAGGCCAACTGGGAGGAGTCCAGTTGGAGGAAGTTGGATGACATGGCCAGGGAAGCCTACCGTGACATGATGATGGTAGGTCATCGTTCTCATACCTTCCTCTCTCCGCTTTTCCTTCTCCGTGCATGACTAACTCAAATTTTCACTTGCAGCTCGTTCATGGGATCTCACTGATGGACGACGGACTCGGTGAGATGCTATACGCAGCAAGGCCACGACCAAGAAGGCCGAAGAGTCAGAGGCAGCCAAAGGGGCAGCTAAGGAGAGGCTATCGGTCAATTGGGTCGAAGCCAAATCATTAAAGAAGCAAGTAGAAGACCTGCTGACCCAACTGGCCGACCGGGAGGCCAGGCTAAAGAAGAAGAAGAAGAAGGTGAACACTTTAGTCCGTCGGCTGAGCACGGAGGAGGAACGGTCCGCCAAAGCCGAGAGGAACTCTCGAGGTCACCAATCTATGGCAGCAAAGTATATGGGCATGCTAAAGGAGGCCAAGGAGCAGGCGATAGAGGCAGTCGACAACGCCATAGCGGAGTACAAGGCCTCCGCCGGCTTCGAGGACGAGATGGAGGAGACCGGGGTGGTCATCTTCGACTATGGCTACGAGGATTGCCCGAAAAAGTTGGCCGACACCTCTCCAGAGCTGGATCTGTCTGCCTTGCAGTTGCCGAAGCCAGTGTAGGAAGGGACAGGCCCGACCGACACCTGGGTCGATGCCCAGGATGCCACCGACACAGGAGGGGTAGGGGGCCCATCAGATGCCAAAGCCGATGCCCAGGCCGTGGCCGACACGGGATCGATGGATGCCCCGGTCGGAACTTCAGGTGCGGCACAGGAGGGCGAAGCCGGAGTCCCTCCTATGTACTCACAGGGTCAGACTTAGATCATTTGTAAAAGTCTGCCCTTATTTCTTTGTAAAACTTTTTGTTGATGAATGAAAATATTTTTTCCTTTAACATGACTTTAGTGTTCATCTTTCTAAATGTGGAACGGTCGGCTTAGTTCGAACTCCTTTTTCTTGAAAATATTTCTAGGTATTGAATAGTTGCTCAGTCCGAACCCAAGTCCTTAAAAATATTTCTAAGTGTTGAAGGGTCAGTTTAGTTTGAACCTTCAGGCTGATCGTCTACAGGATAACCCCTCAAATACTAAGGGATTCCAAGTAGAATTTCCCAAGTGAGGTTGGATTTTTGAATGGGCTACCATAGAGCCTTTCGCCGATCGGGGTCGAACCTTTTTGGGCTGCCGTAGAGGCTCTACTGATCGAAGTCGGACTTTCGGTGGGCTGCCCTTGAGCCTCTACCGATCGGGGTCAGACTTTTGGAGTGGGCTACCCTAGAGCCTTTACCAACTGGGGTTGGACTTTCGGAGTGGGCTACCCTAGAGCCTCTACCGATCGGGGTTGAACTTTCAGAGTGGGCTGCCCTAGAGCCTTTGCCGACCGGGGTCGAACTTTCGGAGTGGGCTGCCCTAGAGCCTCTACCATTCGGGGTCAGACTTTCGGAGTGGGCTGCCCTAGAGCCTTTGCCAACCGGTGTCGGACTTTCGAAGTGGGCTGCCCTATAGCCTTTGCTGACCGGGGTCGGACTTTTGGAGTGGGCTACCTTAGGGCCTTTACCAACCGGGGTCGGACTTTCGAAGTGGGCTACCCTAGAGCCTTTGCCGATCGGGGTCAGACTTTCGGAGTGGGCTACCTTAGAGCCTTTGCTGATCGGGGTCGGACTTTTAGAGTGGGCTACCTTAGAGCCTTTGCCGATTGGGGTCGGACTTTCGAAGTGGGCTACCCTAAAGCCTTTGCCTATCGGGGTTGGACTTTCGGAGTGGGCTGCTTTAGAGCCTTTGCCGACCGGGGTCGGACTTTTTTGTGGAATGAATTGTTGCCTTCAGTGATATACTTGTGAAGGTTGTCTACATTCCAAGGACGTGCTACTTGACGCCCAGCCAAATGCTCGAGTCGGTAGGTTCCAGCTCGGATTACTTCAATTACCCTATACGGGCCTTCCCAATTGGGGGAGATTTTTTCTTGTTCGGTTGGCCTGGATATTTCAGTCCTTTGCAGAACCAAGTCTCCGACCCTGAAGCTTCGAGCCTTGACTCAATTGTTGTAGTACTTTGCCATCCTTTGGCGATATGTCGCCATCTTCAGACCGGCTTGGAGTCTGGTTTTCTCAAGCAAGTCGAGGTCAATTCTTCTTCGCTTAGAGTTGGTTGGCTCGGCGAAATGATCAATCCGAAAGGATTGTAGAGAGATTTCCACAGGTATAACCACCTCACTCCCGTAGGCCAGTTAAATGGAGTTTCTCCAGTTGCCATCCGTGAGGTAGTTCGATAGGCCCAGAGCATCAAATGAAGCTCTTCTACCCAGAGTCCCTTGGCATCATTCAGCTGGGTCTTTAACCCATGCAAAATTGTCTGATTGGTAATTTTGGCTTCTCTGTTGCATTGGGGGTGTCCGACTGAAGCTAGCCGATGGGAAATATGGTATTGCTGGCAGAACTCCCAAAATTTTAGGTTATCAAACTGTCATCCGTTGTCGGTGATGATGGCCTGTAGAATGTCAAATCGAAAAATTATATAATTCCGGACAAAGTTTTTCATTTTGGTTTTTGTGATTTGTGCCAGCGGCTCAGCTTCCACCCATTTGGTGAAGTAGTCGATGGCTACAACCAAGAACTTCCATTGTTCGAAGGCCGGTGAGAATGGCCCAAGGATGTCCATTCCCCACTGTGCGAATGGCCAAGGGGTGGTCAGCGAGGTTAGTTGACTGGCTAGTTGTCTCTGAATAGTGGAGTACCTTTGGCACGCGTTGCACTTTCTGATGAAGTCCGATACATCCTTCTGGATAGTTGGCTAGTAATAACCCTGCCGAATGATTTTGTAGGCCAAGGATCTTCCTCCCAGGTGATCGTCGCAGATACCTTCATGCACCTCTTTGAGTGCGTAGTCGGTGTCCGACGACCCTAGGCACTTGAGCAGTGGTTGCGTGAATGACCGTTTATACAAGGTTCCATCGAGGACAACGTACTTTGAGGCAGTCCGGCGTACATGCTTGGCTTCAGTCTTATCCTCTGGCAGGATCTTTTCGATAAGGAACGCAATGATGGGGTCCATCAAGAGGCTTCCTACTCCACTTGATGGATTTCGACCGTCTCTTCAGCAATACTTAGGTGTTGTAGGTATTCCACAAATGTTTGATCGGATGAGTTGGTGACGGCAGTAGCCAGTCATGACAAGGCATCCACCCAAGAGTTCTACATTCAAGGTATATGGAAAATCTCGAAGAATTTAAGTCGAGTCACGAGACTTTGTACCTTGCCCAAATACTTGGCTAGGGTCGGATCTCTCACCTCGAATTTGCCCTTCACTTGATTCACCACCAGTTGAGAATTGAAGAATGCTCTGATTCGATCGATGCCCAGCTCGTCGGCTATTCTTAGTCCTGCAAGGAGGGCTTCATATTATGCTTGGTTGTTTGATACCTAAAATGCAAAATGCAAGGCATACTCTAGGCTCTGTCCGTCGGGGTCGACCAGGATTAGGCTTGCTTCACATCCAGCAAGGTTAGATGACCCATCCACATGGAGCATCCAGGCGGGCTCTGCTTCTTCAACAATGTCCTCAGGTGTGTCGGCTAATTGTGGAGGTGCTTCCTATCTCCAGGTACACTCCGCTATGAAGTCGGCGATCACCTGAGCCTTCATGGCCGATCGAGATTGGAAAGAGATATCAAATTCACGTAGCTTGACAGCCCACTTGGCATGCCGACCGGAGGTGTCGGGGCTTCTAAGGATTGCCCTGAGAGGTTGATTAGTTAGGACGACAATCGAATGCACTTGAAAGTAAGGGCGCAACTGCTTGGCTACCATGATCAAGGAGTAAGGAAGCTTCTACATCTTGGGATATCTTGTTTCGGCATCATGGAGAACTTTACTAATGTAGTAGGCATGCCTTTGCTGGTTGTTCTCCCTTATCCGAATGAGGATGGAGCTCACTGCCTCGTTCGATGCCGATAGATACAAGTATAGGGGCTCTTCCTCCACAGGCTTAGCAAGCAAGGGATGGGTCTTTAGGTACTCCTTCAATGCTTCAAAGGTTGACCGACACTCGTCGAACCACTGGAAGTGATCTGACTACCGCAGGATTTTGAAAAAAGGGAGACACTTCTCGGCCAACCTGGAGATGAAGCGGCTGAGAGAGGCTATTCGGCCTGTAAGTTCCTGTACTTGCTTCTTGTTTGTTGGATGCCCTATGTCGATGATGGCCCTGATTTTATTAGGGTTGACCTCGATTCCTCTTTGCATGACCAGAAAGCCAAGGAATTTTTCGAAGGTCACCCTAAAAGTGTACTTGGCCAGGTTCAGCTTCATCCGGTGATGCCTCAGGGCATCGAAGGATTCTTGTAGATCTTTCATATGGTCAGCTCTTCGGAGGCTCTTGACTATCATATTGTTAACATACACCTTCATGTTTCTTCCAAGCTGCCATTTGAAAACCTGGTTGATTAGTCTTTGAAAAGTGGCTCCGGCGTTCTTCAGACTGAAGGGCATCATTTTGTAGTAGTACAGCCCTTTATCAGTGATAAAGGTTGTCTTCTCCTCATTCTCCGGGTGCATTTTGACTTGGTTGTATCCGGAGAAGGCATCCATAAAGCTCAAGAGTTGGTGACCGGCAGTGGCATCCACCAGTTGATCAATTTTTGGTAAGGAAAAGCTATCTTTCGGACAAGTTTTGTTAAGGTTAGTGTAATCCACATATATCCTCCATTTTTCATTGGCTTTCTTTACCATAACAACATTTGCCAACCAATCAGGGTAATGAGCCTCTCTGATGAAGCCAGCATCAGAGAGCTTCTTAACCTCCTCATCGATCATCCTTTGTCTTTCAGGGGCGAAGCTCCTCTTCTTTTGCCTGACGGGCTTATAAGCTGGATCTACCTTGAGCTGATGAGTTATGACCTTCGAAGAGATGCCTGGCTTGTTCGACGCCGACCAGGCAAAGATGTCGGCATTATCCCGTAAAAAGCTGACCAACTCTGATTTGGCCTCTTCGTTGAGCATACTTCCAATTTGCAGGACCTTAGTGGGATCATCTTCTTGAAGAGATATGAACAGGATCTTTTCGACCGGTTGCCCGTAGCAGTCGGCTTCGGCCTTGGGGTAAAGCTGTTCCAAGGTGGAACGGTCTTCGGATTGCCTATCTTGGATGGTCAGACACTGCCTGGCCATCCTGTGGTCTCCTCTCATTACTTCGACCCCATTCCGGGTCGAAAATTTTGCCAGCATGTGGTAGGTAGGCATGATGGCTCGAAATTTGTTAAGTGATGGCCGTCCCAGGATGGCGTTGTAGGAGGAGGTCATGCGTACGACCACAAAATTGATGGAGAGTCTTTTGACAAGGCTCCGATCTGATTGTAATGGGTAGAGTTAGTTCTCCTTCCACACCGATGAAGTTCCCTCCGAACCCAGTCAATGGCATTGGGGACTCTTGCAGCCTGGCTCTAGGCAGGTTTATCTTGACAAAAGCATCATACAATAAAACCTCCGTGGAGCTTCTATTATCGATGAGGATCCTTCTTACATCATAGTTGGTAATCACTGTCGACACAACCACAGGGTCATTCCTAGGGATCTGGGCCTCTAAGAGATCTTCATCGGAGAAACTAATTATATTAGAATTTCGGGGCCTGTTGATAATATCTTGGTCTTCTTCACTCCTCTAGTCTGATCGACGGTGGAGCATACCCACATTTCCGTCGATGGGGCACTGGCTGGGCAGCTCTATTTCCTCCGGGGGATCCTTGGCAGTAGAGGTTTCAACCCGATTCCTCTGGAGTCGGACGTACTTATGCAGGTACCCCCGCTTGATTAGATCTTCGATCACGTCCTTCAGCTGGAGGCAATCTTCAGTGCTGTGCCCATGGTCGCGGTGGAACCGGCAATACTTATCCTTGTTCCTTGATGCGGAGGGACTGCTCATCGGACGAGGCCTTTGCAAGAAGGTCTCGTTCTTGATTTCCATGAGAATTTTCTCTATCAGAAGGGAGAGAGGTGCATAAGTCTCAAACTTCCTAGGAAAATCCTTCGGCTTAGGGTTGCGATGTCAGGCCGAGTTGATGCCATCGTTGGGAGGTCAGACTTCGGGAGCCTTGTCGCTCCACTTCTTGGGGGCCGACCTCCCTTCAGCCTAGCGTTGGCTTGTCGCTTGTTCTTCTGCTAGGACGTATTTCTGCGCCCAAGCCAGCAGTTTGGAGTAGCTTGTCAAAAATTTTTTGTCCAGGGAGAAGGTGAGCCTAGACGATCGCAGCCCCTTCTTGAAGGCCGACATAGTTATGTCTTTATTGAGGTCCGGGACCTCCATGGCTGCCGAATTGAATCGGGCTATGTAGTCCTAGAGGGTTTCTCCTTCCTTTTGCTACACGAGGAAGAGGCAGTCCGTGTTCCTCGGCGCCCGGCTGCGAGTCTTGAAATGGGACAGAAAAAGTTTTTCCAGATGGGGAAAGGAGTGAATCATACCTGGTCGGATGGCGGAGAACCACATCTGAGCTGCCTTCTTGAGCGTCGTAGGGAAGGCAATTCAATGGAGGGTGTTGGAGGTGCCCTGTACCATCATGTGGGCCTTATAAGTGCCCAGATGATCCAGCGGGTCGGTGGTGCCATCGTAGGCATCCACATGATGGATTTTGAAATGGTGGGGGATAGCTTCTCCCATGATTCTGGCAGAGAAAGGCGAGCGAGAGTCGTACGCCTGCGCTCCATCGGCCTTTTGCCGATCAACCAGCTCAACAATCTGCTCCTCCATACACTGGAGCTTGCTAGTGTAGTCCCTCGGGTCCTCGCTGCAATGCTGATCACCGTCAGGAACCGAGTCTGCGGAGGATATCGAGGCAGACCTTGCCCTCTTTCCATCACTGTGAACCCTCTGAGACCTTCATGGCTCTGATGCTAAGTGGGAGCAGAATTGAGGTGCTCCTTGCTGTCGACTTCCCTCGGTAGCAGGCAGATGATTAGTTTGAGATGCCGCAAGGGGTTGTTGCCTGTTGTTGGCTGCGTCTCGGAGGTTCTGAACCATGGCAGTAAGGGTATCGATGCGGTTCAGAAGGGTTTGGAACTGATGTTGTCCCAGGGTGATGGTAGGTTGGGCGGCGTCGTTCTCCCTTGGAGGATCTTCTAATCTTGATGGTGAGTGACCTCTCCTGATGGAGGTATTCTGGGCTCTTCCTTTCACCATTGCTTCACTTAGCAGCGGATTCCTCCTTTTAGAGAAGGGAAATAAGAACGAAGGTTTGAGTCCCCTTCCTCTAGCGCTAATCTGTTGCTGTTAAGTCTCCCGGACCGGGTTCTCTTGGCTTGACTGGAGTGCTCCTCTCCCGGATCTTGCAAAGAAGTCCCACGGGCTGGTGGTATTTCGACGGGGGACACTCCGATGGCTAAGTTAGCAAGGGCCTTAAGTGATAGAATGGAGGAATAAAAAAGGAGATAGCTTGTGGGGAAGGAAAAGTGCCCTTACCATTCGGAGTCCCCCATTTACCTTATATAGGCGTGGAACACTACCAGATTCTGTTAAGAACTAGACTGGAAATATCCGATCTGCCCCTAGGAGAATCAGGGTGGTGGCCAGGTGGCACCAAGACGTGGCCACGTCGTGGGATATGTTGTAACAAAATTCTAGTACCAGCTGGAAGGGCCTTATGGAGCCTTTTTATTAGTATGGGTATGGCTGAAGCAGGTTAGTCGGACATTGAACGGGTCGGTCGGACCCCTGGTGGAGTGGGTCTCATGGACCTTTGCTGGAGTGGGTCGTTCGGACCTCTGGCAAAGTGGGTTGGTCGGATCCCTGGTGAAGTGGGTTGTTTGGACCTCTGCTGGAGTGGGTCGTTCGGATCCCTGGCGAAGTGGGTCGGTCGGATCCCTGGTGGAGTGGGTCGCTCGGACCTCTGGTGGAGTGGGTCGCTCGGACCTCTGGTGGAGTGGGTCGCTTGGCAAAGTGGGTTGTTCAGACCTTCGGCAAAGTGGGTCGGTCGGATCTTCGGTCCGGTTCAAAGAAAAGTTGATTGGGTATAACAATAATCATGTTACAGAATATTATAAGACGAACGATATTTTTATTATTAAATTTTTTAAAATTTTTTAAAAATAAAAATATTTTTCGATTTTATGACATCCCGTAAATATAGGGATATCATAAATTAAATATTTTCATCATTTAATTTTTTTAAAAAATAAAATTATAATATTAAATATATATTAAAAAATAGAATTTGTGTGGTCTAATTAAATTATATAATATGTTTTTTTCTCTACCAGACTTATGTACAAAAACTCTCTTTGTTTCAAATGCGTGGCCCGGCTCCAGAGCCCGACCCAGCTACAGTGGGTACCCTTGCTTTGTCCAAATTAGGAAGTAGGGGGCGAATCCCCTGTTTTTTTCTAGCGCACAACCTCACCCCCTTCAGCACCCAAGGCTCCACCCCAGTGCTCGTTCCCTCCTCTCACCGCCTCACCCTGTCACCACCGCCTCTTGCGCGCTCCCTTCTCGTATGGCAGCCTCCCATTTCTTTCCCGGACACAACCGCTCCACCCTCTCCCACCGCCTCTCATGCCTCCTCCTCACTCTCTTTCCGCTGCAATTGTCACCTAAGCAGGAGGGAGAAAGCGGTGTGTATTGCTCCCTTGTTGGCCACGATGAACAGCTGTCTTTTCTTATTCTTTGTATGACTTCATATCTTCCTCTCCGAAAGCGGGCATGGTGAACTCTGGACGGTCCATGTGATTCCTCCATATGGATGTGTTAAACGGGTGCTCATTTTTTCCATCCATGGGTCCATGTAGCCGGTGAGAGGGTTGCATGCCCTCTCTTCCACCGCCCATCCCCCACCCCCTCTCTCTCTCTCACAGTTAAGCTTTAGGGGGGCTTTCGCCGTGCCACCTTCCGTCGCCAATGTTATTGCAGTTTCAAAACACGGCAACCGAGCGTTTGATTATCAGGATAGCAGTAAATTCTGTAAGAGTTTTTTTAAATTTAGGTTGATATTAATTATTATTTTATAATTTATTAAAATTAGATTATGTTGCTGCGCCTCCACCTGGATCGGGCTTAGCTCGCTGCGTCGGAGAGCTCCTCCGCCGGTCAACCTACACAAAGTCCTTTGGGGGCCGGAGGTGCTCCGACGGGGACACTCCGATGCTTAAGTTAGCGGGAGAGTTTGGAGCAACAGAGTGGAGAGAAAGAGAAAAGTGTAGCGTGGAGAGGGAAGAACCACTTACCCCAGCGGAGGTCCCCTGGATATCTTTTATGGGTGTGGGATGCTGCCAAAATTCGTTAGAGGGCAGAAATGAAGTCCCTGATTTGCCTCTGGAAGGATCAGAGTGATGGTCAGGTGGCATAAAGTCATGGCTACGTCGTGGAGTTCGTTGCAACGGAATTCTGGTACCAGCTAGAGAGAATCTTCCGGAACCTTCGAGCGGTTTCCCGGATGGGGATAAGTCTATCAAGCTAAGCGGGAGTGGATCAGCCGGTCTTCAGATTGGTCGGCCTTCGGTAGGTCGGCCTCTGGTGGGTCGGCCGTTCTTCAGGTCGGTCGGCCTCCAAACCAGTCGGGCCTACAGTCAGTCGACTCATTGGACTTCCGGTGAGGAACCAGTCAGAACCTCCACGAGAGTCGATCAGTGGGAGCTCCAACCCGGGTCAGCCGGCTAGATGGCTTGCCCGGCCCACCCCCGGCCGGCAGGATGGGTATAACAGTTGCCCCCCTGCTACTGGGCTTTGAGGAGGCACGTGACCTCGAAGTGCAGGAGGATCATTTTTGGTACAGATCGCGTCCGTTCAGGCTTGATCCGGGATCATCGCGACGGATCGCTTCGAATCTCCCACGATCAGCCTCCTAGACAGATGTCAGCCCGCATTGGACGCGCAGGGGTCGCGGTTAATGCTGAAAAGGCATCATGATGAGGAGTCAGGCTGACGAGCGTACTGGCGAGAATGAAGGGATGCGCCACACCATGTGGCAGCATCCGGACGGCCGACACCATTTTTTAGGCGATTCCTGCACTGTTGATTTGGCACTTACATGGATCGCCGTCTGCCATTGGGATCAGCCCGTCGCTTCGGTTGAAGACGTGGGCAAGGCTTCGAGCGGGGTTCGAGCCCTTGTGGAGGGAGCCATGGGCAAGGCTCCGAGAGGGGAGGTCGATCATGATGGCCGACTAGGCTAGGTTCAATGAGATCAACGGAGCTGGCCCAACCGCGGCATTTGAACTACTGGGAGAAGACCGCCTTCACCGGGCAGGGATCAGCTCCCAGAGATTTTTAGGCAAGGGCTGAACTCTTTCTTCACGGTTCACCCTCTTGACCTTGTTGCTTTACTCCCTTCGACTAATCTTTAATCTCTTTGTGACAGGAGGGAGGATGAGGAGAATCGACAAGGCTAAAGTCATTCAGCGGGCGGTGCAGAAAAGGCCCGCCCCGGGGTCGACCCCAACATCGGCTGCCGAAAGATAGAAGAAGAAGCGGGAGGAGAAGTAGCCTGCACCTGTCGTGGAGGTAGAGTCCGACGAGGACGATACCCCCCTTACTGAGGTGTTGGCCAGGAAGGCATCCGGGGCTTCAATTCTTGCTGGGGAGTCAGCCGCCTTGCTAGGGTAGGAGCAGCCGGAGCTACCCGATATAGCGGCGGTGTCAGCCCCTGCGTCCGTCGGCCCAGATAATGCGGAGCCCTCAGCGGACAAGGAAAAGGTGATGCGGACATCGAGATGAATATTGAACCTGATCAACTGACTCATATATCAGGACAGCCCGGTGATAGTTCGGCGAAGCCCAACCCAGACGTTTCGGTTCAGCTTCCGGCCCATGACGATTTGGGGCCGCCAGCCTCGCCAGCAGGAAACGTGCGCAGGTCCAGATGCCTTCAAGGAAAGCAAGTTTCAAATCTGACCCGTTTTTGGGATGAAAACAATTAATTGGGAATTGGGCCAAAGGCCCAATACACTAATTGCGTCCATGAAGTTTCGGATCCGGGAAAATACCAGAGTCTTTAGTTTTATTATTATTATTATAATTTTATTAGTGGCGTGATCTCTTGATTTTTTTTTTAAAAAAAAAAAATATGTTTGAAGAGTTTCACGCAAGAGTCAGCATTTGGATTTGTTTACATTAATTTTTTTTTATTTATTATTCCCTCCCTGTTAGTCACGTGGGGGACAACTATACCTTGTTTTGTTTTTTTTCTTAAAACCCGAACCAAGGAAAGCGTGCAGCGTTTTTTTGTTTTTGGTTTTGGAATATTACACGGTGTTTTGGTTTTGGGAATAACATTTTGGACGTTGTTTTGGTGTTACCGTGGAAGGCTGCCGGCCACTTTTTTTTTTCCCTTGCGCACACCAGGCCGAAAGCCTGGTTGGGAGAAGACGATTCTGTGAGGAATCTCTTCCTTCCGTTCCAAGTTCCTGATAAAAAAAAAAGAAAAAAAGAAGAAACAGGGACTCATGGTGAGAAACCCATCGTTCGTCCCTTCCAATCTTGAAGACCCGGATTGAAATCCGGTAGAGGGCTGGCAATGTGAGGAATCACGCGGCCCTTCCAGCGCTTGATCATTGCAGGTTTCAAAGGATCTTCCCCATCTTGCTCAATCCTAGCATCCAAGAATTCCCAGAACCCGTTCTCCCTGAATCGGGGTTTTGGTCGCTGCTGGCGTTTGACAACTGCCCTGCACCAGCTTGGTATCAGAGCCTTGATCCGTTCTTG
Source organism: Areca catechu (assembly GCA_021397845.1). NCBI lineage: Eukaryota > Viridiplantae > Streptophyta > Magnoliopsida > Arecales > Arecaceae > Areca > Areca catechu. Next base: position 127,284,769 of record CM038049.1, read on the forward strand.
ATCAGAGCCTTGATCCGTTCTTGATCAGAGCCTTGATCCGTTCTTGTTCTTGATCTGTCCTTGATCCGTTCTTGATTAAAAAAAAAAAAAAAATTTGCCGGCAACCATGGAGTGGAACAACGAGGAGCCTTCTCTTCGTGATGTTGTGGTGACCCAGCAGCAGATGATGGTTGTTTTGCAAGCAATGATGGCATGGTTGGAGGCGCAAGATCGTGCTATACCTCATCAAGATCGCAATGTATCTGACGAACATCGAGAAGGTGATGCTGACCCTTTCCAGAATATTGAAGATCCTCCACTATTGCAAAGAGGGCAGCAACCGTGGCGTGATGTGGTGCTTCCCAGGGATTTCGGACCGCCGCCTGTGCATGACAATCAGACTTGTTGGGAGTCCGGGTTTCGGATTGAGATACCGGAGTTCAGAGGTGGTTTGAATCCTGATGAGCATGTGGATTGGACCCTGCAGGTTGATGATGTTTTTCGGCTGAAAGAAGTTCCTTTGGACAAGCAAGTGCCACTTATCACAATCCGATTCCGAGATCAAGCAGTGGCTTGGTGGCATGCACAGCACTACCGGAGGTATATGGATGGGAGGCCACCAATTGCATCATGGGCAGCCTTGAAGCAGGAGATGAATCGGGAGTTCCTTCCTCAAAACCATGAACAGGTCTTTTATTCTAAATTGCATGGTTTAACACAAGAAAATCGAAGCGTGGAAGATTATACTACAGAGTTCTACCGACTGGTGGCTCGAAACCGATTGATGGAGTCAGAACCGAGGTTGGTAGCTATGTATTTGCTTGGACTGCGATTCCCGATCCAGGATGCGTTGGCTCTGCATCGGATTGACAGTGTTGGTGATGCGCACATGCGGGCGCAAGCAGTGGAGCGGAGCCTGATGCGGAATAGAGGGTTCCAAAGTAGAGGAAAATTATCTGGTCAGTTTTCGGGGCAGAGTTCTGGTAGTAGGAGTGCACCTCCTGTGGTGAGGCAACAAACTTCGGCAGTTCCTCCGAGACCTACAGTGCCAAGTGGGGCTTCGGGTACCCAGCAGAGGGTGGGCAGCAATCGAGCCAATATTCACTGCCATCGGTGTCATGACCTAGGATATTATGCTAATGAGTGCCCCAAGGCGCGTACCCAGTTACTTATGGAGGAGGAGCAGGAAGTTGAATTTTCCGAGGATGAGGAGTTCGAGGATGAGATGTATGTGATTGACCCAGACCACATCCAGGGAGAGAGTCTGATTATTAGGTGGATGTGTCTTGCACTAAGAGTTGGTGGAGATTGGCGTCGGCACGATATTTTCTCAACAAAGTGCACTGTAGCTGGTAAAACTTGCAAGGTAATTATTGATTCTGGAAGTTGAGAGAATGTGATTGCTGAGGAAGTTGTGAAGAAATTGGGGTTGTTGATTGAGCCCCATCCTCAACCATACAAGCTCGGCTGGGTGAATCGGGATGCAGATATTCAGGTCAGTCGACGTTGTAGGTTGGCCTTGTCTTTTGGTCCTCAGCTTGTAATGTCAATAGTAGCTGATATTGTACCGATGGATGCGACACATATCATTTTGGGATGACCTTGGCAGTTTGATAATAAAGCAGTGTATAATGGTTACACTCATACTTATATGCTGCGACTAGATGGGAGAAAAGTGATCTTGAAACCACTACAGGACATAGCTGAACAGAAGGTAGTAATTTGTTTGCCAAGTAGGAAGTTTGAGGCGAGTTTAGAGGGAGAAGATTTCTGTTTTGCCCTGGTTAGTAAGCCAGAAGAGTTTGGCCAGAATGGAGAGCAGGAGCTACATGATCTTCCTCAGGAGTTGGTGTCAGTTTTGGAGGAATTTCGGGATGTTGTACGGAGTGAGCTTCCTGCGGGTTTGCCACCACTTCGAGATATTCAGCATGAGATTGATCTGATTCCGGGTTCTGTGTTGCCGAATAAGGCTCATTATCGAATGACCCCACAGCAGCATGAGGAGCTGAAGAGACAGGTTCAAGATCTTTTAGACAAAGGCTTTGTATGGGAAAGCATTAGCCCGTGCGCGGTACCAGCACTTTTGGTGCCGAAAAAGGATGGTTCATGGCGTATGTGTGTTGACAGCCGGGCAATACACAGAATTACTGTGAAATATAGATTTCCAATACCGAGGCTGGATGATATGCTAGATCAGTTGAGTGGTGCCATGTTCTTTACTAAGATTGATTTGAAAAGTGGGTATCATCAGATCAGAATGAAGCCTGGTGATGAATGGAAGACAGCCTTCAAGACAAAGGAAGGCCTGTATGAATGGTTGGTGATGCCATTCGGGCTATCTAATGCTCCTAGTATGTTTATGCGAGTAATGAACCAGGTTTTGCATCCATTCCTTAGTTCTTTTGTTGTTGCATACTTTGATGATATATTGATATACAGTAAGACATCACAAGAACATGTTGAACATGTTTCACAAGTTCTAATAGTATTACGTGAAAACTAGCTTTTTGCTAACCCAGAGAAGTGTATTTGGATGGTAGACAAATTAATTTTTCTGGGATATATTGTTACTGGTGATGGGATTCTTCCAGATGAAAGTAAGGTGCGAGCGATAGTGGACTGGCCAGCACCTACAACTTTAACTGAATTGAGATCCTTTTTGGATCTTGCGGGTTTTTACAGAAGGTTTGTGAAGAGGTATAGTGAGATTGCTGCACCCTTAACAGACTTGTTGAAATTAAATCAGTTTGGATGGAATGACACTGCTCAGGCAGCATTTGATGAGATGAAAGTCAAGTTGACCCAAGCACCACTGTTGGTTCTTCCAGATTTTGACAAGGTATTCGAAGTGGATTGTGATGCTTCGAAGACTGGGATTGGCGCAGTACTCAGCTAAGATGGGAGACCCGTTGCTTTCTACAGTGAGAAGCTTGGAGGTGCCAAACTGTTGTATTCGGTTTATGATTTGGAGCTATACGCCATTGTGAGGTCATTACATCATTGGCAACATTACTTGATCTAGCGAGAATTTGTGCTGTACTCAGATCATCAAGCATTAAAATTTCTACAGGGACAACATAAGTTGAGCTCCAGACATGCAAAATGGGTAAGTACTCTACAGGAGTATACTTTCAGCATCAAGCATAAGTCAGGTACTTTGAACAAAGTAGCAGATGCTTTAAGTAAATGGAGTTTATTGATTGGTGCTATGCAAGTATATACCCTTGGATTTCAAAGCATGAAGGATGATATCCATGCAGATGAGCATTTCCAGAGCATTGTGACTGAATTGGAAGCTGGAGGTTGATCTGACTTCGTCCTACATGATGGATATTTGTTCCATGGTAATTGTCTCTGTATTCCTAACACTTCACTGCGTGTATTGATTATTCAGGAGCTGCATAATCATGGACATTTTGGAAGAGACAAAACTGCATGGTTAATTCGTCAACGGTTTTATTGGCCTGGGCTTGACCGAGATGTCAAAACCTATGTGAAGAGATGCCGTTTGTGTCAGGAATCCAAAGGATCAGAAACAAATCAAGGTTTATATACCCCTTTACCGATTCCAGATGAGCCATGGAGAGAGGTATCTATGGATTTTGTTGTAGGTTTACCGCGGACAGTGAGAGGTCTAGATTCAATTATGGTAGTCGTAGATCGGTTCAGCAAGATGGCTTGTTTCTTTCCATGCAAAACGATATTTGATGCGTCGAAAGTAGCTGATCTTTATTTTTCTGCAGTTGTTCGACATTATGGGTTACCATCGTCGATAGTTTTGGACCGAGATAGCAAGTTTATGGGGCATTTCTGGCATGAATTATAGAAAAAGTTGGGTACAAAATTAAAATTCAATAGTCCCTATCATCCTCAGACCGATGGGCAAACTGAGACTGTCAACCGAAGTCTTGGTAACTTGTTGAGAGCCAATGTGCAAGAATTTAAAAACTGGGATGTATGTTTGCCAAAAATTGAGTTTGAGTTCAATTCTTCGGTGAACCGTTCTACTGGTTTTGCACCCTTTCAGGTATTGTATGGATTTCTGCCAAGAGGACCACTTGATATTTTACCTGTTGATGTGCCAAATAAATCAAGTAAGAAGATAGAAGATCGAGTGGCTGATCTCCGTGAGGTGCACGCAACTGTTAAAGCCAATCTAGAGCAAAATTATGCCAAGTATAAGGCTAAGGCTGATCAGACACGTCGACAGCAGACTTTTGAGGTTGGTGATTTGGTATGGGTCTTCTTGCCAAGAGAACGATATCCACAAGGGGCCTACACCAAACTCAAGCCAAAGAAAATTGGTCCTTGTCAGGTGTTGGAGAAATTTAGTGACAATGCCTACCGAGTTGAATTACCAGACGATGTCCTTATTTCTGATGTATTCAATATTCGACATCTAACCCCTTATGCAGGTGATAATTCAAGCTTGAGGACAAGCTTTTCAGAGGAAGGGGAGAGTGATGCGGACATCGAGATGAATATTAAACCTGATCAACTGACTCATATATCAGGACAGCCCGGTGATAGTTCGGTGAAGCCCAACCCAGACGTTTCGGTTCAGCTTCCGGCCCATGACGATTTGGGGCCGCCAGCCTCACCAGCAGGAAACGTGCGCAGGTCCAGACGCCTTCAAGGAAAGCAAGTTTCAAATCTGACCCATTTTTGGGATGAAAACAATTAATTGGGAATTGGGCCGAAGGCCCAATACACTAATTGCATCCGTGAAGTTTCGGATCCGGGAAAACACCGGAGTCTTTAGTTTTATTATTATTATTATAATTTTATTAGTGGCGTGATCTCTTGATTTTTTTTTTTTAAAAAAAAAAATCCGTTTGAAGAGTTTCATGCAAGAGTCAGCGTTTGGATTTGTTTACATTAGTTTTTTTTTTATTTATTATTCCCTCCCTGCTAGTCACGTGGGAGACAACTATACCTTGTTTTGTTTTTTTTCTTAAAACCCGAACCAAGGAAAGCGTGCAGCATTTTTTTGTTTTTGGTTTTGGAATATTACACGGTGTTTTGGTTTTGGGAATAACATTTTGGACGTTGTTTTGGTGTTACCGTGGAAGGCCGCCGGCCACTTTTTTTTTTCCCTTGCGCACACCAGGCCGAAAGCCTGGTTGGGAGAAGACGATTCCGTGAGGAATCTCTTCCTTCCGTTCCAAGTTCCTGATAAAAAAAAAAGAAAAAAAGAAGAAACAGGGACTCACGATGAGAAACCCATCGTTCGTCCTTTCCAATCTTGAAGACCCGGATTGAAATCCGGTAGAGGGCTGGCAACGTGAGGAATCACGCGGCCCTTCCAGCGCTTGATCATTGCAGGTTTCAAAGGATCTTCCCCATCTTGCTCAATCCTAGCATCCAAGAATTCCCATAACCCGTTCTCCCTGAATCGGGGTTTTGGTCGCTGCTGGCGTTTGACAACCGCCCTGCACCAAAAGGGGACGGCTATAGGGGAGCCGAAGACGAAGCGACCAAAGAAGAATCTGACGAAGAAATCCGTCAGGAGGAGTTCCAACACTAGAACGCCTTGGATCACCCTTGGAGAGCGCGGAGCCTACTCAGGGGGGCGATGACCGACGTCGATTGGGAGCGATCAATTCAAAGGAACCTGAGTGACGTGGCGGTAGAGTCCTACCGTAATCTCATGAGCGTAAGGCATCTTGCTTGATTCCTCATATCTTTCCCTACGCCTTACGGTCCTAACTTAGCCTCATGTTTGTAGCTCTTCCATGATATCTCCTTGATGGACGACGGCATCGACCGAGTGCTTCATGCAGCCAAGACCTCTGCCAGAAGAGTGTAGGAGCTGGAGGCAACTCGAGCTGCTATGGAGGCAACTCAAGCTGCCATGGAGGTGTCTTTGAAATCTATGGAGGAGAGGTTGTCGGCCGCCCAAGCAGAGGCCGAGTCATCGAAGGAGGCCCTGAAGGAGGCAAAGAGCCGACTGGCTGACCGGGAGGCTAGACTGAAGAAGAGGAAAGCGAAGCTGAATTCTCTCACTTGCCAGCTGCAAGAAGAGGAGGGTCGATTCTCGGAGGCCGACAAGAGGGCCCAGGCCGAGCGGGCAATGGTAGTACAGCTGACAACCTAGCTTGAGGAAGCAAGGGAGCTGGCCACGAGGCAGGTCCAAGATGCAGTGGCGGCATACAAGGCCTCCTCCGACTTTGACGAGGAGGTTGAAGAGGCAACGTCAGACTTCTACAGAGAAGGCTACGACGACGGCTTGACGAAGGTGGCCCTACTTTTCCTGGAGCTAGACCTGTCAGGTGTGGAGCTGAAAGGATCTGCGGAGGAGGGAGAGCCCCAGGCCGAAGGTGAGACGGAGGAGGCTAGGGCTAAAGTAGAGGCGATGGACGTCTCGATCGAGCCCCCAAGTGCTATGATCCCTGTTGTCCTTCCAGTTGTAGCGGACGGGGCCGAAGTTAGGGCCCCTAACGCACCTTCCGTGGGTCCGACCCGAGGGGTTTGTAAAGGTCCGACCCACCTTCTTTTGTAATCGTCTGCTTTTGAAATTTATGAAAAGGCCTTTTAGCTATCTCATGTGTATGTGGGTGTGGAACAGGTATTTTCCTTTCGAAATTTTTCTAAGTGTTTCCGGTCGGCTCCTTGGTACCGCGGGTCACCCTATTTTCTAGATGGCCGTCTTGCACCGATCTAGTCTACATACTTAGGAAAATTCCCAAGTATTTTTGGTCGGCCTCTTAGAGCTTGAAGCCGACACGTTGGTGAGAAGGGGCGACGGCTTAGATCGGACTAATGAACCCGGAGATTTGCTCCAAGCTTAGTCTGTTAGCTGGCTCAGGTTCTCCATCTGTTATCCATGCGGTTTCGCATGGGCCATGTGCGGTGATTACCGACGGGGGTCGGACTTTCGGAGTGGGCTACCCTAGAGCCTCTGCCAATGGGGTTGGACTTTCGGAGTGGGCTGCCCTAGAGCCTCTGTCGACCGGAGTCGGACTTTCGGAGTGGGCTGCCCTAGAGCCTCTGCCGACTGGAGTCGGACTTTCGGAGTGGGCTGCCCTAGAGCCTCTACCGACCGGGGTCGGACTTTCGAAGTGGACTGCCCTAGAGCCTCTACTGAACGGGGTCGGACTTTCGGAGTGGGCTGCCCTAGAGCCTCTGCCGACCGGGGTCAGACTTTCGGAGTGGGCTGCCCTAGAGCCTCTGCTGACCAGAGTCGGACTTTCGGAGTGGGCTGCCCTAGAGCCTCTGCCGACCGGGGTCGGACTTTCGGAGTGGGCTACCCTAGAGCCTCTGTCGACCAGGGTCGAACTTTTGGAGTGGGCTGCCCTAGAGCCTCTGCCGACCGGGATCGGACTTTCAAAGTGTTGATGGAAGAAACTGTAGACTTTATTGATAGTACTTGCGAAAGTTGTCTACATTCCACGGGCGTGATATTTGTCGCCCGTCCAATTGCTCGAGCCGGTAGGTCCCGACCCGGATCACTTTGCTGACTCGATAAGGACCTTCCCAATTAGAAGAAAGTTTTCCTTGCTCGGTCGGCCTAGAAATCTCCATCCTTCGCAAGACCAAGTCTCCAACTTGAAGGGTTCGCACCTTAACCTTCGAATTATAATATCTAGCCATCTTCTGCCGATTAGTAGCCATCTTCATGCTTGCCTGGAGCCTGGTTTCCTCCAGCAAATCCAGGTCTGCCCTTCGTTACTCCGAATTGATCGGCTCAGTGAGGTGATCGACCTGCAGGGATTGTAAGGAGATTTCTACGGGTATGACTGCCTCACTCCCATAGGTCAAGTTGAACGCAGTTTCTCCGGTTGCTGTCCGGGCAGTGGTCCGGTATGCCCACAGTACCGAGTGAAGCTCTTCCGCCCAAAGTTCTTTGGCTTCGTTCAGCCGAGTCTTCAACCCATGCAAGATCGTCCGATTGGTGACTTCAGCCTCTCCATTGGACTGAGGGTGGCCGACCGAGGTGAGCCGATGGGAAATGTGGTATTGCTGGCAAAAATTCCGGAACCTTGAGTTGTCAAATTGTCTTCCATTATCTGTAATGATCATCCGTGGGATGCCAAACTGGAAGATAATGCAGTTTCGGATGAAGTTCTCTACCTTGACCTCTATTATCTGTGCCACTACTTCAGCTTCCACCCATTTGGTAAAGTAATCGATGGCTACGAGAAGAAATTTCCGTTGGCCGGACGCTGGGGGAAAGGGTCCTAGGATGTCCATGCCGCACTGGGCAAATGGCCACGGCGCCGTAAGCGGGGTCAGCTGGCTGGCGGGCCTCCTTTGGACACCCGAATACCTTTGACATGCGTCACACTTCTACACGAAGTCTGACGCGTCCTTTCGAATTGTGGGCCAGTAATATCCCTGTCGAATAATTTTATAGGCCAGGGATCTTCCTCCAAGGTGGTCACCGCAAATACCTTCATGTACCTCCCTGAGTGCATAGTCTATGTTAGTCGGCCTCAAGCACTTCAACAATGGTTGTGAAAATGATCTCTTGTAGAGGGTTCCGTCGAGGATGACATACTTAGAAGCTGTCGAGCATATGTGCTTGGCTTCGACCGGGTCATCCAGAAGAGTGTTCTGGACTAGGAAGGTACGGATTGGGTCCATCCATGATGCCTCCTGCTCAACCTGATGGATTTCGGTCAGCTCTTCAGTAATGCTTGGGTGCTATAGATGCTTCACAAAGGTCTGGTCGGAGGTGCCGACCACAGCCGTAGCTAACTGCGACAGGGCATCCGCTCGGGAGTTCTACAACCGAGGTATATAGAGAATCTCGAAAAACTTGAGCAGAGATGTAAAGCCTCGTACCTTGTCCAAGTACTTAGCCAAGGTAGGGTCCCTCGTTTCAAACTCGCCCTTCACTTGATTGATTACCAACTGGGAGTCAAAGAAGGCGTGAATTCTATCAATGCCTAATTCATCAGCTATCCTCAACCCTGCAAGTAAAGCTTCGTATTCCGCTTGGTTGTTCGATACCTGAAATGCAAAGTGTAGGGCATACTCCAGACATTGCCCGTCGGGGTCGGCTAAGATCAGGTCTGCCCCACATCCAGCGAGATTGGAAGCTTTGTCTACATGGAGGGTCCAGGTGGGCTCGACCCCTTATGCTGGATCAGCCATAGGTACTTCGGTTATCGAAAAGGTTGCCTCTGGCCCCCAGGTGCATTCTGCAATAAAATCAGCAATTACTTGGGCCTTCAAGGCCGATCGGGATTGAAAGGAGATGTCGAACTCGCCCAACCTGACAGCCCGCTTGGCGAGCCGTCTAGAGGTGTCAGGGCTTCGAAGGATCGCCTTGAGAGGTTGGTCAGTCAGCACAACGATCGGGTGCGCCTGGAAGTAGGGCCGGAGATGCTTCACTGCTATAACCAACGAATAAACCAGTTTTTGGACTTTGGGATACCTTGTCTCGACGTCGTGGAGGACTTTGCTGATGTAATAGGCAGGTTTCTGCTGGCCGTCTTCCCCCACCCGCACAAGGACGGCGCTGACGGCTTCATCAGAGGCCGACAAGTATAGGTACAACACCTCCCCCTCCAGTGGCTTGGCCAACAGTGGAGGGTTCTTCAGATAGTCCTTCAAGGCTTCGAAGGCCAACCGACACTCATCGGTCCACTGAAAGCGGTCCGACTGGCGTAAAGTTCTAAAGAAGGGCAAGCACTTCTCAGCCGACCGGGAGATGAGATGGCTGAGAGAGGCAATACGGCCCGTGAGCTCTTGCACCTGCTTCTTACTGGTCGGGTGTGCCATATCCATAATGGCCTTGATCTTCTCGGGGTTGACCTCAATACCCCTTTGAGTGACCAGGAAGCCGAGAAATTTCTTGGAGGTCATCCCAAATATGCACTTGGCAGGATTTAATTTCATCCGATGACGTCTCAGTGCTTCGAAGGATTCTTGTAAGTCCTTGATGTGGTCGACCTTTTGGAGGCTCTTAACAATCATGTCGTCAATGCAAGCCTCCATATTCCTTCCGAGTTGTCCTTCAAAGACTTGGTTGATCAGCCATTGGAAAGTGGCACCCACATTCTTCAGGCCAAAAGGCATCATCCCGTAACAATACAGCTCCCTGTCTGTGACAAAGGCTATCTTCTCCTCGTCCTTGGGGTGCATCCTGATCTGGTTGTACCCAGAGAAGGCGTCCATGAAGCTCAAGAGTTGGTGGCCAGTTGTAGCATCCACCAGTTGATCAATTTTTGGCAGGAAAAAGCTATCCTTCGGACAAGCCTTATTGAGATCCGTGTAGTCTACGCAGATCCTCCACTTTCCACTGGCCTTCTTCACCATAACAACATTGGCCAACCACTCCGGATAATGGGACTCCCTAATGAAGCCGGCGTCGAGGAGTTTCTTCACTTCTTCTTCAATGGCTTTCTGCCTTTCGGTAGCGAAGCTCCTTTTCTTCTGTCGGACGGGTCTGTATGTTGGATCCACCTTAAGTTGGTGAGTAATGACGTCCGACGGGATACTTGGCATGTCTGAGGCCGACCAGGCAAAAACATCAGCATTGCTTCTCAAGAACCCCACCAGCTCATGTCGAGCTTCTTCGCCTAGTGTACTCCCGATTTGAAGTACTTTAGCAGGGTCGTCCTCTCTAAGCAGAACAAACACAATCTTTTTGACAGGCTGACCGCAGTCATCAGTTTCATCCCTGGGGTCTAGTTGCTCAAGTATGGGGCATCCATCCAGCAGCCTGTCATGTATGGCCAGACATTGTCTGGCCATCCTGCGGTCTTCCCTCAATTCCCCAATCCCATTACGAGTCGGGAACTTTGCCAGCAAGTGATAAGTGGACACAATAGCGCGGAACCTGTTAAGAGCCGGTCGGCCTAAGATGGCGTTGTTCGTCGAGGTCGTACGGACGACCACAAAATTGATGGGGAAAGTCCGTTGGCAAGGCTCCGTCCCGAGGGTGACGGATAAAGTGATTTCTCCTTCTACTCCCACGAAGTTTCCTCCAAAGCCAGTGAGCGGTATCAAGGAGTCCCGCAGCCTTGACCTAGACAAGTTCATTCGAACAAAGGCATCGTACAGCAAAACTTCCGCACAGCTATCATTATCAATAAGGACACGCTTTACATCATAATTGGCAATGATTGCCGATACAACGACAGGGTCATCTTTTGGGAGATGGGGCTCCAAGAGATCTTCATCAGAAAACTGATCACACCAGAGCCCCTAGGCCTCTTTACAATGTCCTGGCCCCCTTCACACCCCTAGTCGGACTGCCGATGCAACATGCCAACGCCTCCGCCCGTCGGACGCTGATTGGGGAGTTCAGCCTCTTCCGGAGGGTCTTTGACAGTTGAGGCTTCAGCCCGATCCTAGCGGGGGCGGACGTACTTGCTCAGATACCCTCTCCTGATGAGGTCTTCGATAGCATCATTTAGCTGGAGGCACTCCTCAGTATCTTGTCCATGGTCCCTATGGAACCGGTAGTACTTGTTTTTATTTCTGATGGCAGGAGGGCCCCTCATCGACCGAGGCCTTTGGAAGTAAGCCTCGTTCTCAATCTCCATGAGAATTTTCTTCCTTGGAAGGAAGAGGGGCGCGTAAGTCTCAAACTTTTTGAAGAAGTCCCTCGGCTTTGGGCTTCGGCGCCGAGTGGGTCGGCTATCGTCGCCGGGAGGTCGGACTACAAGGGTTTTATCGCTCCGCTTCTTGGTGGCTGATTTCCCCTGCACTTGGTGGCGACTCACAGACTGCTCCTCTGCCAAGATGTACTTATAGGCCCTAGTCAGCAACTCGGTGTAGTCCTTTGAGAATTTCTTGTCCAGGGAGAATGTGAGCCTGGACGATCGGAGCCCTCTCTTGAAGGCCGACATCGCTACCGCCTCATTCAAGTCTGGGACTTCCATGGCCGTTGAGTTGAAGCGGGCCATGTAGTCCTGGAGGGTCTCCCCCTCCTTTTGGAGTATGAGAAAGAAGCAGTCGGTGTTCTTCGGGGCCCGACTGCATGTCCTGAAATGCAAAAGAAAAAGAGTCTCAAGTTGAGAAAAAGACCGGATCATACCTGGTCGGATGGCCGCAAACCAAATCCGGGTGGCCTTCTTCAGGGTGGCTGGGAAGGCAATACAATGAAGGGCATCGGAGGCACCCTGTACCATCATGTGGGCTTTGTAGGTGCCCAAATGATCCAGTGGGTTGGTGGTACCATCGTAGGGGTCCACCTGGAGAATTTTGAAGTATCGGGGGATAGGCTCCCCCAAGATCTCAGCAGAAAAAGGTGGACGGGTGTCGTACGCCTGCCCCCCTTTGGCCTTCTGGCGTTCGATAATCTCCGCCATGCGCTCTTCCATGCGCATGATCTTACTACCATAGTCATGTGGATCTTCAGCAGGGCACCGACCATTGAGGGGGACAGAGTCAGCGAAGGATGGGGAAGCCGACCTTGCCTTCTTCCCGCTAGCGTGAGCCCCCAAGGACCTTCGAAGCTTCGAGGTAGCGTGGGAAAGAGGTGGTGGCACCTCCGGCTGCTGACTCCCCCCGGCAGCCGGTTGATGGTTGATGCAGGATGCTGCAGGTGGTTGCCATCGGTCGTCAGCCGCTTCCTGAAAACGCTGGACCTTTGAGGTAAGCGTCTCAATGCGGTTCACCAGCATCTGGAACTGTTGGAGCCCCAGAGTGATGGTGGGCTCGGCGACAGTGGCCGTAGCATCCTCCCCGCGAGGTGCTTCAGGCCTGTGGGGAGAATGCCTCCCTCTGGCGGAGACACTTCGTGTTCTTCCCCTTATCATTGATAGTTTTCCTCAGTCAATCTCTCCTTTTAGAGTAGAGAGCGGAACGAAGGTTCAGCGCCCTCCTTCTAGCGCCAATCTATTACCGTGCCTCCACTTGAACCGGGTTCAGCTTGCTGCACCGGAGCACCTCCGGCGCCCAGGGGACTTTGTGCAGGTTGACCGGTGAAGGAGCTCTCCGACGTAGCGAGCCGAGCCCGGTCCAGGTGGAGGCGCGGTAACAGATTAATTTTATGATTCATGATATATGATGAATCTAATATTATATGATTATTATTTAGATTAAGAGTACCTCATGTAGATTAGTATGGCGGTCAATATAGGTCTTGGTCCAATTAGTCCATAATGGAAGGGTCTATTAAGATTTGGTTATTTATAATAGGCTGGGTTTCCTCTTCACTCCTCGTTATAATATGATTATTCTACATGAGATTTGTTTTCACAGCTCTTTCATCGATGAACCACCTACTGTGAGGATGCTAGAGAGAAGGACTCTCTATCTTTGATGTTCATATGAACATGACTTTCAGGTATAGAATTAATGATGAATACAAGTATCGCAAAATCCTTTTTAATAGATCTTGATAATATATATAATAAATAGTTTTAGATCTATTACGATCAAATCCAAATATTATGTATTCTAATCTTTTAATAAAGATTTTTTTATATTTAATATCAGAACCATGGTATCAAAAATAAAAAATAAAAATAATTTATTTTGTATATAATAATATTGTTTACCATTAGATCTGGTAAAATAAAATCATGCATCCGTGTTATAATCATGAAGTGGAGGATAGTTTCTTCTTGATTTATTTTATTAAAACTTTTTTTCTTTGATTCCTTCCTTCCCACCGATTGTCACCGGTCTGATCTGCTCGTGCCTGACCATCGTTGGCTTGAGGGGTGGCCGGCGGCAATGGGGAGAAGCCCTGGAAGCCGGCGGTAATGGTTGACCATCCTCCGCTTCTTTGACACCACGGAAGATAACAAAAAAAAAAAAAAACAAAAACCCTTTTCTCCTTTTCTTCCCCCTGTCGACTATCAACGATCTCCTTGTGCCCGTACTCATCGGCGTTGCGCAGTGACTGGCGGTGGCGAGATGAAGTCGGCGGTGGCGAGGAGGAGCCGCGATGACCGGTGGTGGCTGTGAGAAGCCGTGGAAACCGGCAAGAAGAAGAAAAACGATATTAAAAAAAATTCTCTTCTGGAAGCGAGGATCGACCATCCAGAACCAATCTCCGTGACCTGTCATCCCCCCGTCAGCGACGATCCCGGCCGACCATCATGCAACGGTGATCGTTCGGTAACCGGCTGTGATAAAAAAAAATTTGTGAGAACTCGCTGTCGGGCATGTCTCGATCTCCGGCGACATCGCCAGAGGCGGCGCTGGTCATCTCCAATCGGTCCTGGTGGTCGTCCCATTGGTCCTTGTGCCAGCGGTGAGGGGTTTTGGCAAGAGGCGGTGCCGATCTTGTGGGTTCTTTTTTTTGGGTTAACCATGGGGAAGGAGGCCGGAATCTACCACCCAAGAAGATCTTTTGGTCACCGCGATGGCGAGAAGCGGTGATCGATGATCGGTTCGACCGATGGACCTCCGCGGTGGAGATTCCAACCTTCAAAACTCCATCATGGAGGTTTTAGGAGGTGATCGGGGATGTAGATGGGAGGAAGGAAGAGGGATTTTAAATGAATTTTGGATTTCAGGTTATCGAGTTTTCAACCCGTTTAAAATCCGATCCATAATTTTAGTTGAGCCCAAAATTGATGAAGGTTGAACCCAATCACATTGATCAAGTTTAATTTGGGTTGAAAGAGAATTTTACAATTAAGTCCCTATAAATTAATAATTATAAATGAATTCAAATAAAATTATAGATAGATCCTTAAAGTTTTGATAATTATAAATGAGTCCTAAATATTTTATATTTAGGCTCCTACTTTCTGATATTTAATATTAATCCTTTTGCATTTAGACCCTATAAAATTTAATATTTATATATTGGTCCAAAAAAAAAGGCTATTTTATACTTAAGCACTATAAATTAAATATGAGTCCATATAAATTATCGATGAGCCATGTTATTCCTGAAATTATATTTTACAAAAAAGTTTCAATTTTTTAAAATTTATGGTTTGGTCTTCTACTATTATTTTTGATAAAAATTATTATAATTTCCTCGTTTTGATCTTATTTGAGCAATTTTTAGACTGTTGGACTCATAATATTATGAAAAATATTTTGATAGAGTTCTTCATATTTGATAAAATATTTAAATAATTTATAAATTATTTACGTGAAATTCTACTCACTATTATATAATTCAAGTATGTTTTTGCATAGCCCCAAAGAATCCGGAGCACTTTATGAATTTTGAATAGCTGAGTTATTGAGGACTAATTATTTATTATATTTTGAAATTGTATATTGATATCTTTGTTACTATTGATCTAAAATTGATTGTGATTGATTATTATACTTATTATATATTATAATTCTTGTCCAAAGATGTTTTATAGTTGTGTAGTGTTGATGCTGAACCTCCGCCGACCGGATAGAGTGGTTCTTTCGCTGGATTGCCGTCGACTGGAACCTGCAAAACAGATCCCTGACCGGAGATTTTTCGGCGGGAGACACTCCGATGCCTAAGTCAGAAAAAGCTCATGCAGCAACTGAATGGAAAGTTTTTGAAAGCAAGGAGGGAAAAGAGAAATTCGAAAATGCAAGAAAAGAGAATCTCCCTGAGTGTCCCCTCTTACCAGTATTTATGGCTCCAACGTAACTACTTACAGTTATGGGAGTTGGCGAACGTAACTACTTCATAACTGTAAGTAGTGGCTGTTGGAAAAGCCGTTTCACTCGAAGTTTATTCAATCTGAGATTTTGGACCATGTGAGTGGTTGCAACAACCCAACCAGATTTTAATTATTTGTCCAAGAAGCCCACATGCCCAAGAATCCTCCTTGTTTAAGATAGATCCGAAGTGAGCTTTATATTTTCTTTAGTAGTGCTCCTGAAGAGAATGTTAGCTTCACACTTTGGATTCTTTGGATGTAATAAAAGTAAACTTACAGTCTTCGGATTATATTGAAGAAATAAAGCCGAAGATATTCGCCTGGGAGGTCAAGTCTTCGGATCAAGATAATTGTACGAAGTCGAAGACATAGAGTAAATAAACCTGGCTTAAAACCATAGAAAAAGGTGTTAGGCTAAGTCTTTGGATCAAGGTGGATGTACGAAGCCAAAGATATTAGGCATAGTTTTCGGACCGAGATAATAATACGAAGCCGAAGACCTAGAGTTAACAATATCTTTCGGAATAGACAGCCATAGATATTAAGCATGGTCTTGGGACCGAGATAATAATACGAAGCCGAAGACCCAGTGATAATACGAAGCCGAAGACCCTTTCCTTTGCCAACTGATTTGACCAATAAACCAAAAAGGAAATTGAAATTGGTCCAGAAAATGGTTCAATAATTAATTGAAATAAAAATCCGGGATGTCATAACAGCTGTCCCCCACTCCCAAGTTCGAAATGATTAAGTTTCAAAGAATGGGAGTAGTTTAATTTTTGTCTTCTAGTGATAACTGACAAGTAAGATGGAGTTGGATTCCTGACACGTCTTTCACCATAACTGTCCGGCGGTGCAATAAAACGTGGTGAAGACATGTGTCATCCTGCTAGTAGCCGTCTCAAAAGAAAATGCCTTGATTTTGGAAAAATCCTGAGAAATTCTCGAGAAAGAGATCCTTATACAACCGAGATCGGACACGTGGCGATCATCTGGAGTATGATTACATCGTTGGCGTTATCACAGTCAATGGTGATATTTCACGCGGATTGCAATGGCTTATCTCAATAATGGAATTTCTGGAAAGCCGTACCCATGATCGAAACTGCCGATTCGGCGCACGATCAGCCAGATCTTCCGAATCGCCTTGAAAACCACTACCTTCACCTATAAAAAGGGGAAAGAACCTTTCTAAGAGAATTTTTTCTTTCTGCTCCCGGGCTCCTTCTTCTCGCTCTGCACTATAGTCTGCCATTGCCACTTTTTCAAATGTTAGAGAACCATCCCTTCTTCCTTTCTTCTTTTTCTTTACAATGTTAGAACCCAGTAGGAATTCTTTCTCTAGCACAGGTTCACTAGGGGGTGACCTTAGTATGGAAACAATGGGAAGGGAACTTGAGAGGAGTCCACCGAGAGTTGGATCCGGTAGGGGTTCGCCGGGAGGCGAAACCAGTAGAGGGACAGGTTTGGGTAGAAAGAGGAGTCCGAAAAGGTCACCTGACTCCGTTCCAAGCTCTTTCACACTTGCCAAGGTGGAGAGGGTAGGCAGTGTTTCCACATTCCTCAAATCTTTAAACTGATCCTTCTGAGACCCGAAGAGAGGGTAGATAAGCCTCCAATGCATTCAATTGCCATATACGAAGACCACCTTAAGGCTGGTCTTCGGCTTCCCCTTCATCCCTTCTTCGCCAAGATTTTTAATCTTTATCAAGTGGTCCCGGTCCAATTAACTCCCAACAGTTTTAGAAATATCTGCGGATTTTTGGTTCTTTGCAAACTTATGAATGTAGAGCTGAAGACCAGCTTGTTTACTTCTCTTTTCATGTTGAAAAGAGACTTCCATGGCAAAGGATGGTGGGTTATAGGTCCTCGACCTGGCCGAAGACTGTTGAAAGGAACCCCTAGTGCCATACATGGGTGGAAGCCCAACTTTTTTTTTTGTATACTATACCCAATGGGGATTCAACACAGACCAGAAAACTCCGCGTTTGGATGCAAACGCCGGGAAGAAAGTCTTGAGATCCGATGCAAGGGATTTTGACATTTTAGCAGAACCGGAGATCCCTTTACTTAAAGAACTGCTGAGGGAAGAAAACTTTCATTGGGCCCATATCAGCGAGGTCCCGTCATTAGATATAGAATTAGTAGTTTTCGGACTTTTCTTGCTTCCTTTATCCATGCATATGTATATAATGAGATTCCTATTTTTGATTGTAGGTGAGAAAATGAAGCGGCAACTTGAGAAAGTTCGGCAAGCCTCTAGAAAGAGAGTAGTGGCTACTCCTTCAACAACCGAAGTCAGAAAGAAAAGAAGGGCTGAGTAGGGTTTAAGTACACCTCCGATGAGGCCCTCATTAGATGAAGATATCCCTTCTGCTTCAATACCACCTGATCCTGTCAGAAGTCCATCTCCGAGGATGCCCTCTCCGAAGAGTCCTCGATCGATGCCAACTATGGATCAGCGTGACGTAGCTTTTAATAAAGAATCTGTGATTGCCCCTCCAAAAAATAAGAGTCAGGAAAGGTCAAAGTACCGATCCGAAGACGATCCTAGGTGGAATGCCACCTCGGAGGGGGGATACAATGTGGATTTCACCATCTTCTCGGATCAAGAGAGCTTGGAGAATCCCGAGTTAGCAAGGGAATTGATGAAATTTCAAAAGACTGGGACAAAGTTAAGTCCTGGTGCATTGAAGAAATTTCGGATTCGGTGTTCTCATCCACACTGAAGGTAAATATCCATGTGCTATGTCAAACATAGGTCTATAGCTGCTAAGTTTTCAACTTGTTATTGCAGATGATGCATGATATCACTCATATGGAGGAGAGCATCTTTGACTTTAGAGTGACTTATAGAAAAATGAAAGAGAAAATAAAAGTGGTCGAAGTCGAGAAGGCAGTAGCTGAAGAACAGAGGCAGGCTATGGAGGAGAAGCTTGCCTAGAGCGATGCTTTGGCTCAGAGCTTAAAAGCTGAAGTGGAAAAACTCCAATCAAAGACTTCTAAGCAAGAAGCGAGGATTAAAAAGAGGAAAAATAAGATTCGCTCTTTGGAAGTTCTCCTCAAAGATGCTCGTCAGAAGTCCGAAGAGGAGAAGAAAAAATCTGATGAAGTTGATGAAGAAAATCATTCTTTAAAAAATCAACTGGAAAGGACAATAGAAGACTTTAAAGCCTCTTCAGCTTTTGAAGCTGAGATGGTTGAAACTGGTACCCACAGTTATAAAGGGGACTTCAACGATGGAGTGGAGGAGGTACAGAAACTCTATCTGGACTTGGACATTTCAGGTATTCAATTGTTTGATCTTGAAAGTCCAACTGAGCCTGAACCCTAAAAGGACTCTGAAGCACCAACAATGATCGAAGAGGTGGTGGGTCCGATTGATCTTACCGATGAGGCTCTAGTAGAAAACTTGTAACTTTTTCTTTTCTCCTCTTTTTGGGAAGGATGTAAAAAAATCATCATCAATGAAAAACCCTTTTTAGAATTTCTACTTGCATGTGGATGGATAGAAATTTCTTAAGTATAAAGTTTTCGGATAATTAGGAACTCCGAGGCACATAATACCGAGTCTTCGGACTTGGAATAAAAGAATACTATATAATAATCAAGTCTTCGGACTTGAATTTTTACTAAGTCTACGGACTTAGGATAAAAGAATTCCAGATAATAATCAAGTCTTCGGAAAATACACTAAGTCTTTGGACTTAGGATAAAAGAATTTCAATTATAAATCAAGTCTTCGGACTTGAAAATACATTAAGTCTTTGGACTTAGGATAAAAAAATTCAAGATATAAATCAAGTCTTCGAACTTGAAAATACACTAAGTCTTCGGACTTAGGATAAAAGAATTCCAGATATAAATCAATTCTTCGGACTTGAAAATATACTAAGTCTTCAGACTTAGGATAAAAGAATTCCAGATATAAATCAAGCCTTCGGACTTGAAAATACACTATGTTTTCGGACTTAGGATAAAAGAATTCCAGATATAAATCAAGTCTTTGGACTTGAAAATATACTTAGTCTTTGGACTTAGGATAAAATAGACATTGGGTCATTTAAGAATTAAGATAGGCTGATCGGGCCTACCTCGGCATTTCGTGAGGTAGATCCGGATATCATCCTCATGCCTTTTTGTATTGGGACTAAGACAGGCTGATCATGCCTATCTCGGCACTTCGTGAGGTAGATCCAGAGATCATCTTCATGCCTTTTTGATTAAGATGGACTGTTTTGAGACCAACTCGACAATTCATGAGGTAGATTCGGAGATCATTTTCATACCTTTTTGATTAAGATGGACTGTTTTGAGCCAAACTCGGCACTTCATGAGGTAGATTCGGAGATCATCCTCATGCCTTTAAGAGAAATAGAATCAAGATAGACATATTAAATATGTATTGATGACCTTGAATGAAACCTTTATTGATAATATTTATGGAGGTTTTGTGCATTCTAGGGTCGAGGTAATAGAACACTTTCCAAAGTTTCTAACCGATAAGTTTCGGGTCGAAGAACCTCTTTGATCCAGTACGGCCCTTCCCATGTAGGAAAAAGTTTATCTTGCTCAATTGGTTTGGATACCTCAGACTTCCGTAAAACTAGATCTTCAGGAAGAAAGGTCCGTTCTTTTACGTGAGAGTTGTAGTATCTCGCCATTTTCTGTTGATATGCAGCCATTCTCAACTGTGCCTGAAGTCGTGTGCCTTGCAATAAATCCAAGTCAACTCTTCGGCGTTCATAATTTTTGGGTTCCTCATAATGATCAATCCAAAGAGAGTGTAAAGAGACTTCTGTAGGAAGCACTGTTTCAGTACTATAAGAAAGATAAAATGGAGATTCACCGGTGGCTGTTCTGGGAGTAGTTCGATATGCCCAAAGAACTGAGTTTAACTCATCGGCCCATGAACCCTTAGCATCATTTAATCTGGTTTTAAGGCCATGAAGGATAATCTTGTTTGTCACTTCAGCTTCTCCATTATACTGAGGATGTGCTACTGAAGTAAGCTTGTAAAGAATGTAATATTGAGTGCAGAAGCTCCTGAATTTTGGATTGTCAAACTGTCTTCTGTTGTCAGTTATTATAGAATAGGGAATTCTGAAATGGAAGATGATGAAATTTCTCACAAAAGTTTTAACTTTTGCTTCAGCAATCAGTGCTAATGCTTCAGCCTCGATCCATTTTGTAAAGTAATCAATAGCTACTATAAGGAACTTCTGCTACCCAAAAGCTGGAGGAAACAGATCAAGAATGTTCATTTTCCATTGTGCAAAAGGCCAGGGAGCTGTCAACGAAGTTAATTGATTAGCAGGCCGTCTTTGTACATTGGCATATCTCTGACAATGATCACATCTTCGAACAAATTCTGCAGAATCCTTCTGGATAGTTGGCCAATAATAACCTTGACGGATTATTTTGTATGCCAATTGTTGGCTCCACCCAGTGATTTTGATGAATAACAAAACATTGAGTACATATTGTATTCTAATGAGGATTTCAAGTTGTGAGTTTTCAGGAAGAAAGCACCTCAAAATTTCAAAAACTTATGGTGTATAGCATGCAATAGCACGGAGCAATTCTCACATATCCGGGCATCCTCTTCATTAAAAAAGGGCTTATAATTGCTTAACTATTATGTGTTTATGCATTCATGAACTTTATTTTTGATTTCGAGGCTTTTACACTTGAATCTGGATGTTCTCAGTCTCAAGTGTCGACACCTGGACAGTCAAGTGTCGACACTTCAGCATTTGGCACGGACAAAAATCCTTGGCACGCCAAATGTCGATACCTATATTCAAGTGTCGACACCAAGTGTCGACACTTAGGTTTCAAGTATCGACTCAAGGCCTGAGATTTTTGAAAATACAGAACTTTGTTGTTTCAAGGATTTTTGTGTCAAGTGTCGACATCTGTGCATCAAGTGTCAACACTTGAATGTTCAAGTGTCGACTCCCAGAAATCAAGTGTCGACACCTGACAGCCAAGTGTCGACACCTGACAGCCAAGTGTCGACCCTGATAGCCAAGTGTCGACACTTGCAGCCTGACAGCTCTAACGGATCTATTTTTCTAGCTTGCAGAAATTGGTTTTCAAGCTCCAAATGGCTATTTCCAATGCTCCAATGGTCACAAACTATTTTTAGAAGGTTTTTGGTATATTTAATCTCCACCAAACTCATTTTAAAATAAGAGAAGTGAAGAGAAGAAAAGAAAAAGAAGAGAAAGCAAGAGAGAAGTCTATTCAAGAGCATTCAAGTCCACTCAAAAGCCAAAAAGCCAATATTCTCTCCAAACTTCAAATCAAAAGCCTCTTCTAGCTTGATTCCACTGAAAAAGCCTACTAGCTCAACTTTACTACATTCCAAAAAGAGGAAACTTGAAGAAGAGTCAAGTCAAAGCATCCTTTGGGCTTCAAAGATTCCAATCTACTCTTGAAGAGAGTTTGTTGTAGCTTTTAAATTTTATATCTGTTTTATTATGCTTTGACCTTGCTTTCAAGGGTGTCTTGAAAGAAGGTTATTGTGGTTTGTTGGTGAGCCAAAGTATTAAAACCAACTAGGGTTAACTTGTGAGCCCGAAGACAAAACAAGTATTTAGGTTTGTTGGTGAGCCTAGGTGACAAAACCAACTTAGGTTTTAACTTGTGAGCCTTGTGAAAAATAAGTCAACAATAATCTGGTATGGATTATAGTGGAATTCCCAAGGGTGGCTTGGGGAGTGGATGTAGGTGCTAGGTTTGCACCGAACCACTATAAACTTTGTGTTTGTGTGTGATTGCTCTTTTCCTCTCGTATTCTTTAATTAATTGCTATCATCTTGCATCTAATTTATTATTGCTCACAAACACCACTAGATCTTCATTTTATTGTGTTAAATTTTTAAAAGACCCAATTCACCCCCCCTCTTGGGCTCCATTTCTGGGCAACAAGTGGTATCAGAGCACCGGTACTCTCTTATAGGTCCAAGGATCTTAAGTAAAAGATCATGGCAGCCCCAATAGGCATGGGTATTGTTGAAGGTCAAGCTTCAAACCGACCCCCACTTTTTAATGGCACAAATTACACATACTGGAAGACACGCATGCGCATATTTATACAAGCTCTTGATTATAATTTGTGGAGAACAATAGTAAAAGGTCCTCATCAGCCTACAATGATGATTAATGGCATTCTCATCCCTAAAATGGAAGATGATTGGGATGAGAATGGCATTAAGCAAATTGAGCTTAATGCTAAGGCAATGAACCTTTTATATTGTTCTCTTGATCCTAGTGAGTTTAATAGAATATCAAACTATCTCTCCGCAAAGGAGATTTGGGATACATTTGAGGTTACCCATGAGGGTACACACCAAGTGAAGACCACCAAGGTTAACATGCTAATTCACACATATGAGATGTTTAAAATGGAACCTACTGAGTCTATCAGTGAGATGTATACTAGGTTCACAAACATTGTGAATGGCATGAGAAGTTTAGGAAAAATAATCTCTAACGGTGAACTTGTGAATAAACTTCTCAGGTCTCTACCAGCTTCATGGGATGCAAAGGTCACTGCAATTGAAGAAGCAAAAGATGTCAACACTCTCCCGCTGGAACAACTGTTGGGTTCCTTGATGACTTATGAACTATCCCTCAAACAGAAGAACGGAGAGGTGGATAAAAAGAAAAAGACAATCGCGTTCAAATCTACTACCAGAGAAGACTCAAGCGAAGACTCTGAAGAGGATGACGAAGAAGATGAAACAGCTTTGTTAGCAAGGAAATTCAGAAGGTTTATGAGGAAAAAGAAATTCAATTACAAAAAGAAACCTTTGAAAGGTGAGCCGAGTAAAGAAAAAGATAAGGAAAAGAAGGAGGAGCAGCCCACATGTTTTGAGTGCAAGAAGCCCGGGCATTTCAAGGTAAACTGCCCCTTACTAAAGAAAAGCAGAAGAAAGCTAAGAAAGAAGGCCATGATGGCAACCTGGAGTGAAAGTGAAGACTCCAGCTCTGAGGAAGAACAACAGGAAGTAGCAAATTTCTATCTAATGGCCGATCAAGAAGAGGTATGCTCTGAAACCGAAAATGAAATATCTTTTGATGAGCTTCATGAAATTTTTGATGAACTAGTCATAGAATTTTAAAAATTAAAGTCAAAACATAAAGACTTAAAGAAGCAAAATCTGGAACTAGCTAAAGCAAACAACAACCTTACAAATGAAAATGAATACCTTCTAATACAAAATAAAAATTTAAATGATAAGATTATGGCTCTTGAAAATGAAAAGAATATATTTGAAAAGAAAAGTAACTTACTTTCAAATGAAAAATTGTCAAGACAAAGCAAAGAAATTTTAATGGAAAACAAAAGATATAAAGAGGAAATCGATAAACTAAAGTCTTTTGTTGAAAAATTTACTTATAGTTCTGAAAAGTTAAATTTACTGTTAAATAACCAAAGAGCAGTATTTGACAAAGCTGGATTAGGATTCAGAACTCATAAGAAACAGAAACTCTTTAAAAATTTCTTTGTGCCTGCATCTTCATCAATTACATGCTATACTTGTGGTGTTAAAGGACATAAATCTTATATGTGCAACAAAAGAAAATTAAGGAACACTAAGAAAGTTTGGGTTCCAAAAGGAACCAATGCCACTAACCAAAAAGGATCCAAGATGGCTTGGGTACCTAAAGTCTCCACTTGATCTTTATTGCAGGTATGCCTTGCAACCAACAAGAAAAGAATGTGGTATCTGGATAGCGATTGCTCAAGGCATATGACAGGAGATGTGGAGCAGTTCTCATCAATGACGTATCAAAATGGTGGCAATGTAACTTTTTGTGATAATGGAAAGGGCAAAATTATCGGTATTGGTAAAATCCATATCACCCCTACCTCTTATATTGATAATGTTTTATATGTTGATGGATTAAAACATAACTTGCTAAGTATTAGTCAATTTTGTGACAAAAATTTTAAAGTTGTTTTTGAATATTCTTTGTGCATTATTTCTAGTCTAGATGATAATGACATTAAGTTCATCGGTCATAGGCATGGCAATATTTATATGGTTGATCTTGATGATCTTCCTATTCAGAAAGGTCAATGTCTAGTGGCAATGGAAGCCAAGATCGATGAAACTAGTTGGCTTTGGCATCGTAGACTAGGACATGCAAGCATGCATTTAATTTCAAAACTTAGCAAAAAGAATTTAGTAAAAGATTTGCCTAAACTTAATTTTGAAAAAGATAAGATTTGCAGTGCATATCAACTTGGAAAACAAACAAAATCTTCTTTCAAACCTAAAGGAGTAATCTCTACTTCTAGACCTTTGGAATTGCTTCATATAGACCTCTTTGGGCCTACTAGAACATCTAGTTTAGGAGGTAAGAAGTTTGGTCGAGTCATTGTAGATGATTTCTCACGTTTTACTTGGGTCATGTTTTTAGCACATAAAGATGAAACGTTTTCTGAATTTATAAGATTTCACAAAAGAGTTTTAAATGAAAAAGGTATTTCAGTAATTTCTTTAAGAAGTGATCATGGAACTGAATTTGAAAATGTCGATTTTAATAAATTCTGTATTGAAAATGGAATTAATCATAATTTTTCTGCACCTAGGACACCTCAACAAAATGGGGTAGTAGAAAGAAAAAATAAAACTCTTGAAGAAATGGCACGTACCATGCTTTGTGAAAATGATTTACCTAGATACTTTTGGGCGGAAGCCATAAATACTGCATGCTATATTTTAAATCGAGTTTTAATTCGACCGATTTTAAAGAAAACCCCTTATGAGCTTTGAAAGGGTAGAAAACCTTCAATCCATTATTTTCATGTTTTTGGATGCCGTTGTTTCATCTTAAATAATGGTAAAGTTAATCTAAGTAAATTTGATGCCAAATCAGATGAGGGAGTCTTTATAGGCTACTCCACATCTAGTAAGGCATACAGGGTCTTCAACAGAAGGACACTTGTTGTTGAAGAATCCATTCATGTAGTATTTGATGAAACTAACCAAAAATCTTCAAGAAAAGAAGATGTACTTTTTGATGAATCAGGTAATAAGAAAACTGAAGAAATAAACAATAATGAAGAACTTACCAAGGAACAGAATGATGATCAAAACACTGACGGAGATCAAGCACAAGGTGATGAAGATACATCAACTGTTGATCCTTTACCAAAAGAATGGAGGTATGCTCATGGACACCTAAAAGAACTAATTATAGGTGATCCATCTAAAGGTGTAAGTACTCGATCATCTCTTAGAAATATTTGTGATTACTTAGCTTTTGTGTCTCAAATTGAACCTAAAACTATTGAGGAAGCTGAATGTGATAGTAATTGGATAAATGCTATGCAAGATGAACTTAATCAATTTAAAAGGAACAATGTTTGGACACTGGTAGATAAGCCTTCAAACACATCAATTATTGGCACAAAATGGGTTTTTCAAAATAAACTTGATGAAAATGGAATAGTAATTATAAATAAAGCTAGACTAGTTGCCAAAGGATACAATCGGGAGGAAGGGATAGATTTTGATGAAACCTTTGCTCCTGTGGCTAGACTTGAGGCAATTAGGCTATTGTTGGCTTTTTCCTGTTTCATGAATTTTAAACTGTATCAGATGGATGTTAAAGTGCCTTTTTAAATGGATTAATTGAAGAAGAAGTTTATGTTAAACAATCCCCTGGTTTTGAAATTTCTGAATTTTCAAATTATGTTTATAAACTTCATAAAGCTTTATATGGATTAAAACAAGCTCCAAGAGCTTGGTATGATCGTTTAAGCTCCTTTTTGCTGAAAAATAATTTTACTAGAGGTAATGTAGATAAAACATTGTTTTTAAAGAAAAAGAATGATGATCTCTTAGTAGTACAAATCTATGTTGATGATATAATATTTGGTGCTACTAATGAATCTCTTTGTCAAGATTTTGCAAGTCTAATGCAGGGTGAGTTCGAGATAAGCATGATGGGAGAACTGAATTTCTTCCTCGGACTCCAGATAAGGCAAACCAAAGAGGGGATCTTCATCAACCAAACAAAATACACAAGAGAAATACTCAAGAAGTTTGGGATGGAGAACACTAAGCCATTAGGTACCCCTATGAGCTTCACATGTAGACTTGACAAGGATGAATCAGGTAAGTCAATAGACCAAAAATTATATCGTGGCATGATTGGTTCATTATTATATCTTACTGCCAGTAGGCTAGATATCATGTTTAGTGTCTGTATGTGTGCTAGATATCAGTCCAATCCTAAAGAGTCTCATCTTTTGGCTGTTAAACGTATACTTAGATATCTATCTGGCTCAATTGAAATTGGTTTATGGTACTCTAGAGATTCTTCATTTGATTTAATTGCTTATTCTGATGCTGATTTTGCTGGGTGTAAACTTGATCGTAAAAGTACTAGTGGAACCTGTCAGTTTCTTGGAGTAAATTTGATCTCCTGGAGTAGCAAGAAACAGAACTCAGTTGCTCTATCTACGGCGGAAGCCGAATATATAGCAGCTGGGAGCTGTTGTGCTCAAATCCTCTGGATCAAACAACAACTCGAAGATTTTGGCATTAAACTAACTAAGACACCCATAAGATGTGATAATACTAGTGCAATAAACCTATCTAAAAATCCTGTGCAACATTCAAGAAGTAAACACATTGAAATAAGACATCATTTCATAAGAGATCATGTACAAAACTCTAATGTAATTCTTGATTTTGTTTGTACTAATGATCAGTTAGCTGATGTGTTTACAAAGCCTTTGAGTGAGGATAGGTTCTGTTTGATTAGAAGAGAGTTAGGTGTCATTGATCCATTCTCCTAGAACTCTCTTAGTATCATCTTTACCTAATTCCTAAAGCTCAAAACCTATTGTTTAAAACCCCAAAAATTTGTCAAAATTTTTCCTTTTTTTTTCGATTTTTCTCGAATTTTTGGTCAAGTGTCGACACTTGGAAAGTGTCAAGTGTCGACACCTAACCAAGTGTCGACACTTGACAAATCCGAAGGTCGACACTTGCAAATCTGAACTATTTTAAACGGACCGAACGATGGATTTTTTGAAAACTTCTTCCCTCCTGATTTCTTGGAACAGTGGTCCCCCCTGTCCAAATCCATCCTTTCATCCCTCAATCCTTCACAAATCAGGTATTTCTCCTTTCTAATTTTGTTTTATTTTTCTATGTTTTTAATTTTATTGTTTTCGAACCAAACAACCGTGTTTTTGGTTTTCCGAATATTTTTCTTGAATCTAACCGGATTTTTGCGTGTTTTAATGAATTTCTAAAACTCCATTTGAGGGAATCATGTTGTAGATTTGTTTTTCTCGGATTTCCCTCATCTTTTGGGCATTTTTCACCCCTTTTTCGCAAAAATCACTGTTTCATCAATTTTGGGCAAAATAAATTAGGTTTTCATCTAATTTAAGCATACTAAATCCATTTATTGATGACTTAGAAAGGTTTTTCGTGATACATTTGTAACATCTTCGCTTATTTGCAAAAACCCTAAGTGATTAAAATCCAAATCCCATGGTTTTTGATTTTTTGGACCTTACAAAAATTATTTTTCCAAAGATTCAAATGTGTTCTACCTAACAAAATTTTGTCATTTGATCAAAATTTATTGTTTTTGGTTTTCGAAACCTATCTGAACTCTAATCTCAACCTATGGCCAGTCCTTTGTTCTAAACCCTTCTTCATTCTTCCTGGTCAGTTGGCTGTTATGGGTCATAGGAAGAGACTTGCAGTTAGGGCGAGGCCTAGTCAGGGTACTGAGAGGAGGTCGAAGGCCAGATTTGATCCCGCACAGCCGAGCAGTACAGCCACTCCGAGCTCCCCCCTGCAGAGAGGATGGCAGGGAAGTCTGTAGCTTCAGGGAGGAGAGTTGATCTACAGTGTTTCGACAGGCACCACTTTGGCATTAGGGAGATACTCACAGATGCAGGACTAGTACCCTTCTGCACCATGCAGGAGAGATACTATCCTCACCTGGTGAGGGAGTTATACGGTGCACTGGACTGTCGACGACTTTTATGGACGACATCCGTCAGGGGTACACAGATTTCTTTGACTGATGAGCTGTTGAGCCGAGTATGGGAGATACCCCGGAGAGGAGTCTGTGCATTTTCTGTTGATGATAGAGAGGCGGCTTTCAGATGCATCCTTGAGCGAGAGGATGTTCGCGGTATCTCAGTAGTTACCGCGAACCAGTTATCTTTATAGATGCGACTGCTGCACCATATTACTGCACGGATCCTTTTACCGAAGACTGGCAGATTCGATTTCATCACCGAGAGAGAGCTGATGGTGATGACCAGTCTGATCGAGAGGAGACAGATTGATATACCCGCCTTGATGCTATCACAGATGCATGATGTTGCCACTCAGCGCCGACACTGTTTGCCATACGGGATGGCACTGACCCATCTTTTCAGAGCTTGTGGAGTATCATTGGAGGGGGAGATCCCCAAAGAGATACTACACACAGATGTATACGATGAGAGGTCATTGCACCGGATGGGTTACAGGATGGCTGGAGGTCGATGGGTTCGGAGAGAGTCTGGCCAGGAGCCAGATGAGGAGGATGAGATTCGAGAGGCTGAGGCTGGACCATCTGAGCCAGCAGTTCTTCCTCCAGTAGATGTGCCATTGACACAGGCAGAAAACCTGTCGCCTGATGCTTCAGCTCCTCCACCACCATCGACAGGATTATCCTTTGAGGAGCATGCTAGAGCACAGTTCTCACAGATCAGAGGTGAGGTGACTCAGCTGCGTAGCGAGGTCGAGCTTCTACGAGCACAGACTACCTCGGAGCATGCTGAGATTCGCAGATCCATGGAGGAGGGATTTACTCGCATTGAGAGTCTATTGAGATCACTTATACCTCCTGCTGCACCTGCACTTGCTCGATCTGATGATGATGATGATGATGATGATGATGGCGGCGATCACCAGAGCGACCATGCTGATTTTGCTGACGGCGGTGATCAGGATGTTGACTGAGCCACTGAGGTAGTGGGCACTGACAGCGACAGTGTAGGCGGAGCCGATGCTTATGAGGTGGTCAGTCGAGATCCTCCTACTACACCTGCTCCTTCTACTGCACTGGTTGACTTCGTACCGGATCCTATTGCACCAGTAAATCGTTTTTCACCTCCTTCTACCAGATCTTCTAGGGTTGTACCCGCTTTTGGTCCTGCCAGCCGTACCAGGAGTCTTAGAGCTTTATCACCTCCTAGGGTATTAGCCACCAGATCTAGGATTAGTGCTCCTTTCAGTCTTGATGTTCCATCTGATGAGGATTAGCCTCACAGATGTCTGTTTCAGATCTTATTTTATATGTTTGATACTTAATTGATTCTATTTATATATGTATGTTTCAGCTCTTTTGTACTGAAAATTTATCTCATATATATATGTTTTTTTGATCAGAACTCTGTTATCTTGAAAATTTTGTGCTTCAGTTTATCATTCTTTAGCTCTGATACTCTTTATAATGGTATATTTTAACTCTGATATTCTTTGATATTAGCATAATTTCAGCTCTGATATTTGTTTCTCTACTCTCTTTTTGTATCCATGCTAATTGTGAGGGGGAGGTTATTCCCTTTTCTTATGATTGACAAAAAGGGGGAGAACAAGTAATGATTTTGATTTTATGGAGAACAAGTATTTGATTTTATGAAGAACAAGAATATTGATTTTTATTTTATTGAGAAAAAGGTGTATTATATTGATTATATTGATTTCACCTTACAAGAATCTTTGAAGTTTACCTTAATAAGAAGTATCTAATTAAGGGGGAGATTATTTCCTCCTATCTATAAAGTTGTTGCCTCTACTGTGACTAAAATTCATGTATATAAATTAAATGGTTAAAGTTTGAACCATATTGTCTCTTTTTCTCAAGGTTTTGTCATCATCAAAAAGGG
Organism: Areca catechu; assembly: GCA_021397845.1. Classification (NCBI taxonomy): domain Eukaryota; kingdom Viridiplantae; phylum Streptophyta; class Magnoliopsida; order Arecales; family Arecaceae; genus Areca; species Areca catechu. Next base: position 127,315,198 of record CM038049.1, read on the forward strand.
GGAGATTGTTGGCTCCACCCAGTGATTTTGATGAATAACAAAACATTGAGTACATATTGTATTCTAATGAGGATTTCAAGTTGTGAGTTTTCAAGAAGAAAGCACTTCAAAATTTCAAAAACTTATGGTGTATGGCACGCAATGGCACGGAGCAATTCTCACATATCCGGACATCCTCTTCATTGAAAAAGGGCTTATAATTGCTTAACTATTATGTGTTTATGCATTCATGAACTTTATTTTTGATTTCGAGGCTTTTACACTTGAATCTGGATGTTCTCAGTCTCAAGTGTCGACACCTGGACAGTCAAGTATCGACACTTCAGCATTTGGCACGGACAAAAATCCTTGGCACGCCAAATGTCGATACCTATATTCAAGTGTCGACACCAAGTGTCGACACTTAGGTTTCAAGTGTCGACTCAAGGCCTGAGATTTTTGAAAATACAGAACTTTGTTGTTTCAAGGATTTTTGTGTCAAGTGTCGACACCTGTGCATCAAGTGTCGACACTTGAATGTTCAAGTGTCGACTCCCAGAAATCAAGTGTCGACACCTGACAGCCAAGTGTCGACACCTGATAGCCAAGTGTCGACACTTGCAGCCTGACAGCTCTAATGGATCTATTTTTCTGGCTTGCAGAAACTGGTTTTCAAGCTCCAAACGGCTATTTCCAATGCTCCAATGGTCACAAACTATTTTTAGAAGGTTTTTGGTATATTTAATCTCCACCAACCTCATTTTAAAACAAGAGAAGTGAAGAGAAGAAAAGAAAAAGAAGAGAAAGCAAGAGAGAAGTCTATTCAAGAGCATTCAAGTCTACTCAAAAGCCAAAAAGCCAATATTCTCTCCAAACTTCAAATCAAAAGCCTCTTCTAGCTTGATTCCACTGAAAAAGCCTACTAGCTCAACTTTACTACATTCCAAAAAGAGGCAACTTGAAGAAGAGTCAAGTCAAAGCATCCTTTGGGCTTCAAAGATTCCAATCTACTCTTGAAGAGAGTTTGTTGTAGCTTTTAAATTTTATATCTGTTTTATTATGCTTTGACCTTGCTTTCAAGGGTGTCTTGAAAGAAGGTTATTGTGGTTTGTTGGTGAGCCAAAGTATTAAAACCAACTAGGGTTAACTTGTGAGCCCGAAGACAAAACAAGTATTTAGGTTTGTTGGTGAGCCTAGGTGACAAAACCAACTTAGGTTTTGACTTGTGAGCCTTGTGAAAAACAAGTCAACTATAATCTGGTGTGGATTATAGTGGAATTCCCAAGGGTGGCTTGGGGAGTGGATGTAGGTGCTAGGTTTGCACTGAACCACTATAAACTTTGTGTTTGTGTGTGATTGCTCTTTTCCTCTCGTATTCTTTAATTAATTGCTATCATCTTGCATCTAATTTATTATTTCTCACAAGCACCACTAGACCTTCATTTTATTATGTTAAATTTTTAAAAGACCCAATTCACCCCCCTTCTTGGGCTCCATTTCTGGGCAACACCAAAGATCTGCCCTCCAAATGATCTCCATATATTCCTTCATTCACTTCTTTGAGTACGTAATCTGCATTAAATGGGCCTAAACATTTCAGCAAAGATTGTGTGAAAGACCTCTTATACAATGCTTCATCCAAAATAACATATTGAGAGGCTGTCCACCGAAGCCGCTTAGCTTCCAGTTTGTCTTCGGGCAAGATGCCGTCTTTCAAGAACTTGAGAATTTGATCCATCCATGAAGGTTCATGTTCAACTTGACAGATTTCAGCTGAGGATTTCGATATGCTGGGGTCTTCAAGATATTCCACATATGTTCTCTTAAGAGAATCCAGTGCAATGGTTGCAAGTCTTGAAAGAGCATCTGCCTAAGAATTTTCTGTCCTTGGCATATGAACAATCTCAAAATATTTCAACCTAGATGTTAGGTTTCGGACCTTTTCTAGGTACTGGATCATATTTGGATTTCGAGCTTCGAAATCACCTTTCACTCGATTCACCACCAGCTGTGAATCGGAAAAAACTTTGACCCTTTTGATCTCCAATTTTTGGAAGATTTTAAGTCCAGCAAGGAGTGCCTCATACTCTGCCTGATTATTTGATACTTGAAAAGAAAATCAAAGAGCATATTCAATAACTTGCCCATTCCAACTAGCAAGAATTAAACCTGCACCACAACCATTGGCATTTGAAGCACCGTCGACATGCAACATTCAAATAAACTCCGGATTGTTTTCGGTTCCTTCCTCTTCGGCTCTTGGTTTGTCCTCTTCAGATCCCCATATGCACTTAGCTATAAAATCAGCCAAAATTTGTGCCTTCATTGATGATCTGGGTTGATATTCAATATCAAATTCTTCTAGTTTAACAGCCCACTTAGCTATCCTCCTTAAAGTATCAAAACAATGAAGTATGGCCTTTAAGGATTGATCTGTCAGAACCATAATAGAATGGGCTTGGAAATAAGGCCGAAGACGCTTCGCTGCAACCACCAGAGAAAAGATAATCTTTTGTGCTCTAGGATATCAGACTTCAGCTTCATGCAATACTTTGCTAGTGTAATAAATCGGTCTCTGTGAATGATTGGCATCTCTTCGTACCAGAACCGAACTAACTGCTTCATATGTAGCTGACAGATATAAATAAAGTGTTTCTCCTTCATAGGGCTTTGAGTGCAGAGGGGGATTATCCAAATACTCTTTTAGCTTGTCGAAGGCAATTCTGTAATCTTTTGTCCATTTAAAATTTTGAGTTTAGCGAAGAACCTTGAAGAAGGGTAAACACCTTTCTGCTGAACAGAAGATAAACCGGCTTAAAGAAGCAACTCTTCCCGTTAACCTCTGAACTTTCTTTTTGCAAGTGGGATGCCTTATTGTCCAAAGTGCCTGGATTTTCTCTGGTTTGACTTCAATACCTCGCTTGGTGACCAAATACCCCAGGAACTTTCTAGAGGTTACACCGAAGATACATTTGGTGGGATTTAACCTCATTTGGTGATGTCTGAGAGCATCAAAAGACTCCTTTAGATCTGTGATGTGATCAGACTTATGAAAACTTTTCACAATCATATCGTCAACATAAGCCTCCATATTTCTCCCAATCTGGTCTTTGAATACTTTGTTGATGAGCTTTTGAAAAGTTGCCCCATTATTCTTTAACCCAAATGGCATCACCTTGTAACAGTAGAGTCCTTTCTCTGTAATAAAAGTAGTCTTCTCTTCATCTTCAGGATCCATTCGAATTTGATTATATCCTGAGAAGGCATCCATAAAGCTCAGCATTTGATGACCAGTCGTAGCATCAACCAACTGATCAATCTTTGGCAAAGAAAAACTGTCTTTTGGGCATGCTTTGTTGAGATTCGTATAATCTATACAAATCCTCCACTTACCATTTGATTTCCTTACCATGACCATATTTGCTTGCCAATTCGGATATTGGACCTCTCTTATGAAGTTTGCTTCAAGGAGTTTATTAACTTCTTCATTAACTGCCTTTTGCCTTTCTGGAACAAAATTTCTCTTCTTCTGCCGTACTGGCTTATGATTGGAAGATACTTTCAAGCGATGAGTAATCACTTCAGACAGAATTCTAGGCATGTCTGAAGTTGTCCAAGCAAAAATATCAGCATTATCTCGAAGAAAGGAAATTAGTTTTACCTTTGACTCCTCATCGAGTAAGCTGCCAATTTGTAGAAGCTTAGTTGGGTCATCTTCGGATAATGCTATGAAGAGCGTTTTTTCTACCAGTTCTCCAGAGTCTTCGGATTCATCTCTTGGATCCAGCTGGTCAAGTGCCAAAGGCTTGGATGCTTGTTTACTTTGAATCATTAGACACTGGTGAGCGATCTTCTGATCTCCTCTTACTTCTCCAACGCTTGTCCTGGTAGGAAACCGGACCAACAAGTGGTATGTGGAGACTATGGCTCTGAACTTATTTAATGCTGGATGTCCAAAGATTGCATTATAAGCTAAAGATGTTCTGGCCACAATAAAATTGATCGGTAGAGTCCTTTGGAACAATTCAAATCCAAAAGTTACGGGTAGGATCGTTTCACCTTCTACCCCAACCTGATTTCCACCAAAACCAGTTATAGGAAAGAGAGATCTTCGCAATTCATGTCCAGACAATCCCATCTGAAGGAAGGCATCATACAGCAATACATCAACTGAACTTTCATTATCAATTAAAATTCTTTTTACATCAAATTTGGCAATAACTGCCGAGACCACTACAGGGTCATAATGTGGAAGTTGTACATTCTGGATATCTTCATCAGTGAAAGTGATAAAATTTTTCCCTTTAAACCTCTTTGGGACATTTTCTTCAGTTTCAGCGTCCCATGCTGATGACCGATGAAGCATCCTAACGTCCCCACCAGTTGGCTTTTGGTGAGGCAAATCAGCTTCTTCAGATATTCTTGGAAGGGCAGTTGCTTCGGCTTGAGACTCTGGGTGGTTGACATACTTTCCCAGATATCCTCTTTTTATCAAATCCTCGATGGCATCCCAAAGTTGGAAACATTCTTCAGTGTTATGGCCATGATTTCGATGATATCCATAGTACTTGCTTCTGTCCCTTGCTTTTGCAGGCATCTTCAGGGAACGTGGCCTTTGGAAATATTTTTCTTTCTCAATTTCCAGTAGAATCTTCTTCCTAGGCAGGTTGAGGGGTGTGTAGGCATCAAATCGGTTGTTTTGCTGTCTAGACTTGGGGCTGCGTCTAGAGACCGAAACGTTGTTAGAAGAGGTTGGTGCTTTCGGTTCTCTAGTACTTTTTTTCTTGGGAGGGAATCTCCCCTCTGCCAGTCTTCGGCTTGCCGCTTGCTCTTCAGTGGCAGCATACTTTTGAGCTCTTGCCAACAGCTCGGCATAACTCGTTGGGAATCTTTTGTCCAGGAAAAAAGTGAACCTGGACAATTTTAAGCCTTTCTTCAAGGAAGACATGGCCACATGTTCATTCAAGTTCAGAATTTTTAGAGTGGCCGAATTGAAATGGTAGATAAATCTTTTCAAACTTTCTCCTTCTTGTTGCTAGAGAAGAAACAAACTGTCAGTGTTGCGCGGCATCTTCTGGCACGTCCTGAAGTGCGAGACAAATTACTGCTCTAACTCAGCAAAGGAATGAACTGAGTTTGGAGGCAGGTTCGAATACCATATTTGAGCAGATTTCTTCAAAGTGGCAGGAAAAGCAATGCAGTAGAGAGTGTCAGTTGCTCCTTGCACTATCATATGTGCTTTGTAACTCCCTGGATGGTCAAGGGGGTATGAAGTCCTATCGTAGGCCTCCAATTGTAGGATCTTGAAATGCCTAGGGATAATTTCATCCATAATTTCATCAGAAAAAGGGGGCTGAGAGTTGAAGGTCACAACCTTATCATTTCTTCTCAGTTCTAAAATTCTTGCTATCTATGCTTGCATAGCCTTGAATTTCTCCTGAACCTCATGATTGATCTCCTTTTGCCTAGAACTTTCTAGTACAAAACTTCTAGAGGAAATAGAGGGAGAACATCGAACCCTCTTCTTCCCATTATGATCTTCTGCTTGTCGATCTGGTGGAGAAGTGTGGCGGCCACGAGATGACCGGATCTGTGAGAAGCTGGGGATGATCTCTCGGTGTTGATCCCTCTCCCTCTAAGGTGGACAGCCAGATTATGGAATAGAGGGAGGGCATTGTTTTTGAGTTACAGCTTCATGCAAGTGCTGCACCAGTGCCGTCAAGGTCTCTACCTTGTTCACCAGACTTTCGAATTGCTGCTTCTCCACCATTATCATGGGAGGCTGTGATCCCTGAACCGCCGGAAGGGTGCTGACCGGAGGTCCGTTTGACGAAGGAGTCTGTTGCTCCTGACTCGTAGATACGTTCTTGTTTTTCCATTTCAACATTCTTGCCCAGCAGAAACTCTCGTTCAAAATAGAGGAATCAAACTTCTTCCCCTTCCTGGCGTGCCAATCTGTTGATGCTGAACCTCCGTCGACCGGATAGAGTGGTTCTTTCGCTGGATTGCCATCGACCGGAACCTACAAAATAGATCCCTGACTGGAGATTTTCTGGCAGGGAACACTCCAATGCCTAAGTCAGAAGAAGCTCAGACAACAACAGAATGGAGAGTTTTTGAAAGCAAGGAGGGAAAAGAGAAATTCAAAAATACAAGAAAAGAGAATCCCCCTGAGTGTCCCCTCTTACCAGTATTTATAGGCTCCAACGTAACTACTTACGGTTATGGGAGTTGGCGAACGCAACTACTTCATAACTATAAGTAGTGGCTATTGAAAAAGCCGTTACACTTGGGGTTTATTCAATCTAAGGTTTTGGATCATATGGATAGTTGCAACAACCCAAACAGATTTTAACTGTTTGTCCAAGAAGCCCACATGCCCAAGAATCCTCGTTGTTTAAGCATAGATCTAAAGTGAGCTTTACATTCTCTTTAGTAGCGCTCCTGAAGGGAATGTTAGCTTCACACTTCAGATTCTTTGGATGTAATAAAAGTAAACTTACAGTCTTCGGATTATATTGAAGAAATAAAGCCAAAGATATTCGCTTGGGAGGTCAAGTCTTCGGATCAAGGTAATTGTATGAAGCCGAAGACATAGAGTAAATAAACCTAGCTTAAAACCATAGAAAAAGATGTTAGGCTAAGTCTTCGGATCAAGGTGGATGTACGAAGCCGAAGATATTAGCCATAGTCTTTGGACTGAGATAATAATACGAAGCCGAAGACCTAGAGTTAACACTATCTTTTGGAATAGACAGCCATAGACATTAAGCATGGTCTTCGGACCAAGATAATAACACGAAGCCGAAGACCCAGTGGTAATACGAAGCCGAAGATCCTTTCCTTTGCCAACTGATTTGACCAATAAATCAAAAGGAAAATTAAAATTGGTCCAAAAAATGGTTCAATAATTAATTGAAATAAAAGTCTGGGATGTCATAACATATAGTATGTGTTACTGATAGAAGTGATAGCTAGAATGCATTATTATGTTATATTTTGATCAGGTGCATTTTGTTGAGTATTCAATTTTGAACTGATCTTTGAGGCATACATGTCATTAAAGTATGTCATTTTATCTTTATTTGGGCATTTATCTTTTCTATATGAATAATTTATGGGTTGGCATAAATATTTATCATCAAAATAGTTTGTTTGTATTGACTCTGATTTTGATTTTGATGATTGACAAAATATTTAAGCATATATGAGTACTAATTATATTTTTAAGTATGTTTATCAGATCTTGGTACTCATCCATGTTGAATGAAGAAATACATGCTTTTAGTTGAAGAAAGTCCTTAAATTAATGGAAAATCAAGTATATGGACTTTGGAATTGATATGAAAGAACTTGAAGAGGCTAAAAATCAATTTTGAAAAAGTTTCAGCAAGTTTCACCACCGACACAAACAAGTGTCGAATCATGAAAAAGTTCAAGTATCGACTCAAGGCCTGAGAACAAGAAAAATATAGAACTATGTCAATCCAGAATTTTTGCCTTGAGCTGATCCAAGTGTCGACTCATAGAAATCAAGTGTTGACTCATGAAGAACTCAAGTGTCGACTCACCAGATTCAAGTATCAACACTTGGAGTAACGGCTAGTTTTTCAGAAGTGCAGAATTGATTCCAACTTGCTTCAAACGACTAGTTTTTTATCTCCAACGGTCATAAACGGTCATCTATAATTTGGAGAGCTATATAAACACCAAAAATCAAATAGGAAAGCAATCATTTGGAGAGTTTTATTGAATACACTTAAGGATTCATTGTTTTGAATGGTTCAAGCCTTCAAGCTTCCAAGATTGAGAGAAAGCTTCCATGATGGGGACATCGCTAGCACGGATCCCGGAGCAAGCACGCATCCTGGAGCTGCATAAATCTCAGAGGATATCCATAATAAATTAGTTTGGAATTTATTTTTTTGAAATTTGAATTAGGATTTGGTTGGTTAGGATTGAGATATGGATAGGCTTATCTTATTCTATCTTGTATTTGAATTTGAGTCATCTCTATCTTTTTATCCTATATTCAAATTCAAACGAGGGTTGGACAGGTCTATAAATACCACCCTCAATCCTTTGAAAAAGAAAAGTTTGGTTAATCAAGTGAGTTTTTAAGAAAAGAGTTTTTCTTTTCGTTCGCCCCATATGGGGAGGGTAAGAGGCTCGTCTGTCCTTCGCCTTCGGGCGTCGAGGGGTGTAAGACCCTAGTTGTCCCATTTCCCCGTCGAGTCCCCTTTAGGTCTTAGGGATTATGCATCAATATGCCTGAGCTTTTCAAGCTCCTAATCCTTAATCATTGTTAAACAATGATCATAGATTAATTACAATTAAATTAGCCATAATGGCTTGGTAACATAGGATAATCTTGATTTATTACTATACTCAGTCTATTTATTTAATTTTTAAATTGAGCTAGACTTTAAAATAGATTTAGGTTAATTACTTGGGGTAAGGATTAAGAGGGTTGAAAACTGACCTTTTAATGTATAGAGAGTAAAGATTCAAGTTAGATGATTGTACTTAATTTTAAATTTATTTTAGAGACTTCAAGAAATAAATTAGACTCTCATTATTTTTACGGATCTCTTACACTACTTAGTGGAAATGTAAAAATTTCTACGCAACTAGGGTCCTTAGTAAGTACTGTGGCTCAATTGATTTTGCGCACCTCACCTAATAGTTGTTGGTAATATATAAACTAATAGTAGACAACTCTTGTCCAATACTTTTCAAGCATGTTATAGTGACTCAGTCTCTAAGTCATGTGGGCTATCTAATAGTTATTGCCTACACTTTCTAGTTAATTAGAGCCACCGTTCATGTAAACATGAAGCTATCATTAGGTCCCTCACTGTGCCTAGTTATTGGACCCAACCCCATCTTCACCTTGCAACATCTCATGTTAATAGATTAGTTGTGCCCCATGATATAACTGAACTACTGTATCTAGCCAAAAATGATCAATACCCGAGAGATGCCTGTAGCTCTACAACGATAGAAGAATAATGACTTAATATTTACGAGGAGGTTTGAATGTAGGTTTATACTTTATTAGTTAGTATAATCTCATGTCTGACTAACCTACAGACTAATCTAGTTTAGGTTAGCACTATTTAAAAATCCTTTTACAGTTCTTCTTCATGAGTCAAATCACATCGGCACACGTAGTCATAAGAGAACTTCATTGAATGAGAAGAGAGGGCTTTTAAACCTTATTTGCTATTATGATCGGACAACCATGGAGATGTACCCAATCCAAATACTAAGCTAAAGGTTCATGTCATATATGAATTAAGATTTAGATTAGTATATCTTATGTTTGATTAACCTTGTTTGGGTCAGCACATCTAATGTCTGATTAACTTGAATTGGGTCAACATATCTAATGTATGACTAACTTGGTTCAGGTCAACACATCTAATATTTAACTCACCTAGATTGGGTTAGCATAACTTATGTTTGATTGATTTAGATCTGCACATTTCATGTCTAAGTAACTTGGTCTAGGTCATACCTTAATTAGTCAGCCCATCTTATGTCAAACTAATTAAGATGGCATGGGTGAACTCAAATCAACAAGCAATTTTGCTCAAAACATAATTGACCAAATTGGTTAGGTAACTAAAATCGATGGGAGGGGTCCACCATATAACCTCTTTCCTAAACACCAACTGAGTTGGCTAGGTAAGAGTTAGTTCCAATTAAAAATCATGATTAACACTCGCCTTAGATACCAATTGATTTATCAATTTCAAATTGATCAATTTAATCGATTTAGGCTTGACCACTAAGCCAAATCAGGTCTTTAGATCAATCGATTAATGTCAATCGAATTAACCAGCTCAAACCATTGACATGGTCTCAAGCACTCTTGACCTAATCCTAATCAACTCTTGATTTAGTTTGATCAAGAGTTCAATTGATTGGGTTTAACCTAACCAAAGACTAAATGCAATCCAATTGCATAACCTAATCAATTCGATCCATGCCCGATCCCTCATATTTTATACTTTAGATTATGATCTCAAATTCTCAATTTTAGATCTATTAACCTTAATTTTTAGATCTTAAATAATTGATTTAAGATTTGAAAACTATTTTCAAAATGGTTCAATCTTATGCTAGGACAACCTTACACTATAAGGGATTAACCTTATAGTATGTTATGAAGGAATAGTCATACGATCCTGAGATTGCATGCAAGTTTTTCAAAAAAAATTAATTAATTAAAATTAAATTATAGCAAAAATAAAATCTTAATATAAGCATGTATAGAGGAACTAATCATGAACATGTAATATAAATTTAAAAAATAAAATACCAAGTAGATTGAATCACTTACCTATTGTGCTATTCCATCTTCATCGGATTGGATCTGATGGATGCCTCGAGTTCCACTGGAGCCATGTACATGCCCAGCCTCTACTGGTATCCACATAAAAATGGCTTGATCGAAGTGCCAAGGCCATCGGAGTGCTAACACCATGCATGCTTCGCTCTGATCATTAGATCATATCTTCATTTCTTCTTTTCTTTTTCTTTACACTAGAAATCCAAGAAAGAGCATGTTATCTTCGCAAGAGATCAAGGGAAAATATTTTTTCTCTTTTTCATATGAACCTTTCATGCAAGATCAAGAATATGAAGGAGGGTGATAGGAATTATTTCTCTCTCATTATGATTGGTGGAGTGTAAGAAGTAGGATGGGGCGATGTAGTGAGAACTTATCTCATGTTAAAATTCCAAAAGGGAACTCCATGCTAATTTGTGTTTGCGCCCATATCCTTTTCTTTTCTCATGCCACATATGAATCCAATTCTTCCTAGAGTCCCTTCCTATCTAGAATTATGACAAGTCTTTTGAATCAAATTCAAAGATTAAACTCTAGATAGATAAGGATAGAAGGGAGAAACCTTAGAACACCCAAACTCTTTGGCATCCCAAACTCCTTCCACACACAAATGAATTTGAATGTGAAGAAGGGGCATCACCCCTTCTTTCTTACATGCTAATTAGAGAGAGAGAGGTGTGGGGAGGGAGAAAAAAACTTTGCTAGGATTAGTTCAACCAACGAATACCTAATCCTAACCCAAATAGGAAACCAACTAACCTATACACTAATCCTATTAGGTTTAGGTTTAATTCCATAACTAATTAGGAATTAGATCCTAATTAAATTAGAACCACTAAACCTAATTAGAATAGATTAAGACTTACTTAATTAAATTAAATTAAATTTACCTAGGATTAGATAACTAATTAAGTCAAATCAAATTGGCTCATAATACTTGCAATTAGGCTAGTCCAAATCCTAATTAGACTAGCGCATCACCTAAACTCAATCAAATTGAATCCAATTCAATTTGTATCAAATCTAATCATAATTAAATGATCAAATCATCTAATTAGACTAAATTAAATTATAACTCTTGCAATAAAGTTTTCCTTGCTAATAATTAGCAAGCGCTAAAATTAGTATGTGCCAAAAATAACATGTGCCAAAATTAGCAGCTACCAAAAATAGCAGGTGCTAAATTAGTAGGTAATAAAATTGGTAGGTTCTAAATATTTAACTCTTATATATTTTGATCCAACCATGTAATTAAGTCAAGCTCCTATTATGTGTGACTCCTCAGGTTTTATTCTATGTAATAGTGGGAGACATCATGATCTTCATCATAGTATCATCAAACTCTTTTGATAGACTAGAATAATTCTAGTCTACCCCATCAAGGATTGCTGATCCAAAATGATCCTAGTGGATCCCATAATCTATTAGTAATGTTTAGTAGCATGTAGTGGCAACTTAGCAGAATAGAAGAATGAACCCCTAGGTGTAGTTACCGTGTGATTAATTTCTTCTATCAAGAATTTTTATAAAATGTCGATCATGAAAACTTACCGAATTCTAAGCATTTGTCATATGCCAAATTTGATTAGCTTAAGTCTAATGTGAAGCTCATGGAAACTCTTTTCCATCCTTCACCTATCATGGTCATGAATTTTTCAGACTTAGCTTCTTAGACTACATAGGATCGTACCTTAATTATTAAGGTTGATAGTCTCCTATAAGTGCACTCCCACTCCTACAATGAACCTACTATAGCCAACGAATATTGAATGGCTAAAGCCAATATTTTGTATTTCAAACTATAACAACACTACTATGAATAACCGAGGTATCACAGGTCAAAGAATCACTTACATAACTACAACATCAAAAAAATTACTGATGAGTAAGTATATATCCATGTGACTTCTCATGATGGTTACGCTTGGTATCGATATTCTCTAATGACCACCTACACTCTTGATCTAGTATTCTCATACTATAGACTCAAGACTTGTCTATCCTAAAAGAAAGGTGATATGTACATCGATCAAACCAAATCAGTCACCATCCCCATGATATCTTACAATTGAGAGATTTAAGAATTAATCTATGATAACACATGTCTCAAATTCTCAACTCATGAAAATATGTGTAATTATCCATTAAATCCTTGGATGATACATGGATACATATTTAACATATATGGATAAAACTATCCAATTTTAAATAGCAAATATAATTATATATATAAGAAATAAAAATATGTCAGCTAGATTAGTTTCTAGGGCATATATCTAACATGCTACTATCATAAGCATGATCCAAAAGAACTTGATAATTGTTATAAAGAAAGATGTCTTGTCATAGTCAATACCATAACATTACTATATTCCTTGGCAACCAAATGGATTTTATGTCTCCACCTTCCCATTTGCACCCATTTTTCATTTGAATATCTATTTGCACCCAGTGTATTTTATCTCTTCAAGCGGATCAATGAGTGTTCATATATCATTGATCTTCATGGATTTCATTTCAAATTTCATGGCTTCAAGCCACTTATTAGTTATAGATTTTTTTATGGTATCTAAATAGGTGATCGGATCCTCCTTATTCTCATCAAGTTCAATAGGATTACCATCTTAGACTAAGAAATTATAGTATCTATCCAGCTGACATGGTACTCTACCAGATCTCCTCAAAGGTACCTCTATAATGAACTCTATATTTATTCTACTCAAATCCGGTTCTATATTTTTACTTGTTTGTATCGATTCTTCTACTTGTCAAACTTTATAAAGTTTAACTTTAGTGGCTTTAGCTCATTCTTTAAGAAACTCCTTTTCCAAAAAATAGTCCTAAGGCTTACGAACACATTTTATTCTTTAGCCAGGTAGAAGTAATAACCCCTAGTTTCTTATGGATACCCAATAAAAAAATATTTATTTGACCTAGGTCCAAGTTTATTGGTCATTAACCATTTCACATAAGCCTGGCATCTCCAGATCCTAAGGTATGAGAGTACTAGCTTATGCTCCATCCATATCTCATATGGTGTTTTATCGATAGATTTGTTTAGAATCTTATTAAGTATATAACAAGCCATCTCAAGAGCATATCTCCAAAAGGAGGTCGATGGACTTGCAAAGTCCATCATGGATTGAACCATATCTAACAGTATTCGATACCTTATATTTGACACTCCATTATATTAAGATGTCCTAGAGGCTGTCCATTGTGAGAGAATTCTATTTTCTTCTAGATAAGTCATAACCTCACTAGTAAGGTATTCTCCTCTTCAGTATGATTAAAAAATTTTAATACTCTTTCTAGTTTATTTTTTAATCTCATTACATAATCATTTAAATATTTTGAATGACTCAAACTTATACTTCATAAGATAGACATACCCATACCTCAATAGGTCGTTTGTAAATGTAATGAAGTTAGTGATAATACCCATCTTTGGCACTAATGTTTATTAGTCCACATACATCAATATGTATAAAATTTTGAACTTCATTGGCTTGTTTACCTTTTCTAGTAAAAGGTGACTTAGTCATTTTTTTAAGAAGATATGATTCACAGGTCAGCAATGATTTATAATCATCGACATCAAGGATACCCTCTTTTGATAACCTATTTATCTTGTTCTTATTAATATGACCTAGCCTACAATCTCAAAGATAGGCATTAGTGACATTGTCTAATCTAGGGTGATTGTTAGTTGTGTACACTACACTAATAGGCTGTGACAGAATATAGATGCCATTTCTCAGATATCCATGTATTGAAGTAACACCATTTACATGATATCACAAAAATCATTTTTTATTAAAATTTCATATCTGTCTTTTATCGAAAGGTTAATATTTAACAAGAATGATGAATAATAGTGACAATCACTTAAAATGATAATTTTAAAACTCAAAACAAGCTTGATAATTTCTAAATCTAGGATTGAAACTTGACTTCTATCTCCCACATTCAGGAATCTCTCGCCATCCTCAAATCTCCTACTGACATGAAGTTCCTGTAATAAATTGCAAATATTAATTAAACTCCTATATCTAATACCTAGGTAGTAGTATCACAAATAGAGAAGTTATAAGGAGTTATCATATAAATATCTTTATCAGCAACCACTTGCTTCCTTGTCTTGTTAGGCTTGTTCGGGTCAAGGAAAGCAATATGCAGAGAATAATTTCTCTTCTAGTTATCATGCTTCCTATAATAAAAGCACTCTATTTAACTCTTATCAACCTTGGACTTCTTGGTCTGAGAGGACTAAAATGCCCTAGCACGTTACACCTTATTCTTCCTTTTCTTAAAGGGATGATGCCTAGATGAGGTCCCAGCCATGACATTCATCAGGTTTTTATGGAGCTGGTGATCCTTTTCAAAGGTCTGCAGTAACCTTAACAAATCATGGTAGTTTACTGCAGGCTTAGTTATTCTATAATGACTGAGAAAGTCTAGCTAGGACTTGGGTAGAAAGTTCAGAATCGCATCCTCCTTAGCTGCTCATATAAGCAAAACCCAAGTTTGCTTAGGTGTTCAATCTGCTCGATCATGTACAGTACATGATCAGTGACCAATGCCTCCTCATGCATCCAAGCATTGAAGATAGCATAAGAGATTTTGTGCCTCTCAATGTCATCAAGTGTGCCAAAGGATTCATTCAATACTTGAAGCATCCCCTCTGGCAGAGCATCCTTAAATTTATGACTGAACTTATCATTTATAGCCATCCTCATTGTACAATGTACTATTGTTTGATCATTGAGCCACTTCTAATAAGTATCTCCAACTGCATTATGAGCATTCGAAGTTGGCTCCTTAGGTGCTGGACTTATAAATATATACAATATCTATTTGTGCTCTAGGACTATCTTCAATTTTTGATACTAGCTATCAAAATTGGATCCTACTAGCTTATCACTATCTAATAGTGATCAGAGCGATAAAGTGGTAGCCATAAAAGACTAGTTTAGTATATAAATTATTAAATCCTAAAGACTTGAGCTTTAGTCTAAAGGTTCTTCCATTATTTAATACAAATTGGTATCTTGTACCTCTTATTTGAGAAATTACATTAACTCTTTAGTAGGTACTAGAATCCATATAGACAACACACGAGCTTGAGTATAGCTCGACCAATACCTATGCATCTATAGATAAGTTCTTAAACAATTATTTCTCCAAACAATTTCTAGTAATAATTTTGCCCCAGGCTCCTCGTTAGCAGGCATGTGGCACCTCTACTGAAAGTCTTGGTTAGGTCCAACCATTAACATAGCAAGACTTAGTGCTTCAACTAATAAATGATCAGGCCCGAGTGTGGCTCGGCTAGCCTGACCACCGTTGAGAAAGTCACAACTGAATCATCATATTATGAATGATAATTCCAATAGTCAGATAAACACCAGGCATGTGGCATCTCCAATGATTATCTAGACTATTAAATCTATTACCATCCATCTTAATGGGAGGTTATGACTTAGTTATTTCTATAACTTTATCATTTTAAGGACCTAATAATTTTGAGGATTTAGCTATATGTATTAGAGATAAGAGATAAGAGAAGAGATGAACTAGTAATAAAAAATCCTCCTATTGACTTTATCAAATCTTTGAAGAGGGTTCGAGACTAACTAGTTTAAGGGCACATAAATCAATCATATTGATTTACCTTAATGGCATGGGTCAACTCGAGTCATTCAATGGTTATTACAAAACTTGATCGACCAAATTTGCTAGGTAAATAAGATCGATGGAAGGGTTCCATCTCTTTCTCTTTCCTTAGACACTAATGTAGTTAACCAGGTAAGAGAATGGTCCCAATTAAAAACCATGATCGAGACTTATCTTAGATACTAATTGGTTTATTAGTTTCAATTTGGTCAACTAAAAGAGTCGGGCTCAACTATTGAGCCATAATCATGTTCATTTGATAGATTCAAGGATACAGACTTGATAAGCTACAACTATTGAGTTTGATTTAAAAAAATCTTAATCTAATTCAACTGTTGGTTAGATTTTAATCAATTTCTCAATTTTGTCTATTATACATTTGATTCTAATCCTATATCTAACCTAGTTAATTGACCTGATGTGAGTTAACACATAATCCTAGAATTTATGGAATGGGTTTAGATCTTTCATTCTCAAATCGAGATCTTTAACCATCAAATCTTAATTCTTAATTAAGTATATTAACATGAGAATATTAAAACAATTTTAATTTCAATTGTAAAACTATTTAACAAAAAATTTATATAAATAATTTGTCATCCATAATCATGAGTCGACTCACTCTAAAATTTGAGCTGACTCATCTGGGAGTCGACTCATTGTCAGCTTATCTGTGAGTCAACATATCAATGAGTCAACTCAATACAGTGAAATAGAAACTTCTTTTTTTAAGTTGCAACATTGAGCTAACTCATCAGGGTCATGAGTCAACGACTCACATAGGCATGAAGTAATAGGTTTCAAGTTTTGATATGATTTTATGCTAAAAAAATAACATAATATATCATAAATCATTCTAAGATCTAATTTAAACACATTATGATTTCGGATCTTTAATGATAATGAATTAACATAATTTTAATCAATCCTTTTCACAGTTCTTCTTCATGAGTCAAATCATAGTGGTACCCCTATATACCATAAGAGAATCCTATCTAATGAAAAGAGAGGGCCTTTAAATCTTATTTTTTCTTATGATCGGGTAGCCATGGTGATGCACCCAATCTAAGTACCAAGTGAAAAGATCAAATAACTTAAAATTTTTCATATCTATATGCATATATAATCATGTCAAAAGAACCTACGCTCTGATACCAATTAAAGAAATTTGTAAGCAATTTCATACATACCTTTTAAAACTTTTTTGGATAAAATACAATGGAAATCACATAGATTAATCTTATTAATCAATGATGCATCAAATCTAATCTAAAATAGTCCACAATAGGATCATGATATATATCACATATATAAAATCTAAAAATATAAAATCAGCAGGCTTAGATCATATCTATGCAATAAAACTGATATTGTAGATCATATCTATAATAAACATGAGTTTAGAACCCATTATTTTTGCATAGGTCAAAGATCACCATAGTTGATTACCGCATAGTTGAGATTCTTTAAGCCACACAAGCATAGGGCCTCTATAGGATGTCTACATGAAGCCCTGATCGATCTCTCTAGAGTACTAGCTCCTCGTAAAGATTACTTGATTGCTGATTTATACTCTTTCAAATCGCTAGGACCCTCTAGGAGGAGAAGAAGGATTACAAGGAGGATATGAGGTGGTGGAATCAAAAATAACAAATGAAACACTTTCTTTTCTCTCTTCCCAAAACCCCTAGAAGAGCCCTTGAGAACCCACACCCAAGAGCCTCAGGCCTTTCTTAATTTTCTCATGCCTAAAATCCCACACTCCTCTTTCTTTTCTCAATCAGAATTCTCTTCCTCCTCCTTAACACGCCAACCTTTTAATCCCATTAAGAAGCGACATTCAAAAAGGTGTTAGGATGAGATAATTTTAAGTCTGTTTTTGATTCAAATCAAAACAACCTCAACTTAAATTTGAAATTCAAGTTGAAGTTCAAACTTAAAATTTATCCCAACTACTAGGGCAATAAGAAGGGGCAAGAGGGCGTCTTTGTGTGTGGGAAAACATCATGCAAAATCTAAATTTAGCATGAAGATGGGGATGGCACATGGGAGCTAAGTTGCTAGGGAGAAGTCCAAACCAATTTGGACTTTAAATTGAACTCAAACCAAATCTTATTTGGTTATACCCAAAGAGATGAGAAAACCTAATCTTACTAATTAAATCCTAATCTAATTAGAAATTTATTAATCCCAAGTCTTGATTAAATCAAAAATCAACTTCCCTTATCAATTAGGTTATCTTATAACCAAATTAGGTCAAATCTAATTTAATTAGAATTGAACAAAACCTCATTGCTCAACCAAATTGAGCTAATTAGCAATCAATTATTGATTAATTCTTCTATAACTCGCTAGCTATTAGTGAATTATTTTATCACTAATGATTTAACTTACTAATAAATCATCTCATAGATGAGTTGACTACTAATCATCAATCATATTGATGATTCAACTCTTGAATGATTCATAATCGTTGATCAAATATTAAATCAAGAAGGAACTTCTATTATATGTGATTCCATAGGTTCGAACATTAAACGGGTAGTACATGAATAAATTTCTATACTAATCAAAGTGACCATCTATCAATGATACCCGATATTTGGATAGGTCAAATAGTTGCAAAGTATCATTCAAGAACCTTTGGCATATGGTTATCATATAATTCATCCCTTTGACTATCAATACTTCAGAGTTAAACTGTAAATCCTTAATCAGTACATCCATATTGTGTTTCAACCTTACAAATCTTGTGACTCCTCACAAGGTTTACCCTGACCAAGATTTTGATAAATTGAAATACAACAAAGCGTTATCTCTAATAACTTGAAGCCATCAATCCTATCTTGACTCATGCATAGATCTTACAAGTACTTGACTGTATCTAAAAACTTTTTGATGGGGCGAGACCGCTGACGTGGGGGAGCTGACAGGCACCACATCAAAGGAGGCCGCTGCGTTAGACACCAAGTCAATTCCCCAGCTTTGACTGCTTCGCCAAGCTGAGCTCGTTTAGGACAATGAGCCGAGCTCCATCCTCTGCCATGTCGGACCCGCGAGCTCGAGACGACTAGGCCGGAGCCGCAGTCTGCCCTCCAGAACGAGACCCTCGGAGGTTGAGCCCTGTGGTCAGAGTCGAGCTCAGCCCTCCTCTGCCACGTGGAGCCTCTCCAAGTGCGAGCCCTCTGGACCGGGCCCGCACTCTGTCCTCCAGAGCGAGACCCTCGGAGGTTGAGCCCTGTGGACGGAGTCAAGCTTAGCCCTCCTCCGCCACGTGGAGCCTCTTCGAGTGCGGGTCCGATCTAGCGAGACCCTCAGAGGTTGAGCCCTGTGGACGGAGTCAAGCTTAGCCCTCCTCCACCACGTGGAGCCTCTCCGAGTGCGAGCCCTCTAGATCGGGCCCGCACTTTGCCCTCCATAACGAGACCCTCGGAGGTTGAGCCCTGTGGACGGAGTCGAGATCAGCCCTCCTCCACCACGTGGAGCCTCTCCGAGTACAAGCCCTCTGGACCGGGCCTGCACTCTGCCCCCCTCCACCGAGGTGACCCCGCGAGCTTGGGGCATCTAGGTCGGAGCGAGCCCTGCCATCCCAACTCAGCCCCATCTCGGACGTGGGCACCGCCATCCCAGGACACCGACAAGCCGCCCATGGACTACGGGGCGGCGCCCTCCATATCG
The DNA here is from genome assembly GCA_021397845.1 of Areca catechu. Classification (NCBI taxonomy): domain Eukaryota; kingdom Viridiplantae; phylum Streptophyta; class Magnoliopsida; order Arecales; family Arecaceae; genus Areca; species Areca catechu. Next base: position 127,334,888 of record CM038049.1, read on the forward strand.
TAATAACTGTCTGTCCACCCGTACTTCCAGGAGGATGGGCCACCCAGAGAGCACGAACCCCAAGGGCAGCAACCCTCGGATCGAGGCTCTACCAAGCTTCCCAAAATGGGGCGACCGGAGAAGATGTCAGAATGAATGGGAGCTTCCCCTATCATATGTCAGGAAAGACGTCCCATCCATGGCACGGAATCCCGCCGCATGCGCTTGCCAGCCTAGCGAGGATCCCAAGGCAAGCATCCAATGGCCATTTTTCGGCTACAAAGAACAATCGACACCCCCGGAAGGGGGAAGGTAATACAATACCAACACCAACACAAGTGCAAGCTCAACCAAAAGGGCAAAGCACCATCACTACCACTACTGAGGAAAGACGAGGAAAATAAGGAGAGGCGGCAGAGCAGAGAACCCCTCTATCCCCGCCATTGTTCTCCCCCTACTAGTTCCCCTCTTATTCTCACACTATTCACTCCTCCTAGTATGGAGATCATCAAGAGGGGCCCGACCAGGAGGACCTGTTCCCCTGGATCATCACTGACTTGACTGTCAGAGTGGCCCTGCTAAAAATCTTGGCCTGGGTCACTAACCCCCTGTTTCGTAGGTCCAGGACTACAGGACGGCGAGGCGACGAAAGAGGTGCCCTCTGACATCGACAGCAGCTACAGGCCACGGCGATCTTGGCGACAACAGATTGGCGTGCCAGGTAGGGAGCGGGCAATGACATTGTGAACAATCTTTGATCCAAGTCCAGCCCTCCATCTCTTTACAGACAAGTTTGACGGAAGGATGGTGACAACAAGGGCAAGGGAGGATTCTGCCAGTCATGCGGGGGACTCCCCATCCCAGGGAACCCGCACCGCCAAGAGGTGGAGCCACCCATTCCGGTTCAACCACCTCCACTGGATTCTCAACTGGCCGTACTCGCCCAGCAGATGCAAGTCCTCGCCACGATAGTGCACCAGCTTCAGCACCAGCACTGGTCCTTGGCTACCCCCCAACAGCCAGGGACTCCGGCAGCCCACGCCGTAGCTCCCCGTGATATCATACATTCTTTCCAAGGAAGGACCTCGCAGCCGTGGGCCACTACTGACAATCGGGATAGCCATCAAGCTTCGACGAAAAGACAACGAGCTAGCTCTGCCGACAGGGAGAGCGCTCACCAAACCTCGGACGGGAGGTGCCCAGACCCCACCGAGGCAGAAGGAGTGAGAGCCCCCACAACGGGTGCCATGCACCCACGTCACCTTCTCCATCTCCTTTGACTGAGGGGTCCACTGATGAAGCCATTAGGTGCGTGGCGGAGAGGTGCTTGGAAGAACATGAGCGCAAGCTGGCAGAGTTTTCCTGCCGGTTTGTCAACATGCAGGGCTCAGCTAGCAAGTCGGAGGGCTACGACGCCGGTCCCCCATTCTCGCAAGAAATCCAAGCGAAGCCGATTCTACATCGGTTCCGGATGCCGCAGGTGGATCCTTACGATGGGACCACCAACCTCCTGGACCACCTAGAAAGCTACCGGACCCTCATGAGGGTCCAGAGGGCCACCGACGCTCTTCTCTACATCGCCTTTCCTGCTACTCTTCGGAAAGCAACCCGGGTGTGGTCACCCGTTTGGAGCCAAAGAGCATCAGCTCTTTCGTCTAGTTAGGGTAGAAGTTTGTGGCTCACTTCGACGCCTATAGGAAGTTGTCATGAGAGGCAGATAGCCTCTTCTCCATCCGGCAGTAGGATTGCAAGTCCCTGCAGGACTACGTGGCTCACTTCAAGGTCATCGTATTGGAGATCTACAATCTTGATGAGCCGGTCACCATGCTGGCACTAAAGCAAGGGTTCAGGACCTCCCGCCTGACCTACTCGCTGGACAAGAAGCCCCCCAAGACTTACTCCAAGCTCCTTCTCCGAGCCCAAAAGTACATCCACGCCGAGGAGGCGGATCGTACGAGGTGGGAGCTCGATGGGAATCCACTGAAGAAGCCGTCCCCCATCGAAATGCTCGGGACCCGGAGGTCAGTGCCTCAGGCTCCGAACTTCCAGAGGGACCGGCCATGACCAAAAGGTGCCCCTGCTCCTGAGGAGGGTTACACCCCTCTCCTTGCCTCGAGGATAAAAATCCTTATGGAGATCGAAGATGAGGATTACCTGAGACGCCCGCCTCCGTTGAAGTCCTCCACTAGCCGTGACAAGATAAAGTACTGTCACTTTCATCATGACCACGACCACGACACCGAGGAATGCCACAACCTCAAGTGGAAAATTGAGGAACTCATCAAGAGAGGCTACCTCAAAAGGTTCGTGGGGGGCAGACCTCAGGTGGAGTCCTAGGCACTCATCGCTCTCCCGCCAGCTCCAACCATCGACAACCGTCCTACCGAGAAGCCGGTGGGCATGATCTCCTGGGGAGCTGCGCATGCGCCCAAGAGGGCCCGGGGGGCAGGGGACCCTGAGAATGTACTCCCCTTTATGAGGGAAGGAAAAGATGGGAGGAAAATTATAAATAATGATGCCATGGTCGTTAAGATGACGATCACGAAGCACCCTGTAAAACACATCATGGTTGATAGTGGAAGCTCTACAGACGTGCTTTTTTATGATGCCTTCTCCAGGATGAATCTTTTCCCCGATCAGCTTAGGCCTGTGCATGCACCCATTGTTGGTTTCATAGGTGATTCCGTAAGGGTAGAAGGAGAAATCACTCTCCCGGTCATTGCCGGGACCCCACCTCGGCAGAGCACTGTCATGATGACTTTTACAGTTCTGAGGCTCCCTTTCGCCTACAACATGATTTTGGACCAGCCCGGGCTCAACTTGCTCGACATCATTGTCTCCACCAAGAGGCTGCTTTTACAATTCCCTACTCCCTACGGTGTCGGGGGAATGAGGGGAGCACCTCAGCCGGTGCAGCATTGCTTCCAAACCCTCCCTGAAGCCAAGGTCCCCGAGGATGATCCCAAGATAGATGACCTCGACCAAAGGGCCCAAGACCCTAGGGGCGGCCCGGTCGAATGTCTACTCTCTTACCCGCTTGGAGACGATCCCACGAAGATGGTGCAGATCGGAGCCCAGCTACCTGGGGAGGAGAGGGCCCAACTACTGGAGTTCTTGTGGGCAAACGTGAATGTGTTTGCCTGGACGGTGGTAGATATGCCAGGTATTCCTCCTGGCATCATTACTCACAAATTGAGTGTTAACCCGAAGCACAGACCAGTTCAGCAGAAGAAGAGAAGTTTTGCCCCGGAGAGACAAGCAGCTATCAGGGAGGAAGTTGATAAACTCCTAGCTATCGATTTCATTCGAGAAGTCCAGTATTCAAGCTGGCTGGCGAATGTGGTCATGGTAAGGAAGAACAATGGCAAGTGAAGGATCTGTGTAGATTACACTGACCTCAACAAAGCTTGCACGAAGGACAGCTTCCCTCTACTGAAGATCGACCAGTTGGTGGACGCCACCTCTGGCCACTGGCTGCTATCCTTTATGGATGCGTTCTCTAGGTACAACCATATCCTCATGCATCCAGAAGACGAGGAGCACACCTCCTTCGTCACTGACCAAGGGACATACTGCTACAGAATGATGCCTTTTGGTCTGAAGAATGCAGGAGCTACATACCAATGCCTGGTCAATAAGGTCTTCAAGGACCAAATTGGCTGTAACATGCAATTGTATGTGGATGACATGCTCGTCATGAGCAGGCCGAGCTCGAGCCACATCGCTGACCTTGCCGAATCCTTCCACAACCTGCGGTAACACCAAATGAAGCTGAACCCGATGAAGTACGCTTTCAGAGTGGTGGCAGGGAAGTTCCTCGGCTTCATGGTCACCCAGAGAGTCATCGAAGCGAACCCGGAGAAGGTTCAGGCTATCATTGACATGGAGCACCCGACCTCCAAGAAATAGGTCCAGCGCCTAACGGGGCATCGTCGCCCTCAGCAGATTCATCTCGAGGTCGACCGACCGTTGCCTTCATTCTTCAAGGTGCTGTGCAAGATGCACGACTTCACCTAGATGGAGGAGTGTAGAATAGCCTTCGAGGAGCTGAAGAAATTCCTCGCCTCTCCCCAATTGCTCTCCAGGCAGGAGGAGGGGGAGGAGCTCCTACTCTACCTAGCGATCACACCAAGAGCTGTTAGCTCGATTCTCATTTGTGCTGACGAGGACAAATCTCAGAAGCTGGTATACTACACCAGCATGATCCTCCACGATGTGCAGATCAGGTATACTCGCTCAGAGAAACTCATTTTTGCACAAATAATGTCTACTAAGCACCTCAGGCCTTACTTCCAAGCACACCCAATAGTGGTTGTGACAGACCAGCTGCTGAGGACCATACTCAGCCGACTCGAGACCTCTGGAAGATTGGCCAAGTGGTCCCTGATACTCGGCGAGTTTGACAAAGTGTACCGGCTGAGGTCTTCTCCGAAGGCCCAAGTCTTAGCCGACTTCATGGTCGAGTACACCGGGTTTGCCAAAGAGCCAGAGCAGACAATAATGGAGCCCAGCCTAGGAGAAGAGCCTTGGATCCTCCATGTGGATGGGGTGTCCAATTTCGGTGGGAGTGAAGCAGGCCTCATCCTCACTAACAGTGATGGGGTTGTGGCGGAATGCGCCCTCCGCTTCAAGTTTGCCGCGACCAACAACCAAGCGGAGTATGAGGCACTCCTCGTAGGCCTAAGAGTCTCCCGCGAGTTGGGTGTGCAAGACCTAAAAGTCTTCACCGACTCCTAGCTGGTTGCCGGACAAGTCTCCGAAGAGTATGAAGCAAGGGATGCCTAGATGATGAAGTACCTGGAGCAGGTCCGCGTGAACACGACAAGCCTCCGGCATTTCAGCATCTTCCACATCCTCTGAGGGGAGAATGCATGCGCGGATGCGCTGTCTAGGCTCGCGACCTTGCCGGACTCATCACTGGGACGCGCCTACATCGAGTACCTCGAAAATCCCAGCTACGAGAGCTCGATGGAGGTGCATCAAGCCACCCCCGAGCCGAGCTAGATGGACAAGTACATCCGATACATCACTGACGGCTCCCTACTCGAGGACCGCGTAGAAGCTACCCTCGTCAAGAAGAAGGCTTCTCGGTTCGTTCTGATGGAGGGCCAGCTCTACCACCAATCCTACTCCTATCCGCTCTTGAAGTGCCTCAGGCCTACCGAGGCAACCTTTGTGCTCCAAGAGATATACAAAGGCCTCTGCGGGAACCACGTGGGAGGGAGAACACTGGCTTATAAAGCTTTTCGCCAGGGGTACTTCTGGGAGACCATGAGGGAGGACGCCGTCGACTTCATCAAAAGGTGTGACAAATGCCAGCACCACGCGAATATACAGTGCCAGCCGGCGGCGCCGATCTCCCAACTCTCAGCCCCTTGGCCTTTTGCCCAGTGGGGAATGGACATCTTGGGACTATTTTTCCCAGCACCAGGGCAGCAAAGATTCTTGTTAGTGGCGATCGACTACTTTACTAAGTGGGTTGAGGCAGAGCTGCTAGCCCGAATCGCGGAAGCCAATGTCCACCAGTTCTTCTGGAAGTCAATCATTTGCTGCTTCGGACTCCCTCGTTGTACATCACCGATAATGGGCGACAGTTCGACAATCAGGAGTTTGAAGGATTCTGCGTCGAGCACGGGATCCAACACCGATTCACCTCGGTGGCTCACCCTTAAATAAATGGAGAAGCCTAGGTAACCAACCGGACCATCCTCTAAGGACTCAGGACCAGGCTGGACCAAGCTAAGGGCAGGTGGGCAGAAGAACTCCCAAGCATTCTGTGGGCCTACCACATAATGCCCAGAATGACGATCAATGAGAAGCCCTTCAACCTTATTTTTGGTGCTGAGGTGGTCATCCCGGTCGAGCTCAGCGTGCCCACGCTATGAGTGTAGCAGTATGACAAGGCATGGAATTCGATGCACCTCCTGCTCAACTTAGAACTCCTCGAAGAAGCAAGGGATAAAGCCCGGCTATGAATGGCGGCATACCGGCAGCGAGTAGCCCGGTACTACAATGCCCGGGTCAGGCCAAAAGCTTTCAAGCCCTGAGACTTTGTGCTACGGCGGGCAGAGGCATCTCAACCTAGGAAGTGCGGCAAGCTCTCGCCGAACTGGGAAGGCCCCTACAAAGTGGCTGAAACACTCTCACAAGGGGCCTATTACCTCAAAGATCTCGGCGGCGTCAGGTTCCCTCGAACATGGAATGCCTGCAACTTGCAGAAATATTATCAATAATGTAAGGTTTCTCAACAATAATAATGACAATGGTTTTTCCTTGCGCAAGTGTTTATCTGTCTTGCAGGAGAACCCTATCAACGTCCCCGAGCTCAGCTCCAAGATGCTAACCCAAGACCGAGGCCCATACCTCCGGCCAAGGGATCCTCGAGCTAAGCTACTCTCAATCTCAAACATGTTCGAGCCCAGCTCCGAGTTGCCAAGGGATCTTCGAGCCACGCAGCTCGCAATCATCAACATTCCCGAGCCCAGCTCCAGAACGCCAACCTGAGACCGGAGCCCATATCTCCGGCCAAGGGATCTTTGAGCCACGCAGCTCGCAATCATTAACATCCCCGAGCCCAGCTCCAGGATGCCAACCCAAAACTGGAGCTCAGATCTCCGGCTAAGGGATTTCCGAGCCATGCAGCTTGCAATCATCAACGTCCCTGAGCCCAGCTTTAAGACACCAACCCAAGACCAGAGCTCAGATCTCTAGCAAAGGGACCATTCGAGTCAAGCAGCTCCTATTAACGCCTCGAGCCTAGCTCCAAGGCGCCAAAGACCTAAGCACAACCCTTAGGCAATCCCTGGACCGGGGTCCAGCACTCCGGCCAGGAAGGCCTCGAGCCTAGCTCCAAGGCATCCAAGACCTGAGACCAGTCCTCAGGCACCTTGGACCGGGGTCCAGCTCTCCAGCCAAGGAACCATCGAGCCCAGCTGCTCATAACTGCCAGAACCTTGAGCCCGACTTGCCGATACCAAAGCCTGGTAATTTGGCCCCAGGCGAGGTGAGATCCTCTTCTTGATCTCCTCACCCAACAAAAAAAAAAGAGGAGAAAAGAAGAAAAAGAGAGGGGGGAGTGAAAGAAAGAGAAAAAAGAGAGAACAACCGAACAGAAGATGGGTCGTAAGAAAGTTCAAATCTTATTTATCAAGGATCAGTTACAAGTGTTCTACGGGCCCCCGACATGCCAGGTGATCCCAACCAAGTACAGAAAAAAAACAAAATACAAAAGAAAAGGAGGGGAACTACCCTCCGGCAGACCCCTTAGCTGCGCCGGGCTGAGAGTCTCCGTCCGTAGGGACCTCCGATTGTCGGCTCCGATCTCGGATGGTACGGCTCCGACCATGACTGGTGTAGAAGGCTCGGGAGCAACGGCCTCCTCAGCACCCCCCTCCTGGTCCGAAGTTCTGGGGTAACTGAGGCTGCTACGGCCATCAACCTAGAAGAACCCCTCAACTTGGCGGCACAGGTACATGAAGCTCTTGTAAAAGGAGTCTGATGCCATTTGTTGGATCTCGACGAGGAACTCCTCCGAGGCCCTGTACCTTGCGACCATCTCCTCAGCCTCCTTCTTCGCCGCGGCCACCTCACGCCTGGTGTCCCCAGCTGACTTGGCCGCCTCCTCGGCCGCCTTCTGGGCCGCGGCCGACTTTTCCTTCTCTGCCACCAGTCGGGCGTGGAGGGACTGAGCGATTCCCTTCTGCTGGGTGGCCTCGGCATTGAACACGCCCAACCTCTGCTCGGCATCAGCGAGCTCCTCGGCCTGCTTTCTCAACTGGCCCTGCTCTCAGTCGAGGCTCTCTTGAAGCTCTCTTGCTCGCCCCTCAGAATCGGCAAGTTGCCTCTCGAGGTCCTTGACCCATCGATCAAGGTTCCCTTTGGAGTCAGCCCTCCTCTTCAGGTCAGCCTTCAGCGATGCGATCTCGGCCATCTGTTGCTGCTCAGCCTGCTCCCAGCTTTAGCAGCAGCCCTTGACGAAGAGGGCCTCGGCACCGACCTGCACCATATAGAAGGTTAGCAAAAAAAAAAAACAAAAAAAAAGAGAAAGAGGAAGTGATAGAAAAAGATGAAGTCGCTCACCGTATAGAGCTGGGGGAAGATGCTATCAATCACATTTCCTAGCCGTAGCCTAGCCATCTCCTGCCAATTGCATGATTGGATAGAGAAATCCATCATGCGCGCAACCAGGGCACGGTTGTTGAGCAAGGAGCTCTCCGGCCCCAGCTTGAATGGGAGACAACATCTCGCCTCATCCCTCCTGCTCTCTTGGGAAGCGGGTGCGCCCATCCCCCTAGCAGCGAGACCCCCAGGGACCGGTCGGGGATCTGGCACCATTGCAGTTGAAGCCCTCGTTGCTGGAGGAGCTCCAGTATAAGCCCCTCCCCCCTTGACCTCGGTCATCACCGAGCTCGGGGGGCGGGAGCATGCAGCAGCACCACCACCAGCCCAGACGACTACCTCGGGCTCCAGAGCAGGGACCTCGGCCCGCGGCCTCGTCCGCCCTTCAGCTCCTCGAACCACCCGCTGACTCAGTCCTGGTGTCGTGGACGGCGCAGGGGCCTCCTCAGCCTCCCTCCTCCTCGAAGCGACCGGCGTGACGGGGGCGGCCGTTGATACGCCCTTGACCCGGGCCCACCTCGGTGGAGGCTCATCGACCATCCCGGTGGGTGGCCTCTTCTTGGTGATCGACAGCAGGTCGCTCTCCGAGAAGATCATTCATGCACGTAAAAAAACCACAGGTTAGAAGCCAAAAAGGTTAGCCCAAAGTGAAGAGAAGAGAAAACATATATGTATGGAAGAAAGACCTAGGCCGGACTTGCCCGACCCCCTCGTCAGGTCGACCCTGGCATCAAGGAGGTTCTGCTCCGACAGTAGAACCTCGAGAGAAGGGATCTGGGCAGTGCAAAGCTGCTCATAGTCATCTTGGTCAGCTACATCAACCGTAGAGATTCAGTTAGGGGACTGGTTCGGATCACTCCTAGCCCAGTCAACTCCCTCGATGGCGGCGAAGAAGAACTCGCTCTTCCATCCCTTGATGGAAGAGGGGAGCTCGAATCTAATGCCCTTTAGGCGGGAAGACAAGGACCACCACCCGTCCTCAGTCGGGTGGCATTTCAGGGTGAAGAACGTCCTGAACAAAGAGAACCAGGAGACAAACCCATGGACATGGCAGAGGATAATGAAAGAAAAAATAGTCCTAATGGCATCAGGGACTAGTTGAGCGGGGACCAGGAGGTAGTTGCTCAGCACGGACATGAAGAAGGGGTGGAAAGGAAAGCGAAGCCCTCCCGAGAAGGTCTCTTTGTAGAAGGCAATCCGGCCCGGGCCACTCGAAGTGACCCTTTCCTCGGGTCGGGAGACCAGAAGCCGGACGGAGTGAGGGATGCCATAGACATCCCGAATGGTCCCCAGCTCCACAGCGAAAATCGTCGAGACGATCCCACCGGGACCTGTTGACCGAACAGACTCGGGAACTGGTTCGGGTGGGGGAATAAGGAGAGAAGGATGAGAAGAAGCAGCCCCCGGTTCCCTAATGGGCACGGGGCGAACTGGAAGGGCCGGTCTCCTACTAAACTCGAACCACGTCCCCTCCGACTCCTCATCGGAGGAGGAAGACACCGGCCCCTATACAGGAGGACCGGGACAGGACATCCTATGAGAAGGACCCAAGGAGAAGAAAGACTAGACTTGGAAGAAGAACCCTACCACAAAGGGAAAGGAGGAAGAAGGGAGGACCGACCTGGTTCCTTAGAGGGAGGAAAGGTAGGAGTGGATCGTGAAGAAGAAAGGATCCAAGCACTGCAATAGGCGCAAAGGATTTGAAAGAATGAAAGTTTTAGGTAAAAAACTTCTTTTCGCTTCAAAAAGACCCGTCAAAATCCATACCGCTGTGACCCCTCCCCCAACGGATTCATGCCATGTGCTTCCTATCGAAGAAAAGGGCATCCTGGCTGCTTTGAATTCTATGCCAACATTAACTGCTCCTTGGACATGGCCACGCGACGCCCCCACACTGGCCTGCAGGACCATCTCACGGAGTGCCAGCAATTATGGCCATCATTGCGCCAGATCCGCACCTTTCCACGTCAGCATCACGATTAACTCCCTTCGGCCCGGGCATCGCGCACTAACGAGCCTCGGGAGTGGGGGGCAAATGATGGGGCGAGACCGCTGACGTGGGGGAGCTGACAAGTGCCATGTCAAAGGAGGCCGCTGCATCGGACGCTTAGTCAATTCCCCTGCTCTGATAGATTCGCCGAGCTGAGCTCATTCAGGATAATGAGCTGAGCTCCATCCTCCACCAGGTCAGACTCGCGAGCTCGGGATGCCTAGGCCGGAGCTGCACTCTGCCCTCTAGAGCGAGACCCTCGGAGGTTAAGCCCTGTGGTCGGAGTCGAGCTCAGCCCTCCTCCACCACGTGGAGCCTCTCCGAGCGCAAGCCCTCTGGATCGGGCCCGCACTCTGCCCTCCAGAGCGAGACCCTCGGAGGTTGAGCCCTGTGGACGGAGTCGAGCTCAGCCCTCCTCCACCACGTGGAGCCTCTCCAAGCGCGAGCCCTCTGGACTGGGCCCGCACTCTGCCCTCTAGAGCGAGACCCTTGGAAGTTGAGCCCTGTGGACGGAGTCGAGCTCAGCCCTCCTCCACCACGTGGAGCCTCTCGGAGCGCGAGCCCTCTAGACCGGGCCTGCACTCTACCCCCCTCCATTGAGGTGACCCCGCAAGCTCAGGGCATCTAGGTCAGAGCGAGCCCTGCCATCCTAGCTCAGCCCCAGCTCGGACGTGGGCACCGCCATTCCAGGACACCGGCGAGCCGCCCAAGGACTACGGGGTGGCGCCCCCCATACCGCAATAACTACCTGTCCGCCTGTACTTCCAGGAGGATGGGCCACCTAGAGAGCACGAACCCCAAGGGCGGCGACCCCCGGATCGAGGCTTTGCCAAGCTTCTCGGAATGGGGCAACTGGAGAAGATGTCAGAATGAATGGAAGCTTCCCCTACCGTATGTCAGGAAAGACATTCCGTCCACGGCACGGAATCCCGCTACACGCGCCTGCCAGCCCAGCGAGGATCCCAAGGCAAGCGTCCAATGGCCATTTTTCGGCTACAAAGAATAATCGACACCCTCGGAAGGGGGAAGGTAACACAATACCAACACCAACACAAGTGCAAGCTCAACCAAGAGGGCAAAGTACCATCACTACCACTACTGAGAAAAAACAAGGGAAACAAGGAGAGGCGGCATAGCAGAGAACCCCTCTGTCCCCGTCGTTATTCTCCCCCTGCTACATTCCCCTCTTCATTCTCACACTATTCACTCTTCCTAGTGCGGAGTCCATCAAGAGGGGCCTGACCAGGAGGACCTGTTCTCCTAGATCATCACTGACTTGACCGTCGGAGTGCCCCCGCCGGAAACCCCAGCCCGAGTCACTAACCCCCTGTTTCGCAGGTCCAGGACTACCGGACGGCGAGGCAGCGAAGGAGGTGCCCTCCGATGCCGACAACAGCTACAGGCCATGGCGATCTTGGAGGCAACACTTTTCATCACTATATTAAAAATATAGGTAGTCGAGTATCAAAGTACAGTGAGTTGCTTGCAAGTCATCATGGTGATCTTAGGTCTAAGGAACACTTATATCTATATCCTTTGTGAGCAACTCTTAACAGTAGAATACTTCACAGTTGGGTGATGTTCAATTGATAAAATATCATAAACTCTTTATGATTTTCATCCTGCTCTGATCAGAAACTCTTGACTCATCATCCTATAAGATCATATAGGGTATTCTCTCCTCTTACAAGAAGTGATCAATCCCTTGCTGACTACTTATAATCTCTATGCACACTTCACCATGTCTAGTGCATCTTGTACATGTATCAAAGCATCATGCTAAGTATGAACCAAAGCACAAATCCATATATATAAGGTACCATAGTGATTTCAAGTTTAAGAATCATATGCACCACTCTCACTTGAGAAATACCTATTGATATGCTTGTAAGGCTCCATTAAATATTTTCCCTATAGGTCAGTCCAGTGAACTCATTTTCTAATGAGTATCCAATCATTGTATTAGTGTCACCATACAAGTGATTATGTGATCAATCATCCTTTTTATTAAGAATATATATAGGATGTGCAATCTTTGACTCAATGATTCTATGACCAAAAATATTTTAGATTAGGATTATCAAGATTTTAGATCTCACCGGTATGATCTCATCATGGCTCTAAACCCATTGCCTAATTTATAGGGTTCATTATAATTCAAAAATAATAGAATGCAGTATATAATGAAACATATTGCCTCTATATTATAAATATCATTTACATGAGTAGAAAGATAAAGTACAAAAATGCTCTATCACATCAACTATACAATTGGCTTGTATGGCACCATTCTTTCATCATGGTAATATGTAGGACTATATATGATATTTTGTTTAGTAATTCATTGTTCTGATAATTACTATTGTTCGTGTATGAATTATATGAATTTTGATTTTGTTGAGTTCATTGATAGGGGGAATAGCTCACATGCTTATAAGGCCAACCCCTAAAAGTATGCGGTGGTTGTCATGCCCTCAAATTTTTTATTTTTTATGAATTATATGAATTTAGATTATGTTGAATTAAATGTGTTGCCGCCTAGGTCGCCATGACCTGTAGCTCGGATGGGGCCCTGTTAAGCTAGCCTCGCCGGGAGTGTTGGGCTTTTCATCCTTGCACCTTCACGGTCAGTCGATCCTGTAAAAAAAGAGACCTGGGCTAGGGATCCCGGTGGGAATACTTCGATGGTCAAGTTAGTAAGAAAACCAAGGAGAACAGATCCTCTATGGTGGAAGCTTGGGATGCCATCGCCTAGAGGAAAATAGAAGAGAATGGAAAAACTATAGTTTTAGGGGATTGTTCGCTATTTTTGCCCTTTACCTCTGCTTGCTTGCCCTCTTACCATCTCTCTCTTGGTTCGCCCCCGTCCTAGAGGTTCCTCTTACCATTATATGGGAATTGACTCAGCCAGACCATGTTTGGAATCTCGGTTGGGTGCCTCTCTCAGAGCATCCCCTATGGAAAGGATATGAGCTCTTCAGAGCCCCGTTGGACAGGATCCGAGATTCCTGGGAGAAGATCTTCTTGCAGGGGATGTAGTAGGCGTGCTGCAAAGCCTGTCCCCCTGGTAGGGTAATCTCTTGCAGAATGTTCAGGTGGCATGCCATAGGGGTCTGGAGCCATGGCTGAGTGCTTCTACTTACAGAGGATGCAAATGGCGTGTTGTAAGGCCTGGACCCCTGGTAAAGCATTCCTTTTACAGGAAGTGTAGATGACGTGCTACAGGGCCTCGAGTTTCGGTAGAGCACTCCCATGGCAGGAGATGCAGGTGGCATGCTACAGGGCTTAGAGTTTCGGTGGAGCACTCTTACAGGAGATGCAGGTGGCGTGCTGCAGGGCCTGGAGCCCTGGCGGAGCACATGCCTCTGTGAGAGTTGCTACTAGTCTAGCGAAGATGGCGATGTTACACCCTTATGTCACCATCCAAGCCTCTCTCATGTCTGTCCTCTGGGAATCGTGTCTCGCCTTCTACTATTCCTCCCACCATGGTCGGGGGGAGGTCTTCTTGCCCTCGGGGACTTGGTCCGACTGGGAGCTTAACTGGTCGAAGCTCTCTTCGGCTAGGAGCTTATCTTGGATGGGAGTTCGACCTCGACCGGGAGCTCACGTCATACATGAGCTCAACATCGGTTGGGAGCTCATCTTGGATTGGAGCTTGACCTCGGTCGGGCTAGGTGGTGCTCTCTGCCATCTCATGAGCTAGTTTCATCAGACGTGGATGCCATGTTAATGGCTTGCCATATCAGATGCCCCCTACTCTCAAGCCCGGGACACTCTTGGGCTCGGGGCGAAGGGAATAGACCGATGCCACTGACGTGGAGGACCTCCAAGCCCTTTATTAATTGCTGCTTATAGAGCTAACCTTTATGAGTATACCTTTGTGAGTATGTGACAATTGTTATGCCCTTGAATTTTGATTCTTGGGTTGGAGGCATGACATAGTTACTTTGCAAGTTAGTCAATTTTGAATTGAATTTTAAGAGACTTTGATTTTTTTTAAAAAAATTAATTTAACAGCTCTTGAACCTACCCGTTCATGTACTCAAAATGGACATCCATGAAATCTTGTTTCTGTTGAGTACACGTTAAATCATGGTTGCTTTTCAATTGTTTATAGTTCTGGGGATCGACAATGATGAGTGCTGAATTTTGCTTGGTCGCAATTTCATTCAAGAGATGCTTAGTGGATCCCATGCAATGGCGAGTGCCTTCAATAGTATGATAAGTTACTAGTTATCTTTAGTTTGCCTTTTGGTTCTACTTGGTTATCTATCTATCTTAGATTTTAAAAAGTTATTTGTTTTTCTTACTTCTAGAGTTCAATTATCTTCTTAGAGTTGTTTAAATTCTATCATGTTGCTCTAAACTTTGTTCTAAGCCTTCAAAAGGTTAAGGGATGAAATACTTTGATTACAAGAGTTTTCAACAAACTAGAGAAGCTAAGTGCATGTTTGGTTGGGGTAGTTGACTCTAGAATGGGAATGGAAATAAATGACTCCCATTCTGACCATTTAGTTAGAAAGATTCCTATTTTCATTTTGATTCCAGGAGAAATGGGAGTGCCCCAAATCTTCAAAATTCAATCTCTACTCTCTTATAGTATTCAAATCTCATTCTAATTCTGGTTCCGATTTTGGTCATGAACCAAACTCATTAAAGGATATGACCATTCCGATTTATATTTCTATCTATTTTGATTCAAATTCCCATTATGAACCAAACATACCTTAAAAGCCGAGAATTTCAGCTGAAATAACTAAATGACTTCAGTCCTATTTCGTAACCATGATAGCAATCCCAAAATGGAGATTGGTCAAGGGATTTGAAGCATGCTATCGGAAATCAGAATTACAACAGCCTTAAAATTTGTCCAAAAGATAGGAGCCAAGAAACTTAACAATTCCAGGATTTGTTCTCATACTCTAATTCCTAGGTGAGCAAAAATAAGACCCTAAATTATAATCATAAAGAAATGAGGAATGCTTGATGAACTGTAGTGGTTTAACTAGCAACTAGAAAGGCTGAATCCAGAAGTACCATAGCTCTGCTACCATGTTGATATAACAAGAGATGGAAGAAGAACAAAGAAAACAAAGAAGAGAAAAGGGAAATGAAATTAGGGTTTCATGATTTTTGTCAGAGTCAGAAGAGCAAAGAGGCAAGCACACCCCAACTAAATACAAAAGTCATAACATACATAATATATACTGAGTTTCAACCCAACACATAGCCGATATAACACTAGGTGATGAAGTTTTTCATGTAAACTAATTATCTTTTACCTAATCTCAAATGTGATAGTCCCATGAAGCAAATTCTTTAATGCTCTTTAAAGGCACGTGCACCTGTATACCTGTATACGCACACACGTGCTTGTGCAGACATGCACATGCTCTTTTCATGTAAATTAATTATCCTTTCAGGCACTCGCACACGCTTTTGTGCGCACGCTATTCCTTAGTTTTTCTTCTTTTGCTTTCTTGCGTAATCGCTTAATTGATTATATTTGTGTCACCTCTTCCTGCCATTCCATTATGAAATTTGCTTATGCTGTTACAGTTTTGGCCTCGTAGGCAACATTAAGGAACGCTAATTATTGCACTTTTTCTTTGTTGTTCATTTTAATAGCGCGAATCAAGCTTTTTGATTCACCAGGTTAAGGTTTATATTCCCATATTCTTTTTATTTTAACAATCTTTACTTATGCATGAAGAAAGCCCTTGTGCATCCTCTGCTAATGCACCAGAATGCTTGATAGATTTTTACCCTTGGAGAACTCTTTAAGTTAAATGGTTCTACCCAGCTGACTTTGATTTTTAATCTCTCTTTACACTAATTGAATGAGTGATCATGTCATCTGAGAGACTTCCTACCCAAGTTCCCAAGTTAGGCTTGTTTGACAGCATCCTTTCAGTTTGGATTCTCACTACAAGTGCATCAATAATGGTGGTACCCTTTGCTTCTTTTATAGAGTTATTTGAAAGGCTGGAGGTTAATGTCTTTAGTTGGCTGGCATTAGAAAACAGGTTGCATACAAGGGAAATCCTTGCTAAGAAACGATGGAAGGTGAGCTTTGGTTGTCCTCTTTGTGGCGGCTCCTTTGAATCTATTTCTATCTATTCACCAAATGCCCTTTTGCTTGACCTATAACTCCTATTGCTTCTTGTCTCCATATTGACAGCTGACACTCAAACTTTTCTTCCCTGTGGAGTTCCTGGAGGTGCAAGAAAATTCAGCAATGAGTGAGAAGTGAATGGGATCCAGGGCTGCATAAAGAAAAGAACAGAGCGCAGGAGACAACTTACAATAGATACAATTCCTGTTTAGACGTTTACATTCTGACTCAGAAAAAAAAACATGGAAAAAAGAAAATGAAGTGGATAGACAAGCCTGCCATAGAATAGAAACAACAACAGCAATCCAGTGCTGCTGCTACAGAACCAAAAACCTTACGGTTGAAAAAAAAAAAGTATGATGAAACCAATTCCCAGCAAGCTGATAGAATCAGCTGATTTACAACAAGAAGCAGAAATGGTCTGACCTAAATGGAAACCTGTCTGCTGTCTACTTCCTTGCCATTAAAAGTTTAAACCACTGTACTTCTTGCAAATGCATAAGCCTTACTCCTCCTCACTGCTGGAGAAAGCACCTCTGAAAACAAATGAAAGGGCTGAGTTTAGTCTCGTATCAGATAGCAGGTTATGTGAACTATAATCTCAACCTTATTGTCTGATCCTCTACATCTTCATTAGATGTTTGTGAATGCTGTGCTTCACTCTCAACTGCACATCTTTTATATGGCACAAAACCACTGGTTGGCTTCTCAGAACCAGAATTTGCAATACCGAAAGCTAAGCAATCAGTTGGCTTTAGCTCCAAGGTCGGTGCTGGTTTCTTCAAGGGATTTTCTGCTTTCTGAGAGTCAACAACAGCATTTTGATCACCTATTCCTTCTTCACAAGCAGTAGTGTTAGAACCAGTCCAAGAACATTCTCTCTGTCTCTCTTTTTCATCTACTCTTCCTGTCCATGATTGAGGAGGATGCTGTGTAGTACTTGTGTTTTGTTGATGGATAAACAGGAATGGTAGGTTCCCGTAGAAACACCACCAAGGCGGAGGGAGAAAAGTGGTCACTGTTGTGTTCTCTCCCACGAATGGCAAACTGTAAATTAATGGGCGCATACCACCATCGCATGGATTCCATGCGCTTTGGCCTTGAGCCTCAAAAAAAACTCCTTGGGCAGCGCTTTGCAGGGGCAGCTCAGTTGGAGCATGCAGATTCACATCGCCGCTACCATGGTGGATTTCAAAGTCAACAGTAGGCGAAGGCTTGACAAAATGTACCATGTTACCCATGCTGGAAGAAGATGGCTTGTCTGAATCATTCACCAGGACTGTCCTTCCAAACAGCTTAAGATTTGGTGCGGGTGCTTTTATCAATGAAATTTGTTCAGCATGAGCACGACCATCAGGAAGCTGACCCAATTCCTGAACACAGATGGAATAAAACATCAGTTCATAACAGAACTAATCTTTTGTAACAATTTGCCAGGGAATTCTGATGCTTATAAAGAGATTACTGCTGCAGGTAGTTCTCCTATAGTCAACCCAATGGCCCCTGAGGCTAGTGATTGAGACTTATTCTCCTCTCCAACTGACATAGTTGGCGACTGACTTCCATTGTCTTGTTGATTCGATTCAGCACCAGATGCAAGCGGTGATGAACAACTATTTGGGAGATTCGAAGAAATTGAACCTAGGATATCTGATCCAATTGCAGATAAAACAGATGTTGGTGATCCATTCTCCTTTTCATTGGCAGATGAGATCCGCAGTGAAGGCTTCTCCAGTTGTTTCAGAACTGGTATTCCCTTGCTGGATGAACAGCCTAGTTTACGAGGATATGGATGCACTGGTTTCCTCTTTGGTCGAGGAGGAGGTATCTCAATAAGCTGCAAGGTACTTGCACTGTTACCAGTTGACTCTCGTACCAGCTGCATCAGTAAGTATCACAATGTGATTACAGAGAAAAAGTAACATCTGTGATGCTCATCTCCATGAATGATTTTACTTGCTTCATTGATCAAGCAAGACCAACCATGGACTATAAATGGTGAAGAAATGGTTACTGGAGGAAGGGGAGTGGACCTTGGAGAAAAATTTCTGAGCATGACTTCGAATCTGAACTGCAGTCTTGGTGCCTATGTGTTCTGCAAGTAGGTTATAAGTCAGGAAGAATATTAAGAGATATAGAGCAACAAACATTTCATTTGAAAAGGAAAAAAAAAAAATCACTGCTTACCTTCAATGCGACGCCAGGCACGTCCATATAGTTGTAATGCTTCCAGAAATTTCTTGTGTTCTTCTTCAGTCCACTTCTCTCGCTGTTTTGTTATCGTGTATGGTTTCCTTGCCTAAAGAAAGGAGTAGGAGAAACATAATTTACAAAAGGACAGGAACCAAAACTCGAATTACCACATGATCTGCACAACTAGGAAATGGATGATACCTTAGGGATATGTTCATCCCCATATGAGCTCGCTTTGTTCAACTGAAGGCCACATGTAGATTTAGTTTTGACATCCACATGCATTTGATCATTGGGCTCGCATGCAGGCTTTGGATTTGTGCTTCCTGTTTTTCCCTAAAAAAAACTGCCCAAATTATTTACACTAAATAGATGTGGCAGTTAAATGAAATTATATTGATATTCATAAAACTTTAATAGTACACGTTAGAGCTATAAAAATTAATATGATGATAAAGTCCAATGCCAAAAACTTTAAGTTGACACGTGGTTAGGCCCATGGGTGCCTAAACACCACCAGGGTGCCTACCACTTCTGGTATTGGACTATTCCTCAACAAATATAGATTCACACCTATATCTTCTAGAAAAGTTACCTATTATTGTTATACGCTCAATCACTCAAAAGCACAAAAATTTGAAAGTTGGACTAGTAAACAATCATTTTTAAATTAAGTCATATAAGCTGCTTGTATACCTTCTACCCTTCTTTCAATCATCACTTCAACCTCTAAAAGTACAAGTGAATAAAAATCTTATCTTTAGATTATTAAAAAGATATTTGATGTGACAGTCAACCTCTACATAGAAATGGAAACATGTAGATGTACTGAAAAAACGTTTGTCCAAAGCTTCCATTTTAGCTAAAAGGCTAGCATCTTTAATTTTCTCTTTTTCCCTGTTTTTCCATAAAGTAACTATATACCAATACAGTTTCATGACACATATTGGGTACACAAATTTCAAAAAAGGAGATCTTAGTACATGAGGCTTCACTATTGCAGGATCTGAGTAGAATCAGATGTATGCAGTCTTATCCACATATATCAAAGTTTATATATTTCGAATCCGTGATATTCAGGTCACAATGGAACAATCTTACCATTGCGCTAAAAGCCACTCTCTTGTTTACACAACCTCATGAAAATAAGCAAAATGAAAAATTATTGGTCCTGAACCTGCGAAAAATAGCCATAAAGATACTGCATAATTAATCTCAAATTCAGAGAAAATAAATATTTCATTTTTGTTCTTTGGATAGATTTTAGGCCAGGAGGCCAAACCTGTTTCGTTAAGACAATGCAGAATAAAAAATCATCTCTCTAATTTACAACTATAAAGAACTCAACATGGTAAAGCAGAAAAACAGGAAACAGAGTCGTCACCTATAAGTAATTTAATATATACCTGAAAGTCCATTGCTGCAGATCCTTTCGGTTTAGGATCTTGAAGCTCACTCCATGGAACGGAAATCCGCCAACCTTTGCTGTTTAAAAACTTCTTTCCAACTCCCCTTCCACAAAGCATATAATTAACCGCTGAACTCCTCGATCTTCCAACTCCATCTCCTCTTCTATCAGCTCCCAAAACGCTGTAATTATTCACATCAAAGCCTCCACAATCCACATGCAGCTCGGCCGAAGCTCCTTCTGAAAAGCAAGGAATTAAACCAGGATCACTTGTTTCTTCTTCCATCATGGAATTAAGCCTCATTCCTCATCTTTGTGAGGGAAAAAAAAAGCATTTCAAAACTATCCAATCCATATTTTGATAAGTAATCTATCCAATCCTTTAAAGATTCATACTCCATTAAATCTCAAGCGAGATCTAATTCTTATACAAACAAAAAAACCAGTTGGGGTGAAACAAATCCATATAAGCTTCTTTTCAATACTCAGAAAATAGATCAGCAACAAAAGTCCTAACTCGGGCACCTTGGAAGGAGGAAACAATAAGGAATACCAAAAATGACAGAAAAATGAGCTGCTATCTCTCAAGCACCATGAACCAAAACCGAGAAATACCTCTTTAAAATCAGAAAGATAGTCCCGGAGGTCCGAAACGCGGACCTCGTCTTCCTCTGCGATTCCGCTCCAGAATCCAAACCCCTTGATTCATATACTTCGTTCCTTCCAAGACTTCGGAAAATTTTGCAGCAAGAAAGAGAAAGAGGGAGAGGACAACGGAGAAGATGGGGAGCAACGAAACCAGGGGGTGGGCTATTGAGGTTTGAGGCTAAGAAAAGGAAACGAGAAGGGAGGATTTATGCGAGAAGCCGCCACGTTAGAAGTGGTTTTTTTTATTATTTTCGTTTATTTGTGGTGGGCTGGATTCGCAGCGGGAATTCAGAGAGAACGGCCAAGTACGGTAAGCATAGTTATCGGAAGTTCCAAAATTTATGGGACACGTACGACCGGTGGATCGTGGCCGTTGAATGCGGTATTCAAAAGGGACGGTCCAACAGCTACGTTCCTTATCCGTGCGCTTCTGCACCGCAAAGTTATCTTATAAACCCTGGGAAGGATTCGAGGGCGGTAGCCCGGTTGGTGATGACTCTGCATTACTTTTAACCGGTCATCAATTGGAGACAGAATTTAAGCATTTTAAATGGAACCTTATCCAGTAAGACGAAGATTCATGGGGTTATATCAAATTTAATTCTTACTGTTTGGATACCCGGTTTAACTATAAATCAAATTTTGATTTGATTGATCGAAGTCCGTTTCTCTGGATTATAGACTTCAGACCAAGCAAAGAACAGGCCGACTACAGGCAACCCAAGGTTTCATATCGGGTCACAACATACGGAGGCCAGTCCTTCGGGTAATGTCTTCGGTCCCGGCCGAAGACCGAACTATCCATCGATTTCCGAAGGCATGTATTTCAGTCCCCGCCATAGACATGATCTCCAGCCTCCGGGAAGTACTAAGTCTTCGACCCACGCGAAGGGAAATCCGAAGCTTGGACCACAATCTTTTCCAAAAAGGCAACTGTGACCAACTGTTATAACGGACACTCATCATGCCATGATCATAGCGCGCAACTCTTGCTACTACGCCTCCGATCTGGCCGGAACCACTCTATGACAACCCATGATCACCAATCAAGGGAGAGATTGGCTCTCCATGATCACTGGAAAAAGAGCGGGACGCAAGCCGGAGGCCTTCTTTAAATAAGGGTAAGAAGGATTGCTGGAGAGGGACGCGAACATTCTCGCTCACATATGCTTACAATCTCCAATAGCTCTTTTTCTCTTCCACTCTCCACATCTTCCCCATTCTGTGGCTGGAATCCGCAACTGACTCAGGCATCGGAGTGTCCTTCGCCAGAACAACTCCGGCAAGGGACTTGTTTTGCAGGTGAACCAGGGAGCGGTCCTACGACGCAGCGGCTCCAAGCGGCCGACCCAGGGACACCACGCCAACAGATTGGCGCGCCAGGAAGGGGGAAGTTTAACATTTTTTAAGCTCCCTCCCAGACAAGAGGAAGAAAAAAGTTTTTTGATGGCAAGAGAAAAAGCCCCAATCGCTTCTACAAGCCGGAGTCATGCTCCATCTCAGGGGGATGCACCTCCGGAGGAGAACGATGCTCCACCTCCCATAGTTGTTGTGGGAGTACAATAGTTTGAAGCTCTTATGAACCAGGTTGCCAACCTAACGGCCATGGTTCAAGAATTCCAAGATAGAGCCTTTCCGGTGGGAAACCCACCAGCTGTTTCTAGACATAGCTCTCGATCCCGAAGAAGGAGAGCTCTACGGGAGGATTCCGCGCATCCCTCCCCCCATTCTCGGCCCTCTCCTAAAGGCCGAACTTCGAAATTGCCCAGGTCCGGCAATTCCCTACACAAAGGGAAGAGGCCTAGGCAAACTCCCTCGCCCTCCTCCAGAGACTCCACTTCTATGGAGAGAGCGTCGAAGCAGACTCCTGATTATGACGGGAGGTTCAGAGCCATCGAATCAGAGATGGCGAAGGCGCGAGAGCACAGGATGCGGGATCTTAAGGATCCCGATGACCTAATTGTGGGTGACCTACGCCCACCCTACACCGACCGCATTATGGCCGAGGTCATCCCTTGGCACTTCAGGGTTCCCCAGATGGAGCCCTACGACGGCACCACCGACCCCCTCGATCATTTGGGCAGCTTCAAGGCCCATATGATGATTCAAGGAGCTTCGGACGCGATGTACTGCTTGGTGTTACCAGCTACCTTGAAGAAGTCCGCTCAGATGTGGTACTCGAGCTTGCGCCTAGGTACCATCGATTCCTTTTCTGAGTTAGAAAAACTGTTTGTCTTGCATTTCAGGACCTGCCGCAAGACTTCTCGGAATACGGACACACTGTTCCTCCTTCACCAGAACAAAGGAGAAAGCCTGCGAGATTATATCTCCAGGTTTAATGCGGCCACGCTTGAGATCACAGATCTCAACGAACACGTGGCCATGTCAGCACTGAAGAAGGGGCTTCGTACCTCCAGGTTTACTTTCTTCTTGGATAAGAAGTTTCCTAAAAGCTATGCTGAGCTCCTGTCAAGGGCTCAGAAATACGCCGATGCTGAAGATCAGGCGGTGAATCGATGATTAATTGAAGGGAAACTCCTTTCAAAGAAGAAGAATAACAGGGGACAAGGTCCCCAAACTTCTAATAACAACGGCGGCAGATATGCAGACCGCCGAAGAAGTCCTCCCAAGCCCAGAGCATTGGGAGGAAGATTCGACTCCTACACCCCCGTTAACCTCCCTCGAGAGAAGATCCTCATGGAGATAGAAAAAGAAAACTATCTCCAACGGCCCCGTCCCATAAAGGCCTCCTCTTCCGTCAGGAACAGGAACAAATACTGCCGATTCCACCGGGACCATGGCCACAATACAGAAGAATGCATCCAGCTGAAGGACGTAATTGAGGATCTCATCAAGAGAGGGTACCTGGGGCAGTATATCGGTCACCAAGGCCCCCGGTCGGAAGCAACTGTTCCCCAGCCACCTCCTGAAGAGGCCGAATTGCCAAATCAAAGGCCCACCAATGGAGGTGTAGGGATGATACACTGACCCACCAACTGGAGAAGGGATGAGGACGATGCTCCAAAGTGACTCAAAGACAACAACGCCATCCTCTTCTCCGATGACGACCTTACGGGAGTTTGGCTCTCACATGATGATCCTCTTGTAATTTCGGCCGTAGTGGCCAATTATGATGTACAACGGATCCTTGTAGATAATGAAAGTTCGACAGATATCTTGATGTACAATGCGTTCTCTAAAATGTGTTTGCCTAGACATCAACTGCAAAGATCCCCCATACTGCTCTCTGGTTTTGGGGGCAACCAAGTTTTGTCGAGGGGGAAATTGTGCTGCCTGTAACCCTCAGCACCGAACCTCGATAAAAGACACTGCCGATCAACTTTACGGTAGTCCGGATCCCCTCAGCATACAATATTATTCTGGGGCAGCCTGCCTTGAACAAGTTTCGGACCGTAATCTCCTCTCACTACCTCTTGGTATGCTTCCCTACCAGGAACGGTGTTGGAGAAGTTAGAGGAAACCAGAGGACGGCATGGCAATATCTGATGATTGAAGACAGACATTTCAAGAATTCGACTACCCCGGATTAGCTGGATCCGAGGGATGAAACTATAAATCTTGGTGAGCCCAAGGAGAGGACCGTTCTGGTGCCTTTGAAAGAGGAAGATCCCTCCAGAGTTGTGTAGAACGGGAGCGTACTTGATGAGGAAACCAGAATGGAGTTCATCTGTTCCTCAGGGATAACACCAATGTCTTCGCCTGGTCAGCTTCGGACATGCCCGGGACTCCTGCCAAAGTAATTACTCATCGGCTAGAAGTGACCGTCAGGTACAAGCCGGTGCGACAGAAGAAGCGGAGCTTCGCCCCCGAAAGACAACAAGCTATAGACGAAGAGGTTGGCAAGCTCCTCAAGGCAGGGTTCATCAGAGAGGCCCGCTACCCCGAGTGGTTGGCCAATATGATGATGGTGAAGAAAGCTAGTGGCAAGTGGAGGATCTGCATTGACTATACAGACCTCAACAAAGCTTGCCCAAAAGATAGCTTCCCTCTCCTAAAGATTGATCAACTGGTCGACGCCACCGCCGGCCACCAGTTGCTGAGCTTCATGGACGCCTTCTTCGGCTACAATCAAATTAGAATGAATCCACAAGATGAGGAGAAGATGGCATTCATCATTGATAAGGGCCTCTACTGCTACAAGATGATGCTGTTTGGCTTCAAGAATGCCGGAGCGACATTTCAGAGGCTAATCAACAAGGTGTTCGAAAAGCAACTAGACAGAAATATAGAGGCCTATGTTGACGACATGATCGTCAAGAGCCTCCACTGGAGAGATCACATCCACGACTTGGAGAAATCATTCAGTGCTCTCCGGTGCTACCATATGAAGCTAAACCCAGCAAAGTGTACCTTTGGGGTCACTTCGGGCAAATTCTTGGGCTTCCTTGTCACCAAACGAGGGATTGTGACGAATCCTGAGAAGATTCAAGCCTTGAAAGATATGAGACATCCCTCCTGCAAAAAGAAAGTCCAGCAGTTGACAGGGAGGATTGCCTCCCTAAGCAGATTTATCTCTTGGTCAGCCGAGAAATGTCTTCCATTCTTCAAGGTGCTCCGACAATCAAAGGGCTTTGAATGGTTCGAAGACTGTCGTGCTGCCTTCGAGGAACTGAAGAAGTATCTGGAGACCCCGTCATTGCTCTCCAAGCCAAAAGAAGGCGAGGTTCTCTACCTGTACCTCTCTGCTTCAGATGAAGCAGTGAGTTTGGTTCTTGTCCGGAAGGAAGAAGACGGGTCCCACAAGCCGATTTACTACATCAGCAAGGTCCTGCATGACGCAGAAACGCGATATGCAAGGATGCAGAAGCTGATCTACTCCTTAGTGATTACGGCAAAGTGACTACGTCCATACTTTCAGGCCCATGCCATCGTGGTGCTAAATGATCAACCTCTCAAGGCCGTTCTCCGATCTTCGGACACTTCTGGAAGGATAGCCAAGTGGGCTATGAAGCTAAGTGAATTTGACATCAGCTTCCAACCTCGAGTTGCTATGAAGGCCCAGGTGCTCTCCGATTTTTTGGCTGAGTGCACCTGGAAGTCCGAAGACGAAGCCTCTTCGGTAGAAGAAGAAGCCCCAAAGGAGACGAAGTCCATTTGAGTGCTTCATGTGGACGGAGCTTCCAATGCTACTGGATGCGGGGCTGGACTCATGTTAGCCGAACCTGATGGCCATACCATAGAGTACGCACTCTATTTCTCCTTCCACGCCTCCAATAATCAGGCCGAATATGAAGCCCTACTTGCCGGACTTCAGATCTCCAAGGATCTGGCAGTCCGGTAACTTCGAGCCTTCTCAGATTCCCAACTGGTTGTGAATCAAGTCAACGGAGAACATGCAGCTAAAGATCCAACCATGATGCAATACCTAGAGAAGGTACGGGCTTTATCTTCCCAAATGGAATATTTTGAGATTATCCATGTTCCACGATCAGAGAACTCTCGGGCGGATGCACTATCTCAACGAGCAACTACAGCACCGGAGTCCCTCAGACGCATCTTTATTGAACATCTTGAGACTCCCAGCATAGCCGAAAAGGCAGCAGAGGTGCGCCAGATTAACACAGAGCCAAGCTGGATGGATCCTGTTACAACCGTGACAGTGACGTGGCCAGGCTCAGGTACCGCCAAATGCGATCGAGCCACGTGGAAGTTTCCCAGGCCGAGTCAGCGCCACGTCTTCAAGGCCAGGATCGGCAAGACTACACCACCCGACGACTGTCTAAGGCAAACTGCCCTCGCCGAGGTCGAGCTCGGCTCGGAGTTCCTCTACCACCCCACTGGCACCCGGACCCGGAGGGGTCCGCCTAAGTGAGGTCGACCGAGGTCAGGCGACCTCCTGCCACCTCGCCAGGTGTCCACCCAGGAGGGGTCCGCCTAAGCCGAGGTCGGCCAGTCCTTCGCCCTTCGCCAGGTGGCCACCCGGAGACGGGCCCACCTCGGCCGAAGCCAGGCGACCTCCTGCCACCTCGCCAGGTGTCCACCCAGGAGGGGTCCGCCTAAGCCGAGGTCGGCCAGTCCTTTGCCCTTCGCCAGGTGGCCACCCGGAGACGGGACCACCTCGACCGAAGCCAGGCGACCTCCTGCCACCTCGCCAGGTGTCCACCCAGGAGGGGTCCACCTAAGCCGAGGTCGGCCAATCCTTCGCCCTTCTCCAGGTGGCCACCCGGAGACGGGTCCACCTCGGCCGAAGCCAGGCGACATCCTGCCACCTCGCCAGGTGTCCACCCAGGAGGGGTCCGCTTAAGCCGAGGTCGGCCAGTCCTTCGCCCTCCGCCAGGTGAACACCCGGGGACGGGCCCACCTCGGCTGAAGCCAGGCGACCTCCTGCCGCCTCGCCAAGTGTCCACCCGGGAGGGGTCCACCTAGGCTGAGGTCGGCTGGTCCTTCGCTGCTCACCAGTTGGCCCCCAGAGACGGGTCCAACTCAGCCGAGGTCAGACCGCCCGTACGGAGAAGGTCTCAGAGAAGAAGGCGCGGCCCCCAAGGTCATCCCTCGGGCCGTACGAATCCCAGACGGTGCTCCGTACGGAGGGCGGCGGCACGCGGAACATCACTTGCATCGGCCCGACAGGTCCCACAGCCGAGAAACGCGATCCTGACGGAACAGGCCCCATAGATGGATGGCGCCCACGCTTGGGGAAGAGAGCGCCCTCGCTGGGCCCGAGGCCTGACCGGCCGCCTTGCCAGCACCGCCCTCCCATTTTTCTCTTATGTCTTTGCCTTTTCCCTGCTGGGCCCGGCGGACGAGGTCGGAAAGCCGCCCGGCCCCCTTCACCGAAAAGGGAAAAGAGAAGAGGATGGGGGAGGGAAGTCTCCAGGGAGGAAGAAACAAGCACACGGCGAAAGGAGATAAAGAGGGAGGAATCTGGGGACGACAAGGTAAGCAAACAAGCCTGGGGAAGAAGAAGAAGCACCGGCACAAGGCCTTGCTCCGAGGGTAAATACCCAGAAATCCCGAGAGGGGAACACTGGGTTTGAGCTCGGCTAAGAGGCCCAGCCGAGATTCTGGTCCCCAGAGCGTCTCTCTCCCACTAGTAAACTCTCTAAGTCTGGAACCCCTTCGGGGGTCCGTTTGGGAGAGTCTGTTCCTTCTCGTCGTCTACTGACTTGACCGTTGGAGCTCCCTCGCCGGAATCCCCGGCCAGGGTCTTCTAACCCCTTTTTTGCAGGTTTGCCACGGGAAGGGAGGCTCCCTCGTCAGGCGGTCAGGAGGGATCGACGGATCCGCGGCACGGGCGCGGCGACGAGAGCGGCAACAGATTGGCGCACCAGGTAGGGGGGCAGGACACTGAACCCCAGCGGGAGCCAGCTTTCTGCAGGTATCGCGCTCTCCGACGATGGTGGTCACTCGTGGACGCGAGGCGTCCACCAGCCGTGTGGGGGAAGTCCACTCCCCTCCGAGGGGCCACAGCCCCGAAAGGGAGCTTCCGGCTCCCCCTCCTCTTCCACAGCAGCCTACCCCGGTGGACGGACCCCTTGCGGCCATCGTCCAGCAGCTGCAGACCTTGACCTCAGCGGTCCGGCAGCTTCAGCATCAGCAACGGTCCCTGGCCACCCAGCCGCAGCCAGGAACCCCCGCGACCCGAGCCGCGGGGCAGCGTGGGAGCCTGCGCTCAATTCAGGGCAGGCCATCCCATCCGAGGGCCGTCTCCAACCCTCAGGGGAGCCACCGAGCCCCCGCAAAGAGAAACTACTCCGGCTCGGAGGATCACGAGAGCCGATCCCCAGCCGACGAGGCCGAAACAGCGCATCGCAGCAAGCGACGCCGAGGCCAGACCTCGCGCCGAGACTGATCGGCGCCCCCTTCACCCGCAGTCTCGGTGGAAGACTCCACCGACGAAGCCATCAGGCGCCAGGCCGAGAGGCGCCTGGAGGAGCATGAGCGCCAGCTGGCGGAATTCGCTCGCCGATTCGCTGACCTGCAGAACTCATCAGCAGACCCGGCGGGCTACGACTCCCGCCCCACTTTCTCTGAAGAAATCTAGGTGGAACCAATCCCAAAACGGTTCCGCATGCCGCAGGTGGATCCCTACGACGGGACCACCGACCCCCTGGACCATTTGGAGAGCTATAAAGCTCTCATGAGGGTCCAGGGAGCCACCGACGCTCTTCTGTGCATCACCTTCCCGGCAACCCTCCGGAAGGCCGCTCGAGTCTGGTTCACCCACCTCGAGCCCGGATCCATTTGCTCCTTCCATCAGCTGGAAGGAAGGTTCGTGGCACACTTCGACGCTTGTCGAAAGGTGCCGAGAGAGGTGGACAGCCTCTTCTCCATCCGCCAGCAAGACCAGGAGCTGCTCCGGGACTACATCACCCGGTTCAAGACCGCGGCCCTGGAGATCTACAGCTTGGACGAGCCCGTCGCCATGCTGGCTTTGAAGCGCGGGCTCAAGACGTCCCGCCTGACCTACTCCCTGGACAAGAAGCCACCCAAGACGTACTCCGAGCTCCTCCTCCGCGCCCACAAGTACATCCGAGCGGAGGAGGCCGACCGCACCCGTCGAGAGTTGGACGGGAAGACTCCGAAGAAGCCGCTCCCGAGGGACGCCCCAGGAGCTCGGAGGCCTGGGCCGTCTGCCGACCCTCGCCCGAATCCAAGGCCGAGGGGCGAAGCCACTCCCGAGCGGAGGTACACCCCTCTCCTCGCACCCCGAACGAAGATCCTCATGGAAATCAAGGGCGAGCGCTACCTCCGCTGACCTCCTCCTCAGAACCCGAGGGCCGTCCGAGACAAATCGAAGTACTGCCAGTTCCACCGCGAGCACGGGCATGACACGGAGGAGTGTCGCCACCTGAAGCGGGAGATCGAGGAGCTGATCAGGAGGGGTTACCTCAGGAAGTTCGTTAAGAACGAGGCCCCCTCTGAAGGGCAGCCGTTCGCGGCCTTACCACCTGTCCCTGCGATCGATAATCGCCCAACGGAGAAACCCGTGGGCATGATCTCATGCGGGTCCGGTCGAGCGACGAAGAGGGCCCGGGAAGTCGGGAACCCGGAGAATGTAATCCCTCCCAAGGGGGGGAAGTTAATGATAATGTAAACAACGATGCCGTGGTGGTCGAGATGACCATCGTGAAGCATCCTGTACATCGAATCATGGTGGATAGTAGAAGCTCGACTGACGTACTTTTTTACGATGCTTTCTCTCGGATGAACTTGTCCCCTGATCAGCTGAAACCAGTGCACACCCCCCTGGTAGGTTTTACAGGGGACTCCGTGGGGGTCGAGGGGGAGATCACTCTCCCGGTCACCGCCGGATCCCCGCCCCGGTAGGCGACCGTCTTAATAACATTCACCGTCGTCAGGCTCCCTTCGCCTTACAACGTCATTCTCGGGCGTCCCGGGCTCAACCAACTGGACGCCACCATCTCCATGAGAAGGCTGTTGGTACAGTTCTCCATGCCTTCCGGGCTCGGGGAGATGAAGGGGATGACCCGGCCGGTCCCGCTCTGCCTTCAGACGGTCCCAGGCGCCAGGGGCACGGAGCTCGCCCAGGATATCGACGACCTCGATCTGAGAGAGAAGGAGCCCAGGGGAGGGCCCGATGATCCAGGGGATCATATCCTCCTGGTCGAGCCCCTCTTAATGGACTCTATGCTAGGAGGAGTGTGTTGTGTAAGAGTGGGATGCAAGTGTGTCGAGGGAAGTGTCGCCTGGTTAGAGGGAGTCTCTGTGTGGCCCTTCCGCCCGACCTTGCTCGAGAATGTTGGTGCCGCCGTGCTTCTCTTCTTGGTGGAGCCTGCAGTTGTGTTCAAGTGGAATGGCCTATGCCTTGCTTGTGTTGTGGTTGTTACCTCCAAGTTTTTTGTCAATTAGGTTATCGTTGGGCATTCATCTTGGGATCTTTCTCGAGCTGTCAGGCACGTGCGGCGGTGTCCCGAGGAGCCTTTCCCGATCCATGATAAGGGAAGCTGTCATGTGCTTTGACATTCCCCTTGGTCACCTCATTCCGAAAAACCTTGCAATGCCTCGATTGGCGGGCTGCCGTCCCTTGGATTCGAATCTCCGGGTTGACTTCTTTTCTCGGGTGGTCCAGACAGTTGGTGAAGAGCGTGGCACCTTGATCAGTGGATTCCTCCCCTTTCTAGTGTAACTGGCGGCTACAGGCGGTCAGTGCAGTTTGGCAGGTGTCTCAGTGTAGTCCTCGGGTGGCTCACTGGTGTCCTGGGATGGTGGTGCCCGCGTTCGAACTGGGGCTGAGCTGGAATGGCAGGGCTCACCCCGACCTAAACGCCCCGAGCTTGCAGGGTCACCTTGGTAGAGGAGGGCAGAGGGTGGGCCCGGTCTAGAGGGCTTGACCTCGGAGAGACTCTACGTGGCGGAGGAGGGCTGAGCTCGACTCCGACCACAGGGCTCGATCTCCGACGGTCTCGCTTTGGAGTGTAGAGTGCAGGCCCGGTCCAGAGGGCTTGACCTTGGAGAGGCTCCACGTGGCGGAGGAGGGCTGAGCTCGACTCTGACCACAGGGCTCAATCTCCGAGGGTCTTGCTCTGAAGGGTAGAGTGCGGATCCGGTCCAGAGGGCTCGACCTCGAAGAGGCTCCACGTGGCGGACGAGGGCTGAGCTCGACTCTAACCACATGGCTCGATCTTCGAGGGTCTCACTCTGGAGGGCAGAGTGCGGGTCCGATCCAGAGGGCTCAACCTCAGAGAGGCTCTATGTGGTGGAGGGCTGAGCTCGACTCCGACCATAAGGCTCAATCTCCGAGGGTCTCGCTCTGGAGGGCAGAGTGCAGCTCCGGCCAAGATATTCCGAGCTCGCGGGACTGACCTAGCGGAGGACGGAGCTCGGCTCGGTGTCTCGAGGGAGCTCAGCTCGGCTCAGCAGAGGAGTCTGGTCAGGATGATTGATGTGGCATCCGACGCGGTGGCCTCCTTTGATGTGGCGCCTGTCAGCTGCCCCAAGTCAGCGATCTCGCCACATCAGTAGGTATGTCTTGCAACCAACAAAAGAAGAATGTGCTACCTTGACAGTGGTTACTCAAGGCACATGACTGGAGATGTGGAGCAGTTCTCCTCAACTGAGTATCAAAGTGGTGGTAATATTATTTTTGGTGATAGTGGAAAGGGCAAAATTGTTAGAATCGGTAAAGTCCATATCACCCCTTCTACTTACATATATAATGTTTTATATGTTGATGGTTTAAAGCATAATTTACTTAGCATTAGTCAATTTTATGATAAGGATTTTAAAGTTGTTTTTGAATCATCTATGTGCATTATTTCTATCTTGATGACAATGTCATCAAGTTTATTGGTCATAGGCATGGAAACATTTATATGGTAGATCTTGATGATCTATATATTCAAAATGGCCAATGCCTAGTGGCCATGGAAGCTAAGATCAATGAAACTAGTTGGCTTTGGCATTGTAGACTAGGACATGCTAGCATGCATTTGATTTCAAATCTCTGTAAAAAGGATCTGATAATAGATTTTCCAAAACTCAACTTTGAAAAAGATAAGATTTGCACTGCTTGTCAACTTGGAAAACAAACAAAATCATCTTTTAAATCTAAAAGAGTAGTCTCTACATCTAGACCCTTAGATATGGACCTCTTTGGACTAACTAGAACATCCAGTTTGAGAGGTAAGAAGTATAGTTCTAGTCATTGTAGACGATTTCTCTCGTTTTACTTGGGTAATATTTTTAGCTCATAAAGATGAAACATTTTTTGCTTTTATTAGATTTCATAAAAGAGTTTTAAATAAAAAAGTTGTTTCAATTATTTTATTGAGAAGTGATCATGGTATAGAATTTGAAAATCATGACTTTGAAAAGTATTATAGTGAAAATGGAATTCATCACAACTTTTCTGCACCTAGGATACCTCAACAAAATAGGTTGGTAGAAAGAAAAAATAGAATACTTGAAGAAATGGCACGCACCATGCTTTGCAAAAATGATTTACCTAGATACTTTTGGACGGAAGCCATAAACACTGCATGTTATGTTTTAAATCGTATTTTAATCTGACCTATTTTAAAGAAAACACCTTATGAGCTTTGGAAGGGTAGAAAACCTTCAATCAAATATTTTCATATTTTTGGATGCTGTTATTTTATTTTAAATAATGGTAAGGATAATTTAAGCAAATTTGATGCTAAGTCTGATGAGGGTATCTTTTTAGGCTACTCTACATCTAGCAAGGCATACATGGTCTTCAACAGAAGGACACATATTGTTGAAGAATCCATCCATGTTGTGTTTGATAAAACTAACCAAAAGACTTCTAGAAAAGAAGATATTCTTGATGATGATACAGGTATCAAAGAAATGAAGAAGTGAACAACAACGAAGAATCCATCAAGGAGTAAGATAACAATGAAAGAGATCAAACATAAGGAGATGAAAACACATCTACAGTTAATTCTCTACTTAAAAAATGGAGGTAT
Source organism: Areca catechu (assembly GCA_021397845.1). Lineage (NCBI taxonomy): Eukaryota > Viridiplantae > Streptophyta > Magnoliopsida > Arecales > Arecaceae > Areca > Areca catechu. Next base: position 127,367,752 of record CM038049.1, read on the forward strand.
GCTCATGGATATCCCAAAGAACTTATCATTGGTGATTTATCAAAAGAAGTAAGTACTCGTTCATCTCTTATAAATATATGTGATTATTTGGCTTTTGTATCTCAAATAGAACCTAAATCTATAGACGAAGTTAAAAATGATTGCAATTGGATTAATGCTATGCAAGATGAACTAAATCAATTCAAAAGAAACAATGTTTGGACTTTGGTTGATAGACCTACTAATGTTTCAATAATTGGCATAAAATGGATTTTTAGAAATAAACTTGATGAAAATGATATTGTTACTAGAAATAAGGCTAGACTAGTTGCCAAAAGATACAATCAGGAGGAAGGAATTGATATTGATGAAACCTTTGCTTCTGTTGCTAGACTTGAGGCAATTAGGCTATTATTGGCATTTGCATGTTTTATGAATTTTAAATTATTTCAAATAGATGTCAAAAGTGCCTTTTTAAATGATTTTATCGAAGAAGTTTATGTTGAACAACCCCTTGATTTTATAAATCATGAATTTTCAAACCATATTTTCAAACATCATAAAGCTTTGTATAGTTTGAAACAAGCTCCAAGAGCTTGGTATGATCGATTGAGTTCATTTTTGCTTAAAAATAATTTTACTAAAGGTAATGTTGATACTACTTTATTTTTGAAATGAAAGAATGATGATCTTCTAGTAGTATAAGTGCATGTGGATGATATCATATTCGGTGCTACTAATGAGTATCTTTATCAAGAGTTTGCAAAGTTAATGCATGGTGAGTTTGAGATGAGCATGATGGAAGAACTCAATTTCTTTCTCAGACTCTAGATAAAGCAAACAAAAGAGGGGATCTTCATCAACCAAACCAAGTATACAACGAAAATATTAAAGAAGTTTAGGATGGACAGCACCAAGCCATTAGGTATGCCTACGAGCTCCTCTTGTAGACTTGACAAAGATGAATTAGGTAAATCTATATACCAAAAACTATATCATGGCATGATTAGTTCATTGTTATATCTAACTACTGGTAGGCAAGATATTATGTTTAGTGTTTGTATGTATGCTAGATATCAGTCTGATCCTAAAGAATCTCATCTTTTGGCTGCTAAACGTATACTTAGATATCTGTCTGGCTCTATTGATATTGATATTTGGTACTCTAGAGATTCATCATTTGAATTGATTATTTATTCTGATGCTGATTTTGCTGGGTGTAAACTTGATTGAAAAAGTACTAGTAGAACTTATCAGTTTCTTGGAGTCAATTTGATTTCATGGAGTAGAAAGAAATAAAATTTAATTGCTCTATCTATGATAGAAGCCAAATATATAGCAGCTGTAAGCTGTTGTGCTCAAATTTTATGGATCAAACAACTCGAAGATTTTGGCATTAAAATAAGACACCCATAAGATGTGACAATACTAGTGCAATCAATTTAACAAAGAATCCTGTGCAACATTCAAGAAGTAAACATATTGAAATAAGACATTATTTCATAAGAGATCATGTGCAAAACTCTAATGTGATGCTTGAATTTGTTGGTATTGATATTCAATTAACTAATATTTTTACCAAACCCTTGAGTGAAAAAAGGTTTAGCATGATCAGAAGAGAGATATGAATCATAGATCCCTTTTCTTAGAACTCTCTCAAATCTTGTTTTTGATCAATTCTTGTGCTAAATTTCATATTCTTTAAGTCCTAAACTTCTCATTAGAGCCCCCCCCTGATTTTTAATGATTTTTCCTAATTTTTTCTGGGATTTTCTTGGCCAAGTGTCGACACTTGAAAAATCCTAAGTGTCGACACCTGACCAAGTGTCGATACTTGATAAATCCCAAATGTCGACACTCGGGCGGAAAGTCCAGTTTTTTAGGGCATCATCCGAACCATTTGTTTTGTAACTTACCTCTTTCCTCCCTTGCTCTAGTGGTCCCCTAACTGTCTTAAAGTCACGGAACAGTGATCTTCCACCCGTGCCCTCCATTATTTGGTAAATCCCATCTCTTTTCCTCTTATTTTTCGTTTGATTTCCGATTTTTCCACCGATTCTTCATCTTTTTCCCGTGATTTTCCCTCTTTCCCATCGAAAATCTCTATTTCTTGGATTTGTGCTCGGGTTCTTGGGTCTTTCCACTTTTGGACCGATTCTTCACTTTATTCTTCCGGTTTTTACCTTGTTCTTCATAGATTCACTATTGCATTGAAGATTTTGGGTCGTTTTTCAACCCTATTTGATTTCTTCCCCCTTGAATCAAACCCTAATTGATTTTCTTCGAGTCCTTGTTGATTTAAATCAAACCAAGCTCTGATTTCTCTCTCTTTAGCTCACTTTCTCGACCAAACCCCTGTTTTTGACTCTATCCCCTATTTATTCTCACTTCTTCTCCTCTTGTTTTGACTGCTCAGTGTTCCATCTTTTATTTCCTTCCCTCAGCTAGTTATGGGACCTAAAAAGCAGTTGGCCTATAAAAGAAAACCAGCACAGGCTTCAACAGAAAGAAGAACGAAGGCAAGAAATGATGGAGGCCAGCCTAGCAGTTCAGTAGCTCCAGCTTCACCTTCAGCAGAGAGGATGTCTAGGAAGGTAGTTGCAGCGGGCAGACGAGTGGATCTTTATTTTTTCGACTGATAGGGCTTTCAGATTCGGCAGGTTCTATAGGATGCTGGATTGATTTCCTTCTGCACCATGCAGGAGAAGTATTATCCACACCTGGTGCGCGAGTTCTATGGGAGTCTTGATTGCCGACGGATGCTTTGGAGCACGACTGTCAGAGGCTTCCAGATTCCACTTTCATAGGAGGTACTGAGCCGCATCTGGGAGATTCCGCATCATGGGATTGTTGCTTCTATTATTGAGGATCGAGAGGAGGCATATAGATGCATCTTGGAGAGGGAGGATGTTCGTGGCATGGTTACGGTCACCGCAAACCAGTTGTCTATAGAGATGCGTCTGCTTCACCATATAATTTCCCGGATCCTTCTGCCGAAGACTGGGAGATTTGATTTCATCACAGAGCGTGAGTTGATGGTGATGACATGTTTGACTCAGAGGACATAGATTGATCTTCCAGCATTGATAATTGTTCAGATGAGAGATGTAGCCACTCAAAGGAGGCATTGCTTGCCCTGCGATATGGCACTTACACGTCTGTTTCGTGCATACAGTATTCCTTTAGAGGGGGAGACCTCCAAGGACATCCTCCACACGGACGTATATGATAAGCGGTCACTCCACCGTATGGGGTACAAGTTGGTTTATGTCCGTTGGGTGTGTAGAGAGTCTGGCCAGGAGCCAGATGAGGAGGATGAGATCCGAGATGCAGAGATAGGACCATCAGGGCCTGCAGTTACACCTCCCAGAGCAGCACCTACAGCACCCAATGAGTCAGTCACTCCAGCTCCAGCACCAGCCAGTTCTCCTACTACTCCTCAGTCCTCTACTATTGGTTCATCCTTTGAGGAGCTAGTCAGACAGCAGTTTACAGACATCAGGAGTGAGATGATAAGATTGAGTGTTCGCACTACTCAGTTGCGCATTGAGATCGAGGGTCTTCGAGCCCACACTGCTTAGGAGCACACTGAGGTGCATCAGACCATGGAGGCGGGATTTGTTCATATCGAGAATTTACTTAGATCTCTCCTACCTCCAGTAGTACCTGTAGCTCCACCTCCTTCACATGATGATGATGATGATGACCACCATGAGGGTCATGATGATACAGTTGGTGGTGGTAATAGAGATGGTGATGACGGAGATGAAAGAGCAACTGATGTTATTGATCATGACAGTGACAGTGATGATAGTGTAGATGACTATGAGTTGGTCAGTCGAAAGACATAGACTCCTGCTATTCCTCCTATTGATCCTTGTGACACACCGATCTCCACTGCTCCAGTTTTCATTACACCTGCTGAGACTCTTCAACCTCCTTCCACTCGTTCATCTAGGGTTGTACCCCATATAGGACCTTCGACCAGGACTAGGAGTTGTAGCATCTTAAAGACCCCTAGATCTCTAGTTCATAGGTCTAGGATTACAGGTCCTATTTCCTTTGAGATTCCATCTGATGAGGATTAGCCTCACAGATGTCTATTCTATTGTTGTTATGTTTTAGTACTTATCCTGAGTGTTGTTGTTGTTGTTTCACTATGGTACTTATCTGGTTATATGTTTCAGTGTATGCTAATGGTTCAGCAAGTTTTGTACTGAAAACACTCCTTTATATATTAATATTCCACTTGATTATTAATCTTAGTTCTTTTGCTAATGATGATTGAATTTATAATGTTTAAAATCTTGCTATGACAATATTGGTTCTGATACCCTACTCTTTGGCTCTGATACCTATTAATTATTGCAAAACTAATCTTGTATCATGGCTCTTCTATGTCTTAATGCATTTATTGAGGGAAAGTTTACTCCCTTTATTGCTTAATGATTAACAAAAAGAGGGAGTAAGATATAAAGATATAAAGTTTCAAATTTTAATTTTATTCTTCAATTGAAAAATGATTTGATAAAAAATATTTAAAATTGCTCTGATACGAAATGCTCTGATACAAGTGTCTCATATGCTCTGATACAAAAATATTTCATACCTTAATTACGAAATGCTCTGAAATGCTTTGATACCAAATATTTCACTGAGGGGGAGAGTAAATGTAATTTCCATACTTAACTTATACCTCTCCTCTATTAAAATTGTGTTGTATGAGCTTTAAGTTCATGTTTATGAAATATCATATCTAAAAATTGAATTTGAATGCTTATATACTCAAGATTTTGTCATCATCAAAAAGGGGGAGTGTTACAGCCGTTACGATGACATGGCGTGTCTCAGATTCCGCCGGGCGTGATCCAAACCACGTGAATTTTTTCGGCAGAGCGGGAACGGTCCAGCAAGGTCGGATATGGCTCCACCGCGGCCGAAGTCGAGGTCGGGCCAGGCCTTCCTGCTCCTTCTCCAGGTGGCACCCGAACACGGGTCCGCCTCGGTCGAAGTTGAGCGCTCATCTGCCGCTCTGTCAGGTGTCCGCCCAGGAGGGGTCCACCTTGGCCGAAGCCGGCAGCCCCTTGCTCCCTCACCGGGTGGCGCCCTGAGACGGTTCCACCTCGTCCGAGGTCGAGCCGGGCCTTCCTGCTCTTTCGCCAGGTGGCGCTCGGACACGGGTCCGCCTCGGCCGAAGTCGAGCGCTCCTCTACCGCTCCGCCTGGTATCCGCCCGGGAGGGGTCCACCTCGGTCGAAGCCGGCGGCCCCTTGCTCCCTCGACGGGTGGCGCCCTGAGACGGTTCCACCTCGGCCGAGGTCGAGCCGGGCCTTCCTGCTCCTTCGCTAGGTGGCGCTCGGACACGGGTCCACCTCGACCGAAGTCGAGCGCCCCTCTGCCGCTCCGCCAGGTGTCCGCCCAGGAGGGGTCCACCTCGGCCGAAGTCGGCGGACCCTTGCTCCCTCGCCGGGTGGCGCCCTGAGACGGTTCCACCTCGGCCGAGGTCGAGCCGGGCCTTCCTGCGCCTTCGCCAGGTGGCGCCCGGACACGGGTCCGCCTCGGTCGAAGTCGAGCGCTCCTCTGCCGCTCCGCCAGGTGTCCGCCCAGGAGGGGTCCACCTCGGCCGAAGCCGGCGGCCCCCTGCTCCCTCGCCGGGTGGCGCCCTAAGACGGTTCCACCTCGGCCGAGGTCGAGCCGGACCACCCTGCTCCTTCGCCAGGTGGCGCCCGGACACGGGTCCACCTCGGCCGAAGTCGAGCGTCCCTCTGCCGCTCCGCCAGGTGTCCATCTAGGAGGGGTCCACCTCGGCCGAAGCCGGCGGCCCCTTGCTCCCTCGCCGGGTGGCGCCCTGAGACGGTTCCACCTCGGTCGAGGTCGAGCCGGGCCTTCCTGCTCCTTCGCCAGGTGGCGCCCAGACACAGGTCCGCCTCGGCCGAAGTCGAGCGCTCCTCTACCGCTCCGCCAGGTGTCCACCCAGGAGGGGTCCACCTCGGTCGAAGCCGGCGGCCCCCTTGCTCCCTCGCCGGGTGGCGCCCTGAGATGGTTCCACCTCTGCCGAGGTCGAGCCGAGCCTTCCTGCTCCTTCGCCAGGTGGCGCCCGGACACGATTCCACCTAGGCCAAAGTCGAGTGCTCCTCTGCCGCTTCGCCAGGTGTCCACCCAGGAGGGGTCCACCTTGGCCGAGGCCGGCTACCCTGCATGGTGAGGCCGCCGAGAAGCAGGGGCACGAGTTTCGAGACCGCCCCTCGGGTAGCGCGTGCCGCACCTCGAGAGGAGCGCCGGTACGGTCGGTAGCAACGTGCAAAACCTCGTTTACATCGGCCCGACGGGTTCCGCAGCTGAGAGGCGAAGTCCTGGCAGACAGGACCCGGTAACAGACGTTGTCGACGCCTGGGAAGGAGAGCGCTCGCGCTCGGCCCAAGGTCTGGCCGGTGTCCTCCCTCTACCCTTTCCTCGCTGGGCTTGGCAAGCAAGACAAGGAGGCCGTTGAGTTCCTGGACTCGAAGGCGAAGGGGGAAAGAGAGAGAGAGAGAGAAAAGGAGGTGAAAGCGAAGAGGGAGCCTCCCAAGGGCGGGAGGCCGGAGGCAACGTGATGGGATAAAAGGATGGGAAAAGAAAGGCTGGAAAAAGAAAAAGGCACCAAGAGTAGGATCCAAGATCCCGAGAGGGGTCCCTTGGTGCAAGATCGGTGAAGGAACTTGGCCTAATTTCCACTCTTCCAGAGACCTTTTTTGCTAAGATAATCTCTAAGCCTGGGACTCCTTCGGGGGCCCACCTTGGAGATTCTGTTCCATCTCGCCGCTTTCTAACTTGACCGTCGGAGCTCCCTCGCCGGGACCCCTGGTCAGGGTTTCTGACCTTGTCTTGCAGGATCGGGAGCCCGGAGACCACGAGGCGAGACGGTCTGATCCCGCCACCAGCTCTAAAGTTACAGGCCGCGGCGGCGAGATCGGCAAAAGGGATATTGTTGGGTTTGCCCTTGATTTTGATGATTAACAAAACATTGAGTACATATTTTATACTAATATTTCAAATATAGTTATGAGTTTCAGGATATAGGCACATCAAATTCTCAAAAGGAAAGTGTTGCCGCTCTCGTCGCCGCGCCCGTGCCTCGGATCAGCCGATCCTTCCTGACCGCCTGGCGAGGGAGCCTCCCTTCCTGCGGAGAACCTGCAACAAAGGAGTTAGAAGTCCCTGGCCGGGGATCCCGGCGAGGGGGCTCCGACGGTCAAGTCAGTAGACGACGAGAAGGAACAGACTCTCCCCCCCGGGCCCTCGAAAGGGTCCCAGATTTAGAGAGTTAATTGGTGAAGGAAGCGCTCTGGGGACCGGAATTTCGGCTAGGCTTGCTTGCCGAACTCACGCCCAATGTTCCCCTCTCGGGATCCCTGGTTTCTCTCTCGACGCAAGGCCTTGTGCCGATGCTCCTCCCTTGTCCCTAGGCTAGTTTTTCTTACCTTGTCGTCCCCAGATTCTTCCTTCTTTATCCCCTTCCTGGCGCGCCAATCTGTCTCTTTCTGTCTTGGGAACCCTCCTCCCCCGTCCTCTTCTCTTTTCCCTTTTTGGTGAAGGGTGCCAGGCGGCTTTCCAACCTCGTCCGCCGGGCCCAGTAGGGAAAAGGCAAAGACAGGAGAGAAAAAGAGGGAGGGCGGTGCTGGCAGAGCGGCCGGTCGTCAGGCCTCGGGCTCTGTGAGAGCGCTCCCTTCCCCGAGCGTGGGCGCCAACCGTTTATGGGGCCTGTTCCGTCAGGATCGGGTCTCTCGGCTGCGGGACCTGTCGGGCCGATGCAAGTGACGTTCCGCGTGCCGCCGCCCTCCGTACGGGACGCCGTCTGGGATCGGTACGGCCCGAGGGATGGCCTCGGGACCTGTCTCTTTCCCCGGGGGCCTCTCCGTACGAGCGGTCTGACCTCGGCTGAGTTGGACCCGTCTCCGGGGGCCAACTGGCGAGGGGCGAAGGATCTGCCGACCTCGGCTTAGGTGGACCCCTCCTGGGTGGACACCCGGCGAGGTGGCAGGAGGTCGCTTGGCTTCGACCGAGGTGGGCCCATCTCTGGGTGGCCACCTGGCGAAGGGCGAAGGATCTGCCGACCTCGACTTAGGTGGACCCCTCCTGGGTGGACACCTGGCGAGGTGGCAGGAGGTCGCCTGGCTTCGGCCGAGGTGGGCCCGTCTTCGGGTGGCCACCTGGCGAAGGGCGAAGGATCTGCCGACCTCGACTTAGGTGGACCCCTCCTGGGTGGACACCTGGCGAGGTGGCAGGAGGTCGCCCAGCTTCGGCCGAGGTGGGCCCGTCTCCGGGTGGCCACCTGGCGAAGGGCGAAGGATCTACCGACCTCCGCTTGGGTGGACCCCTCCTGGGTGGATGCCTGGCGAGGCGGCAGGGGGCCGCCCGACCTCGGCCGACCTCACTCGGCCGGACCCCTCCGGGCCCGGGCGCCAATGAGGTAGTAGAGGAACTCCGGGCCGAGCTCGACCTCGGCGAGGGCGGTTTGTTTCAAGCAATCGTCGGGTGGTGCGGTACGCCGATCCTAGCTCTGCGGACGTGGCGCTGACTAGGCCAGGGAAACTTACATGCGGCTCGCTCGTATTCGACGATACCTGAGCCTGGCCACGTCACTTCACGGCTGTAACAGTTGCCCCCCAGCCCGCCGTTCCGCTGGGGCATCGCAGAACGGAACGTCGGGATTAAATACGGACATGACGTGGAGAGGCGAAGATCTTGTATCATAATTGCCACGATCCTCATTCGTCGTGGCTCGATGCGGCTGGAGACCTATGGGGAACCGCCACGCATCGCCCACTTGCCCGTAATCAATGCGTCGCTTCGAGGCAGAGGCCGTTACTCTGCTAACGAGGCGTCGGTGTCGGGCGTGCGCCCACGTGGCGACCATCCAGTGGTCGGAGGCGGAATGATGGGTACGGCTGCTGTCGGCTGAGTTTGAAAGGGAGGGGACTTTCCAGAATGAGGCCTTTTCCCTTGCTTCGTGGGCGGTTCGCTGCAGGCTAACAACTTTTGCTGCTTGCGCTCGTCTGTGCATTTTCGGTGAGTGCCTTCTTCTCCTTCTTCGGCCCCCCCTCCTTCTTTCGCATTCTCTGTCTGATTCCTTTGTCCTTTCCTTTTCCATGGCGCGCCGTCGCCATGTCTCCTCCAATCCGGACGAGGCCGGTCCATCCCGGCCGAGGACTCCATCTTCTTCCTCCTCGGATGAGGAGGTAATCCCAGAGGAGGTCCGCCGGCGTTTGCAACCCGGGGGTGTCACTATTGGCATCCCCAGGGGGATCCGGCCCCCTCCGGTTGCGCCTGTCGTGCCTCTCCGCTCTCTTCCTGCCTTGCCTTCTCTTCCTGCTCCGCCATCTCTTCCCGCCGGTCCCTCCGGTCATGCTTCTACCATGACCGAAGGTGACCTTTCTCTGCTCCGGGATGCCTATGGCATCCCGGGGTCTATTCGTCTCTTCGCTCCGCGGTCCGGGGAGCGCGTCACCATGAGTGGCCCCGGCCGCATTGCTTTCTACGAAGACTTCCTCCTCGGGGGTCTTCGTTTTCCTCTGCACCCTTTCTTTCTTTCCTTCCTCAGCCACTTCCGGCTCGTCCCGGCCCAGCTGGCTCCTAATGCCATCCGGGTCATTATCTCCTTTATTGTCTTCTGCCACTTTCACGGGTTCGTTGCCCGTTTTTCTCTCTTCAGGGCCCTGTTCACCCTGAAGAAGTGCTCCACCGATGACGGCTGGTGGTACATCTCGCCCCGGCCTAGGTGTCTCCGGTTCGACCTCCCTTCCTCGGTCAAGGGATGGAAGAGCCGGTTTTTCTTCGCTTCGGTCGACGACGTCGATTGGGCCTGGAGCGAACCGGACCGGTCGCCGAACCGGAATTCCCGAGTGGAGTCTGCGGACCAGGAGTCCTACGCCCAGCTCCTGAGTGATGTGGTCCCGGCGCTCGAGGTTCTGCTCTCTGAGCAGAACCTTTATGAGGCCGGCATCAGTCCCATCCGTGAGACCGGTGAGATTTGGCCCCGCATTGATTTCTGCCTCCCCCTCTTTCTTTAAGATCGAGCTGTCTGACCTTCTGTCTTTTTCATTTTGCAGGGATGAAATTTTCTTTGGAGAACCTCCTGGAGGGGGCGGCCCAGCGGGACGTCGTGGAGGTGGATGAGCCCGCATCGAAGAGGGCTCGTACAGAGACGAGCCGGGAGGTCGTGGCGGTGACCGTGCCCGACCCAGCTGCTGCCATTTCCCCGCCCAGGCCACCTCAGGGCGGGGTTCCTGGTACTTCGGCCACGTGGCCCGGCGGCGCCGCAGAGAGAGCTCCAGCGCCCGCCGCTCCGCCTGTCTCCGGGCCTGTCATCGCCGCCAGCCCGACAGCGCCGTCTGTGGCGACCGCCGGCCAGTCGGTTGCGGCTCCGTCTGAGGGGGCAGCTGCCGCAGGGGCCGGCCCGAAGGGTCCGGCACCGGTGATCTCCCACCGGGACTCGGTCATCCTCGACAGGGGACTGGCGGAAAAGATGATGGAGTACGCCTCCACCGCCCGGGACCGCCGAGCTCGGGGCGGCCGAGACTATGCGGACGCTCTGCTCGGTATCCTTCCTCAGCTGTTCACGGTAAGTGCGAGCTTCCTCTTCTTTCTTTTCTCTCTTCTTTTTTTTTTTTTTTTTTTTTTTTTCGAGGCTTTTCTGCCTCTGCTCTGATAGGTGTTGCCTTTGTATTGCAGATCGGGAACGACGTCCTCTTACTGAGGAATTACCTCGTAGGGAACGCCAAGAGGGACTCCGATCGGGAGCTGAAGCTCGGCAAGCTCGCGGCCGACGTGAAGGACCTGGTGGAGAAGGGGGCCGAGCTGCGAGCCGAGAAGCAAGCCCTTCAGTCCGACCTGACGCGTTCCGAGGAGCAGAACAAGGAGTTGGAGGCCTCATTGTCGGAGGAGCGGGCCTCCAACCAGCGTCGAACCGAGGAGGAGGCAGCGGAGAAGGCCCGCCTGCAGGCCCACTCCCAATGGCTGGAGCGCCAGCTGGAGGAGGCCCGGCGAGAGGTGGCCGCTGCGAAGGACTGGAGCGCCTACGTCAACGGGCTCCTGGAGGCGGCCAAGCGAGAAGCGCAGGAGGCCGTCCCCAAGTTCCGGGCCTCCGACGAGTTCACGTCGGAGGTCCGGGAGGCCGCCGTGGACTCCTTCCTGAAGGGGTTCCGGATGTGCCGGGAGAAGGTGGGGGCCTTCTTCCCCCACCTGGACCTGAGCGGGGTCGTCGTTGGCGGCCGGAAGCCAGGGGGCGAGAGCAGGGTTCCCGGCGCGGCCAGAGCGACGCCTGCGGCGCCATCGACCAGCGATGCCGCGGCCCCGGAACAGCCCCAGGAGCCGGCAACTGCAGAGGTTGAGGAAGCAGCGCCCGCGCCTCCGGCAGATGGTTCCGAACCCGCGCCCCAGTGACCCGGCACCATCTTTTTGTTCTATCTTTGTAGTTTTTGTTTTTTGGGGAGTCCCGGCCTGTCGGGGCTCCCAGCTTGTAGTAACTACTTATATTAATGAAGATCCAAGCTTTATCGAAACCTTGTTCGTCGTCTCGTTATACTTTTTCTCTTCTTTTCTTTCTGAGATGTCGGTCTGGAACACCTGAAGTAACTGCAGGCCTGGTCCTTCCATTGCTCAAATCGAAGGATGGGGCCCGCTGAGCCACGTCGCAGCGAGGCAAACCTTGAGCAGGTCCGATTTTGCGCTGCCTCCATGCTTGGGCAAACAACACGGTTTCTGCACCGTCTTCCAGACCGAAACTCGGGATCTCCAGACTAAGCTTGGTGCCGCAGGCTTTCTCAAGCCTTGCGCGGCTCACTGAGCTGTGCCCCGGGCTCGCGTGGGCGAACTGGGTTCGGCGCCACCTTCCAGGCCGAAGCCCAGGATCTTCCGGACTGAGCTCCATGCCGCAGGCTTTCTCAAACCTTGCGCGGCTTGCTGAGCTGTGCTCCGGGCTTGCGTGGGCGAACTGGGTTCGGCGCCATCTTCCAGGCCGAAGCCCAGGATCTTCCGGACTGAGCTCCATGCCGCAGGCTTTCTCAAACCTTGCGCGGCTTGCTGAGCTGTACTCCGGGCTTGCGTGGGCGAACTGGGTTCGGCGCCACCTTCCAGGCCGAAGCCCAGGATCTTCCAGACTGAGCTCCATGCCGCAGGCTTTCTCAAACCTTGCGCGGCTTGCTGAGCTGTGCTCCGGGCTTGCGTGGGCGAACTGGGTTCGGCGCCACCTTCCAGGCCGAAGCCCAGGATCTTCCGGACTGAGCTCCATGCCGCAGGCTTTCTCAAACCTTGCGCGGCTTGCTGAGCTGTGCTCCGGGCTTGCATGGGCGAACTGGGTTCGGCGCCACCTTCCAGGCCGAAGCCCAGGATCTTCCGGACTGAGCTCGATGCCTCAGGCCTTCTTGTCGAAGTTTTGGAGGGAGTGTGCGAACTAGGGAAGCTTTGTTATAGAAACTGGGAGCCTTACATCACTGGTAGTACATTCTCAGGTTCGAGGAGTTCCAAGTCCGGGAGAACCTGGCACCTCCCAATTCTTCCAAGTAATATGCTCCATGAGGGAGGGCTTCCGCCACCCGATATGGGCCTTCCCAGTTGGGTGAAAGCTTGCCACATTCCCGTGGCTGGGAGGCTTCTGCGCGTCGGAGGACCAGGTCCCCGGGATGAAAAACCTTCGGCCGCACTCGGGAGTTGTAATATCTGGCTACTCGTTGCCGGTATGCCGCCATTCGGATTCGGGCCTTGTCCCTCGTTTCCTCGAGTAGGTCCAGGTTGAGCATCATCCTGGCCGGGTTTTCTGTCTCGTCGTATTGCTCCACGCGCAGCGTGGGTAGGCTGAGCTCGATCGGGATGACTGCATCGGCTCCGAAGACGAGGTTGAATGGAGTCTCGTCGGTAGCCGTCCTCGGGGTGGTGTGATATGCCCAAAGGATGCTGGGAAGTTCATCGGCCCACCTGCCCTTGGACTGGTCCAGCCGCGTGCAGAGGCCCTGGAGAATGGTCCTGTTCGTGACTTCGGCTTCCCCGTTGGTCTGAGGGTGCGCCACCGAGGTGAAGCGATGTTTGATGCCGAGGTCGCTGCAGAAATCTTCGAACTCCCGACAGTCGAACTGGCGTCCGTTGTCGGTGACCACGGTGTGGGGGAGGCCGAAGCGGCAGACGATGGACTTCCAGAAGAACTTGGCGACGTTTGCTTCGGTGATTCTTGCCAAGGGCTCGGCCTCGACCCACTTTGTGAAGTAGTCGATAGCCACTATCAAAAACTTTCGCTGGCCGGACGCCGGCGGGAATGGGCCCAGGAGGTCCATCCCCCACTGGGCGAACGGCCAGGGGGCTGAGAGCTGAGAGATCGAGTTGGAGGGTTGCCGCTGCACCGTGGCGTGGCGCTGGCACCGGTCGCACTTCTTCACGAAGTCGGCGGCGTCTTCCTTCATTGTCTCCCAGAAGTAGCCTTGACGAAGGGCCTTGTACGCCAATGCCCTGCCCCCCACGTGGTTCCCGCAGATGCCTTCGTGAATCTCCTGGAGCACAAACTTGGCTTCTGTGGGTCCGATGCACTTGAGGAGGGGATAAGAGTAGGATCTTCGATACAGCTGTCCGTCCATCAGGACGAACCGCACGACCTTCTTTCTGATGAGGCGAGCCACCTCTCGGTCCTCCGGCAGGGTGCCGCTGGTGATATACGCAGCGTACTTGTCCATCCAGCCGGGCTCCTGGCCGACCTGATGGACCTCCACCGATGCTTCGAGGCTTGGGACCTCAAGTCGCTCCACATGAGCGCGTTCCAGCATCATGTCCGGCAGGGTCGCCAGCCGAGAGAGGGCATCCGCGCGAGCGTTCTCCCCGCGGGGGATATGGGAGACGTTGAGCGCCGGAACTTGGAAGCGCCCGCCTTGACGAGCTCCAAGTACTTCGCCATCTGGGGGTCGTGTGCGACGTACTCCCCGGATACCTGCCCCGCCACGAGCTGGGAGTCAGTAAAAGCTCTGAGGTTGGTCACGCCCAGCTCGCGGGAGACTCTCAGTCCGGCAAGAAGTGCCTCGTACTCCGCCTAGTTGTTTGTCGCAGGGAACTGGAAACGGAGTGCGCACTCAGCGACAACCCCGTCGCCGTTGGCAAGGATGAGCCCGGCTCCGCTTCCGCCGGAGTTTGAGGCTCCATCTACATGGAGGATCCAGGCGTCCTCTCCGGGCTCATCGGCGCCGACCTCCATCGGCCGGGCCGGGGGGCCCTCCCCGGGCCCCTTGCCCAAGCCTGCGCACTCGACCAAGAAATCGGCCAGCACCTGCGCCTTCATGGCCGACCTCGATCGGTATGTAATGTCGAACTCGCTGAGTTTTAGTGCCCACTTGGCCAATCGTCCCGAGGTATCGGGTCGGCTGAGCACCACTTTCAGCGGTTGGTCCGTCAAGACAGCGATGGGGTGCGCTTGGAAATAGGGCCTGAGACGCTGGGCAGACACTATTAGCGCAAAAACAAGTTTCTCGGGCCGGGAATACCTGAGCTCCGTGTCTCGGAGGAGTTTACTGGTATAGTACACCGGCCGCTGGAGCCCGTGGTCGTCGGTTCGGACCAAGACAGAGCTGACGGCCTCCGGGGTAACCGCCAAGTAGAGGGTTAGCTCCTCTCCCTCCTCGGGCCTGGACAGTAAAGGTGGGGACGCGAGCGTCTTCTTCAGCTCCTCGAAGGCCTGCTGGCACTCCTCGGTCCAAGCAAAGCCATTCATCTTCCTCAGCACCTTGAAGAAGGGACGGCAGCGGTCCGCCGACCTGGAAATAAAACGGCTAAGGGCCGCAACTCGGCCGGTTAGTTGTTGCACCTGCTTCTTGGAGGCGGGCTGCTCCATGTCCAGGATGGCCTGGACCTTCTCCGGGTTGGCCTCGATTCCTCTTTGGGTCACCATAAATCCTAGGAACTTCCCGGCGGAGACGCCGAAGGCGCACTTCGCCGGGTTCAGCTTCATCTGATGGCGCCGGAGGTTGCCGAACGCCTCCGTCAAGTCAGCCACGTGGTCCGAATCAAGTTTGCTCATTACCAGCATGTCGTCCACGTACACCTGCATGTTGCGGCCTATCTGGTCTTTGAAGATTTTACTGACCAGACGCTGATACGTCGCCCCCGCGTTCTTGAGACCGAAGGGCATCATCCTATAACAGAAAGTCCCGCGGTCAGTAATGAAGGCGGTGTGCTCTTCGTCCTCCGGGTTCATCCGGATCTGGTTATATCCGGAGAAGGCGTCCATGAATGACAGGAGGCGATGCCCCGAGGTGGTGTCGACCAGCTGGTCGATCTTCGGCAGAGGGAAGCTGTCCTTCGGGCAAGCTCGATTGAGGTCGGTGTAGTCCACGCAGATCCTCCACTTACCACTACTCTTCTTTACCATGACCACGTTTGCTAACCAGCTGGGGTATTGGACTTCTCGGACAAAATCGGCGGCGAGGAGCTTTTCTACCTCCTCGTTGATCGCCTTCTGTCTCTCCATGGCGAAGCTTCTCTTCTTCTGGCGGACCGGGCGGCAACCTGGGTCCACGTTCAGGCTATGCATGATGATCTCGGGCGGGATGCCCGGCATGTTGGCCGCCGACCAGGCGAACACGTCAGCGTTGGCACGGAGAAACTCCAGCAGGCGGGTTCGCTCTTCCTCGGGGAGCTGGGCCCCGACTTGCACCGTCTTCAGGGGGTCCGAACCGAGGAGGAAAGTTAGCAGGCGCTCCACGGGCCCTCCCCTGGGTTCCTTCTCTCTCAGATCGAGATCTTCAATATCGTGGGCGAGCTCTGCACTCCTGGTGCCTGGGACCGTCTGGAGGCAGAGCGGAACCAGTTGGATTGTCCCCTTCATTTCCCCGGGCCCGGAAGGCGTGGGGAACTGCACCAACAGCCTCCTCGTGGAGATGGTGGCGTCCAGTTGGTTGAGCCCGGGACGCCCGAGAATGGCGTTGTAAGGTGAAGGGAGCTTGACGACAGTAAATGTTATCATGACGGTCGCCTGCCGGGGCGGGGATCCGGCGGTGACCGGGAGAGTGATCTCTCCTTCGACCCCCACGGAGTCTCCTGTAAAACCTACCAGCGGGATGTGTACTGGCTTCAGCCGATCGGGAGATAAGTTCATTCGAGAGAAAGCATCGTAAAAAAGTACGTCGGCCGAGCTTCCACTATCCACCATGATTCGATGTACAGGATGCTTCGCGATGGTCATCTCGACCACCACGGCATCGTTATTTACATTGTCATTGATTTCTCCTCCCTCGGGAGGGATTACATTCTCCGGGACTTCCCGGGCTCTCTTCTCTGCTCGGCCGGACCCGCGTGAGATCATGCCCACGGGCTTCTCCGTTGGGCGGTTATCGATCGCGGGGATAGGCGGTAAGGCCGCGAGCGGCTGCCCTTCAGAGGGGACCCCGTTCTTGACGAACTTCCTGAGGTAACCCCTCCCGATCAGCTCCTCAATCTCCCGCTTCAGATGGCGACACTCCTCCGTGTCGTGCCCGTGTTCGCGATGGAACTGGCAGTACTTTGATTTGTCTCGGGCGGCTCTCGGGTTCTGAGGAGGAGGTTGGCGGAGGTAGCGCTCGCCCTCGATTTCCATGAGGATCTTCGTTCGAGGTGCGAGGAGAGGGGTGTACCTCCGCTCTGGAGCGGCTTCGCCTCTCGGCTTTGGATTTGGGCGAAGCTCGGCAGATGGCCCGGGCCTCCGAGCTCCCGGGATGTCCCTCGGGAGCGACTTCTTTGGAGTTTTCCCGTCCAGCTCTCGACGGGTGCGGTCGGCCTCCTCCGCTCGGATGTACTTGTGGGCGCGGAGGAGGAGCTCAGAATACGTCCTGGGCGGCTTCTTGTCCAGGGAATAGGTTAGGCGGGACGTCTTGAGTCCGCGCTTCAAGGCCAGCATGGCGACGGGCTCGTCCAAGCTGTAGATCTCCAGTGCTGCGGTCTTGAACCGGGAGATGTAGTCCCGGAGCAGCTCCTGGTCCTGCTGGCGGATGGAGAAGAGGCTGTCCACCTCTCTTGGCACCTTTCGATAGGCGTCGAAGTGCGCCACGAACTTTCCTTCCAACTACTGAAAGGAGCAAATGGATCCGGGCTCGAGACGGGTGAACCAGACTCGAGCGGCCTTCCGAAGGGTCGCAGGGAAGGCGATGCACAGGAGGGCATCGGTGGCGCCCTGGACCCTCATGAGAGCTTTATAGCTCTCCAAATGATCCAGGGGGTCGGTGGTCTCGTCGTAGGGGTCCACCTGCGGCATGCGGAACCGTTTCGGGATCGGTTCCGCCTGGATTTCCTCAGAGAAGGGGGGGCGGGAGTCGTAGCCCGCCGGGCCAGCCGACGAGTTCTGCAGGTCGGCGAACCGTCGGGCGAACTCCGCCAACTTGCGCTCATGCTCTTCTAGGCGCCTCTCGGCCTGGCGCCTGATGGCCTCGTCGGTGGAGTCTTCCACCGAGACTGCAGGTGGAGGGGGCGCCGATCGGTCTCGGCGCGAGGTCTGGCCTCGGCGTCGCTTGCTGCGATGCGTCGTTTCGGCCCCATCGGCCGGAGATCGACTCTCGTGATCCTCCGAACCGGAAAAGTTTCTCTTCGCGGGAGCTTGGTGGCTCCCCCGAGGGTTGGAGATAGCCCGCGGATGGGATGGCCTACCTTGGATTGAGCGCAGGCTCCCATGCTGCCCCGCGGCTCGGGCCGCGGGAGTCCCTGGCTGAGGCTGAGTGGCCAGGGACCGCTGCTGATGCTGAAGCTGTCGGATCGCTGAGGTCAAGGTCTGCAGCTGCTGGACGATGGCCGCAAGGGATCCGTCCACCGGGGCAGGCTGCTGCGAAAGAGGAGGAGGAGCCGGAAGCTCCCGTTCGGGGGTGTGGTCCCCTGGAGGGGAGTGGGCTTCTCCCACACGGCTGGTGGACGCCTCGCGACCACGAGTGACCACCATTGCTGGAGAGCGCGACACCTGCAGAAAGCTGGTTCCCATTAGGGGTTAGTGTCCTGCCCCCCTACCTGGCGCGCCAATCTGTTGCCGCTCTCGTCGCCGCGCCCGTGCCTCGGATCAGCCGATCCTTCCTGATCGCCTGGCGAGGGAGCCTCCCTTCCTGCGGAGAACCTGCAACAAAGGAGTTAGAAGTCCCTGGCCGGGGATCCCGGCGAGGGGGCTCCGACGGTCAAGTCAGTAGACGACGAGAAGGAACAGACTCTCCCCCCCGGGCCCTCGAAAGGGTCCCAGATTTAGAGAGTTAATTGGTGAAGGAAGCGCTCTGGGGATCGAAATTTTGGCTGGGCTTGCTTGCCGAACTCACGCCCAGTGTTCCCCTCTCGGGATCCCTGGTTTCTCTCTCGACACAAGGCCTTGTGCCGGTGCTCCTCCCTTGTCCCTAGGCTAGTTTTTCTTACCTTGTCGTCCCCAGATTCTTCCTTCTTTATCCCCTTCCTGGCGCGCCAATCTGTCTCTTTCTGCCTCGGGAACCCTCCTCCCCCGTCCTCTTCTCTTTTCCCTTTTTGGTGAAGGGTGCCAGGCGGCTTTCCGACCTCGTCCGCCGGGCCCAGTAGGGAAAAGGCAAAGACAGGAGAGAAAAAGAGGGAGGGCGGCGCTGGCAGAGCGGCCGGTCGTCAGGCCTCGGGCTCTGTGAGAGCGCTCCCTTCCCCGAGCGTGGGCGCCAACCGTTTATGGGGCCTGTTCCGTCAGGATCGGGTCTCTCGGCTGCGGGACCTGTCGGGCCGATGCAAGTGACGTTCCGCGTGCCGCCGCCCTCCGTACGGGACGCCGTCTGGGGTCGGTACGGCCCGAGGGATGGCCTCGGGACCTGTCTCTTTCCCCGGGGGCCTCTCCGTACGAGCGGTCTGACCTCGGCTGAGTTGGACCCGTCTCCGGGGGCCAACTGGCGAGGGGCGAAGGATCTGCCGACCTCGGCTTAGGTGGACCCCTCCTGGGTGGACACCCGGCGAGGTGGCAGGAGGTCGCCTGGCTTCGGCCGAGGTGGGCCCGTCTCCGGGTGGCCACCTGGCGAAGGGCGAAGGATCTGCCAACCTCGACTTAGGTGGACCCCTCCTGGGTGGACACCTGGCGAGGTGGCAGGAGGTCGCCTGGCTTCGGCCGAGGTGGGCCCGTCTCCGGGTGGCCACCTGGCGAAGGGCGAAGGATCTGCCGACCTCGACTTAGGTGGACCCCTCCTGGGTGGACACCTGGCGAGGTGGCAGGAGGTCGCCCGGCTTCGGCCGAGGTGGGCCCGTCTCCGGGTGGCCACCTGGCGAAGGGCGAAGGATCTACCGACCTCGGCTTGGGTGGACCCCTCCTGGGTGGACGCCTGGCGAGGCGGCAGGGGGCCGCCCGACCTCGGCCGACCTCACTCGGCCGGACCCCTCCGGGCCCGGGCGCCAATGAGGTAGTAGAGGAACTCCGGGCCGAGCTCGACCTCGGCGAGGGCGGTTTGTTTCAAGCAGTCGTCGGGTGGTGCGGTACGCCGATCCTAGCTCTGCGGACGTGGCGCTGACTAGGTCAGGGAAACTTACACGCGGCTCGCTCGTATTCGACGATACCTGAGCCTGGCCACGTCACTTCACGGCTGTAACAGAAAGTATCTTGAAGCTGGAAAAAATTCATGTTTTAAGAAGTCTTCTCACCATGAAAAAGGCCTAAAAAATGCTCAATTGTTATTTATATAAGTGCATCTAAAGTTTATTTATATATCCTTATATTTTTGGGAGATTTGGCACTCATTTTTGGCAATTTCAGGTTTAAGTGTCGACTCAAGCAGATCCAAGTATCGACATTTTAGTGAATGGCACGCAAAAATCTCTAACTGGCATGCCAAGTGTCGACACCTAAGTTCCAAGTATTGACACCTGGATTCTAAGTGTCGACTCAAGGCCTGAGACTTTTTGAAAATCCAGAACATGCCTTTTGAAGGATTTTTGGGTCAAGTGTCGATACTTGAGCTTTAAGTGTTGACACTTGAGAGCCAAGTGTCGACTCACGAGTTCTGACAGCTTTAACGGATCTATTTTTCTGAGTTACAGATTGGTCTTTTCAAGCTTCCAACGATTATTTTTGAAGCTCCAACTGTCACAAACCAATTTTTTGGAAGTTCTTGGTGTATTTAAGCTCTACCAAACTCTTTTATGAAGGAATTTTGAACTCCATTGAACACTCAAAAGTCAATATTCCCTCAATAACTTCACTTCAAAAGTCATAAAAGGAGAGATTCCCTGAAAAAGCTTACAAGCCTATCCTTTCACCCTTCCAAAAGGAGAGCTTGAAGAAGATTCCAAAAGAGAAGACAAGATAAGCATCTACTAGAGCCTCAAAGATTCACATTCTACTCTTTGAAGAGAATTTGTTGTGTTTTATTTATTGTATCTCTGAAATTCTTTTATTTGACCTAGCTTTCAAAGGTTTCTTGAAAGTAGGTTATTGTGGTTGTTGGTGAGCCAAAGAGACAAAACCAACTAGGGTTTGACTTGTGAGCCCGAAGCCAAAATAAGTTGTAAAGGTTGTTGGTGAGCCTAGGTGACAAAACCAACTTAGGTTTTGACTTGTGAGCCTTGTAAAACAAGTCGGCTGTAATCTTGGAGAGATTATAGTTAAATTTCCAAGGGTGCTTGGGAGTGGACGTAGGTGCTTGGTTTGCACCGAACCATTATAAAACTTGTATTTGTATGTGATTGCTCTTCTTGTTTATTGCTCTTAGCATTTAATCTTCTATTTCTGTAGCATATCATTGTGTTATTCATATTGCTCACAAACACATCAAAGCCTAGCACATAATTGCTTTAATTTTTTAAAGACCCAATTCACTCCCCCTCTTGGATTCCATTTTTGGGCAATAGAGTCGACTCCTGACCAATCTCAAGTCGACCCTAGAAGCCAAGTTGGCTCTCTAAGTCAAGATAGAAGCTATATTTTTTGGGCTGTAACTTGAGTCAATTCCATAGTTTCTTGAGTTGACTCTTGGATAGCTTAAGTCGATCTCAAATCTATTCGAGTCAACTCCACTACAGTTGATAACTATAATGACTAATACTATGAAGTATGTAGAAAGGTACATGATGACTATAATAGATTTTTTTAGCCTTTGCCGACCAAAAATATATTTTTGAATGTTTTAAGAGCTTTAAATGCTAACCAAATACATCGAAGAAGGAAGACAACAAAAAAAACAAAGAGAAAAAGTCAAGAAAAATTAAATGAGCTTTTAAGAGTGTGCTTCAACTTTCCAACCATTAAAAGCATAAATTTTTAGTTGGCTTTAAGAAGGAGGAGCTTATTAATTACAAAGTATATACAACAAGTCTCCAAGAGCTTCTCAATATTTTATTTTGCTCTTTGGGTTGGTTCAGTACACGTTTGTCTTCTTTTATGTCTAGTTATTTCTTGTGTAATGTCAATCGATTTATTGTCATAGTTATCATAGATATTTGCTAATTCTGGATCCACTATTAAACCTGTCAATATGAATCGGCCCGACCCGATCCTAATCCATATAGGCTGATAAATGGACAAGATTGGACTAGACCTACTTGTATAAATAGATCATGAAAACCCAGTCCGATCTGATCCTGTGCGGGCTGTGAGCTAGGACCAAACTAACCCATTTCATAATCCGCCATGGTATCGATGCCGACCTTGCGATGATGAGGTCCTTCATCGTGAAGGGGAGAACGAAGCCAAATCTACGTGGAGAAGGGTGAGCGGATGGGGGGTGCAGGGGTCGGAAAGATCCGAAGAGAGCAGGGAACGGTTACCCGAAGCCATGATGAGCATAATACAAAAGATTAAAAAGAGAGGTCTTATCGATGTCGAAGACCCAGACGTCCTTCCCGTCGCCTTGGAGATTGAGGCCCTCGGTGTACTTCACGGCCTCCGCGGAGACCAGTTTCGAGTCCTCACGATAGAGGCCACCGAGCAAGTAGTGGCAAACGTATGCTTTGCACGTGCCGGGATGGTCTTCCAGTCCCGCACGACTTCACGGCCTCCGCGGAGACCAGTTTCGAGTCCTCACGATAGAGGCCACCGAGCAAGTAGTGGCAAACGTATGCTTTGCACGTGCCGGGATGGTCTTCCAGTCCCGCACGTTGTTGGCTTCCACCCCGACGCGCCAGCTCACGCACGACACGCCGCCCAGCGGGTGCCCACTGGAGCTGGACAAGGGGCGCAGGAGGTGGATTGGTAGCGGGAATGCGGGGCCTCCCATGCACGAAGAAGCCTGGGACGAGGTAACGAGGGCGGCCAAGAGGACCATGGTGACGGCAAGCTCCATTGCGCTCTCTTTGGCGGTGCTCCACCACCAATGCCGCTGCGGTAAGTCTCTTCGACCCTTCCTCTCCAATGATCCGTCGCCACCATCACAATTCACAAAACGCTCTCTTTCTCCCACATTTTTCTCCTTGTATTCTAATCCGAAGCAACTACTTTTCTATGGGGATTCATCCGTCTCATTCCCCTACCCCGCTTTTATTTATTAGGTACAGGATTGGTTTAGGTGGGGTTTTGGGAAGGAGAAAGGAGTAGCAAGGAAGGGGCACTCCCCGCCCTTTTCTCCTAATCCATGGGCCACCGGAAGCGTAACCCTACCCAGCGACCCGCCGCCGCCGATGCCTCCTCCCCCTCCCCGGCAGAAGACGACGGCGCCCAGTCTTTCACCCTCTCCGGCATATTTACCTTTTTAACTGCAAGCTTTGGGGCCTGGATATACGGTGTTTATAGGCGAGGCTTGCCACACCTGAGGACGGCGACACACTCCTAGATTTTTTGTTTTCGCTTTTGCCGCATCGGACTGCCCATAATAATTCCGTATTTTTTTCTTGATCCATGTTGACCGGCTCTGTCCTAACCCAATTGAGCCTATAAATTATAGGGGCTGGACCAAAAATTTTGATTATATAAATAGATTAAATTTTTCAACCTGGTCTAGTCCATTTACAGAACTAAATGAACTGATCCATGGGTTCTAGTCCATTTTGACATCTCTATCCACTATATAGACTTCTTCTTGAGGATTATTTTTAGGATATCTAATTTTAGATAGCCCATTTTGACATCTCTATTCACTATATAGGCTTCTTCTTGAGGGTTATTTTTAGGATATCTAATTTTAAATTTTCTTATAGGTAGGATGGATGGGCACTTACTGGCAATATAGTCCAGTCCCTCGCATAAAAAATATTGAATCTTGGAATCAGCCTTTTTGATCAACTATATCATAGGTCTAAGAGGAGTATTCCTAATCTGATTATTATTGGCTTGATTTTCTTCTATTTTTTTTTTTATTTTTAATCTATGCTCTTGACAAATACTAGTTAGATTATTAATTTTTTTAGTAAGGCCATGAAGGAATGTAGCTATTTGGTTAGGATCTATCTTACTATCTGATTCTAAAGATTCAGAATGATATTTTGCTCTTGACCTGATGGTCATACAAGGATCACAATCAAGCTCTCTATTAAAATTTTAAAATGTGGTAACCAATATTCTAGAGAAATCTAGTACCAATCTAGGGGTCGATTTTACAATTTTCAAATACAAGTATCTTCCCTTTCCAGTCTAGTTCTCATATCTACAAAATTTATAATTTTTTGATAACCCTATTAACAAAAATTATCAAAAGAATAGGTGTTATGCAGTTTTGTAAGTTGCATATTTTTGCATGCATAAATAGAAGTTTCAGGTCAAGCTACCACAAATCCTAAAGCAGTTTCAAAAATTTTCACACAAATTTTTTAATTCGAGTCTAGTTCTTAAAAATGGGACATAGGATTTGAACAGAGGTCCAAAACCACTGATTGGAGAATTCTAGAATAGAAACTAAAAATTTAAAGTCTAATCTGGTATGGTTTTTAAAGCAGTTTCATGAATCCATAATCGTAGAAATGTTCGATTACAAGTCTATTTTTCAACAAAGTAATTTTTATAATTTTTGGAATTTTCTATGGATAGAACTTTTTAAAAAACTAAAGGATGCGCAAGGTATGCAAAATACTAAATATGCTGAATTTGATTTTTTTTTATAATTCAAATATACCTAACTTAAACTAAGTTGAGCTCTGATACCAACTTTGATATAGGATGGGCTAGCTATCCTAGACCTAATGACCATCAATTGAGATCAGTAGATAAATTAAGTACATAATTAAAGCAAATAAGAGCAAATAATCAAGGCAAGAATAAGACTAATTTAGATTCAATTAAAATTAAAGTCTGATCTAGGAAGTGATCCGATCAACATGATTAGTCAATTATTTTAAGAGATTGAATCGTTGGTCATTAAGAAATGACTACTACGTTAAGTTAGTTAAATTCAATTAAATTAGTTCTGATTGAATTAAAGATAGGATAGTTAATAAAATAAATTTTTAGTAATGATTTTAATTCCTAATCTAAACTATGAAAAATTCTCACCAAGCATGAGATGTCATGGAATCTTGGAAAGGGGAGATCAACCTGGGAGTAGTCGAGGTGGATGGCAATGAGTTTATGGGCAAATTAGGTAGGAAGTCTTCAGACCTGGTTCAACCAAAATTACAAGGAAATCAATTAAGGCAGAGAATAAATAGCCCAATAAATCCAAATTAGAAGTCAGTGCGGGATTCTGGTTTTGCTCTGATTGCATGTGGACTCTTTGATTATGCACATGATTTTATGATTCATGTGATCAAGTTCCCTGAAGATCAAATAGTGGTGAACCCAACTAATTGAATAACCAAGTCTTCTTCTTGTTTTTTTTTTAAAAATAGCTTGAAGTCGGCAGGTAAGAGGGACTATGCTTTGAAAAGCATGTAGGTTCTTTCCTGCTTTCACATTATGCTAGTGAAATAAAGCTTGGTGCAAGAGGAGGGAATCGATGGTTGATCACCGGTGTTCTCAAAGGTGGGTGTTCGGTTGAAGTGGACATCGGTGAAGCGGGCTATAGGGAGTCAATGTTGAAGCACACCAGTGGTGGGAGGTCGATGGAAAGATGGTGTGGTTCATGATCGGTGCACAAGCAAATCACACAAAGATTGGTTACGGCTTGGTTGACAACACAAGCGATAGCAGAGGAGCACAAGCACCTTGTCAAGGGGAGGAATCATGTCGGAGATGATGATAGAGTGATCGCTTAGGCGGCATCCATGGATCCGGGCATGTGGGTGCTTAGATGGGAGGTTTGACACGATTTGGAGATCAGAGGTTGGCAGTGGGCTTTTTGAATGGGAGGAAGGTGGCGGAGGTGGTGGCATCCTCTAGTGAGGATCCTCTCATGGACAGATGATGGAACTTGCCATGGGCTCTCTGGTTGGGGAGGAGGTAGCAATGGTGATCTCAACCGTTCGGTAGTCAGTGGATGGGGGTTGCAGGAAGAGGGGGTCATCGATGTCGGAGGAGAGGCAGCGATGATGGGCGGCATGGTGGTCAGCTCGGGTAGAGGCAGACTGTGGTGGGTTTGTGGTGGGCTGTAGGCATTGATCCAGGGAGGTAGAGAGGCAACGGATGTGGCATGGATGGTTCGTCCATAAGGAAGTGGGTGTTTGATGGCGGTCGTGAAGGCTAGGTGGCTCAATTAAAGTGGATTTTAATGGAGATTGTCATTGGTGGCTGGATGCGAGGAGCTGGTGCTGGGGAAAATTAGGAAGCTTTAAAGATGTGGGAAAGAAGGAAACAAAGGATGAAGGAGAAGAGAGGAAGAAGTAGAGAAGAAGGGGAAGAAGAATAGGAAGAAGAGAAGAGGAAGAAGGAGAATCTAGGAAAAAGAAGAACCGGGAGAGAGAGAAATAAGATAGAAGAAGAGGGGGGGAGAAGAAGATAAAGGGAAAAGGAAAAGGGAGGAGTTGGAAAAAAATCTAATATTTTTTTTTTAATTTCTTTGATTCTATTATTTCAAATACAAGAGTTCTTTAAATAGACTTTAGTCCTCGACAAGTTGGAAACCAACTTAACCAAAATTGTAGGACTCCAGACTATCTGAAGTAATTAGATTGATCTAAAACATGCTCCAAATTAACCCAATTTTCATGCTCTAAAATCATGCATGAGCTGGATACAAAATAATAAAATAAAAATAATATGCCCAATTCCCATACATCCAAAATAAAAATAAATAAATAAATATATATATATGTCTACTCAAGGGTGTGCATATGCATATGTACTGGATGATGTCCTCATTAGGTTTCTGGCCGGTGCTCCTCTTTTGGCCAATGCTCTTGATATCTTCTATTAAGACTTCATGTCTGCATAATGTCAAATACAAAATCCAGTTAGTTGTAAGTGATCTAACTAAGAAGGGACACAATAACTCTCACCTAAAGCTCATACTGAATTGATCCCGGCCTCATATAAGTTTTATTCTGAAAATAGTTCTTCTTTTGGGATCTTTGAGTTAAGGAGTTGCTCGTAAATCTCTTGGTCGGCAGGCTCCACCTCATAATCTTAATTAGGGGACTTGTTCGGGTCATTACAAACTCAATTGATCCCTTCATAGAAGATAAAGAAGAACCTACTCTTCCATCCCTTGATGGAAGAAGGCAAGTCAAAGCGAATTGTCCCTTGATGAGGGGCTATGAACCATCACCCCTTCTCTATCGAGTAGCATTTTAGGATAAAGATTGCCCAAACAAAGAAAATCTTAAGATGATTCCATGAAAATGATAGAGGACTAAGAAAGAGCAGATGGTCCAAAAAGAGTTTGAAGTGAACTAGGCTAGAACGAGGCGCTATTGATCGACTAGTATAAGAATAAAAGGGTGAAATGGAAGATAAAGATGTTGAGTCCCGTGTGTTGTATCCAAGGCATCTGGATTCAAGTTTTGGGTCTTTGTCATATTGGTTATGATGTAACTAGGGCTAGGAGTGAGTCCGGTAAGAGTCCTAGGAGATAGACTGTGTTACAATGTTTATTGTTTAGTCTGTCTGTTTGAGTTGCTCGCTAGATATGCGAGTCGGCTTGATGGTTCTGCGAGTTGGCTCAATGGTCCTTCGAGTCGACTCGGTTGGTGCCATAGCACGGGGGTCTGGGTCATGCCTATAGTCGAGTTGGCTCGATTTCTAGGAGTTGACTCTAGTTCTCAGGGCAGGTATGAAGACACTCTAGACGAGTCGGCTCGGTTTGGAGTCGGCTCGTATTCTCAGAACAGTTGAAGGAATGGTCTGTATGAGCCGACTCGAACCATGCGAGTCGACTCGGATGATAGGTTCGCTATTTTGATGCTGTGCCGGTTGGGAGTTGGTTCAAGGGGCTAGGTTTGGTTTAACTTAGGTATATATATATATTGTACGGTCTTAAGAGAGGAGAGGTTCGAGTCTTCCAAGAGGTCCTGTAAGCTATTCACACAAGAGATAATATAAACCCTTATTTTTCTCCCTAAACTTCTTCTTAATCTTGATATATTATTTGGTCGATCTTCTTTACCCTGATCTCCTAAGATCTGTGGTATAGAGTTCACGTCAGGCTTGTTGCGTCCGCTATAGTCTCTTCACGGTGCTTTGTGTTTGAGATGGTGTAAGTGGTCTGGACGAGGTGATCTCATCCGGTGTGTCACGACAGTTTAGTATCAGAGCCAGGGTTGCATGGAGGAAAGAAGATCACTACTGGGATCAGGTGCGGAACAGTTTTGATCAAAACATCAAGGTGAGTAGTTGGTGTTGTTGATTTGATAAAATATGTTGATATGGTATCTAGTAGTATCAAGGCAGACTTTGGAAAATTCGATGGCAAGGAAAACTTCACCCTTTGGCAGCAAAGGATGAAGGATTTACTCATACAGAACCAGATCTATAAGGTGTTAGTACGAGAGAAGCCAGAGAAGGTTAGTCGGGAAGAATGGGAGGAACTAGAAGAGATAGCTTTTAGCACAATCAGGATGTGCTTGGCTGATCAGGTTCTATCTGAGATCAGTGAAGAAACCACGGCAAAGGGTCTTTGGAGGAAGTTGAGAACACATACTTGGGCAGGAATATGACGAACAAGTTGTGGTTAAAAAAATAGCTGTACAGCTTGCGGATGTCTGAGAGAGGAGATATGATTGCTTATATCCAGAAATTCAATCAAGTGTGCTCGGATGTTATGAGCCTTGATGTGAAGATAGATGAGGAGGATAGAACTTTCCTGTTGCTGTGTTCACTTCCAGTATCATATGACGGTCTCATTACAACTCTGGTGTATGAAAAGGAGATATTAAACTTCAAAGAGGTGGTTGGAGTTCTCAGGTCTAATGAACAGCGAGAAAAGCTATGTAAAGGGAGTTCAAGTTCAGAGGTTCTTGCCATGAATGAGAGGCAAGGAAGGCCAAGGGATAGGACTTGAGGAAAATCAAAAGGTAGGTCTAAATCCCGAGGTAGTCAACAGGGCTGGAAGTGTTTTAAATGTCATCAGCCTGGTCTTCTGAAGAGGAACTGTCCACTTTTGAAGAATGAGAACGTGAAGGGCTTTTCCAAAGGAGATTTGATCAGTGGGAGTGGTGCACATTCATCTGAGGATAGTGATGGTGATTTACTGGTTGTATCAGATGGAGCCATGGAGTATGACAGTGAATGGACATTGGATTCAGCCTGCTTATTTCATTACACTTCACACATGAATTGGTTTGCTTCTTATGCCAAAGCAAATGATGGAAGTGTGAGTCTTGGAGATGATCACCCATGTAAGGTTGCTGGTGTTGGTACAATCAGGGTAAGAATGTATGATGGAGTCATACGGACGCTTACCAATGTCAAGCATGTGCCAGAGCTGAAGAAGAACCTGATTTCCCTAGGTTATTTGGAAAAGCAGGGGTATGCCTTTAGCTGTTCACCGGGTAGTGGATGCTTGAAGATAACCAAGGATGCCTTGGAGGTGATGAGAGGAAGGAGACTGAGCAACAACCTTTATAGGATGGAAGGCTCAGTTGTGACAGATAGTGCGGAAATCCTTGCTGTAGCACAGGAAGAGCAGTTTACCTACCAGCTATGGCACTATCGGATGGGTCACATGATTGACCGAGGACTCATGGAACTCTCCAAGAAGGGTCTAATTCCAGCACTTAGAAAAGAGGGAGATGATCTATGTGAGCCTTGTATTTATGGCAAACAGCACAGAGTAACATTTGCCAGGAGTACCAAGCTGAGTGAAGGAGTTAGTTCACTCAGATGTATGGGGGTTGGCACCCGTATCAGCCAGGGGTGGAGCAAAATACTTTGTTACCTTCATCGATGACTTCTCCAGGAAGGTGTGGGTATATCTGATCAGGAAAAAATTAGAGGTATTTGCTTGATTCAAGGCCTGGAGAGCTGAAGTGGAAAAGAAAACAGGAAAACCAGTTAAGTGCCTGCGGTTTGACAATGGAGGAGAGTACACATGCTTTGAGTTTAGAAGCTACTGTGAGGAGAATGGCATCAAATGCCAATTCACAGTGAAGATGACTCCCCAACAAAATGGTGTAGCTGAAAGAATGAACCGGACATTGACAGAGAAGGCCAGGAGCTTGAGGTTGCAAGCATCACTGCCCAAGGTTTTTTGGGGTGATGCTATAACCTTTTCTTGTTTTCTTGTAAACAGGTCCCCAAATAGAAGAATCGATGGAGGCATCCCAAAGGAGGTCTGGAGTGGGAAGAAGGTGAAGCTTGGTCACCTAAAAGTTTTCAGCAATCCAGCATATGCACTGGTGGAAGGAGCCGAAAGGAATAAATTGGACCCAAAGTCATGCAAACTGGTATTCATTGGATACCCAAGGGACGTGAAAGGATACCTACTGGTGGATCCTCACTCTTAGTGGTCCACAATCAGTAGGAATGTTATCTTCGATGAGAGGAGCCTTCTAAGGAAGTCCGGTGTTGTAACTGGAGTTGATAGGTTTGTGGAGGATAGCAGATCTCGATTTCTGCAGTCAAGAGATGAGCCATCAGTTTCAGCCTCAAAATAGGTTCACTTTGAGGCGGTGAGTCACAGTCACATTCCCACACATATGGAGAAAATATGAGGGGGGACTTCTGACCAGGAGGATGTGCAGGAGGAGCCAGAAACTGTAGATTTGCAGGACAATCCAAGAGGTGTAGCACTGCACAAGCCCAAGAGGAGTATCCATAAACAGGTGCGATACGACATAGATGAGACCATCTCACGCTCTCATCTCTGCCAGTGGAGATCCAGAGACATTTGAGGAGGCAATGGATAGTTCATATGCGAGATCATGGATGTAAGCCATGATGGAGGAGATGGACTCTCTTCGGAAGAACAAGACATGGTAGCTGGTGGATCTACCAAGAGGGAGTCGACCCATTGGCTTCAAATGGATCTTTACAAGGAAGGAGGGAAATTCAGAGCAAGGTGGAGTGAGGTACAAGGCTAGACTGGTAGCCAAGGGGTACTCACAGAAAGAAGGAATTGACTACTCTAAGATCTTCTCTCATGTTGTCAGGCATACGTCTATCAGGGTGCTGTTAAGCATTGTAGCAGCTCAAAATTTGGAGCTGGAGCAGATGGACGTGAAGACAGCATTTCTCCATGGATATCTTGAGGAGAGTATTTACATGGAGCAGCCACAGGGGTTCAAAGAGCCTGGATCAAAGGAGAAGGTATGCTTGTTGAAGAAATCATTGTATGGGTTGAAGCAGTCACCAAGATAATGGTATAAGCGGTTTGATACCTTTGTGAGAAGCATTGGCTTTCCAGGTGCAATTTTGATCCATGTGTGTATATAAAATCTTTGGAGGATGGATCCAAGGTATATCTACTCTTAAATGTAGATGACATGCTGATAGCATGGAAGAGTAAGAGGACAGTGCAGGATTTGAAGGCAAGTTTATCTCGGGAGTTTGAGATGAAGGACTTGGGGGTTGCACGGAAGATTTTGGGCATGGAGATTTTTAGAGATCGAGCCAAGAAGTTGCTGCATTTATCTCAAGAAGGATATATTTGAAAGGTACTAGAGAGGTTTGGAATGAAGGAGGCCAAACCAGCAGTGCTGCCACTTGCAAGACATTTCAGACTTTCGAAAAGTATGTCACCACAGACTGAGGTGGAGGCTCAGGAAATGGAGAGGGTGCCTTATGCATCTGGCATGGGAAGCCTAATGTATACTATGGTGTGTTGTGGGCCAGATCTAGCCCATGCAGTGAGTCAGGTGAGTAGATTCATGGCGTAGCCTAGCAAGGAACATTGGCAAGCACTTAAGGGGATCTTCAGATACTTGGTGGGATCAGTTAGAGTGGGCATCTACTATGGACAGCATGGAGGTGCTATGGAACACTCTAACATAGCCAAGGTTGCCAAGGGGTAGATGGAAGGCTTTGTGGATGCAGACTTTGGTGGAGATGTCGATACCCGTCGTTCCATAATAGGTTTCATATTCAGCATGAATGGAGGACCTGTGTCTTAGAGGTCTTGTTTGCAGCTTATAACGACGTTATTTACCACTGAAGCAAAGTATATTGGCATCACGGAGGCAGCAAAGGAGGCTCTATGGCTGAAGGGATTGGCTATGGAGATGGGCTGCAAACAGGAGGCTGTCAAGGTGTATTGTGATAGCCAGAGTGCATTGTTACTTGCACAGAATTCAGTATATCATGCCAGGACGAAGCACATCGACATCAGATACCATCGGATTAGAGAGCTGGTGGAGGAAGGCGAGGTGGAGCAAGAAAAAGTTTATACCAAGGAGAATCCAGCTGATGTACTGATGAAGGTTCTTCCAAGGGATAGCTTTCACAAGTTTATGGGACTGATGCGGTTGATAGACAAGAGGGAGTTGACCGAAGCCTTGAAACACCAAGGTGGAGATTGTTGAGTCTCATGTGGTGTATCCAAGACATCTGGATTCAAGTTTTGGATCTTTGTTATGTTGGTTATGATTTAACTAGGGCTAGGAGTGAGTCCGGTAAGAGTCCTAGGAGATAGACTATGTTATAATGTTTATTGTTTAGTCTGTCTATTCGAGTCAGCTCACTGGATCTACGAGTCGGCTCGATGGTTCTATGAGTCAGCTCGATGGTCCTTCGAGTTGACTCGGTTGGTGCCACAGCACGGGGGTCTGGGTGATGCCTCTGGTTGAGTCGGCTCGGTTTCTAGGAGTCAACTCTAGTTCTCAGGGCAGGTATGAAGACACTCTAGACGAGTCAGCTTGGTTTGCTGGAGTCGGCTCGTATTCTCAGAATAGTTGAAGGAATGGTTTGGATGAGTCGACTCGAACCCTGCGAGTCGACTCGGATGACGGGTTCGCTATTTTGATGCTGTGCCGGTTAGGAGTTGGTTCAACAGGCTAGGTTTGGTTTAACCTAGTTTATATATATATATTGTATGGCCTTGAGAGAGGAGAGGTTTGAGTCTTCCAAGAGGTCCTGTAAGCTATTCACACAAGAGATAATATAAACCCTTGTTTTTCTCCCTAAACTTCTTAATCTTGATGATCTTCTTTACCCTGATCTCCTATGATCCATGGTATAGAGTTCACGTCAGGCTTGTTGTTTCTACTATAGTCTCTTCACGGTGCTTCATGTTTGAGACGGTGCAAGTGGTCCAGACGAGGTGATCTCATCCGGTGTGTCATGACAGAAGACCTGCTTGAAGAAATGCCTCATATAAAATGATTCCTCCTTCTGAGCTGGAAGTTACTCTATGGTCTGGGTCTAGGCCAGTGATCCTAATATGGTATGGGATCCTTATATTCTTTGAAGATGGATAAGGTCACCCTAGACATGGTCTATGCAATGCCCACTGGGCCGACAAGGGCCTGAACTGATGTAGGGGCCAAAACCAGCACATGAGTTAGACCTGAAGTGAATCTACTAGTCTGCCATACTATCCTAAAAGGGGATTCCTCCTCTTCTTGGTCTGAGGGGTCAGGCCTATACAAGTATGGTTCTTCCAGACCTAGAAGATCAGAAACATGGCTCACTAAGTGCTCATCACCCTCAGATGAACTCATGGTGCTGGAAAAGAAAGAAGATGAAGCCCTAATAAGAGGGGGAGTACTTGAACAAAGACAAGGACTGTTTCATACAGTCCTGCCTAGAGAGCCTTGAGGACAACCTAAAAAAGATAAGAGTAGAGGACAAATAATGGGAAGGATGGCGAACCTAACATTAGAGAGGGCTTCCAAAAGTGGATTGGGGTTTGGAATCTCTTCTCCTAATCACCTCTCTATAGGCTGATGGAGAAGAAACCTTTGAAGCGATGCTAGAGACTCATTTTAAACTAAAGATCCCAAAAGCCAAGATCTTATCCTCTCCCGCATGTCCCCTGGGATTTTAGCAAGTGGCATGCACTCAATCGCAAGCATCACATCGCCTCAGGCCCATCCCACCTCCCTTAATGCTTGATCTCGGGAGGTGCAAACCAATCATTTCGAATCATCGCCTATGGGCCATGTGGCAGCCTCCCACCAGTCAGTAGAAGACATGCAAACTATCCTTTATGCTGAGAATGGAATATGACCCTTTGGGTAGGCCATGTCAGGGACTTTCTCTCTCCCATGATGAGAGCCCCAAGATAGCTGGTGGCAACATGGCAAGTTGGCCTACCAGCATTCAGATTGGATCCATGTTAGCACAGCTTCCCAAGGTCATCAGGATGATTACTCCCATCGCTCAAAGATGATAAAAGTGAAGAGCCCTTTGAGTCAAGAGTGGGGGGCATATAATGTGGCAGTTGTTGATGTGGCATTGAAGGCTTCCTATGCCATCGGCCATGGCAGGTCATGGCATCTGACATGGTGTTACTAGGTATCCAATCAGGGGCTTGAATTCCAAGGCCAACTAGTTGCATGTCAATGAATGACTAGTGATAAGTCCCTCTAGCTAGCAAGTCTTACCCAGGCTAACTAGCAATTTCTAGGTCGTGTAGTGGGAATCGACTACTATAGTTTGGCATGACACACTCACTCTTAAACATGTCAATTTCCCTTCCGACTTCAACCAGCTAGTCAGGCTTGTCAACCCAGAGAACTTGGGTGCATGGCTAAGTCTGCCTTGCTAACCGATGGCTACAACATCTAAATAATTGGTAATCTAGCCAATCACAACTATTATAGCATAAATCATGGAGAATAGGATCCTAACAGACTTTGGTATCATAATGAAAAAGATTCCTTTGATTGATGCACCAGGGGATAGGATTTCGCTACCTCAGCTAAGTTTGTTATGCTTGTCAGAGATTAACACCCTGGTAGCAATACCTTGTTATGCCATGCCATCATATAAATAGGTAAGAGGGACCTTCGGCCCAGGTACATTCCATACGTTCCCACATGACCACTTGCATAGTCACTAGAGCACCATAGGTTCTTAGCTCTAGCTGCTATAGCCTCTCATTATCCATACATTGACTTGAGCATTGGAGTATCCTTGTCAGTAACCCCAGCCCACGGGCCTTCTTGTAGGTCATCGGAGTGGAATGATGGGATTTAATCTCCTCTTCCCTCAAAGAAGATCCAAAGTATTCATCTTTATTACTGGAGCTCAGTGATGGGCAACCAAATGGCAACAATATCCATACCTAGACTTGATTAAACCTTGTATCCATACCCATATTATACTTATGGGCAACCAAATGGCAACAATATCCATACCTAGACTTGATTAAACCTTGTATCCATACCCATATTATACTTAAAAAGATTAGCTAAAATCCCAGGTAGAAATTAGATATTCAATGAGATATTTGTTACATTTTTTGAATGTGTTTCATGATAAATCTCATGAACTATTTTGGAATGTTTTTCAAAATGATATCTCATGAACTATAAATTTGGAAAAAGTGATATTGAAATATAAAAAATTATATCTAAAAAAGGGATGCCTCCTAAAATATTAGTTTTGTTGTTGCTAGCTCCCAACCAAGATCAGGATTGCTAGAGGAGTGGCACTTACAGGCTGAACCTGCAAGAAACTTTTCGATGGAGATTACTCTAGTGTGAACCCTCCAACCCTCATGTTAGGAACTAGGAATAGAAGGAAAAAATTAGGAGTGGAGTCATGGATTCAAGGTGTCTTATCCTGGGAGCTCTCATGAAGCCCTTTTTTATAGGTGAAGCCCAGGGCCTTTTTGGGATGAAAAGATCCTAGAAGGGTTTGGTAGGATATGATAGTTGCTAGAGATCCAGTTGTATAGAGCCTTCAACAAAATCATTCCTGGCCATACAGGGTCATATCCTTTAATTAGAGTTTTGTCTCTTGTACAGAATTAGCCATGCTCTTTAATTAGGACATTGAACTCTATGTAAAATTGGCCATGCCTTTTAATTACAAAGAATTACTAGAGGTTATAAGGTATGGCCTGATTTCACTGCCACATAAATGGGTGCATGGAGATGAGTATTGGTTGAACAATCCTACGGGTCTTCCAAGGGACCTTGCAACTAGCCATTTCAACCAGGCAAAAGGACCTAGGGTCAACCCACACATTTCTGTTAAGGCCTAGGATTGGTCAGGATGAGGGAGCCTAGGGCATAACCCTACCTTGCCCAAGGGGTGATGGGCCCTGGTTGATGGTGCCAAGGTTTAGCCTATGAAACCTTAGGATCCCAAGGGGGCCTTCCCCCCCTCCGCGCTAATCAAGTTTCATTACCTAAGCATTCTTGTAATCAAGAAGCAAAAGCATTAAAAATATCATATAGTAGTCGATCTCAATTTATATATATATACATGTACATACATACATACAGGGACAAACTTGGATAAGGTCAACCAAATTTGGGCTCAAATCTAGTCAGGTCAAATGTAGACAATGTCGTCCTATATTGATGATCTAGATCATTGGATATGATTTACTATCTCAAAAATATTTGTATATAAAAAATCATATGATTTGGAGACCCCTAGCCTCTGCATTAAGTAATCAAAAATATATTTAATTTAATTTAATTTAATTTAGGCTATCAATTTTTGACTAGTTGATACATAAGCTAGGTGTTAGTGAAAAATATGATTAGGCTAGCAACATGGGACCCATAATAATAAATACGATCCATCAATCAGACAACCGATTGCTTGCATGAGCTGCTGACCATATTTTGGGCCAAACCATTATAAAACAAACAAGACTACTGGCCATTTGCAAGGCACTTAGCTAGAAGCCCTTGGATAGATAACTAGTAGTGGTTGACTCCTATGCCTAAAGATATTAGCAGTCCTGCCTAACATTCATAAGGTGCTCAACCAAAATCCCTCGAGTGAATATTAACAGAGGCCAACTCTTATGCCTGAAGGCATCAGCGAGCCTCACCGACTGTTGACAAGGTGCTCGCTAGAAACCCTCAGGCAAATAACTAATAGAGGTCGACTTCTATGCCTGAAGACATCATCGATGCCCGCTGACCATTTGGGAAGTGCTTAGCCACAAGCCCCTAGGCTCAGCCAGGCCTTAGGCATCCCACAAGTACTCTAACTAGCAAGACCTTGATAGGGCACCTATCTTAAGCCCCTAAGGCATAGTGCTATGACATTCCCGACTATAGCTTCCACCACGTAGCTAGTTCCCTATCACGTTCTGAAAATTCTCAAATTATTGTCAGATTTAAACAAATGAGGGAGGCATGCTTGGACTCTCCATATTCTAGGCCACCATTTAATGAAGTGTGCCACATGATTGAGCTAGAGATAGAGAAGCATTTATAAAGATAGGATACACTTTATAGACAAGAAAGTCTTGGGCAACATGCGGGAGTTTCTATCGCCTTTTGCTAGATCCAACGGGATCTTGGTTATGCCAAAATTGCCCCTAAATCTCAGCCCATAAAAAGGACTCCAAGTGAGTCACCAAGGTATGCATGCTCTCCCATTTATGCTTCCCACATTATTGGGCAAAGATTGACTTGAGTATCGGAGTGCCTTCATCGGAGCCACCCCTAGTGGGACTTTTATTAGGTACTGTCCTCCGAAGACCAGCTTGCATCGCCCACTCCAGCATTTCCACCAATACTTGACAAATTATGGCACCAATAAATTAGAGAAAGGGCCAATCATATACATGAGAAGCACAACTCAAAAGCAGGATAACCATGCCATCCAAGAAGGTTGCTTCCTATCGCACTACCACCGCTGCCTCCCGATAAGTGGAGGGGGTGGCAAAAGTCAAGCAGATGATCAACCATAGCAGGCACCCATGGGAGCCTCGCCATCCCACAAATGGCGGTTATCAGCATGGAGCAGTTTAACCTGCTCTTCATGTAGGTTCAAAGTTTGGTGGTAGCTATTTGGGCCATCAATTCCACCCTAACGATGCCATTAGGGACCCAACCTTAGCCAACTGCACCACCTGTGGCCTCCTAGCTTGTAGGGTAGCTTGTGCCCATGCTACCTCCTGCAACATTTTGTCCTCACCCTGTGGTTGAGGTGGCACCTCCACCACAAGAGTAGTCACGAGTTTCTTCAAGGGACCCTGAGAAAGCCACTCATCATCATCGCTGCCATCCCAGGAGTGCGGGTCCAAGAGAGCGACATTTCCAAAGCCCCAGGTTAGGACAAGAGTCCACCCAAGCCATCGATCCTCATGGCAATCATGGACCCTAGCTGTTTGAAATCCCAAAATCGAGTAGAGGTTTAAGGAGCTAGATTAGTGGATCGAAGTGATTTGGAATCTCACCTCAATGGCTAACGATGGATTGAGTCATGACCTAACTATTTATAATAAGATAATACAAGCATCACTCCCTCGGCACTTCAAGATCCCATAGCTTGAAAGCTATGATGGGACTATTGATCTTGATGACCGTCTATCGATCTTTCAAGCCACAATGCTCCTCCATTATGCTCTTTCTCCAATCCTCTATCGAGCCTTCCCATCTACCTTAAAGAGAGTGGCTCAATCTAGTATACAAGTCTGAAGCAAGGATCAGTACATTCCTTCGAACAATTGAGTCAGTTTTTTATTGACCACTTTATAAGTAGCCATAAGGGGAGTCAATCCAAGCTTTCATAAGCCACTTCAATACAGTCATCCTGGAAGTCCATAATTTGGATCAGTCGATTGCCATGTCGGCCCTCATGAGCAGGTTGCAGAAGAATGACCTTAAAAGTCATTAACCAAAACTTAACCCTGGGACTTTATAGATATGGTAGTCTGAACTAAAAAGTATGCTCAGATGCAAGATGCTTTCCTACAAGAGGAAGTCCTTGCTGTTTCCACACTAGGGGGTGGTGGAAGGATTTGAGTCAATCAATAGCACTCCCCGAGGGAGGAAGATAGGATCTGACCGCATTCCAAGTCCCCATGAAAGAAGAACATGGTCTTCAAGGAGCGTTGACCTGGAAGCCCTCGTTGAGGAGATCACCGAGCATCATCACTAAGGAAATCTTAAACTTATATTTTGCTAAATGCACCATAGGAGAAGTTGCTTATAGAGGTCCGAAGGCAGATCCCTAAGCCTCGAAAGTTATGAACCCCACTGAGCAGAAGAAATCCAAATAAATTTTGTTTATATCATCAAGATCATGGCCATGATACTAAAGAATGTATTCAGCTTTGAGATGAAATAGAAGATCTATTTAGATGAGGGCACCTCGATCGCTTCATCCAATGTAGGAGGGAGCAAGGTGAATGGTCATAACCATCTCGACCAGCCAAAGCACCATAACCTCCTCGACCTTTGGAAAGAGGTGACCCTACTACATCGAGACTGTGAACACGATCATTGGGGGGTGCCATTACTCTTAGCAACTAACCAAAAGGTGGACTACACCAATACTTTTCTCTAAAGAAGATAATGATGGGGTCCAGTTCCTACATAATGATACAGTCGTTGTAATGCTAAATGTAGAAAACTAGATGTACCCTACATCCTTATTCATAATGGGAGTTTATTAGATATTTTGTACTATGATGCTATCTTGAAAATGGGGATATCAGCCAAATGGCTAACCTAGGTGGATTCCCCTTTAGTGGGGTTCATGGGGGATGCAATCCAGGTAGAAGGGATGATCACCTTGATTATAAGAACGGGATACTATGCTCTACAATCCACTGCTTAGATAGACTTCTTGATTGTACAAGCACCCTCGGCCTATGATGCCATCCTTGGATAACCAAGCCTTAAGGCCTTATGAGCCATTATTTCCATCTATTATTTGAAAATGAAATTCTCGATAATATATGATATCGAAAAAATCCATGGAGACCAAAATCTGGTGCATCACTACTATCATATCGTGCTTCAAGCAGCCAAAATGCCTGGAGCTTACCTAGTAGAAGGTTTGGATGCCAGCAATAATTTGGCCAAACAGAGAGGGAAGCTAGCAGAGGACCTCATCTCCATATCTTTGATGAATAGAAATCCTAAACATATGTTAGGATCAGCTCCAGCCTGGATCAGGTAACAAAGGATCAGCTAACTTTATTTTTGCAGAAAAATGATGATGTCTTTACTGGACTCCGGTAGATATGCCAAATATTGATCCTTTAGTAATGATGCACTAGTTGAAGATAGACCCAAAGTTTCAACCTATCAAGTAGAAGAATTGAAGTTTTGCATTCGAACAGCTGAAGGTCATAGCCGAGGAGATCAATAAGTTACTCAACACTGGGTTCATCAAAGAAGCCACTTACCCCAAATGGATCACTAACTCGACCATGGTGAAGAAGGCAAATGGCAAGTGACAGATCTGTATAAACTTCACCAATCTCAACTGGGCATGTCCAAAAGATGGTTACCTATTACCAAGGATCGATTAGATAGTCAATACCACCTTAGGCCATGATCTTCTTAGTTTCACGTATGCTTTTATTGGATATAACTAAATCTAGATGGTCATAGAAGATGAAAACAAAACTACTTTTATTACTGATCGAGGCCTCTTTTGTTATAGGGTCATGCAGTTTGGTTTAAAAAATGTAGGTGCTACCTATCAATACTTAGTGAACAAGTTTTTAAAGACCAATTGGATGGAATATGGAGGTATATTTGGATGACATATTTGTTAACGGCAAAGCTGCTGGAACTCACATTATTGATCTTCAAAAAACTTTTGCCACCCTCTAAAGGTACCAAATAAAGCTAAATCCCACCAAATATACCTTTAGAGTAGCCTCAAGTAAATTTTTGAGTTTCATGGTCACCAACCAGGGGGTGGAAACTAATCCAGGGAAGATTAAAGCCATCTATGATATGAGCCCTCCAAGGAGTCAAAGATATCTAGTACCTCATCGGAAGGATTGTATCCCTCAATTGATTCATCTCCAAGTCGGCTGATAAGTCTATCAAGTATCCCAATTTAACCATTAAAATAAGTATTAATTAAATTATATTTATCAAAAACTAATACTTAGTTTTATAGAAAGGAAGCCATGAATAGAAAGAGCTTGATTTCTAGAGTTCAACAGTGTAGACGGCACTCAAATCGAAGTTCAAACATACCCAGAATCGAATTTTGAAAGTTATTAAAGAAATTATTTGAATATTAAAGAAGCCGGTCCACCATGGACCAGCCACTCGATTTATGAATGTTAAAGGTGGTCCATGGTAGCCATGAACCTTGGTCCACGACCCCTACCCGAGGACCACAGGTCTCATTTCAAGCCATCGACCACC
The DNA here is from genome assembly GCA_021397845.1 of Areca catechu. NCBI lineage: Eukaryota > Viridiplantae > Streptophyta > Magnoliopsida > Arecales > Arecaceae > Areca > Areca catechu. The sequence continues at coordinate 127,408,167 of CM038049.1, forward strand.
GGAGACACCATCTAGTCATTGCACACTGCCAGAGAAGCCACCAGAGGCATTGTCCAAGGTCAGAGAAGTCACTGGAAGACCTGTTCTTCCTCCCAACCTCTGCCCTCTTCCTCTTAGCTACCGCTCCATGCCGCAGCCTTCTCATCACCGCCGACTGCTCAACCCCCATCACTACTAGGCCTCCTTCCTCGCCATCCTCCCGCTCATGATGTCGGTCGAACCAATGCCTCTGCTGGTCATTGCCACCATCGCCCATCTCTCCACTTGATGCTGCTCCACTCAACCTCTCGGTGTTGCCACTAGTCATCTTCCCCCTCATTCATCACCGTCGGTCAGCCATCGCTCCTCCCTGCTCCGCTGGCAGCCTCTTGATTGTTCTTTATAGTGATTTACTTTGCTGTTCTTGTTTTCATCCTCAACATCATTATCACAAGCAGTCGGCCGACCACCACCCAACTCCATCAGCACTGCCTTCCATTACCGCCTCCCGCTGTCTTCCGCCTCCTCTTACCGCCACACTAGATTGGGAGAGAGTCCAAGCCCCAGTCATAAGAGGAGTCTGAATCAGGCTCTGTTTGTTTGAGAAGGAAGGAGCTATCCTGATCCATCACGCAACACATCGAACGGTTGAAAATTCTTTGCACGACATCTAACTGATCTAGAGCTTGATTGAGTCCAAATTTGACCGGGAGGATGCCCTAGACGGGCTCTATTTAAAGACCTCTGGGTTACAGAAGAAAGCATCCTAGAGAGAGGATATGATTAGGGTAGAGGGTATAACTTTGGATTATGGGTTGGCTTCTAAGAGTGAGATTTCTTAGAGGAGAGTTTTGTCCCCCTACACCACCTTCAAGCCTATTCCATATCCAAGATCCAGATTCAAAGAAGAAAAAAAAGAGGAAGCCTAGTTCACTCCACGGAGTATGAGGAAAGGTGGCGACATGACATCAACCAACTTCTCGATGAGGCTATGCCAATCAACTTTAGATTCTTTGTTATCATTTTTCATAGTTTATTTAACTGTTATTTTTAATTTCTTGCAATTGAATTCATCTTTTGATGAATGAAATATTTATTTTTATGTACTTTAAATTTCTATTATTTACTTTCTCGTAAGTAGATGCTAAGATCTGATTAGCATATTGAACATACCAAGTTTTCATTTTTTTTTTATACTTTTAATTTCCATTTTTCTGACTTCAAATCATTTTTCTTTTTTTTTTTTATAAAAATCAAAGATTTTAAATCATCCTAAGCATTTCCTTCTCCGTGGATTCGACCCGACTTGTTGCTATCTACCTATTTTTCATTTATTAGAAGTCGGTTAATTAAACTGATAGTCATGATGTCTTAATGATAACATCGTGAGCCTATTAAATTTTTAGCATCGTTGTCGGGGAAAGCATGAATGCTAACATTTTTTATCTCTTTAATTTCTTATAAATTTAGTTTACTAATTTTTTCTTATTTTTTTTGCAGATCAGAAAAAATCAAAAAAATAAAAAAAAGGGAAGAAAAAGATTTCTACAATTTTGGTGAGTCCAATCCTAACCTTAGATTAATTTTTTTAGTTGCTTCTAATTAATTTTTATCTTTTCATATTAACCAAAAAGAACCCTTTTTCAGCCTTCTTTTTTTAAAAAAATCTACCAAATTCTTTTTATATTTATTAACATAAAAAGAAAAAAGGATTCTTTTTTAGTTTCTTCCTTTTAATTAGTTTCAATCTTTACAAAATAACCTAAAAAGAAAAAAAAAAACCTTTCATAGTTTATTCCTTTTTAAATTAACCTAAATATTTTACTCAACTTTTTAAGCAACTACCCTAAATATTGCTTTGATTTCTTACCTTAATTATAAGACCTATAGTTTATTTATTTGCTTAACCTAATTTTAGTATTTTTTTTTTCTCATATCTAATTAACCAAGATTAAAACCTACCTTTTATCTCTTTTGCTTTAAATAACACAACATAAAAAGAAAACAAAAATATTGCATAATACTTAGCTAAAATAGAGTAACTAAGTAAAACTTAAAAGATTATTACTTATTTAGGACATCTTCCTATTTTGCATTGTATATTTTCATAAAATATCTTAAGGGCATTAACCCATAAATAACATAAGGTGGAGAGTTGATAACCTTTTCTTGGTGCACAAACCATCACCCAACATCTTGCATTAATCCAAGCCTATTAATTAAGATCAATTAGATGTCAACCCCTAAGAAATTTGAGCTCAATAGGATTGAGTTAGAATTGGCTGATTAACTGGTATCTAGAAAAGGGGTTCAAGAATGATATAGCTCTAAAAAAAGATATTTTTAATTGATTCCGTTGACTGACCTGACCAATCTAATTGGTGTCTAAGGAAAGCAACGGGGGGACCTCCATCGATCTTACCCTTATCTGGCTAGTTGATTAGTTAATTTTTGACTTGGAGGGCTCCAAGGTTATCTTGATAGTTAGGAGCTGTCAAATTTAGGATAATCCTAGGATTGAGAGTCCATGTTATGCTAACTTATTTGTAAATAATACTAAATCCTAACTAATTCTTCTTCTCTCTCTTAGCTCTAGGACTTCTTAGGCCTTTTTTTTAGAACTCTTCTCCTTTATCTCACCACTTCTCTTAAAAAATAATAATAATAAATAAATAAATATTAAATAAATAAGGATTGCTTTGATCTAAAATCTTGATTGTATACCCGAATAATCAGAACAATCCAATAAACTATATCAGTGCTAAGAGCATGAATCCTTATAGTAAAGAACATTTTTCCCCAACACACCAAGTTTATTCGAGTCCCACTCACTTTAAGAGTGAGTGCCCAACCATGTACCGACCTCTTGAGTCTATGCATAATCAAATTTATCAAGATCAAATCCAAACGGCCTACAGCTCAGGAAATGACTTATACTTTAATGCCTATAATTCAAGTTAGGGGGCTCAACAATATTTCTTGTAGCAACCACACCCAGTGGTTATCCCAACAACCCAAGTGTTGGAAATTATATGTCCCAAAGCCAATCATCTAGGTTATAGATGGTTGTGCGACTCATGTATATGTATATGAATTATTGAATTGAATAAAAGGTTTATTCTAGTTGTTCATCACATGACATCTTCCTAATTGAGCTCTTGTATGATGATGTCCTTTGAGCTACCTTATATGCGATGTAGAGAGGATGCGTCGTGTAGTTCATAAACTGGTTTGTGACCAAAGGATACACCATTTCAGGATGATGGTGTATCGAGAGTAGATCATTAATGTCATATCTGTTGGTTGTCCTCTTAACCAAGTAGCATAGAGATGCTGGTATGATATCAGGTGTTGTGTTTGACACTTCACTGAACATGACTCTCATGTGAGATTCTCTTTCTACCGAAGAGGAGTCTTGCATTAGAAATGGACATGAATTATTCCTCTGACTTGAGATCATTATGGCAGCTTGCAAGCAACTCACTGTGCTTAGGTGCCGGACACCCGTATTTCTAATCCGATGATGGAAGGTTGTTGGGTACAATCAAGTACTTGTGTAGCGGTAGTAGGATCGAGATAGGATTGATCTCTCTAAATAGTTTGGATTGAATGCTCAATATGCCTCAATTGAGAAAGACCTTGGCCAAGGCATTCCTTGTAAGGAGTTACAAGGATTCTTTGTTTGAAACATATTGAGATGGACTGATTAGGATTTGGCGGTTTAACCCTAAGCCATCCGGAGCATTAGGAGATTAAAGGAATAAGTTCACTAATATTCTATATTTGACAGGTTCATGTTGCTCTGCAACCTTCAACCTATCCGGACGTCAGGTGTCATTGCTAGATGGTGACTTTGGCTGGTACTGAAAATATTTTTATGCTACCGGTTTAGTGTTTGAACCTATGGGGTCAAACACTGAGGGTTTCTTCTTGCTTTGTTGGCATGCAAATGATTAGAAATCATTTTGGACTCATTTGATAAGGTGTTGTCAAACTTCCGTTCAAGCTGACTCTTTTGAACGAGTCGACTCAAATAGTCTAGTCGACTCATCTATTGAACTGCTGTAAATTGAAATTGCTTCATTTAATTCTGCAATTATGGTGGAGATTTAATAGATGCATTTCTGAGTTTTATGAATTACGATTGCTGAATCCCAAGAGGCTTGTAACCCCTCTGAATCCCAAAAGTCTCATTCCTCCATATAATCTCTCCCTTGCTGGATTGCTAGAAGAGGATCAATCATTCCAGTTCTTCCTCGAACTCTACTTGCTTCTGTTCTTTGTCCCTTTGGAGAATAGCGCATGAGATCAAGATTTGAATCTTGATTTCTGAGAGATTGTTGATGGGAATAGTGAGTTTTGGGAGGGATTTTTGAGTGCATACCTTCTATTGAAGGTTTGGGATAGAGCATTAGGAAAGGGTTCTCAAGCATCTTCGTTCTAGCACTACTGCAGCAATAGCCCTTCAAGGAGTTGAAGGAGTCGCTACTACCATTAGTGTTTCTAGTGACGCTAGCATCTCGAAAAAAGGAGAAGAAATCATGCTACACGATGTGAACCACCCATAGAGGCGATGCGCGTGCATCGCTCGTAGAGCCCAATCTTGTTCCTTGCAGGTACACCCAGAGCTCTTCACACAGATTGGTGCAGTCCCAGGTGATCGTCATTGAGGTACAATTTTAGATTATATGTTTGACATATTATAATCTATTGCATCATTGAGTGAATCTAGAATAGTTCTATTTTTTATTCAATGGATGCTTGATTTCATACATACATTATTCTACACATGCATCAAGATTTGCATAGGGAACCTATGTTAATTAGATTAACATGCTTAGATAAATTGTTTATCTGCTTTCGTTGTATCATGTAATCTAGAAAAAGTTTTTAAATTACATGTCTCGGGCCGTGCCACACGGTTCCCATTTCCTTGGTTCCCCAACAGTGGTTCAGAGCATCCATGTTGGATGCACATGTAGTTTAATGTTTTTTATATGAAATCAGATTATTTCCTTTATAAAGTACTTGGATTAAGGTGGATTCGTCTTGGCCGTCCGGTCATAGGAGATAAGCATGATTTAAAGACCTTCTCTTCCCATTCCAAGGGGTTCTCCTATGATGTGTAGGGGTGCCGCTGCGTCATGACCTTATGAAGAAGAAAGTGAAGAATTTGATGGATTAAAATGTTTTTAATCTATGGTTAATAGATCATAACTATGTTTAGATGAGATCTAAAAGATGTTTGATCTAAAACTTTGAAAAGTTCAAGTGAAAATGATTGAAATTTAAAGTTACTATGTTTTGGAAGAGCTGACTCAACCAGAAAACTATGTTCTGGAAGAGCTGACTCGAGCTGCAAGAGTTGACTCGACCAGAAAATTGTGTTCTGGAAGAGCTAACTTGACTAGAAAACTATGAAACCGTAATTTTAAGCTTCAGATCTTTATGAAATTGTTTCACATGATTTTGAAAATGTTTTAATTAGTGTGATATACTTAATTGAGAATTAAGTTATATATTTTTAAGATTTAGGATATGATTCTAATCTTAAGTCATGATTGATAAACCATGGGTTGATTGGGTTAGCTAGAATTGGGTCCTTAAATGGGTTAGACCTAGGTTTAGATGAATGGATTAAATAGGGAAAAGACTAATCAAAAGTTGAATTAGGTCTTTCTTCTATAGATCTCTCTAATAGTTAGTTAGATCAGTCCATACATCTAAATGGACTTGATTCATGGCTTCGTGATGAGCCCGGGTCTTTAGATTAGTCTGATTGAGTCTGGTAAACCACTTAGTGTGTAAGGTAAGTTTGATAGTTGTGATCAAGGTTCTTTGGGGCTAACTCTTACCTGGCCAACTCATGGTTGGTGTCTAAGGCAAGAGGCTTACCTGGCTTAACCCATCCCTTGATCTTACTTACCTGGCTAACATGGTAAACCAGACTTGATTAGATTATCTATTGATTCAAGTTGACCGATGTCAACTAAGGTTAATCAGTTTGACTGGTTTATAGGTGCCCATGGACCAAATTGATCTAGAAATCCTTTAAGTATTTGGTGGGAGTATTCTTGATCAAGGTCCATGTCTTCATTTTAAAAATCACAAAATTTAAATCCTCTAAATTATTAGGTCCATAAAAAGACTAAGTTATGTGATAGCCTAAGTCTTAGCCTCCCATTAAGTTTGATTGGCAATGAGTCCATAAATTGGGTGATCATCGGCAGTTCCAAAGAATGGGTGGTCATCAAGCGAGTGGAATTGCCATTCAACATATGATGGCTCAGTGCGACTATTTTAACAAGTGGTCAGGTGGGTCGGCCAAAGTCGGGCTTGATCATGGGTTAGTTAGAAGCATTGAATTTGATCATGTTAATGGTTGGACCTAACCAGGACCTTCAATAGGAGGCCCAAATGCCGATTGTGAGGACCCTTAGGGTAAAATGTTTAGTAGGAATTGCTTGGAGAAAAAATTGGTATTGTACCTACCTTTAGATGCATTTGGGTTGGCCGGCTAAAGTCGGGCTCATATGTAGTCTATTGGATCCTAGTACCTGCTAAAGGATAAATGTTATTCTTCAGATTGGAGTGTAGAGGCTACCAGTTTGAATAAAATAATGGGAGAAACCTTTACATTAAAATCCATGTCTTTAGGATTTTTAAATAATTCATATATTCATAGGTCTTATTCTCCTTTTTCAGATAATATCAACCACTTTGTTGCTCCAGTCATTATTAGATAATGACAAACTTTTTGGACCCAATTTTGATAGCTGGTATTGAAAACTCAGGATTATTTTGGAGCACGAGCGGATCCTTTATGTGACAACGGATCCGGCACCTGAGATCCTAGCCCCCAATGCTCGTGGCAATGTACTTACCAAAAGTGGATCTCTGACCGCACCACGATGCATTGCATTATGTTGGCTGCAATGAACGATGAGTTTATTCACAATTTTGAGGAGGCCTAGCCAAAGGAGATTCTTTAAAAGTTGGAGTCTTTTGGCACTCCAGATGATATGGAGAGATACCTGATCTCTTTCGCCATCTATAACATGCGTATGCATGATGGAGCTTCGGTGACTGATCATGTAATGTTCATGATCAAGTTATTTGAGCGTTTGGGCAAACTCGAATGTCCATTGCATGAGTAGCTCGGCAAGGACGCGATTATGAATTCTCTGCCCCCTTCCTACCAAGTCTTTCTTGACAATTTCAGAATGAATAGGCTTGCAGTAAACTATCATGAGATAGTAGGGTTATTGCAGACTTATGAGAGAGACCACAACCTCAACAAGGGATTAGTAAATCTGGTGGGAGGTTCTGGAGCATGACATCGTCCCTTTGGAAAAGGGAAGAAGAAGAAAAAGAATAAGAAGGTGCAAAGTGCTCAGCCTAGACAGACTAAGAGGATGAAAGCTGACAAGAGTAAGGCAGAGTGCTTCTTCTACAAGAAGCTGGGTCACTGGAAGCGGAGCTGTTCTGCTTACCTTGCAACTCTGGACCCGAACAGGCCAAGTAAGGAAAGGCAACAAGGTGTTGCTGGTTAAGGTATTTATATGATAAATCCTTGCAGTTTCTCTGTTTATGATACTACTAGCTAGGTATTGGATACTGGAAGTCCTTACCACATTTGCAATTCTTTGTAGGGACTTCAAGTTAGTAGAAGATTCGAAGGCGATGAAAGGTTCCTGAATGTTAGGAATGGAAGTCAAGCTCCAGTTCTGGCATTGGAAACTGTTTCTTTATTTTTTGAGTCTTGTACTGTCGTTCTTAATGAATGTCATTTTTGTCCTTCTTTTTTGGTAAATATCATTTTTGTAGGCCTATTGGCCAATGATGGTTATGAATTATCAATAAAGAAAGATATTTGCTACATCACTTTGAATGGTTCTAATGTGATGAATGGACAACTAAAGAATGATGTATATATACTGTCATAGCCTATTATTGTATGTACACTGCTAATAAATACCCTAGGATAGATAAAGTCAGTGATATTTATCTCTGGCACTGTAGGCTAAGTCATATAAACAAGAACAGGATAAATAAGTTGGTTGGAGAAGGTCTCCTAGATATCATTGAGAGTGAATCTTTACCAACTTATGAATTCTGTCTTCTTGGAAAAATGACCAAGTCACCTTTTACTGGAAAGGGTGAAAGAGCCAGTGATATTCTAAGTCTAGTACATACTGATGTATATGGACCTATGAATATCAGTACAAAAGATGGATATAGTTATTTCATTATGTTTATAGACGATCTTTTGAGATACGGTTATGTCTACCTTATGAGACATAAATCTGAATCATTTTGAAATGTTCAAACGTCATCGTAATGAAATTGAAAAACAAACTGGAAAGTTTATTAAAACTCTTCGATCAGATCAAGGTGGTGAATATCTTTCCAGTGAGTTTCTAACTTATCTTGAGAAGAATGGGATTCTCTCTCAATGGACCCCTCCAGGGACACCTCAGTTAAACGGTGTGTCTGTAAGGAGGAATCAAACTTTGTTGGACATGGTTCGATCCATGATGGGCTTAGCTAGTCTGCCTAAATCCTTTTGGGGATTTGCTCTTGAGTCAGCATCCTACCTTTTGAATAGGGTTCCAAGTAAGTCCGTTGATAAAATACCATATGAGATATAGACTGGATGCAAGCCAACTCTCTCTTACCTTCGGGTTTGGGGGTGTCCAGCTTATGTCAGACGTTTGGAGATGGATAAACTAGGACCTAAGTCTGATAAGTATCTTTGTGTTGGGTATCCTAAAGAATCCAAAGGGTATTATTTCTATCTGCCTGAGGAATAGAAGTTGTTCGTCAGTCTTAGGACAACATTTTTAGAAAGGGAGTACCTTGGTGAAGGCACTCAAGTTGCTGAGGTTAAACTTGGGGAAGTTCAATAGATAGAAGAACCTTCTCACTCTAAGACCATTATAGAACCGGATTTGATTAGAATAGATCTAGAGCCCATGCTACAGCCATTAAGGAGATTTGGTAGAGTACCACGTCAACCGGATATATACTACGATTTCTTGGTCCAGGATGGTGATCTCGTTGAATTCGATGAGAACAATGAGGATCCGATCACCTATATGGATGCTATGTCAAAGTCTGATTCCGAGTCATAGTTGAGAGCTATGAAATCCGAAATGGAATCCATGGAACAATGTAAGCTTTAGAGGTCCATCTATGGATTGAAGCAGGCTTCTCGGAGTTGGAACATATGCTTTGATAAGTGTATCAAGATGTATGGCTTCATTAGGAATGGAGAAGAACCTTGTAGATATAAGTGGGCAAATGGTTCTGTAGTTGTATTTCTTGTTTTGCATGTGGATGACATTCTCCTATTCGGGAATGACGTTCCAACATTACAAGGAATAAAGGTCAGGCTTTCATCTCAATTCTGTATGAAAGACTTGGGTGAAGCCTCATACATACTAGGTATGAAGATCTATAGAGATAGATCTAAGAGGCTTCTCGGACTATCCCAATCTTTGTACATAGACACTCTGTTGAAGCGGTTCAACATGAAATATTTTAAAAGAGGCTATCTTTCGATAGGTCATGGAATTACTCTTTCCAAGAACAATTGTACGACAACTCCTGAGGAAAGAGAGCATATGAGTAGGATTCCATATGCTTCGGCAGTGGGTTCTATTATATATGCTATGCTATTAGTAGACTAGACGTGGCATACTTACTAGGAGTAGTGAGTAGATACCAGTCTGATCCAAGTGAAGCTTATTGGAAAGTTGTTAAGAACATCCTTAAGTATTTGAGAAATACTAAGGACCAATAGCTTATTTATGGAGATTCTGACTTAAAAACTTGTGGGATACACTGACTCCAGTTTTCAGTCAGATAGAGATGACAGTATGAGTGTGTCTGCTTTTGTGTTTACCCTTAATGGTGGACCTGTATACTGGAAAAGTTTCAAGTAGTATATAGTGGCTGATTCTATTTGCAAGGCAGAGTATATTGCAACATCGGATGCAACAAAGGAGGCTGTATGGTTGTGGAAGTTCCTAGGCGAGCTGGGAGTGGCACCCTCCTTGGATGGATATATTCCGGTGTATTGTGACAGCACTGGAGCCATAGCTTAAGCCAAAGAGCCAAAATCACACCAGCGGACCAAGCATATTCTGCATCGCTATCATCTTGTTTGGGAGATCATTGAACAAGGTGACATCAAGCTTCTAAAGATCGATGGTAAGGAGAATCTGACCGACCCCTTCACTAAAGCTATTAAAATTCAAGAGTTCGACGATTGCAAATGGAAGATGAAAATTAGATTTGTTTCGATTGACTTTAGTCCAGGTGGGAGTTGTTGGGAAATGTATGTCCCAAAGTCAATCATCTAGGCTATAGATGGTTATGCGACTCATGTATATGTATATGAATTATTGAATTGAAAAAGGTTTATTCTGGTTGTTCATCACATGACATCTTCCTAATTGAACTCTTGTGTGATGATGTCCTTTGAGCTACCTTGTATGCGATGTAGAGAGGATGTGTCGTGTAGTTCATAAACTAGTTTGCGATCAAAGGATACACTGTTTCAGGATGATGGTATATCGAGAGTAGGTCATTAATGTCATATCTGTTGGTTATCCTCTTAACCAAGTAGCATAGAGATGCTGGTAAGACATCAGGTATTGTGTTTGACACTTCACTGAACATGACTCTCATGTGAGATTCTCTTTCTACCGAAGAGGAGTCTTGCATTAGAATATGGACATGAATTATTCCTCTGACTTGAGATCACTATGGCAGCTTGCAAGCAACTCACTGTGCTTAGGTGCCGGATTACCCGGATTTCTAATCTGATGATGAAAGGTTGTTGGGTACAGTCAAGTACTTGTGTAGCGGTAGTAGGATCGAGATAGGATTAATCTCTCTAAATGGTTTGGATTGAATGCTTAATGTGCCTCAATTGAGAAAGACCTTGACCAGGGCATTCCTTGTAAGGAGTTACAAGGATTCTTTGTTTGAGACATATTGAGATGGACTGATTAGGGTTGGGTAGTTTAACCCTAAGCCATCCAAAGCATTAGAAGATTAAAGGAATAAATTCATTGATATTCAATATTTGATAGGTTCATGTTGCTCTGCAGCCTTCAACCTATCCGGACGCTGGGTGTCATTGCTAGATGGCGACTTTGGTTAGTACTGGAAATGTTTCCGTGCTACCGATTTAGTGTTTGAACCTATGGGGTCACACACGTAGGTTCAAACATCGAGGGTTTCTTCTTGTTTTGCTGGCATGTGAACGATTGGAAATCGTTCTGGACTCATTTGACAAGGTGTTGTCAAACTTCTATCTAAGTTGACTCTTTTGAACGAGTCGACTCGAGCCGAGTTCGAGTCGACTCATCTGTTGGACTACTATAAACCGAAACTACTTCATTTAATTCTGCATTTGTTGTGGAGATTTAATGGATGCATTTTTGGGTTTTATGATCTGCGGTTGCTAAATCCCAAAAGGCTTGTAACCCCTCTTAATCCCAAAAGTCTCATTCCTCCATATAATCTCTCCCTTGCTGGATTGCTGGAAGAGGATCAATCATCCCAGTTCTTCCTCAAACTTTGCTTGCTGTTGTTATTTGTCCCTTTGGAGAATAGCACATGAGATCAAGATTTGAATCTTGATTTCTGAGAGATTATTGAAGGGAATAGTGAGTTTTGGGAGGGATCTTTGAGTACATACCTTCTATTGAAGGTTTGGGATAGAGCATTGGGAAAGGGTTCTTAAGCATCTTCGTTCCAGCACCACTGCAGTAACAGCCCTTCATGGAGTTGAAGGAGTCTGCACATCTTCAAGGAGTTGAAGAAGGAGTCGCTGCTACCATCAGTGTTTCCAGTGAGGCTAGCACCTCAAAGGAAGGAGAAGAAATTACACTACACGGGGTGAACCACCCGTAGAGGCAGTGCACGTGCATCGCTTGCAAAGCCCGATCTTGTTTCTTGCAGGTACACCCACAGCTCTTCACATAGATTGGTGCAGTCCTAGGTGATCATCATTGAGGTACGGCTTTAGATTATATGTTTGACATATTATAATTTATTACATCATTGAGTGAATCTAGAATAGTTCTATTTTTTATTCAATGGATGCTTGATTTCATACATACTTTATTTTACACATACATCAAGATCTGCATAGGAAACCTGTGTTAATTAGATTAACATGCTTAGATAAATTGTTTATCTACTTCTGCTGTATCATGTAATCTAGAAAAAGATTTTAAAATTGCATGTCTCAGGCCGTGCCACATGGTTCCCATTTCCTTGGTTCCCCAACACCAAGGATCCATGTTCACAGATACACCCTATTATGATTAGCCCTATCCCTATTATTAACCTTCTCCAACTAATTATGGCCCATTATATGAAGTGAAGGTTTAGCAAGTACCATACCCACCCTCCCTACAGACCAACCTAGATGTTGATAGGTTTGCTCAATTTCAACAAATGATTATAGCTCAACAGCAATCTATCGATAAGCTAATGGTTCGAATTGACTAATGATTTATTGAGCTTAATATAGAGAAATGAGGTGAACTACCTAGTCAACCTGAGAGTAACCTAAAGGGACAATTTTTAGCTCAAGATTTTAATGACCCTCTATCTTTTCTTGAATAATCAACTCTGACTCCTAGGAATAAACTGGTCTTAGAACAACTTTACACAACCGTAAAAACCAATATAGATAATTTGGCTAAGATAAAAAAATATATAGAGAAATTAAACTGATGGGATAAAGAAATTCTATCATTACCCCACTTACCTATTTCCCCATTTCTTAGCACCCTAGAATCCTCCATGCCTTTTAATGGGATGGTAGAACAAATAGATGTAATGATGGAATTAGTTTAGCCTTCCCAAGAACTACAAATACATAATATAATAGAGGAAGTTGTCTCCGCAGTTCTCCCCCGTGATTTTGTAGATTCCTATCGGGCTCATTTTGAAATGGATAATTTTAATGTAGATGGGTGTACCTTACAAGTAAATGATCCAATATAAATACCCTACTTTGAAATCACCTCACTTTTGATTGATGAATAACAAGAGCCATCATCTAGCCCACCAATAGCCCCCTTATTAGAATCATCACCTGATCTAGAGCTGAAATCACTTCATGATGCACCCATTAAAACTTTCTCAGTGAATCTTATCCAAGAAGCCCAACTTAGTGGTATTCTAAAGCACATAAAGAAGCTATCGAGTGGGATATTACTGAAATGAGGGATCATGATCTTAGAAATTTTATAATTGATTTCTTCATATTTGGCACCAATTTTGAGAACTGCCTCCAAAACCTTTCCATGATATTAAAACAATGTATGGAGACATGTCTAATAATAATCTAGAAAATGTGCCTAAATTTAAAATGGAAAGGGACGTTGACCAAACACATCATGTCCAAGAAGGGGAGTAGGATAGACCAACCCATAATTGAAAAAAGTTTTAAACTACCACCTCCAATCTCAGCCCAATAAGCACAATCTCTTTCTAATTGTCATATAAATTATAATAATCATTTTAAATCCTGGGATAACATGCTTGGCCAGTCTACTTTATTGAGTTGGGCTAATCATCATAAAATCCTCTATGAACGATTTTTTGCCATGATGATAAGGCCTCCTGATTGGCCTTGCCCTTTTGATGTTATGAGGGACACATTAAAGTTAATTATCTATTGGATTCCCTCATAATATTCGGTTGAAGATGTTAACTTAATGCTTGTTGGGAGGTAACCCAATATTTATTATTTTGTATCCTTACAAATAAAATAATAATAAAAATAAAAATTTTTTAATCCAAGTTGATTATTGCAGCCTTTATCTTGTTGAAAAGCTCCTCTTGTTAGGTAACCTCTACTCATTTATATTTCTTTTTATCCTTATGGTTTAAATTTATTTCTTGAACTTGTTTATACCATTAGGGATAATGGCATTTAAGTTGGGGGTTAGAGGCAAACTCTTAAACTTTAAAATTTTTGAAAAACTTTTAAAAATTATTGAAAATTTTGAAAAATCTTTTAAAAATCTTGAAAATAAAAAATTTTATCTTTTATAAATCATGTATTGAGAAAAAAACTCTTGAGGTAAATAGACTAGAAAAAGGATAATAGAGTTAGAAAAGGATAATAGAGTTAGAAAAAATATACTAATGACTGTAGTAAGTCAAGAAGTAGACTAGTTGGTCAGACTTTTAGTGGCCTACTTAGGTCACCCAAAGGCTATTAGCACTTTCATCACACATGCACATTGACAAGGTAAAGTAGGAATTAGTTGTAAGGTCAATTAAAGATTCAATTATTACTGAGAAATTGGTAATTAATATACATCCCTCCCATTTAACTTGAATTTAAGGAAAGAGCTACCTGCTTGAGAAAAAAAGACAGAAAAAAAAAGGCAAGTTTTTAACATTGATTTCTCACTGAGTAACCGGGCACCTTCGCCTAAGTAAGCATTGTTGTTCGTATCAAAAAGTGGGTAGTGTGAGACATCACTAATAAAAAAAACGAGAAAAAAATTCAGGTGGTGTGAAAGCTATCTCAGTTATGTGCTTAAGTTAGGGAATGTATAGAAAATTGACCAAAAATAGGTGATAAGCGAAGATATAATTATTCTTTACAATCTAGCACTAAAATACTAAGTTAGCCATCACAAATATAAGTGTGGTGACCTTTAGATGAAATCTAAGAAAGTTTCTAATAGTTCTGACTGTGAAATTTACTTCGAAACTCAATATCGAGTTAGTGATGTTAGCTAATTTCTTTTGACCTTAAGCTTAGATTCAAAGAAAAATCTTAATGATACATGGTTATAAAATTAATACTTATATCTTAATTGTATTACTAAGGGACTAGCAATGACTAAGTTGGGGGGTGCGATAAGTCTATCAAGTATCCCAATTTAACTATTAAAATAAGTATTAATTAAATTATATTTATAAAAAAATAAAATTTTTTATTATAGTTTTGCAGAAAAAGAGTTTATGAATGGAAAGAGCTCAATTTCTAGAGTCCAACAGCATAGACGACACTCAAATCAGAGTTCAAATGGATCTAGAATTGGGTTTTGAATGTTATTGAAAAAATTACATGAATATTAAAGTAACCGGTCCACCATGGACCGGCCACTCGGTCTACGAATATTGAAGGTGGTCCATGGTAGCCATGAACCTTGGTCCACGACTTTTGCTCGTGGTCCATAGGTCTCGTTTCAAGCCATCAACCATCGGAGACATCGTCCGGTCACTACACACTGCCAGAGAAGCCACTAGAGGCATCGCCCAAGGTCAGAGAAGCCGCTAGAAGACTTATTCTTCCTCCCAACCTCCGCCCTCTTCCTCTTAGCCATTTCCCTATGCTGTAGCCTTCTCATCACCGCTAGCTGCTCAATCCCCCATCATCGTTGGGCCTCCTTCCTCGCCGTCCTCCTACTCACGATGCCGGTCGAGCCACTGCCTCTACGGGTCATTATCACCATTGCCCATCTCTTTGCCTATTGCTGCTCCACTCATCCTCCCCGTGCTGCCACCGGTCATCTTCTCCCTTATTCTCTATTATCGGTCAGCCACTGCTCCTGCCTGCTCTACTGGTAGCCTCTTGATTGCTCCCTAAAATGATTTGCTCTACTGTTCTTGTTTTCATCCTTAATATCATTATCATGAGCAGTCAACCGAACACTGCCTAACTCCGTCAGTGCTGCTTTCCATCACCACCTCCCGCCATCTTCCACCACCTCTCGCTACCATGCTAGATCGGGAGAGAGTACAATCCCCAGTCATAGGAGGAGTCCCATAACTTCGAGGAGTCTGGATCGGGCTCTATTTGCCTAAGAAGGAAAAAGTTGCCTCAATCCATCATGCAACACATCGGATGATTGAAAATTCTCCACATGACATCTAACTGATTTGGAGTCTGATTGAGTCCAAATTTGACCAGGAGGAAGCCTTAGACGAGCTCTATTTAAAGGACCCCTAGGTTATAGAAGAAATATCTTGGAGAGAGAGTATGGTACAGGATAGAGGACATAGCTTTGGATTACAGGTTGGCCTCTAAGAGTGAGGTTTCTTAGCGGAGAGTTTTGCCCCTTACACCATCTTCAAGCCTATTCCATCTTTAAGATCAAGGTCCAAAGAGGAAGAAAAAGAGAAAGCCTAGTTTACTCCATGGAGTATGATGAAAGGAGGCAATGTGATATCAACCAACTTCCTGATGAGGCTATACCAATCAACTTCAAATTCTTTGTTATCATTTTTCATAGTTTATTTAACTGTTATTTTTAATTTCTTGCAATTGAGTTTTTCTTTTGATTAATGTAATATTTATTTTTATATACTTTAAATTCATGTTATTTACTTTCTCACAAGTAGATACTAAGATTTGATTAGCAAATCGAACATACCAAGTTTTCATTTTCTTTTATACTTTTAATTTTCATCTTTTCAACTTCAAATCATTTTTTTTATTTTATAAAAAATCAAAGATTTCAAACCATCCTAAGCACTGCCTTCTTCGTGGATTCAACTTGACTTATTGCTATCTACTTATTTTTTATTTATTAGATGTCGATTAATTAAACTGATAGCCATATTGTCTTAACAACAACATCGTGAGCTTATCATCGACCAAATGGTGTCTCCCATTTTTTAGACTCTAAAGTAGCCAAAGAATTTTTGATAGATGGAAGAATGCCAGAAAGCTTTTGATGACCTCAAGGGTTATCTTAGCTCCCCACCACTATTAGGGAAGCCTACTCCAGGAGAATAGATGTTTTTATACTTAGCAGCTTCCCCTTGAAGATGAGCACAATACTGGTCTAGGAGAAGGATAGGATTCAAAAGCTCATCTATTATGTCAATTGAATTCTAAGAGATGCAGAGATTTAATAATCAAAATAGGAGAAGTTGGTTTATGCAAAGCTCTGCCCATATTTTCATGCTCATCTATCATCCTGCTGATCGATCAACCCATAAAGAGTATTCTCCATTGGCTAGATACATTTAGGTGTATTGCTAAGTGGGCAATCAAACTTTTAAAATTTAGTATTAAATTTTAGCTCTGAACTTTGATTAATGCTCAGATACTAGCCAACTTCCTTATTGAATGTACCAATCCTAATGAGTTGATCGAGATAGAAATAATGGAACCATCAGCATTGATGTCTAACCTCCCTTCGAACCTAACTAATACATGGGAGATATGCATCGATGGGTCCTCCAACTCTGAAGGATCAGGAGCAAAGGTAGTCATCATCAACCTCGAAGGTGTCATCGTTGAGCATGCCCTTTGTCTTGAATTTTCAACATCTAATAATGAAGCTAAGTATGAAGCCTTAATTGCATGGCTCAAAGTCACCAAGGAATTGGGAGTACAAGACATGAAAGTCTATAGTGACTTCTAATTGGTTGTCGGCCATGTTAAGGGAAACTTTGAGGCTCAAGAAGGAAACATGATCAAGTATCTCCAGAGAGCCAGGAAACTAACTAGCAACTACTATAGTTTTAAAATCCAATAGATCCTATGGGAAGATAACTTGTAGGTGGATTTGTTGGCTAAAGTAGTGACCATTGCACCAATGGTGCTTCCCCGAGGAACCTACTTTTGACAAATTGAAATGCTAACTATCGATGAATCATCTAAAGTTATGTAGCTTGACAACAAGCCATGCTAGATCGATCCACTGATCGACTTCCTAAAAAATGGTTGGCTCCTTGCAGATTGGAAGGAAGCTCGCAAGATCAAGTATAAATTCTCTAAATATTCAATGCATCGGGGAAAGCTCTATAAACAATTGTTCTTTCTATCCTTTCTTAGATGATTATGGCCATCTAAGGTGGAATATGCATTGAGGAAGGTTTACGAAGGGATCTATGGAGATCATCTAGGAAAAAAAACATGCTAGTATACAAGCTACTTTCATAAAGCTATTCTGGCTGACCATGCAGCAAGATGCCAAGAACTTTGTCAAGAAGTGTGATGCTTGTCAAAGAAATTCAAATATTCGACATCTCCCAACTATACTGATCACCCCCATATATGTCCAATGGCCTTTTGTGTAGTGGAAGATGGATATCCTTGATCCATTTCCATTGGCTTCAAGTCAATGCAAATTCTTACTAGTCATAGTTAATTACTTCACAAGATGGGTATAGGCTAAGCCATTGGTCTGCATCACCGAATCTAAAGTAATAGATTTTGTATGATAGGCCATCATTTGCAGCTTTGGAGTTTCCTGGATGCTGATCACTGACAATGGATGGTAGTTCATTGGAGCTCGATTTAAAGAATTTTGCGAGGACCCAGGGATTTTGCATTGCCTAACCTTGGTAGCTCATCCTCAAGCCAATGGAGAAGCTGAAGTTATCAATCGAGCCATCCTCCAAGGAATTAAAAGGAGGATTGGCAAAGCTCAAGGTTTATGGATCGATGAACTCCAATATATGCTTTGGACATATTCGACAATACCGAGGGTTCCAACAGGAGAAACACATTTAGCCTAGCCTTTGGGACCGAAGCAATGATACCTATCAAAGTTGGAGTATCCTTGGTATGGGTCACGAATTATGATGAGCAGACCAACTTAGAAAGGCGATTCGCAAATCTAGACTTGATTGGCAAGGTAAGAAAAAAAGCATGCATCAGGATGGTAGCATAGTAACACAAAGTTGCCCATCATGTCAATGCCAAAGTCTAAGGCAAAACCTGTAAGGTGAGTGACCTGGTACCATGTCAGGTGGAGATCTCTCAGCCTGATCAAAGAGAGAAACTTTTGCCAAATTGGGAGGGTGATGACCATATTAAATATATTAATAAAAGCACTAATTTATAGATTAATTCATCTTTATTTATTTTAGAATTATTGCTTCGATATAATTTTTGCAGGAAAGATGGTCCCAACAAAAAGAGCCCAACTTATAGGCTAAAAAGAAGAAAATTGGGCATAACCTAGACTTAAATTGAAGACCAACTGAAGGTGCAAATCGATGCTCGAAGTTGATTCAAATAGGGTCAAAATCAATCCAAAAAATCAAACAAAATTGAGTCAAAGCATTATTTTTAAAGCAGCCAATTCAACATGGACCAACCGCTTGGTCTATAGGAAGGGTGTAAACCACATAGACAAAATGAAACTATGCAACCATCACCTTCTTCTAGTGTCACCTCTTCGCTGCCACCACTTACTGTGCCATCGTAGCCTATGTCGTTGTCGCCTTTCTCCACATCATCAGCAATTGAAGAAGGGGTCGGCAATGAAGGTGATGTCCACGATGACAATGGAGTACCCACATGGGAGGAATATGCCATTGCCACTTCTCCACCACCATTGCTATTCCTCATGTCTCCAATAATCGAAGAGAGGTTCATGGGTTTCATGCCGTCGCAGTTTCCCTACCATTGTTGCCACCTCTTCCCCATCACCGGTTCAACATCACTACCACCTCATCCTCCCCATCTCCATCACCGTCTGTCCATCATCATCATCAACCCATTGCCATCACTACCCTTCATGGCTACTAGGTCCATCAAGCAAGGGGCGCGGTGCTGGGAAAAATTATTTTAGCATCCAGAACAGAGCCCTAGGGAGTCACCAAATCTTCCATTCATGCAGTGAATAAGATTTCTTCACACGGTGCAGGAGGTGATGCTTAGTCTAGCTTTGATCTAGTATTGGCAAATGGTGGAGATGGCCCTAGGCATTAAATCCAAAGGCTAGGAATTCTTTCGGCCTGATGAAGGACTTGGACTTGTGAATTGCACCGTGATCTATGCAAACCAATGATAAAGAACAACTGAGACCAAAATCCGATGGCCCCTGTTCATTCCTATCTCATTTGGGAGTGTATGTGATGAATTTTGATAGGATTTCAAGCACATGATCAGGATCAAATGGCTAGAATAATTCTAGAATGTTAAAGCCTAATTCTAAAGAGATTTCTCCTTCTATTTTGAATGGGATTGGGCCTAGTTTCTCTTTTATTTAATAGGCATCCATGGGGAGTTACGAGGAACCAAGCAAAGAGAGCAGCAAGTAGAGAACCATATTGTTTTATTTTATTTTCTTTTCCATTTCTTTTGATGTAAAGTGATTTAATGGGGGAGAGGCTGGCAAGGGCTAATCTTCCTTGTCATCTTCTTGTCGTTGAAGACGATGCTTGTAGATATCATGCATGGCTGATCTCCAAGTCTCTAGAGTAGAGATGGTTCTTTTATATTTATATTTTAGTTTCTTTTCATGTAATTAGTCTTGATTGTAATAATTTATGTTTTCATGAATAAATTATCTTTTTCCATTACTTGAAGAATTGCACTTCATGTCTAAACTATAATTTCAATTTTTGAATAGTCTATGTCTACATAAAGATGAGTCATGATCTAAGGATACAAATTATAGAGTATTTTAATTATTTCTATGATTAGAGTTTTTGAATAACCTATGACATGTAGGGATAGATTTGTACCTAGCAAAATAGGCTAGGCTTGGGTTTAAGACTTTGAATAGTTTATGACTACATAGGGGCAAATATATACCCAAGATAGGTTATGCTTGGAATATCAATTATACCTTTCTTAATTACATATTAAGGAACTAAATTATGTTTTATTAAAAAACATTGAATCGAAATCTTGAGACACCTATCCTATTTAATATCCTGCTTATTAAATTAATTAGAATTCTTATTTTCTTTTGATTTTTAGTTTTAATCACAATCCAACTCTAATCTAATTTAATTAGAACTTTAACAAAATCTTAATTAAAAGTTAACATAACCCCAACTAATCCTTGGGAATACGATCCCGACTCACCCTAACTATAGTTTAAATTAATAAATTATTTTTGATCATCTATGATAGTGATCAAATTTTGACATCATTGTTGGGATCATTGGCATAGCTAGTTCACTAAGAAAAATTAAAAAAAAATATTATTTCTAGGAAGACCTAGAGTTGTTCAAGATTTACCTTGACCAAGTAATCCGACATTGTGTCTCCAAGTGCAAAGTCCAGAGTATTCTTACCTTTTGTCACTCATTAGCTTGTCGGGGACATTTTAGTGGAAGGAAAATTGCAGCAAAGGTATTGCAGAGTAGATTTTATTGGCCAACTTTATTTAAAGATGTGCTTGATTTTAGTTATAATTGTCTATGATGTTAACAAATATGAAATATTTTTTGAAAAGATATGATGCCCCTGTCCTTTATTCATGTAGTTGAAATTTTTGACATTTGGAGAATTGACTTTATGGGACCCTTCCTCGTTCAGATTTGAGTACATTTTAGTCATAGTGGATTATATTTCAAAGTGAGTAAAGGCTATAGCAACCCGAACCAATGATTACAAAGTCATACTCAAACCATTTAGCACAACATCTTTAGTCAATTTAAATGTCCAAGAACTATCATTAGTGACGGGGGTGCACACTTCACCAGTAAACACTTTGAAAACTTAAGGAAGAAATACAGAATTATTGACAAAGTAGCCACACTATACCATTCCTAGAATAGTGGCCAGGTAGAGGTCTCCAATAGGGAGATCAAACACATTCTTGAAAAAACAATGAGGCATGATAGAAAGTACTGATCTACATGTTTAAACGTTGCATTATGGGCCTACCATACTGCTTTCAAAACACCCTTAGGAATGTCTCCTTATTGTCTTGTATTTAGAAAAGCTTGTCTTCTATCGGTTGAATTAGAGCACCACACTTTTTTGGCTATTCGGTAATTTAACTTTGACATTAAAGCATGGGTTCTAATAGAAGACATTAGATGAATGAATTGGAAGAGCTATATAATGAAGCATATGAAAGTGCTAAAATTTATAAGGCTTGAACTAAAGCATGCCATGATAAATTAATTAATCAAAAAAATATTTGAACCTAATTAGAAAGTGTAGCTCTTCAATTCTAGGTTGCATTTTTTTTCGGAAAACTTCATTCATGCTAGGACGGACATTTCATTATGACCAGGCATTTTCCTATGGAGCTGTAGAACTCAGAGATCCTAAATAGGAAAACACTTTTAAGGTGAATGACCAGCGACTAAAACCCTTAATGGATGGAATATGTAATGAGGAGTTAATTGATCTTTAGATCTGGTAAAACCTGTTTATGACCAACTATGAAGCTTGGTATAGTCTGGCTAAAGACTTTAAACTTAGTGCTTGTTGGAAGGCAATCCAACATAAATGTATCTTTTCTATTACTTTATTTTTCTATTTTATAGTAGTTTAATAATGGGGATCAACCAAGTTGGGGGGAAGTACATGTTTGGCACCCTTCCAAGATCCAAATGGAGTTAAGGACTAACCACACCCAAAGTGAAGGACTTGTCACCTAGCATTAAATAAACACACAAAGTCAGGTGGTATCCTTCCTTGTTATATTTTATATTGCTATTTTACTATTCTTTTCTTCTATTAGGGATAATGAAAATTAAGTTCGGGGGGGAGAATAACCAATTTAATTAAGTCCTCGAATATAACTAGAGAAATTAGTTTTGTGTACCTAAACTATGTCTCGATTTGAAGTTAATTGGGCACACTAATCAATGAATAATAATAGTCTACATAATTTAAGAGATGCTAAGTAGCAAATTACTAAGAAAATCTAATGAATGGTAGGGTTTAAACCAAACCAAATTTAGGAGTGATTCTAGAACCTTCTTCCTACTTATCTCAATGAATAATATGCTTGATGGGGGTATGGATGGAAAGGTCAAGGCATACAAAAAAGTCCTCAGAATCTTAAAAAAAGGAGAAGAAAACAGAAAATAAAATAAAAGGATTTTAGTATTATCTCACTAAGAAACTGGATCCCTTTGTCTAAGTAAGCATTATGGTTCATATCAAAAGGTGGCGATGTCAAAAGACTTATTAAAGAGTTAGTCTTGCTTGACCGCTCTTCATGGACTCTCACTGAGTAACCAGGCTCCTTCACCTATGCAAGTATTGTCGTTCATGTCAAAAGATGAGTGTGCCAAGAGATTTGCTAAGTAATGATGCCTCATTGAGTACAAGCCCCTTCACCTATGTAAGTATTATGGTTCATGTCAAAAGATGAGGACACTAATACTTAAGAGGCTAAGGCATTGCACTAGACTCTTTTTTGAATAAAAAAAGTAGATAATAAAGGGATTAAATTGTAAGAAGATAATAAATCCAACTTAAGTCAAGTTAGGGACTTAAAGATTAGGTTAAGGGGATGGTAAAGGAAGATCTCCAACAATTTCTATGGCTAACACTCAACCACTAATTGGGTTAACTTAGTGATCCAATAAAGTACCATTTTAATGGTCTGACCATGTATCGATTATCTTTAGGAATGCACGAGATAACTATCAATTCAAGGATGAGTCAATATGCACCACTAATTTTTTTCTATTTGCCTCGAGGACGAGCAAAAGCTAAGTTGGAGAGTATGATGAACACATAACTTAGATGCTAGAAGCATTATATGTTTTATTAATTTATTTTTATTAATTAGAATTTGATGCTTCTAAATCATTTTTATAGGTAATTGAAAGATTGGGTCTATGTAATCCACCTAAGCTCAAATTGGCCTAAACTTAAGTAAATCAATCAAACTATTAAAAACCTTAAAGGTTCGGAAATTCTAAGATGGAAGCTCAAGTCTAAATCCAAGCCACAGGCACATTCAATCAAGAAATCAAATGGAATGGGCACCTAATTGATGCGGGACAAAAGGGGGGGGGGGGCTAGGAGGATCGTTGGAGAGCTGAGAAGTCTCTTATGATTAGGGTCAAAAAGATGGAAAAAAGATACAGAAAAAAGAAAGATGGATACTCTATGGACTTGGGACTTACCTTCATTGAGAGACATCGCACCTCTAGGACATCTCACCCACCCCACTACATGTAGTCTAGGACGTCCCACCCATCTCACTACATGCGAAGCCTAGGACATCCCACCCAAATTGCTACCTGGGACCGTGAAGGAAAAGCTCCAAGATCATAGAGGGGACTCAGCAATGGAGAAGATAACTAGGGCCTCACGCCCCTCAATGCTCTAAAGCGAAGGAAGTGGGGTCTTACACCCCTCGACACTTGCAGGTGAAGGAAAGATGGGCCTCATGCCCACTCCTAACGGAGGTAGAACCAAGAACACTCTTTTCAAAAATTCATAATTTTTTATTTTATTCAAGAGAGGATGTGTCTTAAGATAGGCTTACAAAACTTGGGATCCAAGTAAAGAATACAAGGCATGTAGCTCAAAAAAGGTGACATCCCAAACCTACTTTGTTTATAGCTTGAAAACATGGTAGAAAACTAAATACAATCCTCCCTATATGGTGGAAAAATCAAACTAATCCTAATCTAAAACTAATTAAAAAAAAACTTCCCAACTGATCCATACATCTAGATTTAAAAAAATTAAAATAAATAAAATATAATCTAAATTCGATCAATCCGTGTTGAGCTGCTCTGCGATCTACATAGACCTGATGACTTTGCATAAAAACTCCTACTTTGAGAAGCATGCTATCTTGAGATCCGTGCAAAGTTATTTTGCTCTGGGATATGTGCAGGTTTTCTTCTCCCGTGATCATGGAATAGGGAGGCGATGGACGATGGCTTTAAGGCCGCACCCGTTGGAGGAGGGCGTTGTGGGCGGAGCGGCGATGCCGGAGTCGTGGGTGGAGCGGCGATGCCGGAGTCGATGGCGAAGGACAGGCGACGGCAAGCGGAGTCGACGGTGGAGGACGGGCGGTGGCAGGCAGCGGCATGGTTACGGCTGGTGATGGCAGCAAGGAGGAGCTCTGTGGGCTGGCTGAGGACGACTCCAGGCGGAGGGCGGGGCTGAGGAGATGGCACGGATGGGGGGAGCGGGAGAGTGGGGCGGTGGCCGAGGGGTGGAGGCCATCGGTGGTTGAGGAGGGGCGCGGCACGGTGGCAGCAAGGGGAGATGGATAGCCGTCAGGGTCCATCAATTGTCGGGCATGGTGGCGCGAGGGAGATGGAGGGTCATCAGGGGTCACCAGTGGTCGGGCGTGGCGGATCCAGGACTGGCTATAAAAAAATTGGGATTCTGGGCGATAAAGGGAGGAAGAAGATGACAGGGATAACCTAGGGATAAGTCAGGGATAAGTCTGGAATAAAACTGGAATAGCGGGGATAAGTGGAATAGCTGGAATAAGAAAATTATAAAAATAAAAAATAAAATCTAGGATTAAAAAAGAAAAACCCGGATGGGTTTTGATGTCCCCATCATTCCTCTAGGATGGGGAAAACTCGACTTCGTTGAGTCAGGCTCGCTGCATTTTTTTTCTCTTTTCTTTTTTTTCTTTTTTTTTTCAACCCTAATCCTCTTATGCTCTGATACAAAAATTGATGCGGGACAAAAGAAGGGGGGGCTATTGCCCAGAGAGCAACCCAAGAGGGGGGGTGAATTGGGTCTCTAAAAAATTTAAAGCTAAGCTTGATAAAACAAGTAGCAAACTTCACAAGACAAGATATACAATTCAATTCAACAAGGTACTAAAATTAAAGTGCAATGCTTTAATGTAAAAGTGCAGCAAAAATTATAAGCAATAAGCAATAAAGTAAAGAGCAAGGAGGGAGAGAACAAGCAATCACAAACATAGCAATATATAGTGGTTCGGTGCCAACAATGCACCTACATCCACTTCCCAAGATCCCCTTGGGAATTCACTATAATCCAATGATTACAGCTGATTAGTTTTCTGGGTTCACTAATCAAAACCTGACTTGTTTTTACAAGGCTCACAAGTCACAACCTCATTTGGTTTTACGGGCTAACCAAGAACCTAATTGGTTTTCACTAGGCTAACCAAAAATCTCCCTTGATTTTCTGGGCTAACTAAGAACCTTAGTGGTTTTGCGAGCTAACCACCAACTTAATTGGTTTTCAAGGCTTATCAATAACCTCACTTGGTTTTCCAATAGACTAACCAATAACCTTTACAAGATAAAAGATGGAGAAATAAAGAACCAACGTAAGCTTTCAATAAAAAGCAAATAAGTCGATGTAGCTCGAAGTAGTGTTGCTTTGCTCTTGTTGAAGCCTTTTGAATGCCCAAGATTGAATGATCTTCAATGCACTTGATATCTTTGAATGCTTGGAAGGCTTCCCTTTGCTTGAGAGTGGTTGAGCTTTGAATGAATAGGAGTTAAGGCTCTTCTCTCTTCTTTTCTCTTTAAACTCTTTTTGGATATTCAATTTTTTTTTCTTGATTTGATTTGGAGCCCTTATATATCTTTTCAAGTCCCCAAAACCGAAATCTAGCCATCATACTTGAAAAACTAGCCGTTGGAGGGCATTTGGGAGAGTTCTGCGCTTGAAAAAACTAGGTGTTACTATTATCAGAACTCAATGTGTCAACACTTTCTCTTCATGTGTCGACATATTAGGTCGACACATGTTCTTCTTGAGTCGACACAAGTTTAAAATGTTCCATTCAGATTCTTTGAAAAAATCACCTGAGTCGACACATTCTCAGTTGAGTCGACACATTGCATCGACACATTAGGTCCATGTATCGACACATCAACTGTTCCTTCAACTTCTGCAAGCTCTATGGCTTGAAATTCTCAGGCGATGCGTTGATCCATGTGTTGACACCTTGAGTCGACACATAAGGTCCATGTGTCGATACATCATCTGTGCCATTTGAAATTTCGCTGCGTGCTGGTTTGAGTCGACACACCATCTTCATGTGTTGACACATCATGTCATGTGTCGACATCTTGAGTCGACACATCATCTAAAAAAGTGCAAAAATTGCTGAACTTGTGCTGGAACATGTTTTCATTTGTCTTAGTCATCCATTCTACCAACTCTTTGAGTGTCCAAGTCTTGTTTTGTTCATTCATTCCATTCAAACTTGGTTCTTCAACACAATTGGGCTTCTTCAAATTTTGTGAGCATCCTTTCATTGAAAACACACTTAAAGCAAATCATTAGTCCTCAAATTATACTTAACTGTTTTGCTTATGATCAAAATCAATTAGTGGAGTCAACAATCTCCCCCTTTTTGATGATGACAAAACCCTTAAGTATAAATTGCTTTAAAAGTAAAGCTTTAAGAGAATTGATCAAGATGTACAATATTGAAAGCATTAAGTATCAATCATTAATTAAAAATATAATCATTCAAAATATAAGTGATAGAATTTGAGCTTGTTTCGAAGATAGAGAGTATCAGAACTTAGCCAGAACTTTGATATTCATTTAAATACAATAAAAACATTTATCATGATACTCTTACAATGAAAGTTTCAGCAATTAACAAAGCTCCCCCTGAATTAATGATTCATAACAAAATTTGAGAGAATCTTTTCAAAAACATTGAAAGAGGGATTTTGAGAATCAAATTTACTTTGACAAAAGGTGAAGCTTCCCCTTTCATAAATTTAGGTTTTCAAAAAAAAAAAAATTACTCCCCCTTTTAGTTTGGAGAAGTAAACACATTTATACTTAAGCACATCATGACTTACTCCTCCTTTTTGTTATCATTAAAAAGGTAGGAAGTAAGGGAAATGAATTAAACAAGATAAAGTATAGTCATTGAATGTATAAAAGCAATTCAAGACATCAAAGATATAGAAATGAGAAAACACAAGGTTTTTCATATATGTCACGAACTTGTACATCAGGTACACAACAAGGATAAAAGTACATGTAAGCATGAAAGTAAACTATCTAGAAATATAAAACTATCAAGAAATACATCAATGTTCTAATCCTCATCCATCGAGTCATCAAAAGATGAACCGATCTCGATCGGTTCGGTATTAGTAAAAGATCGAGCTTGCGGCCATCGTGGTCGAAGATCTCGAAGTCTGGTCCTGGTCGGCTGAGGAGGGGTACGGAGTCCACGTCCTCTGTGATGAATATAGGTCCGACCTCTAGCTGAAGCAGTAGAGGTAGAAGCTACGTCCTTCATAGGAACTGAACTGATCGGGCGAATCATCTCAGCAACAGCAGGAGCAGGAGTATGATCAAAAGTGGGACCTGAATCGAGATGCTAAAAGCCGGGTGTATAGAATCCAAGCTCTCCAATGACTGATGAAGTATGAAGGGTAGGACTATCAAAAGTAGGTGTAATAGCTGATGATACAGGTGTATCAAGAACAATAGTATCGGCTATAGAAAGTATCGGTGTATGTACAATAGATGTATCAAGTGTGGGTGTCTGAATGATAGGTGTATGAATGTCAGGAGAATCAATAGTAGGTAAATCAGTAACAGGCAGGTCAACAATAGGACTAAGAATAGGAATCGGAACTGGAACTGAAGTGTGGTCAAGTGATCTGGAAGGAGAGGATGGATCAGGTATCGGAGCAGGTGAGAAGGATGGATCAACAGGTCTCGCAGCCACATCATCCGTCACCTCCACAACTGGCTCTGACATAAGATCATCAAAATCCAACCGGTCGGAGTCAGTCACCTCATCTCCATCAATATCTCCAACTATAGTATCTCCAACTCCATCTCCAATAGTAGTCTCAGTACCAGTATCAATATCACCAATGTCATCAGCTGGTGCTGGAGTAGGTACATCAACAGGAGCAGAACTGTCTCTGCAGTAGGAGCACTCGTAGAAGCTCTGGACAGTGCTGAGAGAATAACCGAAATACCATCACGAAGACCAATGTGGCTCTCTCTCGTCTCAACAATAAAGATGTCTAGACGCTGTCTCATGATGAAAACATCAATCTTTATGCGTTTGACTCTGTCCTCTAGAGTATCTGAAATACCAGGAGTCTCCATCTGCTCTGGCTGTGGCTGTGGCTGGGTAGATGTAGAAGGATCTGTCTGAGTTGGTTGTGCTGCCGTCTCAAGCTGTGTCTCGCTTGATCTAGCCTTATCGGAAAAAATCCGCTCCTCCTCTGCTCTGTCCTCATCAATGTCAGCTGCATCCTCGACCTGTCCTGCTGTCCTCTGTGTCCACTGGCCTCGGACTAAGTGATAACCCATGTGATGCAATGACCTGATGTCATAGACATCGGTATGGATCAAAGTACGATAAGGCTCATCCTGGAAGCTGACTCCATACTCTTTGAATAGTAATGTCAAACCCATGCCATACGGCAAGCAGAGCCGCTGGCTAGACGCCGCCTCAGTAATCTAATGGATCATCAGAACAGGAAGACAAATCAGTGTCCGTTAAATCAGGGAGACCATCACGAGCAGCTCTCGCTCGGCAATGTAGTCAAATCGACCGGTCTTCAACAGAAGAATCCGGGCAACTATGTGATGTAGCAGTCTCATCTTCGTAGATAGTCTCGAGGCAGGAACAGTGGCTCCCTCTAGTAAGATATCATACTCAAAAATACACCGGAGCCCACTAACTCTATCCAACAAACTGTCCATAACTGATCTAATCATGGGTATATCCCATACCCTGCTCAAAATCTCTGCTGAAATGGGAATATCTCGTCCCCTGACCTGAGCAATCCAACCATCTGATCCACGGGCAAGTGATCCGTAGAACTCTCTCATCAGCCCGTGATAGTATCTCTCGCTGAATGAATAGAAGGATGCCAAACCAGCATGTCGGATCCACTCTCCTATCCGAAAATGCTGCTGGTCCAAGAAAGAGAAGTCCACTCGACGTCCTCCAACCACTGTCTTGGAGCTCATCCGACTAGAAGGTGCAACAACTATCATGCTGGTGGATCCGGAGCCCTACACTCATGTTGTGCCTTCGTTCTCTGCTCTTCTTCATGCTATGACTGACACGGTCGGTGAACAACTTGTTTGCGAGGACCCATTGTCAATAATCAAGGTTTAGGCAAGGTTTTGGTGGAAATACGGAGTTTCTAGGGTTTAGGAGCTAAAACCTAAGAGGATTTCCAACAAAAACAGCTATCAAAGTCTCAAATCCAAGAAATCCACGGCTAAAAACCAAGAAATGGGAGGATGAACAGTATGGATACTTGGAATCGAGGTGTCAGCTCAGAGGAGAATGAATTTTGGGAGAAAAATGGTTCAGAAACCCTTAAAATCTCTGTTTCCCGTCGGGCATGTGTCGACTCACGCATGTGTCGACACATGATGTGTCGACTCATGATGTGTCGACACATGATGTGTCGACTCATGATGTGTCGACACATCAACTTAAAAACTAGAAAAATTGGAATTTCATTGAATGATCAAAATCAATTGAAGTAACATGTATTTGGAGTCAAATCATCAATGATTAATCATGATTCATCAAAAATAAGATTGAAAAGATCTAATTTGAGTCAAATTTGGAGAAAAGATTTAATCAAAGGGATTGATGATCCCGAGCTCTCTTCTAATCATATAGAATCGATCTTCCAAGAGAGGTTTAGTTAAAATATCAGCTAATTGAAATTCAGTACATATAAATTCAAGCAAAATATCATTATTTTCAACATGATCTCTAATAAAGTGATGTCTAATTTCAATGTGCTTGCTCCTAGAGTGTTGAACAGGATTTTTAGTCAAGCAAATAGCACTGGTATTATCACATTTAATAGGAGTTCTAGCCAACTTGATTCCAAAGTCTTCAAGTTGTTGCTTAATCCACAAGATTTGAGCAAAACAACTTCCTGCTGCAATATACTCAGCCTCAGCTGTGGATAGTGCAACTGAAGTTTGTTTCTTGCTAAACCATGAGATTAAGTTAACCTTAAGAAATTGGCAAGTTCCACTAGAACTCTTTCTATCTAATCTACAACTAACAAAGTCTGCATCAGAATATCTAATCAATTCAGCAGAAGAATTTCTAGCATACCACAAACCAATACTAATAGTACCAGACAGATATCTAATAATGTGCTTAACAGCCATAAGATGTGATTCCTTAGGTTCAGACTGATATCTAGCACACATGCAAACATTGAACATAATATTTAATCTACTAGTAGTAAGATACAGTAAAGAGCCTATCATGCCTCTATATAATTTCTAATCCACGGATTTACCATTTTTATCTTTATCTAGTTTACATGAGGGGCTTATAGGCATACCTATTGACTTAGTAGTCTCCATCCCAAACTTTTTGATAATTTCTCTTGTGTACTTAGCTTGGTTGATGAAGATACCATCTGAAGTTTGCTTGATCTGGAGTCCGAGAAAGAAGTTGAGTTCTCCCATCATGCTCATCTCGAACTCACCCTGCATAAGCTTAGCAAACTCTTGACAAAGAGTTTCATTAGTAGCACCGAAAATGTTGTCATCAACATATATTTGTACCACCAATAAATCATTGTCTTTCCTTTTCAAAAATAGTGTTTTGTCAACATTTTCTCTAGAAAATTCATTTTCAATAAGACATTTGCTTAACCTTTCATACCATGCTCTAGGTGCTTGCTTTAATCCATAAAGTGCTTTGTGCAGTTTGAAAACATGATCAGGATGTGCATGATTTTCAAATCCGGGTGGTTGTTCAACAAAAGCTTTTTCATTTATAAAACCATTTAAGAAAGCACTCTTAACATCCATTTAAAATAATTTGAAGTTCATGAAACTTGCAAAAGCTAACAATATTGCTTCAAGTCTAGTAACAGGAGAAAAAGTTTTATCAAAGTTAATCCCTTCCTCCTGATTATAGTCTTTAGCAACTAGCCTAGCTTTATTTCTAATGACAAAACCATTTTCATCTAATTTATTCCTAAATACCCATTTAGTGCCAATAATTGAAACATTAGATGGTCTTTCTACAAGTCTCCAAACATTATTTCTATCAAATTGTATTAGTTCTTCTTGCATAGCATTAATCCAATTAGAGTCTTTTTCAGCTTCTTCAAAATATTTAGGTTCTACTTGAGATACAAAAGCTATGTAATCATATTC
Organism: Areca catechu; assembly: GCA_021397845.1. Classification (NCBI taxonomy): domain Eukaryota; kingdom Viridiplantae; phylum Streptophyta; class Magnoliopsida; order Arecales; family Arecaceae; genus Areca; species Areca catechu. The sequence goes on from CM038049.1 coordinate 127,439,974, forward strand.
ATTTCTAATAGAAGCTCTAGTTCTTACCCCTTTGGATGGATCACCTAAGATTAATTCCTTAGGGTGTCCATGAGCATACCTCCACTCCTTAGGTAGATCATGATGCATTGGAGTGTCATCTTCTTTCTCACCTCTGTCCTGATTCTCTTCATTTGGTTGAGCTTGATCATCCAATGTCAACTTCTGAAGTTTGTCAGCACCTGCACATTTATCAAATGTATCCTCTTTTCTCGAAGACTTGTTAGAACATTCTTTAAATACAACATGTACTGACTCTTCTATAATTAAAGTCCATTTGTTAAATACTCTATATGCCCTGCTTGATGTAGAGTATCCTAAGAAGATACCTTCATCAGACTTGGCATCGAACTTCCCTAGATGATCTTTTTCATTGTTCAAAATAAAACATTTGCAACCAAAAACTCGAAAATATTTCAAAGTTGGTTTTCTTTGGTTCCAAAGCTCATATGGAGTTTTCTTTAAAATAGGACATATCAAAACTCGATTCAAAATATAACAGGATGTATTTATAGCTTCAGCCCAAAAATACCTTGGCAAATTATTTTCATAAAGCATAGTGCATGCCATTTCTTCTAAAGTACAATTTTTCCTTTCTACTATCCCATTCTGCTGAGGTATCCTAGGTGCAGAGAAATTGTATTCTACACCTTTTTCATTGCAAAAGTTTTCGAAATCTTGATTTTCAAATTCGGTTCCATGATCACTATGAATACAAACGACTGAAACACCTTTTTCATTTGAAGCTTTTCTATAAAATTTTATGAATACGAAAAAAGATTCATCTTTTTGTGTTAAAAAGAAAATCCAAGTAAATCTCGAAAAATCATCCACAATAACTAATCCATATCTCTTGCCTCCTAGACTTGATGTTCTAGTTGATCCAAAGAGATCCATATGGAGTAGTTCAAGTGGTCTGCTAGTAGTTACAAATCATTTTGGTTTAAAAGAATTTTTGACTTGTTTTCCAAATTGACATGCTTGGCAAATTCTATTTTTTTCAAAACTGATTTCAGGTAAATCTCTAACTAAATTCTTTTTGCAGAGTTTTGAAATAAGGTACATACTAGCATGCCCTAACCTTCTATGCCACAACCAACTAGTCTCTTCTTTGGTAGAATTCATTGCAACAAAGCATTCTCCACTAGGTAAAGATAGATTATTAAGATCTACAAGATAAATATTTCCATGCCTTTTTTCAATGAATTGTACTCCATTTAAATCTGGACTAGAAATCATGCAATATAATGATTTCAAAACTACTTGAAAACCTTTATCGCAAAACTGACTAATACTTAAGAGATTGTGCTTTAAACCATCTACTAGAAGTATATTACTAATATTATTAGAAGGAGTTATGTGAACCTTACCAATTTCAATGATTTTATCTTTACCATTATCACCAAAGGTCACACTCCCTCCATTCAAAGCTTCAAGAGAAATGAATTGCTTCACATCTCCAGTCATGTACCTTGAGCAACCACTATCAAGATACCAAATTCGTTTGTTTTCCTTGGTTGCAAGACACACCTACAATAAGATAAAGCTTTGTTTTTAGGTACCCAAGCTAACTTGGGTCCTTTTGGGTGAGTATTCAAAATGGTTCCTTTTGGAACCCAAACTTTACCAAAAGATATGATTTTTCTAAAATTGCATTGATATGATTTATGACCTAATTTTTTGCAAGTAAAACAAGTGATACTGGATGATGCAGGCACAAAAATGTTTTTGAAATACTTTTGTTGCTTTTGGGGTTTATATCCTAAACCTGCCTTGCTGAAAACTACTATTTGATTATTTAAAAGTAAATTCAGCTTTTCTGAACTAAAGATGAACTTATCAACAAAAGGTTTGATTTTCTCAAGTTCATTTTTGTATTTTTCATTTTCAAGTTCCAAATCCTTGTTTTTCTTTAAAAGATTATTGTTAGAAACAACATGTTTAGGTCTTTTTAGAACTTCATTTTCCATAGCTAAAGCATTATTCTTCTTTTCCAAAACATCTAGCTTAGTTTTCAAAGAACTAACATCATTAAGTAAAGAATTGTTTTCTAATGAGAAACTATTAGCATGCTTTTTTAATTTCTTATTTTCAAATAATACTAACTTATAATCATGCATCAATTCTTCAAAAGCACTTCTAAGCTCATCAAAAGTAAAATCAACTTCAGAGTCGGAACATACCTCTTCGTTATCCTGATGTGCCTTGAAGCAGAGATTTGTAATTTCAGTCTGCTATTCTTCTGAACTAGAGTCTTCACTATCACTCCACGTGGCCATCATTTTTTTCTTCCTTAGTTTCTTCCTTGATTTCTTGAGGAGAGGACAATCAAATTTATAGTGCCCGGGCTTCTTGCACTCAAAGCATATAGGTACTTTCTTCTCCTTTTCTTTTTCTTTCTCTTTTTCTTTTTCCTTTCCCTTTTCCTTGGATTGAAATTTCTTTTTGTAGGGAAACTTCCTCCTCTTCATGAATCTTCTAAATTTTTGGGCAAGGAGGGCTTCTTCACCTTCTTCTTCTTCATCACCATCAGACTCGTCAATCGAGGATTCTTCTTGAATATTTGATTAAAAGCGATCCCCTTCTTCTTTTTATCCAAGTCCATTGATTTCTGTTTCAAGTTTAGCTTATAGGTCATGAGTGATCCTACTAGCTGCTCAAGTGGAAGCTTGTCTACATCTTTTGCCTCTTGAATTGGGTCACCTTTGGATCCCATGACATCGATAGTGACCTAAGAGTTTTATTCACAAGATCAGCATTAGATATGACTTTACCAAGACTCCTCATAGCATTTACAATATTTGTAAAACGAGTATACATATCAGTAATAGATTCATTTGGTTCCATCCGAAACATCTCATATGTGTGCACTAACATATTGACCTTAGTGTTTTTCACTTGATCGGTACCCTCGTGGGTAACTTCAAGTGTGCCCCATATTTCTTTGGCGGACATGCATGTAGATATCCTATTGAACTCACTAGGATCTAATGCATAATACAAGAGATTCATTGCCTTAGCATTGATCTCGGATTGTTTAATGTCATTTTCATCCCAATCCTCTTTAAGTTTTGGGATGGAAACACCATTAACCACCACCGAAGGAATATGGGGACCTTTATCGACTACTTTCCATAAATTGTAATCTATAAAATGCATATAAATTCTCATCTTAGTTTTCCAATAAGTGTAATTTGCACCATTAAAAAATGGAGGTCTGTTTGAGGCTTGTCCCTCAACTACACTAATACCAATTGGGATTGCCATAGATCTTTACTCAAGGTGGTAAAGCCTATACACTGAGAACAAGGCTCTAATACCACTTGTTGCCCAGAGAGCAACCCAAGAGGGGGGGTGAATTGGGTCTCTAAAAAATTTAAAGCTAAGCTTGATAAAACAAGTAGCAAACTTCACAAGACAAGATATGCAATTCAATTCAATAAGGTACTAAAATTAAAGTGCAATACTCTAATGTAAAAGCGCAGCGGAAATTATAAGCAATAAACAATAAAGTAAAAATCAAAGAGGGAGAGAACAAGCAATCACAAACACAATAATCTATAGTGGTTTGGTGCCAACAATGCACCTACATTCACTCCCCAAGATCTCCTTAGGAATTTACTATAATCTAATGATTATAGCTAATTAGTTTTCCGGGCTCACTAATCAAAACCCGACTTATTTTCACAAGGCTCACAAGTCACAACCTCACTTGGTTTTACGGGCTAATCAAGAACCTAATTAGTTTTCACAAGGCTAACCAAAAACCTCCCTTGATTTTTCGGGCTAACCAAGAACCTTAGTGATTTTGCGGGCTAACCACCAACCTAATTGGTTTTCAAGGCTTACCAATAACCTCACTTGGTTTTTTAATAGGCTAACTAATAACCTTTACAAGATAAAAGATGGAGAAATAAAGAACCAATGTAAAGCTTTCAATAAAAAGTAAATAAGTCGATGTAGCTCGAAGTAGTGTTGCTTTGCTCTTGTTGAAGTCTTTTGAATGCCTAAGACTGAATGATCTTCAATGCACTTGATAGCTTTGAATGCTTGAAGGCTTCCCTTTGCTTGAGAATGGTTGAGCTTTGAATGAATAGGAGTTAAGGCTCTTCTCTCTTCTTTTCTCTTTAAACTCTTTTTGGATATTCAATTTCTTTTTTCTTGATTTAATTTGGAGCCTTTATATATCTTCCCAAGTCTCCAAAATCGAAATCTAGCCATTATACTTGAAAAACTAGCCGTTGGAGGGCATTTGGGAGAGTTCTGCACTTGAAAAAATTAGTTGTTACTATTATCAGAACTCCATATGTCGACACTTCCTCTTCATGTGTCGACACATTAGGTTGATATATGTTCTTCTTGAGTCGACACAAGTTCAAAATGTTCCATTCAGATTCTCTGAAAAAATCAGCTTAGTTGACACATTCTCAGTTGAGTCGACACATTGAGTCGACACATTAGATCTGTGTGTCGACACATCAACTATTCCTTCAACTTTTGCAAGTTCTGTGGCTTGAAATTCTCAGGCGATGTGTTGATCCATGTGTTGACATCTTGAGTCGACACATAAGGTCCATGTGTTGACACATCATCTGTGCCATTTAAAATTTTGCTGCGTGCCGGTCTGAGTTGACACACCATCTTCATGTGTCGGCACATCATCTAAAAAAGTACAGAAATTGCTGAACTTGTACTGGATAATGTTTTTATTTGCCTTAGTCATCCATTCTATCAACTCTTTGAGTGTCCAAGTCTTGTTTTGTTTATTCATTCCATTCAAACTTGGTTCTTCAACACAATTGGGCTTCTTCAAATTTTGTGAGCATCCTTTCATTGAAAACACACTTAAAGCAAATCATTAGTCCTCAAATTATACTTAACTATTTTGCTTATCATCAAAATCAATTAGTGGAGTTAATAGGGGCTAGGAGGATCGTTGGAGAGCTGAGAAGTCTCCTGTGATTAGGGTCAAAAAGGTAGAAAAAAGATGCAGGAAAAAGAAAGATGAATACTCTATGGACTTAGGACTTACCTTTACGGAAAGACGTCGCACCTCTAGGGCATCTCACCCACCCCACTCATGTAGTCTAGGGCGTCCCACCCATTTCATTACATGCGGAGCCTAGGATGTCTGACCCAAATCGCTACTTGGGGCCATGAAGGAAAAGCTCCAGGATCATAGAGGGGACTCAGCAATGGAGAAGATAACTATGGCCTCATGCCCCTTGGTGCTCGAAAGTGAATGAAGTGGGGTCTCACATCCCTCGACACTTGTAGGTGAAGGAAAGACGGGCCTCATGCCCACTCCTAACGGAGGTAGAACCAAGAACATTCTTTTCAAAAGTTTATAATTCTTCATTTTGTTCAAGAGAGGAGGTGCCTTTATATAGGCTTACAAAACTTGGGGTCCAAGTAAAGAATACAAGGCATGTAGCTCAAAAAAGGTAACATCCCAAACCTACTTTGTTTGTAGCATGAAAACATGGTAGAAAACTAAACATAATCCTCCATATATGGTGGAAAAATCAAACTAATCTTAATATAAAATTAATTTAAAAAAAAACTTTCCAACTGATCCATACATCCAGATTTAAAAAAAATTAAAATAAATAAAATAAAATCTAAATTCGATCCATCCATGTTGAGTTGCTCTGAGATCTGTGCAGGCCTGATGACTTTGCAGAAAAACTCCTACTCTGAGAAGCATGCTGCCCTGAGATTTGTACAAAGTTGTTTTGCTCTATGGTATTTGTAGGTTTTCTTCTCCCGTGACCGTGGAACAGGGAGGTGGTGGACGTTGGCTTCAAGGCTGTGCTCGTTGGAGGAGGGCACTGCGGGTGGAGCGGCAGTGCCGGAGTCGACGGCGAAGGACGGGCGGTGGCAGGTGGAGTCGACGGTGGAGGACGGGAGGTGGCAGGCGGTGGCACGTCGGTGGCTGGTGATGGAGCAGGGAGGAGCTCCGTGGGCTAGCTGAGGACGACTCTAGGCAGAGGCCGGGGCTGAGGAGATGGCATGGATGGGGTGGAGCGGGAGAGCGGGGTGGCGGCCGAGCGATGGAGGCCATCGATGGTGGAGGAGGGGTCCGGACGGTGGTAGCAGGGAGATATGGACGACCGTCAGGGTCCATCCAATCGTCTGGTGTGGCAGCGCGGGAGAGATGGAGGGCCTTTGGGGGGTCGTCAGTGGTCGGGCGTGGCGGATCCGGGACCGGTGGCAAAAAAAATTAGGATTCTGGGCGATGAAGGGAGGTAGAAGATGACAGGGATAACCTAGGGATAAGTCAGGGATAAGTATGAAATAAAATGGGAATAGCGGGGATAGGTAGAATAGCTGGAATAAAAAATTATAAAAATAAAATAAAATCTGGAATTAAAAAAAGAAAAACCCAGATGGGTTTTGATGTTCCCATCAATAATCCAAGTTGGCATGGAGATCTCATAGAGTCTTAGAAGAATAAGACTCTTAGATGGGGCATTGAAGCATGATTGACCCCGGAAAAAAATTTTAGCATGGGATTCAAATTAGAAAGGGAAATAATGCTAGTTAGGAAGAAAATTGGATAAGAGTCTGATTTGTGGCATTAATCCCATTTCTTGGATGCCTAAAATAAAAGGAAACAAGGAACGAATCATATTGGAGTAGCCGATGATTTTTTGGAGCTTTTGGCATGAGGTTTGAAAGGAAAAAAATCTGGAAACCAAAAGGAGGTGTGTAAGAGAGAGTCCAAGAAATCTTGGACACTCGAAATGCTAAAAATAAGGAGATTTGTGGCATTGGAAAACAAGGAAGAGATGCAAATTTTGTTTTAACATGAAGGATGATGTGTAACTGATTGGGACACCAATGCAAATGAAGAAAAGTTGAGGCATCCAAATCTATTAGGAGCCCTAGGTATTTGGGCAGCTAAGAGTCCAAGATGGGCATGAAACCAAATAAGGAAGACTTGGTTAAAGAAATAAAGAAAGAAAAGGAGGATGGCTAATTTTGGGGCATGAGAAAATTTGATCATGAAATATTCTTGGGCGCTGATGTAAGTAGAGAGTCCTAAATGTGAGGACTCTAGATGGGATGGTGCTAATTAAAGAATGAAGAAAGGTGCATGGGATATCATTGGCAGGAGGATTCTATAAGTTGGCGGCTACCAAAGAAAGGAAGGGAAGAAGTCTAATTGCAGTATTTGGAACCTTAAGGAAACAAGCTAAATTGAGGCGTGAAGAATCAAATAAAGAAGGCAACAAGGAGAAGAAAAATTTAGAAAAAAAAAGATTTTATTTGAAGGAGATCTTGGAAGGAAATTATAAAAGGAGGGGAGCAAGCCTTTTTTTCAATCAAGCCTTATTCTACCCTCTCCCAACTATTCATCACCCTGTCATAACTCCACCTCCACATTCCTTCTCCACCATCTCCTTAGCCTCCATAGCCTTAAAATTCTCCACCATCTACTTAGCCTCCATAGCCCTTAAATCTTCCATCATCCTCTCCATCATAAACCCTAGATAGTCTTCGTACTATCCACCTTCCTCCATCAAAATCCTAATCCTGTCATATCTTTACTCCACCATTCTCCCTCCACTTGCCTCCCTTCTAAGCTATTACGAAGACTCTGTTTTAGCATGAAAATGATGGTAAAGATCTACTCAGTGGAAGGCTAGATCTCTACATCTTGGGAGATTATTGTAAAATTGTTAAGGCAGTGTATTGATTCTTTACCCTCTGTATTCTCTTCTTTTATGTAATTAATAAAGATTTGGCTTAACTTCTCTGTCTTTATGTCTTTCATTTGATTTGTATTGAATTGTAGTTAGAATAGTCTATGATCTTTGGGACAAATAGTGATCCAAAGATATGGTTCGTGCTCTTGGGATAGCTTATGTCTAGCACGACCCCTCTTATTTGTGTAATACAATTTTGACTAGCCTATACTCCAAAGGGACAGGCCATGATCCAATGGGTACGGGTCATGCTGTTCCTAGATAGGCTATATCTTGGTTAGTTAGTTATAATTTGTATATTAGGAAGAATACCAACTGCCTAGTAAGAAAGTAGTTGAAATCCTGAGACTTCTCTTTTGTATTCAAATCCAACATTAATTAGTATTTTTCTTTTTATTACTTGTTCATTTTCATTTTCTTTTAAGCAATCAATGTTCATTTCGCTCTCGATTTATTACTTGAATATAACTCAGCCCACAGTCCTCATAGATATAAACTTGACTTATCTCTATAGTATTGTATATGTTAGTAGGAAATATGGTCAGGCTAGAGACCTACAACCTTGGACAATGAAGATGGGTCGACAGCCTGATTGCTAGCATGGGTTGTAAGCCATATGCCAAGACATTAGCAAGCCTTGCCAATTACTCTAGAAGCATTCAATCACCTCCCCCGAGTGGGTGATGGTAGAGGCCAACTCCTATGTCTTAAGGCATCAGCAAGCCTTGCTAACTACTCCAAAGGCATTCAGTCACCACCCCTAAGCAGGTGATGGCAGAGGCCAACTCCTATATCCTAAGGCATTAACAAGCCTCATTGATTACTCTGGAGGCATTCAGTCACCACCCCTGAGTGGGTGATGGCAGAGGCCACCTTCTATATCCCAAGGCATCAGCAAGCCTCATGGATCGCTTCGAAGGTGTTCAGTCACCACCCCCGAGCCAGTGATAGTAAAGGCCAACTTCTATGCCCCGAGGCATTAGCAAGCTTTATTGACCATTTCGAAGGAGTTCAGTCACCATCCCTGAGTGGGTGATGGCTAAGGCCAACTCCTATATCCCAAGGCATCAGTAAGCCTCATGAACCACCACAAGTTTCTAGGTCATGAGCACCCCATGAGAACTTTGACATGTAAGGCCTCGATAACATACCCATATCAAGTTCCAGAGAGATGACACCCAGACATTCATCACTATAGCTCCTACCACATGGCCAACCCTTTGTCAAGTCCTCGAAATTTCCAATCATTGTCAGATCTGGGCAAATGGAAATGGCATGTCCAAATTCCTTGTATTTTAAACCATTATTTAATAAGGCATGCCGCACATTGGGTTAGCAACAAGAATGCATTTAAAAAAAATAGGACACCACTGACACACAAGAAAGCTCTACGTGACATGTGAAAGGCTCCATCTCTATTTACAAGATCTGGCAGAATCCTATATGAGATTAGACTGTTTCACATGTCAAAGCCTACAAAAGGATTCCTAGCGATTCCTTAATGTATGCAAGCTTCCCGGTTACACTCTCCCTATTAGTATCTGATATGGCGACATCCACTGATGTGGACCGGAGCGGTGATATCCATTGACGTGGAGCCTGTGGACAGCCACGATGGCAAAGAAGCCCACCACCTGACTAAGGCAGCATGATGAAAAGCCAAAGGGACTGCCGCACCAAGGTCAGCTCCCAGTCGAGGCAGGGCTCATTGGGCGGCCCCCTGTCTGAGGTCAGCTCTCAGTTGGGGTCGAGTCCGCCTCTCCAAAAAGGGACCACCCTGCCAAGGTTAGCTCCCAATTGAGGTAGGGCTCACTGGGCGAGCCCCCCATCTGAGGTCAGCTCCCGGCTGAGGTCGAGTCCACCTCTTCAGAAAGGACCACCATGCCGAGATCAGCTCCCAGTTGAGGCAGGGCTCATTGGGCGAGCCCCCCATCCGAGGTCAATTCTCGGTCGAGGTCGAGTCCGCCTCTCCAAAGTAGACCCTCCTGCCAAGAGCATAGTTTCCTGCCAAAGGCACAAAGAAGGGGGAAGATTGAATTCAAAGCAAAGACAATGGAGTACCTGGCCACCCTGACCCTTCGAGAGGTGGCGCATACCCTGCCAATGGGGCAGGCCCCCCTGTGGCATGTCGTGCACATGATCTGCATGATCCAGACAATGTCAGGCTCTCAGCCTTGCAGTATGCCGACACGTCGATGACTGCATGACTGGGAGACTGCAGCTTCCATGACAGGATGATCGGACCTTCCAGAGAAGGGCATCCCCCTACGGCCCAATGCCCTGTAGCACCTAGATGGCCTCCACCAAAGTGGCAACATGCCATTATGGTTGGAGGGTTAGGCATAGAACCAGCCCGACAGAGAGAGGCACCAGTAGGCAACGAAGAGCCTCCTCCGAAGGAGAGAACCAGGAACACCATGGAAAGCCTCCCGTCTATATAAGGCCTACAGAAAATGGTAAATGAAGGTAAGTGAAAAAAGAGTAAGAAAAAGGAGGAGAAGCAAAGACTCTTCCATTCCTCTATTCTTCTATTCTCGTATTATCATCCTTTCTTTTATCTCCCTCTGGAAGCGGAGAGTCCCCCAAGCTCTCCGCCTTAGAAATATCTGTTCCCCTCAATCATCTCATTGACTTGATCGTCGGAGTGCCTTTGTCGGAATCCTCGGCCCATGGTTTTTCTCTATCTTGTAGGACCCCCGAGCAGGCTAGTAAGCCAGCCACGAGATGAAAGCCAAGGATTTGGAGGGAACTCGATGCGTCAGATCTGCAGGCCACGATGATCCGGTCGTCAACATATTGGTGCACCAGGTAGGGGGCGAGATCGGTCAAAAGGAAACATCACTCCCCCTACAACAAAAAAGATCACACGGGCACCCATGATTCGATGGTGATTATGTGAGCCCGCGTAGCCCCCACCGATCGGTGGAGGGTCCCCCTCGCCATGGCAACCAAACCCCGGAGGGGGACCATCCCGCTCCCTCGTAACCGCCCCCGATGGACCCCCAGTACACTGCACTCACCCAACAGGTCTAGCTCTTGGCCGTGGCAGTGCACCAGCTCCATCAAAGGCAGCACTCTCGAGAAACCACATAGCAGCCAGGGACTCTGGCGACTCGCGCAGCCGATCCTCACACCAGCCTATGGTCCTTCTAGGAGGGGCCACTGCATGAGGTGTCACCCCCTCGAGAGGCCCATCAGGCGAACGAAAAGCGGTTGCAAGGTGATTCGACCGGCCAGGGAAGCCACTCCCCGGTCTTGGAAGCCACTCCCCGGTCTTGGACCACCGCGCGCCCTCGTGCCAGCAGCACCGGTGTGGCTAGGAAATCAGGCACAAGTTCCCCCGCTCTGGTCCACCTTCACCCCCGGCATCCTCTGCCGAGGGGTCCACTTACGAGGCCATCCATCGCTGAGCGGAAAGGCACCTCGAAGAGCATGAACGCATGCTGGTGAATCTGGCCCGCCAATTTGTGGAAGTGCAGGGCTCCCCCAGTGAGCCCACGGGTTATGACACCCGTCTACCCTTTTCAAAGATCCAAGAGGAATCGATCCCCAGCCGGTTCCATATGCCATAGGTTGACCCCTACGATGGAACAACCGACCCCTTAGACCACTTGGAAAGTTACAAAGCCCTCATGAGGGTCTAGGGGGCCACTGACACTCTCCTTTGCATCGCCTTCCCCGCCACTCTATGAAAGGCCACTCGAGTTTGGTTTTCTAGGCTCGAACCTGAAAGCATAGACTCTTTTCCCCAGTTGGAGAGGAAGTTCATGGTGCACCTTGATACCTACAAGAAGGCACCATGTGAGGCAGATAGCCTCTTCTTGATTTGACAATTCTTGATTTGACAACAGAACCGATAACTCCTTTGGGACTACGTGTCCCGGTTCAAGACCGCCATCCTGGAGATCTACAATCTCGAAGAGTTTGTTGCCATGCTCGTCCTGAAGAGGGGACTGCGAACCTCCCGCTTCACCTACTCCCTCGATAAGAAGCCCTTGAAGACATACTTAGAATTCCTTCTCTGGGCGCAGAAGTACATCCACGCCGAGGAGGCGGATCATGCCAGGAGGGAGTTGGATGGGAGACCCCTGAAGAGACAAGCCATCGGGGAGATGTCTGGCCACTCAGACTAGAGGATGATGCGAGTCCCACGACTAGAGCCCAGGTCCAAGGCCATCCCCACCGACGAAGGGACTTTTCCTCCTCTCGTTGCCCCTATGGCAAAGATCTTGATGGAAATTGAGGGTGAGCACTTTCTACATCGACCCCTGCCATTGAAGCCATCGACTGGGCGGGATAAATCTTGCTACTACCATTTCCACCGGGACTATGGCCATAACATGAAGGAATGCTGCTACCTGAAAAGGGAGATCGAAGAGTTCATCAAGCATGGCTACCTCGGCAAGTATGTGGAGGGGGGAGTGCCCCCTGCAGCCCAAACCAAAGGACCTCAGCCCCTCGCCATCGACAACCATCCCACCAAGAAGCCGATAGGGATAATATCCTGGGGGGCAGGAAAGGCCCCGAAGAAGGCTAGGGGGAGAGAGGAGAGTGATGATGTACTCCCCTGTGTGGGAGAAGGGTCAACTGGGTAGATAACCCAAATAATGATGCTATCATTCGTTGAAATGATGATAGCCAAGCACCCTATAAAAATAATCATGGTAGACAGTGGAAGCTCCTCGAACATCCATTTTTACAATGCCTTTACAAGGATGAATTTATCCACTAACCAAATAAGACCGGTGTTTACGCCCCTAGTAGGCTTCACCAGAAACTTAATCGAAGTCGAGAAAGAAATTACACTCCCAATAATCGCTAGGACACCATCCCAGCAAAGCACCGTGCTGGTGACCTTCACTGTTGTGAAGCTTCCCTCACCATATAATGCCATCCTGGGATGCCCAGGACTCAATCTGCTTGACACCACCATCTCCACGAGATGCCTCTTGGTCCAGTTCCCGACATCTTGGGGGATCGAAGAAATGAGGGGGTCCCAGTAGCCAGTGCAGTGCTACTGGCAAACCATCCCATGTCTAAAGGGAGCGAATCTCAGCCCTACCATAGACTAGCCTGATCCAGTAGCACCGAAACCAAAGAGCGAGCCGGTCGAATCCCTATTGTCTTTTCCTTTGGGGGACGATCCCTCAAAAATGGTACAGATTGGGGCTCTGTTGGTTGAAGAAGAGAGATCTTGTTTCCTCGGCTTCCTAAATGCCAACGCAGATGTCTTCGTCTAGACTGCCGCTGACATGCCTGGTATCCCATCAGAGGTGATAACTCAGAGGTTGAATGTCGACCCCAACCATCATCTGGTTCAGTAAAATAAAAGAAACTTCACCCTGGATTGACAGAAGGCTATCAACGAGAATGTCGAAAAACTCCTCATGGCGGGCTTCATTCGAGAGGTACAATATCCTGACAGCTTGCTAATATGGTAATGGTCAGGAAAGTCTCTGGAAAGTGAAGGATCTATGTGGACCACACCGACCTCAACAAGGCGTGCCCAAAGGATAGCTTTCCCCTTCCTAAGATTGACCAGCTGGTGGATGCAACCTCGGGCCACAAGTACCTTAGTTTCATGGATGTGTTCTCTGGATACAATCAGATCCGCATGCATCCAGAAGATGAAGAGTGCACATCATTCATGACCGATCAAGGTTTGTATTGTTACAAGATGATGCCCTTTGGTCTCAAGAATACAGGGGCCGCCTACCAGTGCTTGGTTAGCACAGTTTTCAAGGACCAGATCGGCCGATACATGCAAGTGTATGTGGATGACATGCTTGTCATGAGAGGCTCGAAGGAGGACCATATCGCTAACCTGATGGAGGCTTTTGGGAACCTCCATCCCTTTTAGATGAAGCTGAATCCTGTCAAATGCACCTTCGACATTGCAGCGGGAAAGTTTCTAGGGTTCATTATAACCCAAAGGGGGATAGAGGCCAATCCCGAGAAGATCCAGGCGATCGTAGACTTGCAGTTTCCTACCTCTAAGAAGGAGGTCCAGCACCTGACTGGGTGCATTGTGGCTTTAAGCCGCTTCATTTCATGCTCCGCTGAGCGTTGCCAACCGTTCTTCAAGGTCCTCCAGAAGATGAATGATTTCACCTAGATAGAAGAATGCCAAGAAGCATTCGAGGGGCTGAAGAAGCACCTCTGTTGCCTAGGTGGCTTTCCAAGAGGGGGGTGAATTGGGATTAAAAACTTTTCGCAATCATGTGCACTTTGAAATTCTTTTAGTGTTATGGTACAATATGCAATGCGAAAGTAATTAAGTAAAAATAATAAAACAATAAGAACATAATCACAAACACAAAGAATTTAGAGTGGTTCGGAGCAACCGGCTCCTACGTCCACTACCCAAGTATCACTTGGGATTTCCACTATATCTCCCTCACTTGTTTTCCTAACTAACAAGCATCGCATACATAATCAAAATTAACTTTAAATTTTGGCAAACCTTTGACTAAATCCTTTGAAATAAGTTTAGCTATAGTGTCCATACTAGCATGACCAAGTCTCCTATGCCATAGTAAACTTGATTCCTTGCTCTTGTCATTCATTGCTACAAGACTTGTATTGCTTGACATAGCTAGATCATTAAGATCTACTACATAAATGTTACCAACTTGTGTCCAATGAATTTAGTACTAGAGTCAAGTGGATCAACTATTATACACATTGATGACTTAAAGAAAACATTAAAACCAATGTCACATAGCTGACTAATACTCAAAAGATTATGCTTTAATTTTTCTACAAGTAACACATTTTCAATAAATATAGGAGTAATTTTAATTTTATCGATACCGATTATCCTTCCTTTTCGATTATTACCAAATGTTACCATTCCACCATCCTTTTGTTCTAGGGTGAAGAATTGATTAGCATCACCCGTCATGTGTCTGAACAGCCGCTGTCCAGATACCATCTTTTCTTTATATTTATGGCTGCAAGACATCCCTGCAAAATAATCATTTAACAAATTTAGGTACCCAAGCTTTCTTAGATCCTTGAAGTTAGTGGAAATGGTTTCTTTTGGAATCCAAACTTTCTTAATTTTTCTTTTGTCATTGTATTTCAAATTACATTCAAATGCTTTATGACCAAAGTTATTACATGCATAGCATACAATTTTTGACTTTGAATAATAAACATGAGATGATGTAAATTTAGGTCTAACTGGTTGTGAGGTAGTAAACTTAGGAGCATATAAGTAGATGCAAAAAACTTGTTTGAAATAGAACATTTATAACCAATTCCAAATTTATTATTTGTTTCTTTTTGATCTTTCAAAATTAGTTCAAGTTTATTAGAGCTTAAAGTTAGTTTTTCAACCAAGGGTTTGAGTTTTTGAACTTCCTTCTTTAAATCATCATTTTCATTTTTCAAACCTTTGTTTTTCTCAAGAAGCTCTTCTTTTTCAAATTGAATGATCTTAGGTCTTTTACAAACTAAATTCAATTCCCTTTGCAAAATTTTATTTCTTTCACCAAATTCGTTTTTGTCTTTTTCAATTGAATCACATTGATTTTTCAAAGTTTTTATTTTCAAACCAGCTTTCTTGTATTCAACTAACAATTCACAAAAAGCATTATGCAATTCATCATAAGTGAATTCTAAATTGGGTTCAGAAGTAGTTACCTCGTCTTCTAAGCCCATAAGACAGATTTGTGCAGTCTTTGTTGTCTCTTCATCCTCTTCAGTGGAAGTAGTTTCATCAATGTCGCTCCAGGCTGCAAGCATTGCCTTCTTCTTCTTTTTGGTGAACATCTTTTTCTTTCCTTCAGGACAGTCAGGACGAATATGTCCTGACTTCTTGCATTCGTAGCAAATTGGTACTTGATCTTTATCTTTATCCTTCTCTTTTTCTTTATCTCTTTCTCTTTCTTTTCCAAAATCTCATTTTTTAAATTGCTTTCTTCATCTGTTTGTTTTTCTTTTGCCCATAAACCTTTTGAATTTTCTCATGACAAGGGCAATTTCATCATTTCCTAGATCATCATCATCTGATGAATCTGAGTCTTCATTTTTATCTTCTTTTTGTAGCTTTAAATGTAATGACTTTCTTTCTTTAGGTATCTTTCTCAGTCCTTTGCTGCATAGCCAATTCATATGTGATCAGTGATCCAAGCAGTTCATCTAATGATAGAGTGTTTAGGTCCTTTGCCTCTTGAATAGCTGTCACTTTGGCTTCCCACTTATCTGGCAAAGATCTTAAAATTTTTTGGACAAGATCAGTATTAGAGTAAGTTCTACCAAGACTTTTGAGATCATTTATAATATCAGTAAAGCGAGTATACATAGTAGATATAGTCTCACTAGGTTCCATCTTAAATAGCTCATAATTATGCACAAGAAGATTGATTTTTGATGTTTTAACTTATGATGTGCCTTCATGTGTAATTTCTAATTTGTCCCAAATTTTTTTAGCAGAATTGCAAGTTGAAATTCTGTTAAACTCATTTGGATCCAAAGTACAATACAATAAATTCATTGCTTTGGCATTCAGCTCAACTAATTTCATATCATTATCGTCCCAATCATTTTCTGGTTTGGGAACCTCTACATCATTAACTCTAATAGTGGGTGTGTAAGGTCCTTTCAGGATAATCTTCTATAAATGAAAATCTATAGCTTGAATGTATATTTTTATTCTTGTCTTCCAATATGTATAATTGATTTTGGTGAAAAGTGGAGGTCTATTTATGGATTGACCTTCTCTAATGAAGTGCTCATGAGATGTGCCATATATCTTTACTTTAAGTAACTTTCAGAGACTCTTCTCTGATACCACTTGTTATCCAGGTGGCTTTCCAAGAGGGGGGTGAATTGGGATTAAAAACTTTTCACAATTATGTGCACTTTAAAATTTTTTTAGTATTGTGGTACAAAATGCAATACGAAAGTAATTAAACAATAAAGTAATAAGAACACAATCACAAACACAAAAAAATTTAGAATGGTTTCGAGCAATCGGCTCCTACGTCCACTATCCAAGTACCACTTGGGATTTCCACTATATCCCCCAACCGGAATATAGTCAGATTATTTTATCAGGCTCACAATCCAAACCTATACACTTTGGTTTTACTGGGATCACCAAAGAAACCCACACTCCCTTTGGTTTTAAACAGAATTACCAAAGAAACCCTAACACTTGGTTTTATACCGGGATCACCAAGAACCCAACTTAGGTTTTCATAAGGCTCACCTAAAAACCTTCAACCCTCTCTTAAGACACAACTCCTTGCTGTTCTTAGAGAGAAAACAATGATAAAGAGAAGATAAACAAGCAACTACAACAAACCGAGTTTGTTTAAGTGTTGCCGATGTAGATCAAGATGAAGCCTAGCTTTGAATACTCTTTAATGCCCTTCAAGCTGCTTCTTTGCTTCTTCAATGAGTGGATTCAATGATGAAGTAGAGTTGGTGAAGCTTTGAATCCTATCTTGAAAGCTCTTGAAATAAGGTAGGTGAAAGACTTGGAAGCTCTTGAATATCTCAAGATAATTCCTCAATAATCCACTAATAATTCTTTAATCCTTCAAAAACAATCACTTTTATAGTTTTCCAAGAGATATGGCCATTATAGGGCCTAGGGATTCGTGAAAGAGCTGTTGGAGATGAATTGGAGTTCAAAAATCAACTTCAGTAACTAGCCGACTCTTGCTTTCAATCAATTCAAAATGATGGATACCTAGAGTCGGCTCTTCAAGGCAGAGTCGGCTCGAGTTCTCAGTCCATCAAAATTCATAACTCTGGATGAGTCGGCTCTTAGGGCAGGAGTCAGCTCGAGATCTCAAGCTTTAGAAAACTATTTTCTTTCATGAGTCGGCTTTTGGGATAGGAGTCAGCTCTTACTACTGAAATACTGAAACTTTCTCCGTGCCGTGCCATAATGAGTCGGCTCTCGATCCACGAGTCAGCTCTTGCAAAGTCTTCAATAAATGCTTCAAGCTTCTCCAAAAATCTTCAACAATTGAATCAAGTAAAAGCAAATCTACATACTCTTAATTTTATAATTTTCAGTCCATTTTACAAGATTACAAGATTGATAAAACTAGGACTTTTATAAGTCCAAGTCCATAAAACTTTATACATAATTGAATTACCTTCTAATCAATTTAAGAACCATTTTAAACTAAAGGTAACCAATTTCCTGTAAAACCTCTCAAGTAATTTGAAAGAGTTAGTATCAAATACATGCTCCAATATTTTGTGATCATCAAAATCATTCTAGAGGTCAACAACCTCACCGCATCGCCACTGCTATCCAGGCCGGAGCCCGAAGAGGAGCTCCTCTTGTACTTAGCAATCTCACCGAAGGCGGTCAGCTCTGTACTGGTTTGCGCTAATAGGGAGGGCTCTCAGTGGCCTGTCTACTATACCAGCAAGCTACTTCATGATGCCGAAACCAGGTACACCCGCTAGAAAAAAATATTTTTACACTAATAACATCTGTGCAGCATCTCAAGCCTTATTTTCAAGTGCATCCCATTACCGTCCTCACTGATCAGCCCCTAAGGGCTATCTTGTGTCATCTCGACACTTCTAGGTTCTTGGCCAAGTGGGCGTAGAAGCTCAACGAATTCAATATCACATATCACCCACGGCTGGCACAGAAGGCCCAAGTTCTAGCCAATTTCATGGTATAATGCACTTGGGTCGAAGAAAGTCTAGAGGAGGCAGACCGGCCGCCCGAGCTCGGGCCGTACTTGACCCTAGTGGAAGAAACGTGGATACTCCACGTGGATGGTGTTGGAAATTGTGTCCCAAAGCCAATTGTCTAGGCTGTAGATGGTTGTGCTATCTTATTGTATATGAACTTTTTAATGAATAAAAGTTATTCTTTGGCTGTTCATCATATTTACATTTTTCTGAAATGAACTCTTGTATAATGAAGTTCTTAGAACTATATTATTTGATATAGAGAGGATATATCAAGTAGTTCTTAAACTGGTTCATAACCAAATGATACATTGTTATGGGACGATAATGTATCAAGTGTAGGTTGTTGTATGTCACATTTGTTGGTCATCCTTTTAACCAAGGAGTGTGGAGACACTGGTATGATATACAAATGAAATGTATGACATCTCACTAAACGTGACCATCTGCAGAGCTCCCTTCTGCCAAAGGGTTGCTCGCGAAGGGATATGGGTATATGTATCCCTCAGACCTGAGATCACCATGGCAGCTTGTAAGCAACTCACTATACTTTGGTACCGGACTACCTGGATTTCTAATCCAGTGACGGAAGGTTTCTGGGTATAGTCAAGTACTTATGGAGCGGTGGTGGATCAAGATGGAATTGACCCCTCCAAATAGTTTGGAGTGAATGACTCACTATGTCTCAATTTAGCAAAACCTTGGCCATGGTAGTTCTTATGAGGAGTCACAGAACTTGTGAGGTTGAAACATGATCTGGATAAACTAAATTAGGGTTGGCAGTCGAACCCTAGGTCATCCTGAGCATTATGAGGTCAACGGGATGAATTATGCGGTAACCATATGCCAGAGGTTCTTGTGAGGTGCTCTGCATCTTTGACCTATCCGGACATTGGATATCATTACTAGATGAGGACTTTGACTGGTACTAAAAATATTCCAGTGCTATTGGCTTAGTGTTCGAACCTATGGGGTCACACACCATAGGGGTTTCTATCTGATCTTAAGGCTAATCGATGATTGAAAATTGTTTGCCATCACCGGAAGTAAATATGATTGACTTTATTCCAAGTGTCGACACTTGGAATTTTGCAGGTATCGATACTTGGTGAAGTGTCAACACTTGGAAATTTTCGTGAGTTGACACTTCCTGTAATGAGCAGAATTCTGGAAAGAACTTTTGAGAGGATTTTGGCAAGTTTTGACCTGGTTTGAATTTCGAATTTAAACCAGTTTTGGCTCCAAGGTTATTTTGTATGATAGTCATACTTACCTTCTTAGGTTGGACCCATTTGGTATAGCCTTGATCCTCTCCCCCATTCTCTCCCCTCATCTCTCCTCCTTCCTCTTTCTCCCTCTCATGGCTGCACCTATAAATGAAGGTCATTCTATAAGTTGCAGGGGTTACAACAACTAGAGAGACAATAGCAAGAGAAAAGAAAGAGAAGGGTTTGTGAGGTCTAGGGATTGGGTGTGAGAAACCTAGCATTCAAGCTAGGTCTTGGGAAGAGAGTCTTGGAAAGGGTTCCACCTCTCCCCCTTGTCTTCTTGGAAGAAGAAGATCGGCCCAAGGATCCTGAAGAGCTAGCACTCCAAGGGAGTTGATCAGAGTCGAGCCTAGGTATGGATTACCTGTAGAGGCCAGACACGTGTGTGGCTTGAGCACCCTCCTTCCACAGCTTCTCTCTATATAAAGATATGGTACTTTTATATTTATGTTCCTCTCTTGCTTTGATGTTATGTTGCATGCTAGGTCATTATGCTAGATCCTGTTGCGGGTAGATCGGTAGATCATTTAGATCTATCTATCGAGCCTTCCACTATGCATGTTTTAAAATTATTTTAAAATGCATATTTTCTGCCCCGCTTTCATGAATGCATGTTTGCATATTGGTATGCTTCGTAGATGCACTTCACCTTCAATGGTATCAGAGCAATAGGTTCCTTTTTGTAGTATAATGATTCTAGCATGCTAATAACATCACATTTCTTTCTTAAGTACTTGGATTAAGTGCTTCACCATGGCCATCTGGTCATAAGAGAGAAGTAGGGCTGCAAGACCCTCTCTTCCCATTCAATGGGATCTCCTATGGCGTATAGGGGTGCCACTGTGATTGATTCTTGAAAAGGAAAATAAGAAGAAAGAAAATGTAGATTAAAAATATTTTAATCTAGCGACATGATCATAAAACAACTTTAGATAAGATCTAAAATGATTATTTTGATCAGATTTGATTGAAAGTTTGGAGAAACTTTGGATTTGAAGTCACTGTTCTTTTACTATCTCAGGCTGTGAGTCGACACTTAGCCTTGTAAGTATCGACTCATGATTATTTTTACTTGAGAACTGGGTTCTATTTTTCCTCTATGATAGGTTGAAGTGTTGACACTTGACCAGAAAGTGTCAACACTTAGGCTCGTGAGTCGACACTTGGCCTTTTGAAGTGTCGACTCATGAGCAGGTCCTAGAAAATATGTTGTTCTATTTTCTACCTGTCTCAGGCCTTGAGTCGACCTAAGTGTCGATACTAGATGTCGACACTTGCTCCTGGTTAGTCGATACTTGGGATGAAAAAAAATAGTGAATTCAAATTTTGAAATTTTTGTAAAATTATTTTACATCTATAAATTAAAATTATTTTAATTTATTTAAGGCTATTGAACTTAATTGAGAATTAAGAATGACTAAGAACTCTAGGAATATGATTTAAATATTTTAAGTCATTTCAATAAGCCTTAAGAGTCATGGATTAGCTTCTATTAGGTCTTTAATTGGGTTGGACCTAAGTTTAAATGCATTGGACCAATAAGAGAACTAATCTAATCAAATGTTGAGTTAGGAATTTTTCTCTTTAGATCTATCTAATAGTTAGATTGATTAGTCCATAATCTAAATGGACCTAATTTATGGCTTAGTGGAAAGCCCGAGCCTTTAGGCTAGTCTAATCGAGTCTGATGAACCGATTGGTGTCTATGTAAGTTTGGCATTGTGATCATGGTTCTTTGGAGCTACCTCTTACTTGGCCAACTCTGTTGGTGTCTAAGGCAAGATAGTTAATGGCAGAACCCAACCCATGATCTCACTTACCCGGTTAATGTGAGCAATCAGGATTGATTAGATAGCTCATTGACTCGTGTTAACCCTTGTCATCCAAGGTTAATCAGTCTTGACTAATTTTAGGTTCCCATGGATCATTAGTTATGTGTAACCCTCCTTGATTGCTGATATGGTCAGTGAGAGGTTGATCCATGTCTTCTCATCTCTTCATCTGTCACATTATTTAAAAACCCTCTAAATTATTAGGTTCTTAAAAGGACAAAGTTATAGGGATAACATAGTCCTAGCCTCCTATTAAGTAGGATAGTAATGTGTCCAGTATTCGATGTTCATTGGCAGATGCAAAGATCGGGTGTTCATCGGGCTATTGGAATTGCTGTTCCTAATATGATGGCTCAGTGCGACTCTCTTAACGGTGGTTAGGTGAGCTGGTCAAAGTCGGACTTGACTATTCATTAGTTAGAAGTATTAAATTTTTTCATGTTAATGGTTGGACCTAACCAAGACCTTCAATAGGAGGCCCAAAGGTCGATTGAAGTACTCCTCGGGGCAAAACCCAATTACTAGAGGTTACTTGAAGAAGTAATCGATTAAAGAACGTACCTTTAGACATGCATGGGTGGGCTGGCCAAAGTTGGGCTCATGTGTTGTCTATTGGACTCTAGTACCTGCTAAGGAATTAAAGTAATTCCTCTGATTGTAGGTAGAGGCTACCAATCTGAGCAAAATAATGGAAGGGACCTTTAGACTAAAGTTCTTGTCTTTAGGTTAATAATTCATATACACTAATTAGCTTTGGTTTTCCTTTTAGATGTCTTCCAACCTGTCACTCCGATCTCTTCTTGATAATGAAAGCTCAATGAACCCAACTTCGATAGCTGGTATCGAAGGCTCAGGATTGTCCTAGAGTATGAACGGATTCTATATGTGATATCAGATCTGGTACCTGAGATCCTTGCTGCCAATGCTCGAGATTCGATCAGAGATACTTATTAGAAGTGGCTCTCTGATAGGACCACTGTCCGATGCATTATGTTGGCAGCAATGAATGACGAGTTCAGTCGCAAGTTCGAGGAAGCCCAGCCAGAAGAAATCCTTCAAAGGTTGAAGGAGTCTTTCGGAACACTAGACGATGTTGAGAGTTACCGGGTCTCCTGTGCTATCTACAATGCATGGATGCATGATGGGGCCTCGATCACTGATCATGTATTGTACATGATCGAGATGTTTGAGCTACTGGGCAAGCTCGGATGTCTCTTGTGTGAATAGCTTGGAAAAGATGCGATACTGAATTCCCTCCCCTCTTCCTATCTAGATTTTCTCGATCATTACAGAATGAATAAGCCTGAAGTTAACTACCATGGTTTGTTGAGGTTGCTGTAGACTTATGAGAAAGACCACCAGTTGAATAAAGGGGTGGTAAATCTAGTGGGAGGATCCTCGAGAGGGCATCGTCCCTTTAAGAAAGGGAAGAAGAAAAATAAAGGGAAAAAGGTGCTGAATGCTTCTAGGCCTAGTCAGGTCAAGAAAGTGAAGGTTGATCAAAGTTGTATAGAGTGCTTCTTCTGCAAGAAGTAGGGATACTGGAAATGGAACTGTTCTCTTTATATTGCATCTTTTGACCTGAACGGTCCAAGAAGAGAAAGCTGTAAGATGATCCTGGACAAGGTATTTATATGATAACACCTTGTAGTTTCTTTGTTTGCGATTCTACTAACTGGGTATTGGATACAGGAAGTCCAATTCACATTTGCAATTCTTTGCAGGGACTTCAAGTTAGTGGAAGATTCGAGGATGGCGAGAGGTTCTTGAACGTGGGAAATGGAAGTCAAGTTCCAGTTCTGGCGTTGGGAGTCCTTAAACTTGTTTTCAAGTCCTGTACTGTCATTTTGAACGAGTGTCATTTTTGTCCATCTTTTATTTTGAAAGTCATTTCTATAGGCCAATTGGCCATGTATGGTTATGAACTATCAATAAAAAATGATGTTTGCAAAATCATTTGGAATGATTCTGTAGTTTTGAATGGACAAATGTGTGATGGCATATATGTAATATCGCGACCTGTTAGTGTAATGTACATGTCTAGCAAACATCCTAGGATAGATAATGTTAGTGAAGCATACCTGTGGCATTGTAGGCTAGGTCATATTAACAGGAATAGGTTGAAAAGTGAGGGTCTCCTCGATTTTAGTGAGGATAGTTCACTTCCAACCTATGAGTCCTGTCTTTTTGAAAAAATGACTAAGTCACCTTTTATTAGAAAAGGTGAATGAGCCAAAGAGATTCTGAGTCTGGTACATACTAATGTATGTGGACCCATGAATGTTAGTACCAGAGGAGGGTACAGATATTTCATTACATTTATAGACGACCTTTCGAGGTATGGTTATATCTTTTTGATGAGACATAAATCTGAATCGTTTGAAATGTTCAAACAATATCATAATGAAGTAGAAAAATAAATTGGAAAGTGTATCAAAACCCTTCGATTTGATTAAGGTGGTAAATACCTTTCTGGTGAGTTTCTGACTTATCTTGAGGAGAATGGGATTCTCTCTCAGTGGACACCTCCAGGGACACCTCAGTTAAATGAAGTGTTTGAGAGGAGGAATCGAACCCTTTGGATATGGTTCGGTCCATGATGGGCTTTGCCTCTCCGCCGCTATCCTTTTGGGAATATGCTCTAGAATCAGCCTGTTACCTTCTGAATATGGCTCCAAGTAAGTCCGTTAGTAAAACACCATATGAGATATGGACTGGACGTAAGCCGACACTATCACACCTCCAGGTCTCGGGGTGCCCGGCTTATGTAAAATATTTGGAAATGGACAAACTTGGACCTAGGTCTGACCGGTGCCTCTTTGTTGGGTATCCAAAGGAGTCTAAGGGGTATTACTTCTACTTAGCTGAGGAGCAAAAGTTGTTCATCAGTCTTAGGGCTATCTTTTTGGAAAAGGAGTTCCTTGGTGAAGGGATTATAGCCATTATGATTAAACTTAGTGAAGTTCAACAAGTAGAAGAACCGACATATTTAAGGGACAATGTAGAACTGGCTATGATTAGATCACATCTAGAGCCCACTCAGGAACCATTAAGGAGATCCGGTAGAGTACTGAGCCGACCGAATAGATATTACGGTTTCTTGGTCCAGGATGGTGATCCCATTGAACTCAATGAGAACAATGAGGATCCGATCACCTATATGCACGCGATACAGAGGTCCGACTCTAAGAAATGGCTAGGAGCCATGAAATCTAAAATGGAGTCCATGGAGATCAACAATGTATGGACATTGGTTGATGCACCTAAAGGGATAAAATCCATTGGGTGCAAATAGGTTTTCAAAAGAAAAAAGGGCACAAACGGGCAGGTGGAGACCTATAAAGCCCATCTGGTTGCCAACGAGTATCGTCAACGTTATGGTATTGACTATGACGAGATGTTTTCTCTTGTGGCAATGCTCAAATCCATTCGGATTAAGCTTGCTTTAGCAACGCACCTTGACTATAAAATCTGGCAAATGGATGTCCGAACAGCTTTCCTTAAGGTGAGCTGTAAGAGGAGGTGTATATGATACAACCTGAAGGGTTCACAACCACAGACGAGTCAAAGGTGTGTAGGCTTCAAAAGTCCATTTATGGACTGAAGCAGGCATCAAGGAGTTGGAACATGCGATTTGTTAGAAGATGCGGGACTAATATGCATGCAATTATTTTTGTGGATTTTATATATGGGGTGAAGTGATTAAATCCCGAATATTGGATCAAAATGAGTTGTAGGGAATTCTATATGAATTTTAGAAACTAAGCATGCAGATTAGGACCTAAGAAAGCAGTAAAGATGGATTGCTTGGGCTGAGAAGCTTCGGTTAGGGCAAGTTCTCCTATAATAAAATTTCTGGTGGCAAAGGGGGTGTACATGGCAACATCTGATGCACCCGACGAAGATCATAGTGAAGGGATCTCTCATTCCTCGACGGATGCGGCCTGGAAAACCGAGCCAAAGACTCACGGATACCCGACTTTCTACTCAGTGGTCCGATTGAGGCTTGGCTGGAGTCGTTGGATTCGTAGGAACTCGGGGACCTGCAAACGACCAGTCAGAGGTTAGAAAACTCAGAGGAGATGAAGAAAAATAAGAGAAAACAGCAAGGATGAGGTGTCTTTTGGGTGGGCGGCCAGGGTTCTGGAAGGCTGGCTGGCGGCAGAAAGATAGTTGCAACACCGGGAAGAAGAAAACTCTCAAAACCCCTTTATGCACACAGCAGGGTAACACACAAAAGTTGAAGGAAACTCAAGTATTTTTCATATATCAAAATCAATCCTCATACAAGAGACTAGGGTCCTTTAAATAGACCCTTAGTCTTGAGCCCCAAGTAAGGGTACATTAGATATTATATAAGAATCCTTTTCCCTCTCAAACCCTAGCTAGGAAAGTAAGGAAACCTAGGTAGAAAAAATCCCTAAGAATTCTCCCACACTCCATGTCTTGGTCGGCCAAGGGGGTGACCCTAATTGGCCGACCAAGAGGTGGTCACCATAAGGCCAAGGCGCCCTAGCTCCCTCTTGGGCCTAGGCTGGCCCAGTTTGCTTCTGGTTGGTTCAGGGCTTCAGGGTTTCTGAATTTTTCTCCTGGGTTCTTCAAATCCTCAAGCTGGATTGGACTTGGGCTATACTTCCATGTCTTCACTCTGGTTGGACTTGGTCTCCACTTGTATGATGTGGTCTTGAGCCTTCAGTGTGCTTGGACAGGACTAAAAAAAATAAAATTAGCTCGACATGAGCTGACTAACACTGGACTGGACTAGCTCAACATGAGCTGACTAATATAGGACTCAAATAAAGACAACTTAGCTGAACTAAGCTTTATTATAATGGACTCAAGTATCATTAAGTGATCCACAGAGGGTTGAGAAGCCTCTGCCTTATTCTGGTGCCTCTGGTGTCTGCACCAATTCTCCCGGGATGGGAGGAACTCGACTCTGTCGAGTGCAGATCAGACTGGCTCACATATCTCTCGAGAATGTCTAGGTTGAGGCATTGCAAGTTCTCTCGAGAAATTCATGAATCGTCCGACTCTGGCCGGCCTTGCCATCGGACCAGGTAGCGTTGATAGCCACAGCCCCGAGTCGTTATGGCTTGATCGTCCAGGATACGCTCGATCCGTTCTCCTCTCTTAGGCCAATTTATAGGTGGACACTCAGGGTATGGATCACTCTTAACAGAAGGGATAGGTTCAAAAGCCTCACTGGGTATCGCTGCCGGTTCCCTGTACTCAACCAGGTATGTAATATTGAAGGTAGAACTAATGCCCATATCCGAAGGCAAGTCTAACACATAGGCATTTGATCCAACCTTTTTTAACACTTTAAAAGGTCCAGCTCCATGAGTATGAAGCTTCTTAACAGTCCCGGATGGGAACTGCTCAGGCCTATGCCTAATCATGACAGAATCTCCTGCATCAAATTCTTTGATCCTTTTTCGAGAATTAACTAATTTTTTATAAGTTTCATTGCTTAGGTTTATCTTTTGGCTAATGTCCTTGTGCAAGTCTCTAATATGCTGTGAGAATGATACTGCAGACTCTGAGACTCGTGCATGAATAGGTAAAGGAATCAGATCAATGGGGTGATTAGGCTTGTACCCATGGACTATCTCAAAAGGACTCTTACCCGTTATCCTATTTACTGAATTGTTGTAGGCAAATTCTACTCTAGGTAATAATAGATTCCAAGTTCCAACATGTTCACCTACCAGGCATCTAAGGAGGTTTCCTAAACTACGGTTCACCACTTTAGTTTGGCCATCTGTTTGAGGGTGGTAGGCTATAGAAAACTTAAGCTTGGTCCCTAATAGGTGCCATAAGGTCTTCCAGAAATAATTGGTGAAACTAACATCCTTATCATATATGATGGTCTTGGGTAGGCCATGGAGTCTAACCACATGATCTAAGAAAAGCTTGGCTACTCTAGATGCATCAAAGGTCTGGGAGCAGGGGATGAAGTAAGCCATCTTAGAGAACCTATCGACCATTATAAAGATAGAATCATGTTTCTTCTGGGTCTTAGGTAATCCTAACATGAAGTCCATACTTAGGTCCTGCTAAGGGCGATCAGGCACTGGTAAAGGTGTATAGAGACCAATGTTTTGCTTCTGCTATTTTGCAACAGCACAAGTTCTACATATGGCTACAATCTGTGCAACATGCCTTTTCAATCCTGGCCAAAAGAACTGGTCCTCTATCTCTAAGATTGTCTTATTTCTACCAAAGTGACCAGCTAAACCTCCGGCATGGGTCTCCCAGATTAGGAACTCTCTAAGAAAAGTTTTAGGTATACAGAGTCGATTATTTTGAAAAAGGTAGCCATCCTGAATGGTATACTCACTATAGGTACTGGATGGTCCTAGCCTGATGGTCTGGTAAATGTCTCCAAAGTTTGGGCAGGTTTCATATTCATCCTTTAACCTATCAAACCCTATGACATGGGTGCTAATTGATCCTAACATCAAAGACCTACGGCTCAGGAAATCTGCTACCTTATTTTTAGTATTGGCATGGTGCTTCAGGACAAAAGTGTAAGCCTGAATGTACTCAATCCATTTACTGTGTCGTGGGTTCAATTTCTTTTGGGAGCTCAGGAACCGGAGTGCCTCATGGTCAGAAAATAAGACAAACTCTTGTGATAGTAAGTAATGTCTCCAATATCTAAGGGCCTAGACTACCGCATAAAATTTCTTGTCATAGGTAGAGTACTTAAGTTTAGCCTCATTCAGCTTTTCACTGAAGAAGGCTACAAGATGATTCTCTTGACTTAGTACCCCACCTATTCCTACTCCCGAGGCATCACAAGGGACCTCAAACACCTTAGTGAAGTCAGGTAATCTAAGGATGGGTGCATGGGTCATCTTATCCTTAAGCTCTAGGAAGGCCTTATCAGCTACTTTGGTCCACTCAAATGTACCCTTCCTAATGCAATCAGTGATAGGTGCAATGACTATACTAAAACCCCTAATAAATTCCTGTAAAAGGTTGCAAGTGAAAGAAAATAGATGCAGGTGGTTTGACATGTCCTACACTAGACATGAAAACAGCTGCGGGAGCAGATTGGATTTTAAAAATATTTTTAAAAATCCGCGCAGCGAAAATCTGCTCTGCCCAGAAACTAATCTAATTTTAGTTGCAAATAGGCATGTATGATGATATAAAATATTTGCAAAATATTTGAATTAAAAATTCTATTCATGCATGATTAAAAAATAATTTTTTCATACCTTATTCCGACTGGAATAACTCTGGGATAAAGCTGGAATAGGCTGGAATAGCTGGAATAAAACTATTCCAGCCTTCTTCTTCCTTGGGCTGAAAACAAACTCTGTTTTTGGCTTGAAAAACGGCATCGGAACACCACCTTCAGGACCTCCGTTTGCTCCCAAATTTCAGCAACGGCAACTTGGACAAGAGATCTTCGATTTCTAATCGAAAGCTGCAAGAAAATGTTAGTCAAAAATTATAAAAATCTACCAAAGCTTGCTGCCAGATTTTTGCAGCAGAACAGGACAGCAGACTTCAGCTTCGCGTTAGGAGCAGCTGCAGGTGATCCGGCTCGCGTGGTTTGCTCCCAGGAGTAGAAGTATACTCCCTCTAGAGGGGAGACTCGCCGGGGGCCTTCCGATCCCTCTCCACAGGCGGTGCTAGCCGCTGGAAGATGATACATGGCCATAGTGGACTGCAGCAATACTCCTTTGCTGCAGTGCTGGTTTGAGCACAATATAGAAGAAGGAATTAGCCCTTGTTCCTCTCTCTTACACACCCCAAAACCCAGCTTCAAGTGCACTCTAAATGGGAGAATGGATCAAGCCTCAAAGCCTCTCAAACGGAAGAACACTTGGGGTGTTCTTTCTCTTCTCATGGTGAAAAAGAACCCAGAAAAATAGCCATTATGAAAACAGGGCACTTGTTGGGTTTAAATAGGCAGCAGGGAGAGGAAAGGGCAGGGAGTTCGGGAATCAAGCGATAGCAACTGGCAAAATCCCATTTAACCAGCCATAAACAAGGTTAAATTCATCCGGTGGAGGAGAGGAAGAGACGACGCCCAGCGGGTTCTCTTCGGTCGTTTGGCCTTTCTTTGGATGCTTGGGAGTTCAGCCAGCATTTTACCGTGTAAAACGGCTGGGAGAAAAAATTGATCACCGGTTCAATCCCATTGGTTCAATTAACCATTTGGTTCAATCCAATTGAATTGGTTCAAGCCCAAAAAATTGGTTCAATTGGTTCACAACCAATTGGAGGCCGAAACAAACTCTGAATCAGTTCAAAATTGATTCAGAAAAATTCTGGTGTAGTCCTGTTCAGCCCGGAATAATTTTTGGTTGACACAGACAAGGGCAAGATGGGGAAAAGAGTGCTCAAAAATACTGTGACCATAAAATCGAGACGATTCCTAATCGTAATCGGTATCCGGATCAGAGAGTAATCCTTTGTGGCGAGTGACCTCATAGGTTTCGAACCTAAATGGTAGCACTAGAACAATTCTAGTACCAGCACAGGAAACCATCTAGCAATGGGTCCCAGCATCCGGATAGGTCGAAGATGCGGGAGCAAACTATCGAACCTCTGGCATATGGTTACCGTATAATTCATCCCTTTGACCTCTAATGCTCAGGACGACTGAGATTGGGCTACCAACCCAGACATAGTCAGTCCACTACGTGTCTCAACCTCGCAAGCCTAGTGACTCTTCACTAGGACTACCCCGACCGAGGATTTGCTAAATTAAGATACTGCGAGACATTCAATCCAAACTGTTTGGATAGGTCAATTCCATCTTGGTCCATCACTGCTCCACAAGTACTTGCCTGTACCCAGAAACCTTCCATCACCGGATTAAAAATCCGGGTAGTCCGGCACCAAAGCACAGGGAGTTGCTTGCAAGCTATCATGATGATCTCAGGTCAGAGGGACACATATACCCATATCCAATCGTGCGTATCCCTTTGGCAGAAAGGGGCTGCACGGAGTCACGTTCAATAAGATATCACATATCCCACTTGCAGATAATATTAGTGTCACCACACTCATTTGGTCAAGAGGACAACCAAACGATGTGAACTACAACAACCTATACTTGATATATTGCCATCCAGTACAATATATCCTTTGGTTGTGAACTGGGTTTAAGGACCACTCGATACATCCTCTCTGTATTGAAGTCAGTTTAGTCCTAAGGACTTCATCACATGGAAAGAGTTCATTTCAGGGAAATATAAAATGTGATGAGCTGCCAAAAAATATATTTTATTAATTCAAAGAAAGAGTACAATACTGAGCTCAACCGCCTACAACCCAGGCGATTGGCTTTGGAACACAATTCCCAACAGCAAGGCCATGGAAACTATGCACATCGTGGATGCTAGTGTGTGTAGGCCACTCAATAATTGCCCTAACCTTTTCAAGATCTGCAAAAACTCCCTCAGGGGTGACAACATAACCTTGGAAGATAACCCTATATGTCATGAAATCACACTTCTTAAAGTTGGCATAGAGTCTATTTTCCCTAAGGGTCTGGCATACTAGTCTTAGATGACTAAGGTGGTCCTTCTTAGTCCTGCTATAAATCAAGATATCATCAAAGTAGACCACAATGAATTTTCTGGTAAACTCTTTTAGGACCTGGGTCATAATCCTCATAAAAGTACTTGGTGCATTGGAAAGTCCGAAAAGCATTACAACCCACTCAAACAGACCATCCTTAGTCTTGAAAGCGGTTTTCCACTCATCCCCATGTCTAATCCTAACCTGATGATAGCCGCTCTTAAGGTCTATCTTTGAGAAAACTCTGGCTCTGGCCATCATGTCTAACATATCATCCAATCAGGGGATGGGAAACCTATACTTGACAGTTATCTTGTTGATAGCTCTACTATCTACACACATCCTCCAGGTACCATCTTTCTTAGGGGCCAGTAGAGCAGGGACTGCACATGGACTCAAGCTCTCCCTAATGAAACCCTTCCTAAGTAACTCTTCCACTTGTTTCTGTAATTCTTGTTGCTCTCCCTAGTGAGGAAGGTTTGGTAAAGTGGCTCCTGGGACTAAGTCTATTACATGTTGGATGTCTCTAAGGAGTGGTAATTGTTCAGGTAAATCCTCAGGGAAGACATCCTCAAATTCTTTTAGAGCCTCAACAATTTCTTTAGGGTGTTCCTTTTGGGTCGGCTCATATATTTCCTTGGAGGTCAAGATCCAAATAGGGTTACCCTCAGCAATCTCCTTTTCTAACTCCCTAGCCTTAATCAGGTTAACTCCAGGTTTCTTCTCCTTAAGGCTACTAGAACCCCTCTTAACTGGGTCTCTAGGGGGAGTTGGATTGATAACAAACTTATTCTCATGGTAGCTAAAAGCACAAACATTGGTTCGACCATACAAGGTTGCATCATGATCAAAAAGCCAGGGTCGACTTAGAATGATACTACTCACTTCCATGGGGATGGCATCACACAAAATCTTTTCCTCATAGGTTTGTAATCTAATTAAGATTTGGCACCTAGCTTGAATCTGGATGGAGGTGGAATCTATCCAAGAAACTTTGTAAGGGTTAAGAATGGGGAACTGTGGTCAATCCTAAAGATTTAACTGTGTTGGCAGAGACGGCATTGACACAACTCCCACTGTCTATGATGATCTTAAAAACCTTACCCGCTACCTTAACAAAAGTTTGTAGGATGCTAGTCCTATGCCAATCTTCCTTAACTGGGGTTTGGGTTAGGATGCACCTAACCTCTCCTAATTGGTTCTCAGACTCAGGTTCCTCCTCCTCACCTTCATACTCATCTATTAACTGATCATTAGCCTCATAAACCTTTCCCTCAGGTTCGACTACGGGTTCAGACTTTTCTTCCACTAGCTCACCTAAGTGGAGGGCACTAACTGGGCGTTGGCTCATTAAGTGGCCAGGTTTCTTACATCTAAAACAGGTCTTCTAGGGAGGGTAACTCTTATTGACCTCTACAGATTTACCTCGATCATCCCTACAGGTCAAAGGAGTACTAGGCTGGGGTTGACTCGGCCTGGCTGACTAGGACTGGGTCGACTCGGGCTAGGTCGGCTGGCATGGGTCAGCTCTGGTGGGACTGGCTAGATCCTGGATACTAACTAGGATATCTAGTGGGCTCAGGTCTACGATAAACGGGCCCTCTCTAAAAATGCTCATGATCCCTAGCAATATGGTAAGCATGGTCCATGTCTCTAACCTCTCTCATGTAGAGCTCCTTCTTAATGTCATCTCTCAGTCCAACCCTAAACCTAGATAAGACAACATCCTCAGGCTCCCTCAAATCACATCGCATGGAATACTCATAAAATTTTGCGATGTACTCATCTATACTCTTGTTACCCTGATTAAATCGTTGCCACTGATCCAGTAAACCACTACGATATGAAGGTGGAACGTATCTTGTCCTAAGCTTACCCTTCATGGCCCACCAGGTGACTATAGGATCATGCCCTCCTAGTCTAGGGGTTCTCTCAACACTAACCCCATGTAACCCGGCTTCCCGAACCAACTTAAGCTTAGCAAACCTAAACTTACGCTCCTCCGTCATATCATACCACTCAAAATATTGATCCATCTCTCCCTCCCAATCTATATAGACCTTAGGATCAAGACAACCATCAAAAGTGGGGGCATCAAGCTTAATATGCCTATAGGATCTGTCTTCCTAATCTACAAGCTCCTGATTGGGCCTTCTAGGATGAATCTCGGGGATTGGGTTAGGACGATAGGCTCTCCTAGGTTCAGCCTCAAGGTATGGATCAGGGTTTGGGGTCCTCCTAGGTTTAGGATTATAGTATGGGTCAGGATGATGGGCTCTCCTAGGTTCAACCTCATGGTATGGATCAGGGTTTGGGGTCCTCTTAGGGTCAGTATCATAATAAGGGTCATGACGAGGGGTTCTCCTAGGCTGGGAAGGTGAATCAAAATCCGGTTCAGGCTGGGTCCTATGTGTCTCCTCTAGGGTTCCTAGTTGGGCATCTAATTGCTCAAGCCTATGGGTCAACTGGGTATTTGCTTGCTCAAGCCTATGGGTCAACTGGGCATTTGCTTGCTCAAGCCTATGGGTCAACTGGGTGTCTGATTTATCAAGCCTAAGATTGATGGTTTGGGCTAGCCTTTCTCCAAGGGCATCAATTTTAGCATCAAGATGATCCATGGGTTCAGCCATTTGTGAAGGTGGTGGATGATATGAAACCCCTGATCTAGTGCTCATGCAAAACTCGATCAAACTGACTTCAGCTCCCTAGACCTAGAGTCCAAAACTAGATGCTCAATCAGGATGGCAAACTAGCCTATAGTAACCCTGTACTCAGCCAGGCAGGTGTAAGGGGAGTGTTAGGTCCCTGATTACCAATCTTAGACACCAATCAGAGATTGGCCAGGTAGGCGGACCAGCACACAAGCCCTTCAGGATTGAATCCCTGAACCACCGTTCTAGATACTAAGCACAAGGCATACACAAGTTAGTTTGACACAGTGATCTTACACAAGCTCGGACCCGACCAGTTGGTGTCCCTAGCCCAATAGGGCAAATTAAGTCTAGTTAATTTTAGGTTAGGCTTGGGACTGAATGTAAAAGATGTGGTTTTGGGCTAAGGAGAGGTTATCAACTCCTCCCCTTATCTAGTATAGCAAGAGTGACCTTAAAGATAGATTATGCAATGATGGCAGGCGGATGAAGATGCAAATTAGGGTTTCAATATTTTTGGTGTTTTTGGAGAATATGTAATTTTTTTTATTATATTTTGGTATTTTCTTAAACAGAAGAAAACTTGCAAATTATGACCTAATATGTAAAAAATATACTAAAATTAAAAGATATACAAAGAGATGCTAAACAAAACCCTAAACCTTCCAAAATTGTCTAGCTGAAAAAAACAGAGCCAAAAATTTGCAGGCTATATTTCGGCTTGCAGAAACTGCACAGACCGAAATAAAATCTGCAAAAACTTTGTAAAATACTTTGAATTACAATGAATCCACAAAAATAAATTTCAAAAACTTTGGAGTTCTTAGAAAAGAGAAATAACTAAAAGAACAGAGTATATACGGACTATAAAAGATGCAGAAAACAAGCCTTAATCTAAGCTCTGATACCTGATGATGCGGGACTAATATGCATGCAATTATTTTTATGAATTTTATATATGGGGTGAAGTGATTAAATCCTGAATATTGGATCAAAATAAGTTGTAGGGAATTCTATATGAATTTTAGAAACTAAGCATACAGATTAGGACCTAAGAAAGCAGTAAAGATGGATCGTCGGGGCTGAGAAGCCTCGGTTAGGGCAAGTTCTCCTACAATAAAATTACTGGTGACAAAGGGGGTGTACCTGGCATTGTCTGATGCGCTCGATGAAAATTGCAGTGAAGAGATCTCTCGTTCCTTGATGGATGCGGCCTGGAAAACCGAGCCAAAGACCTGCGGATACCTGGCTTTCTGCTCGGTGGTCCGATTGAGGCTTAGCTGGAGTCGTTGGATTCGTAAGAACTCGAGGACCTGCAAATGGCCTACCAGGGGTTAGAATACTTAGAGGAGATGAAGAAAAATAAGAGAAAACAGCAAGGATAAGGTGTCTTTTATGTGGGCGGCCAGGGTTCTGGAAGGCTGGCTGGTGGCAGAAAGATAGTTGCAACATCGGGAAGAAGAAAACTTTCAAAACCCCTTTATGCGCACAGCAGGGTAACACACAAAAGTTGAAGGAAACTCAAGTATTTTTCATATATCAAAATCAATCCTCATACAAGAGACTAGGGTCCTTTAAATAGACCCTTAGTCTTGGGCCCCAAGTAAGGGTACATTAGACATTACATAAGAATCCCTTTCCCTCTCAAACCCTAGCTAGGAAAGTAAGGAAACCTAGGTAGAAAAATCCCTAAGAATTCTCCCACACTCCATGTCTTGGTCGGCCAAGGGGGTGACCCTAAGTGGCCGACCAAGAGGTGGTCACCATAAGGCCAAGGCACCCTAGCTCCCTCCTGGGCCTGGGCTGGCCCAGTTTGCTTCCGGCTGGTCCAGGGCTTCAGGATTTCTGAATTTTCCTCTTGGGTTTTTCAAATCCTCAAGCTGGGTTGGACTTGGGCTATACTTCCATGTCTTCGCTCTGGTTGGACTTGGTCTCCACTTGTATGATATGGTCTTGAGCCTTCAGTGTGCTTGGACAAGACTAAAAAAATAAAATTAGCTTGACATGAGCTAACTAACACTGGACTGGACTAGCTCAACATGAGCTGACTAATACAGGACTCAAATAAAGATAACTTAGCTGAACTAAGCTTTATTACAATGGACTCGAGTGTTATTAAGTGATCCATAAAGGGTTGAGAAGCCTCTGCCTTATTCTGGTGCCTCTGGTGTCTGCACAAATAAGTGTATCAAGTCGTATGGCTTTTTAGGAATGGAGAAGAACCTTGTATTTACCAATGGGCTAATGGTTCTGTGATTGTATTCCTTTTGCTGTATGTGGATGACATTCTTTTAATCGAGAATGACATCCCAGTACTGCAAGGAATAAAGGTCTGGTTATCATCTCAGTTCTCTATGAAGGACTTAGGTGAAGCCTCTTACATACTGGGTATGAAGATCTATAAAGATAGATCTAAAAGGCTTTTGGGACTGTCCTAGTCTATGTACATCGACACCATGCTGAAATAGTTTAGCATGGAGAATTCGAAGAAGGGCTATCTCCCGATAGGCACTGGAATTGATCTCTCCAAAAGAAATTGTGCGACAACTCTTGAGGAGAGAGCACATGAGTAGAATCCTATATGCTTCAGCAGTAGGTTCTATTATGTATGCTATAACATGTACTAGACCAGACATGGCATACTCACTAGGCATAGTGAGCAGATACCAGTCTGACCCAGGTGAAGCTCATTGGAAAGTGGTAAAGACCATCCTTAAGTATTTATGAAATACTAAGGACCAATGGCTAATTTATGAAGAATCTAACTTGAAACTTGTGGGATATACTGACTCCAGTTTTCAATTAGATAAGGATGATAGCAAGAGTATGTTAGGATTTATCTTTATCCTAAACGGAGGAGCTGTCAGCTAGAAAAGTTCCAAGTAGCCTATTATGGCAGACTTAGTATGCGAAGCAGAGTATATTGCAGCATCAGATGCAGCGAAGGAAGCTGTGTGGTTATGGAAGTTTCTTGGTGAGCTAGGAGTGGCACCTTCCCTGGATGGTTCTGTTCTGGTATACTGTGATAATACTGGAACCATTGCTCAAGCCAAAGAGCCAAAGTCTCAATCACCGCACAAAGCACATTTTGTGGCGCTTTCACCTTGCATGAGAGATCATGAAACGAGGTGACATTGACCTTCTGAAGATCGATGGAAAGGAAAAACTGGCCGACCCCTTCACTAAAGCCGTTGGAGTTCAAGAGTTTGACTGTTATAAATGGAAAATGAAAATGAGATTTGTACCGATTGGCTTTAGTCCAAGTGGGAGTTATTGGGAATTGTGTCCCAAAGCCAATCATCTAGGTTGTAGACGGTTGTGCTATCTTATAATTGTATATAACTTTTTAATGAATAAAAGTTATTCTTTGGCTATTCATCATATTTACATTTTCCTGAAATGAACTCTTGTATGATGGAGTCCTTAGAACTGCATTGTTTGATATAGAGAGGATATATCAAGTAGTTCTTAAACTGGTTCACAACCAAATGATACATTGTTATAGGACGACAATGTATCAAGTGTAGGTTGTTGTATGTCATATTTGTTGTAAATCATTTAGATCTATCTACCGATCCTTCCACTATGCATGTTTTAAAATTATTTTAAAATGCATATTTTTTATCCTGCTTTCGTGAATGCATGTTTGCATATTGGTATGCTTTGTAGATGCACTTCACCTTCAGATGGCGCGTCCAATGCAGGAGGAAGTGGAGCTAGCCTCATCCTTGCCAGTCTTGATGGGGTCGCTATTGAATGCGCACTACGATTCTTTTTCAAGGCGACCAACATCCAGGCAAAGTATGAAGCACTCCTTGCAGGGCTAAAGGTGTCCCGTGAACTGGGCGTCAAGAGGCTAAAGGTCTTTACAGACTCACAGCTAGTAATGGGCCAAGTCTTCGGTGAGTATGAAGCATGGGATCCCATGATGGTGAAGTACCTGGATCGGGCTCTCATACGTCGACCCTCTAGCACTTTAGCATCTCCGACATCCCGCAGGCACAGAACACCCAAGTTGACATCCTTTCTAGGCTGGCCATCTTGCTAGAGACTTCACTGGGGCATACCTTCATTAAATATCTCGAGGCCCCCAGTTACGAGGCTACAGCCGAGGTCCAACAGGTCTCCCACGAGGCCAGCTGGATGGACCCCTACATCAGATACATTACTGCCGGCACCCTGCTAGAGGATCGAAAGGAGGATGGCCTTCTCAAGAAGAAGGCCTCGTGCTACGTGATCCTGGACGGGCAGCTCTACCAGAGATCCTATTCCTACGCCCTACTAAAGTGCCTGAAGCCCTCGGAGGCCACTTACGTGCTCTAGAAGATACACAAAGGTATCTGTGGCAATCATGTGGGGGGCAGGGCCTTAGCCCATAAGGCGATATGGCAGGGATACTTTTGGGAGACCATGCGAGAGGACACGACTGATTTGATGAAAAAAATGCGACAAGTGCCAACGCTGTGCATGCATTCAGCAATAGCCGGTAGCCCCTATCTCCCAGCTATCAGCCTTGTGGCTGTTTGCCTAGTGGGGGATGGACATCCTAGGCCCTTTCCCTACAGCATCTAGCCAACGGAGATTTCTGATCGTGGCCATCGACTACTTCACCAAGTGGGTCGAGGCCAAACCCTTGGCATGGATAACGGAGATGAAGGTCCAATCTTTCTTCTAAAGATCTGTAATTTATAGATATGGCCTCCTACATACAATCATCACTGATAACAGGAAGCAGTTTGACAACCGGGCCTTCGAAGAATTTTGTTTCGATCTTGGTATTCGCCATTGCTTCACTTCGGTGGCTCACCCTCAAATAAATGATGAAGCTGAAGTGACCAACCGCACCATCCTACAAGGGCTCCGCACGAGGCTGGACGAAGTCAAAGGTCGATGGGTGGATGAGTTGCCCAGCATGTTATGGGCCTACATACCACCCCCCGCACGACCACCGGCAAGGTGCCCTTTAACCTCATCTTCAAGACTGAGGCGGTAATCCTAATGTAACTTGGCCTACCCATGCTCCGGGTCAAACAATATAGTGAAGGTGAGAACCCTGCACGTCTCCTCCTCAGCCTAGACTTGCTAGACGAGGCAAGGGATAAAGCCCGACTTCGGATGGTGGCCTACCAGCAGTGAGTCGCTCGCTATTACAACTCTCGCATGCGGCCTAAGGTGTTCCGCTTAGGCGACCTTATGCTCAGGCGAGTGAAAGCATCCTAACTAGGGGAATGCTGGAAACTCTTCCCGAATTGGGAAGGTCCTTACCAGGTGATCGAAGCCTTACCGAGCGGGGCCTACTACCTTACCGGGCTTGATGGCGTCTGTTTCATGCGAACCTGGAATGCTAGTAACTTGAAGATGTACCACTAATAATGTAAGGCTCTTTCATAATAAATTCAAGTTCCTTTTTGGTACAATCTTGTTTTTCAGCTGTGCAGGAACTCATCTACCCCACTCGAAGCCGAGAGCCACAAGCACCCCGCATCTAAGCCCGGAAACTCTCGAAGCCATGCACTCTAAGCCCGAAAACTTTCGAAGCCTGGCACTCTAAGTCGGGAAGTAGCACCCCACCGGGAGCCACAAGCACCCCCATCTAAGCCCAAAAACTCCCGAAGCTCGGCACTCTAAGCCTAGAAACTTCCAAAGCCTGGCACTTTAAGTCAGGAAGTAGCACCCTGCCGGGAGCTACCAGCACCCTGCCTTAAGCCCGGAAACTCCTGAAGCCCGGCACTTAAGCTCGAAAACTTTTGAAGCCCCTCACTCTAAGTCAGGAAGTATTACCCCGCCGAGAGCTACCAGCAACCCATACTTAAGCCCAAAAAATCCTGAAGCCCAGCACCAAAGACTGGAAACTTTCAAAGCTCGGCACTCTAAGTTAGGAAGTTGCACCCCGCCGGGAGCCACCAGCACCCCACATCAAAGCCGGTAGCTATAGCACCCTGCACTCAAGCCTGAAAACTCCAAGAAGCCCGGCACTTCAAGCCCAGAGACTCCTGAAGCCTGGCATTCAAACCTGGGATCTCATTAAGCCTAACACCCAAAGACAAATAATCCCATCACCCAGCTCACAATCCGAAGATGTCAACCAGGAACCCCAAGAAAATCCCATCATCTGCCATCTGACCAGCAGCCGAGCAACACAAAAAGAAAGAAATAGAATAGCAACAATCAAAGAGAAGATGTTTCATTGATGTAAACATTTTGTACATCCCTTGTAAGGCACCCCCAATAAATCGAAGGCCCTTTTTTAGTTACAAAAAAAAAATAGAAAAAGAAAGAAAAAGAAAAAGAGATAGATAATGGAAGGAAGATCTAAACCCCAGCCACCGGTGCCTTCCCAAACCGATGAATGGCACCAATTCCCCATGAGGCACTCGAGGAGGCTCCAGGCTCTGTCCCAGCCTCCTCAGACTCTGACTCCTCGAAGCGGGGCTCATCCTCCTCCTCGATGAATGGGATGGAGGGCCTGATATTGTCAAGACCCTTCAAATTGTAGAAGTGAAAGGCCTTGCTCTTGTGCTCCTGGAATCCTCGATGGTAGGAGTCCAAGACAGCCTCGATAACTTCGTCCCTAAAAGTTTGGGATGCCATGAACTTGGGGATGGCCTTCGCCACCTCCTTCTTGGCCATCTCTGCCCATACGGCAGTCATCGCTGCCCTCTTAACCACCGCCATGGTCCGAGCCTTCTCCTCCTCCAGTCGAGCCTGGAGGGTCTGCACCCTCTCCTCCAAATGGACCACTTCCTTGGCCCAGAAGGAGTCATTGTCGCCATCTTGGACCTTCGCACTAGGCTCCCTCTCGGGTGCCTTGGCAGCGGCCCTCTTCCGGGATATTTCCCGAAGGTCTTGGAGGCTGAACTTCGTCACTGCAATATGAAGAAGACAGAAGAAAGAAAGTTTAGCCTTTCAGGACTTCACCCAAGAAGAAGGAGAAAAGCGGCTCTAGAGCGAAAGTCTCATTTTTCCACTACTTGAAGAACCTCCAAAGACCGAGAAGATGGATCCTATTTAACAGCCCAGAGCCCTGTTGCTTCATGCCTATAGAAGATGTGTTCCATGTCTCGCACCAAGCCAATCGAGAGATGTCACATATCGAAGCGATGCTTCAAACCCGGAGTGGTTCTCTTAAAGCCAATGCAGCATTGATAACTGTCTTTGGGGAGAAAAGACATGGCAATGCTCGAACGGCATGGAAGCGCGACCACTTGAACGTCGATGCATTTGGCATCAGAAGCGGAAAGGATGCGCTCCCTCCATGCCAGCACAATTATTACTCCCTTCGCCCCGAGCAAATGCTTTGATCTCTAGGCTCGGGAGTGGGGGGCAACTGATACAGCGACATCTGCTGACATGGATCGGAGTGGCAATATCCACTGACATGGAGCCTACAGACGGCCACGATGGCAAAGAAGCCCACCACCTGAACAAGGCTGCATGACAAAAAGCCAAAGGGACCGCTCCATCGAGGTCAGCTCCCATTCGAGGCAGGGCTCATTGGGCGAGACCCCCATTTGAGGTCAGTTCCTGGTTGTTGGGTTTCGGTGCAACGCAGCGAAAGTGTAATTTCAAAAATGAAACTAAATTCACACCAAAAACCCTAAAACAGGAACTCCTTAAATAAGACTAGATCATATGACAAACATATCTATGTAAATTAGGATTAGGGTACCAACCTGTAATCGCTAATTCCAACAAAATTTGATGTTGAAGAGGCTAATTGATTTCACCAGGCATCCAAGTGTCCGCCCTCCGATGGTGATCCACACAGAGCAATGATCAAGAAAACTCTATCTTCTTTTCAATGGTTCCTTCTATTGAGTTCTTCTTCCTAGAACTCAATTGCTTGGACTATGGCTTGAATTCCTCCACACAAGAGCTTGCCTCCCTTTCCTTGACCTCTTCTCCTCCTTACACTAAGACCTTGGCCCTTTAGACACCCTTGTCTTGAAGAAAAGACCTTGTCCTAAGAGGACAAAGGCTTGTCTTAAGTTGGAGGAGAAATTAAGACAAAGATGTCTTAATGTAAGAAAGAAAGGAACAAATCAGAACTCCTTTCTTTCCTTTACCGTCAGAGACTTTTACTATTATTCTTGTTCAGTAGCAGAGTTTCGACAGAGGTGTACTCTATAAAGGAAACAGTGTAAGAGCAAGAAAAGAATAAAAGAGTCTTTAGGAGAGGAAGAAGGAATAAAAGAAAAACACATAACCCGAGTTCTGATCTTTCCTGCCCCTTAAATAGTTTTCAGAGAGGCGCCTTCAAAACTCTCCGTAAACTCCTTCTCATGCCCTTCTCAATTTCTCACGCCCCATCCTCCCATCTCATGGCCTTCCAGATTAAATCCCATGGCTTTTATTAAAGGAAAAACCGCGGTGTTTTAAAAAGAAGGGAGTCGCGACTTTTCATCTCCGAAGAGATGTTATTTCGCGTGCCCGGGAGGTAACATCGCTTTTCTTCTTTCTTAAAAACCCATCAGCCATTGGATTCCTATCCAAGGGGGGGTATGTGAGGTGCTAATTTTAAGAAAAGAAGGCCGCCCCATCTTAATTCATCGAAGAATTAAGCGTGGCGCGCCAAGAGTCCATGCGCCATGGACTCTTCCAAATGGCGCGCCAAGAGTCCATAAGCGCATGGACTCTTGGCTTTTGGCATGAAAAATGAAAAGGGGCGGGTGGGGAGGCTAGCCTAGTTACATGGCTAGCCAATAGGGTTAGCCATAATCCCTATTTTCATAATTAAGGTCTAATTAGGTCCAATTAGAATCCAATTTGAACCAATCCGGAACCCTAATTCAAATCTGATTCGAATAGAAGCTAGGGTTTGCAACACCTGCTAGAGTGTTATCCTGCAAAGATGATTTAATCATAAATTAAACTCTTGATCAATCCTCTTAAGTGTGTGACCCATTGGGTTCCACATCTAGCCAGCAGTGGGTTCGAATACAAGTTGACATGTAGCTAAGACTCCATTAGATGTTCTCAAGTTGGATCATATCAGTGAACTCATTCTCCAATGAGCACCCACATCCCAGTATTAGTGTCATACACAAGTGACTGTGAGAGCAGTCACCCTTTCCATTATACATGGGATGTGCTAGTCTTACCGGAAAACCCTGATCCCCTACTCAGGGTTCCTTTGACTAGGAATACTTTAGATTAAGGTTTTAAGATTTTAGGCTAACTGGTATGATCTCATCATAACCTTAAAATCATAGTCCTAATCTATGGGGTTCATCATA
Organism: Areca catechu; assembly: GCA_021397845.1. Taxonomy (NCBI): domain Eukaryota; kingdom Viridiplantae; phylum Streptophyta; class Magnoliopsida; order Arecales; family Arecaceae; genus Areca; species Areca catechu. The sequence continues at coordinate 127,482,914 of CM038049.1, forward strand.
TAAAACACAGCGTATGATAAAAAAACAATGCCTTTATTCAGAATATTGTCAATTACAATGGTTTGGGAGATACAACATAGATTGGCTTGTAGGGCATATCCCTTTCAATCTCCCACTTGCACTAAAGCCAATCGCCTTTAAATCTTAATCCCATACTCTCGAGGTGGCGATCAAAATCTCGCTGTGGTAGAGCCTTAGTGAACGGGTCTGCTACATTGTTCTTTGTATCAACTCTATTTATGTAGACATCTTATCTTTCTACTATTTCTCGGATGAGATGGAAGCGTCTCAGAATGTGCTTGGACTTATGATGAGCTCTTGGTTCCTTAGCTTGAGCAACAGCCCCAGTGTTGTCACAGTAAAGTGGCACTGGGTTTTCAATTTCAGGAACAACACCCAACTCTGTGATGAACTTCTTCATCCAGACTGCTTCCTTGGCGGCTTCACTAACAGCTATGTATTCTGCCTCTATGGTTGAGTCAGCTACAGTCTGCTGCTTGGTACTCTTCTAACTCACTGCTCCACCATTTATGGTAAAAACATATCCCGAAATGGATTTGCTATCATCAGGGTCTGATTGAAAACTAGAATCAGAATAAGCTTCTAGTTTAAGATCAGAACCACCATAAACCAGAAAAATATCCTTAGTCCTTCTTAGGTACTTAAGAATATTTTTAACTGCTTTCCAATGATCCTCTCCTGGATCAGCCTGAAACCTACTGACAATGCCTAAAGCATATGCCATATCAGGCCTGGTACATAACATGACATACATTATGGACCCTATTGCCAAAGCATAGGGTATAGAATTCATTCTATTTCTTTCTTCAGGTGTCTTAGGAGACATCCTTTTAGAAAGATGTATGCCTTGACTCATAGGAAGATAACCTCTTTTACTTCCATCTATGCTGAATCTTTTCAGCACTAAGTCAATGTACCTAGATTGGGATAAACCTAGCATCCTCTTAGATCTATCTCTATAGATCTTAATACCTAGTATATAGGATGCTTCTCCCAAATCTTTCATGGAAAACTGGTTTGATAGCCAAACCTTGACTGATTGCAACATTGGGATATCATTCCCAATGAGGAGTATGTCATCTACATACAGAACCAAGAAAACTATGGCACTCCCACTAGTCTTCTTATAAACACATGGTTCATCCACATTTTTGATAAAACCAAACCTTTTAATAGTTTCATCAAAGCGGATGTTCCAACTCCTGGAATCTTGCTTTAATCCATAAATGAATTTCTTTAGCTTGCATACTTGATTAGGTTTATTCTTTGAAATAAAACCTTCTGGCTGTGACACGTAGACTTCTTCCTCAAGGAAACCATTGAGGAATGCAGTCTTGACATCCATCTGCCAGATCTCATAATCGTGGTATTCTGCTATAGCAAGTAAAATCCGAATTGATTTGAGCATGGCAACAGGTGAGAATGTTTCATCATAATCAATTCCCTGTTTTTGTCTAAAACCTTTAGCCACTAATATGGCTTTATAGGTTTCAACTTGGCCATCAGCCCCAATTTTTTTCTTATAGACCCATTTGCACCCAATAGGATTAACACCCTCTGGTGCATCAACCAAAGACCATACTTGGTTTACATACATAGAGTCTATATCGGATTCCATGGCTTCTTGCCATCTATCTGAATCAGTACTCAAGATAGCTTCCGTATAGGTCAGAGGTTCATCATTTTGAATGACTTGGGCTTCATTATTTTTAATAATAAACCCATACCTCTCAGGTGCCCGTGGCACTCTATCAGACCTACGGGGAGGAGTTTTGTGTTCTGGTTCTGTCCTAACTATATGTTCTAATGGTTGAGAATTGTCTATCTGTGTTTCTTGTACTTCTCCAAGTTCAATAGTTCTACCATTGCCCTTTTCTAAAATGAACTCCTTTTCTAGAAAAGTGGCATGCCTGCTGACAAAAATTTTTTGTTCAGTAGGATGGTATAACAGATATCCTCTACCTTCTCTAGGATATCCTACAAATAGACATTTATCCGCTCTAGGTTCCAACTTATGTCCAAAATTTCTTTTAACATAAGCTGGACATCCCCATACCTTAAAATATTTAAGATATGGTTTCTTTCCACTCCAAATTTCATATGGAGTACTAACAACGGATTTAGAAGGTACCTTATTCAGAATGTAAACAGCAGTTTCTAGGGCATGACCCCAGAAGGAAATGGGTAAATTTGTGAAGCACATCATGGATCGTACCATATCTAATAAGGTACGATTGCTCCTTTCAGCTATACCATTTAGCTGTGGTGTATAAGGAGTCCATTCAGAAAGAATTCCATTAACTTTAAGATAGTCTAAAAACTCCATGGATAAGTATTCTCCTCCTCGATTAGAACGAAGAACTTTAATACTTTTCCCGGTTTGTTTTTCGACCATACTTTGATACTCCTTAAATTTATCAAAGGCTTCAGATTTATGTTTCATAAGATACACACATCCGAACCTAGATAAATCATCTGTAAAAGTGATAAAATATGAGTATCCACCTCTGGCCTGAGTTGTCATTGGACCACATATATCAGTATGTATAAGTTCTAATAACTTAGTTGACCTTTCTCCATGTCTGGTAAATGGAGTCTTGGTCATCTTACCCATGAGACATGATTCGCAAGTTCCTAATGATTCATACTCATAAGGATCAAGGAATTTTTCCTTATATAACTTGCTTATCCTAGACTCATTAACATGACCAAGTCGATGATGCCAAAGTAAAGTATCATTAAAGTCTTTTCTTTTTCTTTTATTATTAACATGAAAAACACTATCATTGGAAGAAAGTGTTAAGAGCCCATTGCTAAATATGCCAGAACAAATAATTTTATTAGATAACATTATCGAGCAACCAGTGCTCGTTACATCCATTACATATCCTTATTTTAATAACAAAGGAATAGATATAATGTTCCTAATAATCTTTGGCATATAGTAACAATTTTCTAACTCCAAGATCTTCCCTGAAGGAAACTTCAGAATATAGGTCCCTACAGCTTCTGCTTGGATGATATCACCACCAGCACCGTAGAGATTGAAGTCGCCTTCCTTCAATACTTTAAGCTTGTGGAGGTCCTGCAAAGATTTGCATATATGGTAACCACAAGCGGTATCCAATACCCAAGTATTTGATATAGACGAATATAATGTCAATATAGTATGTATCTCATACATACCTTTTGGTGCATCTGACGCACCAGGCTTCACAGTTGCAAGGTAAGCCTTGCAATTCCTTTTCCAATATCCCGCTTTGCCACAAAAGAAACAGGTTGACTGTTTTGTGGCCTTCTTTCCTTTCTTATTCTTATTGATGCCACCCTTAGGGTTTAGCCTCCTATTAAAAATCTTTTTGCCTGATTTCTTCTTATTGGTCTTATCAACAAGAAGAAGTGGAGCCTTTTCTTTCTTAACGTGGCTCTCTACTGTTTTTAACATATTTAACAGCTCAGGCAAGGAAGTGTTCAGTTTGTTCATGTGATAATTCAAGGCAAACTGAGAAAATGACTTCGTGAGTGATTGCAGGATTAAATCCTGATTCAGCTCCCCATCCATAATAAACCCTAATTGACCCAATCTGGTGATTAAGTCAATTACCTTCAGAACATGATCCTGAACGGATGTTCCCTCTGTCATCCTTGCATGGAATAACTGCTTAGATATTTCGTATCTAGCAGTTCTGCTTTGTTCTCCATAAAGCTCTTTTAAATTGAGCATTATGGATTGAGTATCCATGCTTTCATGCTGCCTCTGTAACTCATTGGTCATAGAGGCCGGTATGATACACTTGACAGTGAGGGAGTCATTCTGCCACATTTTGTATGTGGCCATATCTTCCTGTGTGGCATCATCCCCTAGTGGATTAAGACTAGGGGTATCAAGAATATAAGAAAGTTTTTCTGAACTCATTACAATCTTTAAGTTTCTCAACCAGTCCACATAGTTTGGACCAGTCAGTTTGTTGGTATCTAAGATACTTCACAGTGATAATGAAGATGCCATTTATCTACATTTAATAAAGAACAATATATAAGCAAACAACCATGAAATGACTTACATAATTAAATTAGGTCTTCAATTTAATTATGTCTCCCACTATTTTATCAAAAATCATAGCCCTCACTATGATAATCGAGAAAAAACCCTGATCGGTTTTTCTTAGTGAGATTGAGATCCTAATAACTTATAAAAGATCTTGCAGAAAACACAACAAATCTTTTATAAGCTCAAAGGTAGGAAACTCTTCCAATTATATCTCATATAATTCTCAAAATAACTTGGCCTCTAGAACATTATTAGTCTTGCAGAAAAATATAACAAACCATAATGTTCTAGTTAAGTCAAGACCCTTTCATTTCTATACAGTCAGTACTCAAATATAATGCCCTTGCAGATAACATAACAAGGCATTATACTGAATATACTGTAAGCATATCTATGCACTAGACTAAATATTATGTCAATCACCATATTAGGTCTTGCAGATAACACAACAAACCTAATATGGTTCATAACACAATAATGATCCAGCATGAAGGAAGGCCAAGATATATAGTATTTTTAACACTAAGCATTTTAGTCAAGATTTAAATATAATCAAATCGGCCAGGGAAGTGGAAGAGATGTGGGAGTCCCCCCGTTGCTTTCCTAGACACCAATAAAAATTGGCCAGGTCAGTCAACGGAACCAATTAAAAACCATGATTCTCTTTACCTTCCCAGAACCACCTTCTAGATACCGAATGATCAATTGTTCATCATGACTAGTGATGCTTATTAGTTAAATATATTATGACTTAATATAATTTTAAGAGGAGGGTTTTATAAAATTGCCAGCACATTCTTATAGAACATATCACAATCATCACTCTGATAAACAAATATGTGCAAAGTATGTCATCATACTAGGACAACCATTTACCACATAATGGATCCACCATTATGCCAGGGCAACCTTATTTCAGTATGATGACTTCAAAACTAATCATATCTCTATAATAATTAGGGTTTGAGTGAAAAACCCTAACTAGTGGCATACACCAAAACATATTTGCAACAAAAATATGCTAAGTGTTATAGCATATTAAGACTTAAAAAACCCTAATATGTAACACACAAAATATCATAGATCATAATCCTAATTAAGGTGACTCTGATACCACTGTTGGGTTCCAGTGCAACGCAGCGGAAATGTAATTTCAAAAATGAAACTAAATTCACACCAAAAACCCTAAAACAGGAACTCCTTAAATAAGACTAGATCATATGACAAACATATCTATGTAAATTAGGATTAGGGTACCAACCTGTAATCGCTAATTCCAACAAAATTTGATGTTGAAGAGGCTAATTGATTTCACCAGGCGTCCAAGTGTCCGCCCTCCGATGGTGATCCGCACAGAGCAATGATCAAGAAAACTCTATCTTCTTTTCAATGGTTCCTTCTATTGAGTTCTTCTTCCTAGAACTCAATTGCTTGGACTATGGCTTGAATTCCTCCACACAAGAGCTTGCCTCCCTTTACTTGACCTCTTCTCCTCCTTCCACTAAGACCTTGGCCCTTTAGACACCCTTGTCTTGAAGAAAAGACCTTGTCCTAAGAGGACAAAGGCTTGTCTTAAGTTGGAGGAGAAATTAAGACAAAGATGTCTTAATGTAAGAAAGAAAGGAACAAATCAGAACTCCTTTCTTTCCTTTACCGTCGGAGACTTTTACTCTTATTCTTGTTCAATAGCAGAGTTTCGATAGAGGTGTACTCTGTAAAGGAAACAGTGCAAGAGCAAGAAAAGAATAAAAGAGTCTTTAGGAGAGGAAGAAGGAATAAAAGAAAAACACATAACCCGAGTTCTGATCTTTCCTGCCCCTTAAATAGTTTTCAGAGAGGCGCCTTCAAAACTCTCCGTAAACTCCTTCTCACGCCCTTCTCAATTTCTCACGCCCCATCCTCCCATCTCACGGCCTTCCAGATTAAATCCCACGACTTTTCTTAAAGGAAAAACTGCGGTGTTTTAAAAAGAAGGGAGTCACGACTTTTCATCTCCGAAGAGATGTTATTTCGCGCGCTCGGGAGGAAACAACGCTTTTCTTCTTTCTTAAAAACCCATCAGTCATTGGATTCCTATCCAAGGGGGGTATGTGAGGTGCTAATTTTAAGAAAAGAAGGCCGCCCCATCTTAATTCATCGGAGAATTAAGCGGGGCGCGCCAAGAGTCCATGCGCCATGGACTCTTCCAAATGGCACGCCAAGTGTCCATAAGCGCATGGACTCTTGGCTTTTGGCGTGAAAAATGAAAAGGGACGGGTGGGGAGGCTAGCCTAGTTACATGGCTAGCCAATAGGGTTAGCCATAATCCCTATTTTCATAATTAAGGTCTAATTAGGTCCAATTAGAACCCAATTAGAACCAATCCGGAACCCTAATTCGAATCCGATTCGAATAGAAGCTAGGGTTTGCAACACCTACTAGAGTGTTATCCTGCAAAGATGATTTAATCATAAATTAAACTCTTGATCAATTCTCTTAAGTGTGTGACCCATTGGGTTCCACATCTAGCCAGCAGTGGGTTCGAATACAAGTTGACCTAATTTGATTAGAACTCTTTCTAATCGATTTAGATCAAACCGGGCTTACCCGATTTGATTAATTAGGACTCTTCCTAATAAGTGATCTTTGAATTTGATTAACCCACAAGACAAGATTGACGTCTAGCAACGTGTCATGTCTACCCGGAAGATATGAAAATTCTGGTGAAATACCAAAATTACCCTTCAGTAGAGAGTCACCGTACAATTAAATCTTTTAATCAGCCTGCACCCAAAATATAACTATGGATATGGATATATGTCAAATCCAATATTATATTTACTTCTAGCCCAATCTTATATTGATGATTCAATTATCTTGATATTAGAAACCATCTCTAATATCTTTACTTTGATCAAAGATTCCCTGAATCATCATCCGATTGTTAACTAGCTGGATGCAATCTCCTCTTACCAAGAGTGATCGATTTCTTGTTAACCTACTCATTACCTTCATATCCAATTCACCATTCCCAGTATCAATCCTGTGCATGACTCAGTGTCATGATTAGGATTGAACCAAAGCATGGGTTCATGTACATAAGGTACTTATGGCAGTCTCAGGTCAAAGGATTACTTGTACCACTCCCACTATGAGAACCTTCTATTGACATGTAGCTAAGACTCCATTAGATGTTCTCAAGTTGGATCATATCAGTGAACTCATTTTCCAATGAGCACCCACATCCCAGTATTTGTGTCATACACAAGTGACTGTGAGAGTAATCACCATTTCCAGTATATATGGGATGTGCTAGTCTTACCGGAAAACCCTGATCCCCTACTCAGGGTTCCTTTGACTAGGAATACTTTAGATTAAGGTTTAATATTTTAGGTCTCACTGGTATGATCTCATCATAACCCTAAAATCATAGCCCTAATCTATGGGGTTCATATAAAACACAGCGTATGATAAAAAAATAATGCCTTTATTCAGAATATTATCAATTACAATGGTTTGGGAGATACAACATAGATTGGCTTGTAGGGCATATCCCTTTCACTGGTTGGGGTCGAGTCCTTCTCTCTAGAAAGGGACCACCCTGCCAAGGTCAGCTCCCAATCGAGGCAGGGCTCATTGGGCAAGGCCCCCTGTCTGAGGTCAGCTCTCGATTGAGGTCGAGTCTGCTTCTCCAGAAAGGACCACCTTGTTGAGGTCAGCTTTCAGTCGAGGCATGGCTCATTGGGTGAGCTCTTTGTCTGAGGTCAGCTCCCGGTCGAGGTCGAGTCCACCTCTCCAAAGCAGAACCTCCTGCCAGGAGCATGGTTTCCCGCCAAAGGTGCAAAGAGGGGGGAAGACTAAATTCAAAGAAAAGAGAGTGGAGTACTTGGCCATCTTGACCCTTCGAGAGGTGGCACATACCCTGCCATGGGGGCAGGCCCCCCCTATGGCATGTCATGTGCACGATCTGCATGATCTAGATAATGTTAGGCTCCCAACCTTGTAGTATGCCAACACATCGACGACCGTACGACTGGGAGGCTACAGCTTCCATGACAGGATGCTTGGGCCTTCTAGAGAAGGGCATCCTCCCATGGCCCAATGCCCTGCAGCAACCAGATGGCCTCCACCAAAGTGGCAACATGCCATTATGGTTGGAGGCTCAAGCATAGAACCAGCCCAATAGAGAGAGGCCCCAGCAGGCAATGGAGAGCCTCCTTTGAAGGAAAGAATCGGGAACCCCCTGGAAAGCCTCCCGTCTATATAAAACTCGCAGAAAACGGTAAGTGAAGGTAAGTGAAAAAAGAGTAAGAAAAAGGAGGAGAAGCAAAGACTCTTCCATTCCTCTATTCTTCTATTTTCGTATTATCATCCTTTCTTTTATCTCCCTCTGGAAGTGGAGAGTCCCCCAAGCTCTTTGCCTCAGAGGTATCTGTTTTCCTTGATCATCCCACTGACTTGATCATCGAAGTGCCTTCGCTGGAATCCCCGACCCAAGGTTTTCCTCTATTTTGCAGGATCCTCGAGCAGGCTAGCAAGCCAGCCATGAGATGGAAGCCAATGATCCGGAGGGAACCCGATGTGTCAGAGATATAGGCCATGGCGATTTGGGTGGCAACAATATCCATATTGACTTGAGCATCAGAGTAACATTACTAGGGCCACCCCTAGCTAGGATTTTTTGTAAGTATATCATTCTAGAGCCTGGCCTATATTGCCAACTCCAACACCCAACTCTAGCTCTTCCTTCGGTGCTCGATGAATTTTGGCATAATAGATTAGAAGAAGGGCCTGAATATTTACAAGGAGTGTGACTCGCAAGAAGGAAGGTGGTGCAGGACAATATAAAAAACTAAATTACTAATTATTTAATTAATTAACTGAGATTAATAGTGATTATTTTTCAGGATTTTTTTAGATTAATGATTCAAAGTAAACAATAACGTAAAACAAGTCAACTAGTTGTAACTTGTAGAGTAAATCTAACAAATATAAATAGGAAACATGATTTGGTGGCTGAGAAACCACCTTAAACTATGGTTAAAACCTTCAATGAATCAAAAATTAAGAGTTGAGAAAGAGGTTTTACTTTACCAATGGTGAATATAATTCTCTGATTGTAGATCTGATTGGACTCTCGAGGATCTTGCAGCAGGATTTCTAGATTTTAGTTTCGGGCTCCGATCTTCTGCTCTACTGGTTCCAAGGCAAGAACCACCATCACGTCTGATGTTGATCACTTACAACCAATCAAACACTCAATAAAAAGGCATGGGAAAGGAAAAGAAAAAAAATCAAAGAAAGTGGAAAAGGGAGGAAGAAGCTGGAAGGCAGCTAGGGTTTTCTGATTGTTGGATATGTAGGGCCTCACACCCCATGATGCTCCGAAGAACAAAGAAAGGGCCTCACACCCCGCGATGCACACAACAAAAGAAATTTAATAGAATGCCTTATGTATTAGATGAATAATAATTGTATTTACAAGAGGGATTAATAGTGGTATTTATGGACCACCAACATGAGTTGTATGGGTTACAAAGTCTTGCATTGGTTTTTCTTAAGCAACAACTCCTTGAATCCTTGCTACTGGTGTCTTGGACTCTAGTCTTTAAGGTCTCCTTGGCCTTCATCCAGCTTGGGCGACAACTTGGGATTGCTTTCTCAAATTAGGCGACAACATAGAAGATGAGATGGGCGGCCAAGATGATAAATATTCCTCTTAAATGTATGACAAAAGGAGATAAGAAATATGAGTCTTTTTATTTTACTCCTCTCAAATTGGTGTCAACTTGAATGTATGGGCAACTATCCTGGCTTCCAATCTTGAATTCATGTGGTACTCTTGAGTCTTAGATTTCTTGATTGATTAGAACTTGATTGACTTGGATTCTTGAAGTAAGAAATTTCCTTGAACCTCTTCTGGATGGACATCCCTTGGAAAAAATTCTTGGCTGACTGCTTCTTCGGATTTGGTGACAAAATGAAGAGGGATGGGCATCATATGGCTTGGACTCCTTCTGCTTTACTCATCTTAAAAAAAATAAGTGTCAATCTCTTCATGTGGCCGACCAAGGATAAAAGACATGGCATGCGATGATGTCCTGGATGACATGGCAAGTGATGTCCAAACATAAGTGACATGTCATGTGATGATGTGCTGGATGACATGGCGAGTGATGTTCAAAAACTTGAAAAGGTGGCACCAAGAGGTGGTTGTCATGTGGCGCCAAGAATGGGTTGACTTGGGTTGGCACATGGTATCACATGGGTCTTGACTTGAGTGCACATGGTGTCACACGGGATCTTTAATTGGGTCCCCCATTGTATTACATAACTTAACTAACAATTACAAGACTCAGCCAACTAATTAATTAAAAGCCCAACTTGATCAAATTTATCAAAAGGCATAACCAACTAAATAAAAGGGCTTAAGCTTGTAAATAGGGTTTGACACAATATGATAAACAGGGTTTATATACAAAATCCTAATTGGTAAAAAAGGGCTAACTAACACTAGACCATTATAACAAAATTTATGACCCAATTGAAATTGGAGGTTTTTTTACAAACTCAACTTTGGGTTCAGAAGTTTTTCTAGAGACTCAATTTTGGGATTTAAGGCTAAACCCAACTAAGCTAAAATAACAAAATTTAAGATAACTATTTATAAGTGATCTGGGATTTGGGCTTAGGGCTTCATTCACAGGTGATCCACAGAGAAGCAGGTTCGACCTGCTGTTTTCTTCTGGCCCTGGTGTCCACACAAATTCTTCCCAGGTGGGAGGAACTCGACCCTGTCGAGTATGGGTCAACCTTACTGTGATAGTGCTCTAGTAAGTCTGGGTTAATTCTTTGCAAGTCCTCTTTAGTGATCCAAGAATCGTCAGTCTCGGGTCATCTTTGCTAACGAACCAGATATCATTGATAGTCTTTACCCTGAGTAGCAATAATCTTGTCATCCAAGATCCAATCGATCCTGTCTCTCCAAGTTGGTAGTATGACAGGTGGATACACATTGGTTGGCTCACTCTCAAGGATTGGATCAGGTCCAAAAGGCTCACTAGGAATCAACATTGGCTCCCTATACTCTATAAAGTCTGAAATGTTGAAAGTAGAACTAATACCTAGTTCAGGTGGTAACTCAAGCACGTAGGCATTAGATCCAATTTTTCTAATTACCTTGTATGGTCCACCACTATGGGCATGTAATTTTTTCATGGTTCCAGGTGGAAACCGTTCAGGTCGTAGCTTGACCATGACAAAGTCTCCTTCATTGAATTCTTTAAGTCTTTTCTTAGAATTATCCTTGGTTAATGTATGACATGTCAATAAAAATTTGGCATGAATTCCTAATAGATGCCATAGTGTTTTCCAAAAATAGGATGCAAATTGAATGTGTTTAAAGAACTTATGCAACCTACTAATTTCAACAAAATGCAATCAGGTGGCTCTAGAAAGAGTGAAAACTTCAGGCCAGGGTAGGAAATAAGAAAAGGGCTCATGGATTAGTCCTAGACTAACGGGGTTGACCTTAAGGGTTGGACATTGATTCATACCTATAGGGAATAAAGGGTCCACTTTATGGAAGAATGGGCCTGCAATTTCAAGAAAGAGATCTTCAATTGGGACTGATGGGGTGATGTCTTCCTGAGGGTACTGGACTAAATAAGTCAAGTCCTCACCAATTTCCTCTTGTTCTTGGATTTCAGGAGTAGGTTCTATGACTTGAGTCTCTTCTAGTATTTTCTCAGGTAAGGTCCTAATAATAGGGTTAGACTCTTCATGGGTCTCTTTTTCCAAGGGTTCTACCAGTACAATTTCAGTCAGGGTACAGTCATGGTCAACTAATTCTAGGCTGGCTTTATTTTGGGTATGGTCAGGATTATTTAACTCTAGGTCTACCTCATCTATCTACTCATCTACTAAGCTCACATCAGCTTCATAAACTTCTTCTTCAATAGCATCTTGGTGAACCAATGGGGTAGTAGAGATGGGTCGACTAAGGAAAAATTGACGAGTGTTTGGGATAGCAGGGGTGGGTTAACTAAGGTGTACCTGACTAAGATTTATCTTGCACTCAGGGGTGCTAATCCTATGGCATTTTGGTTGATTAAGGGAAACTTGACTGGTACTAGGCTGATACCTAGAGGTTATGGGTTCCTTGGGCTCATAGGACATGGGTTCAGCTCTATGGATTATGGGTCTACTGGTTTTCTCTAGGTTTTTGAATCGCTTATCTAGTCGGTCACACTTATTGTTCATCAGGGCAAACTAACCATTCATGAACATCATAAAGGTTTCAAAGTTGTACTCTACGGTTAGACTGGGTTGGGTTGGCCCGATGGTAAGGGCTCCTAATCTAGAGGTCATGTAATGCAATCACGCAGAACTCGAGCTAGGGTTTCCTAGACCTAGAGATCAAGTAGAATGGGTCAGCTCAAATTATAGCCAATTTAGTAATTATCCTGTCCACTAGCCATGTAAGAGGTGAGGTCATGGGAGGCTCCCCCTACTTTCACAGGGTCCTAATTAAAAACCAAGAGTCTGCTTAGGGCATTTGCCATTGGATCTCTAGCCTTAGACACCAGATTCAAGAGATAATCAAAGGATTGGGTGCACTAGGTTTCACATAATACTTGGAACCCGACCTTGTTGGTGTCCCTAAACTGCTTTAGGTTTCTAGTTAATTTTAATTAGGGTTAGGTTTGATGCAAAAGGTGGTTGTTGTGGACCCAGGATAGGTGATGAAATCCTGTCCTGATATGAGATAGTAGAATGTCCTTAAGATTAGGTTAAATATGATGCATGCACATATGATGAAACCCTAATATGCACAATGAAACTAAAATAATAAAAAATAGCAGAAAATATATTTTTTTAATTATTAAATTTTAGATTTACTTAATTTTTAGATTTTCAATCTCGGGATATCACGTCTGGTCATAGCTTATTATTTCCATGGGTCGTGATAGTATACTTGCATATACCCGCTCAGGAGGCATGATTTCCTTCCACAAGAAAAAAATAAAAATAATTTTTTTTTTGATTTTTTTCTGAGATTAGATAGTAGACTAATAGAGGATTAACAGTAAATTAATTAATATTTTTTTTGTATTTTTTTATGATGGTTTTTATGCAGTTATTTTTAGTTAAAACCTAGATGTGCATAAATTTCAGAACTAGTAGTTAAACCCTAGTTTTAACCCACTCTAATCCAAAGATGATGCGGGACAATATGAAAAACTAAGTTTTTGATTATTTAATTAATTAACTGAGATTAATAGTGATTATTTTTTAGGATTTTTTAGACTAAAGATTCAAAGTAAACAATAACGTAAAACTAGTCAACCAATTGTAACCCGTGGAGTAAATCTAACAAATATAAATAGGAAACAGGATTTGGTGGCTGAGAAACCACCTTAAACTAGGGTTAAAACCTTTAATGAATCAGAAATTAAGAGTAGAGAAAGAGGTTTTACTTTACCAATGGTGAATATAATTCTCTGATTGTAGATTTGATTGGACTCTCGAGGATCTTGCGGCAAGATTTCCAGATTTCTATTTCTGGCTCCGATCTTTAGCTCTACAGGTTCCAAGGCAAGAACCACCATCACGTCTGATCTTGATCACCTGCAATCAGTCAAACAATCAATAAGAAGGCATCAGAAAGGAAAGAAAAAAAAATCAAAGAAAGATGAAAAGGGAGGAAGAAGCTGGAAGGTGGCTAGGGTTTTCTGATTGTTGGATATGTAGGGCCTCACACTCCACGATGCTCTGAAGAACAAAGGAAGGGCCTCACACCCCGCGATGCACACAACAAAGGAAATTTGATAGAATGTCTTCTATATTTGATGAATAATAATTGTATTTACAAGAGGGATTAATGGTGGTATTTATAGACCACCAACATGAGTTGTATGGGTTACAAAGTCTTGCATTGGTTTTCCTTGGGCAACAACTCCTTGAATCCTTGCTTCTAGTGTCTTGGACTCTAGTCTTTAAGCTTTCCTTGGCCTTCATCTAGCTTGGGCGACAACTTGGGATTGCTTTCTCAAAGTGGGCGCCAACATAGAAGATGAGATGGGCAGCCAAGATGATAAATATTCCTCTGAAATGTATGACAAAAGGAGATAAGAAATATGAGTTTTTCTATTTTACTCCTCTCAGATTGGCATCAACATGAATGTATAGGTGACAATCCTGGCTTCCAATCTTGAATTCATGCAGTACTCTTGAGTCCTGGATTTCTTGATTGCTTAGAACTCGATTGGCTTGGACTCTTGAAGCAAGAAATTTTCTTGAACCTCTTTTGGATGGGCATCCCTTGGAAAAAAATTCTTGGCTGACTGCTTCTATGGATTTGGTGACAAAATGAGGAGGGATGGGTGTCATATGGCTTGGACTCCTTCTGCTTTACTCATCTTGAAAAAAACAAGTATCAATCTCTTCATGTGGCCGACCAAGGATAAAAGACATGGCATGTGATGATGTCCTGGATGATGTGGCAAGTGATGTCCAAACATAAGTGACATGTCATGTGATGATGCCCTGGATGACGTGGCGAGTGATGTTCAAAAACTTGAAAAGTGGGCACCAAGAGGTGGTTGTCATGTGGCACCAAGAATGGGTTGACTTGGGTTGGCACATGGAGTCACATGGATTTTGACTTGGATGCACATGGTGTCACATGGGATCTTTAATTGGGTTCCTCCGTGTATTACAATACTCAACTAACAATTACAAGACTCAACCAACTAATTAATTAAAAGCCCAACTTGATCAAATTGATCAAAAGGCATAACCAACTAAATAAAAGGGCTTAAGCTAGTAAATAGGGTTTGACACAATCTGATAAATAGGGTTTATATACAAAATCCTAATTGGTAAAAGGGCTAACTAACACTAGACCATTATAACAGAATTTATGACCCAATTGAAATTGGGGTTTTTTTTTACAAACTCAACTTTGGATTCTGGGATATTTATAGTGACTCAATATTGGGATTTAGGGCTAAACCCAACTAAGCTAAAATAACAAAATTTAAGATAACTATTTGCAAGTGATCTAGGGTTTGGGCTTAGGGCTTCATTCACAGGTGATCCACAGAGATGTGAGTTCGACCTATCATTTTCTTCTAGCCCTGGTGTCCGCACCAGAAGGCCATGCTATCTAAAAAGATTGCCTTTCACCATACCAACACCATGGCCTCTCAGTTGGTAAAATGAGCAATGGAGAGCTAGGTGAGTGATCCATCCCACCCTATTCTTGTAGGAGCCTCACTTCCACCACAAGCAGAGGTAGTAGGCCTGGATTAATTTAAATTGCTTGTTGAGCAAGTCTAGAATCTAGTAGCAACTATCCAAGCCATTCAAGCTACCCTTGTGCCACCTCTGGCGACACCACTTTCATTGGTTGCACTAGATGTGACCTCTTAACCTTTGACATTGCCTATATTTATGCCAACATTGGCGGTGCAACCTCCAATAGCCAAAGTAGCACTGCCACCACTGAAACAATCATAGGTTCCTCTAAAAAACCTTAGAGGGGATGCTCATCACTATCACCATCATCGTGGAAGTCCCAGGGATGAGAAGGCCATGCCCTAAAGGCCCCCAATCAGAGCATGATTCAACTCCTGATCGCCGATCCTTGCAGCAGTCGGAAGCTTGAAATAATAGTGCTCTGAAAGCCAATTATATTTCTTATGTAATAGAGGCTTTTCTGTAAAATTCTTCTAACTCATATATGATATTAATAAAAGGCATTTTGTTTCATTATATGCTGTGACTTATAGTTTGTTGTTTTAAGATTGTGATGAACCCCATAGATCAGGACAATAGATTTAGGATTATGATGAAGTTCATAATAGTGAGACTTAAGATCTTATAAATTCTAATCTAGATATTCTTGGTTGAAGGATCATCAAGTTAGGGATCAATGTTTGTAAAAAGACTAGCATATCCTATACATGCTCGATGAAGAGAGTGGTTAGTCTTATGACCACTTATGTAGTGACACTAATACAAGGATGTGGGTGCTCATCAGGGTATGAGTTCACTAAATTGATCCATCATGAGAACATCTTATAAAAGTCTTACTTGTCAAAAGAAGATTCTCTTAGTGGGGGTTATGTAAGTGATCCTTAAATCTGAGATCACCATGGTATCTTATATACATGAATCTATATTTTGGTTCATACTCATTTATGACTTAGTCAGGTATAGGATATTCATGGATATGGTAAATTATGTTGAAGGTTATGAGTAGGTCAATAAGAAATCGATCACTCCTAGTAAGAGGAGTATTTATCCTATGTAATCTTATCAAATGATGACTTAGGAAGTCTTTGATCAAAGCTGGATGAAATTAGAAAAGAGTTTATAATCTTTCATCGATCAAGTCTTCATGAGTGATTTGAGATTTGAATGGATAAAGTATGAGGATTTGATAATTTTTCATACCCATTACTTATTCAGGATAAAGGAAGATTGAAGATTGAATTACTTGGTAACTTACCACTAAAGGGTATTTTAGTAATTTTAACTAAATTCCACATCTTCTAGGTAGGCATAACATGTTGCTAGACATCCATCATTTTTGTAGATTTTCATGAATTAAATTGATTTAATTCATAATTCATGAGTCAATTTGAAAGATGATTCAAATTGGCAGCTAGGGTTAGCTCAATTTGATCTAATTCGATTAGTTGATTTTTAATAGAACTAAATTGACATGAACCTAGACCTATTGCTGGCTAGATAAGGAGTCCAAAAAATTATACAAGTTAAGGAATTGATTAAGGAAGTCATTTATATTTATATTAGGGCTATAGGATTCTAATTTGCTAGCTAATTAACATACTAGCATATATTGACTAGTATAACTCCTAATCTAATTAGATTGGATTTAATGCTTGCTATTTAAGCTAACTAATTTGAGTAGAACTTAAATTGAGTTGAGCATTAAGAGGGATAGCCAAATTGAGATTTTTCTTGATTTTTTAGCCTTTATCCTTGTCTTAAACCAAGAGTCCCAAAGGCTTGGGACTCTTGGCATCATTATTGGCGTGCGCACAACATAAGGGGCATAGAAGACAAATAAATCACTTATTTGTTGATAAACTTAGCCCTATCCTCTGTCATCCATGCCCA
Source organism: Areca catechu (assembly GCA_021397845.1). Lineage (NCBI taxonomy): Eukaryota > Viridiplantae > Streptophyta > Magnoliopsida > Arecales > Arecaceae > Areca > Areca catechu. The sequence continues at coordinate 127,500,117 of CM038049.1, forward strand.
TTTGACCTGGATTTGACTGGTCAAATGAAAAAATTATGGGCATGATTCATGTGGGTGCATGAAAGGATGCGACGCTTGGAATATATGATGCATGGGATGGACTAGAGTCCTACTTATCAATCACCTTTTCTAGATAAGCCTCTCAAGTTTATATACCTATCAGGGTGTTGGGCCAAGTCTTTAGTTTTTAAATTAAAAGCTAATTATCAAATTTTTCTCGAAGAGTTGCAATAAGCAACCTTGGCACAAAATATTTGTGAAACATTGTATGTCTATGATTTAACTTAGCACCTTTTTGCCTAGAGACTCCTACTTGAAGGGTCTTATATAATATATTAAATATCAGATTAAGGGTTGATGAAAGAGTGCTTTAAGTGCCTCCTCTCTAACTATTTAAAGACTTCTATGATTGAAGTCACATCATCCGAAGTTTATCCTGATAACTCTCTCCTTCCCTTGTTAGGACATGTCTTTTGTTTTAAGACAAGTCCATCATTTTAAGACAAGGACTTAGGAAGTGAATTAGAAAGAACAATAGGATAGTAAGAGAGTTTTTGTAGAGGTTTTGAAGTGCTCTTCGAAAAGGTAAAAGGTTATAGAAGAGAGGAAAGGCTATTGAAGGAAGAAAGGTTGTTGGGAGGAGTTTCTAATCAAGCAAGTAAGAAATAGGAGTACTTCCTTGATCTAGTTCTTATGTGAATCAACTCGGAGGGCATACGCTTGTATACCTAGTGGAATAAAGGATATTAGCATTAACATATTCTTCTATTTCTTAATATTTTGCCTTGTTAGTTGATATAATCAAGGGATCCTGGGTCTAGGATTTCAGTTGACTAGGATTTCAAAGTTTAAAATTTTGAAATCTAGTCTTCCACTATGCAACCATAACCCAACAAAGCCTTGACCGATCAAGATCTTGAGATCGATCGGAGACTCAAGAAAATGGATCATTGAATTAAGACAATTCATAATCTTCCCTCAACATAAATTGATAGGGTGAACAGCAAGCCATTGTTTGATGATGAGATCATGCGGGTGTCGCTTTCCCGGTATTAAAAATTTCATAGCTTGAAAATTATGATGGGACCACTGATCCTGATGATCACCTAGCAAGTTTCAGAGAAACAATGCTCCTCCATGGAGCTCTCGATCCCATCCTCTATCGAGCCTATCCCTCTACCATAAAGGGAGTAGCACAGCATTGGTATTCTAGTATGAAACCAAGATCGATACACTTCTTTGAATAATTGAGCTGAGCATTTACTAACCATTTTGTTAGCAATCAGAAATCACAACAATGCATATATTATCTCCATACCCTCAAGTAGAAGGAGGACGAGATGATCCGAATCTTTGTGCATCATTTTAATGTGGCTACTTTGGAGGTTCATTCTGGATCAATTTATTGCCATGTTAATACTGGTGAAAAGATTGCTAGTTGGTGCGGATACCAGAGGCACCTGAATAAGACAGAGGCTTCTCAACCCTCTGTGGATTACTTAGTCACATTCGAGTCCATTTGTAATAAAAGCTTAGTCCATCTAAGTTGTTTTTTTACTTGAGTCCTGTACTAGTCAGCTCATATTGAGCTAGTTATTTTCTGGAGATCAGTACATGTAATGACTTATACAAGTGAAGACCAAGCTATCCCAAGTGAAGATCAACCCAACTAAAGCTATGAGGATCATGGAAAGCCTAGGAGAAGAAATCAGAAGCCCGGGAGATATGCCCAAAGCCCTGAGCCCTGAAACATAGCCTGAAGCAAACTGGGCCAGCCCAGGCTCAGGAGAGGAGATAAGTGGTGCCAAGGCTTATGCTTACCACCTTTGGTCAGCCACTAGGATCACCTCCCTTGGTTGACCAAGGCAAGAGGAGGGAGAGAGTATTTAGAGATTTTTTCTACCTATTTTTTCCTTATTTTCTAGCTAGAATTTGATGGAGACTAAAAGTCCAATGTAATGTCTATTTTAGCCTTACTTGGGGGCCAAGTCTAGGAGTCTATTTAAAGAGCCCTAGTCTCTTGTATGAAGAACCAATTTTGATATGAAATAATATTTGATATGAAAAGAAAGAAACTCTTCTTGGAGAGTACTTCAAGGGGGCGCCCATTCCATGCCAAAAAATGCCCAAAGCAAAGATGGGAAGAACCATGACTTAGGGAGAAAGAAAAGGAGGAGTCCAAAAGAGTTGGGCCATGGAAGGAATGAAATTCTCTCTTGAAGAACAAGGCTAGGAGGCGCCACTTACCTTCCTTTTAAAACCTCCATTCCACTTTTTTGGAACCTTTGGCCGGCCATATGTGTATGGATTGATCCTACAAACCTAATTTGAAGATCCCCTCCTTTAGTCCCACATGGGAAGATGTAAAACCCTACTCTCTTGTAAAGTCCTATAAATTAAACCCCTCTTGTAAATTTTAAAGTAATCTGATGAATGAATCCAATTTATGTGTGAGCAAACTCTGTGTTTTCTCTCTTCCGCACTTGCATCCAGGTGTTGAGCTCTGTGAGGGAGTAAATTCGGGTTCCCCAGGAACCTTGAGGAGGTGTGAGATCTCCAACCCCAAAACCCTAGGTTAGCCACTTCACTCCAAAACCCTAGCTGCCCATAATTCTCCTCTCTCCACCAAACCCTAGCCTATCCCACCTCCCACGGCCACTCTCTCCAAGTCAAGGCCGACCACCAGCATCCGGGTCCAGCCCGGATACTTTAGATTCAGAGCAAATTCTAGAGGGAGCCAGATCAACCTTTAGGAGAATCTGGATTTCAGCAACATCAGCTTTCAAGTTCTTCAATCTGGTAAATCCTTCCTCAAGTATCTGATTCCATCACTTGTTCTTCTTCTTTCTCAAATCTTGAGTTCAGGAGAAGCCGACTCAGCCACAGGACCAGTATTGGAGGATCCATTGCGAAGATATCCGAATCCGAGGATCCAAGAATCTGCTCGAGAGAGTTCTTCCACCAAACTCTGTGAAGATCACTGTCTGGTCAGTAACCCATCTCTTCTCTTTATTTCTGTCCTGTTGAAAGTTCAGAGCGAAACCCTAGGTCTGGGAGTTTCTCAACCCCCAGCGATCCGTTACTTCTGAACCACTCTGATAACCTAGTTTCTTTTAAATTGTGCTTTCAATTATTACCTAGTTTCTTTCAATTTAGTTTAGATTTCCTTTAAGTCAAAGACAATTTCTGAAAATATATATAAAAAAAAGAATTAATCTTAATTTATTTCCGCATCGCATCATCTCCTCTTTCGTTCTGCATCAGGATGTCTTCCCTGATGATTTACCTAACCAATTACCATCCCTTAGAGACATCCAACATGTAATAGACTTAGTCCCAGGAGCCACTTTACCAAACCTTCCTCACTATAGAATGAACCCCAGTGAGCATCAAGAATTACATAATCAAGTGGGAGAATTACTTAGGAAGGGTTTCATTAGGGAGAGCTTGAGTCTATGTGTAGTCCCTACTCTACTGAACCCTAAGAAAGATGGTACCTGGAGGATGTATGTAGACAGTAGAGCCATCAACAAAATAACTGTGAAATATAGGTTTCCCAACCCTCGATTGGATGATATGTTAGACATGATGGCCAGAGCCAAAGTTTTCTCAAAGATAGACCTTAAGAGTGGCTATCATCAAGATAGGATTAGACCTGGGGATGAGTGGAAGACTGCATTCAAGACTAAGGATGGCTTATTTGAGTGGGTTGTGATGCCTTTCGGACTTTCCAATGCACCAAGTACATTTATGAGGATTATGACCCAAGTCCTGAAAGAATATACTGGAAAATTTATTGCGGTCTACTTTGATGACATCTTAATTTATAGCAGGACTAAAAAAGGACCACCTTAGTCATTTGAGATTAGTATGCCGGACCCTTTGGGAGAATAGCCTCTATGCCAGCTTTAAGAAGTGTGAGTTCATGACATATAGGGTTATCTTCCTAGGTTTTGTTGTCACCTTGAAGAAGTTTTTGCAGATCCTGAAAAGGTTAGGGCAATTATTGAGTGGCCTATACCCATTAGTGTCCACAATGTGCGTAGTTTCCATGGCCTAGCAACCTTTTACAGGAGATTTATTAGGGGTTTTAGTACAGTCGTCGCACCTATAACTGATTGCATTAGGAAGGGTACATTTGAGCGGACCAAAGCAGCTGATAAGGCCTTCCTAGAGCTTAAGGATAAGATGACCTATGCACCCATTCTTAGATTACCTGACTTCACTAAGGTGTTTGAGGTCACTTGTGATGCCTCGGGAGTAGGAATAGGTGGGGTACTAAGTCAAGAGAATCACCCTGTAGCCTTCTTCAGTGAGAAGTTGAATGAGACTAAACTTAAGTACTCTATCTATGACAAGGAATTTTATGCGGTAGTCCAAGCCCTTAGATATTAGAGACATTACTTACTACCATAGGAATTTATCTTATTTTTTGATCATGAGACACTTCGGTTCCTAAACCCCAAAAAGAAAGTTAACCCACGGCATGATAAATGGATCGAGTACATTCAGGCCTACACCTTTGTCCTGAAGCACCGTACCGGAACAGAAAATAAGGTAGCAGACACCCTGAGCCGTAGGTCTTTGCTATTAGGATCAGTTAGCACCCAAGTCATAGGGTTTGATAGGTTAAAGGATGAATATGAAACCTGTCCAGACTTTGGAGACATTTACTAGACCCTCAGGCTAGGACCATCCAGTACCCATAATGAGTATACCATTCAAGATGGCTACCTTTTCCAAAACAATCGACTCTGTATACCTAGATATTCCCTTAGAGAATTCCTAATTTAGGAGACCCATGCTGGAGGTTTAGCTGGTCACTTTGGTAGGAATAAGACCATCTTAGTGATAGAAGATCAGTTCTTTTGGCCAGGACTGAAAAGGGATGTTGCTTAGATTGTAGCCAGGTGTAGAACTTATACTGTTGCAAAGCAGCAGAAGCAAAACACTGGTCTCTACACACCTTTACCAGTGCCTGATCGCCCTTGGCAGGACCTAAGTATGGACTTCGTGTTAGGATTATCTAAGACCTAGAAGAGACATGACTCTATCTTTGTAGTGGTCGATAGGTTCTCTAAGATGGCTCACTTCATCCCATGTTCCCAGACCTTTGATGCGTCTAGAGTAGTCAAGCTTTTCTTAGATAATGTGGTTAGACTCCATGGCCTACCCATGACCATCATATCTAATAGGGATGTTAGGTTCACCAGTTATTTCTAGAAGACCCTGTGGCACCTGTTAGGGACCAAGATCAAGTTTTCTACAGCCTACCACCCCTAAATAGATGGCCAAACCGAAGTGGTGAACCGTAGTTTAAGAAACCTCCTTAAATGCCTGGTAGGTGAATACATTGGAACTTGGGATCTATTATTGCCTACAGCAGAGTTTGCCTACAATAGCTTAGTGAGTAGGACAACGGGCAAGAGTCCTATTGAGATAGTCCATGGGTACAAGCCTAATTGTCCCATTGATCTGATTCCTTTACCTGTTCATGCATGAGTCTTAGAGTTTGTAGAATCATTCGCACAGCATATTAGAGACTTGCATAAAAACATTAGCCAAAAAATAAACCTAAGTAACGAAACATATAAGAAACTGGCTAATTTTCGAAGAAGGGCCAAGGAATTTGATGTAGGGGATTCTGTCATGATTAGGCTTAGGCCTGAGCGGTTCCCACCCAGGATCGTTAAGAAACTTCATGCTCATGGAGCCGGACCTTTTAGAGTGATAGAGAGGGTTGGACCAAATGGTGTTAGATTTGCCTTCAGATTTGGGCAACAGATCTACCTTCAATATCATAGACCTGGTTGAGTACAGGGAACTGGGAGCGATACCTAGTGTGGCTTTTGGACCTATTCCTTCCATTGATAGTGACCCTAGCCCAGAGTATCCACCAATAAATTAGCCTAAGAGGAGAATGGATCGAGCGTATCTTGGATGACCAAGACTTAACAAACCGGGGCCGTAGCTATCAATGCTACCTGGTCCGATGGTAAGGCTGGCCAAAGTCAAATAATTCATGGATTTCTCGAGAGGACTTGTAATGCTTCAACCCAAATCTCCTTAAGAGATATGTGAGCCAACCTGATCTTCACTCGACAGGATCGAGTTCCTCCCACCCCGGGAGAATTGGTGCGGACACCAGAGGCACCAGAATAAGACAGAGGCTTCTCAACCCTCTGTGGATTACTTAGTCACATTTGAGTCCATTTGTAATAAAAGCTTAGTCCATCTAAGTTGTTTTTTTTACTTGAGTCCTGTACTAGTTAGCTCATGTTGAGCTAGTTATTTTTCGGAGATCAATACATGTAATGACTCATACAAGTGAACACCAAGCTATCCCAAGTGAAGATCAACCCAACTAAAGCTATGAGGATCATGAAAAGCCTAGGAGAAGAAATCAGAAGCCCGGGAGACAAGCCCGAAGCCCTGAAGCCCAGAAATATAGCCTGAAGCAAACTGGGCCAGCCCAGGCCCAGGAGAGGAGATAAGTGGCACCAAGGCTTATGCTCACCACCCTTGGTCGGCCACTAGGGTCACCTCCCTTGGCCGACCAAGGCAAGAGGAGGGAGAGAGTTTTTAGGGATTTCTTCTACCTATTTTTTCCTTATTTTCTAGCTAGAATTTGATAGGGACTAAAAGTCCTATGTAATGTCTCTTTGAGCCTTACTTGGGGGCCAAGTATAGGAGTCTATTTAAAGGGCCCTAGTCTCTTGTATGAAGAACCAATTTTGATATGAAATAATATTTTATTCTCTAATTGTTGTGTGCTACCTTGCTGTGTGCTTGAAGGGATTCTATGTGAGCCCTTCCTCTTCCCGGTGTCCTGCAACTGCTTCCTGCCGCCATCCTACTCTCCAAAACCCTAGCCACCCACTCCAATCAACAACTTTCCCTTACCATTTTTCCTTTATTTCTTCTTCCATACTATATTTTCTAACCCTTGGAAGGTCATTTGCAGGTCCCTCAACTCCGACGAATCCACCGACTCCAGTTGGGCCACAATCGGACCACCGAGCAGAAAGCGAGGTATCTGCAGGTCTCTGGCTTGGTTTTCTAGGCTGCATCCAGAGTGAGAGTGATCTCTTCACGAACGATCTACACCAAGCACTTCCATTGTTGCTAGGTACACCCCCTTTACCACCAGTAGCCCTATTGTGGGTGAACTAGCCCAACCGAGGCTTCTCAGCCTCGGTGGTCCTCCTTTTTCTTTTACTTTTAGGTCATATCTTGCATGCTTTAGTTTCTTATCTTGCATAGTTTTCCCTGCTTAGATTCTTGGTCTGTTCTTCGGGATTAATCATACAACTTAATATTAAAAATATAAAAAAAATACTTGCATGCATATATAGGTTCCAAATCCCCACAAGAAAGAAATAGGTTCTTTAAGCATCGTCGACCTAGGTAGGTCCCTTAAGCACCACCATTAGAAAAATCTTATAATTATATTCCACTAAATGCACCAAGAAAAAAGGTATTGATGGAGATTAGGAGGCAAATCCTGGAGCCTCTAAAGATGTAAATCATGTTAGCGAGGAGAAATCAAAATAAATACTATTTGTACCATGAGACTATGGCCATGATACTAAAGAATGTATCTAGCTACAAGATGAGATCAAAAAGCTAATCAGGTAGGATCATCTTAATCAGTTCATTTGGCAACAAAAAAGGCTAAGAGAGTGACCGAGGTCACCATGACCGGTCGAGCAACCATAGTCGTTTCCACCTCCTGAAGGAGGGGATCCCATGCCATCAAAAAACATGAAGATGATAACTGGGAGGTGTTGCTGACCAGTCTAGCTAGCAAAAAGGTATATAATGCCAATAGTTTTTTTTTGAAGAAGATGATGATGGTATTCATTTTCCACATGATGACGCGGTAGTTATCACTCTGAATATTAGAAACTATGATGTACATCATATCCTTATTGATAATGGTAGCTTAGCAAATATTTTATACTTAGATACACTTTTAAAAATGAGGATGTCACCCAAATAGCTGGTTTGGGTGAACTCCCCTCTAGTAGGATTCATAGGAGATGCGATCCAAGTAGAGAAGATGATCACCCTGACCATGAGAATAGGGCACTATCCACTACGATCCATCGCTCAGGTAGACTTTCGGTCATTCAAACACCTTCGACCTACAATGCTATTCTCAGATGACTGGGTCTTAACACCTTCCGAGCCATTGTTTCCATTTACTACCTAAAGGTGAAATTCCTAACAACATATGGGATCAAAAAGAACCGTGGAAATCAAAGCCTAGCGCAACACTGGTATCGCATCAAGCTTCAAGAAAAAGAATTGCCGAGGACTATTTAGCTGAAGGTCTGGATGCTTGGGATGATCTAATCGAACAACTAGGAGAGTTGGTTGAGGACCATATTCCCATATCCATGGTCGATGGAAATCCTGAACATATGATTAGGATTGACTTCAACCCAGATCAAGCAACCAAAGACCAGCTAATCTCATTTTTGCAAGAGAATGCTGAGGTCTTCGCTTAAGCACCCTCGAACATGTCAGGCATCGACCCGTCGATGATGGTACATTGGTTAAAGATAGATTCCAAAAGCTGATCGGTCAAGCAAAAGAATCCTATTCTTTCCTTTTACAATCCTATTTTACTAAGGTATCCTAGGGGTTGAAAAATTATGCTTAATATTACTTTCAAAATAAAAAGAGTTTAATTTTTGATTTTCAAATTCAATACCATGATCACTTCTAATTTTTAAAATACTTAAACAATTTTTATTTGTAACTTTCTTAAAAAGCTTTTAAAAGGTTTCAAAAGTCTCATCTTTATGCATAAAAAATAAGATCCAAGTAAGTCTAGAATAATCATTAATAATAACAAATCCAAATTTCTTGCCACCTAGGCTTATAGTCTTAGTTGGCCCTAACAAATCCATATGAAATACTTCAAATGGTCGAGTAGCCGAAGTGATGTTCTTAGACTTAAATAAGGATCTAGTTTGCCTACCTAATTGATTTTAGACAAACCATTTATCAAATCTTTTCTAATTAATTTTGTAATTAAACATATACTTGCATGACCTATTTAAATCTACAATGTTAAATCTAACTAGATTCATTGACTTTTACATTCATAGCTACTAGACATTGCATGTTATCCTTGAACAAATCATCAAGATCCACCAAGTGTACATTTCCATGTCTATTTTCTATGAATTTGATACTATTATCAATGGAACAATTCATAATACAATGTGATGATTCAAAAGAATCTTTAAAATCTTTATCACATAATTAACTAATACTAAGCAACTTTATTTTAATCTATTAACAAGTAAAATATCTTTAATATAAATGGATGGGATGATTGTTGCCCAGGTGGCTTTTCCCAAGAGGGGGGTGAATTGGGAATTACAAGATTTTTGCATGTATGTGCACAAGTAATTCCTTTTAGTGGTTAGGTGCTGTGTTAGTCAGAGAATAAATGTAGAAGCAAAAGGTAAATCAAGCACAACTAAACAAGGCAGGTTTATAGTGGTTCGGAACAACTCAGCACCTACGTCCACTACCCAAGTTCACCACTCAGGATTTCCACTATATCCCCCAAACTGGAATACGGTCGGATTGTTTTACATGCTCACAATCCCAACCTCAACGCTTTGGTTTTTGAACCGAGCTCACCAAAGAAACCCACACTAGGTTTTTACAAGCTCACCTAGAACCTCTACACTTTGGTTTTGAAAAAGGCTCACCAAAGAAACCTATTTGGTTTTTACAACCGGGCTCACCAATAATCCAAATATTTTAAGAATAGAATAAAAAGCAACAAAATGACAAACTCTGTTGTCTGGTGGTTGCCAATACAGCTCGAGTGAAGCTCAATTGAAAGCTCTTCAATGCATTTCAATGGCTTTCTTGCTTTCCTCAAAAGATGCTTCAAGCTTCTGGTAAGAGTTGGTGAAGGCTTGAAGGCTGTCTTTAAAGATCAAGTGCTCTCTCTCTTCTAACTTCAATAAGTGTTCAATAAATGTTCATTAACTCATTTTTTTTTCTCCAAGGATGTTCTCATACCTCATTTATAGAGACTTCAACTGTCTTCCCTTGATTTTGAACGTTGTAGACCATTGGGAGGTGACAGGTTACCGTTGGAGCACTTTTGGAATTCAAAAACTAAAAACTGGAACTAGCTGTTGGAGGTGATCTCGTCATTCCAGTCTACTCAGACAATCTTCGAGTCAGCTCGGATCAAGTTCGGGTCAGCTGGGCTGAATGCCAGTCGGCTGGGTTCCATAGTTAAGAAAATCGGTCACTCTAGACGAGTTGGCTAGACTGAATTCCAGTTGGCTCGGATCTTAGAGGCTCTCAGAGCATTCTCAACCAAGTTCTGGACGAGTTGGCTGGGCCAAAATGCAGTCAGCTCGGATCCCTGAGAATCTTATAACATTCTCAACCATGTTCTGGACAAGTCGCTGGGCCTTGGTGCCAGTCGGCTGGATCTGTGTACCAGAGAACTTCTTTCCTGTGCTAGTGCTAGAGTCGGCTGGTTCCTCCATCCAGTCGGCTCGAAATTAGTTCTTCAGCCATATCAAATTCAATCTTCCAGAACTCCTTGTGCCAAGCTTTGAAGACATCTTCAAGGTCTTCTTACAATAAAATCAAGAAAAATTGAAGCTTGAAAACTACTAGAAGTAACCCTTTATCTTGATTTAAGTAAGAAATTTTTGTAGGGTTCTTTTTTACAATATTCTAAACACTTTACAACTCAACACAATGCAATAAAGATTATAGGGTTTAGAAAGTGTGTCAGTGTAGTTGTCCTACAAAAACTCGTTAATCATTTGAAGAGTTGTTAGATAACCAAATATATGCTCCAATGTTTTGTTATCATTAAAATCACTTTAGGGGTCAACAATCTCCCCCTTTTTGATGATGACAAAACACTGGGCATGAAAAGAATCTATTCTATTCACAAGTATGGATGTATATCATAGTAAGCATTTACACTTGTTTGACAAATCATAACATCAACTGTATTCTCAAATGTGTATCAATATTTGCTATACAGTTATACACAAGGTCAAATTTATAAACTGTAAGTATCAGAGAATGATTGCTTGTATGTATCAAGTAGCATTAAGTATTGACAGATAGATGTAATGAGTAGAGAGCATCATAGTAATCATTGAAGCATGTAAATTAAACATGTATATCTCTCCCTTTTTATAAAATTTCTAAACAATATGAAATTTTTCTAAGTTTCTCCCCCTTTAACATTCATTTGAATATTTTAACTGAAAAGTATGCAAAAATTCATTCAAAAATAATTAAGCTCCCCCTGTCTATTACAGTTCATTGAGTTTCTTCTTTCATGCACTCTATGGTTCTCCCCCTTTTTGTCATCAAATCAAAAGGACTAAATAGTTAAGCTCAGATTTTTTAATAGATTTAGAAAGTTTCAAGATTTGTTTAAGATAATTTCACTTTCTCAACAAAGAGAGAAAATTCTATTTAAGAAAATAGAGAGTGTAAATAGGATAACATAAGTACACACATTACACAGTGACCAAAAAGTATTCATTTTATTTCCATCAAAAATTCAGTACATCAACCATTACATAAATTTCAAAAAGCTTTCAAAAAGTACTAAAACTACTAAAGATCTACTCAGAATCATCCATAGGTACATTGGCACCACGCCAAGAAGTAGGTCTAGGATGTCTGCTAGAGAAAGCATGAGAAGGAGGTGCCCTAGGGTGATGAGAAGTACTAGGAGCCCTAGTGGAAATAGGAGATGGATCATACAAGGGTCTGGTCCTAGCAGTGACCTTCAAGGATCTGACAATGCCACAGATAGACACCATCTCCATCCAGATTGCTCCAAGCTGTTGCTCCATATCCTTGAGGCTTGCTGGCACTTTGTTCACTGCCTCCTTCATGTCACCAATTTTTTTCTGCATTTATATAAGCTCAGACACTTGGACATTGGCAAATGCCTCAACTGATCCTCGAAGTCTTCCAAGCTCTGACCTGATGATCCCAATGCCCTTAGTATAGTCATCAGCCATCTGTCTAGTTTCTGCAATAGTTCCTAATGTACATTTGGCTTCATTCAGTTCAGTTCAGTATTCCTTCAAAGTTGCATCCACAGATTTCAAAATAGCTTCAGAACTAGAGGAGATACAATTTAGGATTGGTTGAAGTTCTGTTTGAGGTGTCCATCTTGAAGCTTCCATAGCTTCAACCTTTTCTTGTAGATTTGAAACATACTCTTCTAGTCTATCCAATCTACTGTCCACTGACTTTTTTAGATCACTAAATAGAGAAGTAATCGTACCTGTCAGTGTATCAGACAAGCTTCTTATTTGTTCTTCAATCTGAACTTGAATGTTTGAAGGTTTGTGATGCTGCAGGAAGGTAGTCAGGTAGAGGAATATCAGCTGCAGGCAAGTCAAACTCGAGTGCAGGCAAATCAAAATCAACAGCAGGCATGTCAAAAATAGGAGAAGGTAGTCTAGTCTCCTCAACAATAGCAGCTGGCTCAGAAATATGAGGCTCCGGCTCAGGTAGAGGTGCAGAAGAAGTTCCAGCTGTTTCTATATTCTCTTCTTCTTCTTCCTCTTCACTACTTGAGCAGCCTATAGCCCTGACATTTGTACCTTTCTTCCTCCATACTCCTTCAACTTGAAAGTACCCCATCCTCTCTAGAGATTTGGAGGTGTAGACATCTGTGTGGTGCAGTTCTACTCCATCTTCACCCTCCAAACTCACTCTTTGAGATTTAAACAGTAGGGTAAGCATCATTCTATGGGGTAGACATGATTTAGCCTTTCTAACCATCTCCTTCATTTGCATAATTATAATGTAGGATAGATTAACAGGAGTTTTCTCTATAATGTAATCCATAAGGCATAAATCTTTTTCACTCACCCAGTCAAATCTTCCTGTTCTTTGCAAGAATATTCTACAGATAAAATTGTGTAGCAATCTCATTTCTAGAGACAGGGTGTTTGCAAACACAGTTCCAATTCCTCCAACATCTTCTTTGTTCAATATTGTTCTTAAGGTCTTTTCTCTATTGTCAATTATTAGAAACTTCACTCCCTCTGAAGGTAGGTCTAGCAAACCATGTAGAAATTCCTCATTGACAATAATCCTCTTTCCTTTAACGGTTGACTCAACATGATTTGTTTCCAATCTCAGATTTTCATAAAAATTTCTAACAAGAGTGGGATAAGTCTTTTCATTCAAAGAACAAAACTTCCTCCATCCTTGATCTTCAATCAAATCTCCTATTTTCAACCCAATCCCCTTAATAAACTCAAAGTTAATTCGATGGCCGGAGGTTACTAGTCGTGTAGACATAGAGGGCACTTGACTAGGAATGGTTGGAGCATCCCTTGCGGCCTCTTCTATAAGTTCTTCACTGTGAATGGTGATACTTGGCTCTTCTTGATGCCTTTTTGACCTTCTTTCCTTTTCAACAGATGGAGCAGCCCTAATGGAGCATTTACCCATTGCATGCTTGGGTGCCATTGCTAGGAAAGACGGAATTCTGAGAGATTGGAGTTCTTGGAAGGGAGATAGAAGTCTTTGGAGCAAGTTTTGGAGAGGAATGAACCATTAGAGAAGACAAAATAGAGGTTGAATGGCTCGGAGAAGGGTTTATAACCCAAGGCAAAATACTTAGGCGTGAAATTCCAGTCGACTCAAATAGCCCTAAAAAGGCTCGAGTCGGCTCGCCCAGAGCTCTCTCAAAACCATAAGAAAATATAGTCGACTCGAAAATGCTCGAGTCGATTAGGCCAGAACTCGCTCAAAACTCTCAGAAAATCCAGTCGACTCGGTTTAAGATCCAGTCGACTCGAACAGAGAAATTAGAGTTTTGGAAGATTCGATCATAAATCAGAATGATTTTGAAGAGAATGTTAAAGGAAATTAAGTCTCAATGAAATAGAATAAACTCAGGAGGTTCTCTAGATAATGTTTCCTTAAATTTGAAGGAATTAGGTTAGAGAATTTAGAAAGGATCGCAAAGTCCTAATTCACTCCTAATTAGCTCAAATTTATCTTGATTGAGTGGCTTAGTAAATATGTCAGCTAATTGATCTTCAGTAGGAACAAAATCAAGCACAATATTACCATTTGAAACATGATCTCTAATAAAATGATGTCTAATTTCAATGTGCTTGGTTCTAGAGTATTGAATTAGATTCTTTGTCAAATTGATAGCACTTGTGTTATCACATTTAATTAGAATTTTATATTATGATACATCAAAGTCTTCTAGTTATTGTTTAATCCATAACACTTGAGCATAACAACTACCAACAGCCACGTACTCAGCCTCAGCTGTGGACAAGGCTACGAAGTTTGCTTCTTACAGTACCATGAAATTAAATTCAACCCTAGAAATTGGCATGTACCGCTAGTGCTTTTTCTATCTATTTTACAACCAGCATAATCAGCATCAGAGAATCCAATCAAATTCAGGGTAGAATGTTTAGAATACCAAATTCCTAAATTACTTGTTCCTTTCAAATATTTAATTATTCTTTTAACAGCAAGCATATGTGTTTCTTTTGGTGATGACTGAAATCTAACACATACACATACACTATATAATATGTCAGATCTACTTGCAGTCAAATACAATAAGGATCCGATCATACCTCTATATAGCTTTTGGTCAACATTGGATCCATTCTCATCTTTATCCAATCTGCAAGCTGGGCTCATGGGTGTGCTCATTGATTTGCTACTCTCCATACCAAACTTTTTGATGATTTCCTTGATGTATTTCGCTTGGTTGATGAAGATTCCTTCCTTTGTTTGTTTTACTTGAAGTCCAAGGAAGTAGCTCAGCTCGCCCATTTAGCTCATTTCAAATTCTCCCTGCATAAGCTTAGCAAATTCTTTACACAGAGATTCATTAATTGCACCAAAAATTATATCATCAACATATATTTGTACAACTAAGATGTCATTATTCTTCTTTTTGATAAATAAGGTTTTGTCTACATTGCCTCTTGAAAAATTACTTTCAATTAAGAAAGTGCTAAGTCTATCATACCAGGCTCTAGGTGCTTGTTTCAAACCATACAATACTTTATTTAATTTGAATACATGGTTTGGAAAAGAGTGATTTTCAAAACCTGGTGGTTGTTCCACAAAAACTTGTTCAAAGATAAAACCATTGAGAAATGCACTTTTTACATCCATTTGAAAAAGTTTAAAGTTCATGTAGCAAGCAAATGCAAGTAGTAATCTAATGGCTTCTAGTCTTGCTACGGGTGCATATGTTTCATCAAAATCAATACCTTCTTCTTGGTTATATCCCTTAGCCACTAATCTAGCTTTGTTTCTTATTATGTTTCCTTGCTCATCTAATTTATTCCTATAGACCCATTTGGTTCCTATTATTGGATGGTCAGTAGGTCTATCTATAAGTATCCATACCTTATTTCTTTCTAACTGGTTTAATTCTTCATGCATTGCCATCATCCAGTTTGGGTCAGTCTCAGCTTCTTCTAGGCTATGGGGTTCTATTTGTGATACAAAGGCTAGGTAATCATGTGCATCCTTATGTGCGGACCTAGTCCTAACACCATGTGAAGGATCTCTTATAATTAATTCTATAGGATAAGATGTAACATACCTCTAGTCCCTCGGTAGATCGGTGTGATCCTTACAGATTCTTCTCCATCTTGAGTGTTTTTATCTTGAATGCTCAAGTCATCTATTCCTTTTTGCAATGTACCAGCATCATTATCTATGCACTCTTCTTGTCTAGAAGGTGTAGGGTTAGTTTCAATAAATACAACATGAATTGACTCTTCAACAGTAAGAGTCCTTTTATTAAAAATCCGATATGCTTTGCTATGTAATGAATAACCTAGGAAAATTGCATCATTAGCTTTAGAATCAAATTTTCATAAATTATCTTTTCCATTGTTATGCACAAAGCATTTGCATCCAAACACATGAAAATTACTAATATTGGGTTTTCTATCATTCCAAAGCTCATAGGGGGTTTTCTTTAAAATAGGATGGATCAAAACGTGATTTAAAATATAACATGTAGTGTTCATCGTTTCTACCCAAAAGTACTTTGGAAGATTGCCTTCACACAACATTGTGCGAGCCATTTCTTCCAATGTCTGATTTTTTCTCTCTACAATACTATTTTGTTGAGGTATTCAAGGAGTGGAGAAGTTGTGATCAATGCCAAATTCAGTACAATAATCTTCAAAAAATTGATTTTCAAATTCGGTTCCATGATCACTTCTAATTGAAATCAAAGATAAGTTCTTTTGATTTGAAACCTTTTTATGAAATTTTTTGCAAACATGAAAAGTTTCATCTTTCGAAGCAATAAACAAAATCCAAGTAAATCTTCAAAAAGCATCTACTATCACAAGAGCATATTTCATACCTCCTAGGCTTGTGGTTCTAGTAGGTCCGAAAAGATCCATGTGAAGTAGTTCAAGTGGTCTTGTTGTAGAAACTATATTCTTTGATTTGAAACTCTCCCTAGTTTGTTTACCCATTTGGCATGCATCACAAACATGATTTAAATCAACTTTAAACTTAGGCATGCCTCTAACAAGATATTTAGAAATTAGTTTGGTAATAGTATTCATGCTAGCATGACCTAATCGTCTATGCCATAGTAAGCCTGACTCTTTGGTCTTAGCATTCATTGCAACTAGACTAGGGCTACTTGACATGGCAAGATCATTAAGATCTACCACATAGATATTCCCAAGTCTATGTCTAATGAACTTATTGCTAGAATCTAAAGAGTTAGTTACTATACACATAGAAAATTCAAAGACAACCTTGAAGCCTTTATCACACAATTGACTTATACTTAAGAGATTATACTTCAACTTGTCTACTAGCAAAACATTTTCAATAAAAGTGAAGGGAGTTATTTTGATCTTACCAATACCGATTATTCTCTCTTTGCCATTATCTCCAAAAGTGACCATTCCTCCTTCTTTCATTTTAAGGATGATAAATTGGTCCTTGTCACCCGTCATATGTCTTGAGCAGCCACTGTCTAAGTACCACCTTTTCTTCAATCTTTGGGCTACAAGACATTCCTGCAAAATAGTCAATGAATTCTTTTAGGTACCCAAGCTACCTTGGGTCCTTGCAGGTCAGCAGAGGTGGTTCCTTTGGGAACCCAAATCTTTCTTACTTTCTTAAGGAAATTTCTAGAATTATTGCATTCAAAAGCTTTATGTCCTATTCTTTTACAAACATAGCATACAACTTTAGAGTTTTTGATAGAAACAAAATTTGAAGTTCTAAAAGTTGATGCACTTGATGCAGATTTTGAATTTTTTGAAGTGTGTGCATTTTTGCTCAAATTCTTAGGAACATATAATAATGACTTTGAAGTAGAAACAGTTTTCGGTGTAGCTGGAACTTTTTGAGATAAAATATTTTGAACAGGTGTTTTGGATTTCACAAAAGTAGTTGCTGAAATTCCATTCATAAAAGAAGTTTTAAAACTAATTCCAGCTTTGTTTCCTAAAATTCGTTGTTCTTTTAAAATTAACTCAAGCTTATTTGAAGATAAAGTGAGTTTTTCAACTAAAGGCTTGAGTTTTGTAACCTCCTTTTTCAATTCATTATTTTCAGCAAGTAAATCACTGTTTTTCTTTTCACATAAAAGATTTTTATTTTTCAACTTTTCAATTTTTTCAGAAAAGTCATGCAGTTCTTTTTGTAATAAAAGGTTCATTTCTGAAATTTCATCCTTTTGTTTGAGTAAAGAGTCATTCATATTTTTCAATGATTTTATCTTTACTCCAGCTTTCTTAAATTCAGATAGTAAATCATGAAAAGCAGAATTTAATTCATCAAAAGTGAATTCAGTGCAGTTGTTAGGAGATGTTACCTCATCTTCGAGACCTATTAAGCATAAATTTGCAGTCTTGGTGGTCTCTTCTTCTTCAGATGAAGATGATTCTTCACTGTCGGACCATGTGGCAACCATGGCTTTCTTTTTCTTCTTTTGTCTGAAGGATTTCTTTAATAGTGGACAGTCTGGACGTATGTGCCCCAGCTTTTTGCATTCATAGCATGTGGGGACTACCTCTTTATCTTTTTCTCTGTCCTTTTCTTTTTCCTTTCCATAATCCTTCCTATGAAATTTTTGATTATATCTTCCCTTCTTTCTTCCCATAAATTTCCTGAATCTCCTCACAACCATAGCAATGTCATCATCTTCTAGGTCGTCATTGGAGGAGGTGCTTTCTTCTTCAGATTCTTGATCATCCCTCTTTGATTTGGAAGCAGCTTTGAAGGCTATTGTCTTCTTTTTCTTTTGTTCATCTTCCATTCTATGCTACATTGTTAGCTCGTGGGTGATGAGCAATCCAGCAGTTCATCTAGTAGAAGTGTGTTGAGATCTTTGGCTTCCTGGATTGCAGTCACTTTGGAATCCCACTTGTCAGGTAAAGAACGAAGTATCTTTTGAACTAGATCTGTATTTGAGTATACCCTGCCAAGACTCTTCAAACTGTTAATAATATCTGTAAATCTAGAGAACATGGCAGAAATTGTTTCAGAAGTTTCCATTTTAAATAATTCATAATTATGAACTAAAAGATTTATCTTTGCGGTTTTCACTTGGGAAGTTCCCTCATAGGTCACTTCGAGTTTATCCCAGATTTTCTTTGCTGAAGAGCAGGTGGAAATTCGATTGAACTCGTTTGCATCCAAAGCACAATATAGTAAATTCATTGCTTTGGCATTCAATTCCCCCATCTTCATGTCATGATCATCCCAGTCCTCTTCAGGCTTAGGGATGTCCACGCCATCAACTTTAATTGTGGGAATGTGTGGCTCTTTAAGATGACCTTCCATAATTGAAAATCTACAGCTTGTATATAAATTTTCATTCGTGCTTTTCAATATGAATAATTAGTGCCTGTGAATAGTGGAGGTCTATTTGTTGACTGGCCTTCGACCAAGGATGTACTCATGGGATGAGCCATCAAACTTTACTCAAGTAATCAGAGACACTGCTCTAATACCAGCTATTGCCCAGGTGGCTTTTCCCAAGAGGGGGTGAATTGGAAATTACAAAATTTTTGCATGTATGTGCACAAGTAATTTCTTTTAGTGGTTAGGTGCTGTGTTAGTCAGAGAATAAATGCAGAAGCAAAAAGGTAAATCAAGCACAACACAAACAAGGTAGGTTTATAGTGGTTCGGAGCAACCCAGCTCCTACGTCCACTACCCAAGTTCACCACTCGGGATTTCCACTATATCCTCCAAACCGGAATACAATCAGATTGTTTTATAGGCTCACAATCCCAACCTCTACACTTTGGTTTTTGAACCGGGCTCACTAAAGAAACCCACACTAGGTTTTTACAAGCTCACCTAGAACCTCTACACTTTGGTTTTGAAAAAAGCTCACCAAAGAAACCTATTTGGTTTTTACAACCGGGCTCACCAATAACCTAAATATTTTAATAATAGAATAAAAAGCAACAAAATGACAAACTCTGTTGTCTGGTGGTTGCCAATACAGCTCGAGTAAAGCTCAATTGAAAGCTCTTCAATGCACTTCAATGGCTTCCTTGCTTTCCTCAAAAGATGCTTCAAGCTTCTGGTAAGAGCTGGTGAAGGCTTGAAGGCTGTCTTTAAAGCTCAAGTGCTCTCTCTCTTCTAACTTCAATAAGTGTTCAATAAATATTCATTAACTCATTTTTTTTTCTCTAAGGATGTTCTCATACCTCATTTATAGAGACTTCAATTGTCTTCCCTTGGTTTTGAATGTTGTAGACCGTTGGGAGGTGATAGGTTACCATTGGAGCACTTTGGAATTCAAAAACTGAAAATTGGAACTAGCCATTGGAGGTGATCTCGTCATTCCAGTGGGCTCGGACAATCTTCGAGTCGGCTCAGATCAAGTTCGGGTCGGCTGGGTTGAACGCTAGTCGGCTGGGTTCCACAGTTGAGAAAATCGGTCACTCTAGACGAGTCGGCTAGACTGAATTCTAGTCGGCTCGGATCTCAGAGGCTCTCAGAGCATTCTCAACCAAGTTCTGGACGAGTCGGCTGGGCTAAAATGCAGTCAGCTTGGATCCCTGAGAATCTTAGAATGTTCTCAACCATGTTCTGGACGAGTCGGCCGGGCCTTGGTGCCAGTCTGCTGGATCTGTGTGCCAGAGAACTTCTTTCCTATGCTAGTGCTAGAGTCGGCTGGTTCCTCCATCCAGTCGGCTCGAAATTTATTCTTCAGCCAGATCAAATTCAATCTTCTAGAACTCCTTATGTTAAGCTTTGAAGACATCTTCAAGGTCTTCTTACAATAAAATCAAGAAAAATTGAAGCTTGAAAACTACTAGAAATAACCCTTTATCTTGATTTAAGTAAGAAATTTTTGTAGGGTTCTTCTTTACAATATTCTAAATACTTTACAACTTAACACAATGCAATAAAGATTGTAGGGTTTAGAAAGTGTGTCAATGTAGTTGTCCTACAAAAACTTTTTAATCATTTGAAGAGTTGTTAGATAACCAAATGTATGCTCTAATATTTTGTTATCATCAAAATCACTTTAAAGGTCAACAATGATGTAAACATTTTCGAGACCAACAATTCTTTTTCTTTTCTATTGTCTCCAAAAGTCACAACACATCCATCTTTAGCTTCTAGCAAGATGAATTGAGATTCATCTCCTATCATGTATCTAGAGCGTCTACTATCTAAATACCATCTTTTCTTCATAGCATGAGCTGCCAAACACATCCATAAAATAAGAATCATTTTCTCAATTTAGGTATCCAAGCTTTCTTGGATCCTTAGAGGTTTATAAGCTTGGTTCCTTTAATCCAAACATACTAAACAAGAATATTTTCAAATTTCTTTAAGTGATAATCAAAAGCTTTATATCCTAATTTATTACATTTAAACAAGTGACTGGAAAATCTTTTGACATTGGCTTTACAAATACCATTTTCAAATTATTTTCCCAAGGAATTATACCCTAGTCTAGCTTTATCATAAATTACTTTTTGATTTTCCAAAATCATTAACAATTTTTAAGAGCTTAAAGTAAATTTTTCAACTATAGATTTTAATATATTAACTTCCTCTTTCAATTCACTATTTTTTTAGTCAAAACATTCTTTTCATTTTAAAATCTTTTCTTTTCTTCAATGAGAAGTTGATTTTCTTTTTTTTTTTAAATTCTTTGTTTTATATTCTATCCCCTTCAAATCATTGATTAATTCATAAAAGACTTCTTGAGATTGTTTAAAAGTAAATTAGATTGGTTTTCAAAATACACTTCATCTTCATGTGCCGTGAAGCATAGGTTGGCTATTTCTTCTTGTTGATTCTAGCCTTAATTTTAATGGATAACAAAATATTTGAATATATATATGAGATACTAATATTTTGTTGGAGCTTGATCAATGTTTCAGGTACCCTTCAAACTTATTAAAAAATGGGCTAAAATGATCAACCATTAAGCAAGATAATTTTATGCATTTTGGATGTTTTCATAATATGGAAAAGCCAAGAAAATTATGAATTATTAAAAACTTAAGAGTTAAAAAGGAAGAAATCATGTCAAAGCTTCAAAATTCCATATTTAGCATGCATTTTTCAGATAGCATAGTTCGAGTGTCGACTCAAAGAAGTGGTGAGTCGACCTTCAGAAAAGTTTTAGAAAAGAAAGAAGCTTGGCATGCAAAATTTCAGTCGGCACGGTCAAGTATCAATACCTAGTGATGAAGTATTGATTCAGGTCATCGACTCAAGGATCATCTCAAACTCCAAGTATTTAAATCACAAGAAATAATAGAGAGCAAAATTTTTGATACAGGCTCAAGTAACAACACCTGGACTTGAAATGTTGACTCAAGGATTAGCTTATACTCCAAGTATCAAAGTCACATGGTGATCTAGAGAGCAAAATTTCTCAGAACAGCTTAAGTGTTGAACTTGGACTTGAAGTGTTTATTCAAGGTATCGACTCATAAACTAAAGTATCGATACTTCAACTTCTGACAACACAGTAATGGCTATATTTTTTAAACTATAGAAAGTGTATAAAGGTTAAAATGGCTCATGTTTACTCTTCAATGACTATAAACAAATTTTTGAAGGTTTTAAGAGTATTTATTCTTCACCAAACACATTAAAGAAGCAAGAGAACCAAAAAGAATCAAAGATAAAGCTAATACTTCTAAGAGAGAATCTTTTAAAGTACAAGCATTTAGAAAAAAGCCTAGTTCTTAAAGAATGTGCCATCAATTCTCAATCACTAACTTTCAAGCAATCAATAAAAGTGTTGCCCAGATGGCTACCCAAGAGGGGGGTGAATTGGAAATTTAAAAAATTTAGCAGATAAAGTACACTTAAAAATCCCTTTTAAAATATTAGGTGCTATGGCAAAACAATAACTAGCAGAAGTTAAATACAATCAAAGAAGCACAATACAAACATAGAATTTATAGTGGTTCGGAGCAACCCAGCTCCTACATCTACTATCTAAGATACCACTTAGGATTTCTACTATATTCACACCCGAATACAGTAGGATTGTTTTGCAGGATCACAATCCAAAACCTCTACATTTTGATTTTAACGGGATCACCAAATAAAACCCAACATACTTTGGTTTTAAACAGGATCACCAAAGAAACCCAACTTGGTTTTGAACAAAATCACCAAGAACCTAACTTGGTTTTACCAGGATCACCAAGAACCAAACATTTGGTTTTTATCTAAGGCTCACTGAGAACCTATTTGGTTTTCAATCAGGCTCACCAATAATCCAAACAATTCAAGAGTGCATTGAGAAAATAAATGCAACAATAATGACAAACTCTAGTTATCGGATAGTTGCTGGTGCAGCTTAAGAGAAGTCCACTTGGATGCACTTGAATGCGCTTTAATTGCTTCAATGGCTTTCTTTCAAAGTGCTTCAAGCTTCAGATCAGAGTTGGTGAAGACTTGAAGACTGACTTGAATGCTCTTTGTGCTCTCTTGCTTGTTGGTAGGTTGGATATTCAATAAACACTTAAAACTTTTAGGAGCTTTCAAAAAACTTACTACAAGGAAGTTCAAATCCCTCAAATATATGGTATTCCATCACTCCAAGACAGTTTGAGATGTTGTAGACCGTTGAGATGTGATATATGACCATTGGAGCACTTTTTGGCATTCAAAAAGAAATTTTGGAACTAGTTGTTATGTACTTGACAACAATATTTGAGTCGGCTTTGATTCCTTTAAGTCAGCTCAGATCCTTCGAGTTGATAGGTCGAGTCACCAATTCTTCAGTGCAGTCGGCTCTTTGTCTCAGGGTACGAAAACTTCACTCTAGATGAGTCGACTCTTGATAGCTCAGGTCGGCTCGAACTTCTGTCGTTAAACACATTGAACTCGAGGGGTCGGCTCGCTTGAACTTGGTTGGCTCTTCTTCACAGAATCAAAAAACTTTACTCTGGAGGAGTCAGCTCGTTGCAGATCGGGTCGGCTTGCTTTCTCATGTCTTCAAAATTTGTTCTGGCAAAGTCGGCTCTTTCTGGTTCGGGTCGGCTTGCCTGGCTTGTTCTTAGAAAACATTGAAACTGGACTCTGGAAATGTTGGCTCGGACTTATTCTAGTCGACTCGGATTTACTAGAGTCAGCTCGGTTACCTTTGAGTCTGCTCGGATTGCTGTGTATCAGAATCCTTGATGCATGCCATGAGGTGGAGTCGGCTATTCATTATGCTGGGTCGGCTCGAGTGACTTCTTCAGGATTTTTACAATTAGACTTCAAGAAAACTCTTGCCAACACTCTTGAACTTTTTATGTAAACCAACTCAAAATAAGTTTAAGGCACAATATACATAGAAGTAACCCTTTTTACATGATTTTTCTTAACTTTTTGTTTGGGTTCTTCTTTACAAACTAGGATTACAACATAACTCAAAACAAGAAGTAAAGATGTAGGAGTTGAAGTTTGAACAAATAAATCATCCTACAAAAACTTGTAAACCACTTGAAAAGTTGTTAGAAAAATATGTCCATGCTCCAATGTTTAATTATCATCAAAATCACTTATGGGGTCAACAAGAAGTATTTTAGTGAAGACGACAACTCAAAGTGATTCCATCAAGAGCTGCATCGATTTTTCTTTTACTCTTTTTGAAAGTTTTTGGTTTCATTACTTCTTGTACCTTATTTTGAGTTGTAGCTAGTTTCAAAGGTATTGAAACTAGGGATAGACATATCCAAGTCTTGAAATTGGATTGCAAGCCTAGTATTAGCTTATTGTAAGATTGTGATTGGTGAGCCTAAGAGAAACAACTGGGTTAGGTTTATGAGCCCGAAAAATAAACCAATTATAATTTTAGAAGACTATAGTGAAATTCTAAAAAAATTCTTAAGAAGTGAATGTAAGTGCTTGGAGTGCACTAAACCAATATAAATCTTATGTATTTGTTATTCCTTGTTTTCATCTTCCTCCTTTTATAAGCATTGCATATAATTATAATCTGTAGACATATATTGTAGGATAATCATTTCACTGCTTTTCAAATTTAGCATATACTTATTAAAAATATTGAAAAATCTATTTCACCTCTCTCTTGAAAAATCTTCAGAATGCCCTTAACCTCGGTCTGCTGTTGTTCATGTGTCAACTCATGAAATGTCGACACATTCAGGTGTTGACACATGCATGTGTCGACACATCGACTTAAAACCAAAATTAAGAGAATCAAAGGCAGATCAAAATCATTGGAAATTCAATGAAATTAACAAAAAACTGAATATGATTAATGTCAACTTGGATTGCTTTGAGTCAAAGATAGAAAAATTTTAATCAAAAGGATTAATGATCCCGAGTTCTCTTATAATCATATAGAACCGATCTTCTAGGAGAGGCTTAGTCAACATATCAGCTAATTACAATTCAGTACAAATAAACTCAAGCACAAAATCATTATTTTCAACATGATCTCTAATAAAATGATGCCTAATTTCAATGTGTTTACTCCTAGAATATTGAACAGGATTTTTTGTCAAGCAAATTGTACTAGTATTATCACACTTTATAGGTGTACTAGTCAACTTGATTCCAAAACTTCAAGTTGTTGCTTAATCCACAAGATTTGAGCACAACAATTTCCTGCTACAATATACTCAGCTTCAACTATGGATAGTGTAACTGAAGTTTGTTTCTTGCTAAACCAGGAGATTAAGTTAACTCCAAGAAATTCGCAAGTTCTACAGTATTTTTTCTATCTAATTTACAACCAGCAAAATCAGCTTCAGAATATCCAATTAATTCAGCAGATGAATCTCTAGAATACCATAAACCAATATCAATTATACCAGATAGATATCTAATAATGCGCTTAACAGCTAACAGATGTGATTCTTTTGGTTCAGACTGATATATAACATACATGCATACACTGAACATTATATCTGGTATACTAGCAGTTAAGTACAGTAAAGAGCTAATCATATCTCTATATAATTTTTGATCTACAGATTTACCATGCTCATCTTTATCAAGTTTACAAGAGGGGCTCATAGGTGTACCTATTGATTTAGTAGTTTCCATCCCAAACTTCTTTATAATTTCTCTCATATACTTAGCTTGGTTGATGAAGATTCTATCTTTAGTTTGCTTGATCTGGAGTCCGAGAAAGAAATTGAGTTCTCCCATCATGCTCATCTCGAACTCACCCTGTATTAGATTAGCAAACTCTTGACAAAGAATTTCATTTGTAGCACCAAAAATAATATCATCTACATATATTTACACTACTAATAAATCATTATCTTTCTTCTTCAGAAACAAAATTTTATCAACATGGCCTCTAGAGAAATTATTTTCAATCAGAAACTTGCTGAGTCTTTCATACCAGGCTCGAGGTGCTTGCTTTAATCCATAAAGTGCTTTGTGCAATTTAAAAACATGATCAGGATGTGTGTGATTTTCAAATCCAGGTGGTTGTTCAATAAAAACTTTTTCTGTTATAAAACTATTAAAAAAACACTTTTAATATCCATTTGAAAGAGTTTGAAATTCATAAAATAAGCTAATGCTAATAGTAGTCTAATTGTCTCAAGTCAAGCAACAGGAGCAAAAGTTTCATCAAAATTAATCCCTTCTTCCTGATTGTAGTCTTTGGCAACTAGCATAGATTTATTTCTAACAACAATTCCATTTTCATCTAACTTATTCCTAAATACCCATTTTATGCCAATAATAGAAATATTAGATGGTCTTTTTATTAATGTCCACACATTATTTCTATCAAACTGAATTAATTCATCTTACATAGGATTTATCCAGTTAGGATCTTTTTCAGCATCTTCAAAATATTTAGGCTTTACTTGAGATACAAAAGCTATATAATCACATTCATTTCTAATTAAGGCTCGAGTTCTAACCTCTTTAGATGGATCACCTAGGATTAATTCCTTAGGACGTCCATGAGCATACCTCCACTCCTTAGGTAGATCTTGATGCTTTGGAGTGTCTTCATCTTTCTCACTTATATCTTGATCTTCTTCACTTGGCTGAGATAGTTGATTATTCAGTGTCAACTTTTGAAGTTTAGCAGTCCCTGCACATGCATCAGAAGTATCCTCTTTTCTGGAGGATTTGTTAATAGATTCTTCAAAAACAACATGTACAAACACCTCTACAACTAAGGTTCTTTTGTTGAAATCTCTATATACCCTGCTTGATGTAGAATATCCTAAAAAGATACCTTCATCAGACTTGGCATCAAATTTTCCAAGATTGTCTTTGCCATTATTTAAGATAAAATATTAACAACCAAAAACTCAGAAATACTTTAAAGTTGATTTTCTTTGATTCCAAAGTTCATAAGGATTTTTCTTCAAAATAGGGTGGATTAAAACTCAATTCAAAATATAACATGCAGTATTAATAGCTTCAGTCCAAAAATATCTTGATAAATCATTTTTATAAAGCATAGTATATGCCATTTCTTTTATAGTATGATTTTTTTTTTCTACTACCCCATTCTGTTGAGGCATCCTAGGTGCAGAAAAGTTAGATTCAATACCTTTTTCATTACAAAAGCTTTCAAAATCTTGATTTTTAAATTCAGAACCATGATCACTATGTATGCAAATAATTGAAACATCTTTTTTATTTGAAACATTTTGATAAAACTTTACAAATACAAAAAATATTCATCTTTGTGTGCTAGAATGAAAATCCAAGTAAATCTTGAAAAATCATCCACTATGACTAATCCATATCTCTTGCCTCCTAGACTGGATGTTCTAGTTGGTCCAAAGACATTCATATGAAGTAGTTCTAATGGCCTACTAGTAGTTACAAAACCTTTAGGTTTGAAAGAGGTTTTAACTTGTTTTCCAAATTGACATGCTTGGCAAACTCTATCTTTTTCAAAACAAAGTTCCGGTAAATCTCTAACTAAATTCTTTTTGCAAAGTTTTGAAAGTAAATACATACTAGCATGCCCTAGTCTTCTATGTCAAAGCCAACTAGTCTCATCTTTAGTAGAATTCATTATAATAAGGCATTCTCCATTAGGCAAAGATAGATCATCTAAATCTACCAAATAAATATTATCATGTCTTTTTCTAATGAATTGTACACCATTTTTATCTGGACTAGCAATCTGCAATAAGATGATTTAAAAATAACTTGAAAACCTTTATCGCAAAATTGATTAATAGTTAAAAGATTATGTTTTAAACCTTCAACTAAAAGTAAATTTCTAATACTAATAGAAGGAGTAATGTGAACCTTACCAATACCAATGATTTTTTCTTTACCATTATCCCTGAAGGTCATACTCCCTCCATTCATTGCTTCAAGAGAAGTGAATTGCTTCACATCTCTCGTCATGTGCCTTGAGCAACCACTATCAAGATACCAAAGTCTTTTATTCTCCTTGGTTGCAAGACACACCTGTAATAAAAATCAAGCTTTGATTTTAGGTACCCAAGCCAACTTGGGTCTTTTAGGGTTAGCACTTAAAAGGTTCCTTTTGAAATCCAAACTTTTCCAATAGAATTAATTTTCTTATATTGTATTGAAAAGATTTATGACCTTGCTTTTTACATGAAAAATATGTTACGCTAGATGATGCAGGTACAAAAAAGTTTTTGAAATACTTTTATTATTTTTGAGATCTATAGCCTAATCTTGCTTTGTTAAAAATGGCACTTTCGCTATTTAAAAGTAGGTTTAGTTTTTCTGAACTATAGATAAATTTTTCAACAAAAGATTTTATTTTATCAAGCTCCTTTTTGTACTTTTCATTTTCTAATTCTAAATCCTTATTTTTCTTTAAAAAATTATCATTTGAAATAATAGTTTTGGATCTTTTTAAAACATCATTTTCAATTGTCAAAGCATTGTTTTTCTTTTCTAAAATATCTAGCTTAGTTTTTAAATCACTAACTTCATTTAATAAAGAATTATTTTCATGGGAAAAATAGTTTGCATGCTTTTTCAATCTTTTATTTTCAGATAAAACTAATTTATAATCATGCATAAGTTCTTCAAAAGCATTTCTTAACTCATCGAAAGTAAAATCTACTTCTGTATCAGATGTTACCTCTTCTTACTCTTGATGTCTCATGAGACAAAGATTTGCAATTTCGGTCTGTTCTTCTTCTGAATTAGAGTCCTCGCTATTACTCCAGGTGGCCATCATTGCCTTCTTTCTTAGTTTCTTCCTTAACTTCTTTTGGAGAGGGCAGTCGAGCTTGTAGTTCCCGGCTTCTTACACTCAAAACATGTAGGTATTTCCTTCTCCTTTTCCTTTTATTTTTCTTTCTCTTTTTCTTTTTCCTTTTCTTTATTTGATTGGAATTTCTTCTTGTAAGGGAACTTCCTTCTCTTCATGAATCTTCTAAATTTCCTAGCAAGGAGTGCTTCTTCACTTTCATCTTCTTCTTCTTCTTCGGACTCATCAATTGAGGATTCTTTTTGTATGGTTGATTTGAATGCAATCCCCTTTTTCTTTTTATCCATGTCCATTGACTTTTGCTTCAAATTCAGCTTATAAGTTATGAGCGATCCTACTAGCTGCTCCAATGGTAGCTTGTCAATGTCTTTGGCTTCTTGAATTACGGTCACCTTTGGATCCCACGATGTTGGAAGTGACCTGAGGATTTTGTTCACAAGATCAACATTAGACATTACTTTTCCTAGACTTCTCATTCCATTTACAATATTTGTAAATCTAGTGTACATGTCAGTGATAGACTTATTAGATTCCATTCATAACATTTCATAAGTATGCACTAACATGTTCACCTTAGTATTCTTTACTTGATCGGTACCCTCATGGATAATTTCAAGTGTGTCCCATATTTTTTTGGCTGATGTGCAAGTAGATATCCTATTGAATTCACTAGGATCTAGTGCACAATAAAAGAGATTCATTGCCTTAGCATTGATCTCGAATTGTTTAATATCATTTTCATCCCAATCCTCTTTGAGCTTTGGGATAGAAACATCATTAACCACAATCAAAGGAATATGTGAACCTTTATCAACTACTTTCCATAAGTTATAATCAATAGAATGCATATAAATTCTCATCCTACTTTTCCAATATGTATAATTTGATCCATTAAAAAAGGAAGGTCTATTTAAGGCTTGTCCCTCAACTACACTAGTACCAATAGGGGCTGCCATAGATCCTTACTTAAGGCAGTAAAGCCTATAAACTGAGAACAAGGCTTTGATAACACTTGTTGTCTAGAAAGCAATCCAAGAGGGGGGTGAATTGGGTCTCTAAAAATTAATTGATGCAATGCAATAATATGTGACCCAATCTAATAATTAAACAAGTTCTATGTATGCAAGTAAAGTGCTCTTAAGTAAATGTGCAGTGAAAATATAAAGCAATAAATGTAAGAGCAAGAAGATGAGATAAGCAACCACAATCACAAAGAAGTATAGTGGTTCGGTGCTATCCAATGAACCTATATCCACTACCCAAGATCTCCTTGGGAATTCACTATAATCTTAACTGATTATAACCGATTAGTTTTCCGGGCTCACTAAGCAAAATCCAACTTGTTTTCACAAGGCTCACAAGTCAAAACCTCACTTTATTTTATGGGCTAACCAAGAACCTAAATGATTTTAAGGCTCACCACCAACCTTCCTTGGTTTTGCAGGCTAACCAAAAATCTAATTGGTTTTCAAAGGTTGACCAATAACCTCCCTTGGTTTTGCAATAGGCTAACCAAGAACCTTTACAACAAATAATAATTTGAAGTAGAGAAACAATATAAGCTTTCTACTAAAAAGTGGGTATCTCTTTGAAGCTCGTTGTTATGATGCTTTGAACTTGATGAAGCCTCTTTGATTGCTCAAGAATGGTTGATCTTTAATGCTCTTAAAGTATTTTGAATGCTTGGAGGCTTGCTTTTGCTTGAAAGTAGTTGAACTTCAATGAATAGGAGTGAATGCCCTCTTATCTTCCCTTTTGTTTTTCCTTTTTCAATCTCATATCTTTTGATTTGATTTGGAGCACAAAATACCTTCCCAAGGCCTCAAATCTAGTTTCTAGTTGTTAGACATGAAAATCTAGCCATTAGGGATAAAAAGGGACAAGTTCTATATTTGAAAAACTAGGCATTGTTGTTCCCAAAACTTTATGTGTCGACACTTCAAGCTATGAGTCAACACTTCAGGTCGACACTCTAACTTCTTGAGTCGACACCTAGTTTAAATATCTTCAATCTGGTTTTCTAAAAATCTTAGATGTGTCGACACTTCTTCAAGTGAGTCGATACTTTGAGTCGACACTTAGCATCCATGTGTCGACACTTCAACAGATCTTCATCTTCAGTAAGTTCTATGACTTAAAAATCTTAATCGATGAGCTGATCCATGTGTCGACACTTTGAGTCGACACTTCAAGTCCATGTATTGACACTTCAATCATACCATCTGAAACATTCTTTGCAGACCGGCTTGAGTCGATACTTCACTGTCATGTGTCGACACTTGGTGTCAAGTGTCGACATTTTGAGTCGACACCTCACTGAGATCTTCACAAAAATACCTGAACTTGTGCTGAATCAAATTTGTATTGCACTCATGTATTCATTCAAGCAAACTTCAACTGTCCAAGTTTTTTTTAAGCAGATCTTTCATCTAAACTTGGCTTCTTCAATCAAACAATCTTTTTCAAAATTGATGAGCACCATTTTCTATAAAAACATACTTCAAAGAAATTATTAGTACTCAACTTATACTTAAGTATTTTGCTTATCATCAAAATCAATAACGGAGTCAACAATCTCCCCCTTTTTGAAGATGATAAAATCTTTAAGTATAAATTGCATAAAAAGACTTTCAAAAGAATTTTCTTTAAGGTGCAAAGAGCTAAATGCAATAGGTGTATCAAAGTAATTGCAATATCGAAATGATGTATCAGAGCAAAAGTGTTATAATGATTTAAGAGTATCAAAGCTTTGGGATATATAAGATATAAACATATGTATAGTGATACTCTATAAGAAAACACGCTTAGGAGAGACAAAAATTCAGCAATAAACAAGGCTCCCCCTGAACAGATGATTCATAAAAGAGTTTGTAAACATCTTTTTAAACATCTAAGAAAAAGAATTTTACATGAAATTCAATTCAAAATAGATTTTCAATATAAAGGAGGTATTGCTCCCCCTAAGTTAATGAATTTGTAAAGAATTTTCAATTCAAGCTCAACTAAATTTTCAAAGAAATTTTCAAATTTACATAAAAGAATTGTCAAACATGACAGATTTTTTTCAATTCAAGCTCAACTAAATTTTCAAAGGAATTTTCAAATTCACACAAAAGAATTGTCAAACATGATAGATTTTCAAGCATATATTTATACTATTACTCTTTTACTCCCTTGCACATTTATACTTTAGTCTTATTACTCTCCCTTTTTGTTATCATTAAAAAGGTAGGAAGAAAATAGGCAAGTCATTCAAGATATAGCATCGAAGTATAACAAATAAGTTCATTCATCCATTCATTCATGAATAAAGACAATGAAGTACTAAAGAAAATTTAAGCATTTCATTCATTTGAGATCATAATATGAAGTACAACGAGAGATTTCAGATAATGTCAGAATTTATACAATCACAAAACATACAAGAAAGTGCATAAAAGCAAACTATCTAAACATACAAAGATATCCTAATTCTCATCCTCATCCTCGGAAGATCCGATCTTAATCGGTCCAGTATCAGTGAAAGAGCGAGCTCGGGGCTACATCGATCTGAGATCACGAAGACAGGTCCTGGTCGGTCATGAAGGAGTACGATGACCACGTTCTCTGCATCGAACATACATCCTACCTTTGTCTGAAGCAGAAGAGGTGGAGGCAATGTCATCAGCAAGAATAGGGCAGATCAGAGCGATAGTCTCTACAACTATCGGATGTGGTGTATGATCAAATGATGGACCAGAATCAAGATAGTGAAAGCTAGGTGTATAAAAGCCTAGCTCTCAGATAAGAGAGGATATATGAATGGTAGGTGTATCAACTGTGGGTGAATAAAAAACAAGTGTATCTGCTGAGAAAATGATAAGCATATCAACGATAGGCGTATCAGTTGAAGAATGAATGGGTGTATCAGTAATCGATGAGTCAATGATAGGAGTATCAATAATTGGGGTATCAATAACTAGTGAATCAACAACAGATGAAAGAATAGGAATAAAAACATGATCATCAGATCTAGAAGATGGAGTGATACAACAGGAGTCTGAGTGGGTGAGCTGGAAGAGTCATGAATAGGACTCCTAGGCAAGTCTACTGTCATCCTGCCACTGGCTCTGAAATCAAATCTGGAAAGTCGAAATCATCAGAGTCAGTCTCCTCATCATCACCATCATCACTATTATCAACAACTGGTGCTGGGGTAGGTGGAGCTGGAGTAGAAATCGAAGTACTCCCTATAGAAGGTCTGGACAGAGCAGACAAGATAGCAGAGATGCCATCACTCAAACCTCTATGGCTCTCTCTAGTCTCAGCAATGAAGTAGTCAAGTCACTATCTAATAATCAGGATATCAATCTCTATGCGACCGACTCTATCCATCAAAATCTCTGAAGCTCCTAGAGTATCTGACTAAACTGGCTGAGATTGTGGTGTAGTCTCAGACTGAGAAGCAAACTCTGGCTGCACTGCTGGCTCAGGCTGACTCTCTGGAAGAGGTGCCTTTGTAGGTCCTGCCTCGCTGGAAAGAATGCACTCCTCTTCTACATCATCATCATCATCTTTGTCATCGGCTTGACCAGATACTCTGCATCTCCACTAGCCTCTGAACAGGTGATATCCCATCCGATATAAAGACTTGATGTCATAGACATCAGTATGTAGGAGCATACGGAAGGGCTCATCCTCAAATGTAACACCATACTCCCTGAACAATAATGTCAACCCCATCCCATAGGATAAGCAGAGTCTCTGACTCGTCGAAGCCTCCATCATCTGATGTATCATAAGCACGAGAAGGTAGATGGGAGTATGTTGTACCAATAAGACCATCACAAGTAGCTCTCTCTCAGTGATGTAGTTGAAATGTCCGGTCTTTGGCAGAAGGATCTGGGCGACAATATGGTATAGAAGTCTCATCTTTGTAGACAAACAGGATGTTGGGTTCGGGAACCAGTGCGGAAGTGTGGATTTCAAGATTTTATGAAATCAGGTCCGAACCCTAATCCCAAAATCTCCTTATTAGCAATTAAAACTGTAACTACATGCATGTCCAAATTTAAACATAGTTTAGATACTAACCTCAGATCGCTATTTCCAGTCTGATGTAGAAATAAACTCCAAATTGAGTAACCTTTTGAACACACCAGGCGTCCACTTGTCCGCCCTCCGATGGTGATCCACATGGGCAGATGATCAAGACAGTGACTCCTTAATTGGGTTCCTTCCAATCAAGTTCTACCCCAAGAACTTGATATATGGGCTATTGGCTAGGACTCCTCTAGCCAAACTGGGACTAAAACTTTCTCTCTTACCCTTCTCCTAGTCTTTTAGCAACTTTGGCCCCTTAAGACACTCTTGTCTTAAGAATAAGCCCTTGTCCTAAAATGAGACAAGGCTTGTCTTGGAGGGAGAAGAAAATTAAGACAAGATTGTCTTAATGTAAGAAAGAAAGAAAGGAGAGGCGCCTTCTTCCTTTACCGTCGGAGAGTTTCTCTCTCTGACTCTCCTTCTGTTCTGAGATTCGACAGAGCCTAGGCTCTGTAAAGGAATCAAAGAGGAAAGAGAGGAGGGGGAAACAATCTTCTGGAGAGGGAGAGGGAAAAAGAAGCAAGGCTTCGCCGTAGAAAATCTGGAATCATTTTCACGGTGAAGTCTTCTCCTTAAATAGGCGACAGAGAGGCACCTTCTCACCTGTTAATCATCCTCTCACGTCCCTCTCTCCCTTCTCACGTCCTTTCCCTTTATCTCACGGCCCTTGGGATTAATCTCACGGCCTTTGGGATGGGAAGACGCGAAGAAGGATCGCGAAAAACACAGAAGGGCGCGCGCAGAAAGAAGAGTCGCGCCCCTTCGGTGTTTTTCCTTTTCTTTTTCACGGTAATTCTATTTTTGAAGAGTCCACGCCTAGGTGGACTCTGATCCACGCCTCATCAGCCAAAAGATGCCGACTTCCTTTCTTTTCTCATGCAGAAACGCCGCTTGGAGAGAGTCCACGCGCGCGTGGACTCTTCTCCTTGCGCGCGCGCGTGGGAAAAGAAGGGAAAGGGCTTAGGCGATGTGGGAAAGGGGTTTAGCCTCTTAGGTTAGCCCAATTGCTAGCCTATTATTAGCCCAAAGTCTTGAATCTTCAATTAGATTCAAACCGGAAGGAATTTGGATCTAAAAAAGACCAAATCGGAACCCTAACTCAAATCCGATTCAAGTAGAAGCCATGGTTTGCAACACATGCTAGTGTGTTCATCTGCAAACGAGATTTAAATCCAAATTAAAACCTTGATTATCTGTCCTAAGTGTGTGACCCATTGGGTTCCATACTTAGCCAGCAGTGGGTCCGAGTGCAAGTTGACCTAATTTGATCAGAACTCATTCTAATCGATTTAGGTCAAATCGAGCTAACTCGAGTCAGTCAATTAGGACTCCTCCTAATTAGTGATCCAATTAAATCATTTAATTTGATCAACCCACAAGACAAGATTGACGTCTAGCAACGTGTCATGTCTACCCGGAAGATATGGAAATTCTGGTGTAATTCCAAAACTACCCTTCAGTGGAAAGTTCCCGTACAATTCGATCCTTCAATCATCTTGCATCCCGAATATAACTATGAATATGGAATCATGTCAAATCCAGTTTATACTCATTCCCAGCTCAGTCATACACTAATGATTCAATTAATTCGATATTAGAAATCATTTCTAATATCTGTACTTTGATCAAAGATTTCCTGAATCATCATCTGACCTAATTTGGCTGGATGCAATCTCCTCCTACTAGGAGTGATCAATTCCTTGTTGACCTACTCATTTCCTTCATATACAATTCACCACACCCAGCATCAACCTTGTGCATGACCCAGTGTCATGAATGAGATTGAACCAAAGCATGGGTTCATGTACATAAGGTATTATGGCAGTCTCAGGTCATAAGACTACTTGTACAACTCCCACTATGAGAAAAATCTATTGACAAGCAGCTAAGGCTCCATTAGATGTTCTCAAACTGGATCTATTCAGTGAACTCAATCGCTAATGAGCACCCACATCCTTGTATTAGTGTCCTACACAAGTGACTGTGAGAGCAGTCACCCTTTTCAGCATACATAGGATGTGCCAGTCTTACCGAAAACCCTGATCCCCAACTCAGGGTTCCTATGACTAGGAATATTCTAGATTAGGGTTTTAAGGCATTAGATCTCACTGGTATGATCTCATCATAGCCCTAGGACCATAGCCCTAACCTATGGGGTTCATCATATAATGACACAGCGAATGATGAAAAAATTAATGCCTTTATTAACTTGTCAATTTATAATGGTCTGGGAGATACAAATATTGGCTTATAGGGCATAATCCTTTCAATCTCCCACTTGCACTAAAGCCAATCGCTCTTATTCTTTAACCCCATACAATCGAGGTGGCGATCAAACTCCCGCTGTGGTAGAGCCTTAGTGAACGGGTCTGCTATGTTGTTCTTTGTATCCACTCTATTGATGCAGACTTCTTGTCTCTCGATTATCTCTCGGACAAGATGGAAGCGTCTCAGAATGTGCTTGGACTTGTGATGGGCTCTCGGTTCCTTTGCTTGAGCAACTGCTCCAGTGTTATCACAATAGAGTGGCACCGGGTTCTCAATCTCAGGAACTACTCCCAACTCTGTGATGAATTTCTTCATCCAAACAGCTTCCTTGGCGGCTTCACTGGCAGCTATGTACTCTGCCTCGGTAGTTGAGTCAGCTACAGTCTGCTGTTTAGTGCTCTTCCAACTTACTGCTCCACCATTCAAGGTAAAGACATACCCTGAAATGGATTTACTATCATCTGGGTCTGATTGAAAACTAGAGTCTGAATAGGCTTCTAGTTTAAGATCAGATCCTCCGTATATAAGAAAAATATCCTTAGTCCTTCTCAGGTACTTAAGAATATTTTTCACAGCCTTCCAGTGATCCTCTCCTGGATCAGCCTGAAATCTACTGGCTACACCCAAGGCATATGCCACATCAGGCCTGGTACATAACATAGCATACATAATCGACCCTATAGCCGAAGCATAAGGTATAGAATTCATTCTATTTCTTTCTTCAGGTGTCTTAGGAGACATCCTCTTAGAAAGACGTATGCCATGACCAATAGGTAAGTAACCTCTTTTACTTTCCTCCATGCTAAATCTCTTTAGCACCTGGTCAATGTACCTAGACTGGGACAAGCCTAGTATCCTTCTTGATCTTTCTCTATAGATCTTTATACCCAGTATATAGGATGCTTCTCCCAAGTCTTTCATGGAAAACTGTTTCGATAACCACACTTTGACTAATTGTAACATTGGGATATCATTCCCAATAAGAAGTATATCATCAACATATAGAACTAAGAAAACTATGGCACTCCCACTAGTTTTCTTGTACACACAAGGTTCATCCTCATTTTTGAAAAAATCAAATTCTTTGACTGTTTTATCAAATCGGATGTTCCAACTCCTGGATGCTTGCTTTAATCCATAAATGGATTTCTTTAGCCTACATACCTGATTAGGTTTAGTCTCCAAGACAAAACCTTCTGGCTGTGACATATAAACCTCTTCCTCAAGGAAACCATTGAGGAATGCAGTTTTTACATCCATTTGCCAGATCTCATAATCATGATATGCTGCTATAGCAAGCATAATCCGAATAGATTTGAGCATGGCAACAGGGGAAAAAGTTTCATCATAATCTATTCCCTGTTTTTGTCTGAAACCCTTAGCCACCAATCTGGCTTTATAAGTTTCAACTTGGCCATCTGCCCCAATCTTCCTTTTATAGACCCATTTACACCCAATAGGGTTAATACCCTCTGGTGCATCAACCAAAGACCATACTTGGTTGACATACATGGAGTCCATCTCGGATCTCATGGCTTCCAGCCATCTGTCTGAGTCTCTACTCATGACTGCTTCCGTATAGGTTAGAGGCTCATCATTTTGAATGATTTGGGCTTCATTATTTTCAATTATGAACCCATACCTCTCAGGTGCCTATCGCACCCTATCAGACCTACGGATAGGAGTGTGTTCAGGTTCTATATTAACTATGTTGTTACTTGACTGAGAAGTGTCTATTTGTTGAATCTCATTAAGTTCGATATTTCTACCAGTGCCCTTTTGTAGGATGAATTCCTTTTCCATAAAAGTGGCATGCCTACTGACCAAAACCTTTTATTCAGTAGGGTGGTAGAACAGATATCCTATACTATCTCTAGGATATCCCATAAATAGACATTTGTCTGCTCTAGCATCTAGTTTATGTCCAAAATTTTTTTTTACATAGGCTGGACATCCCCATATCTTAATATACTTAAGATTGGGCTTCTTACCTCTCCATAATTCATATGGAGTGCTAGAAACAGTTTTAGATGGTACTCTATTCAAGATATAAGTTGCTGTTTCCAAAGCATATCCCGAGAAAGAAAAAGGTAACTCCGTGAAGCACATCATGGACCGTACCATGTCCAATAAAGTACGATTCCTCCTTTCAGCAACACCATTTAATTGTGGTGTGTAAGGAGGAGTCCATTCAGAGATGATCCCCTTATCTTTAAGGTGATCAAGAAACTCAGTGGATAAGTACTCACCTCCTCTATCTGATCGGAGGATCTTTATACTTTTTCCTGTCTGTTTCTCTACCATACTTTGATACTCTAAAAATTTTTCAAAAACCTCGGACTTATGTTTCATTAGATACACAAATCCATACCTTGAAAAATCATCAGTAAATATGATGAAGTATGAGTATCCACCATAGGCTTAAGTTGTCATAGGCCCACATACATCTGTGTGTATGAGTCCCAATAACTCTTTTGTTCTTTCTCCATGTCTACTAAATGGAGTCTTGGTCATCTTACCCATGAGACATGATTCACAAGTTCCTAATGACTCATAGTCATAAGGATCAAAGAAATTTTCTTTGTATAACTTGTTAATCCTAGTCTCACTAATATGTCCAAGTCGACAATGCCAAAGTAAGGTATTGTTTACATCATCTCTTTTTCGTTTGTTAGAAACATGAAAAATATTGTCATTAGTGGAAAGAGTTAATAGACCATTGCAGAATATGCCATAACATATAATTTCATTAGATAAAGAAATTGAGCAGCCACTGCTCATTACATTCATAGTATATCCTTGTTTAAGTAACAAGGGTACAGATATGATATTTCTAATGATTTTTGGCATATAGTAACAATTCCTTAGCTTCAAGATCTTCCCTGAAGGTAACTTCAAAATATAAGTCCCTACAGCTTCTGCTTGGATGGGGTCCCCTCCAGCACCGTAGAGCTCAAAGTTACCTTCTTTCAATACTTTAAGCCCCTGAAGTCCCTGCAATGATTTGCAGATGTTATGACCACAGGCGGTATCCAACACCCAAGTATTTGAAATGGAAGAATCTAATGACAAAATAGTATGAACTTCTTTCATACCTTTTGGTGCCTCTGATGCACCAGGCTTCAAACTTGCAAGGTAAACCTTGCAGTTTCTTTTCCAATGACCCGGCTTGCCACAATGAAAGCAGGTCATCTGTCCGGAGGCCTTCTTTCCTTTCTTCTTCTTAATGCCCCCTTTGGGATTCATCCTCTTACTGGAACCCCTTTTGCCTGTCTTCTTCTTATCCATAAGAAGAACTGGAGCCTTATTTTTCTTTACATGGCTCTCTGCTGTCTTCAACATATTCAACAGCTCAGGCAAGGAAGAATTAAGTTTGTTCATATGGTAATTAAGAACAAACTGTGAAAATGACTCTGGGAGTGATTGCAAGATCAAGTCTTGATTCAACTCCCCATCCATTACAAAACCTAATTGACCTAATCGAGTGATTAGATCAATTACCTTTAATACATGGTCTTGTACTGATGTACCTTCTGTCATCCTTGCACGGAACAACTGCTTAGATATTTCATATCTAGCAGTTCTACTGTGTTCTCCATAAAGCTCTTTTAAATTGAGCAGTATGGAGTTAGTATCCATGCTGTCATGCTGCCTCTGCAACTCATTAGTCATAGAGGCAAGCATAACACACTTGACAGTAAGTGAGTCATTTTGCCACATATTATATGTGGTCTTCTCCTCTTGCGAGGCATCTTCCCTTGGTGGTTCCAAAATTGGGGTATCAAGAATATAGGAAATTCTTTCTTGACTGAGTACTGTTTTTAAATTTCTCAGCCAATCAACATAATTAGGCCCAGTCAATTTGTTGGCATCTAAAATACTACGGAGTGAGAGTGAAGAGGCCATTTATCTACATTTAAACAAAGAACAACACATAAGCAAACAACCATGAAATGACAATACATGATTAAATTAGGACTTTAATTTAATTATGTCTCCCACTATTTTATCGAGCATCATAACCCTCTATACGATGATCGAGAAAACCCTAATTAGTTTTTCTTAGTGGGGTTGAGATCCCAATCCCTTAAAAAGACCTTGTGTGTACACAACAAATCTTATATAAGTTCATAGGTAGGAAAACTCTTTCCAATTGTAACCCGTACAATTCTCAACTTATCCCGGCCTCTAAAATATTAATAGCCTTGTGTATACACAACAAACTATAATATTTTAGTTAAGTAAGACCCTTCATTCCCATATAGTCATGACTTTAATAGTAATACCCTTGTGTGTACACAACAAAATATTACATTAAATCATGCCATAAACAAATAATTGTATTAGGCCAAAAATTGTGTTAGTCACCATATTAGGTCTTATGTGTACATAACAAACCTAGTATAGATCGTAACATAATAATGACCTATCATGAAGGAAGGCCAATAATAGTATTTTAACACCAAGCATGTTAGTCAAGAATTAAATCAATCAGATCGGCCAGGCTAGTGGAAGAGATGTGGGGGTCCCCCCGTTGCTTTCCTAGACACCAATTTAAAATTGGCCAGGTCAGTCAACGGAACCAATTAAAAACCACGATTCCCTTTACCTTCCCAGAACCACCTTTCTAGACACTGAAATGACTAATTATCCATCATGACTAATAATGCTTATCGGTTAACTATACTATCACTTAATATAATTTTTAAGAGGGATTTATGCAATGCCAGCACATTCGATTAAAAACTATCACATATATTAATACATGCTTTAAACTAAGCAAATATGTGAAATGTGTGCCATCATACTAGGACAACCATTTACTACATAATGGATACACCATTATGCCAGGGCAACCTTATTTCAGTATGATGGCTCCAGGGCTAATCATATCTCTAAGACAATTAGGGTTTCAGTGAAAAACCCTAACAGGTGGCAATCATCAAACTCATGTTCAATCAAAGACATGCATTGTGCATCAATATAAAAACTTTAACATGATACTACATCATGAATTGAACTGCATAAGTTTTAATCCTAATAAGGAGGCTCTGATACCACTGTTGGGTTCGGGAACCAGTGCGGAAGTGTGGATTTCAAAATTTTATGAAATCAGGTCCGAACCCTAATCCCAAAATCTCCTTATTAGCAATTAAAACTGTAACTACATGCATGTCCAAATTTAAACATAGTTTAGATACTAACCTCAGATCGCTATTTCCAGTCTGATGTAGAAATAAACTCCAAATTGAGTAACCTTTTGAACACACCAGGCGTCCACTTGTCCGCCCTCCGATGGTGATCCACACGGGCAGATGATCAAGACAGTGACTCCTTAATTGGGTTCCTTCCAATCAAGTTCTACCCCAAGAACTTGATATATGGGCTATTGGCTAGGACTCCTCTAGCCAAACTGGGACTAAAACTTTCTCTCTTACCCTTCTCCTAGTCTTTTAGCAACTTTGGTCCCTTAAGACACTCTTGTCTTAAGAATAAG
This sequence comes from Areca catechu, assembly GCA_021397845.1. Lineage (NCBI taxonomy): Eukaryota > Viridiplantae > Streptophyta > Magnoliopsida > Arecales > Arecaceae > Areca > Areca catechu. Next base: position 127,541,684 of record CM038049.1, read on the forward strand.
CCCTTGTCCTAAAATGAGACAAGGCTTGTCTTGGAGGGAGAAGAAAATTAAGACAAGATTGTCTTAATGTAAGAAAGAAAGAAAGGAGAGGCGCCTTCTTCCTTTACCGTCGGAGAGTTTCTCTCTCTGACTCTCCTTCTGTTCTGAGATTCGACAGAGCCTAGGCTCTGTAAAGGAATCAAAGAGGAAAGAGAGGAGGGGGAAACAATCTTCTGGAGAGGGAGAGGGAAAAAGAAGCAAGGCTTCGCCGTAGAAAATCTGGAATCATTTTCACGGTGAAGTCTTCTCCTTAAATAGGCGACAGAGAGGCGCCTTCTCACTTGTTAATCATCCTCTCACGTCCCTCTCTCCCTTCTCACGTCCTTTCCCTTTATCTCACAGCCCTTGGGATTAATCTCACGGCCTTTGGGATGGGAAGACGCGAAGAAGGATCGCGAAAAACACAGAAGGGCGCGCGCAGAAAGAAGAGTCGCGCCCCTTCGGTGTTTTTCCTTTTCTTTTTCACGGTAATTCTATTTTTGAAGAGTCCACGCCTAGGTGGACTCTGATCCACGCCTCATCAGCCAAAAGACGCCGACTTCCTTTCTTTTCTCATGCAGAAACGCCGCTTGGAGAGAGTCCACGCGCGCGTGGACTCTTCTCCTTGCGCGCGCGCGTGGGAAAAGAAGGGAAAGGGCTTAGGCGATGTGGGAAAGGGGTTTAGCCTCTTAGGTTAGCCCAATTCCTAGCCTATTATTAGCCCAAAGTCTTGAATCTTCAATTAGATTCAAACCGGAAGGAATTTGGATCTAAAAAAGACCAAATCGGAACCCTAACTCAAATCCGATTCAAGTAGAAGCCATGGTTTGCAACATATACTAGTGTGTTCATCTGCAAACGAGATTTAATTCCAAATTAAAACCTTGATTATCTGTCCTAAGTGTGTGACCCATTGGGTTCCATACTTAGCCAGCAGTGGGTCCGAGTGCAAGTTGACCTAATTTGATCAGAACTCATTCTAATCGATTTAGGTCAAATCGAGCTAACTCGAGTCAGTCAATTAGGACTCCTCCTAATTAGTGATCCAATTAAATCATTTAATTTGATCAACCCACAAGACAAGATTGACGTCTAGCAACGTGTCATGTCTACCCGGAAGATATGGAAATTCTGGTGTAATTCCAAAACTACCCTTCAGTGGAAAGTTCCCGTACAATTCGATCCTTCAATCATCTTGCATCCCGAATATAACTATGGATATGGAATCATGTCAAATCCAGTTTATACTCATTCCCAGCTCAGTCATACACTAATGATTCAATTAATTCGATATTAGAAATCATTTCTAATATCTGTACTTTGATCAAAGATTTTCTGAATCATCATCTGACCTAATTTGGCTGGATGCAATCTCCTCCTACTAGGAGTGATCAATTCCTTGTTGACCTACTCATTTCCTTCATATACAATTCACCACACCCAGCATCAACCTTGTGCATGACCCAGTGTCATGAATTAGATTGAACCAAAGCATGGGTTCATGTACATAAGGTATTATGGCAGTCTCAGGTCATAGGACTACTTGTACAACTCCCACTATGAGAAAAATCTATTGACAAGCAGCTAAGGCTCCATTAGATGTTCTCAAACTGGATCTATTCAGTGAACTCATTCGCTAATGAGCAACCACATCCTTGTATTAGTGTCCTACACAAGTGACTGTGAGAGCAGTCACCCTTTTCAGCATACATAGGATGTGCTAGTCTTACCGGAAACCCTGATCCCCAACTCAGGGTTCCTATGACTAGGAATATTCTAGATTAGGGTTTTAAGGCCTTAGATCTCATTGGTATGATCTCATCATAGCCCTAGGACCATAGCCCTAACCTATGGGGTTCATCATATAATGACACAGCGAATGATGAAAAAATTAATGCCTTTATTAACTTGTCAATTTACAATGGTCTGGGAGATACAAATATTGGCTTATAGGGCATAATCCTTTCACAGGATGCAGGCACGGTGGCTCCCTCAAGCAAAATGTTTGACTCGAATACACACTGGAGACCACTCACTCTGTCAATCAAGCTATCAACAACTGAACCGGTCATAGGAATATCCTATACTCTACTCAATATCTCTGAAGTCACTGGGATATCCCTGCCTCTGACCTGAGCAAACCAGCCATCACTCCCATGGGCTAATGATCCGTAGAACTCTCGTATGAGCCCTGGGTAGTATCTCTCACTCAGAGAATAGAAAGATGTCAAACCAGCATCTCTAATCTACTGACATATCTTGAAGTGCTGCTGATCGATGAAACTGAAGTTCACACGGTATCCTCCGACAACCATCTTCGAACTCATCCGGCTAGAAGCTATGACTATGGTCGAACTGGTGGATCTGGAGCTCTAGCTTTACGTCTGGCTTTGGTTCTTCACTCTTCTTCCTGATTGGATGGTCGAGGATGATGGACTACTTGTTTTTGGGGTCCCATTGCACATAATAAAGATTTGAACAAGATTAGAGGAGAAACCTAGGGTTTCTAAGGTTCAAATTGGAAATGGGAGAGGGTATGTTGCTCAATCTAGACCAAAAACCATCAAGAACGAAGAATCGATGAGTTTTAAGCACAGATTGGAGGGAAGGAACAGTGTGGAGTGAGTTAGGGTATGTGTCGGCTTGAGTGGGGAGGAGAAATGGAAGAAAAAATGCTTTAGAATGCCCTTAACCTCGGTCTGCTATCGTTCATGTATCGACTCATGAATGTGTTGACACATCGACCTAAAATCAAAAATTTAGAGAATCAAAGGCAGATCAAAATCATTGGAAATTCAGTGAAATTCAATGAAATTAATAAAAAATTGAATATGATTGATGTCAACTTAGATTGCTTTGAGTCAAAGATAGAAAAATCTTAATCAAAAGGATTAATGATCCCGAGTTCTCTTCTAATCATATAGAACCGATCTTCTAGGAGAGGCTTAGTCAACATATCAGCTAATTGCAATTCAGTACAAATAAATTCAAGCACAACATCATTATTTTCAACATGATCTTTAATAAAATGATGCCTAATTTCAATGTGTTTACTCCTAGAATGTTTAACAAGATATTTTGTCAAGCAAATTGCACTGGTATTATCACACTTTATAGGTGTACTAGTCAACTTGATTCCAAAATCTTAAAGTTGTTGCATAATCCATAAGATTTGAGCACAACAACTTCCTGCTGCAATATACTCAGCTTCAGCTATGGATAGTGCAACTGAAGTTTGTTTCTTGCTAAACCAGGAGATTAAGTTAACTCCAAGAAATTGGCAAGTTTCACTAGTACTTTTTCTATCTAATTTACAACAAGCAAAATCAACATCAGAATATCCAATTAATTCAGTAGATGAATCTCTAGAATACCATAAGCCAATATCAATTATACCAGATAGATATCTAATATTACGCTTAACAGCCACCAGATATGATTTTTTAGGTTTAGACTGATATCTATCACACATGCATACACTGAACATTATATCTGGTCTACTAGCAGTTAAGTACAGTAAAGAACCAATCATACCTCTATATAATTTTTGATCTACAGATTTATCATGCTCATCTTTATCAAGTTTACAAGAGGGGCTCATAGGTGTACCTACTGATTTACTAGTCTCCATCCCAAACTTCTTTATAATTTCTCTAGTATACTTAGCTTGGTTGATGAAGATTCCATCTTTAGTTTGCTTGATCTGGAATTCGAGAAAGAAATTGAGTTCTCCCATCATGCTCATCTCGAACTCACCCTGCATTAGCTTAGCAAACTCTTGACAAAGAATTTCATTAGTAGCACCGAAAATAATATCATCTACATCTATTTGCATTACTAATAAATCATTATCTTTCTTCTTTAGAAACAAAGTTTCATCAACATGGTCTCTAGAGAAATCATTTTCAATCAGAAACTTGCTGAGTCTTTCATACCAGGCTCGAAGTGCTTGCTTTAATCCATAAAGTATTTTGTGCAATTTAAAAACATGATCAGGATGTGTATGATTTTCAAATCCAGGTGGTTGTTCAACAAAAACTTTTTCTGTTATAAAACCATTCAGAAAAGCATCTTTAAAATCCATTTGAAAGAGTTTGAATTTCATAAAACAAGCAAATGCTAATAGTTGTCTAATTGCCTCAAGTCTAGCAACAGGAGCAAAAGTTTCATCAAAATCAATTTCTTCCTCTTGATTGTAGCCTTTGGCAACTAGCCTAGCTTTATTTCTAACAACAATTCCATTTTCATTTAACTTATTCTTAAATACCTATTTTGTGCCAATAATAGAAACATTAGATGGTCTTTCTATTAATGTCCACACAGTATTTCTATCAAAGTGAATTAATTCATCTTGCATGGCATTTATCCAGTTAGGGTCTTTTTCAGCATCTTCAAAATATTTAGGCTCTACTTGAGATACAACAGCTATATAATCACATTCATTTCTAATTGAGGCTGGAGTTCTTACCTCTTTAGATGGATCACCTAGGATTAATTCCTTAAGATGTCCATGAGCATACCTCCACTCCTTAGGTAGATCTTGGTGCTTTGGAGTGTCTTCATCTTTCTCACTTCTATCTTGATCTTCTTCACTTGGCTGAGATGGTTGATCATTCAGTGTCAACTTTTGAAGTTTATCAGTACCTGCACATGCATCATAAGTATCCTCTTTTCTGGAGGATTTGTTAGTAGATTCTTCAAAAATAACATGTACAGACTCCTCTACAGCTAAGGTTCTTTTATTGAAAACTCTGTATGCCCTGCTTGATGTAGAGTATCCTAAAAAGATACCTTCATTAGACTTGGCATCAAAATCTTCAAGATTGTCTTTGCCATTATTTAAGATAAAACATTGACAACCAAAAACTCGGAAATACTTTAAAGTTGGTTTTCTTTGATTCCAAAGTTCATAAGGAGTTTTCTTCAAAATAGGGTAGATTAAAACTTGATTCAAAATATAACATGTAGTATTAATAGCTTCAGGCCAAAAATATCTTGATAAATCATTTTCATAAAGCATAGTGTGTGCCATTTCTTCTAAAGTACGATTTTTTCTTTCTACTATCCCATTTTGCTGAGGTGTCATAGGTATAGAAAAGTTGTGTTCAATACCTTTTTCAATACAAAAGCTTTTGAAATCCTGATTTTCAAATTCAGAACCATGATCACTACATATGCAAATAACTGAAACACCTTTCCATTTAAAACTTTTCGATAAAACTTTACAAATGCAGAAAATGATTCATCTCTGTGTGCTAGAAAGAAAATCCAAGTAAATCTTGAAAAATCATCTACTATGACTAATCCATATCTCTTACTCCTAGACTGGATGTTCTAGTTACTCCAAAGAGATCCATTGAAGTAGTTCTAGTGGCCTACTAGTAGTTACAAAACCTTTAGGTTTGAAAGAGGTTTTAAATTTTTTTTCTAAATTGACATGCTTGGCAAATTCTATCTTTTTTAAAACAAAGTTCCGGCAAATCTCTAACTAAATTTTTTTGTAAAGTTTTGAAAGTAGATACATACTAGCATGTCTTAGTCTTCTATGCCAAAGCCAACTAGTTTCATCTTTAGTAAAATTCATTGCAACAAGGCATTCTCCATTAGGCAAAGATAGATCATTTAAATCTATCAAATAAATATTACCATGCCGTTTTCCAATGAATTGTACTCCATTTTTATCCGGACAAGCAATCATTTAATAAGATGATTTAAAAATAACTTGAAATCTTTATCACCAAACTGACTAATACTTAAAAGATTATGCTTTAAACCTTCAACTAAAAGTACATTGCTAATACTAGTAGAAGGAGTAATGTGAACCTTACCAATACCAATAATCTTTCCTTTACCATTATCCCCGAAGGTCACACTCCCTCCGTTCATTTTTCAAGATAAATGAATTGCTTCACATCTCCCGTCATGTGCCTTGAGCAACCACTATCAAGATACCAAAGTCTTTTGTTCTTCTTGGTTGCAAGACACACCTGTAATAAAAATCAAGCTTTGTTTTTAGGTACCCAAGCCAACTTGGATCCTTTAGGGTCAGCACTTAAAATGGTTCCTTTTGGAACCCAAACTTTTCCAAAAGAATTAATTTTTCTCATATTGCATTGAAAAGATTTATGACCTTGCTTTTTACATGAAAAACATGTTATGCTAGATGATGCAGGTACAAAAAAATTTTTGAAATACTTTTATTATTTTTGGGGTCTATAGCCTAATCCTGCTTTGTTAAAAATGGCTCTTTGGCTGTTTAAAAGTAGGTTTAGTTTTTCTGAACTATAGATAAATTTTTCAATAAAAGGCTTCATTTTATCAAGCTCCTTTTTGTATTTTTCATTTTCTAATTCTAAATCCTTATTTTTTTTTAAAATATCACCATTTGAAATAATAGTTTTGGATCTTTTTAAAACTTCATTTTTCTTTGTTAAAGCATTACTTTTCTTTTCTAAAACATCTAGCTTAGTTTTCAAATCACTTATTCATTTAATAAAGAATTATTTTCATGGGGAAAACAGTTTGCATGCTTTTTCAATCTTTTATTTTCAAATAAAACTAATTTGTAATCATGCATAAGTTTATCAAAAGCATTTCTTAACTCATCAAAAGTAAAATCTACTTCTGTATCAGATGTTACCTCTTCTTGCTCTTGATGTGCCATGAGACAAAGATTTGTAATTTCGATATGTTCTTCTTCTGAACTGGAGTCCTCACTGTCACTCCAGGTGGCCATCATTGCCTTCTTTCTTAGTTTCTTCCTTGACTTCTTTAGGAGAGGGCAGTCAAACTTGTAGTGTCCCTGCTTCTTACACACTAAGAATGTAGGTATTTCCTTCCCCTTTTCCTTTTTTTTTTCTTTCTCTTTCTTTTTTCCCTTTTCTTTATTTGATTGGAATTTCTCATGCTGTAAAACGGTCTCCCACACCTGTAAATAAGGATATACTATTTATGAAATACTTGGGCCCAACGCCCATTTATCCGGACCTAGACCGAGGTTATGTGAACCATGCTGGTACTGCCTAAAGTGGCCCCATGGCATCGTCCACTTGCGACCAAGCAGAGGAAAGAGAAAAACATGGGGATCGTATTTTAGAGGAAGGGGGCAAGCTTTGTGGGAGAGCAGGGCACTGTCGTTTTCCTTTCCCTCTGGCAAACCGAACCCAATCTTCTCCTTGTTTCATTGTCTTCCATTCGTGCCAAGCCATGTTCCGCTTCCTCTCTTTCCTATTCCTTTTCTTCCTCTCTCGTCTCACCTCCATCCCAACAACCTATGTCTCCAATCTCCTATCTCCTCTTTTCTCTCCATCACCCATCCCTTCCTTGTGCTTTTTCTTCCTCTCCCTCCCAAGGGCCTGGCGAGGGCTCTTTTCCTTTTTATTAAACATATTTTTGCAGCATTTAGAAAAGGAAGGAATTAGGTCTTTGATTCTTTGTTCAAGGGTTTTAATTGGACCCTCTTCTTCTCTTTGATGGGGACTGAAGGCTGTGTCATGGATGACGGTGGCCCAAAGCCATACCATGTATAGCACCTAGGATAAGTCTTTGTGCATCACGTGCGATGCAAAAAATCCAAGTTGGTATGTACTGATTATTTTTATTGATCCACGTAGATCCAAGTTGGCATGATGGGACGGGATGGGATGTGCATTGAATATTAGGAAAGTGGTGTTTGTTATCAATGTGACAAAGAGTCGGTCTTTTTTTGAAAGCTTTGGATGGACCAAAATGCCCTTTTTCTCTTTCAAATACTTTTCCCTCTTGATTACTACATAGAGCCAAAAACTATATAGTGGGGAATTCATTTTCGCCTTCATAAGCTAGAAAAAAAAGATGACGACGAAGATGACGAAGAAGAAGGTGCTAGGAGTCTAGTGTCATGCATTGCCATCTCATGCGATCCCTTCTCGTGGTTAGGTAATCACTTGGATCCTTCGCCTTCCTCTTGTTCTCTCTCGCCTCATCATCGTTCTCCCCGTCTCTCTTTAGCACAAAGCTCGCATTCCCATTTCTTTTTATCCCCACCAACTGCATAGAGGGAAGATAGAATAAAATGATAAATATATGCCAAAATAGTATTATAACATTCTGGTTTAAAAATCATGACATCCTAGTTCAAAAATTATTACATCTCAGTAAAAAATATGAAATTAAAGACATTAACCCCTTCTATTAGGACTACTTATCACTTGTGATTTGAATTATGACTCTCAAAATATAATAACATGGCATGGATGTCAAGAATTATAATACCCTATCTCAAAAATTATGATACTCCTATAGAAAACATAAAACTAAAGTCATTAACCCCTCCTATTAGGACTACCTATCATTTGTGGCTTGAATAATGACTTCCAGAATAATATAATAAAAGATGATAAATATATATCAAAACAGTATTATAACATCCTAATTCAAAAATTATGACATCTTAGCTCAAAAATTATGGCACCATAGTAGAAAATATGAAACTAAAGGCCTTAACCCATCCTACCAGGATTACCTATCACTTGTTGCCTAAATTATGACTCCCAGAATATCACAACATGCCATGGATAGTAAAATATAACAAGTAATGCTTTTGATTTCATGCTTTTTACGATCCATAGCACGTTATAACATCTTGGAAGTCATAATTTAGACTACAAGTGATAGGTAATCCCGGTAGAATGGGTTAAGGCCTTTAGTTTCATATTTGAACTAAGATATCATAATTTCTGAACTAGGATGTCTTAATGCTATTTCGGGTTGAAGTACTCATAATTTTTTTACTATGGCATGTTATGACATTGTGGGTATCATAATTCATCCCATGGATAAAAGAAATTCTTAGTAAGAAGGGTTGATGTATTCAGTTTCTTAAATTTATTTAGGATGTCATAATATTTGAACTAAAATATCATAATTTCTGAATTAGGATGTCATAATGCTGTTTTAGATTGAATTACTCATTATTTTTTTATCATGGCATGTTTTGACATTGTGGATAAAATAATTCATCCCTCGGATGAAAGTAAGTCCTGGTATGAAGATTTGATGCATTCAGTTTCTTAAATTTATATAGGGTATCATAATATTTGAACTATGACATCATAATTTTTAAATTAAGATTTCATAATACTGTTTCGGGCTGAATTACTCATAATTTTTTCATCATGGCATGTTTTGATATTATGGGTATCATAATTCATCCCATGGATGAAAGAAAATATTTCAAATGACTTTACGAAATATACATCATAATTATCAATTTTTTAATTAATTTAGTATTTGATGCAGCCATTTCAAGGATCTCATTCTAAAAAATTATGACATCCTAGTGTGAAACATATAACTAAAGGCATTATCCTCTCCTATAAAGATTTCACATAGTCTATGACCTGATTTATGACCCTTTGAATGTCATAACATTCAATAGAGAAAAGAAATGTAAATCAAGTTGAAACAGAATTATAATATCCTAATTAAAATATTATGACATCACTGCCAAAAATATGAAATTAAATGCATTAACCCCTCCTACCAGGGATACATATCAATTGTGGCTTGAATTATAACTCCCAGAATGTTATAACATGCCACGGACAAAACAAGATTATAATATCCTAGTTCAAAAACTATGACATTCTAATTTAAAAATTATGATACTCTGATACAAAATATAAAACTAAAGGTATTAACACCTCATACAAGAACTTCACATAATCCTTAGCCTCATTTATGACCCCCAGAATGTAATAACATGCCATAGAGAAAAAAAAATGTAATTCAGGCCTAAACATGACAATGACACTTTATTTCAAAAATTATAATAACATATTTAAAAAACTTTATGAAACTCCTATAAAAAAACATGTCATGGATGTCATCACATGCCACGTATCACTTGTGGCTTGAATTATAACTCTCAGGATGTTATCACATATCACAGATGGTAAAAAAATATAAATATATACCAAAATAGGATTATGATATCTAATGTGGCACTTTCGCTGACGTGGAGTCCCTGTTGACGGTCATGATGGCAAGGGACCCACTGCCTGGATACGATGGCTTAATGAAAAGTCAAGTCTAGCCCTCCTGCCGAGATCAGCTCCCAGTTAGGGTCGTGCTCATAGGGTGAGTCCCTTGCCTGAGGCTAGCTCCCGGCCAGAGTCGTGCTCATATTGCCAAGGTGAGCCCCCTGCCTGAGGCCAGCTCCTGGCCAGGGTCGTGCTCATGCTGCCAAGGTGAGCCCTCCTGCCAAGGTCAGCTCCCAACCGGGGTCATGCTCATAGAGCGAGCCCCCCGCTTGAGGCCAACTCTCAGCCAAGGTCGTGCTCATGTTGCCAAGACGAGCCCTCCTACCGAGGTCAGCTCCCAGTCGGGGTCGTGCTCATAGGGCGAGCCCCCCGCTTGAAGCCAGCTCCTGGGCAGGGTCGTGCTCATGCTACCCAAGTGAGCCCTCCTGCCAAGGTCAGCTTCCAACTAAGGTGTGCTCATAGGGTGAGCCCCCCGTCTAAGGCCAACTCCCGACTGGGGTCGTGCTCATGCTGCCAAGGCAAGCCCTCTTACCGAGGGTCAGCTCCCAGTCGGGATCGTGCTCATAGGATCGTGCTCATAGGACGAGCCCCTCGACTTGAGGCCAGCTCCCGGTCGGGGTCGTGCTATTGCTGCCAGTGGCGAGACTCTCCCTTTTCTGTTCGCCTTACGGGGGCCAAAATGTTCTCACTGGCAGTAAAAGAAGGGTCAACGAAAATTCAAACCATGGCAAGGAGGTTACCGGTCGCTTGCAATCTCTGGAAGGTGGTGCACGTGAAGGTGAAAAACGCGCAGGCAATGCAATGCAAATATACAATATACATGAGCATGGCAAAAAAAATATGCATTTTAAAACTATTTTAAAACAAGCATAGCAGAAGACTAGGTAGATCGATCAAACGATCTACCAATTTGCCTGCAACAAGATTTAGTATAAAAAATCAAGCATACAGGATAAAACATCAAGAGAATAGATAAAGAGGCATAAGGGTACCTTACCACTATACCTTTAAGATGGAGGTGGTGAAAAATCTCTCGAGCCACACACGTGTCTGGCCTCTACGAGTAATCCACACTATGGCTCGACATTGACCAACTCTCTTGGAGTGCTAGCTCTTCGGGATCCTTCTGGCTGATCTTCTTCTTCTCGAAAAACAAGGAGGAGAGGTGGAACCCCTCCTAAGAAACTCTCTTTCCAAGACCTAGCTTGAATGCTAGGTTTCTCACACCTAATCCCAAAGTCCTCTCTAAGCCCCTTTCACCCAATCAAGGATCAATAGCAGCAGCAAAATGACAAGAATCAATCAATCAAAATCCTATAGAATAACTATTATTTATAGGAGCTGCCATGAGAGGGATAAGGGAAGGAGGAGTGATTGGGGGAGGAGGTTAAGGGCTATACCAAATGAGTCAAACCCAAAAGGTAAGTATGACAAGCATACCATGAAAGTTTGGAGCCAAAAATATCCAAAAACCAAATTTCGAATTCAAAATTCGAAGTCAAAGCTTTCCAAAAATTCTTCCCAGAAATTCTGCTCGTCGGCCAAGTGTTGACAATTCCAAAATAACAAGTGTTGACACTTGGAACATGATCAATCACATTGACCTATAGCGATGGCAAACGATTATCGATCAGCCTTTAGATTAGATAGAAATCCCTATGGTGTATGACCCCATAGGTTCGAACACTAAACCAGTAGTAATAGAACACTTCAAATACCAATCAAAGTCTCATCTAGCAATGATACCCGACGTCCGAATAGGTCGAAGATTGTAGAGCAATATTCTAGAACCACTGGCATATGGTTACCGCATAATTCATCTCTTTGATATCATAATGCTCATGATGACCTAGGGTTCGACTGCCAACCCTAATTTGGTTCATCTAGATCGTGTCTCAACCTTACAAGTTCTATGACTCCTCACAAGAAATACCCTGGCCAAGGTTTTGCTAAATTGAGATATAGCGAGTCATTCACTCCAAACTATTTGGAGGAGTCAATTCCATCTTGATCCACTACCGCTCCACAAGTACTTGACTGTACCTAGAAATCTTTCATCACTAGATTAAAAATCCAGGTAGTCCGGTACCAAAGTACGGTGAGTTACTTGCAAGCTGCCATGGTGACCTCAAGTTTGAGGGACACATATGCCCATATCCTTTTATGAGCAACACTTTGGCAAAAAAGGGGCTCCATAGATGGTCACGTTCAATGGGATGTCATACATTCCACTTGCATGTCACATCAGTGTCACAACACTCCTTGGTTAAGAGGACAACCAACCAATGTGAGATACAACAACCTATACTTGATATGTCGTCGTCCTATAATAATATATCCTTTAGTTATGGACCATTTTAAGAACTACTTGATATATCCTCTCTATATCAAATAAAGTGTAGTCTTAAGGACTCCATCATATAAGAGTTCTTTTTAGAAAAATGTACATGTGATGAACAGCCAAAAAGAATAACTTTTATTTATCAATAAATTCATATATAATTATAAAATTAGTACAACCATCTATAGCCTAGACGATTGGCTTTAGGACAATTTCCAACAACTCACACATAGATTAAAGCCAATCGGTACAGAATCTTATTCCCATTTTCTGTTTACAACTGTCAAACTCTTGAATTCCGATAGCTTTAATGAAGGGGTCAGCCAGGTTTTTCTTTCCATCATCTTCTGAAGGTTAATGTCATCTCGTTTCATGATCTCTTGTACAAGGTGATAGCGCCGTAGAATATGCTTTGTACGGTGATGAGACTTTGGCTCTTTGGCTTGAGCAATGGCTCTAGTGCTATCACAATACACCAGAACAGGATCATTTAGGGAAGGTGCCACTCCTAGCTCGCCAAGGAACTTTTGCAACCATATAGCTTCCTTCGCTATATCAGATGCTGCAATGTACTCAGCTTCGCATACTGAGTTCGCCATAGTAGGCTGCTTGGAACTTTTCCAGCAGACAGCTTCTTCATTCAGGGTAAAGACAAACCCTGACACACTCTTGCTATTATCCTTATTTTACCGGAAACTAAAGTCAGTATACCCCATAAGTTTCAAGTCACATTCTCCATAAATTAGTAATTGGTCCTTAGTAATTTTGTAAATACTTAAGGATGGTCTTTATTACTTTCCAATGAGCTTGACCCGGGTCAGACTGGTATCTGCTCACTACGCCTAGTGAGTATGCCATGTCTGGTCTAGTACATGTCATGGCGTACATGATAGAATCCATTGCCAAAGTATACGGGATTCTACTCATACGTTCTCTCTCCTCCGGAGTTGTCGCACAATTCCTTTTGGAGAGATCAATTCCAGTGCTTATCGGGAGATAGCTCCTTTTGGAATTTTTCATGCTAAACTACTTCAGCACAGTGTCGATATACATAGACTGGGACAGTCCCAGAAGCCTCTTAGATCTATCTCTATAGATCTTTATACCAAATATGTAAGAGGCTTCACCCAAGTCCTTCATAGAGAACTGAGATGATAACCAGACATTTATTCCTTGCAGTGCTGTGATGTCATTCCTGATTAAGAGAATGTCATATACATACAATACAAGGAATACAATCACAGAACCATTAGCTCATTTCTAAATGCAAGGCTCCTCTTCGTTCCTAACGAAGCCATACGACTTAATACATTTATCAAATTGCATGTTCTAACTCTGTGATGCTTGCTTCAGTCCATAGATGAACCTTTGAAGCTTGCACACTTTTGACTCGTCTGTGGATGTGAACCCTTCAGATTGTATCATATACACCTCCTCTTCTAGCTCACCATTCAGAAAAGCTGTTCGGACATCCATTTGCCAGATTTCATAATCAAAGTGTGCTGCTAAAGCAAATATGATCTGAATGGATTTGAGCATTGCCATAGGAGAGAAAATCTCGTCATAGTCAATACCATAACATTGACGATACCTCTTGGCAACCAGATAGGCTTTATAGGTTTTTACCTGCCTGTCTGCACTCCTTTTTTTTTTGAAAATCCATTTGCACCCGATGGATTTTATCCCTTCAGGTGGATCAACCAATGTTCATACATTATTGATTTCAATCCATTTGCACCTGATGGATTTTATCCCTTCAGGTGGATCAACCAATGTTCATACATTATTGATTTCTATGGACTCCATTTCAGATTTCACGGCTCTCAGCCATTTTTCAGAGTCGAATCTTTGTATTGCATCCATATAGGTGATCAGATCCTCATTGTTCTCATCAAGTTTAATAGGATCACCGTCCTAGACTAAGAAACTGTAGTATCTGTCCGGTCGACTCGGTACCCTACCGGATCTCCTTAATGATTCTTGTGAGGGCTTTAGTTGTGATCTAATCACAATCAGTTCTATGTTGTCCCTTAAGTGTGTCGGTTCTTTTACTTGTTGAACTTCACTAAGTTCAACCTTAGCGGCTACAGTCCCTTCATCAAGGAACTCTTTTTCCAAAAAGATAGCCCTAAAGCTAACGAACAACTTCTATTCCTCGGTCAAGTAGAAGTAATATCCCTTAGATTCTTTTGGATACCCAACAAAGAGGCACCAGTCATACCTAGATCCAGGTTTGTTCGTTTTCAAACATTTCACATAAGCCGGGTAACCCCAAACCCGAAGATATGAGAGTGTCAGCTTACGTCCAGTCCACATCTCATATGGAGTTTTGCTGATGGACTTACTTGGAGTTCTATTCAAAAGGTAACATGCTGATTCCAGAGCGTATCCCCAAAAGGATAGCGGCAAAGAAGCAAACCTCATCAAGGATCGTATCATGTCTAATAAGGTTTGATTTCTTCTCTCAAACACTCCATTTAATTGAGGTGTCCAAAATTTCTTGACTCCGTTATTGATTTTGATGATAAGCAAAACTGTTAAGTGTGTTTTTATAGAAAAATGTGCTCACAAATTTGAAAAAGTTTTTTTGATTGAAGAAACCAAGTTTAGATGAAAGATCTGCTTAAAGAAGACTTGGACAGTCAAAGTTTGCTTGAATGGTTATTTGAGTGAAGTATAAATTTATTTCAGCACAAGTTCAGATATTTTTGTGAAAGATTTCAGTGAGGTGTCGATTCAGTGTCGACACATGATACCAAGTATCGACACATGGAAGTGAAGTGTCGACTCAAGCTGGAATGCAAAAAGAATATTTTAGATGGCACGGCTGAAGTGTCAACACATGGACTTGAAGTGTCGACCCAAGGTGTCGACACATGGATCAGCTCATCACCTAAGATTTTCAAGTCACAAAACTTGCTGAAAATGAAGAACTACAGAAGTGTTGACACATAGAAACAAAGTGTCGACTCAAAGTATCGACTCACCTAAGGAAGTATCGACACATCTAAGATTTCCAGAGAACCAGATTGAAGATTTTTGAACTGGATGTCGACTCAAGAAGTTCAAGTGTTGACCTGAAGTGTTGACTCACAGCATGAAGTGTCGACACATGGAGTTCCAGGAACAGTAATGGCTAGTTTTTCAAATACAGAACTCGATCCTTTTACCCTCCAATGGCTAGATTTTCAAGTCTAATAGCTAGAAACCAGATTCGAGGCCTTGGAAAGGTATTTATATACTCCAAATCAAATCAAAATATATATTATTGATGAGAATGAAATAGAAGCATTCAAGAGAGAAGAAAAGAGAGCATTTACTCCTATTCATTGAAGATTCAACCACTCTCAAGCAAAAGCAAGCCTCCAAGCATTCAAGAGCCTTCAAGAGCATTAAAGATCATTCATTCTTGAGTAATCAAAGAGGCTTCAACAAGTTAAAAAGCACCACAACATCGAGCTTCAAAGAGATATCCGCTTTTTATTAGAAAGCTTTTATCGTTTCTCTCTTCCAAAACTTATTTGTTGTAAGGGTTCTTGGTTAGCCTATTGTAAAACCAAGGAAGGTTATTAGTAAGCTTTTGAAAACCAATTAGGTTCTTGCTTATCCCGGAAAACCAAGGGAGGTTGGTGGTGAGCCTTAAAATCATTTAGGTTCTTGGTTAGCCCGTAAAACAAAGTGAGATTTTGACTTGTGAGCTTTGTGAAAATAAGTTGGGTTTTTGATTAGTGAGCCCGAAAAACTAATCAACTATAATTGGTAGAGATTTTAGTAATCCCAAGGAGATCTTGAAAAGTGGATATTGGTGCATTGGATAGCACCGAACTACTATACTTCTTTATCTTTGTGGTTGATTGTTCTCTCTACTTGTTCTTTCATTTATTGCTCTTTATTTCTACTGCACTTTTACTTAATAGCATTACATTTGAATTTATAGTACCTTGATTAATTGTTGAATTGGATTAGATCCCCTATTGCATTGCATCAAGTAATAATTTTTTAGAGACCCAATTCACCTCCCCCCTTTTGGGTTACTTATTAGGCAACAAGTGGTATCAGAGCCCTGTTCTTAGTGTATAGACTTTATCGCCTCGAGTAAAGATCTATGGCAGCCCCTATTGGTACTAATATAGTTGAGGGTCAAGCCTCAAATAGACCTCTATTTTTTAATGGATCAAATTATATATATTGGAAAACTAGGATGATAATTTATATGCATTCTATTGATTATAACTTGTGGAGAGTGGTTGATAAGGGTCCTCATATTTCTTCGGTAGTGGTTAATGGTGTTTCCATCCCAAAACTCGAAGAGGATTGGGATGAAAATAACATTAAGCAATCCGAAATCAATGCTAAGGCAATGAATCTTCTTTATTGTGCATTAGATCCTAGTAAATTCAATAGGATATCTACTTGCCCTTTTGTCAAAGAAATATGGGACATACTTGAAGTTACTCATGAGGGTACCGATCAAGTGAAGAATACTAAGATGAACATGTTAGTGCATACTTATGAAATATTTCGAATGGAACCTAATGAGTCAATCACTGACATGTACACTAGATTTACGAATATTGTAAATGGAATAAGAAGTCCAGGAAAAGTAATGTCTAATGCTGATCTTGTGAATAAAATTCACAAGTCACTTCCAACATCGTGGGATCCGAAGGTGATCGTAATCTAAGAAGCAAAGGACATTGACAAGCTACCATTAGAGCAGCTGGTTGGATCGCTCATGACTTATGAGCTGAATTTGAAGCAAAAGTCAATGGACATGGATAAAAAGAAAAAGGGGATTGCATTCAAATCAAACATACAAGAAGAATCCTCAATCGATGAGTCCGAAGAAGAAGATGAAGGTAAAGAAGCCCTCATTGCTAGGAAATTTAGAAGATTCATGAAGAGGAGAAAGTTCCCTTACAAGAAGAAATTTCAATCAAAAGAAAAAGGAAAAGAGAAAGAGAAATAAAAGAAAAGAAGAAAAAGAGAAGGAAATACCAACATGCTTCGAGTGCAAGAAGCCAGGTCACTACAAGTTCGATTGCCCTCTCTTAAAGAAGTCAAGGAAGAAGTTAAAAAAGAAAGCAATGATGGCCACCTAGAGTGATAGTGAAGACTCCAGTTCTGAAGAAGAGCAGACAGAAGTTGCAAATTTTTGTCTTATGCACATCAAGAGCAAGATAAGGTAATGTCTAATATCGAAATAGATTTTACTTTTGATGAGCTAAGAAATGCTTTTGATGAATTTATGCATGATTATAAAATAATTTTATCTGAAAATAAAAAGTTAAAAAAGTATGCAAATAGTTTTTCTCTTGAAAACAATTATTTATTGAATGAAGTTGGTGATTTGAAAACTAAATTAGATGTTTTGGAAAAGAAAAACAATGCTTTAACAATGGAGAATTAAGTCTTGAAAAGACCCAAAATTGTTATTTCTAATGGTGATCTTTTGAAGAAAAATAAAGATTTGGAATTAGAAAATATAAAGTACAAAAATGAACTTGATAAAATGAAGTCATTTATTGAAAAATTTACCTATAGTTCAGAAAGACTAAACCTACTTTTAAATAGCCAAAGAGCCATTTTCAATAAAGCAGGATTAGGCTATAGACCACAGAAACAACAAAAGTATTTTAAAAACCTTTTTGTTCCTGTATCTTCTAGCATAACTTGTTTTTCTTGTAAAAAGCAAGGTCATAAATCTTTTCAATACAATTTAAGAAAAATTAATTCTTTTGAAAAAGTTTGGGTTACAAAAAGAACCATTTTAAGTGCTAACCCTAAAGGACCCAAGTTGGCTTGGATACCTAAAAACAAAGCTTGATTTTATTGCAGGTGTGTCTTGCAACCAAGGAGAACAAAAGACTTTGGTATCTTGATAGTGGTTGCTCAAGGCACATGATGGGAGATGTGAAGCAATTCACTTCTCTTGAATCAATAAATGGAGGGAGTGTGACTTTCGAAGATAATGGTAAAGGAAAAATTATTGGTATTGGTAAGGTTCACATAACTCCTTCTAGTTGTATTAGTAATGCACTGTTAGTTGAAGGTTTAAAGTATAATTTTTTAAGCATTAGTCAATTTTGCGATAAAGGTTTTCAAGTTATTTTTAAATCATCTTACTGCATGATTGCTAGTCCGGATATAAATGGAGTACAATTCATTGAAAAAAGGCATGGTAATGTTTATTTGGTAGATTTAAATGATCTATCTTTACCTAATGAAGATGCCTTGTTGCAATGAATTCTACTAAAGATGAGACTAGTTGGCTTTGGCATAGAAGATTAGGGCATGCTAGTATGTATCTACTTTCAAAACTTTACAAAAAGAATTTAGTTAGAGATTTACCTGAACCTTGTTTTGAAAAAGATAGAGTTTGCCAAGTATGTCAATTTGAAAAACAAGTTAAAACCTCTTTCAAACCTAAAGGCTTTGTAACTACTAGTAGGCCACTGGAACTACTTTATATGAATTTCTTTAGACCAACTAGAACATCAAATCTAGGAGGCAAGAGATATGGATTAGTAATAGTGGATGATTTTTCGAGATTTACATGAATTTTCTTTCACATAAAGATGAATCATTCTCTGCTTTTATAAAGTTTTATTGAAAAGTTTTAAATGAAAAAGGTGTTTCAGTTGTTTGCATTTGCAGTGATCATGGAACTGAATTTGAAAATCAGGATTTCGAAAACTTTTGTAATGAAAAAGGTATTGAACACAACTTTTCTGTACCTAGGACACCTCAACAGAATGGGATAGTAGAAAGAAAAAATCGCACTTTAGAAGAAATGACACGCACTATACTTTGTGAAAATGATTTGCCAAGATATTTTTAGGCTGAAGCTATTAATACTGCATGTTATATTTTGAATCGAGTTTTAATCCGCCCTATTTTGAAGAAAACTCTTTATGAACTTTGGAATCAAAGAAAATCAATTTTAAAATATTTTTTAGTTTTTGGTTGCAAGTATTTTATCTTAAATAATGGAAAAGATAATCTTAAAAAATTTGATGCCAAGTCTGATGAAGGTAGCTTTTTAGGATATTCCACATCAAGCAAGGCATACAGAATTTTCAATAAAAGAACCTTGGTTGTAGAAGAGTCAGTGCATATTATTTTTGAAAAATCTACTAACAAATCCTCCAGAAAAGAGGATACATCTGATGAATGTGCAGGTGTTGACAAGCTTCAAAAGTTGACACTGAATGATCAACCCCCTCAGCCAAGTGAAGAAGATCAAGACAAAAGTGAGAAAGGTGAAGATACTCTAAAGCACCAAGATCTACCTAAGGAGTGGAGGTATGCTCATGGACATACTAAAGAATTAATCCTAGGTGATCCATCTAAAGGGGTAAGAACTCGAGTCTCAATTAGAAATGAATATGACTATATAGCTTTTGTTTCTCAAGTTGAGCCTAAATGTTTTGAAGAAGCTGAGAAAGACCCTAACTGGATTAATGCCATGCAAGATGAATTAATTCAGTTTGATAGAAATAACGTTTGGACATTAAAAGAAAGACCATCTAATGTTTTTATTATTAGCACTAAATGGGTATTTAGGAATAAATTAGATGAAAATGGAATTGTTGTTAGAAATAAAGCTAGGCTAGTTGCTAAAGGCTACAACCAGGAGGAAGGGATTGATTTTGATGAAACTTTTGCTCATGTTGCTAGACTTGAAGCAATTAGACTATTATTAGCATTTGCTTGTTTTATGAATTTTAAACTATTTCAAATGGATGTTAAGAGTACTTTCTTAAATGATTTTATAATAGAAAAAGTTTTTGTTGAACAACCACCTGGATTTAAAAATCATGCACATCCTGATCATGTTTTTAAATTGTACAAAGCACTTTATGGATTAAAGCAAGCACCTAGAGCCTAGTATGAAAGACTCAGCAAGTTTTTCATTAAAAATAAATTTTCTAGAGGTCATGTTAATAAAACCTTATTTTTGAAAAAGAAAGATGATTTATTAGTAGTACAAATATATGTTGATGATATCATTTTCGGTGCTACTAATGAAATTCTTTGTCAAGAGTTTGCTAAGCTAATGCAAGGTGAGTTTGATATGAGCATGATAGAAGAACTCAATTTCTTTCTCGGATTCCAGATCAAGCAAACTAAAGATGGAATCTTCATTAACTAAGCTAAGTATACAAGAGAAATTATAAAGAAGTTTGGGATGGAGACTACTAAATCGATAGGTACGCCTATGAGCCCTCTTGTAGACTTGATAAAGATGAGCATGGTAAATCAGTAGATCAAAAGTTATATAGAGGTATGATTGGCTCTTTATTGTATTTAACTGCTAGTAGACCAGATATAATGTTCGGTATATGCATGTTTGCTGAAAATCAGTCTGAACATAAAGAATCACATCTGATGGCTGTTAAGAGCATTATTATATATCTATCTGGTACTATTGATATTGGTTTATGGTATTCTAGAGATTCATCTGCTGAATTAATTGGATATTCTGGTACTATTGATATTGGTTTATGGTATTCTAGAGATTCATCTGCTGAATTAATTGGCTATTCTGATACTGATTTTGCTGGTTATAAATTAGATAGAAAGAGTATTAGTGGTACTTGCCAATTTCTTGGAGTTAACTTAATCTCTTGGTTTAGCAAGAAACAAACTTCAGTTGCACTATCCATAGCTGAGGCTGAGTATATTACAGCAGGAAATTGTTGTGCTCATCAACTGATATGCCAGTTTTTGATACACCCTCTGTTGATACACCTACTATCCATACATCCTCACTTATCCGAGAGCTTGGTTTTTACACACCTGACTTTCAGTATCTTGAGTCTGGTCCATTCTTTGATCGTACACCACTTCCGGCAGTCGCAGAGACTGTCGACCCGATATGTTCAGTCATGTTGAGAACATTGCTTCCACTTCTGCTCCAGCCAGAGGTTGGACGTATGCTCGATGCAGAGGACGTGGTCATCGTTCCCCTCCACGATCGACCAGGACCCGACTCTGAGATCTTAGATTGATGTGGCCTCGAGCTCGATCTTTTACTGATATAGGACCAATTGAGATTGGATCATTTTCTGATGATGATGATGAGGATGAGGATTAGGATATCTATATATCTTTAGATAGTTTACTTTTATGCATCTTTTGTATATTTTATTATTGTACAAATTTTGATTCTAAATGAAATATTATGTTGTACTTCATGTTTATGACTTCTAATGAATGAAATGGTTTAAATTTCCTTAGTATTTCATTGTCTTCATTTATGAATGAATGAATGAACTTTTACATTGTACTTCAATGCTATGTCTTGAATGTATTATTTGTCTTCCTACATTTTTAATGATAACAAAAAGGGGGAGTAATAAAACTAAAGTATAAATATGATGTATAAATGTGATGTACAAATAAATGTGATGTATAAATATGATGTGCAAGGGGTAATAAGAGTATTTGCAAATTTAAAAATTATTTTGAAAACTTGAATTGAAAATTGTTTACAAATTCCTTAAGTAAGGGGGATCAATACTTTGTTTATTTTGAAAATCTTTTCTGAATTGAATTTCATCTTAAATCCTTTCTTTAAATGTTTGAAAAGATATTTACAAACTCTTTTATAGATCATCAATTCAGGGGGAGCCTTGTTTAATTATTGAATCTTTGTCTCTCCTAAAGTATATTTTCTTGTAGAGTATCATGATACATATGTTTATATCTTATATATCCCAAAGCTCTGATACTCTTAATCATTATAACAAGCTGTGACACTCTTAATCATAATATCATTCTTGTTCTAATACATCATGTCAATATTGCAAATTACCTTGATACATCTATTGCATTTAGCTGTATGCACCTTGATGAATTCTTTTAAAAGCTTTTTATGCAATTTATACTTAAAGGTTTTGTCATCATCAAAAAGGGGGAGATTGTTGACTCCGTTATTGATTTTGATGATAAGCAAAACGGTTAAGTATAAGTTGAGTACTAATGATCTCCTTGAAGTATGTTTTTATAGAAAAAGGTGTTCATAAATTTGAAAAAGTTTGTTTGATTGAAGAAGCCAAGTTTAGATGAAAGATCTGCTCAAAGAAGACTTGGACAGTCAAAGTTTGCTTGAATGGTTATTTGAGTGAAGTATAAATTTATTTTAGCACAAGTTCAGATATTTTTGTGAATGATTTCAGTGAGGTGTCGACTCAAAGTGTCGACACATGACACCAAGTATCGACATATGGAAGTGAAGTGTCGACTCAAGCCGGAATGCAAAGAATGTTTTAGATGGCACGGCTGAAGTGTCAACACATGGACCTGAAGTATTGACTCAAGGTGTCGACACATGGATCAGCTCATCGCTTGAGATTTTCAAGTCACAGAACTTGCTGAAAATGAAAAACTGCAGAAGTGTTGACACATAGAAGCAAAGTATCGGCTCAAAGTGTCGACTCACCTGAGGAAGTGTCGACACATCTGAGATTTTCAGAAAACCAGATTGAAGATTTTTGAACTGGGTGTCAACTCAAGAAGTTCATGTGTCGACCTGAAGTATCGACTCACTGCCTGAAGTGTCGATACATGAAGTTATGGGAATAGTAATGGCTAGTTTTTCAAACACAGAACTCAACCCTTTTGCCCTCCAGTGGCTAGATTTTCAAGTATAATGGCTATAAACTGAATTTGAGACCTTGGAAAGGTATTTATATGCTCTAAATCAAACCAAAATATATATTATTAATGAGAATGAAATAAAAGCATTCAAGAGAAGAAAAGAGAGCATTCACTTCTATTCATTGAAGATTCAACCACTCTCAAGCAAAAGCAAGCCTCCAAGCATTCAAGAGCTTTCAAGAGTATTAAAGATCATCCAATCTTGAGCAATCAAAGAGGCTTCAACAAGTTCAAAAGCACCACAACATTGAGCTTCAAAGAGATACCCGCTTTTCATTAGAAAGCTTTTATTGTTTCTCTCTTCAAAAACTTATTCGTTGTAAGGGTTCTTGGTTAGTCTATTGTAAAACCAATGGAGGTTATTGGTAAGCCTTTGAAAACCAATTAGGTTCTTGCTTATCTCGGAAAACTAAGGGAGATTAGTGGTGAGCCTTAAAACTATTTAGATTCTTGGTTAGCTCATAAAATCAAGTGAGATTTTGACTTGTGAGCTTTGTGAAAACAAGTTGGGTTTTTGATTAGTAAGCTTGGAAAACTAATTAACTGTAATCGATAGAGATTATAGTGAATTCCCAAGGGGATCTTGGAGAGTGGATGTAGGTGCATTGGATAG
Source organism: Areca catechu (assembly GCA_021397845.1). Taxonomy (NCBI): domain Eukaryota; kingdom Viridiplantae; phylum Streptophyta; class Magnoliopsida; order Arecales; family Arecaceae; genus Areca; species Areca catechu. The sequence goes on from CM038049.1 coordinate 127,565,343, forward strand.
CACTGAACCACTATACTTCTTTGTCTTTGTGGTTTATTGTTCTCTCTACTTGCTCTTTCATTTATTGCTCTTTATTTTCGCTGTACTTTTACTTAAGAGAATTATATTTGAATTCATAGTACCTTGATTAATTGTTGATTTGGATTACATCCTATTACATTGTATCAAGTAATAATTTTTTAGAGACTCAATTCACCCCCCTCTTGGGTTGCTTACTAGGCAACAGAATTTCATTCTTCTCGAGATATGTCAGGAACTCACCCGAAAGGTATTCACCATCTCGATCGGATCGAAGGATTTTAATACACTTTCCAGTTTATTTTTCTACTTCACTACAATATCGCTCGAACATTTCAAACGATTCAGATTTATGTCTCATCAAGAAGATAACCATATCTCGAAAGGTCATCTATAAATATAATGAAATAATCGTACAAGCCTCTGGCACTAACATTCATGGGTCTGCATACATCAGTATGTACCAGACTTAGAATCTCTTTGGCTCATTCACCTTTTTTAGTAAAAGGTGACTTTGTCATCTTTCCAAAAAGATAGGACTCACAGGTTGGAAGTGAACTATTTTCACTAAAATCGAGGAGACCTTTGCTTTTCAACCTGTTTATCCTGTTCCTGTTGATATGACCTAGCCTACAATGCCACAGGTATGCTTCACTGACATCATCAATCCTAGGGCGTTTGCTAGACGTGTACATTATACTAACATATCACGATAGTACATAAATGCCATTGTTCGTATGTTTAATCAACACTATAGAATCATTCCAAATGATTTTGCAAATGTCATTCTTTATTGATAGTTCATAAGCATACACGGTCAATTAGCCTACAGAAATGACATTCAAAATAAAAGACGGACAAAAATGACACTCATTCAAAACGATAGTACAGGACTCGAAAACAAGTTTGAGGACTCCCAACGCCAAGACTGGAACTTGGCTTTCATTTTCCACATTCAAGAATCTCTCGTCATCCTTGAATATTCTACTAACTCGAAGTTCTTGTAAAGAATTGCAAATATAAATTGGACTTCCTATATCCAATACCCAGTTTGTAATATTGCAGATAGAGAAATTACAAGATGTTATCATATACATACCTTGTCCAGCACCGTCTTACTGTTTTCTCTTCTTGAACCTGTTCGAGTCAAGGGATGCAATATAAAGAGGATAGTTCCTCTTTCAATGACCCCGCTTCTTGCAGAAGAAGCACTCCGCATGGCTTTGATCAGCCTTCACCCTCTTGGCCTGATTGGGCCCAGAAGTATTCAGCACCTTCTTTCCTTTATTATTTTTTTTTCTTTCTTAAAGGGATGACGCCCTCCCGAAGATCCTCTCACTAAATTCACCACCCCTTTGTTCAGCTGGTGTTCTTTCTCATAAGTCTGCAATAATCCTAACAGACCGTGGTAGTTAATTACAGGCTTATTCATTTTATAATGATTAAGAAAATCTAGATAGGAAGAGGATAGGGAATTAAGAATCGCATCCTTCCCAAGCTGTTCATGCAAGGGACATCTGAGCTTGCCCAGATGCTCAATCATCTCGATCATGTACAGTACATGATCAGTGACCGAGGCCCCATCACGCATCCATGCATTGTAGATGGCACAGGAGACCCTGTACCTCTCAACGTCATCCGGTGTGCCAAAGGACTCCTTCAACCTTTGAAGGATTTTCTCTAGCTGAGCTTCCTCGAATTTGTGGCTGAACTCATCGTTCATCACCACCAACATTATGCATCGAACAGTGATCCTGTCAGAGAGCCACTTCTGATAAGTGTCTCTAACTGAACCCCAAGCATTGGGAGCAGGAATCTCTGGTGCCGGATCTGATATCACATACAAGATCCGTTCATGCTCCAGGATAATTCTGAGCCTTCGATACCAGCTTTCGAAGTTGGATCCATTGAGCTTCTTGTTATCGAGAAGAGATCGGAGTGATAGGTTGGAAGATATCTGAAAGAAAAACCAAAACTAATTAGTATATATGAATCATTTAACCTAAAGACATGGACTTTAGTCTAAAGGCCCCTCCCACTAGTTTGCTCAGATTGGAAGCCTCTACCTCCAATCCGAGGAATTACTTTAATTCCTTAGTGGGTACCAGAGTCTAATAGACAACACATGAGCCCGACTTTGGCCAGCTCACCCATGCACGTCTAAAGGTAGGTTCTTTAACCGATTACTTCTCTAAGTAACCTCTAGTATTTAGATTTTGCCCTAAGGTGCACTTCAATCGGCCTTTGGGCCTCCTATTGAAGGTCTCAGTTTGGTCTAACCATTAACATGACAAAATTCAATACTTCTAACTAACGAATAGTCAAGCCCGACTTTGACCTGCCCACCTGATCACCGTTAAGAGAGTCGCACTAAGCTATCATATTAGAAACAACAATTCCAATAACCCAATGAACATCCGATCTTTGGATCTACCGATGAACACCCAACTATTGGATCCATTACCATCCTACTTAATTGGAGGCTAGGACTTGGTTATCCTTATAACTTCATCCTTTTAAGGACCTAATAATTTAGAGGGTTTAATTTCAATGTGACAGAAGAAGAGATGAGAAGACATGGATCAACCTCTTACTGACCACATCAGTCATCAAGGAGGGTTACACATAACCAATGATCCATGGGTATCTAAAATCAATCAAGACTGATTAATCTTGGATGACATGGGTTAACATGAGTCAATGAGCTATCCCATCAATTCTGATTGACCATATTGGCTAGGTAAGTGAGATCATGGGTTGAGTTTCGCCATTAACCGTCTTGCCTTAGACACCAATCGAGTTGGCCAGGTAAAAGGTAGTCCCAAAGAACCAAGATCAAAATGCCAAACTTATCTTAGACACCAATTAGTTCTTCGGATTCGATTAGACTAGCCTAAAGACTCGAGCTATCCACTAAGCCACAAATTAGGTCTATTTAGATTTATGGACTAATCAATCTAACTATTAGAAAGATCTATAAAGAAGAAATCCTAACTCAATATTTGATTAGATTAGTTCTCTAATTCGTCCAATACATCTAAATTTAAATCTAACCCAATTAAGGACTAATAAAAGTTAACCCATGACCTTTAAGGCTTACTGAAATGACTTAAAGTCTTTGAACCATATTCCTAGAGTTCTGAGTCATTCTTAATTCTTAATTAAGTTCAATAGCCTTAATTAAATTAAAATAATTTTAATTTATCATGTAAAACAATTTCATAACAAAATAAAAATTTGAATTCACTATTTTCACAAGTTCTGTTGCCAAGTGTCGACACTTGCCAAAGACAGGTGTCGGCTCAAGGCCTGAGACAGGAACAAAAACAAAATGCCAGATTTCTAGCAATTTGCTCATTAGTCGACACTTGCAATGGCCAAGTGTCGACTAACGACCTATTGCAAGATGAAAAACATCAGCTTCAAATCCAAAGTTTCTCCAAACTTTTTAATCAATCCGATCAAAAGAAACTTTTAGATCTTATCTAAAATCATTTTATGATTATTTCATTTGATTAAAACATTTTTAATCTATATTTTCTATTATTTTTCCTCTTCACGAGTCAATCACAAGCGGCACCCCTACAGGCCATAGGAGATCTCATTGAATAAGAAGAGAGGGTCTTGCAGCCCTACTTCTCTCCTATGACCGGACGGCCATGGTGAAGCACTCAATCCAAGTACTTTAAAAGAAAACCATGATGTTAAAGCATGCTAGCATCATTATACTATGATGAATCTGGCTCTGATACCAATGAAGGTGAAAAACGCGTAGGCAATGCATTGCAAGTATACAATATACATAAGCATGGTAAAAAAAATATGTATTTTAAAACTATTTTAAAACAAGCATAGAGGAAGACTTGGTAGATCGATCAAATGATCTACCAATTTGCCTGCAACAGGATCTAGCATAAAAAATCAAGCATGTAGGATAAAACATCAAAAGAATATATAAAGAGGCATAAAGGTACCTTACCACTATACCTTTAAGATGGAGGTGGTGAAAAAGCTCTCAAGCCACACACGTGTCTAGCCTCTACGAGTAATCTATACCAGGGCTCGAGACTGACCAATTCCCTCGGAGTGCTAGCTCTTCGGGATCCTTCGGGCTGATTTTCTTCTTCTCAAAAAACAAGGAAGAGATGTGGAACCCTTCTTAAGAAACTCTCTTCCCAAGACCTAGCTTGAATGCTAGGTTTCTCATACCCAATCCCAAAGTCCTCTCTAAGCCCCTTTCACCCAACCATGGATCAATAGTAGCAGCAAAACGTCAAGAATCAATCAATCAAAACCTTATAAAATAACTATTATTTATAGGGGCTGCCATGAGAGGGAGAAAGGGGAAGGAGTGATTGGGAGAGGAGGTTAAGGGCTATACCAAATGAGTCCAACCCAAAAAGGTAAGTATGGCAAGCATACCATGAAAGTTTGGAGCCAAAAATGCCCAAAAACTAAATTTTGAATTCAAAACTCGAAGTCAAAGCTATTGCCCAGGTGGCTTTTCCAAGAGGGGGATGAATTGAAAATTTAAAAAATTTAAGGCAATTATGTGCTCTTTGAAATCTCTTGATATGTTAAGTGTTGTGATTGAAATAATTAAAAGCAAAAGCAGGATATAAAAAGAATGCACAACACAAACACAAAATTTTATAGTGGTTCGGAGCAACCCAGCTCCTACATCCACTATCCAAGATTACCACTTGGGATTTCTACTATATCCCTCACTGGAATACAGTCGGATTGTTTTCATAGGCTCATAATCCAAACCTCTACACTTTTGTTTTTAAATTGAGCTTACCAAAGAAACCCAACTTGGTTTTACCAGGATCACCAAGAACCCAACACTTGGTTTTAACACAGGCTAACCAAGAACCTAATACTTGGTTTTAACACAGGCTAACCAACAACCTATTTAATTTTTAAACCGGGCTCACCAATATTCCAATAATTCAATAAAAGATTGTAAAGAAAAGCAACAGAATGACAAACACAATTTATCGAATGGTTGCCGATGCAGCTCAAGAGAAGCCTAATTGATTGCACTTCAATGCAGTTGGTTGGCTTCTTCTACTTTTTCAATAAATGCTTCAAGCTTCTGATGAGAGTTGGTGAAGGCTTGAAGACTATCTTGAATGCTCCAACAGTGCTTTTAAACTCACAAGCTTATTCGATCATTTTGTGCATATTCATTGCTTGCATTGCTTGTAAGGTGGTTCGAATCCCTCAAATATATAGTCTCATACCCTTCTCAGGTAGTTTAAGTCGTTGTAAACCATCAGGATGTGACTTTTTGGCCGTTGGAGCACTTTTTGGATTCAAATTGCAAGTTTTGGAACTAGCCATTATAAGCCTGTAACTGATATTCGAGTCGGCTCAGATTAGTCAAGTCGACTCGGATCCTCAGAGTAGTTCTGGTTGAGTCGGCTATCTTCATTCTAGTCGGCTCGGTTGAATAGTATTCTGAATCCTCACTCCGTAAGAGTTGGCTCACCTTGATTCTAGTCGACTCGGATTCTCAGGCCTTCAGAATTTCAGTCTGGAAGAGTCGGCTCTTTCTCATTAGAGTCGGCTTGGTTAGCTGTAGTTCTCAGAATGCTTTTTCTGGACTCTAGCAGAGTCGGCTCGAATCTCAAAAGAGTCAGCTCAGATATCTGACAGAATAATGTAGTCGGCTCGGATCTTCTTCTAGTCGGCTTGCTTGTCTAATGCAGAAAATCATGCCTGGGCTAGTCAGCTCGAATCCTTTAAAGTCGGCTCGGATGCTTGTGTGCCAGAAATTTCCATTTCATGCCATGTGCCAGAGTCAGTTCCTTTCCTTCGAGTTGGCTTGGATAAGTTCTTCAGTGAATTATTAGTTCTTTCTTTAGAATTCATCCAGCGTGACTTCAAGTATTCAAGATGGCTTCAAACTTTTTAACAACTCTTCTAAGAAATTCAAAGCTTGAAACACATCTAGAAGTAACCTATTTTTATGATTTTTACTTAACTTTTTCTTTGAGTTCTTCTTTACATAATTCATTTACAACATAACTCAAAACAAGAAATAAAAACGTAGGAGTTGAAATTGAGCAATGAATTCATCCTACAAAAACTTGTAAAACACTTGAAGAGTTATTAGTAAAATAAATGAATGCTCCAATATTTTGTTATCATCAAAATCACTTATGGGGTCAACAAAAGCTTTCTAGAAATTCTTTTTAGAAATTCTGCTTGTCGGTCAAGTGTCCACACTTTCAAAATAATCCAAGTGTCGACACTTATAAGTGTCGACACTTGGAACATGATCAATCACATTGACCTCCAGCGATGGCAAACGATCGTTGATCAGCTTTTAGATTAGATAGAAACCCCTATGGTGTATGACCCTATAGGTTCAAACATTAAGCCAGTAGCAGTGGAACACTTCCAATACCAGTCAAAGTACTCATCCAGCAATGATAACCGGTGTCCGGATAGGTCAAATATTGCAGAGCAATATTCTAGAATCACTGGCATATGGTTATCGCATAATTCATCCCTTTGACCTCATAATGCTCAGGATGACCTAGGATTCAACTGCCAACCCTAATTTGGTTCATCCAGATCGTGTCTCAACCTTACAAGTTCTGTAACTCCTCACAAAAAATATCCTGGTCAAGTTTTTGCTAAATTGAGACATAACGAGTCATTCATTCCAAACTATTTGGAGGGGTCAATTCCATCTTGATCCACCATTGCTCCACAAGTGCTTGACTGTATCCAAAAATCTTTCATTACTAGATTAGAAATCCAGGTAGTCCGGTACCAAAGTATAGTGAGTTGCTTGCAAGCTACCATGGTGACCTCGGGTGTGAGGGAAACATATACCCATATTCCTTCGCGAGCAACCCTTTGGCAGAAAAGTGGCTTCGCAGATGGTCATGTTCAGTGGGATGTCATACATTCCACTTGCATGTCACATCAGTATCATAACACTTCTTGGTTAAGAGGACAACCAAACAATGTGAGATACAACAATCTATACTTGATACATCGTCGTTCTATAACAATGTATCCTTTGGTTGTGAACCATTTTAAGAACTACTTGATATATCCTCTCTATATCAAATAAAGTATAGTTATAAGGAATCCATCACATAAGAGTTCTTTTTAGAAAAATGTACATGCGATGAACAACAAAAAAGAATAACTTTTATTTATCAATAAATTTATATATAATTATAAAATTAGCACAACCGTCTACAGCCTAGACGATTGGCTTTGGGACTGTTACCCAGGTGGCTTTCCCAAGAGGGGGTGAATTGGAAATTTAAAAAAGTAAAGAAATTAAGTGCTCTTCGAAAACTTCTATAAAGTGTTAAGTGCTATGGTATAGATAACTAAGAGCATAAATGAAATCAAACAAGAAAAGCACAACATAAATACACAAAAATTATAGTGGTTTGGAGCAACCCGCTTCTACATCCACTATCTAGGATCACCAAGAACCTAGCACTTGGTTTTACCAGGATCACCAAGAACCCAATACTTGGTTTTACATAGGCTAACCAAGAACCTGTTTGATTTTTAAACCAAGTTCACCAATAACCCAACAATTCAATAAAATAATTGTAAAGAGAAAGCAATAGAATGACAAACAAATTTTGTCAAATGATTGCTGATGCAGCTCAAGAGAAGCCTTCTTAATTGCACTTCAATGCACTTCAATGGCTTCTTCAACTATTTCAAAAATTGCTTCAAGCTTATAATGAGAGTTGGTGAAGACTTGAAGACTATCTTGAATGCTCTTTAGTGCTCTCTTGCTCACTAGCTTTCTTGGATCTTCAATCAAGCATTTACTCCTTTTCTTTTCATTTCTTTCTTCTTTCTTTTTCATTAAAAGTTATTCAAATCCCTCAAATATATAGTCTTGTACCCTTCTCAGGTAGTTTGAGTCATTGTAGACCATTAGGATGTGACTTTTGATAGTTGGAGCACTTTTTGGATTCAAATTTTAAGTTCTGGAACTAGCCGTTATAAGCCTGAAACAGACATTTGAGTCAGCTCGGATCCTCAGAGAAGTTTTGGTCAAGTCGGCTAGCTTCATTCTAGTCGGCTCGGCTGTACAGTGTTCTGATTCCTTACTCTGTAAGAGTCAGCTCACCCTGATTCTAGTCGACTCGGTTACTTAGGCCTTCAAAGTTGCAGTTTGGAAGAGTCAACTCTTTCTCATTAGAGTCGGCTCAGTTGGCTGTTCACTTAAAACTCTTTTTTTTTTGACTCTAGAGGAGTTGGCTCGAATCTTTGAAGAGTCAGCTCGGATGTCTGATAGAGTAATATAGTTGGCTCGGATTTCGTTCAGATTGGCTTGGTTGTCTGATTCAAAAAATCATGTTTTGAACAAGTTGGCTTGGATCCCTTAGAGTCAGCTCGGATATCTGTGTGCCAGAAATCTTCATGCATGCCTGTGCTAGAGTCAGCTCCTTTGCTTCTGTCGTCTCGGATGAGTTCTTCAATAAAATCTCTGTTCTTCTCCAGAATTCATCCAGCAAGACTTTAACCATTTAAGATATTTTGCAACTCTTCTAACAACATTCTCAAAGAAGTTTTAAGCTTGAAACAACCTAGAAGTAACCCATTTTCATGACTTTTACTTAACTTTTTCTTTGGGTTCTTCTTTACATGATTCTCTTACAACACAACTCATATCAAGAAACAGAAATGTAGGAGATGTAATTAAGCAAATAATTCATTCTACAAAAACTTGTAAAACACTTGAAGAGTTGTTAGTAAAATAAATGCATGCTCCAATATTTTGTTATTATCAAAATCACTTTAGAGATCAATAATCTTTCTCTTTTTGATGATGACAAAATACTAGGCATGAAAAATTCTTTACAATTACATGTATAACTGTATTTGAAAGTAAACATTAACATGTATCAGAGCTAATTGTATTTGCAAGTAAGTATCAGAACTTTTATGTTGGAAAAATTATACATGTATCAGTGTTAGTGCTTTTATACATATTGGAGTATCAGAGCTAGTATGTATGAAAGTATCAGAGCTAGCACAAACACAAAGTATCAGAGCTCAAGTTTGTAGTGTATCAGAACCTTTTGAAAAATATCAGAGCTAATTCTTGAGCTAATTTTTGATGCATTCAGAGCAAATTGCAAGTTTTGAGAGCATGAATTACAGTCATTTAGTTTCAACAATTTTTCTCCCTCTTTTTGTATGTTCTTAAAATTTTGAAACATTCTCATCTCAAAACCATTCAATATATTCATGCACAGTCATATACATTCTCCCCCTTTTTGTCAACAATAAAAAAGGTATTCAATTAATTTTTGAAATATAATGAGAAATTTATTAATATTTGTTTGAGATAATATCACTTTCTCATATCAATTTTTATAATAGAATGAAAAGGTTGTTAAGATTTGTTTGAGATAATTTGACCTTCTCATGTTAATTTTGATAATCTAATTAAAATCCATCTTGATTAGCATTGTACAAGTGAAATTATCATTGTAAAGCATTGCAGAAGCACAATTCATACACAGAAAAAATATTAAAAAATGCTTTCATTTCATTTATAGAATTTTCAATACAAGTTACAAAATGTTGAAGCAAAGATATAATCTATTCACTATCACTAGGGACATCTACCTTAGTGCTAGTGGATGGTCCAAAAGGTGGTCCAAAGGATGGCATAGATGCTATGGGATCTACATATTGAGGCTCAGAATCTTGGGGCCTAAGATATGGTCCAGGCTGCCTAGGGTGTGCAGACTGACCAGGATAGGGTGTAGGTGCAGGTATGGGCTGAGGCCTAGGAGCAGCAAAGGATGAAATGACAGTAGAGGAAAGTTGCATAAGTTCTGCCCACACAGAATTAAGCTCCTCTTCTAGCTTCTTGATCCCTGTGTTGATTGCAATTCATTCAGAAGCCTGGGCATTAGCAAATGCTTCAGCTGACCCCCTGAGTCTACCAAACTCATATCTGAGTATCCCAATGCCTCTGGTGTAGTCCTCTTCCATCTTTTTACCTTGTTCCATAGAGCCCATTCGGTAGCTTACCTCTCTAAGTTCTATCCTGAACTCTTCAATACTCTAATCAACTGATTTTTTAATGCTTTCAGTGGTAGACTTGAGAGTATCAGATATGGGCTGTAGGTCAAAATGTAGTGGAGGTCTAGTGGACTCATGTAAATCAACTCTGGATCTCAGTTCTTTGACCTCACCACCAATCTGATCCAATCTAGCATTAACTGACTGGCGAAGCTTGCCAAACATAGTAGTCATGTAGCCAGTCAGGGTGTCTATCAATGACCTCATCTGCTGTGCAATGTAGTCCTGAGTCACTGAAACTCCTGATCTATCAATGGATGGTCCCTGTGTAGATGATCCTGGAGCAGAAGGAGCAGTGGAACAACTGGAGAGGCTGGTGATGGTGAGAATCTGGGACTCCCATACTCAGTGTGCACAGTCTCCTCAGTACCATATATAGAACGCTCAATGATAATAGGCTCAGCAATCGGCTCAAAAGCAATAACAGGCACATCAAGAATAGGCTCTGAAGCAGTAGTATTAGTAGGCTCAAGTGTAGGAGGTGTAGTAGTAATCTCTTTAGGTATCTCCTCACTGTCATCCTCACTTCTGCTAGAAGCTTCTATAGCTCTTACTTCAGATCCTTTCTTTTTCCAAACTCCTCCACTTAAGTGATAACCCATTTGAAGAAAAGACTTGGAGGAATATGTGTCTGTGTGATGTAGGGGTTTTCCATCTTCCCCTTCTAAATTGACTCTTGAGGCTTGAAATAGTAGTGTAAGCACCATTCCATTTGGCCAGCATGTTTTAACTTTTCTTACTGCCTCTTTCATTTGCATCAACATTATGTAGGGTAAATTGAGGGCCTCCCCCTCAATTATATGCTCCATGATGGGTTTTTTAAGGATCATCTTGCATGTATGAACATTGGATTTCAAAAATTTGCACAAGAAAAAACCCTTATCCGCTAAAAACCCTAATCCCAAAATCCCCTTATTCATATACAACTAATACGTCACTAATAAGGTTTATGAAAAATACCAGGAATTCTATTTTCCACTCCTTTTCACTAGGCTCACAAGTGCAAGCCCTCCAACGATGATTCACACAGGAATTAACCCAAGGAAGAACTCCTACTTTAGTTGCTTGCTTGACTAGGACTCTTCTTGACAGCCATCTGGAATTTGATCTTTGTAAGACACCCTACCCTCTTGTAGGGCACTCTGAATGCTCTCCAAAACCACTCTTGGATTTGGGATTGCCCTCCTATAGGACACCCTAGTCTTATGTCTCAAATCCTAAGACTTGTCATAGTAAGAACAACCTTGTCTTAAGGATACAAGGTTTGTCTTAAGGAGGGAGGGAGAAAAACACTCAGAATAAACTATGGTGCAAATAAGATATCAGAAACTCATTCCACTGCTCCCTATTTATAGACTCATAAGGGGCGTGTGATAAGCCCAGTCACCAACTTATCAGATATGTGTTTTCAAGATCGAAGAGAAATTATCTGGCTTGAGAACACATATCCATATGTAACTTCATGGATCATGAGCCATATCTGCATCTCCTCCTTTTCCAGACTTAATCCACACTTGCCACATGGCAATTATCGGTCCCAGGGAAGCCAAGAGGTGTCACCTTAGTCTCCAAGCATCAGAAAGAATGAAGAGTCTTGACAGCAGAAGGACTCTACTTCAGAACCGTGTGCCACTTGAAGAGTTGCGACTCTTCATGTGCGCGCACGCTTCATCCAAATTCCATGCCAAATTCAAAATGTTTTGCCCGGTCCATAAGTCCTAGGAGGCATGGGGATATGTGCCAAGAGGAGTCCATATGAAATCGGCAAGGGAATTTCATCTGCAGAAGGACTCTTGGTCCTTTCTGCGCTCCATTCTTCTTGGCGCGCGCACATATGCGCCTAAGAGTCCATGCCGACTTGGACTCCAGTCCAAGTGGCATTACATGTCCAAAATTAGTCAGATAAAATCTGACATAGGCTGCCTTAATTAAGATATGTCCTAATCTAAGTTTCATTTAAATTGATTAATCAATTTAGGCAAGCAACTGGACCTAAATAGACTTGAGTTAGGAATTAGGTTAGCCTACACATGCTAGTGTGCAATATAGCTAACCAATTAGGATGCGATGACCCTAATTAAATTATGAATGACTTTCTTGGTCAACTCCCTAACGTGTATGACCCTTTGGATTCCACATATAGCCAGCAGTAGGTTTAGGTTTAAATCAATTCGAACCGATGGAACCCAATTGACCTAATTAGGTCAAATTGAGCTGACCTAAGTTGCCAATTCGAACTATCCACCAAATTGACTCATGAAACCAATCCAATTGGTTCATGAATACCTACAAGACATGATTGACGTCTAGCAATGTGTCATGCTTACCCGGAAGATAAGGAATTTGGTAAAAAGTATCAAAATACCCTTCAGTAGAAAGTTACCATGCAATTCAATCTTTCGATCTCCCATTATCCTGATTATGTGATGGGTATGGATAAATGTCAAACCCTAGCACTTAGTCATTTCGAATTTCAATTCGATAATGAGGACTCTACTCATGACTGACTAGAAACACTTCTAACCTCATCAAGCTTTGATCAAAGACTCCTTGAGTCGTCAATTGAAAAGATCACTTGGGATAACAATTCCTCTTACCAGGAATGATCGATTCCTTGTTGGTCCACTCATATCCTTCTTACACCTTTCACCATATCCGAGAACACCCCGTACATGACTTAATGTCATGAATGGGTATGAACCAAAATATGGCTTAGTGTGCACAAGGAACCATGGTGACCTTAGGTCTAAAGATCACATGCACAACTCCAACTTTGAGATCTATCTTTTGACAAGTAGTAAGACTTCCATAAGATAGTCTTGATGCGGATCAGTTCAGTGAACTCATACCCTAATGAGCACCTTTATCCTTGTATTAGTGTCTCTACATAAGTGGCTGTGAGACCAACCACCCTCTCAACTGAGCATACATACAATAAGCTAGTCTTTTTGGACTTATCGATCCCCGAATCGATGGTCCATCGACTAAGAACATTTTAGATTAGGGTTTATAGGAACTTTGATATCACTATTATGATTTCCATCATAACCCTTATTCCATTTGTCCTAACCTATGAAGTTCATCATAATCTATAAATAAGACAGCAGTATGATGAAACAAAATGCCTTTATTAAAATGATGATGCCAAACAAGAGTTGGAAGATTACAAAAATACCCTTACAAAGATTGGCTTTTAGGGCACGTTTCTTTCAATCTCCCACTTTCACTAAAACCAATCATCCTTGTACTTTACACCCATACAATCTAAGTGGTGATCAACTTGCTGCTAAGATAGTGCTTTAGTGAATGGATCTGCTATATTGTTCTTAGTACAACTCACTCGATGATAACATCTTGTCTTTCTATGATTTCTTGAATGAGATGGAACTGTCTTAGGATATGCTCGGACTTATGATAAGACCTCGGTTCCTTTGACTGTGCAACAGCTCCAGTGTTATCATAGTATAATGGCACTGGCTGTTGTATTTTAGGAACCATACCTAATTTCATGATGAATTTCTTCATCCAGACAGCTTCCTTTGTGGCTTCACTTGCAGCTATGTATTCTGTCTCAATGACTGAGTTAGCTACGGTTGGCTGCTTTGTACTCTTCCAACTTATTGCACACCATATAGGGTGAAGACATACCCTGATATGAATTTGCTATCATCTGGATCTGATTGAAAACTAGAATCCGTGTATCCTTTTAGTTTCAACTTTGATCCTCCTATACAAGAAAAATATCTTTAGTCCTTCTCAGGTACTTAAGAATATTTTTCATAACTTTCCAATGATCCTCATCTGGATCTGCCTGGAATCTGCTTACTATGCCTAAGGTATAAGCAACATTAGGCCTGGTACACAACATGGCATACATAATTGATCCTGTAGCCGAAGCATAAGGAATCATAGTCATCCTTTCTTTTTCTTCTGATGTCTTTGGAGACATTTTCTTAGAGAGATGTATGCCTTGACTCATAGGTAAGTAACCCCTTTTACTTCCATCCATGTTGAATCTCTTCAAACTAAGTCAATGTACCTAGATTGGGATAAGCTTAGCATCCTTTTAGATCTATTTCTATAGATCCTTATACCCAATATATAGGATGCCTCTCCCAAATCCTTGATAGAAAACTTTGATGATAGCCAAGTTTTAACCGATTGTAATATTGGGATATCATTCCCAATGATTAGTATGTCATCGACATACAAGACCAAGAAAACAAGTACACTCCCACTTGTCTTCTTATACACACATGGTTCATCCACATTTTTGACAAAACCAAATTTCTTGATTGTTTCATCAAAGTGAATGTCCCAACTCCTCGATGCTTGCTTTAATCCATAAATGGACTTCTTTAGCTTGCATACTTGGTTTGGTCTCCCACTTGAGACAAAACCCTCTAGCTGTGTCATATAGACTTTTTCCTCAAGATTTCCATTGAGGAAAGTAGTCTTTACATCCATTTGCCAGATTTTATAATCATGGTATGCTGCTATGGCAAGCATTATCCGAATGGACTTGAGCATGGCTACTGGAGAAAAGGTTTCATCATAGTCTATGCCATGTTTTTGTCTAAAATCTTTTGCCACTAGCCTAGCCTTGTAGGTTTCCACTTGACCATCTGCTCCTATCTTCTTCTTGAAGACCCATTTACACCCTATTGGGTTAATTCCTTCAGGTGGATCTACCAAGGTCCAAACCTGATTGGAATACATGGAGTCCATTTCAGACTTCAGGGCACTTAGCCATTTGTCAGTCTTTTCTCTCGACAGCTTCCGAATAGGTCATAGGATCATCATCTTGAATGAAACTGGCCTCATTATCATCCCCGATGACAAAACCATATCTAAGAGGTGCTCCCCGTACCCTCTCTGACCTTCGAAGAGGAGGTGTGTATTGTGGCTGTTCTTGGTCTACAAGAACTTCTAGTTGATGAATTTGACTTGAAGACTCTTCAGGTTGTTGGTTTTGTTCTTCACTTAATTCAAGTGAAGAATGACTACTTCTTTCTTGGATAAATTCTTGCTCCAAGAATATAGCATATCTACTAACAAATACCTTTTGTTCAGTAGTATTATAAAAGAGATATCCAACACCCTCTTTAGGATAACCAACGAACCTACATTTGTCAGCCCTAGCACTTAACTATGTCCAAAATTATTCTTGACATAAGCATAGCAACCCCAAATCTTTAAGTACTTAAGATTTGGTCTTTTGCCATCCCATAACTCATATGGAGTGCTAATCACTGACTTAGATGGTATCCTGTTCAAAATATAGGCAGCAGTCTCCAAGGCATGTCCCTAGAAGAAAATGGGAAGATCTATGAAGCTCATCGTGGACCTCACCATGTCTGACAAGGTGCGATTTCTCCTTTCTGCCACACCATTTAATTGGGGTATATAAGGAGGGGTCCATTCAGAGATTATGCCTTTGTCCTTGAGATGGTTTAGAAACTCACTAGACAAGTATTCACCTCCTCAATCAGAATGAAGAGTTTTAATACTATGTCCAGTTTGTTTTTCAACCATACTTTGATATTCTTTAAACTTATCAAAGGCTTCAGACTTGTGTTTTATTAGATATACATGACCAAACCTAGATAAGTCATCAATAAAAGTGATGAAGTAAGAATATCCACCTCTTGCTTAAGTTATCATGGGTCCACATACATCAGTATGTACAAGACCTAATAACTCAGTTGCCCTGTCTCCATGTCTAATGAATGGAGACTTGGTTATTTTTTTTTGAGGCAAGACTCACAAGTTCCTAATGATTGAAAATCTTAAGGGTCAAAGTAATTATCTTTGACTAACTTATTTATCCTTGACTCACTAATATGACCAAGCCGATAGTGCCAGAAAAAAATGACATTGACATTATTTCTCTTTCTCTTCTTGTCATCAATAAGTAATATTTCATCATTGAATTCCAAAGTCAAAAGACTATATTTATAAAATAACCATGTCCAAACATTTTGTTGTAATGAAAAATAGAGCAGCCACTGCTCTTTACATTTATCTCAAATCTTTGTTGTAATAACAAGGGTATTGATATAATGTTTCTTACAATGTCTGGAACATAGTAACATTCTTCCAATTTTAAAATATTACCCGAAGGTAATAACAGAAGATAGGTGCCCACAGCTTCAGCACATATGGCTTCTCCACTTGTGCCATATAATTTGAAGTCACCTTTCTTCAAACTTCTAATTCTGTGGAGTCCCTGTAAAGATTTATAGATATGAGATCCATATGCGGTATCCAATACCCATGAATTAGAAATGGAATCACTAAATGATAAATTAGTTTGTATCATGTACAAACCTTTAGATGCTCCACTTGCATCCAGCTTCACACTTGCAAGATATGTCTTACAATTCTTCTTCCAATGCCCTGGTTTGCTGCAATGAAAATAGGCTCCATCATTGACAGCCTTCTTGGCTTTCTTCTTCTTTTGGATGCTCCTTTTATGATTGAACTTTCTTTTCAAACCCTTTTTCATTGCCCATTTCTTCTTCCCATCTATGAGAAGAAGATGAACTTTATCACCTTTTGAGTGGCTCTCTACTATCTTGAACATATTTAGCAGTTCAGGCAAAGATATATTCAGTTTGTTCATGTGATAGTTAAGAACAAACTGAGAGAAGAAATCTGGGAGTGATTACAGGATTAAATCCTGATTGAGTTCACCATCCATCACAAACCTTAATTGACCTAATCGGGTGATTAAGTCAATCATTTTTAATATATGGATTTGTACAGGTGAACCCTCACTCGTCCATGCACGGAACAACTACTTCGATATTTCGTATCGAGCAGCCCTACTTTGCTCTCCATATAGCTTCTTTAAATTGAGCAATATGGATTGAGGTTCCATACCTTCATGTTGCCTCTGGAGCTCGTTGCTCATCGAGGCTAACATAATGTACCTGATAGTTGTACTACCATTTTGCCATATTTTGTGTGTGGCAACTTCCTTCTCGGATGCATCCTCTTCAATTGGTCCAGGATCAGGAGAATCTAGAATATAAGAAAGCTTTTCCTGAGTCAAAACTATTCTTAGGTTCCTCAACCAGTCCACGTAATTGGGATCGGTTAACTTGTTAGCATCTAAGATGCCCCGAAGTGACAAATTTGAAGCCATAATTTATACCCTATATTTAAGTTAAAGAACTATATAAGCAAATCACTCAAGATGACATTCATAACTAGATAAGAACTTTATATCTAATTATGGCTCCCACTATTTTATTCGAATACCATAACCCTCAATTTATGGTAAGCGAGAAACTTTATTAGTTTTCTTAGTGGGGTTGAGATCCCAATTCCTCATGAGTATCTTATGTTACACAACAAACACTCATGAGTTCAAAGGTAGGACTTCCTTTCCAATTGCAACCCATGCAATTCTCAACAAATAAACTATCTTTAAGATACTTATAGTCTTGTGTTACACAACAAACTATAATGTCTTGTTTAGTCAGACCGTTTCATTTCTATATAGCCATGATTGAATAATGTTATCCTTGTGTTACACAACAAAGCAACAATTCCAAACATACTATAAAATACTAAGTGCACCAAGACAAATTTTATATCAAATCCTAGAGTAGGTCTTGTGTTACATAACAAACCTACTATAGTTTTGATATTAATTTGGCTTAGCATGAAGGAAGGCAAATTGTAGTATATTTAATCAATTAGCATTCCCAGATTAAGGTTTAGATATGACCAAATTGGCCAGGTAAGTGGAAGGGATGAGGGGATCCCCCCATTGCTTTCCTTAGACATCAATTGAATTGGCCAGGCAACGGAACCAATTAAAAAATCTCAATCCCTTTACCTTCCTAGAACCACTTGCCTAGACACCAATTGGCTAATCAAACGCTAAATGGTTTTGCATCATGATTAATTTGATCCTAGGACTAAATATGATTTTAATGAGGGCTTTGATGGTCTCATACACATCCTAAATAATCATGTTATCATATGAATAACAACAAGTATAACAACTGCATATCAACCTTAATATGCATAGCATTGCATGATTACACATCAAGCATATTTACCTTAATATGCATATCATAGCATGATTATTTAATACACCGTTCACCTCACTTGTTCATGAGATATGGCCACAGCGGTACCCCTACATGCCATAGGAGATCCATTGAATGGAAAGAGAGGGCCTTTAAACCCTACTTGACGCCTTTGACCGGACAGCTATGGTGATTAACCCAATCCAAAGCAGTTACTAGGATAAGACATGTTATTAAGATGTATTTGATTAGCAATATGCATAATATCATATTGAAACAATAACATGCTCTTTTCATGATAATATTTACTATCATACATAGATTAGGGTTTAAGAATAACAGCATCTAATCCAATGGCAAACATCATACTATGATTATTTTTCATAACCTTACAGCATTCAACTGAACCCTAATTAATGGCATGCATAAAAAAACCATGATCAAACTAGCTATCTAATAAGAATTTGATCATACAAATGACAATTAATTGACTGAATTAAGGGTTGCTTTGATACCATTGATGGGTTTCTTAAGGATCATCTTGCATGTATGAACATTGGATTTCAAAAATTTGCACAAGAAAAAACCCTTATCCACTAGAAACCCTAATCCCAAGATCCCCTTATTTATATACAACTAATATGTCACTAATCATGTTTATGAAAAATACTTGAAATGTTGTTTTTCACTCCTTTCCACTAGGCTCACAAGTGCTAGCCCTCCAACGGTGATCCACATAGGAATTGACCCAAGGAAGAACTCCTACTTTAGTTGCTTGCTTGATTAGGACTCTTCTTGACAGCCTTCTGGACTTTGATCTTTGTAGGACTCCCTACCCTCTTGTAGGGCACTCTGAATGCTCTCCTAAATCACTCTTGGATTTGGGATTGCCCTCCTATAGGACACTCTAGGCTTATGTCTCAAATCCTAAGACTTGTCCTAGTAAGAACACCTTTTCTTAAGGATACAAGGTTTGTCTTAAGGAGGAGGGAGGGAGAAAAACACTCATAATAAACTATGGTGGAAATCAGATATCAGAAACTCATTCCACCACCTCCTATTTATAGACTTATAAGGGGCGTGTGATAAGGCCAGTCACCAACTTATCAGATATGTGTTTTCAAGATTGAAGAGAAATTATCTGGCTTGAAAACACATATCCGATATGTAACTTCATGCATCATGAGCCATATTTGTGTCTCCTCCTTTTCTAGACTTAATCCACACTTGCCACATGGCAAGTACCGGTCCCAGGGAAGCCAAGAGGCATCACCTCAATCCCCAAGCATCGGAGAGAATGAAGGGTCATGACAGCAGAAGGACTCTGTTTCAGAACAGTGCACCACTTGAAGAGTTAAGACTCTTCATGTGCGCGCTTCATCCAACTTCCATGCCAAATTCAAAATATTTTGACCGGTCCATAATTCCTACGGGGCATTGGGATATGTGCCAAGAGGAGTCCAGATGAAATCGGCAAGGGAATTTCATCTGTAGAAGGACTCTTGGTCCTTTCTGTGCTCCATTCTTCTTGGCGCGCGCACATATGCACCCAAGAGTCCATGCCGACTTGGACTACAGTCCAAGTGGCATTACATGTCCAAAATTAGTCAGATAAAATCTGACATAGGCTGCCTTAATTAAGACATGTCCTAATCTAAGGTCCCTTTAAATTGATTAATCAATTTAGGCAAGCAACTGGACCTAAGTAGACTTGGGTTAGGAATTAGGTTAGCCTACACATGCTAGTATGCAATCTAGCTAACCAATTAGGATGCCATGACCCTAATTAAATTATGAATGACTTCCTTGGTCAACTTTCTAATGTGTGTGACCCTTTGGGTTCCACATCTAGCCAGTAGTAGGTTTAGGTTTAAACCAATTTGAACCGATCGAACCCGATTGACCTAATTAGGTCAAATTGAGCTGACCTAAGTTGCCAATTCGAACTATCTATTGAATTGACTTATGGAACCAATCCAATTGGTTTATGAATGCCTACAAGATATGATTGATATCTAGCAACATGTCATGCCTACTCGGAAGATGAGAAGTTTGATAAAAAGTACCAAAATATCCTTCAGTAGAAAGTTACCATGCAATTCAATCTTTCGATCTTTCATTATTCCGATTAAGTGATGAGTATGGATAAATGTTAAACCCTAGCACTTAGTCATTTCGAATATCAATTCGATAATGAGGACTCTGCTGATGATTGATTAGAAACCACTTCTAACCTCATCAAGCTTTGATCAAAGACTCCTTGAGTCGTCAATTAAAGAGATCACTTGGGATAACAATTCCTCTTACTAGGAATGATCGATTCCTTGTTAGTCCACTCATATCCTTCATACACCTTCCACTATATCCAAGAACACCCCGTACATGACTTAATGTCATGAATAAGTATGAACCAAAACATGGCTTAGTGTGTACAAGGAACCATGATGCCCTCAGGTATAAAGATCACATGCACAACTCTTACTTTGAGATCTATCTTTTGATAAGTGGTAAGACTTATATAAGATAGTCTCGGTGCAGATCAGTTCAGTGAACTCATATCCTAATAAGCACCTTTATCCTTGTATTAGTATCTCTACACAAGTGGCTATGAGACCAACCACCCTCTCAATTGAGCATACATAGGATAAGCTAGTCTTTCCAGACTTATCGATCCCTAAACCGATGGTCCATCGACTAGGAATATTTTAGATTAGGATTTATAGGAGCTTTGGTCTCACTGTTATGATTTCCATCATAACCCTAATTCCATTTGCCCTAACCTATGGAGTTCATCACAATCTATAAATAAGATACAGCAATATGATGAAACAAAATTCCTTTATTAAAATGATGATGTCAAACAAGAGTTGGAAGATTACAAAAATGCCCTTACAAAGATTGGCTTTTAGGATACTTTTCTTTCACTCTATAAAACACAAGTCCCTTTCACTGACCTAGTTGAATCTGCCTATTCTTGGAAGAAAAATTCGGCCAATGAAGTTATGTAGGACCCTCATTTCAAGTGATAAAGTGTTGGCCATCACATTTCCAACACCACTAATGTCAGCTCTATTTAGCACAGTCCTGAGGGTTTTCTTTGTCTTTTAGCACTAAGTGTCTTGCACCCTCGTTAGGCATTTCCAATAGGCTGCTTAGTCTTTCCTCAGTGATAATAACTCTTTTGCCTTTGATTGTGCTATGCTTCAAGTCTTATATTTTCATAAAAAGCTCTTACTAGGGTTGGATAAGTCAGTTCATTTAGGAAACAGAAAAAGCTCCACCCTAGTTCTTCAATTGAATCACCTATCCGTAACCCTATTTCTTTGAGAAATAAAAAGATTATTCTCCTACCACTTGTTACGAGGCGATTTGACATGGACATAACCTATCTCGGAAAAGGAGCTACAGCTATTGGTTCTCTTTCTTCAGTGATTTTCTGCTATTCTTCCCTTTCTACTACCTGAGTCGGCTCCTCTTGCCGATGTTTGGTTCTTCTTTCAGTTTCTGCTAAGGGAACAATCCTTTGAGTGTGTTTGTCGATAGCCCTCTTAGGTGCCATTGCAATCAAGGAAAGAATTAGAGAATTTGGAGCTTAAGGAAGTGGATTCCTGAAGTTTTGGAAGTAGTAACGAGTGGAGTGCTAGGGTTTAGAGAAAGAATGAAGAGCATAAAAGTTCGAAATAAGTTCTATGGCTCTATTAAAAAATAGTTTGCCCGACATCTGAGTCGACTCGGCAAACCCTAAATTGCTCAAGTCAGCTCGAGTAGAGCAAAAATAGAAACAACAGTAATTCGAGTCGACTCAACTTGAGCACAATTGATTGAGTCGACTCGAATAGAAACTCTCCATAAAAGTCAAAAAGGTTCAGAAATGAGAATTAATTTAAGTAAATCACATGGAAAGATGTTCAAAGATATTGAATTGATGTAGGAGGTTTTTTAGATATTTTTTTCTTAATTTTGAAGATATTAGATTAGAAAAATCTAAAAAGGATCACAAAGATCTAATTCTCCTCTAATCATTTTAAATCTATCTTAATTTAGTGACTTAGCAAAAATGTCAGCAAGTTAGTTTTCAGTTGGGATAAATTCTAACTCAATTTCACCATTCAAAACATGATCTCTAATAAAATGGTGTATAATTTATATGTGTTTAGTTCTTGAATGCTGAATTAGATTTTTTGTCAAATTTATAGTACTTGTGTTATCACATTTGATAAAAAATTTTGATTGTATAACACCAAAGTCTTCTAGTTGTTGTTTAATCCATAACACTTATGCATAACAACTCCCTATAGCAACATACTCTGCCTCAGCAGTGATAGTGCTACCAAGTTTTGTTTCTTACAGTGCCATGAGATTAAATTCACTCCTAGAATTGGCATGTGTCGTTGGTACTTTTTCTATCAATTTTACAACCAGCATAATCAGTATCAAAAAATCCAATTAAGTTCAATGAAGAATGCTTTGAAAACCATAGACCTAGATTGCTTGTTTCTTTTAGATATCTTATGATTTTTTTAACAGCAAACATATATGATTCTTTAGAAATAGATTGAAATCTAGTACATACACATATGCTAAACAAGATATCAGGTCTACTTGCAGTTAAGTATAATAATGATCCAATCATAGGTCGATAGATCTTTTGATCAATGTTGGATCCATCTCATCTTTATCCAATCTGCAAGTTGGGCTCATGGGTGCGTTCATTTGTTTGCTTGACTCCATACCAAACTTGTTGATAATCTCTTTGGTGTATTTGGCTTGGTTTATGAAGATTCCTTCCTTTGTTTGTTTCACTTGAAATCCAAGGAAATAGTTAAGTTCACCCATTAGGCTCATTTCAAATTCTCCCTATATCAACTTAGCAAATTCTCTACAAAGAGTTTCATTAGTTGCACCAAATATAATGTCATCAACATAAATTTGTACAACTAATATATCATTATTTTTCTTCTTAATGAAAAGAGTTTTATCAACATTTTTTCTTATAAAATCATTTTCAATTAAGAAGGTGCTAAGTCTATCATACTAGGCTCTAGGTACTTGTTTCAAACCATACAATGCCTTATTGAGTTTAAAAATATGATTTGGAAAAGCATGACTTTCAAAACCTGGTGATTGTTCTATAAAAACTTGTTCGGATATAAAACCATTCAAGAATGCACTTTTCACATCCATTTGAAAATGTTTGAAATTCATGTAGCAAGCAAATGCAAGAAATAACTAATAGCTTCTAGTCTTGCTACAGGTGCATAAATTTAATCAAAATATATACCTTCTTCTTGGTTATATCCCTTAGCCACTAATTTAGCTTTGTTTCTTACTACATTGCCTTGTTCATCTAACTTATTTCTATAGACCCATTTTGTTTCTATGATTGGATGGTCTGATGGTCTATCAACTAAGGTCCATACCTTATTTCTTTCAAACTAGTTTAATTTTTCATGCATGGCCATCATCCAGTTTGGGTCATTTTCAGCTTCTTCTAAGTTTTGGGGTTCAATTTATGATATAAAGGCTAGGTAATCATGTACCTCTCTATGTGATGATCTAGTCCTAATACCTTGTGAAGGATCACCAATGATTAAATATTTAGGATAAGAAGTTACATACCTCCATTCACTTGGTAGATCAGCATGATCCTTACTTACCGTTTCTTCTCCTTCTTGAATTGGTCTTTCTTGTATGCTCATGTCTTTCATTTTCTTTTGAAGTGTATCTGCATCATTGTCTATGCACTCTTCTTTCTTAGAAGGTGAGGGGTTAGTTTCATCAAAAATAACATGCATGGACTCTTCTACAGTAAGAGTTCTTTTGTTAAATACTCTATATGCTTTGCTATGTAATGAATAACTAAGAAAAATTGTTTCATCAGATTTAGCATCAAATTTTTCTAGATTATCCTTACCATTTTTAAGAACAAAGCATTTACATCCAAAAATATGAAAGAATTAATATTGGATTTCTTTTCATTCTAAAGCTCATATGGGATTTTCATTAAAATAGGACAAATCAAAATGCGGTTTAAAATATAACAAGCAGTGTTCACTGCTTCTGCCCAAAAGTACCTTGGAAGATTGCCTTCATATAATATTGTTTGGGCCATCTCTTCCAAAGTCCTATTTTTCCTTTCTATAATACCATTTTGTTGTGGTGTTCTAGGAGTGGTAAAGTTATGATCGATATCGTTTTCAGTACAATAATCATCAAAAAACTGATTTTCAAATTCCATGCCGTGATCACTCCTAATTGAAATTATTGAAAGATTTTCTGATTTGAAACTTTTTTATAAAATTTTTGAAAGACTTTAAAAGTTTTATCTTTATAAGCGATAAATAAAATCCAAATAAATCTAGAAAAATCATCTACTATCATGAGGGCATATTTTATACCACCTAGGCTTGTAGTCCTAGTTGTCCCAAATAAATCTATGTGAAGTAGCTCAAGGGATCTAGTAGTTGAAATCATATTTTTGGATTTAAAACTCCTCCAGTTTGTTTACCCATTTGGCATGCATCGCAAACATGATTAAGGTCTACTTTAAACTTAGGCATACCTCTGACTAGATTTTTGAAAATTAGCTTGGCAATTATATGCATGCTAGCATGGCCTAATCATCTATGCCAAAGTAAATAAGACTCCTTGGTCTTAGCATTCATTGCAACTAGACTGGGACTGCTAGACATGGCTAGATCATTAAAATCTATCATATAAATATTTCCAAGTCTATGTCCAATGAACTTATTGCTAGAATCAAAAGAGTTTGTTACAATACACATAGATGATTCAAAGACAATCTCAAAGCCTTTATCACATAATTGACTAATTCTTAATCAATTATGCTTCAACTTGTCTACTAGCAATACATTTTTAATAAAAGTGTAGGGGCTTATTTTGATCTTACCGATTCCGATTATTTTTTTCTTGCCATTATCTTCAAAAGTAACCATATCTCCTTCATTTCTAGGGTGATGAATTGATCTTTGTCACCCGTCATATGTTTTGAGCAGCTGTTATCCCGATACCATCTTTTCTTTAATTTCTGGACTATAAGACATTTCTGCAAAATAATCAAGGAGTTCTTTTATGTACCCAAGCTACCTTGGGTCCTTGCAGGTTAGCGAAGGTGGTTCCTTTGGGAACCCAAATCTTTCTTACTTTGTTTTTAATATTTCTAAAGACATTGCATTGAAAAGCTTTATGTCCTAACCCTTTACATGCATAACATACAACTCTAGAATTCTGAAAAGATGTAGATTTTGAAGTTCTAGAAGTTGATGCATGAGATGCAGATGTAAAATTCTTTGGTATAAAAGATTTTTTATTTGAATTCTTAGGTACATACATTGTAGGTCTAGAAATGGATGAAGAAGGATTTGATACAAAAGCTTTTTGAGATGTTGATTTTTGAACATAAGCTTTTGAAGTCATAAAAGTAGTAGCTGAAATTTTATTAGAGTTAGAAGAATTAAAATCGATTTTAGCTTTATTTCTAGAAATTATTTGATCTTTTAAGATCAACTCAAGCTTATTTGAAGATAAAGTAAGTTTTCAACTAGTGGCTTGAATTTTTCAACCTTTTTTCTTAAATCATTATTTTTAACAGTTAAAGCTTTGTTTTTGTCAAGACATGCATTATTCTCAATTTTCAAAGCTTTGTTCTTTTCAGAAAAGACATGTAACTCCTTTTGCAATAAATTATTCTTTTCTAAAATCTCTTCTTTTTCCTTTTGTAAAGAATCATTCATATTCTTTAAGGTTCTTATCTTTACTCTAGCCTTTTTAAATTTAGATAATAGATCATGAAAAGTAAAATTCAATTCATCAAAAGTAAATTCTAATTGAGGTTCGGGAGATATTATCTCATCTTCGAGACCCATAAGACATAAGTTAGCAATTTTCGTGATCTCTTCTTCTTCAGATGAAGTCGACTCCTTGCTGTCGCTCAATGTAGCAACCATCACTTTCTTTTAATTTTTCTTGAAAGTTTTCTTTAATAAAGGATAGTCGAGATGAATGTACCATGATTTCTTACATTCGTAGCATGTGGGCACTTGTTCCTTTTCTTTCTCTTGATCCTTGTCCTTGTCCTTACTGTATTCCCCTTTCTTGTAGAGTTTTTTATAGTATTTTCTTTTCTTCTTTCCCATAAATCTTATAAATCTCCTCATGACCATTGTGATATCTTTATCTTTTAGATCATCTTCAGAGGAGAAGCAGTCATCTTCCAATTCCTCATCTTGATTCTTTGAGTCCAGTACATCTTTGAAGGCAATTGTTTTATTTTTCTTCTGATCATCTTCAGTTCGGTGCTGCATGGTCAATTCTTGAGTGATGAGTGCCAGTTTTACAGCCAAGGGTGAACCATGTTGCCTTTCTACGATCTTCCTACCAATGTCCTCACGTACTAACTTTGAGGCTTGCTCCCATGACATCAAGCAAATGCCCAGTCCCAGAACACCAACCAGCAAATCCATCAGATAATTAGATAAACTGATCGAAGCTACCAGATACATGTTTCTCGAAACTAATTGGCTTCGAGTTGTAATCAAAACCCTCCTGTCTAGGTCTCCCGCAAACAGAGGAACTTGTAGTGTTGCCCAAAAAAACAAGTCCTTGGCCCAATGGAAATGAAAGCTATACTGTATCTGTTGAACCTGCTGCGTTCTTTCAGGCTCCCGTGAAGAAAAGAATACTCATATTTATAGGGTGGGGATAGCTTAGAAAATTAGGCATGCATTGCTCATTGTCCTGTCATCGTCATCCCATTAGACAATCCAAATTTTCAGCAAGAAAATTAGGTGCATAAGTGTTAACTTTGAAAGGCAAAACCAATAGCATTGGTATCTGCCCCAACTGGCCTTCTAGTTTAATGGCCATTGTTCGACACTAGGATTGATTTAGGAAGCACTAAAAACAGGTTAAAATCTGTCAAACTTGATCTTCTAGATGTGAACACTAACTTATAGATGCCAATGATGTTATTTATATTATATAAAATAATATTTATTTTAAAAAAGAAAGTTTGAAAATATTTTTTTCGTGATATGTGTAAAACAAATATTTTTGATGTGATAAATAATTTTAAAATTAAAATAGAATCTGGTTTATGAGATGGTAAAACTACTATCCTAAAGAAGTCTTCGATCCCTTCTCTTGTGAAGATCTGAACCATACACCCTCCTCCAAGGTACAACCTGGAAGTCAAGTATTCTAATGCTCATCGATGGTACGATCTTGATCAGATACCTATCAAATTCATCTTTAGCCTAAATAAAAAATATTTAAGAAATTTGAGTGAGAGAGTGTGTTTAAATGGAAAAAGAGGGAAAGAAATTTAAAAAATTTTGGATGGATTAGAAAACTAGGGAAAACACCTATTTATTAGCTCAAAAATTCCTAAAAACCCCCAAAAGCCCCCCCCCCCAACTAACCATTGAAAAATCATTAAAATAAAATAAGTGAAAAATAACACTCAAAATGTTCAAAATGCTCAAATGCACTAAAAAATAATAATAATAAAAGGCCAACTGGCATTCGCACAAAGCGCTCACGAAATACTCGCACGCAGAGCTAGCACGAGCATGTGGGGTTAAAGGAGTTTTGAAACTCCCGAGAAAAGACAACAATCCCCTACAAGTTTCAAAACTCATATAAAATATTTAAATTTAGTAAATAATTTAAATAATAAAAACTTTGGATTTTTATTGTACTTATTACAAGTACTTTCTAGGTTTGAAGATGCATTTAGTATAAAAATATACATAGTGTAAAGACAAAGTAATCATAATAAGGGATAGTATTATCTAGACCATGCACTTGCCTTGATTTTCATAAGAGTAATTAAGGATTGATTCAATAGTCGCGGCCTCATGACTACTTTTATTATGATAGATTTTTCAAGAATTCGTGTAATGAAATCGTACATCGCTGAACTTATAGTCTAGATCTATTAAGAGCTATGTTCAACCTAACTATTACATATAGAGCACTACACCATAGGGATGGGTTGGAGAACAACTCCTAGAAACGGTGCTCTCGACATCATCTTAGAGATCATTTTTCTTTGAACCTTAACTATGAAATCTCTAATTATAAAGGTAAGGCTCCACTCTGGTGACTAATAAATGGACTTAAGCCCCATCCCCCTTAATGACTCAAATATCGAGGTCTTTAGAAGATCTTTAATCAAAAGATTAGATATATTATTTCTTAATCTTATATAATGAAATGATATCATATCTTTTATTTTATTTTTCATAATTTTGTATCTGATTATGATAATTTATTTATCTTTGTATTTGATGTATGCTGATTTAACAAATCTATTAGAGCTATATAATCATAATTTATTGCTATTACAGTTATTCTTAATGGAAGAATCTTAATATCACTAATTAAGTCTTTTAGCCACTATGCTTCAGTGCAAGTATGTTGACTCCGATCTTGATTTTGATGAATAATAAAATATTTGAGTATATATAAGGTACTAATATTTTGTTAAAGTTATGAGATTAATGTTTCAAGTACCCTTCAAATCTATTAGAAGGTAAACCAAAGGATCAACCCTTAGGCATGTTAATTATACTTTTTTGGATGTCTTCACAAGTTGAAAAGCCAAGAAAACCTTGAATTATTAAATGTTTGAAGGTTGGAATGGAAGATATCAAGTCAAAGGCTCAAAATTCAGAGTTTGACATGCATTTTTCAAGTGGCATACTCAAGGAAGTTAAGTATCAACCCTTAGAAAAGACTCAGAAAATCAGGAGGCTTAGCACACAAAGTTTCAGCTAGCATGCTCAAGTCTCGATACTTGAAAAATAAATATTGACTCAAGGTATCAACTCACAGGTCAGCTCAAGCCCTAAGTATCGATTCCATAAGAAATAATAGATAATATATTTTTGGTGCAGACCCAAGTGTCGATACTTGAACCTTAAGTGTCGACTTAAGGATCGACTCATGCTTCAAGTATCGATGTCCTAGGATAACTTCAGGGAACAATATTTTTTAGAGCATCCTAAGTATCGATACCTGGTTTTCAAGTGTCGACACAAGGTATCGACTCATAAACTGAAATATTGATATTTACAATTCTGACAACATAGTAACAGCTATATTTTCTGAACTACAGAAATTAGTACAAAGCTTCAACATCTAGTTTTCACTCTTAACGTCCATGAATGAATTTTTGAAGGTTCTAAACATATTTATTCCTCACCAAACTCATTGAAGAAGTAAGAGAATTCTAGAGAAAGTCAAGTGCTTCCAAGATAATCTTCTAAGAGCTAATTTTCAAAAAGAAAAATCATTGTTCTTAAAGAGTGTGCATTCAATTCTCAACAACCAGTAATCATTGCAATCAATAGAGTCTTTCAATTAAAGAAGACAACTCAAAGATTCTACTATGAGATTTATCAACTTTTCTTTTTCTCTTTTAAAGAGATTTTTGAAGGATTACAGTTGTGCGGTGGAAGACTGGATTTCAAAAACTTTAAACCTTGAAATCTAGTTAACCGAAATCCTAGATCTAGGACCCCTTGATTGTGACAATTAACAAGGCAATATATTAGGATATAGAAGAATATCTATAATGCTAAAATCCTTTATTTCACTAGGTACATATGTGTATGCCCTCCAGAGATGATCCACACAAAAACTGGATTAAAAAAGTACTCCTATTTCTTACTTGTTTATTAGAAACTCCTCCCAACAGCCTTTCTTCCTTCGATAGCCTTTCCTCTCTTCTAGGATCTTTTATCTTCCAAAAAGCACTTCAAAACCTCCAAAATCTTTTTTACTATCATATTATCCTTTTTAATACTTTTCCTAAGTCCTTATCTTAAAATGATAGACTTGTCTTTAAAATAAAAGACTTGTCCTAATAAGAGAAGGAAGAGAGTTGTCAGGACAAACTTTGAATGCCTCGATCTCTTTCATCGAAGCCTTTCAATAGGAGGAGAGAAGGTCCCAATCATACCCCTTTCTCAACCCTTAATATGATATTCAACATATCAAGTTTCTTCAAGCAAAAGGAGTCTCATGGAAGAAAGATATGATGAAACACCGTAAATATATGGCATTTCATAAAAACTTTGTGCCAAGAGTTGCTTTTCACAACTCTTCAGGAAAATTATGATAAATCAATCTTTAATTAAATGATTAAAGACCTAGTCTACTTTCTAATAGGCATATAAATGAATGTGGCTTATCTGATAAAAGGTGATCAGGTAACAGAAGGACTCTTGTCCATTCCAGATGCCATATCATTTTATATGCCAAAAAATATTCATGCCAACTTTGAATTGTCATCCACTTTTAAAATATTTTGACCAATCAACCTTATCCAATTAGGCATGGAATGAAGAGAGGAGGGGCTAGACTCTATCGAAAAAAGTGATTAATTTGCAAAAAGACTCTTGGTCCTTTTACATGCTCATTTTGTGCTCATGCCAATATTGGTGCTAAGAGTCCTAAGCCTTTGGGACTCTTGGTTTTAGGCATGGATAAGGATTATAAATTCTAGATAAAATTCAATTTGGATGCCCCACTTAAGGCTCTACCCAATTTAAGTTTCATTCAAAATAATTAGCCCATATAGCAAGCATTTAAATCCAATCCAATTAGGTTAGGAGTTAATCTAGCCAACATATGCTAGTAGCTAGCCAATTAGGATCCTATCATCCTAATAAAAATAAAATTAACTATTTTATTCAATTTCTTAATATGTGTGATCCTTTGAACTCCTCATCTAGCCAGTAGTAGGTCTAGGTTCATGTCGATTTAGTTTAATTAGAAATCAACTAGTCGAATTAGGTTAAATCGAGCTAATCCTAGTTACCAATTTGAACCATCTTTCAAATTAACATATGAATTCAATTAATTTAATTCATAAAAACCTACAAGACATGATTGACATCTAGCAACGTGTCATGCCTACCTAGGAGATAAGAAATTTGATAAAAATTATTAAAATATTCTTTTGTGATAAGTTATCATGCAATTCAATCCTTCAATCTCACTTTATCCTGAATAAATGATGGATATGAAAAATTATCAAACTCTAACACTTTATTTATTCAAATCTTGAACACTAATGAAGACTCGATCGATAAAAGATTAGAAACCTTTTTTCTAATTTTATCTTGCTTTGATTAAAGACTTCTTGAGTTATCATTTGATGAGATTACATGGAATAAATACCTCTCTTACTAGGAGTGATCGATTCCTTATTGACCTACTCATAACCATCATACACAGTTTACCATATCTATAAATGTTGCTGCCAAGATCATCATGGCCTGTAGCTCCGACATGTTATCGATGCATCGGGCTCCCGTGGGGGGCGCTCGTCTCTCTCCTTGCCGGTCGACTCCTTGGTCAAACTACCCTGCCAAAAAGAGGAGACCCGGACCAAGGATTCCGATGGGGACACTCCGACGATCAAGTCAAATGGGGACAATCAAGGAGAATAGAACCTCTATGACGGAGAGCTTGGGGACTCTCCACGTGAGGGTGAAAGAAAAGAATTTAGATGTGAAGACAAGGAGGAGATGGAATTAGGAAGCTTCGAAAGTTCTCTTGGCTAGCTTCTTGCCTGTTTGCTCCCTGTTCTCACTTGCTTATCCCTTTTTCCTTTGCTCTTCCTTGCTTCTCTTTGATCTTATGTACCTGGGGTGGCCCAGATTGGATTCGAGGCTTTGTCCAGATGTCACTTTCCTTGCTCCATCTCCGAGAGGGGTCATCCGTTGCCTGTGGTCTCCCTCCAGTCGGATCGGTTATTCGGAGGAGCTTCTCCTATTAGGGAAGTTTACCGGCAGGGTGCAGGTCTTATCCCTTTGACAGTGCAGTTCCCCGTGGGAGGGGCGAGCGCTGCATCATTGAGCCCGTGCCATGGTGGGATTTTCTATTCCTGGAGGTACCGTCGGAGTGTTGCATGGCCCTAGGGCCTTAATGGAATACTCCTTTTGGAGGAGGTTCATGTTTCGTGTCACGAGGGTCGAAGCCCCCGGTTGCACGACCGTCGATGTAGCAGCTTGCTACAGGGCCCAGAGCCTGGTGGAGCACATACTTGTAGAGCCTGCCAGTGGCGTGTTGTAGAGCTTGAATTTATGGCAAGGTGTGTGACACCTCCAAGAGGTTACGGGTGGCTAGGCTCCTTCTCACCATGATTTGAATTTTTGTTGGTCCTTCCTTCTCTCGCAATTGGCGAGAATATCGGCTTACACGAGGCGCGGGTGAGTCCCGCTTTGAGAACTCTGCCTCAAAACTTGCCTCGGTAGCATGAACACGACCCCGACTGGAAGCTGGCCTCAGATGGAGGGCTCACCTTATAAGCACGACCCCGGGTATGAGCTGACCTCGACAAGAGGCCTTGCCATGGCATCATGAGCATGACCCCAGTCAGGAGCTGGCCTCAGATGGAGGGCTCGTCTTATGAGTATGACCCCGGCTAGGAGTTGATTCGATAGGAGGGCTCGCCTTGACAGCATAAGCATGATCCCGACCAATAGTTGGCCTTTGACGGAGGGATCGCCCTATGAGCACGACCCCAGCTGGGAGCTGACCTCGATAGGAGGGCTCACCTTGGCAGCATTAGCATGACCCTGACCGGGAGCTAGCCTCAGGTGGAGGGCTCACCTTATGAGCACAACCCCGGTTGAGAGCTGACCTCGGTAGGAGGGCTTACCTTGATAGCATGAGCATGACCCCAACTGGGAGCTGGCCTCAAACGGAGGCTCATCCTATGAGCACGACCTCGGCTGGGAGCTGACCTCAATAGGAGGGCTCATCTTGGCTGCATGAGCATGACCCCGGCCAGGAGCTGGCCTCAGATAGAGGGCTCACCTTATGAGCATGACCCCGACTGGAAGCTGACCTCGATAGGAGGATCGCCTTGATAGCATGAGCACGATCCCGACCGGGAGCTGGCCTCAGACGGAGGGCTCTCTCTATAAGCACGACCTTGGCTAGGAGATGACCTCGGCAGGAGGGCTCGTATTGGTAGCATGAGCATGACCCTGTCTGAAAGCTGGCCTCAAACGGAGGGCTCGCCCTATAAGCATGACCCCGGTTGGGAGCTGACCTCAGTAGGAAGGCTCACCTTGGCTCATTATTTGGCCATCATGTCTAGATGGCGGGTGTTTTGCCAGTGCAACCACCAGCAAGGGCTCCATGTCAATGGATGTGCCACATTAGATGCCCCCCACTTTCGAGCCTAGAAGATGAAGCGGTGCTCAGGGTGATGGGAATAATGATCATGCTGACATGGAGGGGCGCACCTTCTGTGCCATCAATGCCTTGTGCATCATTGCTTCGGAGACCATGCTCCCATGCCCTACAGGGTGTTTCCATGTCACCCCTCATTAAAAGGGGCCATAATTGCTGTGCTGAGCCTGAAAGAGTTGCCTTCGAATCGAAGCACTGCTCCCAATGGATCCTGATGTGTGCATGTTTTGGCTGGCTCAAGATGAGTCATGGTGCATGTCTTTGACTGGTATGAGGCGACGAGGCTTTGGGTCATTTTGAAAGGGACTTGTCCTTTTGTTTTTTAAGGGTTTTCGAATGGCCAGGACAAGGTTCTTCCTGTAGAGTGATCTTCTTCCACTTCTTTGAGCAAGGTCACAGGGTTTCAATAGGTTAGGCTCTCTTTTGCCCTCTCTGTGCCTCTGGCTCTTCTCCTTCAGTCTGCACCTGAGGAGCACCCTTGTTAGGGCTTCTAGGTTCCTTTCTCTTCTTTGTTTCTTTCTCCATTACTTATGATGAGTTCTTCCTACAAAGGGCACCACCCTTAGGGTTTCTTCGATGGTGCGGGGCCCTCTCAGTCGAGGCCTTCTTCCTCGGATAGCGAGGAGGAGGAAGTCCCGGTTGTGTTTTGCAAAGATCCCTGCTGGACGGGGATTATTATTGGACCCCCTATGGTTTTGCTCCACCTGCTCCTTCCTCTAGGGAGTCATGCAGCCCCACCGACATTGTTTTGATGATGATCGACGGGGATCTCCTCCACGTTTGAAGGTCGTTTGGGGTCCCCGACTCCGTCTGGCTCTCCATTCCTAGACCGGGGGATTGGGTCACTATAGGCTCATGTGTGGCACACCCAAAGCCCAGAGATGCCATACAGGTTTAGAAGCTTGAGGTTTATAAGTTTCCAAGGCCCTGAGTCCTGTTGGGTCAGGGCTTGACCCAAGGTTGAGAGAACATGTGAGACATGGATGTACATGGGCTTGGATTTGAGTATTTTTTTAATGACTTGTTTGGAAGAGTTTTTTGAGAGATTATATTATAATCCATTTGGGTTATGGGATTGGGTCTAGGTGTAGCCGGCTACCCCCTTAGGTGTGAAAGGGGAGTAGTTGGTTTGGTGGTTAGTCGGTTGGACGATTGGCTGGTGAGGACACCAGAGCTAGGAAGAGACGTCAGAACCCTCCAAGCTCATTATGGATCACCAATTAATAGTTATTCTATTTTAATTTCTACTTGAGTCCTGTAAATAAAATTAGTTTTTTTTGCTTTGCAAATTGGTCAAATTGAGTCTTATACTTTAATTAGTCAAGGGATTCTAAGTTAGCCAAGGTTCAAGTCCAATTCATTATGCCATGTCATCATGCCACATCATCACCTTATGCCACATCACCATGTTATGGAGCCTTATCACCCGCCACTTGAAGTAGTATGCCTCATCACATCACTTTGGATGGCCAACTCAATGTCAAAAATTGAGTCTTATACTTTAATTAGTCAAGGGATTCTAAGTTAGCCAAGGTTCAAGTCCAATTCATTATGCCATGTCATCATGCCACATCATCACCTTATGCCACATCACCATGTTATGGAGCCTTATCACCCGCCACTTGAAGTAGTATGCCTCATCACATCCTTTGGATAGCCAACTCAATGTCAAAAGAAGGTTGTCTTTTATTTCCATCAAGACATTCAGACATCCAGACATCCAGATATCCAAACATTCAGACATTCAGACATCCAGACATCCAGACATTGAGATATTTAAACAATATTTAAAGTCCAAGATTATCCAAAAGGGAGGAAAAGAGGGCGCCTTATTTTGTAGCTCATTTGAAAGCATTTAAGAGAAGTAAAGTAGGACTCTCATCTCTTTAGCACCTCCTCTCATTCTTATTTTGTCACCCATATGAAGAGGAGCGCCTCCTCTTATCCATTCAAAATTCAAGCCATTTCTATCCAAGTCCCAAGATGTTGACCCCTTGAATGATTTTGATGATAACAAAATATTGGAGCATGCATTTCTTTTACTAACAACTCTTCAAGTGCTTTACAAGTTTTTGTAGGATGATTCTAATGTTCAATTACAACTCCTATAATCTTATTTTTTGATATGAGTTGTGTTATAAGTGAATCATGTAAATAATAACCCAAAGAAACTGTAAATTAAAAATCATAAAAATGGGTTACTTCTAGGTTTGTTTTAAGCTTAAAATTTCTTAGAAAATGTTGTTAGAAAAGTTAAAAAGTCTCTTGAATGTTTGAAGTCTTGCTGGATGGTTTCTGGAGAAGAACCGAGAAATCATTGAAGCACTCATCCGAGTCGACTCGAGTAAAAGGAGCCGACTCTTGCTCATGGCATGCATGAAGGATTCTAGCACGTAGATATTTGAGCCGACTCTAAGAAATCCGAGCTGACTCATCTAGAGTACCATTTTCTAGCTCAGACAGGTGAGCCGACCCGAAGAAAGTTCGAGCCGACTCTATTATTAAGTTAGACATCCGAGCCGATTCTTCAGAGGTTAGAGCCAACTCCTCCAGAGTCCAGAAAGAAGAGTTCAAAGAGAACAACGAAGGGAGCCAACTCTAATGAAAGGAGCCGCTCTTCCAGATTACAATTTTGAAGGCCTGAGAATCTGAGTCGACTAGAACTAAGGTGAGCCGACTCTTCCAGAGTAAGGAATCAGAACATTGTGCAACCAAGCCGACCCGAATAAAGCTAGGTGACTCAACCAGAACTTCTCTGAGGATTCGAGATGACTCGAGGTATCCAAGCCAACTCGAAGGTCATTTTCAGGCATCCAACGGCTAGTTCTAGAACTTGAAATTTGAATCCAAAAAGTGCTCCAATGGTTAAATATCACATCCCAATGGTCTACAATGACTAAAACCACTTGAGAAGAGTACAAGACTCTATAAATGAGGGATTGGGATAACTTTTGAATGGATAATGCTTTGTCAAACATCCAAGAAACCTTGTGAGCTAAAGAGCACTAAAAGAGCATTCAAGACAGACTTCAAGTCTTCACCAACTCCAATCAGAAGCTTGAAGCAATTACTGAAGAAGTTAAAGAAGCCATTCAAGTGCATTGAGGTGCAATTAAGGGGGCTTCTCTTGAGCTGTATCGGCAACCATCAGACAACATCAGTTTGTCATTTCATTGCTTACTTTTTACAATTCTTTTTCTGAATTGTTGGGTTATTGGTGAGCCTGGTTTAAAAACCAAATAGGTTGTTGGTTAGCCTGTGTAAAACCAAGTGTTGGGTTCTTATTGATCCTGGTAATATCAAGTGTTGGGTTTCTTTAGTGATCCCGGTTTAAAAACCAAAGTATATTAGGTTTGGATTGTGAGCCTGTTAAAATAACTCGACTGTATTCCAGTGGAGGATATAGTGGAAATCCCAAGTGAAAATCTTGGCTAGTGGACATAGGAGCGGGTTGCTCCGAACCACTATAAATATTGTTTGTTTGTGTGGTGCTTTTTCTAGCTACTTTAGCTTTTGCTTTTAATTATTTGAGCCACAACACTTAACACTTCAAAGAAGTTTTCGAAAAGCACATATTTGCTTTAATTTTTTAAATTTCCAATTCACCCCCCTCTTGGGAAAGTCAGCAGGGCAACAACTGGTATCAGAGCAGTGTCTCTGAATATAATTAAAGTAAAGATTGATGGCTCATCCCATGAGTACGTACTTGGTCGAAGGCCAATCTACCAATAGACCTCCACTATTCACAGTTACAAATTACTCTTATTGGAAAGCTAGAATGAAAATATACATTCAAGCTATCGATTTTCAATTATGGAAGGTCATTCTAAAAGGGCCACATGTATCCATGATCAAAATTGATGGCATAGATGTCCCAAAGCCTGAAGAGGACTGGGATGAACACGACATGAAAATAGGAGAATTAAATGCCAAAGTCATGAATTTATTATACTGTGCTTTGGATGCTAATGAGTTCAATCGAATTTCTACTTTCTCTTCTGCAAAAAAAAATTGGGACAAACTCAAAGTGACCCATGAAGGAACTTTCCAAGTGAAGACTTTGAAAATTAATTTTCTTGTACATAGTTATGAGCTTTTAAGATGGAACAAGTTGAATCTATCTCTGCCATGTTTTCTCACTTTACAGATATTATTAATGGTTTGAAAAGTCTTGACAGGGTCTATTCAAATGCTGATTTATTACAGAAGATCCTTAGATCACTTCCGAATAAGTGGGACCCCAAAGTGACTACCATCCAGGAAGCGAAAGATCTAAACACTTTATCTCTGGATGAATTGCTGGGTTCACTCATCACACATGAATTGACCATGCAGTAAAGAACTGAAGATGATCAGAAGAAAAAGAAGACAATTGCCTTCAAAGCTGCATCAGACTCAAAGAAATAAGATGAGAAATCGGAAGATGACTGCTCCTCCTTCGAAGATGATCTAGAAGATGAAGATATCACAATGATCGTGAGGAGATTTAGGAGGTTTATGGAAAAGAAGAAAAGAAGATATTATAGAAAATTCCATAAGAAAGGGGAATATAGTAAATACAAGGACAAGGATAGAGAAAAAGAAAAGAAATAAGTGCCCACATGCTATGAATGTAAGAAACCGGGGCACATCCATCCTAAATGTCCTCTACTAAAAAAACTTTCAAGAAGAAGAAAAAAAAGGTGATGGTTACACTTGGAGCGACAGCGAGGAGTCGACTTCAACTGAAGAAGAAGAGACCACGAAAATAGCAAATCTATGTCTTATGGGTCTCGAAGATGAGGTAACATCTCCCAAACCTCAAATAGAATTTACATTTGATGAACTAAATTCTGCTTTTCATGATTTATTATCTGAATATAAAAAAGCTGGAGTAAAGATAAAATCTTTAAAGAACATCAATGATTCTTTACAAAAGGAAAAGGAAGAGATTTCAGAAAAGAATAATTTATTGTAAAAGGATTTACATGTCTTTTCTGAAAAGAACAAAGCTTTGAAAATTAAGAAAAATGCAGTCTTGAAAAAAATAAAGCTTTGACTGTTAAAAATAATGATTTGAAAAAGGAGGTTGAAAAGCTCAAGCCTTTAGTTGAAAAACTTACTTTATCTTTAAACAAGCTTGAGTTAACTCTAAAAGATCAAAAAATTTCTGGAAATAAAGCTGAAATTAGTTTCAATTTTTCTAACTCAAATAGAATTTCAGCTACTAAATTCATACCTTCAAAAGCTTATGTTCCAAAATCATTTTCTTAAAAAGCTTTTGCAACAAATATTTCTGCATCCATTTCTAAACCTTCAATGTATGTACCTATGATTACAAATAAAAAATCTTTTATAATAAAAAGTTTTACATCTGCATCTCATGCATCAACATCTAGAACTTTAAACTTTGCATCTTCACAGAATTATAGAACTGTTTGTTATGCATGTAAAGGGTTAGGACATAAAGATTTTCAATGCAATATCTTTAAAAATGTTAAGAGTAAAGTAAGAAAGATTTGGGTTCCTAAAAAAATCACCTCTGCTATCCTGCAAGGACCCAAGTTAGCTTGGGTACCTAAAAGAACCTGTTGATTATTTTGCAGGAATGTCTTGCAGCCCAGAAATTAAATAAAAGATGGTATCTGGACAGCAGTTGCTCAAGATATGTGATGGGTGACAAAGATCAATTCATCATCCTAGAGATGAAAGAAAAAGGTATGGTTATTTTTGGAGATAAAGGCAAGGAAAAAATAATCGGAATCGGTAAGATCAAAATAACTTCCTGTACTTTTATTGAAAATGTATTGCTAGTAGACAAATTGAAGCATAATTTGTTAAGCATTAGTCAATTATATGATAAAGGCTTTAAGGTTATCTTTGAATAATCTATGTGTATTGTAACAAACTCTATTGACTCTAATAATAAATTCATTGGATATAGACTTGGAAATATTTATGTGGTAGATCTTAATGATTTAGTCATTTCTAGTAGTTCCAGTCTAGTTGCAATGAATGCTGAGACCAAGGAGTCTTGTTTACTTTGGCATAGATGATTAGGTCATGCTAGCATACATACTATTACCAAGCTAATTTCCAAAAATCTAGTTAGAGGCATGCCTAAGTTTAAAGTAGATTTTGATTATGTTTGTGATGCATGCCAAATGGATAAACAAACTAGGAAGAGTTTTAAATCCAAAAATATGATTTCAACTTCTAGACCCTTTGAGCTACTTTACATGGACTTATTTGGACCAACCAGGACCATAAGTCTAGGTGGTATGAAATATGCTCTTGTGATAGTTGATGATTTCTCTAGATTTACTTGGATTTTATTTATTGCTCATAAAGATAAAACTTTTAAAGTATTTCAAAAATTTTACAAAAAAGTTTTAAATCAGAAAAACCTTTCAATAGTTTCTATTAGGAGTGATCATGGCACAGAATTTAAAAATTAATTTTTCGATGATTATTGCATAGAAAATGGCATTGATCATAACTTCTCCGCTCCTAGAACACCACAACAAAATGGTATTGTAGAGAGAAAAAATAGGACTTCGGAAGAGATGGCCCGAACATTGTTGTGTGAAGGCAATCTTCCAAGGTACTTTTGGGCAGAAGCGATGAACACTGCATGTTATATTTTAAACCATATTTTAATTTATCCTATTTTAAAGAAAACCCTCTATGAGTTATGGAATGAAAAGAAACCTAATATTAATTACTTTCATATTTTTGGCTATAAATGCTTTGTACTTAATAATGGTAAGGATAATCTAGGAAAATTTGATGCTAAATCAATTGAAGCAATTTTTCTTGGTTATTCATTACATAGCAAAGCATATAGAGTATTTAACAAAAGAACTATAACTGTGGAAGAATCTATGCATGTCATTTTTGATGAAACTAACCCCTCACCTTCTAAGAAAGAAGAGTGCATAGATAATGATGCAAGTACACTTCAAAAAAAAATGGAAGATATGAGCATACAAGAAAGACTAACTCAAGAAGGAGAAGAAATGGTAAGGATCATGCTGATCTACCAAGGGAATGGAGGTATGTAACTTCTCATCCTAAAAATTTAATTATTGGTGATCCTTCATAAGATATTAGAACTAGGTCATCACATAAAGATGTACATGATTACCTAGCCTTTGTCTCACAAATAGAGCCTCATAGCTTAGAAGAAGTTGAATATGATATAAACTGGATGATGGCCATGCACGAAGAACTAAACCAGTTTGGAAGAAATAAGGTATGGACTTTAGTTGATAGACCATCAGACCATCCCATCATGGGAACCAAATGGGTCTATAGAAATAAGTTATATGAACAAGGCAATGTAGTTAGAAATAAAGCTAGATTAGTGGCTAAGGGATATAACCAAGAAGAAGGTATAGATTTTGATGAAACCTATGCACCCGTAGCAAGACTAGAAGCCATTAGATTACTTTTTGCATTTGCTTGCTACATGAATTTCAAACTTTTTCAAATGGATGTAAAAAGTATATTTTTAAATGGTTTTATATCCGAACAAGTTTTTGTAGAATAGCCACCAGGTTTTGAAAGTCATGCTTTTCCAAATCATGTTTTTAAACTCAATAAGGCATTGTATGGTTTGAAACAAGCACCTAGAGCCTGGTATGATAGACTTAGCACTTTCTTGCTTGAAAATGATTTTACAAGAAAAAATATTGATAAAACTCTTTTCATTAAGAAGAAAAATAATGATTTATTAGTTGTATAAATTTATATTGATGACATTATATTTGGTGCAACTAATAAAAATCTTTGTAGAAAATTTGCTAAGTTAATACAGGGAGAATTTGAAATGAGCTTAATGGATGAACTGAACTACTTCCTTGGACTTCTAGTGAAATAAACAAAGAAAGGAATCTTCATAAACCAAGCCAAATACACCAAAGAGATTATCAAGAAGTTTGGTATGGAGTCAAGTAAACAAATAAGCACACCCATGATCCCAACCTACAAATGGATAAAGATGAAGATGGCACCAACATTGATCAAAAGCTCTATCGAGATATGATTGGATCATTGTTGTATTTAACTACAAGTAGACCTGATATCTTATTTAACATATGTATATGTGCTAGATTTTAATCTAATCCTAAAGAATCACATATGCATGCTATTAAAAGAATTATAAGATATCTGAAAGGAATAAGTAATCTAAGTCTATGATTTTCAAAGCATTCTTCATTGAATTTAATCAGATTTTGAAATGCTGATTATGCTGGTTGTAAAATTGATGGAAAAAGTACTAGCGGCACATGCCAATTTTTAGGATTGAATTTAATCTCATGGCATTATAAGAAACAAAACTCGGTGGCACTATTTACTGTCGAGACAGAGTATGTTGCTGCAGGGAGTTGTTATGCATAAGTCTTATGGATTAAATAATAACTAGAAGACTTTGGTATTACACAATCTAAAATTTCTATCAAATGTGATAATACAAGTGCTATAAATTTGACAAAAAATTCAATTCGACATTCAAGAACAAGCACATAGAGATTAGACACCATTTTATAAGAGATCATGTTTTGAATGGTGAAATTGAATTAGAATTTATTCCAACTGAAAACCAACTTGTTGACATTTTCACTAAGCCACTTAATCAAGATAGATTTGAGATGATTAGAGGAGAATTAGGACTTTGTGATCCTTTTTAAAAAATTTTCCTAACCTAATCTCTTCAAAATTATGAAAAAATTATCTAAAAAGCCTCCTACATCAAATCAAGATTGTTGACCTTCTTTCCATATGATTTTCTAGATTCAATTTTCATTTCAAAACCTTTTTTGACTTTTATGGAGAGTTGTTGTTCGAGTCGACTCGAGCAACTGTGCTTAAGTCGAGCCGACTCGAATTGCTATGTAGTTCTGTTATTGCTCTGCTCGAGCCAACTTGAGCAAATTAGGGCTTGCCGAGTCGACTTGGATGTCGGGCAAGCTATTTTTTTATTAGAGCCAAATGACTTATTCCTATTATTTAAGCTTCCTAGTCTTGCTCAAAACCCTTGCATTCCACTCGAATATCACTTCCAAACCTCCAAAATCTACTCTATTTAGCTCCAATTCTCTCATTCTTCCCATGATTGCATAATGGCACCTAAGAGGGTAGTTGGAAAATGCTCACAACGGACCATTCCCTCAGTTGAAATAGAAAGAAGCATTGGCAAGAGGAACCGACTCGATCAGTGGAAAGGGAAGAAGAAGAAATGGAACAAGCTGCTACTCCCTCTTCTCCAAGACAACCCATGTCGATGTCCAACCGTCCGGTAACTAGTGGAGGAAGAATATATTTTCATTTCTAAAAGAACTAGGGTTACGTATTGGAGATCTTATTGAGGATCAAGGGTGGAGTTTTTTTTGTTCACTAAATGTGCCAACATATCCCATTCTGGTAAGAGCATTTTATGAAAATTTAAGATTGGAAGCACAGCATGTGGAATCAGTTGTTAAGGGAAAAAGGATAATAATTACTAAAGAAAGGTTATACAATTTACTGGAAATGCCTAATGAGGGTTTGAAGCACTTAGTTCTGAATGACAAAGAAAAGACCCTCAAGACTGTGTTGAACAGGGCAGATGTAAGTGATATTGGCAATGTAATGGCCAATACATTGTCACTAGAGATGAGGCTACTGTATAATTTCATCAGTAGGATCTTTCTCCTAAGGACCGGAAGATTTGACTGGGTTAGTGAGAGAGATCTTTGCTTTATGGGGCATGTAATTAAGGGGGAGGCCCTCAATTTACCACACATAATGCTCATGTAGATGAAGGAATCAGTGAGAAAGGTAAAGGCATGTTTGCCTTACGGTATGGTTCTTACATTGTTCTTTCAGGCCTCAAGAGTAAACCTTGATGGTGAAGATGGCAGACCCCTTCACCATATAGACACCTATTTTTCCAAATCCTTGTAGCGTATGGGATATCATTTAAGTGAAGGAACTTGGAAAAAAAAGGGATTTGAACAAAGAACCATTGGGTCTTCCAACAGCAATGATGATAGTGATGATGATGAGCTACCCAGGGAGATTACTACTAGACTTGCTGCACCTGAGGTGGCTGCCCGTGTTGGAGTGACTGAGCTTGTTGCTGCTACTGTTGAGCCTGCTAGTACTGTTGAGCCTATTACTCATGATACTATGGAGACTGAGCATACGATTATGAGAGTCCCAGATTCTTTCCATCACCAGCTTCTCCACTAGCTCCTTCTGCTCAGGGACCATTTGATACTTCAGGAGTGTCTGTGTCTCGGGATTACATTACAGAGCAGATGAGATCACTCACAGATACCCTGACCAACTCTATGACCTTGATGTTTGGCGAGCTTCACCAGACAGTTGATAGCAGACTGGATGAGATCATTGGTGAGGTCGGAGAGTTACGCTCCATAGTTGACTTGACCGAGTACACCAGACCTATACCTCAGTTTGACTTGTAGCTTGTGACTGACTCCCTCAGGACAGTTTCTGAAAATATCAAGAAATCAGTTGATCAAAGTATAAAGGAGTTCAGAACAGAGCTTAGAGAAATGAGTTATAGGATGGGATCTATGGAGCAAGGTAGAAAGATGGAAGAAGACCACACAAAAGGTATTGGGATTTTGAGATCTGAGTTTGGCAGACTTCGAGGTTTGGCTAAAGCTTTTGCAAATGCCTAGGCTAGTGAGTTGATTGCAATCAATACTGGGATAAAAAAGATGGAAAAGGAGCTTAGCTCTGTTTGGGTACAGCTTTGCCAGCTCTCCTCTACTGTCATTGCAGCTTTCGCCACTCCTAGATAGCCTGCACCTGTACCTACTCCTACCTAGACCACTCCACACCCTAGGTAGCCTGCACCACATCTTAGGTCTTAGGGTTCTCAGCCTTCCCAGTCTACTTTTGTACCTACAGATGTTGTTGATGTAGAACCTATATCTTCTATACCACCATTTGGACCCTCCACTAGCACT
This sequence comes from Areca catechu, assembly GCA_021397845.1. Classification (NCBI taxonomy): domain Eukaryota; kingdom Viridiplantae; phylum Streptophyta; class Magnoliopsida; order Arecales; family Arecaceae; genus Areca; species Areca catechu. Next base: position 127,609,696 of record CM038049.1, read on the forward strand.
AGGACAAATATTAAAGAAGAACATGTTGTAAATTTGCCTATTAATAGTGAGTAGATTGTTTGTATCCTTGCTTTCAATATTCTGTAATTTGTATTGAAAATTTTATGAATGAAATGAAAGTTTCTCTTTCTCACTTAATGTGTTTGTGAATTGTGTAACTTTGCAATGATATCTTTGCTTGTGCATGCAAATCAAGATGAATTTGAATTAGATTATCAAAGTTGAAATGAGAAAGTCAAATTATCTTAAATAATCTTGAAAATTTTCTCATTCTATTTCAAAAATTGAGTCTTGAAGAATTAATTGAATACCTTTTTGATTGTTGACAAAAAGGGGAAGAATAAGGAGAAGCGCATGAAATTAAAAATGCGAGAATATTAATGTGGATGGAAAATATACAAGTAAGGGGGAGATTGATACATATACTGTATCCTGTTTATTTCCATTTGCTCTGATATACAAATATCATATCTTGTTTATGTTTTCTCTTGCTCTGATAAATTTGTAATTTTCTCTGATTATGTTAACTATTTTGTTTTGTCAAAAGCTCTGACATGCAATGCTTTTCAAAAGGCTATGATACATTGCGAATTTGAGCTCTGATATTGTGTTTATATTCTAGCTCTGATACTCTGATACATATAAGCTCTGATACTCTGATACATATAAAAGCACTAACACTGATACATGTATAGTTTTTACAATACAAAAGCTCTAATACATGTTAATACTCACTTTCAACAACAGTTAGCTCTGATACATGTTAATGCTCACTTTCAAATATAGTTATACATGTAAATATAAAGTTTTTTCATGCTCGGTGTTTTGTTATCATCAAAAAGGGGGAGATTATTCACCCCTTGAATGATTTTGAAGATAACAAAATATTGGAGCTTGCATTTATTTTACTAACAACTCTTTAAGTACTTTACAAGTTTTTGTAGGATGATTCTAATGCACAATTACAACTCCTACAATCTTATTTTTTGATATAAGTTGTGTTGTAAGTGAATCATGTAAAGAAGAATCCAAAGAAAATGTAAATTAAAAATCATGAAAATGGGTTACTTCTAGGTTTGTTTCAAGCTTAAAATCTCTTAGAAAATGTTGTTAGAAGAGTTGAAAAGTCTTTTGAATGTTTGAAGTCTTGTTGGATGGTTTCTAGAGAAGAACTGACAAATCATTGAAGAACTCATTCGAGCCGACTCGAGTAAAAGGAGTCGACTCTTGCTCATGGCATGCATGAAGGATTCTGGCACGCAGATATCTGAGCCGACTCTAAGGAATCCAAGCTGACTCATCCAGAGTACCATTTCCTGTATTAGATAGGCAAGCCGACCCGAAGGAAGTCTGAGCCAACTTTGTTATTAAGTCAGACATCCGAGCTGACTCTTTAGAGGTTCGAGCCGACTCTTCTGGAGTCCAGAAAGAAGAGTTTTGAGAGAATAGCCAAGGGAGCCGACTCTAATGAAAGGAGCTGACTCTTCTAGACTGTAATTTTGAAGGCCTGAGAATCCGAGCTGACTTGAACTAAGGTGAGTTGACTCTTCCAGAGTAAGGAATCAGAACACTGTGCAACTGAGCTAACCCGAATGAAGCGAGATGACTCGACCATAACTTCTCTAAGAATCCGAGCCGACTCGAGGTATCTGAGCCGACTCGAAGGTCATTTTCAAGCATCCAATGGCTAGTTCCAAAACTTGAAATTTGAATCCAAAAAGTGCTCCAATGGTCAAATGTTACATCCCAACAGTCTACAATGGCTAAAACCACCTAAGAAGAGTACAAGACTCTATAAATGAGGGATTGGGATAACTTTTGAATGGTTAATGCTTTGTTGAACATCCAAGAAACCTTGTGAGCTAAAGAGCACTGAAAGAGCATTCAAGACAGACTTCAAGTCTTCACTAACTCCAATCAGAAGCTTGAAGCAATTACTAAAGAAGTTAAAGAAGCCATTCAAGTGCATTGAAGTCCAATTAAGAGGGCTTCTCTCGAGCTGCATCGACAACCATCAAACAACATCTGTTTGTCATTTCGTTGCTTACATTTTACAATTCTTTTTTAGAATTGTTGGGTTATTGGTGAGCCCGGTTTAAAAGCTAAATAGGTTCTTGGTTAGCCTGTGTAAAACCAAGTGTTGGGTTTCTTTAGTGAGCCCAGTTTAAAAATCAAAGTATATTTGGTTTGGATTGTTAGCCTGTTAAAACAATCTGACTGTATTCCAGTGGAAGATATAGTGTAAATTCCAAGTAGTAATCTTGGATAGTGGACGTAGGAGTGGGTTGCTCTGAACCACTATAATTTTTTTTTATTTGTGTTGTGCTTTTTCTAGCTACTTTCACTTTTGCTTTTAATTATTTGAGCCACAGCACTTAACACTTCAAAGAAGTTTTCAAAGAGTACATATTTGCTTTAATTTTTAAAATTTCCAATTCACCCCCCTCTTGGAAAAGCCACTTAGGAAACACAACATAAAGGATTATGTTAATTCAAATTTAAGATGAAGTCTAAGAAGGGATTAACGCCAAGATGGAGGAGGTTTGGATGCCATTTCTCACAAGTTGTCGCCCACTCTCAAATTTGAATTCAAAAGACCAAAATGAAGATGGAAGGAGTTAGCGCACATCCATTTCTCATTTGAGATGTCGCACATTTCATAAGAGCGCCTCACTTCATTTTGTTGCCCATCAACCTATCTTTTGGATGCCTGCATGGAAGGAGTTCTACCTATTTTGAAGTTCAAAGAAATTTCATCCAATCTCAAAAGAAGATTAGAGTCGAATGTTATCTTCAATTATCTTGTATATAGTGGGAATTCAATGTTATCTTGCTACCTTGTATGGAGGATCTATAAATACCACTCCATTCCTCTCTTATAACCATCTTTGAATTATTAAAGAAACTATGTCAGTTTATTTTTATAATTGCTGGTTAAGCATTATAATGTGAGAGTGCTCTGCTGAGTAATCAGTGCATCTGTGTGTGTGGGGTGCTGAAGTCCTAGTTATCTTCTAAGAGTCCAAAATTCTAGAAGCTAGGCATCATCTTCAACATCCAGTCCAGATCCATATCCAAGCCGACCATCCCTCTTTCCTAATCTCTTTTCAAATTCCCACTCTTTTTCTACCTCTCTAAGCACCATTCTCTTGCAGGATCCCTAGTGCTCTTGATCAGAAGAGGAGGTTTCCTTGCCATCCAACCATCAACAAGAAGATCTACTCCGAAGGAACTGATATTTGGAATCCTATTGCGAGATCCTGAGAGTCGAATCTAGATCTGCTGTAACGAAGGAGGGAAAATCGTTATTGGTAAGTAACCCATCTTAACTCATTAGATATGGTTATTTAAAGTAAAGAAGTCTTAGTTTTGGTGGTTTCCTAATCATCGGATCCAGGGTTCTTTTTGTGATTGCATGCTAATTCATTGCAGGTAGTTAGTAGTAATTTTAGTCTATCTTCCTTAAATTTATTTGATAGCTTATTTGAGTTTGCTGCCATTGCTCATTAGAATTAAATTCTTAATTATTAGATTAGCCCTTTCATCCATCCTGCATCATTGGCCTAAGAAGCCCAACCATCGAAGGATCCTAACTGTCCAAGAACACTAAAACTGCCCATCCCATATAAAAGAAAGAGGGGGGCCGACGATTTTGTGTGTGTGCGTGGGGCTTCTTGGTTCTTGGGAGGAGGCACTATTTTGTGAGAGCAGCAAGGGTTTTTTTCTCTAAGGAATAAAGATCTCTCTTTTCTCCCATTATTCTTGATTTAATCTCTCTTCCATCTCTTCTCCTACGTCTCTTTGCTAATCAAAATCCAAGAAAAGGTTGTAGCGGCTAGATTTCTTGTTTGCTGATTTCTTACAATCAAGAAGGCTATTCATGTCTCGCTCTCCCTCTTGCTTCCGTGGTATAGGTGCTGATCCAGATCTCAACAAGTGGTATTAGAGCCTTGTTCAAGCATGGGAAGAGGAGGATCCAAGGCAAGAGGCACTGCTTCCTGGTTCATCCTAAAGAAGGAAGAGGAAGCTAGTTTGTAACCAGTTTTCACTGCACCCATCCTCACGCTATCTAGGCATTGTGGATTTCTATCTCGGGATCCCTTCGAGGAATTTCCAAGATCCATCCTTTGAGTTGTTTTTCGTGGCCTGATCAACCATGAATAGCGGCAGCAAGGTGGAGTTTAAGAAATTTAATAGGAAGGGAAGCTTTTCTATGTGGAAGGTTCGGGTAGAGGATTTGTTGGTGCAAAATTTTCTAGACATGGCTTTGAAGGAAAAGCTAGAGGGGATGATGGATCGGGATTGGTTGTCTTTGTAGAAGAGGGCATGTGCAGCTATCAGAGGGTGTTTGGCTGATGTGGCATTGTACAGCATCCTTGAGGAGAAGACATCGAAAGGTCTATGGTCTAAATTGCATGCCATGTATATGAGGAAAAATAATGTAATAAGCTGATGTTGAAGAAGTAATTGTATAGCCTTCGTATGCAGGAAGGTGGAGATGTTGTTCTTCATGTTCAAAGTTATGACCAAGTTTGCAATGATTTGTTGATCCTTGGGGTGAACATGGAAGAGGAAGACAAGTCCCTACTCTTGCTATGCTCGTTGCCGAGTTCATATGATCTGCTTGCCACTACTTTACTATATGGGAAGGAGACGCTGATGTATGAAGACATAGTATTAGTGCTAAGGTCCAATGAGCAAAGGAAAAAGATGACGACAGAGGGAGTACCTCAGGAGGGCCTCATGGTAGGAGAGAGGATAGAGAGAGGGAAGGAATGCAGCAAGCATTGGGGTGGTCCAAGTCCTGAAAGGGCAAGACAGAATTCAAATGCTACAAGTATAATGAGGTCAGGCACTTAAAGAGGAACTGTCCTCTCTAAAAGAAGCATCAAGGGGAGAAGAATGGAAAGGATTCCATAAGCACCGTGGCTGATTTAGGGTTTAAGGAGGATCTCATGGTGGTTTCAGATCCACACCAGAAGGTAACGGACACATGAATTCTAGATTCAGCTTGTTCACATCACTACACATCGCATCGGTCTTGGTTTGTTGATTATGACAAAATCGATGAGGGGAGTGTGACACTTGGGGATGACCATCCTTGTAAGGTGACTGGAGTTGGTACAGTCAGGGTGAGGATGTTTGATGGGGTTGTGCGGACTCTTACACATGTGAAGCACGTCTCAGAGTTGAAGAAAAACCTAGTATCACTGGGGTACCTAGAGAGGAGCAATTTCAACTTCAATTGCTATTCCAGGAGTGGTGTTCTGAACATCTTGAAAGGTGCCATGGTGGTGATGAAGGGGAAGAGGCTGGAGAACAATCTATATCAGATTGAAGGGTCCAAAGAGTGTGGAGGATCTGACATAGCAGTGGTAGCATATGATTAGCAGGATTTGTATCGGTTGTGGCATTATCATCTTGGCCACATGGGAGAATGTGGTATGAAGGAGCTGATGAAGGATGGATGGATTCCAGATCTAGATATAGGTATTACGAAGATGTATGAGCCATGCTAGATGGGGAAGCAACATTAGGTGGAGTTCTTCATAAGTTCAACGCGTAGTGGAGGGTCCTTGGACCTATTGCACATGGATGTTTGGGGTCCGACTTCGGTTTCGAGGAGAAATGGAGCTAAATACTTCATGTCCCTTATTGATGACTATTCGAGAAGAGTGTGGGTGTTCTTTTTGAGGGAGAAGTCAGAAGTCTTCACCAAGTTTAAAGCTCGGATGGCAAAGGTGGAGAAAGAGAAGGGGCGGCATGTGAAGGTTGTGCGGTCTGACAATGGTGTGTAGTTCACAAGCAAGGAGTTCCTTAGATTTTGCAAAGATTGTGGGATCAGGAGGCAATTTTCAGTGGCAAGGACTCCTCAGCAAAATGGCATGGCCGAGTAGATGAATCGGACTCTCATGGAAAAGGCAAGGTGTATGAGGTTGCAAGTAGGTTTGCCCAAGGTGTTTTGGATGGACACTGTTGATACAGTGGCCTACTTGGTAAATAGGTCTCCACATACAAAGCTTGATGGGAGGGTTCCAAAGGAGTTATGGTCTGGAAGGAAGATGGAGCTCGATCATCTCAGAGTGTTTGGGTGCATGGCATTTGTGCACCTTGATCTCAGTCAGTGGAGAAAGTTGGATGCCAAGGCTTGCAAGATGGTGTTCATAGGATATCCGCGTGGAGTCAAAGGATACCAGCTATGGGATCCTTTGGAACAGAAGGCCACGATCAGCCGAGATATGGTCTTTGATGAAGATTTAGTCCTTAGGAGGCAAAAGGAGGTGGAGGTTCAGTAGGAGGTCCAATCGGATGCAATTGGGCAGCAGGCAGCTCAGCAGGGTGCAGCTGAGCAACAACTAACCTCTTATAGAATATTACCTTTTGCAGGAGCACCAGAAGGACCTAAGATTTAGGTAGAGCACTCTTCAGAGGTGCCTCCACGTGTGGAGATCAGCAAGATGCATGCTCATGGCTGAGATGAGCACGGGAAGGAGCCACATCCTAGTCCAGGCATCGGAGTCGCACTGCACAAGCCTAGGCAAATTGTGAGGTAGCCAATGCGATATGGTTTTGGTGAAATCATGTCGTATGCTTTGGTGGCTGCTAATGGGGGCCCATAGACCTACGGGAGGTGGTGGCAAGCCAAGATCGTGACAGGTGGGTCCAAACTATGGCAGAGGAGATGCAGTCTCTACACAAAAATCAGACTTGGCGGTTGGTGGCACTGTTGAGTGGAAAGATATCCATTAGATGCAAATGGAAGTTTCAATGTAAGGAAGAAGTCTCAAAGAAAGAAGGTACAAGGTACAAGGCCAGGTTGGTGGTCAAAGGTTACTCCCAAAAGGAAGGCATCAACTATAACGAGGTTTTCTTACCGGTGGTTTGACATACATCCATTAGGGTTTTGTTTAGCATTGTAGCATTGCAGGATATAGAGCTAGAATATATGGACATCAGGATGGCCTTCCTCCATGGGGATTTGGAGGAGGAGATATACATGGAGCATCCAAAGGGGTTCGGTGAGCCAGGGGCAAAAGGAAAGGTCTGTCTTTAGCAGAGATCACTATATGGATTAAAGCAGTTGTCGAGACAGTAGTACCTATGGTTCGATGCATATGTGAGGAGCATTGGCATGACTAGATGTGAGTATGACCCTTGTGTTTATGTTATAACACTTGAAGATAGCTCTAGATTATATTTGCTTTTGTTTGTGGACGATATGTTGATTGCATGCAAAAGTAGAGATGTTATGGAGGACTTGAAGGTAGCATTATCATAGGAGTTTGAAATAAAGGATTTGGGTCCTGCTACAAGGATTCTAGGGATGGAGATATTCAGGGACAGAGCCAGGAGGTTGCTTCGTTTATCTCAAGGGAATTACATCAGGAGGGTCTTAGAGAGATACAGCATGGATGGAGCAAAACTAGGCGGTATTGCCTCTTGCCGGTCATATTAAACTCTCGAAGATGATGTCGCCCAGTACTAAGGTGGAGGTTGAAGAGATGACGAGGGTTTCATATGCTTCGGGAGTTGGGAATCTTATGTATGCAATGATGTGTTATAGGCTAGATCTCAAATATGTAGTTAGCCAAGTCAGCAGGTTCATGGCCAATCCAGGCAGGGAGCATTGGAGAGCACTGAAAGGTATCTTCAGGTACTTGATGGAAACAGTTGGAGTTGGCATATGCTACTGGCATGGTGGCATGGGGGGTGGCTCTAGTGTGTCCATGGATGCTCAAGGCTAATTGTTTGGGTTCGTGGATGCTGATTATGGTGGTGATTTGGACACGAGGCATTCAACAACAGGTTATGTGTTTGTGCTGAATGGTGGTCCAATTTCATGGAGATCAAATCTACAAGCAATAACAGCATTGTCTACTACAGAGTCAAAGTACATTGGCATTTCTGAGGTTACCAAGGAAGCCATGTGGCTGAAGGGACTTGCATTGGAGATGGGCATTGTATAGGGGGCAGTTAAGATTTATTCTGATAGCTAGGTGCATTATGTTTGGTCCAGAATCCGGTTTATCATGCTAGGACCAAGCATATCGATGTCAGGTACCACAGGATTCGGGAGCTGGTGGAAGATGGTGAAGTGGAGCTCGCCAAGGTGTCTACCAAGGAGAACGTGGCTGATGCACTTATCAAAGTTCTTTCAAGGGATAGCTTTTTCAGATATGGAGCACTAATGGGATTGATGGACCGGGTGGAGCTTATAGGAGCTTTGGAGTGCCAAGGTGGAGATTGTAGGCTCATGTGTGGCACACCCAAAGCCCAGGAAAGCCACACAGGTTTGGGAGCTTGAGGTTTTTAAGTTCCCAAGGTCTTGAGTCATGTTTGGTCAGGGCTTGACCCAAGGTTGAGAGAACATGTGAGACATGGATGTACATGGGCTCGAATTTGAGTGTTTTCTCAATGACTTGTTGGGGGGAGTTTTTTAAGAGATTGTATTATAACCCATTTGGGTTATGGGATTGGGTCCAGGTGTAGCCGGCTGCCCCCTTAGATGTGAAAGAGGAGTAGTTGGTTAGGTGGTTAGTCGGTCGGTTGGTTGGTCCAAGAATCCCAACCATCCAAGGATCCTAACCACCCAAGAACACTAAAACTGTTTGCCCCATATAAAAGAAAGAGGGGGACCAATGGTTTTGTGTGTGCATGCATGGAGCTTCTTGGTTCTTGGGAGGAGGTGCTATTTTGTGAGAGTAGCAAGGGAATTTTTCTCCAAGGAATAAAGATCTCTCTTTTCTCCCATTGTTCTTGATCTAATCTCTCTTCCATCTCTTCTCTTACCTCTCTTTACTAATCGAAACCCAAGAAAAGGTTGTAGCGGCTAGATTTCTTGTTTGTTGATTTCTTGCAATCAAGAAGGCTATTCATGTCTCGCCCTCCCTCTTGCTTCCACGGTATAGGCGTTGATCCAAATCTCAACAGTCACTTCCAGTGGCCCGGGTCGGATAGCCTTGTACGAAGACTTCTTTGTCAGGGGCCTTCATCTTCCTTTCCATGTCTTTTTCCTTTCTTTCCTTAGCAACTACCACCTGGTTCTGGCTTAGCTCACCCCCAATGCTATACGGACCATTTTTTGCTTCATTGTTCTTTGCAACCATCACGGGATCGCCGTCCGTTTCTTCCTCTTCAGGGCCTTGTTCACCCTGAAGCGCCATCCATTGGATAGCGGATGGTGATTCATGTCCCCTCATAAGGGGGGTCTCAAATTTGATCTGCCCACCTCCATCAAGGGATGGAAAGACAAGTTTTTATTTGCCTCGATCGAGGGGGTGGACTGGATCTGGAGTGACCCAGACACTTCCCCCAACCCATAGTCTACTGTCAAGCCGGTCGATAAGGAAGTATTCGATCGGCTCATCTTCTCCAAGGTTCTGGCCCTTTAGGATTTCTTGTGCGAGTGGAATCTCACTGAAGCTAGGGTCAGGAAGGCCCAGCCCCAGGGTAAAACTTGATGTCGGGCTTCCTTTCCTTTCAATAGTGGGTTCGGTGTGGGACTAAGGAAAACTGATTTGCCTTGTGTCATAGGAATGAGGTTCAACTTTGAAGAGCTCCTAGGGATGTCCTAGAAGAGGGCTACTACCGAAGAGCTCTTGAAGAATTGGAATGGGTGATGGGCCTGATAGGAGGGGGCAGCCGCCCCATGCGCAGCATCCAATCCGAGGGCCCAGGCTCCGGCCAGCCAACCTGGGGGTGAAGCCAGGGCAGTGGAGGGCCCTTGCCATCAACTCCAGCGGCCCCTCCATGCACTGATAATCCACCATAGCCAGAAGTGGCGGGGGTGGTGAGATCCGCTGCCACCAAGATGCCAACTCTGTCGCCCGAAGCTGGAGCTGCTGGTGATGGTCCAATGGGTGCTGTGCTTTTATCTGGGGCCACGCCTGACCTCGCCCAGTTGCCGATGGCATCAAGTCAGCCAGGTAAGAAGCTCACCATAATCTTGCTAGGGGGTTCTACGATAACCCAGGATGGGAAGTTGGCTGAAGAGATTCTAAACTCTCTTGTCCAGTTGTCGGACCGCCAGGGCCGGATCCGAAGGCTGATGCCAGAGCTCGCTATCGGGGTGTTCCCCTAGTTGATTTTGGTGAGTGCTTTTCTGGGCTGCTTCTCCTTTTTCTCTTTTTCACAAGGGGTGCTAACTATTGTCTCATATGCAGGTGGATACTGATGTCCAACTCCTGTAGGATGCCTATCAGGCACTGCAGAGGCGTGAGGCCCACCTCCACCGAGAAAGGGACGAGGCCTGGGGTCAGACCAATCGAGCTTGGAAGATGGAAGTCTAGCTAGCTAGCACCCAGGCCAAGGTAGCAGAGCTGGAGAAGAGGGTGACCGAGCTTGAGGTAGCCCTAACTGAGGAGAAGGGTGTTAGCTCCCATCGAGCTGAAAAGGTGGCTACTTTTGTTGCGAAGGTGGCCAACCTGGAAGGGAGGGCATAGACTCTCCAAGCTCAGCTAGAGGAGGAGGTGGCCAAGAAAGAAGCCATCGAGGCCATCCCCAAATTCATGGCATCCCAAGCCTTCAAGGACGAGGTCGCCGAAGCCATCCTGGACACCTTCCACCTGGGGTTCAGAGACTTTAAAAATAAGGCTGTGCGCTTCTATGAGCTGAAGGGGCTGGACAACATTCAGCCTTCTCTCCCATTTCCCGGGCTGTCAAGCATGCCCATGATCGAGGTGGAATCGAAGCCGAAGCCGGAGGAGGTCGAAGTCGAGGCTAGATCTGGGACCGCCCATGATGCCCCTCAGCCAGCCAAATTCACTCGCTAGCCTGGAAAGGAGTCGGTGATCGATGTATAGATTTTTCTCCTTTCTGCTTTTGTACTTAGATTTTGGAAAGTCTCCCGTCTTGTTGGGAGCCTTCATAGGGTGTAAAAAGAATTTCAGTAATGAAGACATCCTTCCTTTATAATTGATGTTATTCACTTAGTTCTTCTTTCTCTCCTTTTCTTTCTTTTCTCTTTTTTTTTTTGAAATACTTCCAAGAACTTCTTCAAAGTGTACGAGGGATTCATTTTTGTTATGAGGAAACAGGCTGATTAGACCAACAAGCTTAGTGTGGTCTTACTCTCTTTTTCCTTTCAATTCCTGTGTGAGAGCCTTCCTTAGGCCCTAGTGACTTTAGATTTGCTCTGAGGCCTTAGGATCGGCATGAAGGCTCCCAAGGACACTTTTCTTTCACCCTTCCAGTCTTGAAATCGTTAAAGCTTGGGTGCAAATTCCTGGATCTTCTTGCCCTGCCAAGCTGGGAGTCAAGCAACAGATGGTGGGATTTTATGGATCTCCCAACTAACATCCCCGAACTATGAGCGAGGTGACTGAGTGTTAGATCTTCAAAGCTTTTATGGCTCTTGGGTTTGATCGGCCATGCTGTGAGTCAAGTGATAGATGGCTGGACTTCTAAAGTCTCCCGATTGACATCTCCAAACTATAAGCGAGGTGATTGAGTGGCAGATCCTTTGAGTTTCTGAAACTCTCTAACTTGATCGGCCATGCTGTGAGTCAAGTGATAGATGGCAGGGCTTTTGGAGTCTCCCGACTGACATCTCTGGACTGTGAGCAAGGTGGCTGAGTGGTGGATCCTCGTAAGTTTCTCGGCTTAGAAGTGCCAAACTATGAGTCAAGCAGTAGTTGGTGGGACTTCTGGAGTCTTCCGACTGACATCTCTGGACTGTGAGTAAGGCATTTGAGTATGGGGCTTCATAAGTTTCTTGGCTTGAGGTGCAAAACTGTGAGTCAAGCGATAGATGGCTGGACTTCTGAAGTCTCTCGGCTGACATCTTCGAATTGAGTAAGGTAGTTAAGTATGGGGCTTTGTAAGTTTCCCAGCTTGAGGGTACAGGGCTTCGTAAGTTTCCTGGCTTAAAGGTGTGGGGCTTCATAAGTTTTCCGGCTTGAAGTGTGGGGCTTCGTAAGTTTCTTGGCTTGAGGTGCGAGGCTTCGTAAGTTTCCTGGCTTGAGGTGTGAGGTTTTGTAAGTTTCTCGCTTGAGGTGCGAGGCTTCATAATTTTCCTAGCTTGAGGTGCAGGGCTTCGTAAGTTTCCTAGCTTGAAGGTACGAGGCTTCATAAGTTTCCCAGCTTGAAGGTGCAGGGCTTCGTAAGTTTCCTGGCTTAAGAGTGTAGGGCTTCGTAAGTTTTTCGGCTTTGTCCGCCAGACTTGGAGTTGGACGGAAGAGTTCCTACATAGGTGAAAATAGAGTTGCACTAAAAAGGAACTTTTAATGATTGAGAAGAATTCTTACATTACTGGTAGTACATCCTTAACTTGCTGGCATTCCAGGTTCACGTGAATTGGGCACCGTCAAGCCTGGCAAGGTAGTAGGCTCCTCCTGGCAGGGCCTTGACCACCTTGTAGGGGCCTTCCTAATTTGGGAAGAGTTTCCCACACTCCCTCGGTTATGATGCTTTTGCCTGCCTGAGGATGAGGTCGCCTGGGTGGAACACCTTAGGCCTCATGCGGGAATTGTAGTAGTGTGCCACTCGCTACTGGTAGGCCACCATCTAGAGTCGGGCCTTGTCTCTCGTCTCATCCAGCAAATCTAGGTTGAGGAGGAGACAGGCTAGATTTGTGGCTTCATCATACTGCTCTATCCATAGCGTGGGTAGGCCAAGTTCCACTGGAATTATGGGTTCAGTGCCGAAGACAAGGTTGAAGGGCATCTCGTCGGTAGCTGTGCAGGGCGTGGTGTGGTAAGTCCACAGCATGCTGGGGAGCTATTCAGCCCATCAACCCTTCACTTTGTCCAGCCTCATGTGGAGCCCTTGCAAGATGGTTGGGTTAGTCACCTCAGCCTCACCATTGGTTTGAGGGTGAGCTACCAAAGTGAAATGATGGCGGATGTCGAGGCTGGCACAGAACTCCTCGAAAGATTGGTTATCGAATTACCTTTCATTATCGGTGATGATCGAGTATGGGAGGCCAAATCGACAGATTACAGACTTCTAGAAGAAGGACTAGAGCTTCGCCTCCATTATTTGGGCTAGAGGTTCGGCCTCAACCCACTTGGTAAAGTAGTCGATGGCCATAATCAGGAATCTTCATTGACCAGATACAGTAGGGAAGGGATCCAAGATGTCTATTCTCCACTGGGCAAACTGCCACGAAGCTGATAACTGGGAGAGTGGGGTTGGCGGCTATCACTGGATGTTGGCATAATGTTGACACCGGTCACACTTTCTCACAAAGTCGGCATCATCTTCTCTTATCGTCTCCCAAAAATATCCTTGCCAGATTGCCTTGTAGGCCAAGGTCCTGCCCCCCACATGATTGCCACAGATGCCTTCATGTATTTCTTGGAGCACGTAGGCGACTTCTGAGGGCTTTAGGCACTTCAGCAGGGGGTAAGTGTAGGACTTCCAGTACAGCTGCCCGTCCATCATCTCATAATATGCGGCCTTCTTCTTTAGCATGCCGGCTTCCTTTTGATCTTCAGGCAAGGAGCCAGTGATGATATACTTGATGTAGGGATCCATCCAACTGGCTTCAGAGGTGACTTGCTGGACTTCGACCATGGACTCGTAGCTGAGGGCCTTGAGATACTTGACGAAGGTATGCCCCAGCAATGACTTCAACAGGGTGGCCAGTTTGGAGAGGACGTCAGCTCGGGTGTTCTTCGCTTGAGGAATGTGGAAAATTTTGAAGTGCTGGAGGTTTTCCATGTACGAGCGCACCTTGTCCAGGTACTTCGCCATCATGGGATCTTGAACCTTGTACTCATCGGAGACTTGGCCCACCATCAACTGGGAGTCAGTGAAGACCTTTATCCTCTTGCCACCTAGCTTGCGGGATACTTTTAGTCCCATGAGGAGTGCCTTATACTCAGCTTGGTTATGGTTACCTTGAATAGGAACCTTAGTGTATACTCTACGATGATACTGCTGGGGTTGGCAAGGTTGAGGCTGCTCCACTCCCTCCGGCATTGGATGCACCATCGACGTGGAGTATCCATATAATCTCTTCCATGGTCGGGTCTGACCCAGGCTCGGCTTGCTGGTCCTCCACCTCCGAGTCTTCTTCTACCTAAGTGCATTCCACCACGAAGTCAGCTAGGACCTGGGCCTTCTATGCCGGTCATGGACGATAGGTGATGTTGAACTCATTGAGTTTTAATGCCCACTTGGCTAGGTGCCCTGAAGTGTCAGGGTGGCTTAGGATAGCCCTCAAAGGCTGATCTATGAGGATAGCAATGGGGTGCACTTGGAAGTAGGGCTTGAGGTGCTGTGTTGACATTATTAGTGAAAAAATGATATTTTCAGATCGGGTATACCTGGTTTTCATGTTATGGAGTAGCTTGCTGGTGTAATAGACTAGTCATTGAGAGCTGTCTTTATCAATGCAGACCAGCACTGAGCTGATCACTTTGGATGAAACTACCAGGTATAGGAGGAGTTCTTCTCCAGGCTCCGGCCTGGACAATAGTGGTGGTGAGGCGAGGAGCTTCTTCAATCCCTCGAACAACTCTCGGCAATCTTCCATCCAAGTAAAATTATTCATCTTTCGTAGCACCTTGAAGAATGGTTGGCAGTGTTCGATGGAATGCAAAATGAAGCGGCTCTGTTCTGCAATGCACCTAGTTAAGCACTACACCTCCTTCTCGGAAATAGGATGCCTCATGTCAGTGATTGCCTGGATCTTCTCAAGGTTGGCTTCTATACCCCTCTGGGTGACCATGAACCCCAAAAACTTTTCCATTGCAACACTGAAAGCACACTTGGTGGGGTTCAACTTCATCTAGTAGGAGTGGAATCCTTCACCAGGTCGATAATGTGGTCCGACTTCCGGTCGCTCATTACGAGCATATCATCCACATAGACTTGCATGTTGCAGCCGATCTGGTCTTTGAAGACCTTACTAACTAGGCACTCGTATGTAGCCCCTGCATTCTTAAAACCAAACAGCATCATCTTATAGCAGTATATACCTCTGTCGGTTACAAATGCTGTATGCTCATCTTTTGGATGCATGCAGATCTGATTGTATTCAGAGAACGTATCCATGAAGCTGAGATATTTGTGGCCCGAGGTCGCATCCACCAGCTGGTCAACTTGGGAAGTGGGAAGCTATCTTTCGGACATGCTTGGTTGAGGTCGGTGTAGTCTACATAGATCCTCCACTTCTCATATGCTTTTT
This sequence comes from Areca catechu, assembly GCA_021397845.1. Lineage (NCBI taxonomy): Eukaryota > Viridiplantae > Streptophyta > Magnoliopsida > Arecales > Arecaceae > Areca > Areca catechu. The sequence goes on from CM038049.1 coordinate 127,624,829, forward strand.
TGACCATCACCACATTAGCGAGCCAATCAAGATATCGTACCTCATGGATAAATCTAGTCGTAAGAAGCTTCTTGACTTCCTCGTCGATTGTCCTCTGCCTCTCCGGGGTGAAGCTCCTTTTTTTCTGCCGGACTGGGTGATGATTGGGGTCGACGTTCAGCCTATGAGTGATTACTTCAAGTGGAATGCCAGGCATATCGGTAGCGGTCCAGGCAAAGACATTTGTGTTGGCCCACAAGAAGCCTAGCAAACGAGATCTCTCTTCTTCGGGTAGTAGGGCTCCAACCTGTACTATCCTCTAGAGGTCCTCTCCCAAGGGGAAGGATAATAAGGGCACAACTGGTCTACCCTTTGACTCTGACTCCATCGGGTTTGACTAGTCAATGATTGGACTTGGATCGGCTCCTCGGGGCCCTGGGACTGTCTGCAGGCAGTGCTAGACTGGCTGGCGTGACCCTCTTATCTCTCCAGTCCCCCAAGGGGTTGGGAAATGAATGAGGAGATGCCTTGTGGAGATAGTGGCATCGAGCAGATAGAGTCCGGGATGGCCCAGAATAGCATTGTAAGGTGAGGGACGCCTCATAATGGTGAATGTTGTCAGCACAGTACTTTATCGAGGGGTGTCCCGGTAGTTATTGGGAGTGTGATCTCTCCCTCAACTCCAATCAAATCTTCGATGAAGCCCACCAGGGGCATGAATATTGATTTCATTTGGTCAGTAGATAGATTCATCCTTGCGAAAGCATCATAAAAAAGGATATCTACTGAGCTTCCACCATCGACCATGATTATTTTTACAGGATGTTTCACTATCATCATTTCTACGATGATAGCATCATTATTTGGGTTGTCCTCCCTAACTTACCCTTCTCCCTTACAGGGGAGTACACTATCACTCTCCTCTCTCTCCCAAGTTTTCTTCAGGGTTCTCCTTGCCCCCCAGGATATCATTCCCACCGACTTCTTAGTGGGCCAGTTGTCGGGCTCTTCATTCTGGGCCATCGAGGGCACTACCCCATCCATGTACTTGTCAAGATAGCCATGCTTGATCAAGTATTCTATTTCTCTCTTTAGGTGGTGGCACTCCTACGTATCGTGGTCGTGGTGCCGGTGAAAGTGGCAATAGCGGGACTTACCATGCCCGGCTGATAGCCTCAATGAGGGAGGTCGACATAGAAAGTGCTCATCCTCGATCTCCATCAGGATCTTTGCTCTTGGGATGAGGAGAGGAGTAAACTTCTCTTCTTTAGTGGAGTCGACTCTGGGTCTTGGCCCCAGTCGTTGGACCAGCACTGTCTTCTAAGCAGGAGAGCAGATGTTTCCCTGATGGCCTGCCTCTTGAGGGGCCTTCTATCCAACTCCCTCCTGGTATGGTCAGCCTCCTCCGCATAGATGTACTTGTGAGCCTGGAGGAGGAGTTTTGAGCAAGTCTTCGAAGGCTTCTTGTCTAGGGAGTAGGTGAAGTGGGATGTCCGCAACCCCCTCTTCAGGGCCAGCATGGCAACTGGCTCCTTAAGGTGGTAGATCTCCAGGGTGGCAATCTTTAACTGGGAGACAGTCCCAGAGAGACTCTCAGTTTTGCTAGCAGATCGAGAAAAGACTATCAGTCTCATATGGCACCTTCCTGCATGCATCAAAGTGCTCCACGAATTTCTTCTCCAACTAGGAGAAAGAGTCAATACTTTTAGACTCGAGTCTAGAGAACTAGGCCCGAGCGGCCTTCCGTAGGATGGCCGGAAAGGTGATATAAAGAAGAGCATCAGTAGCCCCCTTGACCCTCATAAGGGCCTTGTAGCTTTTTAGGTGGTCCAGGGGATCGATCATCCCGTCGTACGGATCAACCTGCGACATACGGAACCGATTAGGGATCGATTCCTCTTAGATTCTAGAGGAGAAAGGGGGATGGGTGTTGTAACCTATAGGCTCATTGGAAAAGCCCTGAACTTTTGCAAAGTAGCGAGCCAGGTCTGCTTGCTTGCGCTCCTGCTCTTCGAGGTGCCTTTCTGCTCGACGGTGGATGGCCTTGTCTGTGGACCCCTCGGCAGAGACCATAGGGGGTGAAGGGGAGTCGGAGTGGAGGAACCCTCGCTTGAGTTCCTGGCTACGTCGATGCCACTGGTGTGAGCATGCACCATGGTCCGAGACCGGGAAGTTGGTCTCCTGACCGGTCAGGTCATGCTGCCACTTCTTCCCGACCACTCGGTGGTCTCCCCGTGGGCGGAAAACTATATGCGTTGGCCCCTCCTAGAAGGACCATAGGTTGGTACAGGGGTTGGCGGCATGGGCCACCAGCATTCTTGGTTGTTGCTATGTTTATAGGGATCGTTGCCTTTGATGGAGCTGGTGCACCGCCGTAGCCAGGGCATGGACCTGCTGGGCTAGTGCAGTGATATAGGGATCCACCATAGGTGGTGGTGGCAGAGCAAGAAGCTCACTCTCTGGGCTCTGATTGCCATTATGAGAGGGGTCTCCCATATAGCTGGCGAAAGCCTCACGAGCTTGCATGGTCACCATCGGATCGTGGGCTTCCATGGATGTTTTTCTTATAGTGGGGGACTTGGTATCAAGACCCTTCATCGCCGTCCCCCCTACCTGGCATGCCAATCTGTTACCGCCAAGATCACCGTGGCCTGTACCTCCAACATGTCGCCGATACATTGGGCTCATGTAGGGGGTGCTCATCCCTCTCCTTGCCAGTCGACTCCTTGGTCTGACTACCCTACAAAAAAGAGGAGACCCAAGCCAGGGATTCCAGCGGGTACACTTCGATGATCAAGTCAGATGGGGATGATCAAGGAAAATAGAACCTCTATGGCGAAGAGCTTGGGGACTCTCCATGTAGAGGGTGAAAGAAAAGAATTTAGATGTGAAGACAAGGAGGAGATGGAATCAGGGAGCTTGGGAAGTTCTTTTGGCTGGCTTCTTGCCCATTTGCTCCCTGTTCTCGCTTGCTTATCCCTTGTTCTTTTGATCTGGGGCTTTGTCTAGATGTCACTTTCCTTGGTCCCTCTCCGGGTGGGGTCGTCCGTTGCTTGCGGTCTCCTTCTGGTCAGACCGGTTCTTCGAAGGAGCTTCTCCTATTGGGGAAGTTTGCTGGTAGGGTATAGGTCTTATCACTTTGATAGTGCAGTTCCCTATGGGAGGGGCGGACCGTGTCATTGAGTCTCATGCCATGGTGGGATGTTTCTATTCTCGAAGAGACCATCAAAGTATTGAAGGGACCATCAGAGTGTTGAAGGGACCATCAGAGTGTTGTAGGGGCCCTGGGGCCTTAATGGAATACTCATTTTGGAGGAGGTTCATGTTTCGTATCACGAGGGTCGAAGCCCCCGGTTGCATGACCATCAACGTGGTGGCTTGCTATAGGGCCTGAAGCTTGGTGGAGCACATACTGTGTAGAGCCTGCCGGTGGCGCATCGCAGAGTTTGAATTTGTGGCAGGATGTGTGATACCTCCTGGAGGTTGCGGGTGGCCAGGCTCCTTCTCGCCATGGTTTGAATTTTTGTTGGTCCTTCCTTCTCTCATCATTGACAAGAATATCGGCTTCCACGAGACGGGGATGAGTCCCGCCTTGAGAGCTCCACCTCGGAACTTGCCTCAGTAGCATGAGCACGACCCTGGCCAGGAGCTGGCCTCAGATGAAGGGCTCGCCTTATGAGCACGACCCCAGCTGGGAGCTGACCTCAGCAAGAGGGCTTGCCTTGGCATCATAAGCATGACCCCGACTGGGAGCTGGTCTCAAACGAAGGGCTCGCCTTAAGAGCATGACCCCAACTGGGATCTGACCTCAATAAGAGGGCTCACCTTGACAGCATGAGCACGACCGCAACTGGGAGCTGGCCTCAAACAGAGGGCTCGCCCTATGAGCATGACCATGACTGAGAGCTAATCTCAACAGGAGGGCTCGCCTTGGCAGCATGAGCACAACCACGGTCAGGAGCTGGCCTCAGATGGAGGGCTCACCTTATGAGCACAACCCCAGCTAGGAGTTGATCTCGGTAAGAGGGCTTGCCTTTACAGCATGAGCACGACCCTGACCGGGAGCTAGCCTCAGATAGAGGGCTCGCCCTATAAGCACGACCCTAGCTGGGAGCTGACCTCGACAAGAGGACTCGCCTTGGCATCCTGAGCACGACCCCAATCGGGAGCTGGCCTTAGACGAAGGGCTCACTTTATGAGAACAACCCTGGCTGGGAGCTGACCTCGGTAGGAGGGCTCGCCTTGATATCATGAGCACGACCTTCACTGGGAGCTGGCCTCAGATGGAGGGCTCATCCTATGAGCACGACCGTGGCTAGGAGCTGACTTCGGTAGGAGGGCTCGCCTTGGTAGCATGAGCATGACCCTGACCGGAAGTTGGCCTTAGACAGAGGGCTCGCCCTATGAGCATGACCCCGACTGGGAGCTGACCTTGGCAGGAGGGCTCGCCTTGGCTCCTTATCTGGCCACCATGTCCAGGTGGTGGGTTCTTGCAAGCACAACCACTAGCAAGGGCTGCACGTCAGCTGATGCGCCACATCAATGAACATTCCGTATATGACTAAATCATGAATAAGTATGAACCAAAATATGGATTCATGTGTACAAGATTCTATGGTGATCTCAGGTTTAAGGATTACTTGCACAACTCCCACTAAGAAAATCATCTTTTGACAAATAGTAAGACTCCCATAAGATGTTCTTATGATGGATCAATTCTCAGTGAGCTCATACCTTGATGAGCACCCACATTTTTGTATTAGTGTCCCTACACAAGTGGTCATGAGATCAACCACTCTCTCCATCAAGCATATATAGAATGTACTAGTCTTTCTGGGAACATCTATCCCTAACTCCATGATCTTTTGATTAGGAATATTCTAGATTAGGATTTATAAGATCTTATATCTCATTATTATGAACTTCATCATAACCCTAAATCCATTACACTAATCTATGGGGTTCACCATAATCTTAAAACAAAAAGGTATAAGACACTACATATAATGAATCAAAATATCTTTTATTAATATAATATCATATATGAGTTAAAGAAGTTTACATAAATGCCCCCATTATATAAGAAATATGATTGGTTTTTAGGATACTATTCTCTCAATTTTTTACTTGTATTAAAGTCAATCGCCCTTGTATTTAATTTCCATATAATCTAAATGGCAATCAAATTGTTATAGAGGAAGGGCCTTAATGAATGGATCTGCTATGTTGTTCTTTGTATCTACTCATTCTATAATCATATATTGTCTTTCAATGATTTCATGAACGAGATAGAAGTGCCTTAGGATGTGCTTAAACTTTTGATGAGACCTCAGTTCCTTAGCTTGTACAGCAGCTTCAGTATTATCATAATAAAGTGGCACCGATTGTTGTATCACCGAAACTACACTCAACTCCAAGATGAAGTTCTTTATCCAGACAGCTTCCTTAGCAGTTTCACTAGCAGCTATGTATTTTGCCTCAATTGAAAGAATTGTGCCCTAAAAATTAATCTTTATACGGGCATTTTTATAATATTCCAACTCATATGATATTATTTATTAATAAAAGGTAATTATTGATTCATCATACTGCTACATTTTTTTCAAGATTATGATGAACCCCATAGATTAGGGTAATGGAATTAGGGTTATGATGGAGATCAAAATGGTGAGACCTAAATTCCTATAAACCCTAATCTAAAATGTTCCTAGTCATTGGATCATTGATTTAGGGATCGATATTTTTGGAAAGAGTAGCACATCCTATGTATGCTTGATGAGAAGAGTGGTTGGTCTCATATCCACTTGTGTAAGGATACTAATACAACGATATGGGTGCTTATTAGGGTATAAGTTTACTGAACTGATCCACCTTGAAAATATCTTAGGAGGTCTTACTACTTATCAAAAGATGGTTCTCATAATGTGAGTTGTGCAAGTGATCCTTAGACCTGAGATCACCATGATTTTTTATGCACATAAAGCCATGTTTTGGTTCATACTCATTAATGACAAAGAGTCATCTACAGGGTGTTCTCGGATATGGTGGATTGTGTATGAAGGATGTGAGTGGATCAACAAGGAATCGATCACTCCTAGTAAGAGAAAAACTTATCCCACGTAATCTCTTTGATTATTGATTCAGGAAGTTTTGATCAAAGTAGGATGAGATTAGATAGGGTTTCTAATATTTTATCAATCAAGTCTTCATTATCAAATTGAGATTCAAAAGGATTAAGTGCCAGGATTTGACAATTCTCCATACCCATCACTTATTTGGGATAAAGAAAGATTGAAGGATTAAATTGCATGGTAACTTTTCATTGAAGGGTATTTTGATAATTTTAATCAAGTTTTTCATCTTCCAGGTAGGCATGACATGTTGTTAGACATCAATCATGTCTTATAGATTTTCATGAATCAAATTGATTGGATTCATGAGTCAATTTAGAAACTGGTTCGAATTGGCAACTTAGGTCAGCTCAATTTGATCTAATTAGGTCAATTGGTTTTGATTGGATCGAAATGGCTTAGACCAAGACCTACTACGAGCTAGATGTGGAGCCCAAAGGATCACACACATTAAAAAATTGGCTAAGGAAGTCAATTTGACTTTTATTTGGGTCATTGGATCCTAATTTGCTAGCTAATTGATATACTAGCATATGTTGGCTAGCCCAACTCCTAATCCAATTAGATTGGGTCAATTAGTTTGCTATTTGGGCTAACCAATTTAAGTAGAACCTAGATTGGATTGAGTCCTAAGTGGAGCAGCCTTAATCAGTATCTATCTGAATTTTAGTGGGTTTTATCCTTGATTTATGGTAGAGTCCAAATTAGAAGGGACACTTGATGGGTTCAGTAACAAGGGCAGAAGCATGGATTTCAAAATTATTATGAAATCCTTACCGAACCCCAAAAACAAGGCCTCTTTATTATAGACAAAATCATACAAACATGCAATTAAATAACAGATTAAGTTAAAGCACCGACCTTTGATCGCTAAATCCAAATTTGGTGACAGATTTCTTGAAGCAAACTTGATCGCTTCACCAGGTGTCCAAACGTCCACCCTCCAACGGTGATCCACAAGAGAAGCAATCAAGACACTAACTATTCTAGGAAATGGTCCCTCTTCCTTTGTACTTCCTTCTTCCTAGCCTTGTCCTTGTTTTTCCTTAAACACTTATTCAAAAGAACACTGCCTTCTTGAAGGAAGAAGAATGTCTTAAATGAATAAATTGTGTCTTAAGAAAAACTACAAAGATAACTATTGTCCTTTTACAAAAGAGAAGGAAAAATTTTCTATTTCTTTCTTTTGCCTTTCAAGAGTTTCACTCTTACTCTTGTTATAGATTAGAGTTTCGACAGAGTTCTAACTCTGTAAAGGAAACTCTTCTTAAACAACAAAAGAGGGAAACAATATTCAGGAGAGGAAGAAAAACCAGTAAACAAAACACCCGTAATACCACTCCTTAAATAGTTTACGTATAGATGTCAATCCAAAGATCACATCCCTCTGCAAAACTCTTCTTACACCCTTTCTTAATTTCTCATGGCCTTCTAGATTTAATCTCACAGCTTTTCTTAAAGAAAAAGTCGCGATGAGTTTAAAAGGAAGAAGTCGCGAACTTAAATCTCCGAAGAGACGTCATTTCGCGCAACCGGGAAGCAGCCATACATTTCTTAAAATCTGGAATTAATTCCTACCACTTGATGGCCATCCAATGGTCATCAAGTGGAGCACAAAAATGTGAAAGGAGGCTGCCCCTATTTTATTTCACGCTATTCTTTGTGCGCTTCACATGAAGAGTCCATGCGCGCATGGACTCTTCTTAAATGGTGCAAAAAGGAAGTGGCGGGTGATTGGCTTGCTTGGGTGTTTGCTTAGCCAATTGGGTTAGCCATGGGTTAGCCCAAAACCCAATTTACTTAATTAGTCTTCAATTAGGCTCAATTTAAAACCCAATTAAGGCCAATTCGGAACCATAAACTCAAATATGATTTGATTTCGAGCTAGGGTTTGCAACACATGCTAGTGTGTTTGTTCTGCAAATATGATTTAATCTAAATTAAATCCTTGATCAATCCTCTTTCATGTGTGATCCATTGGGTTCCACATCTAACCAGCAGTAGGTTCGAGTGCAAGTTGACCTAACCTGATTAGAACTCTTTCTAACCGATTTGGGTCAAACCGAGCAAACCCGATTGAAAATTAGAACTCATTCTAATTCATGATCTAATTAAAACTATTTAATTTGATCAACCTACAAGACATGATTGATGTCTAGCAACATTTCATGCCTACTCGGAAGACATGAAATTTTTGGTGGAAATATCAAAAATATCCTTCAGTGGAAAGCTACTATACAATTCACTCCTGCGATCATCAAACATCCCGAATATGACTCTGAATATGGAATTATGTCAAATTCAATATCATATTCATATTTGTTTCAATTTGATAATGATGATTCAAATTTAATGCAATATTAGAAACCATTTTTGATATTCATTATGCTTTGATCAAAGACTCCTGAACCATCAAGTAATTAAAAACAAGTAGGATGCAATCTCCTCTTACTAAGAGTGATCATTTCCATATTGATCTACTCACAACATTTATATTCAATCCACCATATCTAGAACATCCCGTACATGACTTAGTCATGAATGAGTATGAACCAAAATAAGGTTTCATGGATACAAGGTTCCGTGGTAATCTTAGGTCAAAGGATTACATGTATAACTTTCACTATGAGAATATTCTATTGACAAGCAGATAAGGCTCCATTAGAAAATTCTCGAGTTGGATCCATTCAGTGAACTCATTACCTAATAAGCACCCACATTCTAGTATTAATGTCATACACTTGTGATAGTAAGATCAGTCACCCAATTATACATAGAATGTGCTAGTCTTTCCGGAAACATTGATCCCCTACTCAATGTTCCATCGACCAGGAATATTTTAGATTAGGGTTTTAAGGTTTTAGGTCTTACTGGTATGATCTCATCATAACCCTAAAATCATAGCCTTAATCTTATGGGGTTTATCATTTCCTAATTTATATTTAAGACAGCGAATGATAAAAATAGTGCCTGTATTGATAAAAATTTGTCAATACATTTGTCTGGAAGGTACAAGGATATCCCTTTAGAATACAATTTTGATTGGCTTATAGGGCATATTCATTTCAATCTCCCACTTGCACTAAAGCCAATCGCCTTTAAATTTTAACCCCATACTGTCGAGGTGGCGATCAAACTCCCGCTGTGGTAGAGCCTTAGTGAACGGGTCTGCTATGTTGTTCTTTGTTTCTACTCTTTTAATGCAGACTTCTTGTCTTTCCACGATCTCTCGGACAAGATGGAAGCATCTCAGAATGTGCTTTGACTTATGATGGGCTCTAGGTTCCTTTTTCTTGAGCAACAGCACCAATGTTGTCACAATAAAGTGGTACTGGATTCTCAATCTCTGGAATAACGCCTAACTCTGTGATGAACTTCTTCATCTAGATAGCTTCCTTGGCGGCTTCACTAATAACTATGTATTCTGCCTCGGTAGTTGAGTCAGCTATAGTCTGCTGCTTAGTACTCTTCCAACTCACTGCTCTACCATTTAGGGTAAAGACATACCCTGATATGGATTTGCTATCATCTGGGTCTGATTGAAAGCTAGAATCTGAATAGGCTTCTAGTTTAAGATCAGAACCTCCATATACCAGAAAAATATCCTTACTCATTCTCAAGTACTTAAGAATATTTTTCACAGCTTTCCAATGAAACCTACTGCTTATGCCTAAGGCATATGCTACATCAGGCCTGGTACATAACATGGCATATATTATAGACCCTATTGCTGAAGCATAAGGTATAGAACTCATTTTATTTCTCTCTTCAGGAGTTTTTGGAGACATCCTTTTTGAGAGGTGTATACCTTGACTCATGGAAAGATAACCTCTCTTACTCCCATCCATGCTAAATCTCTTTAGTACTAAGTTAATGTACCTTGACTGGGATAACCCTAGCATCCTTTTAGATCTATCTCTATAGATCTTTATACCTAGTATATAAGATGCTTCTCCCAAGTTTTTCATTGAAAATTATTTTGATAGCCAAACTTTAACTAATTGTAACATTGGGATGTCATTCCCAATGAGGAGTATGTCATCTACATACAGAACCAATAAGACTATGGCACTCCCACTAGTCTTTTTATACACACATGGTTCATCTACATTTTTGATGAAACCAAATTCTTTTATGGCCACATCAAAATGGATGTTCCAACTCCTGGAAGCTTGCTTTAATCCATAAATGGATTTCTTAAGCTTACATACCTGATTAGGTCTATCTTCCAAGACAAAACCCTCTAGCTGTGACATGTAGACTTCTTTCTCAAGAAAACCATTAAGGAATGCAGTCTTCACATCCATTTGCCAGATTTCATAATCATGGTATGCAGCAATTGCAAGTAAAATCTGAATGGATTTGAGCATGGCAACAGGTGAAAATGTTTCATCATAATTAATGCCCTATTTTTGTCGAAAACCCTTAGCCACTAATCTGGCTTTAAAAGTTTTGACTTGACCATCCGCTCCAATCTTTTTCTTATAGATCCATTTGCACCTTATTGGGTTTACTCCCTCAGGGAGATCAACCAAAGTCCATACTTGGTTGACATACATCGAGTCTATTTTGGATTCTATGGCCTGATGCCATCTGTCTGAGTCCCTACTCATGACAGCTTCCGTATAGATCAGAGGTTCATCATTTTCAATGATTTGGGCTTCATTATTCTCAATAATAAACCCATACCTCTGAGCTACATTTTGCACTCTATTAGACCTATGGGGTGGAGTTGTGTGTACTGGTTCTAACCTAATTATGTGATCTTGTGGTTGAGAATTATCTATCGGTTCCCCTTGAACTTCATTAAGCTCAATACTTCTCCCACTATTCTTTTGTAGGATAAATTCCTTTTCCAGAAAAGTGGCATGCCTACTGACAAACATCTTTTGTTCAGTAGGGTTAAAGAATAGATATCCTCTAGTTTCTTTAGGATATCCTATAAACAGACATTTATCTGCTCTAACATCTAACTTATGTCCAAAATTTCTTTTAACATAATCCGGACATCCCCATATCTTAGGTTTCTTTCCACTCCATACTTCATATGGAGTACTAGAGATAGATTTAGAAGGTACTTTGTTCAGAATATATGCAGCAGTTTCTAAGGCATGACCCCAAAAGAAAATAGGTAAGTCTGTGAAGCACATCATGGACTGTACCATATCTAATAGGGTACGATTTCTCCTTTCACTTACACCATTGAGCTACGGTGTAAAAGGAGGAGTCCATTCCAAGAAAATTCCATTATCTTTAAGATGGTCTAAGAACTCCGTGGATAAGTACTCTCCTCCTCAATCAGATCGAAGAACTTTTATACTTTTCCCGGTTTGTTTTTCGACCATACATTGATACTCCTTGAACTTATCAAAAGCTTCAGATTTGTGTTTCATAAGATACACATATCCGAACCTTGATAAATCATCAGTAAATGTGATGAAGTAAGAGTATCCTCCTCTGTCCTGAGTTGTCATTGGACCACATATATTAGTATGTACAAGTCCTAATAACTCAGTTGTCCTCTCTCCATGTCCACTAAATGTAGTCTTGGTCATCTTACCCATGAGACATGATTCGTAAGTTCCTAATGATTCATAATCATAAGGATCAAGGATTTTCTCCTTGTATAACTTGCTAATCCTGTTTTCACTAATATGACCAAGGCGACAATGCCAAAGTAATGTGTTATTCAGATTTTCTTTTTTCGTTTATGTTCATTAATATGAAACACATTGTCATTGAATGATAGAGTCAAGATACCATTGCAAAATATGCCAGAACAAATAATTTCATTAGAAAACTTAATAGAGCAACCATTGCTCTTTACATCTATTACATAACCTTGTTCTGACAACAAGGGTATAAATATAATATTTCTAATGATCTTAGGCATATAATAACAATTCTTTAGCTCTAAGATCTTCCCAGACGGTTACTTCAAGTAATAGACCCCTACAGCTTCAGCCTGGATCATTTCTCCTCCAGCACCATAGAGTTCGAAGTCACCTTCCTTTAATATTTCAAGTCTCTGTAGTCCCTGCAATAATTTGCAGATATGGTAACCACAGGCGGTATCTAATACCCAAGTATTTGAAATGGAAGAATTCAATGACAATATTGTATGTATCTCATACATACCTTTTGGCTCATCTGATGCACCAGACTTCAAAATTGCAAGGTAAGCCTTGCAGTTCCTTTTCCAGTGACCCGCTTTTCCGTAGAAGAAATAGGTCATCTTATCAGAGGCCTTCTTTCCCTTTTTCTTGCTGATGCCACCTTTAGGGTTTAGTCTCTTCTTACTAAAACCCTTTTTTCTTGCCTTCTTCTTGTTGTTCCCTTTCACAAGAAGAAGTGGAGCCTTATCCTTCTTGATATGGCTTTCAGCTGTTTTCAGCATGTTTAACAGCTCTGGCAAGGAAGTATTTAGTTTGTTCATATGATAATTTAGAACAAACTAGGAGAATGATTCTGGGAGTGACTCAAGGATCAAATCCTGATTTAACTCCCCATCCATAACAAAACCTAATTGACCTAATCGAGTGATAAGATCAATAACCATTAATACATGGTTTTGTATAAATGATCCCTCTGTCATTCTAGCATGGAACAATTGCTTAGATATCTCATATCAAGCAGTCTGGCTATGTTCCCCATAGAGCTCTTTAAGATTGAGCAATATGGAATGTGTATCCATACTTTCATGCTGCCTCTGTAACTCATTAGTCATGGAGGCAAGTATGATACACTTGACAGAAAGGGAATCATTCTGCCACATCTTATATGTGGCCCTATCTTCCTCTGTAGCATCATCCCCTAGTGGAGTAAGACTAGGGGTATCAAGAACATAAGCAAGCTTCTCTGAACTGAGTATAATCTTAAGATTCCTCAGCCAGTCCACATAATTTGGACCAGTTAATTTGTTGGTATCTAAAATGCTTCGCAGTGATAACGAAGATGCCATTTATCTACATTAATAAAAACATTACATAAGCAAACAACCATGTATTGACAATCATAATTAAATTTGGACTTTAATTTAATTATGTCTCCCACTAAATGTCATAGCCCTAATTATGACTCACAGTTAGTGGGGTTGAGATCCTAATTACTTACAGAAGACCTTGCAGTAACACAACAAATCTTCTATAAGTTCATAGGTAGGAAAACTCTTTCCAATTGTATCTAATACAATTCTCAACAAAAACTTTGCCTCTAAAATATTATTGGTCTTGTAGTAACACAACAAACCATAATATTTTAGTTAAGTAAGATCCTTCATTTCAATACAGTCAACATTCAAATATAAATACCCTTGCAGTAACACAACAAAGGATTATATTGAATATCCTATAAGCATCTCTATGCACTAAAGTAACATTACATCATTCACTATATTAGGTCTTACAGTAACACAACAAACCTAATATGGTTTAAAATATAATAGTACTTTAGCATGAAGGAAGGCCCTAATGTAGTAGATTAACACTAAGCATGCTAGTCCAAAATAATAATTAATCAACTCAGCCAGGTAGGTGGGAGAGAGGTGGGAGTTCCCCCATTGCTTTCCTAGACACAAATAAAAATTGGCCAGGTCAGACAACGGAACCAATTAAAAACCACGATCTCTTTACCGATCATGAACCATCTTTCTAGACACCGAATTGATTTATTGTACATCCGGACCAATATTGCCATTTATTAATCATACTACAACTTAATATGTTTTTTTTTTTTTTTTTAAAGAGCTTTAAAAACAAGCACATTCTAAAAACAGCAATCTACAGTCTAAGCATATATGTGCCAGGTGTGTCATCATTCTAGGACAACCATCTACCACATAATGGATCCACCATTATGCCAGGGCAACCTTATATCAGAATGATGACTATAATGCTTATCATATCTCTATGTTGATTAAGGTTTAAGTGAAAACCCTAACCTGTGGCATTTATACAAACATATATGCATATTTATAAATCACACAACATATGACTTAGCCCTAATAAGATGGCTCTGATACCACTGATGGGTTCAGTAACAAGGGCAGAAGCATGGATTTCAAAATTATTATGAAATCCTTACCGAACCCTAAAAACAAGACCTCCTTATTATAGACAAAATCATACAAACATGCAATTAAATAACACATTAAGTTAAAGCACCAATCTTTGATCGCTAAATCCAAATTTGGTGACAGATTTCTTGAAGCAAACTTGATCACTCCACCAGGTTCCAAACGTCCACCCTCCAATGGTGATCCATAAGAGAAGCAATCAAGACACTAACTATTCTAGGAAATGGTCCCTCTTCCTTTGTACTTCCTTCTTCCTAGCCTTGTCCTTGTTTTCCCTTAAACACTTATTCAAAAGAACACTACCTTCTTGAAGGAAGAAGAATGTCCTAAATGAATAAATTGTGTCTTAAAGAAAAACTACAAAGATAACTATTGTCCTTTTACAAAAGAGAAGGAAAAATTTTCTATTTCTTTCCTTTGCCTTTCAAGAGTTTCACTCTTACACTTGTTATAGATTAGAGTTTCGACAAAGTTCTAACTCTGTAAAGGAAACTCTTCTTAAACAACAAAAGAGGGAAACAATATTCAGGAGAGGAAGAAAAACCAGTAAGCAAAACACCCGTAATACCACTCCTTAAATAGTTTACGTATAGATGTCAATCCAAAGATCACATCCCTCTGCAAAACTATTCTTATGCCCTTTCTTAATTTCTCATGGCCTTCCAGATTTAATCTCATGGCTTTTCTTAAAGGAAAAGTCGCGATGAATTTAAAAGGAAGAAGTCATGAACTTAAATCTCCGAAGAGACGTCGTTTCGTGCAACCGGGAAGCAACCACGCATTTCTTAAAATCTGGAAATAATTCCTACCACTTGATGGCCATCCAATGGTCATCAAGTGGAGCACAAAAATGTGAAAGGAGGCCACCCCTATTTTATTTCACGCTATTCTTTGTGCGCTTCACATGAATGGACTCTTCTTATATGGCGCAAAAAAGGAAGTGGCGGGTGATTGGCTTGCTTGGGTGTTTGCTTAGCCAATTGGGTTAGCCCAAAACCCAATTTACTTAATTAGTCTTCAATTAGGCTCAATTTAGAACCCAATTAAGGCCAATTCGGAACCATAAACTCAAATCCGATTTGATTTCGAGCTAGGGTTTGCAATACATGCTAGTGTGTTTGTTCTGCAAACATGATTTAATCCAAATTAAATCCTTGATCAATCTTCTTTCATGTGTGACCCATTGGGTTCCACATCTAGCCAGCAGTAGGTTCGAGTGCAAGTTGACCTAACCTGATTAGAACTCTTTCTAACCGATTTGGGTCAAACCGAGCAAACCCGATTGAAAATTAGAACTCATTCTAATTCATGATCTAATTAAAACTATTTAATTTGATCAACCTACAAGACATGATTGATGTCTAGCAAATTTCATGCCTACCCGGAAGACATGGAATTTTTGGTGGAAATATCAAAAATACCCTTCAGTGGAAAGCTACTATACAATTCAATCCTGCGATCATCAAACATCATGAATATGACTCTGAATATGGAATTATGTCAAATTCAATATCATATTCATATTTGTTTCAATTTGATAATGATGATTCAAATTTAATGCAATATTAGAAACCATTTCTGATATTCATTATGCTTTGATCAAAGACTCCCGAACCATCAAGTAATTAAAAATAAGTAGGATGCAATCTCCTCTTAGTAGGAGTGACCGTTTCCATATTGATCTACTCACAACCTTCATATTCAATCCATCATATCCAGAAGATCCCGTACATGACTTAGTCATGAATGAGTATGAACCAAAATAAGGTTTCATGGATACAAGGTTTCGTGGTAATCTCAGGTCAAAGGATTACATGTATAACTTCCACTATGAGAATATTCTATTGACAAGCAGATAAAACTCCATTAGAAAATTCTCGAGTTGGATCCATTCAGTGAACTTATTACCTAATAAGCACCCACATTCTAGTATTAGTGTCATACACTTGTGATAGTAAGATCAGTCACCCAATTATATATAGAATGTGCTGGTATTTTCGGAAACATTGATCCCCTACTCAATGTTCCATCGACCAGGAATATTTTAGATTAGGGTTTTAAAGTTTTAGATCTTTCTGGTATGATCTCATCATAACCCTAAAACCATAGCCTTAATCTTATGGGGTTTATTATTTCCTAATTTATATTTAAGACACAGCGAATGATAAAAATAATGCCTTTGTTGATAAAAATTTATCAATACATTGGTCTGGAAGGTACAAGGATATCCCTTTAGAATACAATTTTGATTGGCTTATAGGGCATATTCCTTTCAACACTTGGCACCATATTAGCATGCACCAAGAATAAGGAGCACAGAAGGACCAATAGTCCTTTCCATAAATCACTTTTCTAGATAATCTCTAAGCCACTCTCCCTTATCTCCATGCCCAAATGGATGGGTTTTGACCGATCAAATAATGAGGAAATGGCATGAGAAGGATGGCGTGCAAGATGAATGGTTGTGTCCCTTCATGATTTGGTGCTAATTCAAAAGGCCAAAGTCCTTCTGTTTGAAGGCATTTGGTTTCTTCGATATGCCTCTTGGGATCCCATGCTCCTTGGTCATTATCTGACTAGTAACATGCCATATGGAAAGTGGAGAAATTGGCTGGAAAAATAAAGAGACACTTATATGTCTCTTGGTGCATGAAAGGATATTTCATGATAAGTATACTCATCCAAGAGACTCCTTCTGCTTGAAAGATCTTATCAAGGGCTGAGGGAAAGACTTATCAGGTGCCTCATCTCTCTCTATAAATAAGCATCAATATTCTGATGCCAGACATTCCATTATGATATGAATAGACGTACTTTTTATTTTCTCTTTCTCTTTAAGACAAGGCTTGTCCTTTTAAGACAAGGCCTGTCCTTTTAAGACAAGACTTGTCTATTTAAGACAAGTACCTAGGAAGAGATATAGGAGGGATATTCGAATTCTGAGAGAGGATTCAGAGAGATCTCTGAGTGCCCTACAAGAGGGTAGCGATTTCAGCAAAGAGAGAAAGTCTGAAAGGCTATCGAAAGAGTCCTAGTCAAATAAGCAAGCTTGGTAGGAGTGCTTCCTTGGTTTGATTCCTATGTGGACATCTCTGGAGGGCATACATGTGTGCCTCATGGAACTTAAGGAGTATAGTGCTCCAGGTATTCTTCAATAACCCTAAAGTTTTGATTTATTAATTGACATGGTGAAGTGGCCTAGGGTTTAGGATTCCGGTCGATTAGGGTTTCAATAATGATAATTTTGAAATCCAGTCTTTCGCTGTGCCCGGCTAGATCCCAACATCAATAACTGAGTCAACTATAATTTACTACTTGGTACTTTTTCAACTCACTGTACCTCCTTACAAAGTAAATACATGCTCTAATATGGATTTACTATTATCTGGATCTGATTGAAAACTAGAGTCAGTATAGCCTTCTAATTTTAAATCTGATTCTTCATATATTAGAAAAACTTCTTTAGTCTTTTTATGATACTTGAGAATGTTTTTCACATCTTTCTAATGCTCCTCCCCTAAATCATCCTAGAATCTACTTGCTATGCCTAAGGCATAAGCAACATCATGCCTGGTACATAATATGGCATATATGATTGATCTTATAGCTGAAGCATAAGGAACCTTACTCATCCTTTATCTCTCTTCAGGTATCTTAGGAGATATCTTCTTAGAAAGATATATGCCTTGACTCAAGGCAAGTAACTCCTTTTATTTTCTTTCATATTGAATCTTTTCAATACTAACTCAATATACCTGGATTGGGATAAGCCAAGCATCCTCTTAGATCTATCTCTATAGATCTTTATACCTAATATATAGGATGCTTCTCTCAAATCCTTCATAGAAAACCTTTTAGATAGTCAAGCTTTGATTAATTACAATATTAGAATATCATTCCCATTAATAAGTATATCATTAATGTATAATATTAAAAAAATAATGGCACTCCTACTTGTCTTCTTCTATACACATGGTTGATCTACATTTTTTATGAAACCAAATTTCTTGATTTTTTATCAAAACGGATGTTCCAACTCCTTGATGCTTGCTTTAATCCATAAATAGATTTTTTAAGCTTACATACTTGGTTCGGTCTCCCACTTAAGACAAACCCTTATGGCTGTGACATAAAAAATTCTTCCTTAAAATATCTATTGAAGAAGGTAGTCTTTACATCCATTTGCTAGATTTTATAATCATAGTATACAGCTATAGCAAGCAAATCCTTATGGACTTGAGCATAGCTACTGGCAAAAATGCCTCATCATAGTCAATTCGATTTCTTTGTCTGAAACCTTTTGCCACTAACCTAGCCTTATAGGTTTCTATTTAGTCATCTACTCCAATCTTCTTTTTGAAAACCCATTTGCACCCTATTAGGTGTACTCCCTTAAGTTGATCAACCAAGGTCCAAACCTGGTTATAATACATAGAGTCCATTTCAGATTTTATGGCATCAAATCATTTATCAAAGTCTTTACACAGCTTTTGTATAGGACACAGGATCATCATCTTGAATAATGTTGGCTTCATTTTCATTTCTAATGACAAAGCCATATCTGAGAGGTGCATCCCGCACTCTCTCTAACTTATGAAGAGGGTGTGTGTGTTGTAGTTATACCTAATTCATAGGTACTTGTGGTTGAGGAATTTTAGGTTGATTGTCTATAGGAGTAGGTTGTTGATCTTGAACTTCACTAAGTTCAAGTATCCTCTCACTATCTCCTTCTTGGATAAATTTCTTCTCCAAGAAAGTGGAATGCCTATTGATAAAAACCTTTTATTCAGTAGGATGATATAGAGGTATTCAATACCCTCTCAGGGATAACCTATGAACCTACATTTATCAGTCCTAGTACTTAACTTATGTCCATACATATTTCTAATATAAGAAGGGCTATCCAAGTCTTAAGATATTTAAGACATGGCATTTTATCTTTCCATAATTTATATGGAGTGCACTAGCTACTAATTTTGATGGTATCCTTTTTAGTATATAGGCAGTAGTCTCCAGGGCATAACTCTAGAAGGATACAAGAAGATTGATGAAGCTCATCATGGACCTTACCATGTCTAACAAGGTGCAATTCATCCTTTATGTTATACCATTTAATTATGGGTATATGAAGATGTCCATTTCTGAGAGAATGCCTTTATCTTTAAGATGATCAAGAAATTCACTAGATAAGTATTCTCCTCCCTAATTTGATTAAAGGATTTTAATACTTTTTCTAGTTTGTTTCTTAACCATACTTTGATACTCTTTAAATTTATCAAAGGCTTCCAATTTATGTTTCATAAGATAAAAAATCCAAACCTAGATAAATCATCAATAAAAGTCATGAAATAAAAGTATCCTTCTCTGGCTTAAGTTGACATAGGTCCACATACATCTATATATATTATCCCTAATAACTCAGCTACCCTATCTCCATGACCTGTGAATGGAGACTTGGTCATTTTATCCATGAAACAGGACTTACAAGTTTCTAATGATCAATAATCATAAGGATCAAAGAATTTATCTTTGTATAACTTGTTTATCCTAGACTCACTAATATAACCTAATCAATGTCAGAAAAAAGTGGCATTAATATCTTCTCTCTTTCTTTTCTTGTTTTCAATAACTAAAACTTTATCATTAAATGAAAGAACCAAAAGTCCATTAGTAAATAAACCACTTCCAAAGAAATTATTAGAATGAAAAATGGAGCATCCACTGCTCTTTATATTAATTTTAAAATCTTGTTGTTATAATAAGGATATAGAAATAATATTTAGAACATAGTAATAGTCTTTCAATTTTAAAATTTTGTCCGAAGGCAATAATAATAGATAGGTGCCTATGCTTTCGCTTGAATGGTTTTACCACTCGCACCATAAAGCTCAAAGTCACCCTTCTTCAATCTCTTAATTCTTTGAAGTTTCTATAAAGACTTGCATATATGAGATCCATATGTGGTATCCAATATCAATGAATAAAAAGTTGAAGTATTCAATGATAAGTTAGTTTATATCATATACAAATCTTTTGATGCTCCACCAGCATCAAGCTTCAGACTAGCAAGATATGACTTGCAGTTCTTCCTATTGGAAAAAACTACCTAGGATTTCTACATAGATTTTTTAATAATATATAGTGAAAGAACATCTATTTTAAAACTATTTTAAAAATAAAATATATATTTAAAATAATTCTAATAAATTCTAAGATCGTAACATCATATGTAATAGAAAATAAAATCAACATATATCAATACACAGATGCATGTAGTAGATCTAATCTACCAATAATATGAAATCAAATTTTATACCTGATCATAGGTTGATAATTGCCACTGCTGATGACATGTGGTAAAGACTCCTAGTATCATTTTGTAGCCATACAGGATATCTAGCCTCTACGAATCATCTATATGAAGCTTCGATGTGATCAATCTCTCGGGACTACTAGATCCCTCCGAAGGTCACTAGATAGTTGAAAATAATTTATTTCCTAGACTTTCTTAAGCCTTCCAAGAAATCTAAGAATAGGATAAAGAGATCTAGATCTAAGAGGAAGAAAACTAAAAAATACCCATTTCTTCTATTTTTTTATTTCTTTTCTTCTTCCCTTAACCCTAGTACCCAAGAAGGTTCTTTCATGCCAAAAAAGAACTCACACCTACCTTAATTTTTCTAGTGTTCTTTCTCTTCAGATCTAATACTAATTTAAAGCTTGTTTTGTCACCTAATCTTAAAAGAATTCTAAAACATTTAGGTGTGTGGATTAGGATAGGATCAAGTGGACTTTAGACGAGATTAGGAAATACTAGCCTAGTTTGACTAGTCTAAATATATAATTCCACTCCCCATCTAAAATTTCATAAAAATTCCATGAATTTTTTATCTCAAATTACCAACAAAAGGGATCTCTTCTCAATGCCTATTTTATTTGATTTTTCAAAAAAAATGGTGTCAAGAATTGATAAGGTTTTGAAGGTTTTAAACCAGGTAGAAGTTGGAAAAGCCAAAGAGTTTGATTTCCAGTAAAACTCCTCCCTTTTAAATTCAAAACTCATCCTAAATTAATCTAAATCAAATAAGAAAGGAGGGAGTGCATGAAAACATATTTGGCATGTATTTTCCATGAATTTATTCAAATTATTGGCATGAGAAAATCTAATAGAAAACCTAGTTGGGCTAGATATGGGTTTGACCAGGCTTTGATCAAAATTAGTTATGAACTGTTGGCGTGGAGTCCCTGGATCGGCCGTTCGGAGCCGCTGCATTGCAGGACTGCTCCCTGGTTCAATTGCAAAACAGGTCCCTTGCCGGAGTTGTTCCAGCGGGGGACACTCCGATGCCTAAGTCAGTGGTGGATCCCAGCCACGGAATGGGAAAGGTGTCGAGAATAGAGAGAGAAAAGGCTCTTGGAGATTGTAAGTGTATGTGAGCGTGAGTGTTAGCGTACCTCTCGAACCATCCTTCTTATCCTTATTTAAAAGAAGGCCTCCGGCCTGCGGCCCACTCTTTTTCTGGTGATCATGGGAAGCCAATCTCTCCCATGATCGACGATCGTGGGTTGTCATTGAGCGGTTCTGGCTAGATCGGAGGCATGGCAGCAGGAGTTGCGTGCCATGATTATGACATGATGAGTGTCGATTGTAACCGTTGGTTACAGTTGCCTTTCTGGACCAGATTATGGTCCAAGCTTCGGGTTTCCCCTTGCATGGGCCAAAGACTTGGTATTAGCCCCGGGACCGGAGATTGTGTTTACGGCGGGGACCGAAGTACATGTCTTCGAAAGTCGTTGAGAAGTTTGGTCTCCGATCAAGGCCGAAGACGTTACCTGAAGGACTGGCCTTCGGATGCATAGTCCGATGTGTAGCCTTGAGTTGCCTGTAGTTGGCTTGTCCCTTGCTTGGTCCGAAGTCCATGGTCCGAAGAGAGAGGACTTCGACCAGTCGAACCGGAGTTCAGTTTGTAGCTGAACTGGGATATCCCAACAGTTGCCCCCCTACTCTCAGTTTTCAAAACAGAGATTTGAGAAGTGAGAGTATTATGGCCTTGTCGTTTTCCTCCTGGAAAATGGTGTAGTGGATGATTACGAGATCTCTGATTGGACTGTCCATTATGATTTGGGAATCAGAGGGTGGACAGCTGCCACTCCAGGATTGGGGAAGAAGGAAAAAGTGGGTGGCCCTGGAGCCACCTTTCCTTTTCCCGTTGCATGATGGTTGAGGCAATCTTTTGGTTGAGATTTGGATGGTTGTGGTGGCTCTCCCCCGTCCGTTAGATGAAGGGTATATCTTATCCTGGTGGTTAGTTGCAGGTAGGTTACCTCCCAGGGTAACCTTGAGTCAATTCAACCCCAGCGGGGCTCCAGAGACCCCTACTTTTCTTTTGAGGAAGGGTGAAGGTCCGGCCAAGGATGCTTCTTCAACCTCGTCTCATCCTCCACCCAAATTGTTTCGGACTACCAGTCTATTCCACAGGTAGATTCTTCTTTCTGCTCCCTTGCTTCATTTCTTTGTCATGGAACAGACCATAGAGAGTCTGGGGGAAAAGGTTGGGCCTTCGGGGGCCGGAGACATAGTAGGTCCAGAGTCGATTCCCAGCTCAGTTTCTCAGGGCAAGGCAGCCCTTCTTTGGGAACGCTATCGCATTCCCGAGGAATTTTCCTTCGTCCTCCCCATGCCTGAGGAGCGGGTGAACGAACCTCCCCCTGGGTGCCTAGACGTATACGGAGATCATCTGAAAGCTGGTCTTCAGTTTTTCCTGCACCCCTTCTTCGTCAAGATCTTCCACTTGTACCAAGTGGTACCAGTGCAGTTGATCCCGAACAGCATCAGGAACATCTGCGGGTTCCTGGTTATGTGCAGCATTGCCAACATAGATCCTAGGACCAATTTATTTACGGCCCTTTTCATTTTCAAGAGGGATTTCCACAGTAACGGATGGTGGGTGATTGGCCCTAGATCAGGCCGCAGGGTTATCAAAGATATGCCCAGCGCCATCCATGGGTGGAAACCTGTTTTTGTGTTCGTGTTGTCTCTTGATTCATGGGGATTCGATACGGTGTGGAAGAAGCCTCATCTAACCGCCAATGACAGGAAGAAGGTCTTGGCGGCCGATCAGTCGGACTACGACCTCCTGGTCAACTCCGAAGTTGCCCCCATCCGAAAATTGTTGGAGGAAAGAAATCTCCATCGGACAGGGATTAGCAGATTCCCCTCATTAGGTATAGCAATAGGAATTTCTACTCTTCTTTCTTGGTCTTATTGTAGCACAATCAATTGAAGTGAACAATTTTGCTTGTAGGTGGCGGGATGAAGCCCGGTTTGAGTTGGCTCCATCGGACTTCGGAGAAGAGAGTAGCACAGGACCCTCTCACTAGGTCTGTGATTCGGAAGAGGGCTCGGAGGGATGGTCCCAAGGGGGACCAAAGCATTTCGTCTTCCTGGGGGACCTCAGGGGAAGACATAGTAGCCGTGGAAGGGGCTCCGTCGAGACCCTATCCAATCGAAACTCCACCGGCGGCTGTCTCCCCAGTTTGCACAACGGGGAGCTCACCCCAGGGAGTGGATGTGCCACCGTTTTGCCCCCTACTATTGATAGGGGCAAAGCATGGCAAGTTGAAGGAGAGTTTGCCTACGGGGCTTCCTCAGCCGGAGTCCGTTCGACGAACTCTTCGGAGCTTTCACCTATGGGGGGACTGTTGGTCCCGGCCGTAGCCAGGCAGGCGTTGAAGGGTACGCTACTGCCTCATGACTTGGCAGTTCTTCGAAATCGGAATCTTCCCAGGGTGTCCGATTCTACCTTCATCGCCCTGCAATAGGTATGATCCTTGCCATTCTCTTTATCTTGAGAGTTGTTCGATTCATGACCCCTCTCTTTTGATGTAGTTGGTCTACGACTTCACCTTCATAGAGGAGGGCCTGGGGAATGTAGATAGCTTCATCCAAGGGCATGTAGACCAGTTAAATTGATCTTTCTTACTGGCATAGGTTAACTTAAATTGATGAGCTATCTAATCAAATTTTGATTAACCACATTGGCCAGGTAAGTGAACTCGATGGAAGGGTTTTGCCATTAACCTCTTTCCTTAGATACTAAATAAGTTAGCCAGGTAAGAGATAACCCCAATTAATGACCATGATTGAAATGCCATACTTATGTTAGACACAAATTAGTTCATCAGTTTCAATTAGACTTTCCTAAGGACTTGGGTCTGACCACTGAACCATAATCAGGTTCATTTGTTATAATATGGACTTGATTTAATTATCACAATAGATTTGATATAGAGAAAAACTTAATATAATCCTAATCAACTTTTGGTTAGATTAAATTCAATTCTCAATTAAGTCCATATTATTCTAAATTCCAATCCTAAGTCTAACCCCGTTATTTAACTTGATTCAAGCTAACCCAAAGTCCATGATTTATGAAATATGATTAGATCTTTAATTTACAATTCTAAATCTAATCTTAGACCTCTTAATTCTAGAAAAAAATCAAGATTAACTTTGCTAAGTTTTATATCTAAATAATTTATATGCATCACATATTCATTAAATACTTTTTAAATCTTAACTATACGATTTAGTCTTATGCTGAAATTAATTTTATATTTCATATTCTAAATATAAAAAACAAATCCTAATACATTAATTTCATATCAAAAATACCAAATTAATGAAGATTAAATTGTAAAAAATAAATTTAATTTTTTAAATAATTTTAATAATTTATCTTTCACCTTATTCATGGGATATAATCACAAATGGCACCCCTACACACCATAAGACCCCATTGAATAGGAAGAGAGGGCCTTTAAACTCTACTTTTCTTCTATGACTAGATGGCCATGGTGATCAATCCAATCTAAAGCAATTACTCAAATTAAGATTACATCTAACATGTAAAATTCTATATTTACATATCATGTCTTGAAAAACTCTGCTCATATACCACTATTGGAAAAGAAATTGCCTTGGGTTTCATACATGAATTTTTTTTAATAATTCACAATGAAAGAACATCTATTTTAAAACTGTTTTAAATAGAAAACATGCATTTATAGTAATTTTAATAAATTCTAAGAAGGATCATAACATGATACTAGTAGAAAATAAAATCAGCATGCATCGATCTACCCGATGCATGCAGTAGATCTAATCTACAAATAATATGAAATCAAATTTCATACTTGATTGTGGGTTGACAATCACCACTACTAATAGCACATGGCAAGGGGTGTCCATGTTGCTTCACAGCTGCATAAGGTATCCGGCCTCTATGAATCATCTACATGAAGCTTTGATGTGATAAACCTCCCGAGATAGCTAAATCCCTCTTAAGGCTACTGCATCTTTGAAATAATTTATTTCTTGGACTTTCTTGAGCCTTCCAAGAAATATAAGAAGAGGATGAAGAGTTATAGATCTAATAGGAAGAAAAGGAAAAATAAAAAAAACCATTTCTTATATTTTTCTCTTCTTTTTCTTCTTCCCTCAACCCTAGCATCCAAGAAGGTTCTTTCATGCCAAAGAAGAACTCATGCCCACCTTAATTTTTCTAATGCTCTTTCTCATCAGATCTCATGCTAATTTAAAGCTTCTTTTGTCACCTAATCTTAAAATAATTCTAAGAAAATTAGGCATGTGGATTAGGATAGGTTTAAGTGAACTTTAGATGAGATTATGAAATACTAGCTTAGTTTGACTAGTCTTAATATATAATTCCATGCCCCATCAAAAATCCCATAAAAATTTCATGGATTTTTTGTATCAAATTACTGGTAAAAGTGCACTCTTTTAAATGCATATTTTATCTAGATTTTTCAAAAAAGAAATGGTGTCAAGAATTGATAAGGTTTTGAGGGTTTTAAACCAGGTCGAAGTTGAAAAGTCAAAGAGTTTGATTCCCAGTCAAACTCCTCCCTTTTGAATTCAAAACTTTTCCTAAATTAATCCAAATTAGATAAAAGAAAGAGGGAGTACATGAAAACATGTTTGGAATGTATTTTCCATGAATTTATTCAAATAATTGTCATGGAGAAATCTAATAGGAAACCTAGTTAGGCTAGATATGGGTTTGACCAGGCTTTGACCAAAATTAGTTATGACCAAAACTAATTTAGTTATAACTAATTTAACTAACTTGGAGTCATTCCAATTAGGCTATAATTAATATTAATTAAATTCTAATTAAATCTAAAATTAATTGGGCCCAAGCCTGAATCCAATTATAATTAGAAATCCATAGCAATGAGGTCATCAAATAATCCAATCGAGTAAATTCTAATTGAATCAAATTCAATTAGACTTAACCTAAACCTATTCACTCAATCAAATTGAATCAATTAGAAATTAGATTATTAATTAATCTTCTTATAATTAATTAATTATTAATTTATGATATTTATATAGGATTAATTATTCATCATATTTATAATTTTGCCACTGAATGATTCTTAATTATTAGTCAGCCATCATGATAGGTCAGGAACTTCTATTGTGTGTGACCCCATAGATTTGAATACTAAGCTGGTAGTTTAGGAACTAATTTCTGAATTAAGCGATGTAACCATCTGCAATGATACCCGACATCTGGATAGGTCGAATGTTTGCAAAGCAACATTCAAGAATCTAGGTATATGGTTTTCGTATAATTCATCCCTTTAATCCTAATGCTCAAAATGATTTTAGAGTTAACTATCAACTCCAAATAATGCATCCAAATATATTTCAACCTACTAAATCTTATGACTCTTCACAAGGATTGCCCTAGCCAAAGTCTTGCTAAATTAAAATATAATAGAGCATTGTCTCCAACATCTTGAGTGGTCAATTCCATATTGATTCATCACTGACTTAACTAGTACTTGACTCCACCGAGTAACCTTCTATCTCTTGATTAAAAATTTAGGTAGTCTCGCATCTAAGTACAATGAGTTGCTTGCAAATCATCGAGGTCATCTCAAGTCGGAGGGATACTTATATCCACATGCTTCTGTAAGATACTCTTGATAG
This sequence comes from Areca catechu, assembly GCA_021397845.1. Classification (NCBI taxonomy): domain Eukaryota; kingdom Viridiplantae; phylum Streptophyta; class Magnoliopsida; order Arecales; family Arecaceae; genus Areca; species Areca catechu. The sequence goes on from CM038049.1 coordinate 127,652,034, forward strand.
CAAAGTACTCAATAGGATTGGTCACATTCGGTGTAATATACACCTACACTCACTTACATCCATACCAGTGTCTTTACAATCCTTGGTTATGAGGATAACTAACCTATATGGCATACAACAACCTATGCTCGATAAACATTGTCATCCTAGGTAAAAAGTATTATTTGGCTGTGAATATGTTTAAGAACTACTCGATAAATTCTCCTTTATCGAATTAAAATAGTTCTAAGGACTTATCTCAAAAGAGTCCAAAAAAAGATAAACAAATAAACTGCCAAAAAATAACTTTTATTTCAATAATGATCATATACAAATTATAAATAGCTTAACCATCTACAACCTAGATGGTTAGCTATATGACACATTTCCTAATACTTTCATTGTCCCTGCTTGCTGTAGTGAAAATAGGTTCCATCGGCAAAAGGCTTTTTTGCCTTCTTCCTCTTCTAAATGCTTTTCTTAGGATTTAACTTTTTCTTTGAACTTTTTTTTATTATTGTTTACTTCTTTCCATCAATTAGAAGAAGATGAGCTTTATTTCCCTTAAAATGGCTCTCAGCTATTTTAAGTATGTTAAGCAGCTTAGATAATGAAATGTTCAATTTGTTCATGTGATAGTTCATGATAGACTGAGAAAAAGAATCAGGAGTGATTACAGGATTAAGTCCTGATTATGCTCTCCATCTATAATAAATCCTAATTGGCCTAATCGAGTGATTAAGTTAATCATCTTAAGTATATGGGCTTGAATGGACGAGCCCTCACTTATACATGTTCAGAACAACTACTTTGATATTTCATATTGGGCAGTCCTATTTTGCTCTCCATAAAGCTCTTTAAGATTGACCAATATGGACTAAGGTTCCATTTCTTCATATTGTCTCTATAATTCATTGCTTATAGAGGCCAACATAATGTACTTAATAGTTAAACTATCATTCTACCATATTTTATATGTGGCCCTTTCCTCCTCCATAACATCATCTTCGATCGGATTTAGATCAGGAGAACTGAGGATGTAGGAGACCTCCAAAGTTAAGATAATTCTCAGGTTCCGTAACTAATCCACATAATTGGGATTGGTCAATTTATTGACATTTAAAATATATTGTAGTGATAAAGTAGAAGCCATAATATCAATCTACATAAAAATAAAGAACAAAGTATAAGTAGACCACTCAAGATGATATACACAACTTGACAAGGACTTATCAATCTAATTGTGTCTCCCATTATTTTACTACGAATGCCATAGCCCTCACCTATGGTAAGCAAGAAATCCTAATAAGGTTTTTTTAGTAGGGTTGAGATCCCAATTCCTTAAATATGCCTTGTGTTATATAATAAATATTTATGAGTTCAAGGATAGGAAATTTCCTTTTCCAATTACAACTCATGCAAGTCTCAACATGGTAGCTAGCTCTAAGACACTTACAGCCACCTCTAAGACAGTTACAGCTTATGTTATATAACAAACCATATGTCTTAGTTTAGTTAGACCCTTCATTTCCAAAGAGTCATATTTAAATAATGTTGCTGTTGTATTATACAATAAAGTAACACCATCAATCATGCTATAAAGCATTAAATGCACCAAGACAAATTTCACATCAAATCCTATAGTAGGCCTTGTATTATACAATAAACTTACTATAGTTTTTGACATAAATTTGGCTTAGCATGAAGGAAGGTATTTAGTAGTATTTTAATCAATCAACATTTCCAATTCAAGGTCTAAATCAATCAAATTGGCCAGATAAGTGGGAGAGAGGTGGGAGGTCCCCCGTGCTTGCCTTAGATACCAAAACTTTGGCCAAGTAAGTAATAGACCTAATTAAAAATCACATTCTCTTTACCTTCTCAGAACCACTTTCCTAGATACCAGTTGATTTTAAAGAGGATTTTCATAGTCTCATGCACATCCTAATACTATAAGCTATCTAATAGGCATATTACATCATAACATAATATGTGCCAAGTGTGTCATCATTTGAGGACAACCTTACAACATAGCAGATGTCTACCCCTATGTTAGGATAATCTTATTTTAGAATGATGTCTGAATAATCTAAACATATCTTTATATCAATTAGGGTTAAAATAAAATACCTAATCTGTGGCATACATCAACCAACATATGCTACAATCATTATGCTAGATATAACTAAATAGCATATAATCATTCAAACATTCAATTAACTATTAATTAAATAAATCAAGATGGCTCTAATACCACTGCAGGGTTACAGTTGTGTAGCGAAAGACTGGATTTCAAAAAATTTTTAAACTTGAAACCCTAATCAATTGAAACCCTAGACTCAGGATCCCTTGACTATGATAATTAACAAGGCAATTATTAGGATATAGAAGAATATCTATAATACTAATATCCTTTATTCCACTAGGTACATAAATGTATGCCCTTCAAAGGTGATCCACATAAGAACCGGATCAAGGGAGCACTCCTATTTCTTACTTGCTTGATTAGAAACTCCTCTCTACAGCCTTTCTTCCTTCGATAGTCTTTCCTCTCTTCTAGGACCTTTTTCTTTCTGAAAAGTACTTCAAAATCTCTCTTACTATCCTATTATCCTTTTTAATTCTCTTCCTAATCCCTTGTCTTAAAATGGTAGACTTATCTTTAGAATAATAGACTTGTCCTAACATAAAAAAGGAAGAGAGTTGTCAGGATAAACTTCGGATGCCTCGATCTTTTTCATTGAAGCCTTTAAATAGGAGGAGAGGAGGCACTAATCATACCACTTTCTTAGTCCTTAATCTAATATTAAACATATCAAATAAGACCCTTTAAGCAGGAGTCTAATGGCAGAAAGGTGTGATGAAATACTATAAATATATGGCATTTTACAAAATCTTTACACCAAGAGTTGCTTATCATAACTTCGAAAAAAATTTGATAAGTCAGTTTTTAATTAAATGATTAAAGACCTGGTCCACTTTCTAATAAGCATTGTTGCTGCCAAGATCACGTTTTACCTATAGGCTTGATGGATCCCGGGGCCACGTCGATCACTCTAAGAAATGTCAGGTGCCTCATCTTAGAACGCTCCAGTTGCTAAGCGATCCTACAAGAAAAAGAGAGCTCGGGCTGGGGATCCCGATGGGGATACTCCTACGGTCAAGTTAGTTTGATGATCAAGGATAATAGATCCTCAGTCATGAAGGCCTAGATGACCACCGTGAAGAGGCTTTTTTTTAGAGAATTAGTTTCTTTCTCTTGTCTAGGTAGTGGGAGTTACTTGCCACTTTTTATCTTTATCGAAGGTCCCTCTTACCAATATATAGAAGTCAACATTATTGGATAGGTGAAACGAACTATTCCTAGGGGCGATATATATATTTTAAAACTTTTCTAAAGGCAAGCAGTAATGAAAAATGATAAAACTATTTTATCTATAGATGTTAATCTAATTAACACAAGCCCCTACCAAGATTAACACACATCTATAGTATTGTAAATATGAAATCATATATCCATAGTATGAAATATGGAACTATTCATATAACCATACAGTGATACGACAGAGATTAATATGTCTAACATATAATCTAAAAGTGTACCTAGACCATGATCACCAGGAAATCACCAACTGAAGAAGAAGAGGAGGCAGCAGCTCTGAATAGTACTACTCTTGGGTGAACGAGGGCCTCTGCAAAGTGATAGTCATCGCCAAACATAACACTGTAACAAGGGCTACAGAGCTCTGCTAGCAGCACAAGCGTGCTGCCTTTATGGGTCGTTCATACCATGTAGCACAGTTTCTTCTCCTTTCTTTGAGATGCTAGCCTCTCCAAAAATGATGTCAGTAGCAAGGACTGCTTCTTCAACTCCTTGAAGAAGGATGGACTCCATCTTCAACTTCTTGAAGACCCGGTTGCTGAATCACAGCTAGAACAGGGACCCAAGACCTTTTCTAGATCACTTTGTCCCTAACCTTCAATAGAAGGTAACACACAAGGTTCCCTCCCAAAACTCACTCAACCCTGAGATCTAATCTCTCAATCTCTCACAGGTCTTAAAAGATCTCTTCCCAAGGAATGGAGAGAGTCTCAACCTCAAAGCAGGTGGAACAAGAAATCAGATCCTTGAGCATGTGAACCATTCACCTTCCTAAGCCCTGTTTTTATAATAGAAGCCCCTAAAACCATTAAGAGGGCTAATAAGAGATTAATGGGGAGTTATGAGTCTCTTGGGATTCCTGGGACTTTTGGAATTCAGCAATCAATCAGCATAAAAACCAAAAACTGCTCTCATTAATGTCCACAATAATTGCAGTGATTAATGAAGCAGTTTCAATTTTTGCCAAAACCCATTAGTTGAGTCGACTCGACCATTCGAGTCTACTCGACTCAAGTTGACTCATCCAAATGAGTCGGCTCAAACACAGGTTTGACAATCATCTTATCAAACTAGTCCAAAATGATCTCCAATCATTCACATGCCAACAAAACAAGAAGAAACCCTCGGCGTGTGATCCCATAGGTTCAAACACTAAATTGGTAGCACGGGAACATTTCCAGTACCAGCTAGAGTCGCCATCTAGCAATGACACCCGGTGTCCGAATAGGTTGAAGGTTGCAGAGCAACATGAACCTATCGAATATGAAATAGCATTGAACTTATTCCTTGAACCTCCTAATGCTCTGGATGGCATAAGGTTAAACTGCCCAACCCTAATTAGTCCATTTAAATATGTCTCAAACAAATAATCCCTGTAACTCCTTACAAGGAATGCCTTGGCCAAGGTTTTTCTTAATTGAGGCATATTAAGCATTCAATCCAAACCATTTGGAGAGGTCAATCCTATCTCAATCCTACTATCACTACACAAGTACTTGACTATACTCAGCAACCTTCTGTACTACATGATGCATCATCTCTATATCGCATACAAGGTAGCTCAAAGGACATCATCACATAAGAGTTCATATTAAGGAAAATGCACCTGTGATGAACTGCCAAAAGATAATTTTTATTTATATCAAAATTCATATCCAATATACAAATAACACAACCATCTATAGCCTAGATGATTGGCTTTGGGACATAATTCCCAATAGTAGGACCTTGTGTCCTGACAGCACACTCCCCTGGGAGGGGTGCAGACTTTGCAGGACCCTGTGGGATGGAAACTAGGGTTTCGGTAGAGCCCTCTGCATTGGGTGCAGGTGGTGTGCCACGGTACACCCTCCCAGGGAGGGTGCCGGCATCGCAAAGCCCTATAGGACAAAAATTGGGGTCCCGACAAGGCCTCCTGCATCGAATACAAACGACGTGCTTTAGGACTTACTCTCTTGAGTAAGGTGCAGGTCCCATAGAGCCTGGTGGGATAGAAACTAGGATTCCAGCAAGACCTCTTGCATTAGATGCGAGTGGTGTGCTTCAAGACTTACTATTTCATAAAGCATGCCGAGGAGGGGCATAGGTTGGTGGAATGCCACTCCCTCCTTGGGGGACATTCCTTCCCAAATGTCGTGACAGGTTCGATAGAGATGATGACACAGCTCTCCCCTATCACCATCGGTGACATTGGGACCAAGCAAGCATGCTTATTTGGGGTCGGTGCATCCTTTGATCCCTTTTTCCTCCTTTGGCCAGTGGGGAATCAACTCCTCCCATGACCAAGGCTCAAGCCGGCCGGGAGCTCTATTCGACCAGGAGCTCTACTCAGCCAGGAGCTCTACTGGAATGAGGCATGGACTGTGGGTGCCAAGTCAGCAGTCAACCATATCAAACATGAGTGCCACGTCAGCAACCAGCTACGTCAGACATATGTGCTACATTAGCATCCAGCCACATTAGGCATATAAATGAATGTGGCTTATCTAGAAAAATATGATCAAGTAACAGAATGACTCTTGTCCATTCCAAACAACATATCATTTCATGCACCAAAAATTATTCACACCAACCTTGAATTATCATTCACTTTTAAAATATTTTGACCAATCAACCTTATCCAATTGGGCATGGAATGAAGAGAGGAGGAGCTAGACTCTATCTAGAAAATGTGATTAATTTGCAGAAGGACTCTTGGTCCTTTTGCATGTCCATTTTGTATGCACTCCAATATTGGTGCCAAGAGTCCCAAGCCCTTGGGACTCTTGATTCTAGGCATGGATAAGGGCTATAGATCCCAAATAAAATTTAATTCAGCTGCCACACTTGAGGCTCAACCTAACTTAAGTCTCACTCAAATTAGTTAGCCTAAATAGCAACCATTTAAACGCAATCCAATTATGTTAGAAGTTAGGCTAGCCAACATATGCTAGTATGTTAATTAGCTAACCAATTAGTATCCTATCACCCTAATAGAATTATAATTGACTTTCTTAATAAATTTCTTAGCATGTGTGACTCTTTGGGCTCTATATCTAGCTAGTAGTAGGTCTAGGTTCATGTCGATTTAGTTCAATTAGAAATCAACTAGTCAAATTAGGTCAAATCAAGATAATTCTAGTTGCCAATTTGAACAATCTTTCAAATTGACTCAGGAATTCAATCAAGTTAATTCATAAAAACCTACAAGATGATAAATATATTAAAAATATATTAATTAAATAATTAATTCATCTTTATTCATTTAAAATTGATACTTCTATGCATTGTTTATAAGATAGAACCCCGTCAATATGAGGAGCTCGATTTTAGGAGTCCAACAACATAAACGACACTTAAATCGAACTTGAAATGAGCTCAGAATCAAATTTTGAAGATTTAAGAAGGAATTGCATAGATTTTAAAGCACCGATACACCATGGACCGGTCGCTTGGTCCATGGATCACTCAACGGTCTACAGGAAGCCATGGTCGATGGTCCATGGCATAGAACCATGGACCATCAAGCAATTTTGGCCAAATCACCACAGGATAAGCCTCCTCGTGCCGTCTCGTCGCCACCAGCACCTTCCTTACCGACCGGAGAAGCATCCCATGGCTAAAAAAGTAGCCGAGAAGCCTCCCAAGAGGTTGGCCTTCCCTATCCCTTCACTGTTCTTCCTTCTCTGATGCCAGAATCGTGATCCACCAGACACCCTCTCTGGCCGAGCATCGCCAGTTTTCTCCCCCACCAGCCAAGCCCATGATCTCCGCCATGTGCATGGATTTCCTTCCCCTGTTGCCAGTCCAAGGAGCTACCAATCGTCATTGTTGTCTTCCTCGACCACTCTCCCATCTCTGGCAATCTTCTCCAACCATGACTCACTTCCTTCCTCTCCACTGCATCGCCCTTGTTCTGCTGCTGATTTGCTACCTGGTCTATCCTGGTATACTGCTCCACCTTCTGATCTCTACCGAGTTTTCATGGGAAGTGTGATCTCAGGGAAGAGGAATGTTTGTTTTTTTAGAAATTCATTTTAGTTTATTATGAGTTGTATTTATTTTATATTATGAAATAAATAAAAAATTTCTTATTGCTTATAATCTTTGATTAATCTATTCCTAAAAGGGACGGGCCATGATCTATAGGTATGGGCTATACTCTTGTTAAGATAGATCATGTCTTGAGTATATTCTCTATGAATTCTCTTATTTTATTATATATATTTTTTAAATAACTTAAAAGTTCCTGTGGATTTGACCCTTACTCTCGCTATTCTATCTAAGAATAGTAGAATTAAGGTATTAAAATCAATGTACAGTAACACGCACCAGCTTTTCAGCACCGTTGTCAAGAACTTTTGGCATTATTTTGAAAAAAAATAAAAAAAATATTTTAAAATTAGTAGTTAGTGTTTTTTTCAATCGTACAAATCCTGATTAAGGTTGTCCTGGCATAACTTTACATTATGTTAAATGATTGTCATAGGTTACAAAAAGATTGAACAGACTTAAACAAATTTTAAAAAACATAAAAATATATATATTTTTTAAAAAAAATTAAAATCTTGATATCCTCATAACTTATTAAGAGATTAGAGACTTAACCACCTAATTTTTTAAAAAAAATAAAAAAACTAATTAGTTTAACTTTGTTTGTGTGATAACTCTAAGTTTGGACTTTTTTTTATTGCATTCATCTCTTCATAATTAATTTTAAGGGCATAACCCCACTAATCAAATTAGGTGGGGAGTTCATTACACTTCCTTAGCCCACAAATCACCATCCTACATGTGCATTGACCTAGATCTTAATTATTAAAATTAATTAGATGTCGGCCCTAGAAATTTCAAGCTCGATAGGACAAGGGAACCCTAGAGTTGGACTAGGTTTAGTTCAGTTAATTGCTCGATGTCTAAGGCAAGTGGTTCAGGGACAAGAGCCTGAAGGAAGGTGATTCTTTAATTAGTTCCATTCACTTACCTAGCTAATTTTAATTGGTGTCTAAGGTAAGCAATGGAGGGACCCCCACCAACCTTATACTTACCTGGTCGAGTTAGTTAATTGATCTTTGGCTTGGAGTGCTCAAAGGTAACCTTGCAATAGTTAGGAGCTGTCTAGATTTAGGTTAACCCCAAATAGAAGTGATTCTGACTGTGTCACTTGTTTGAAAAAGAAAAAGTTAATTAAAATAACACTCTCTTCTTTCTAGTCTAGGACTCTCTTAGGAGTCTTTCCTTTAGACCTCCTCTTATTCTTCCACTTTTTTTAAAAAAAATATTAAAAAGGAATTGGACTACTGTTTGCTTTAGAGTACTACTATAGGGTGTATGCTACGTCGACGATCTTTAGAACCTGAAATCATACCCCTAGATCCAAAAATAAATAGAACTTAGAGAGCAAATAGATCATAAACTTTAGACCCCAATCAAGAAACCGATCCACCATGATAATTGAAGGAGTACTTCACTCCTTCTAAATATACCTATTCTCCCTATATTCAGATACCTCCAATAGAGGCTGCACAGTATGAAATTAAGTCCAGTGTAATTTAGATGTTATCGTCTTTCTATGGACTTACAAATGAGGACCCTTTCAAACACTTAGATGAATTCCTGAAAATATGTTCGACTATCAAGATCCAAAATTTCTTCGATGATACCCTTAGGCTTAAGTTGTTCCCTTTTTTTCTAAAAAACAAGGCCAAGAACTAGTTGAATTCTCTAAACACTATTATAATTTTGACTTGGGATCAACTCCAGAGAGAATTTCTTAAGAAATATTTTTCGATAGGAAAAACAAATCAAATTAGAAAAGCCATGACCAATTTTTTCCAGTTAGATGGAGAAATGTTTCATGAGACATGGAAGAGATTGAAAGAACTAATTAGAAAATGTCCGCACCATACTATACCTAAATGGCAATTAGTCTAGTATTTTTATGATGGTTTGTCAGAAAGGCACCGGCAAATGGTTAATGCCTTTTGTGGAGGAACATTCATGCTAAAAAATAAACATGAGGCAAGGCAACTTTTTGAATCTTTAAGTAAAAATTCCTTGCATCACATGTCTGCTGCCCGTAAAGATCCTCCCATAGGACCTAAGAGAGGTAGAATGTATGAAGTAGGTCATGCTGTAGATATCTATAGCAAAGTAGATGAATTGTCGCAAAAGCTTGACCAAATTTTACAAGTAGGAAATACTTCCTCTTCATCTATTCAAGTTCATGATGTATGTATTATCAGTTCGAGTCCCAGCCATTCGATAGGTGATTTTCCAGCTGCATACTAATTTCCTGAGCTTGTTCAAGAGCAAGCCCATCAAGTCCAAACCCAAATGGCTCCTAAACCAAGAAATCATCCTTATTTGAACACTTATAATCCTGGCTAAAGAAAACATCCAAATTTTTCTTGGAAATCCTAACCTGTCATTAATCCAATATCAATCAGGCCAAACCATCAGGAGACCTAGTTTAGAAGCATGCCTTATTCCCAATTCTCAAGTGCCCTATAACCTCCATCGAATAATCATGATCCTACCTTCAAAGAGAAGGTGCTCCAAGCATTGAAGGGGATGAAATGAATACCCAACTCTTTCACTCCCACATAGTCTATTGCTAAGCTAGAGACCCAGATAGGTCAGTTACCTGGTCAACCCATTAGTAATCCAAAAGGATAGTATATGGCTAAGAGCTCCACTGGTCCTGAGACTTTTCCAGAACATGCTAAATCAGTCATAACTCTTAAAAGTGAGAAAATATTAAATCAACCTGATCTAACTCAAAATCTAGAGTTGGCTAAGCTAGAGAAGAAAAATAGAGAAGAGGAAAGGGAATCCATTAGCCAAGCAACTATACTTAAGGCTCCCTTCCCTAGTGCTTTAGAATCTCCTTCTTCTTTGGATAAGAAGAGTCTAAAAATGAATGAGATGCTTGAGCTATTTAAACAAGTTCAAATAAACTTACCTCTTCTTGATGCCATCAAACAAGTCCTAGCTTATGCCAAGTTTCTTAAGGATCTATGCACACAAAAATAAAAATCTAAGGTACACATACAAAAGAAGATCAAATTGACTGAGCAAGCCAGCTCAGTTTTTCAGCAAATAGCCCTACCCAAACTCAAAGATCCTAGTATCCCGATTATATCTTGTGTCATAGGGGACCTCACAATTAAGAAAGCTTTACTAGATTTGGGTGCAAGTGTAAACCTTCTTCCCAGTTCAGTGTATGATTTATTCAGATTCGAAGAATTGAAATCCATGACAATGATGTTACAATTAGTAGACCGATCAGTTAAGGTATCCCATGGAATATTAGAGGACGTGCTGGTGAAAGTAGATGAATTCTACTTCCCTATTGATTTTCTTGTATTAGATATGGAATACAGTAGTAATCCTAGTCAAATACCCATCATTCTTAGAAGATCCTTCCTAGTAATCGCTAATGCTTGTATAATTGTAGGATGGGAGTCATGGATGTATCTTTTGCAAACAAAGAGATGAGGTTGAATATTTTTAATGCATCCTAAGGACCACCAACGTATGATCATAATGAGTTGAATATGGTAGAGAAAGCTGTAGATAAGAAACTCCCTAGTTTGCTTAACTCTGACCCTCTATAAGCATGTCTAACACACTTCGGAATAGATATTTTTGATATTGATGATTTTGATATTGAGGAATATACTAAGGAAGTAAATACATTGTTAGAGCCGCCTAAGTTTAGCAGCATTCCTCCCTAGACTGTAAAATACGAACAATTACCAACTCAATCAAGCCTTTTAGTACCATCCTTAGAAGCACCACCCAAGCTAGAGTTAAAGCCTCTTCCTGTAAAGTTAAAATATTTTTTTCTTGGACCTAATGATACCCTTTCGGTAATCATTGCATCTACCCTAACCTCTGATCAGGAAGACAAATTGGTGAATGTACTTAAAGAACATAAAGAAGCCATTAGATGGACAATAGCTAATCTTAAGGGAATTGATCTTTCCATTTGCATGCATCACATTCACTGTGAAGCTAAAGCCAAACCACATAGAGACATGCAATGGAGTCTAAACAACATGCAAGAAGTTGTGAAAAAAGAAGTGATAAAATGGCTTGATGCTGGCACTATTTATCCTGTTTTGGATAGCCAATGGGTCAGCCCAACCTAAGTAGTACCTAAAAAGTTAGGTATTACTGTAGTTGAGAATGAGAAGGGTGAGTCAATTCCTACCCATACAATACTAGCTGGAGAGTGTATGTAGATTATTGAAAGTTGAATGCCATTACTAGGAAAGACCACTTTCCTTTGTCCTTCATTGACCAAATTTTAGAATGGCAGGATAGAGTTTTTTTTGTTTCCTGGATGGATATTCAGGATATAACCAAGTCCCAGAATTTCTTGCAGATCAAGAAAAGACCACCTTCACCTGTCCCTTTGGAACATTTGCCTTTAGACACATGCCATTTAGTCTCTGTAATGCACCTGCCACTTTTCAACAATGTATGTTGGCCATATTTTCTGATATGGTTGGTTAATTTCTTGAAGTATTTATGAATGATTTTTCAGTATTTGGATCATCATTCGACGACTGCCTCCAAAACTTAACTAAGATACTAAAATGATGAATGGAGATAAATTTAGTTTTAAGTTGGGAGAAGAGCCATTTTATGGTTCATGAGGGAATCATGCTCGGACATATTATTTTCAAGTGAGGGATTGAGGTTGACAAAGCTAAGGTCAAACTAATCTCGAAACCGCCTCCTCCAAAAATGCATACAAATTTGGTCGTAATTGCCTTCGATGCCAATAAACAAGGATTATTTCTTAAAGAGATATGATGCCTTTAATCCCTATCTTGGTTGTTTAGATTTTTGATGTATGGGGTGTTGACTTCATGGGACCATTTTCTCCTTCCTTTGGATTTGAGTACATTCTAGTAGTAGTTAATTATGTGTCAAAATGGATTGGAGCCATGGCAACTCAAAACAATGACCAGAAAGTTGTGATCAAGTTTATTCAGCATAACATCCTTAGTCAGTTTGGGTGCCCAAGGGCTATTATTAGTGATGCGCTGCTGTTGGCTCTACCTCGTGATTTTGATGAATAACAAAATGTTGAGTACATATTGTGTACTAATGTCTATTTCTAGTTGTGAGTTTTCAGGAAACAAGCACCTCAAATTCTCAAAATTAAAGTTTCATGGCACGCTTTGGCATGAAGTATCTTTCATGATTTGAGGAGTCTTCTATATGCAAAAAGGGCTTAAACAAGTTCAATTATTGCTTATTTATATGGCATGTAAATTTCACAAAAGAATCTTATGCTTTTAGCTTGATTGGCACTTAATTCTGAAGTTTGCAGAACCAAGTATCGATACCTGGAAGGCTATGTGTCGACACTTCAGCATTTGGCATGCAGAAAATCTCCTTAGCATGCCAAGTATCGATACCCAGAACTCTAGTGTCGACACCTGAAACTCAAGTATCGACACTCAAGTTTCCAAGTGTCGACTCAAGGCCTGTGACTTTTTGAAAATCTAGAACTTGGCCATGGAGAGTTTTTGTGTTAAGGTCGACACCTATGAATCAAGTGTCGACACTTGAAAGTTTAAGTGTCGACATCTGGAAATCAAGTGTCGACACCTGACAGCCAAGTGTCGACACTCGGGTTCTAACAACCCTAATGGATCTATTTTTTTGAGTTGCAAAAACATATTTTCAAGCTCCAAATGGCTAGATTCAAAGCTCCAACGGTCACAAACCATTTTTTGGAGGTTTTTGAAGTATTTAAGCTTCACCAAACTCATTCTTGAAGTATTAAAGTCCATTGAAAGCTCAAAAGTCAATATTCCCTCAAGAACTTTACTTCAAAAGTCATTAAAAGAGTAATTCCCTAAAAAAGCTTACAAGTCTATCCTTTCATCATTCTAAAAAGAGAACTTGAAGAATATTTCAAGGAGAAGACAAGACAAGCATCAATTAGAGCCTCAAAGCTTCCATTCTACTTTTGAAGAGAGTTTGTTTTGTTTATTTAAATTGTATATATGAAATTCTCTTGTATTTTGACCTAGCTTTCAAGGGTTTCTTGAAAGTAGGATGTTGTGGTTGTTGGTGAGCCAAAGGGACAAAACCAACTAGGGTTGACTTGTGAGCCCGAAGATAAAACAAGTGTAAAGGTTTGTTGGTGAGCCTAGGTGATAAAACCAACATAGGTTTTGACTTGTGAGCCTTTGAAAAAACAAGTCGGCTGTAATATTGGAGAGATTATAGTAGAATTTCCAAGGGTGGCTTGGGGAGTGGATGTAGGTGCTAGGTTTGCACCGAACCACTATAAACCTTATGTTTGTATGTGATTATCTCTTCTACCTCTTGTTCTTTACTTCTTCCACTCTAATTATTGCTTTCCACTGCATATAATCTAGTGCATCAATTTCATTACTCACAAACACCACAAGGCCTGCACATTATTACTTTAATTTTTTTTTAAAAGACCCAATTCACTCTCTCTCTTGGGATCCATTTCTGGGCAACAAGTGGTATCAGAGCACTGGTACTCTCTTGTAGGTCCAAGGATCTTGAGTAAAAGATCATGGTAGCCCCAATAGGAATGAGTGTTGTTGAAGGTCAAGCTTCAAGCCATCTCCCACTATTTAATGGCACGTATTATACTTATTGGAAAACTTGCATGCGCATATTCATTCAAGCCATTGATTATAATCTTTGGAGGACAATCATAAAAGGTCCTTATCAGCCTACTATGTTGGTTAATGGCATTCTCACTCAAAAAATGGAAGATGATTGGGATGAGAATGATATTAAGCAAATAGAGCTTAATGCAAATGCTATGAATCTATTGTTTTGCTCTCTTGATTCAAGTGAATTCAATAGAATCTCTAACTGTCTCTCCACTAAGAAAATATGGGACACACTTGAGGTTACCTATGAGGGTACACACCAAGTAAAAATAACTAAGGTTAACATGCTCATTCACATATATGAAATGTTTAAGATGGAACCTACTGAATCTATAAGTGAGATGTATACTAGGTTCATAAATATTATGAATGGCATGAGAGTTTTAGGAAAGATTATATCTAATGGTGAACTTGTAAACAAACTTCTCAGGTATCTTCCGGCTTTATAGGATGCCAAAGTAACGACTATAGAGGAAGCCATTGTTTCATCTTAAACAATGATAAAGATAATTTGAGCAAATTTGATGCCAAGTCAGATGAGGGTGTCTTTCTAAGCTACTTTACATCAAGCAAGGCATACAGGCTCTTCAACAGAAGAACACTTGTTGTTGAAGAATCCATACATGTTGTGTTTGATGAATCTGACCAGAAATCTTCTAAAAAAGAAGATGTGCTTTGTAATGAAACAGGTACCAAAAGGACTGAAGAAGTGAACAACAATGAAGAGCCTACAAAGGAACAAGAAGTTGATCAAAATAATGAAGGAGATCGAGCACAAGGTGATGAAAACACATCTACAGTTGATCCTCTACCCAAAGAATGGAGGTATGCTCATGGACACCCCAAAGAACTTATCATTGGTGATCCATCTAAAGGTGTAAGTACTCGATCATCCCTTAGGAATGCTTGTGATTACTTAGCATTTATATCTCAGATTGAACCTAAAACTATTGAAGAAGCTAAAAATGATTATAATTGGATTAATGCTATGCAAGAGGAACTTAACCAATTTAAAAGAAACAATGTTTGGACTTTAGTAGATAGGCCTTCAAATGCTTCAATTATTGGCAAAAAATGGGTTTTTAGAAATAAACTTGATGAAAATGAAATTGTTACAAGAAATAAGGCTAGACTAGTTGCCAAAGGATACAATTAGGAGGAAGGGAATGATTTTGATGAAACCTTTGCTCCTGTGGCTAGGCTTCAGGTAATTAGGCTATTGTTGGCTTTTGCTTATTTTATGGATTTTAAATTATTTCAAATGGATTTTAAAAGTACCTTTTAAAATAGTTTTATCGAAAAAGAAGTTTATGTTGAACAGCCTCTCGGTTTTGAAAACCATGAATTTCCAAACCATGTTTTCAAACTTTATAAAGCTTTGTATGGATTGAAACAAGCTCCTAGAGCTTGGTATGATCGTTTAAGTTCTTTCTTGCTTAAAAATGATTTTACTTGAGGTAATGTTGACAAAACTTTATTTTTAAAGAAAAAGAATAATAATCTCTTAGTAGTACAAATATATGTAGATGATATCATATTCGGTGCTACTAACGAATCTCTTTGTCAAGAGTTTGCAAAGTTAATGCAGGGTGAGTTCGAGATAAGCATGATGGGAGAACTTAACTTCTTCCTCGGACTTCAGATAAAGCAAACCAAAGAGGGGATCTTCATCAACCAAGCTAAGTACACAAAAAAAATACTAAAGAAGTTTGGGATGGAGAACACTAAGCCATTAGGTACGCCTATGAGCACTTCTTGTAGACTTAACAAAGATGAATCAGGTAAATCAGTTGATCAAAAACTATATTGTGGCATGATTGATTCATTATTATATCTTACTGCCAGTAGGCCAGATATCATGTTTAGTGTTTGTATGTGTGCTAGATATCAGTTTAATCCTAAAGAATCTCATCTTTTGGCTCTAAACATATACTTAGATATCTATATGGCTCAATTGAGATTGGCCTTTGGTACTCTAGAGATTCTTCATTTGAATTGATTGTTTATTTTGATGCTGACTTTGCAAGGTATAAATTTGATCGTAAAAGTACTAGTGGAACTTGTCAGTTTCTTGGAGTAAATTTGATCTCATGGAGTAGCAAGAAACAGAATTCAGTTACTCTATCTATGGCGGAAGCCGAATATATAGCAGCTGGAAGCTGTTGTGCTCAAATCCTATGGATCAAACAACAACTCGAAGATTTTGGTATTAAACTAATTAAGACACCCATAAGATGTGACAATACTAGTGCAATCAATCTAACTAAGAATCCTATGCAATATTCAAGAAGTAAACACATTGAAATAAGATATCATTTCATAAGAGATCATGTATAAAACTCTAATGTGGTACTTGAATTTATGTGTACTGATGATCAATTAGCTGATGTGTTTACCAAATCCTTGAGTGAAGAGAGATTTTGTATGATTATAGGAGAGTTAGGTGTCATTGATCCATTCTCCAAGAACTCTCTCAAATTCCATCATATCCAAGTTATTTTTACTTAAAAATCACTTTTGTTAAGTCCCAAAAGCTTTTAAAAGCATCCTTAAGTTTTTGAAAATTTTTTCAAATTTTTTTTGGAATTTCTTGGACAAGTGTCGACACTTGGATTTTATGAAGTGTCGACACTTGAGAAATTCCAAGTGTCGACACTCGCAAAAATTTCATACTTTTTTAGGGCAAAACCGAGCTTTTGTATTTCACTTTCCCCCATTTTCAATCAAGCCGTTGTGGTCCCCAAGAGTCCTCAACCCTCCAAATTCCTCACTTTCCCTTCTTGCCCTGTCAAAATCAAGGTAATCCTCTTCCCTCTCATTCATTTTGAAATCGTAAACCCTAGTTTTTTATTTTCCATCCATTTTAATGCATTTAAATCAGGTTTTTGGACATTTTGAAACATTTCTAAGTTTCCATTTTGTGGGAAACTTGTTTATTCGCATTATTCAAGGATTTCCTCTCGGATTTTGAACGATTTCACACCTAAACCATCCGATTTTCATCCTTTGACTGTTGCATTGGGTTTTTTGGCCGAAAATTCCAAGGTTTTCATTTTAATTTCAGATTTCTTAGCTATGTGTTAGTTTTTCTCGAATTTCATATGGAAGGAGTGTTTGTCTTGATTTCATGATATACATTTCGAATTTACTCCTCTTTCCACTATTTTACTGTTGGACTACCTATTTTTAAACCTAAAACCCTAATTTTCTTTGTTTTTCCATGGGTTTTTCTTATCTAAACATTATATATGTTTAATGGTGTTTCAATGTGCCCTAATATACTAAGTTTATGTGTTGGGATAAAATTTTTTTTCCCTCTTTTTAAACTATTAAAATATTTATTTCACTCAAAATTGGTTTTATCCCTTGAATTTATGTTTTGAAGTAAGTCAATTTGATTTTTATCTCTGTTTTCAAAACAAACCCTAGCTTTTATTAAACCAGTATCCTTCTTTTAGAAAAACCTAGGCTTGATTAGTTTCTTTAACTCTAACTCTTAGCTGATCTTTAGTTCCCAGCTTGTCCACCCTTCAGTTTGTTTACCTTCTTCCTTTCCCTTCTTGCTCAGCTTGTTGTAATGGGTCTGAGGAAGAGACTAGCAGTTAGGAGGAGGTCTGGACAGGATTCTGAGAGGAGGACAAAGGCCAGACATGATGTTGGACAGGCTAGTAGCTCTGCAGCTCTAGTTTCCCCCTGTAGAGGATGGCAGGGAAGGCCGTGGCAGCGGGCAAACAAATCGACTTGGAGTTCTTTGACCGGCATCACTATTTGATTCGGCAGACACTCTCAGATGCCGGATTTGCATCTTTCTGCACTATGCAGGAGAGGTACTATCCTCATCTGGTGAGAGAGTTCTATGGTGCATTGGACTGTCGATGATTATTATGGAGCACCACCGTCAGGGGAGTGCAGATTTCATTGACCGGGGAGCTACTGAGTCAAGTTTGGGAGATTTCTCATTGAGGTATATGTGTTTTCTTAGTAGAGAATAGGGAGGCAGCTTTTAGATGTATTCTTGAGAGGGAGGATGCTCGCGGAGTGACAGTGGTCACCGCGAACCAACTGTTAGTTGAGATGCGCTTACTTCATCACATCACTGCTCGGATCTTGCTTTCGAAGATTTGACAATTTGACTTCATCACAGAGAGGGAGTTGATATTGATGGTCAATCTGACCCGGAGGACCCAGGTTGATATTCCCTCACTTATGCTAGTTCAGATGCACGATGCGGCGACACAGAGGAGACATTGTTTGCCATACGGGATGGCACTGACCCGTTTGTTTCGAGCCTATTGAGTTCCCTTAGAGGGGGAGATCCCCAAGGAGATTCTACACACTGATGTGTATGACGAGCGGTCACTACACCAGATGGGCTATCATTTTTGGTCACAGGATGTTGGGTTAGGAGGGAGTCTGGTCAGGAGCCGAACGAGGAGGATGAGATCAGAGAGGCTGAGGCTGCTAGGCATCAAGGTCAGTTAGTACTCCTTCTCTTGTTGCTCCAGCATCTGAGGTAGAGCCTGTGACTCCTACTGCTACACCTTCAGCTCCTCCCCCATCGACTACTGAGTTATCTTTTGAGGAGCACTCCCAGCAACAGTTTGCTGAGGTGTAGAGCGAGCTTATTGGACTTGGAGTGTGGACGACTCAGCTGAGGATTGAGATAGAGGGCCTTAAAGCCCACACAGCTTCAAAGCACGTTGAGCTATGTCACACTATGGAGGCAGGATTCGCCCGCATTGAGGATTTGCTTAGATCTCTCCTTCCTCCATTAGCTCCTGCAGCCCTACCTGCTGATGACGACGACCACTCAGATAGACCTGATGATGATATTGGTGGTGGTGGTGATGTTGATACCGGTAATGATACTGATTCTGTTGCTGATGATTCTAGTGATGGGAGTTCAGATGGCAGCGTTGATCATGCTGGACGATATTAGATGCTCAGTAGAGATGATCCTCCAGCTACTCCTGCAGTTCCTCCTCTAGCTGATGTTGATTCCACTCCAGATTTCATTACTCCAGCTGAGATGCTTTCCCCTCCATCCACTAGATCTTCTAGGATTGTACCCGCACTAGGACCTTCTGGCCGTACTAGGAGTCATAGAGCATTAGCCCAGGGTCCTCCTAAAGCCTTAGTTCCTAGATCCAAAATTAGCACCCCGTTTACTCTTGAGCTTCCATCTGATGAGGATTAGCCTCATAGATGTTCTTTCTGTTGTATGTTATTTATGATTTATGTCTCATGATGTATCTTGATTATTTCAGTGTTGCTGATGAGTCAGCAAATTTTGTACTGAAAACTTTACTTAATATATATATATATATATGCATTTTACTTTAATGATTACATTGTTTGAATTGACTATGATTGATTTTGAATTTGATAATCTTGAAATTGATACTCTACTTTTTGGCTCTGATACCTGCTTATTCTTGGAAAATTAAATCTTGTATCAGCTCTATTACCTTTTATCTATATGCACTTTTTGAGGGGGAGCTTACTCCCTTTTCTATTTAATGATTAACAAAAAGGGGGAGTAGAAAATATAGGATATTACATGGTTAATTTAAATTTCAAATTTGATATTTCAAACTTCATCTTGCTCTTCAAAACTTGTTCTCATATGAATTGTTTCACTAAGGGGGAGATTCATCCCTCTTAACTATGTTAGTTGTGATTATATGAGCTTGAGTTCATATTTATGAAAAATCAAATCTGAAATTTGAATTTAAATGTTTATATACTCAATGTTTTGTCATCATCAAAAAGGGAGAGATTGTTGGCTCTACCCCATGATTTTGATGAATAACAAAATGTTGAGTATATATTGTGTACTAATATCTATTTCTAGTTGTGAGTTTTTAGGAAACAAGCACCTCAAATTCTCAAAATTAAAGTTTTGTGGCATGCTTTGGCACGAAGTATATTTCACGATTTGAGGAGTCTTCTACATGCAAAAAGGGCTTAAACAAGTTCAATTATTGCTTATTTATATGGCATTTAAATTTCATAAAAGAATCTTATGTTTTTAGCTTGATTGGTACTTAATTCTGAAGTTTGCAGAACCAAGTGTTGACACCTGGAAGGCTAAGTGTCGACACTTCAGCATTTGGCATGCAGAAAATCTCCTTGGCATGCCAAGTATCGACACCCAGGACTCAAGTGTTAACACCTGAAACTCAAGTGTCGACACTCAAGTTTTCAAGTGTTGACTCAAGGTCTGAGACTTTTTGAAAACCTAGAACTTGGCCATGGAGAGTTTTTATGTCAAGTGTCGACACCTGTGAATCAAGTGTCGACACTTGAAAGTTTAAGTGTCGATACCTGAAAATCAAGTGTCGACACCTAACAGCCAAGTGTCGACACCTGACAGCCAAGTGTTGACGCTCGGGTTCTGACAGCCCTAATGGATCTATTTTTTTGAGTTGCAGAAATATCTTTTCAAGCTCCAAACGGCTAGATTCGAAGCTCCAACGGTCACAAACTATTTTTTGGAAGTTTTTGAAGTATTTAAGCTTTACCAAACTCATTCTTGAAGTATTGAAGTCCATTAAAAGCTCAAAAGTCAATATTCCCTTAAGAACTTCACTTCAAAAGCCATTAAAAGAGTGATTTCTTGAAAAAGCTTACAAGCTTATCCTTTCATCATTCCAAAAAGAGAGCTTGAAGAATATTCCAAGGAAAAGACAAGACATGCATCAATTAGAGCCTCAAAGCTTCCATTCAACTCTTGAAGAGAGTTTATTTTATTTATTTAAATTGTATATCTGAAATTCTCTTGTGTTTTGACCTAGCTTTCAAGGGTTTCTTGAAAGTAGGTTGTTGTGGTTGTTGGTGTGCCAAAGGGACAAAACCAACTAGGGTTGACTTGTGAGCCCGAAGACAAAACAAGTGTAAAGGTTTGTTGGTGAGCCTAGATGATAAAACCAACATAGGTTTTGACTTGTGAGCCTTTGGAAAAACAAGTCGGCTGTAATCTTGGAGAGATTATAGTAGAATTCCCAAGGGTGGCTTGGGAAGTGGATGTAGGTGCTAAGTTTGCACTGAACCATTATAAACCTTGTATTTGTGTGTGATTATCTCTTCTACCTCTTGTTCTTTACTTCTTGCACTCTAATTATTGCTTTCTGCTGCATATAATCTAGTGCATCAATTTTATTACTCACAAACACTACAAGGCCTGCACATTATTACTTTAAATTTTTTTAAAAAGACCTAATTCACCCCCCTCTTGGGCTCCATTTCTGGGCAACAGGTGCGCATTTCATGAATAGGCACTTTGAAGGATTGATGAAAAAATATGGAATTACCCATAAAGTAGCCACACCTTACCACCCCTAGACTAGCAGCCAAGTCGAGGTGTCAAACAGAGAGATTAAACATATTCTTGAGAAAATGATAAGACCTGATAGAAAAAAATGGTCAGAATGTTTGGATGATGCATTATGGACTTACTGAACTACTTTTAAGACCCCTCTATGAATGTCTCCTTATCGGTTAGTGTTTGGACAGGCTTGTCATTTACTTGTAGAATTGGAATACCATGCATTTTGGGCCATCAAGCAATTTAATTTTGACATGAAGAATGCACGTTCTAATAGGAAACTTCAATTAAATAAGTTAGAAGAGCTACGTAATGAAGCATACAAAAATTTCAAAATTTACAAGGCTCGAACTAAGGCATATCATGATAAATTTATTAACAGAAAAAGATTTGAGCCTAATCAAAAAGTATGGCTCTATAATTCTAGATTATGACTTTTTCCTGGAAAACTTTGCTTATGATGGGATGGACCTTCATAGTGACTCAAATATTTTCTCATAAAGCCATAGAACTTAAAGATCCAAAGTAGGGAAATACTTTTAAGGTAAATGGCCAGCATCTAAAGCCTTATATAGAGGAAATCAATGATGGAGAAGTTATTGAATCCATTATTCTTTTGAACCTAGTATTGTCATGATAGTTAGTATAGTCTGGCTAAAGACTTTAAACTTAACATTCCTTGGAGGCAACCCAGTTTATGCTTTTATTCTTAACTATTTTTTTTTGAATAACCTAAGAAGAGCAATAAAATTAAATTGAGAGGAGTATGGCAACAAAGGAACATCCAGCCCTCGAGTTCCCTTCTAGGTGGTATCCTTCATTATAACTTATTTTTAGTATCCTCTTTCATTAGGGACAATGGAGAGTAAGTTTGGAGGATAATTAAATTAATCAAATCTTTGAGTAAAATTTTAATTAGTCTTTGTGTACCAAACTTTATCTCGATTTGAGAATAATCAAGCCTTCTAAATAATGAATGATTATTGATTTAGACAATTTTAGAGATACTGAAAGAAGAATTATCAAGGAAGTCTAATAAATGGTAGAATTTAGACCAGAAATTTTTTTTAGTAATTCCAGACCCTTCTGCCTATTGATCTTGATAAAGAATCTACCTTATAATGGTATATGTAAAAATATCAAAGAATCCTAAAAGTCCTCTTTAAAGTTAAAAAAAAAAGATTTTTAGCATCTCTCATTGAGTAACCGGGCCCTTTGCTTAAGTAAGTATTGTTGTTCGCATCAAAAGATGAGGATGTAAAGAAATCTTTTATAGAAATAGTCTTAACAGTAGCCTTTTTGATCGAGTAAGCCTGAAAGGTGTTTTACATCAATGCCCTAAAGCTAACTGGTTTGGGAGTCATTGGCCTAAAGCTTGTTACAAGGGTCAACTAGAAAGCAATATGTTAGGATATTGCACTAACTCTACATGATTCAAAAAAAAGGAAGAGAAAGAAAAAAAGGGGGACTAAATAAATTGCTACTACACCAAACCAAAGTAAGTCAGAGAATTTAAAGAGAAAGGTAGAAAGTTGGGAAAAGAAGAACTCTTAAAATTTCTATGGACTTTACTCGGCCACTAAATGGGTAGAATTGGTAATTCGATGAAAGATCTTTTTTATGGTCTAACTAGGTATCAACTGATTTTAAAATTAGTAAGATAATTTTCACTTCTTGGATAAGTTAGTATACATGACTAATTCATCTGCATTACTCGAGGATGAGCAAAGTTTAAGTTGGGAGGTGTGATAAATATATTAAAAATATATTAATTAAATAATCAATTCATCTTTATTTATTTAAAATTGATACTTCCATGCACTGTTTATAGGATAGAACCTCGCTAATGTGAGGAGCTCGAATTTAGGAGTCCAATGGTATAAACGGCACTCAAATCAAACTTGAAATGAGCTTGAAATTAAACTTGAAATGAGCTTGAAATCAAATATTGAAGATTTAAGAAAGAATTGCATAGATTTTAAAGCATCGGTCCATGCTTGGTCCACGGATTGCCCGACGGTCTACAGGAAGCCATGGTCACTGGTCCATGACATAGAACCATGGACCATCGAGCAATGTGGCCAAATCACCATCATATAAGCCTCCCTGTGCCGTCCCGTAGCCACCAGCACCTCCCTTACCGACCGGAGAAGCGTCCCATGGCCGGAAAAGCAGCCAAGAAGCCTCCTAAGAGGTCAGTCTTCCCCATCCCTTCACTGTTCTTCCTTTCCTGATGTCAGAACCACGATCCACCAGACACCCTCCCTAGCTGAGCATCGCCGGTTTTCTCCCCCACTAGCCAAGCCCACGATCTCTGCCATGTGCACTGGTTTCCTTCCCCTGTTGCCAGTCCAAGAAGCTACCGATCATCATTGTTGTCTTCCCCGTCCACTCTTCCATCTCTGGCCATCTTCTCTGATCATGACTCACTTCCTTCCTCTCCATTGCATCACCCCTATTCTGCTACTAATTTGCTGCCCGATCTATCCTGATGATGCTGCTCCACCTTCTGATTTCTGTCGAGTTTTCATGGAAAGAATGATCTCAAGTAAGAGGAATGTTTATTTTTTTTAGAAATTCATTTTATTTTTTTATGAGTTGTATTTATTTTATGTTATGAAATAAATTAAAAATTTCTTCTTGCTTATAATCTTTGACTGATTTATTCCTAAAAGGAATGGGTCATGATCTATGGGTACAGGTCATACTTTCGTTAGGATAAATCATATCTTGATTATATTCTCTGTGAATTCTCTTATTTTATTATGCATTTTTTTAAAAAATAACTCAAAAATTCCTGTGGATTCTACCCTTACTCCCGCTACTCTACCCAAGATTAGTGGAATTAAGGTATTAAAATCAGTGCATAGTGATGCACACCACAAGACATGATAGGCATCTAGCAACATACATGCCTACCCAGAAGATAAAGAATTTGGTAAAAATTTTTAAAATATCCTTTAGTTGCAAGTTACCATACAATTCAGTCCTTTAATCTTCCGTTATCTTGAATAAGTGATGGATATGAAAAATTATCAAATCCTAATACTTTATTCATTCAAATCTTGAATCACTAATGAAGACTTTACTAATAAAGGATTAAAAATCTTTTTTTTAATTTTATTTTGCTTTGATCAAAGACTTCTTGAGTCATCATTTGATGAGATTATGTAGGATAAATACTCCTCTTACTAGGAGTGACCGATTCTTTGTTAATCTACTCATAACTTTCAACATAATTCACCATATCTATGAATACCCTTGTACATGACTAAGTCATAATGAGATGTTTAGAATGGAACTTAGTAAAACTATCACTGAAATGTACACTAGGTTTACTAATATCATTAATAGTTTAAAAAATTTGGGCAAGCATATCTCTAATATTAAATTTGTGAACAAAATTCTCAGATCTCTTTCTTTTGCATGGGATGTGAAGGTCGCCACTTTACAAGAGGCCAAAGATGTTAATATACTTCTCCTTGAGCAACTCCTAGGTTCTCTCATGACCTATAAGTTATCCTTGAAGCAAAAAATAGTAAAAAATAAGAAGAAAATGAAGATTATCATCCTCAAGTCTACAACTACCAAAGAAGAATCTAGTGAAGACTTGGATGAAGAAAATGAAGATGATGAAATGGCCTTTGTGTCAAGGAAGTTCAAAAGGTTCATGAGAAAAAAGAAGCATACCTATAAGAAGAAGCCTCGTAGATGAGAGCCAAGCAAGGAGAAAGATAAAGAGAAGGAGAAAAAGCAGCTCATTTGCTTTGAATGCAAGAAGCTAGGCCACTACAAGATAAACTGTCCCTTCTCAAGAAAGCCTCAAGGAAGTACAAGAAAAAAGCAATGATGGCCACATGGAGTAAGAGTGAGAATTCTAGCTCTGATGAAGAGACACTAAAAGTTGCAAATCTATGCCTCATGGCTAATGAGGAAAAGGTAAGGTTTGAAACTAATATAAATTATACTTTTGAAGAATTACAAGATATTTTTTCTGAACTTATTGATGATTTCAAAAAGCTAAAAAAAAAAAATAAAGAGAAAAAGAAACAAGTCCTTGAATTAACTAATGCAAATGAAAAGATGTTAAAAGAAAAGAAAATCTTAACTCAAGAAAATAAAGAGTTGAAGGATAAAAATCCTATTTTGACAAATAAAAAGGAAGAATTCTTTAAAGTAAATGAAAGCCTGATATAAGAAATCAAGAATTTGAAAAAGTAAAAGATCGTACTAACAAATGAAAAGCTTTCAAAAGAAAATAAAGCATTAATACAAGACAACAAGAAACTAAAAGAAGATTTTGAAAAGATTAAGCCTTTTGTTAAGAAGTTTACATATAGTGAAAAAATTTAACATACTTTGGAATAGTCAATATGTTATTTTTAACAAAGCTGATTTGGGATATAAATAACAAAAATAATAAAAATATTTTAAAAATTTCTTTGTCCTTGCATCTTTTAGTATTACTTATCATTATTGTGGTAGATTAGGATATAAGGCTTACCTATGTGACCGTAGGAAACTAAATGGTGTTAAGAAAGTTTGAGTTCCAAAAGGAAGCACATCTACTAACTCTAAAAGATCCAAGATAGCTTAGGTACCTAAAGTTCTGACTTGATTATTTTTATAGGTACGTTTTGCAACCAAGAAAAAGAAAAGATTGTGGCATCTGGATAGCGGTTGCTCAAAATACATGACTGGAGATATGAAGTAATTTGGTCTCTTGAAGCATTAAATGGGGGTAATGTAACTTTTGGTGATAATAAAAAGGGCAAAATCATTGAAATTGATAAAGTTGGTATTACTTTCTTTACTTAGATTGAAGAATTTTACTTATAGATGGATTGAAACATAATTTACTCAGGATTAGTCAATTTTATGATAAAAGATTTGCAGTAGTTTTTGAATCTTTTTCATGCATTATTTCTAAACTCAATGATAACAGAATCATATTCATTGGATGTAGATATTTAAATATCTATATGGTTGATCTTGATGATCTTCCTATACAAGATGGTCAATGTCTAGTTGTAATGGAAGCCAAAGTCAATGAGAATAGTTGATCATGGCACTATAGGTTAGGTTATGCTAGTATGCATTTACTTTTAAAGTTAATTGAAAAGGATCTTGTTAAAGGTTTATCAAAACTTAATTTTGAAAAAAATAAAAATTATGATACTTGCCAATTTGGAAAATAAACAAAGAGTTCTTTCAAATCAAAAGGTATAAATTTTATATCTAGAACTTTAGAACTTATCCACATGGACTTATTTTGACTCACAAGAACTATTAGTTTGGGTGGAAAGAAATATGGTCTTGTAATTATGGATGACTTTTCACATTTTACTTAGATTATATTTTTAGCATGCAAAGATGAAGCTTTTTCAACCTTAAGTAAATTTTATCAAAATGTTTCAAATGAAAAAGGTATTTCAATTATTTTCATTTGTAGTGATCATGATATGGAATTTGAATACCAAGATTTTGAAAACTTTTATAACAAAAAAGAAATTGAACATAACTTTTCTACACTTAGGATACCCCAATAAAATGAGATTGTAGAAAGGAAAAATTAAACTTTGGAAGAAATGGTATATACCATGCTTTGTGAAAGCAATCTTTCAAGATACTTTTGGATGGAAGCTATTAACACTATATGCTATGTTTTGAACTATATTTTAATCTGACTAATTTTAAAGAAAATACCTTATGAACTTTGAAAAGATAGAAAACCAAGCATAAAGTATTTTTAAGTTTTTGGATGCCGGTGTTTTATACTAAATAATGGAAAAGATAATTTAGGTAAATTCAATGCCAAGTCAAATGAGAGTATCTTTTTAGAATATTTCATATCTATCAAGAAATACAAGGTCTTCAATAAGAAAAATCTTGTTGTTGAAGAATCCATCCATGTAGTTTTTGATAAATCTAATGATAAGTCTTCTAGAAAAGAAAATATTTAGATGATGACATAAGTATTCAAAGGATGGAGAAATTGACTCTAAATGATGCACCCTCCAAGGACATTGAAGAACATCAAACAAGGAGGAAGAACAAAAAGAAAGACATCCAATAAGACCTAATAATCTGCCTAAAGAGTGGAGGTATGCTAATGGACACCCTAAAGAATAAATTATTGGTGATCCATCAAAAGGGATAAGCATTCAATTCTCTCTTAAAAATGTGTATGATTATTTAGCTTTTTTATCTCAAATTTAACCTAAATGTATTGAAGAAGCTGAAAATATCCTAATTGGATTAATGCAATGTAAGAAGAATTAAACCAATTCAAATGAAATAAGATTTGAATCTTAGTAGAAAAACCATCTAATATATCAATAATTAAAAATAAATAATTTTTTAGAAATAAATTAGATGAAAATAGAGTTATAACTGGAAACAAAGCTAGACTTGTAGCTTAAAGATATAATCAAGAGGAAGGTACTAATTTTGATGAAACTTTTGTACATGTTACTAGATTAGAGATAATTAGATTATTACATGTATTTACATATTTCATAGATTTTAAATTATTTTAAATGAATATTAAAAATATTTTTAAATGGATACATAGAAGAAGATGTTTATATTGAACAAGCACTTGGCTTTGAAGATCATACCAATTCAAATTATGTTTTTTGTTGGAGTGGAGTCCCTGGATCGGCCGGTCGGAGCCGTTGCATCGCAGGACCGCTCCCTGGTTCACCTGCAAAATAGGTCCTTTGCTGGAGTTGTTCTGGTGGATGACACTCTGATGCCTAAGTCAGTGATGGATTCTAGCCACAGAATGGAGAAGATGTCGAGAGTGGAAGAGAAAAAGAGCTCTTGGAGATTGAAAATGTGTAGGTGCGAGATTATTCATGCGTACCTCTCGAGCCATCCTTCTTACCCATATTTAAAAGATGGCCTCCGATCTGTCGCCCGCTCTTTTCCCGGAGATCATGGGGAGCCATTCACTCCCATGATAGTCGATCGTGGGTTGTCAATGAGCGGTTTCGGCCAGATTGGAGGCGTGGCTGCAGGAATTGAGTGCCATGATCATGGTGTGATGAGTGTCGATTGTAACTGTTGGTTACAGTTTCCTTTTTGGAATAGATTATGGTAGAAGCTTCGGGTTTCCCCTTACGTGAGCCGAAGGCTTGATATTTCCCCGAGGCCGGAGATCATGTCTACGGCGGGGACTGAAGTTCATGTCTTCGAAAGTCGATGAGTAGTTCAGACTTTGGCTGGGGCCGAAGGTGCTACCCGAAGGACTGGCCTTCGGATGTTGTAGTTCGGTGTGAAGCCTTGAGTTGCTTACAGTTGGCCTTTGCTTAGTCCAAAGTCCGTAGTCCGGAGAACCGGGGCTTCAATAAGTCAAACCAGAGCCTGGTTCGTAGCTAAACCAGGATATCCCAACAGTTGCCCCCCTACTCTCAGTTGTCGAAGTGAAGATCTGCCTCGAGAAGTGAGAGTATTATTGCCTTATCGCTTTCTTCCTGAGAGACGGCGCAGTAAATGATTACGGGACCTCTATTGGGCTGCCCATCACGATCTGAGAATCAGATGGTGGACAGGTGCCATTCCCTGATTGGGAAAAAGCAGGTGGCCCTGAGGCTATCTCTCCTCGTCCCGTTGCACAGTGGTTGAGGCAATCTTTTGGTTGGGATTTGGATAGTTGTGGTGGTTGTTCTCCGCCCGTTGGATGAAGGATAGATCTTATCCTGGTGGTCAGTCATAAGTGGGTTACCTCCCAGGGTAACCTTGAGTCAAATTAACCCTCTGCAGGGATCCAGAGACCCTTATTTTTCTTTTGGGGAAGAGTGAAGGTCTGGGCAAGGAAGCTTCTTCAACCTCGTCTCATTCTCCGCCCAAACTATTCTGGAGTACCAGTATACTCTTCAGGTAGAATCCTTTTTTCATCCCTTTGCTTCATTCCTTTGTCATGGAAGAGACCGTAGAGAGTCAGGGGAAGCAGGTTGGGCCCTCGGGGGCCGGAGATATAGTAGGTCTAGAGTCGGTCCCCGGCTCGGTTTCTCAGAGCAAGGCAACCCTTCTCTGGGAACGCTACCGCATTCTTGAGGAATTTCCCTTCGTCCTCCCTGCGCCCGAGGAGCGGGCGAACGAAGCTCCTCCTAGGTGCCTAGCTGTATACGAAGATCACCTGAAGGCTGGTCTTCAGTTTCCCCTGCACCCCTTCTTTGTTAAGATTTTTCGCTTATACCAAGTGGTGCCAGCGCAGTTAACCCCAAACAGCATCAGGAACATCTGCGGGTTCCTGGTCATGTGCAACATCGCCAATGTAGAGCCTAGGACCAACTTGTTCTCGGCCCTTTTCATCCTCAAAAGGGACTTCCACAGTAATGGATGGTGGGTGATCGGTCCCAGATCGGGCCATAGGGTGATTAAGGATATGCCCAGCGCCATCCACGGGTGGAAACCTGTCTTTGTATTTGTGTTGTCCTTCGACCCATGGGGCTTCGACACTGAGTGGAAGAAGCCTCACCTGACCGCCAATGATGAAAAGAAAGTCTTGGCAGCCGATCAGTCGGATTATGATCTTCTGACCAACTCGGAAGTTGCTCCTATCCGGGAGTTGTTGGAGGAGAGGAACCTCCATTGAGCGGGAATCAGTAAATTCCCCTCACTAGGTATAGCAGTGGAGATTTTTGCTCTTCTTCTTTAGGTTTTATTGTAGCTCATTTAACTGAGGTGATCCCATTTACCTGGTGGTGGGATGAAGCACGATTTGAGCTGGCTTCGCCAGACTTCGGAGAGGAGGGTGGCACAGTCCCCTTCCACCAGGTCTGCAGCTTGGAAGAAAGCTCGGAGAGATGGTCCCGAAGGGGACCAAAGTGCTTCATCTTCCCGAGGCATCTCGGGGGAAAATGCAGCGATCGCGGAAGAGGTTCCAGCGAGGCCCTGCCCAGTCGAGACTCCAGCGGCGGTCACCTCCCTAGTTGACACAACGGGGGGCCCGCCTCAAGAAGTAGATGTGCCACCGGTTTGCCCCTCTGCCGCTGATAGGGGCAAGGCACGGCAAGTCGAAGGAGTGTCCATCTATGGAGCTTCTTCAGCCGGAGGTCGCTCGACGAACCCTTCGGAGCTCCCGCCTATGGGAGACCTGCTGGTTCCGGAGGAGGCCAGACAGGCATTGAAGGGTACGATATAGCCCCGCAGCCTGGCAATTCTCCAGAATCGGAGCTTTCACAAAGTGTCCGATTCTGGCTTCGCCATCCTGCAGCAGGTATGACTATCACCGCCTCCTTTGCCTTAAGAGTTATATGACCCTCGATTCTTCTTTTTTGATGTAGTTGGTCTATGACTTCACCTTCATGGAGGAAGGCCTGGGGAACGTGGACAGCCTCATCTATGACCTCAAGGAGGAGCTTCAGACTGCTAGGGCTGTTAGAGAAGTAGCCGAGGAGCTGAAGCAATCCATGGAGGACCATCTTGTCCAGGTGACTGATGAAGTTTGTGACCTGAAGGGCGAACTGAAAAGCGCCCACTCGAGGATAGCGGGACAAGAGGCAGGGTGGAACAGGAGCAGAAGGCAAGTTGAATCCCTGGAGCGGACTGCCAGGGAGAACCAGGAGAGGATGGGGAGCCTGTCCAAGGTGGCGGAGGAGGCTTCTAGGAGGGCCGAAGAGGCGATCCTAGAATCCGAAGCTGCCAAGAGGGAGTCCGAAGCTTTGAGGAAGCAGATGGACAATGCCATGGCTGACTTCAAGATGTCTTCACAATTTCAGACAGAAATTGATAAAGCATCATTGTATGCCTACCAGCACGGCTTCAATGATGGGCTTTCCAAGGTGAAGGAGACCTTCCCTCACCTCGACCTTTCGAAGATCCCCTTCTTCAACATAATTGGAGAGGAAGGAGAAGAAGCGGAGGAGGCCGAAGCCGCAGGGGAGGTCGAGGAGTCACCATGTCCGGCGAAGGAGGCTGCTACCCGAGTCAAAAACCCAGAGGTGATCCCGGCTGTGATCTCGGCCCAGGAGGCGACTCAGGCTGGAGGAGTCCAGGCTGAAGGTTCTCCCATCCCGACCCAGATTGATGATACCTTCTCTGATCAAGTTGATAGGTTGCTCCAGTCTTGTGGTGTGGAGCCCTCTCCTGTTGATGTTGAGTGACTTGGATCACTCCGAATGTATTTTCTTCTCTTTTTTTTTTTTACTTGTATTGCCAATGAACTTTGTGCTGTAATTTTCCCAGATTTTGGAATGAATTCTCTTTTCTTTGCATATGCATTGTTGTGCCTCATGTGTTCATGTGTAGCCTAAAATGGTTCATTGTTTCTCCTTTGGCCTAGTCGAACGATAGCCTTCGAAGGCCATCCAGTTGATAAGAGCCGGTTTTACCGTTCTCTTTTTTGCTTAGTCGAATAGTCATGGCTGAAGGCCGTTCAGTCGGTAAGGACGAACCCTTGAACATACTAGAACTCCGTTGCGTTGCCTTCCTTCGGATGATTAGCTTGTCCGTTGGGGCGGACAGGAGTTATTTCCCTGCCAATCAATAATTGGGGGGGGTTTGATTGGGATTACCGTTGTCCATGTGGCATGTCAAAATTTGTATAGTCATGATCTCTTGCGCCTTATGAGCCGCCAGGTCTCTTTTTCCCAAAAAGAGACCATTAATGATGCCATCGCATGATGCAGATTTCTCTGGATTCAAAGCGATGGCGGTTGCGATCCTGGGGATGTTTTCCGAGAGACTTTCTGGTTCTCGAAGCGTCACCCAGACACGTGGCACCTTCTGAGTTGGTCGGGAAGGACGTGGGACGCGCCTCCCCGCAGTCGATTGTGGGTGCAGGGTTTCTATAAATAGGACCCTGTCCCCTGCTGTCGAAGGCCATCATTTCTATTGGCATCTTTCTTCTATCAGCCATGAGGTTCAGCACTTCTGAGCTTCGTCGTGCAGCAAAGAGGAGGGCCATTGACCCTGAGAGGAAGCGAAGTCTGGGGCCATCTGTGCCTATCGACGAAGAGGAGGGGCCTCTGGTGGACCATCTCGAGAAGAAGGTCCGCCTTCTGGAGGCTCAATTGAGGGAGGCCCAGGCCCAAGTCACGGTGGCGACCATGATGGTGGAGGAGGCGAAGAAGGAGGCGGCGGAGGCTGTCGCAAACTTCAGAACTTTTGCGTCATTCAAGGATGAGCTCGCCGGGGTGGCCCTGGACTCCTTCCACCAGGGGTTTCGGGAGTGTCGGAGGAAAGCCTTCAGGTTTTATGACCTGAAGGGCTTGGATAATATCAAACCCTCCGTTCCCTTCCCCAGCCACGAATTCGATTCTGACTCCGACGAGGGGTCGGACTCGAGTTCGGACGAGAACCCCGGGGGCCCTTCGTCGTCCCATCTGGTCTCTCCCCGACGGTATGGGAAAAACCCATCAGGGAGTTAATGCAAATTTCCCAACCTGTTGTTGCTGCTGCTGCTGCTGCTTTTTTTTTTTTTTTTTTGTATCTCTCTTTTGGAGAGTTTTTCTCTTTTCTTTTTCTTACTCTCTTTATAGGAGAGTTTCTTTCTTTTTCCTTTCTTTTCTCTTTCTTTTCTTTTCTTTATGTAAGAAAATTTTGAAAGAAATGAAAGAGCTTTTCTGTTACCTCTTCCCATGTATTTTCTACGATATGTTGCATCACAATTTGTCCATAATGTAGACTCCATAAACCACTTGCGGTTTGTAGGGAAGAAGTAGGGTCCGTTGGACCATTCTGAGAGTGTTTGTTGTTGACAGAGAGGACAATAATGGTCCTTTTAGGCACATGTTTGGATTTACTGTATGGTAGGTTATGAAAACCATCCCTGTGCACTTTCTGTCATGATTAAGGTAGGCTGTTCAGGCCTGCCTCGGCGCGTGTTCGGATTCACCGTAGGGTAGGTTATGAAAACCATCCCTATGTCTTTGATCTTTTTGGTGGTCTGGTTAGGCCATCCATTGCACTCGTTGGGCATATCGATAAGATGAGTGGATCAGACTCTCCTTTGCGCAGTTGACCGATTTTTCAGATCGAGTCATTTAGGCTGTTGTCGTTCAGTCGATGCAACTAGCCATTCTAAGTTGAGTAGGGTTGAGGAGCTTTGCACAGGAGTTTTTTAGAACTTTTTCATTGATAGTATTTGCGATGGTTTGTACATTCCATGGCCGAGATAGGGTCTTCTCCTCCAGGATATTGAGTCGATATGTTCCTGGTCGAACGACTTCTTCGACTTAATATGGGCCTTCCCAGTTAGGAGAGAGTTTACCCTGTTTTGTTGGCCTGGACACTTCTGCTCTTCGCAATACCATGTCTCCTGTGTGGAAAGTTTGCTCCTTTATCCTTGCATTATAGTACTTGGCGACCTTTTGCTGGTATGCCACCATTCTTATCTGGACTTGTAGCCTGGTGCTTGATAGTAGATCCAGATCGATCCTTCTGCGATCGAAATTCTTAGGCTCTTCATAGTTGTCAATTCTCAGGGATTGTAGGGAGACTTCGATATGTAGCACTGCTTCGGTACCGTAGGCTAGGTTGAACGGAGATTTGCCGGTGGCTATTCTTGGGATAGTTCGGTACGCCCAAAGAACAGATGTTAGTTCTTCGGCCCAAAGCCCTTTGGCGGCGTTCAACCTTGTCTTTAGACCATGGAGGATGGTCCGGTTGGTGACTTCGGCTTCTCCATTGGACTGTGGATGTGCAACGGATGTCAGCCGATGCTGGATATGGTACCGAGCACAGAAGTCCTTGAACTTTGGATTGTCGAATTGTCTCCCGTTGTCCATGATGATGGCGTATGGGATACCGAACCTGAAGATGATGGAGTTTTTCACAAAACTCTCCACCTTGCCCTCTATGATTTGGGCCAATGGTTCGGCTTCCACCCATTTCATGAAGTAGTCGATGGCCACTAGGAGAAACTTTCTTTGCCCTGATGCTGGTGAGAATGGGTCAAGAATGTCCATCCCCCACTGGGCAAAGGGCCATGGGGCTGCCAACTGAGTCAGGTGACTTGCAGGTTGTCTCTGCACATTGGCATACCTCTGGCATTGGTCGCACTTCTGCACGAAATCAGTTGAGTCCTTCTGGATGGAGGGCCAGTAATACCCTTGTCGAATAATCTTGTACGCTAGAGATCTGCCTCCCAAGTGATCCCCGCATATGCCCTCGTGGACCTCTCTCAATGCATAATCTGCATCAGTGGGTCTGAGGCATTTCAGTAATGGTTGGGAGAACGATCTCTTGTAGAGGGTTCCGTCTAAGATGACGTACTGAGATGCCATCCAGCGGATCTTCTTGGTCTCTGCCTTATCTTCGGGCAGTTCTCCTTCATTCAGGAATCTGATGATGGGATCCATCCAGCTTGGCTCAGCATCAATCTGGCACACCTCTGCAGCCTCTTTGGCAATGCTTGGAGTTTCAAGATGTTCAACGAAGGTGCGCCCGAGAGACTCCGGTGCTGTAGTCGCCAGTCGAGACAGTGCATCCACCCGGGAGTTCTCTGATCGGGGAACATGAATAATTTCAAAATGTTCCAGTTGAGAGGATAAGGTTTGAACCTTCTCCAGGTATTGCACCATGGTTGGATCTTTGGCTACGTACTCTCTATTAACTTGATTCACAACCAGTTGAGAGTCGGAGAAGGCTGGGAGTTGCCGGACTCCCAGATCTTTGGCAATCCGAAGTCTGGCAAGTAGGGCCTCATATTCGGCCTAATTATTGGAGGCGTGGAAGGAGAAACACAGTGCATACTCTATAATCTGGCCGTCAGGTTTGGCCAACATGAGTCCAGCCCCGCACCCGGTAGCATTGGAAGCTCCGTCCACATGAAGCACCCAAACGGACTTCATCTCCTTCGGGGCTTCTTCTTCATCCGAAGAGGCTTCATCTTCGGACTTCCAGGTGCACTCAGCCAGAAAATCAGAGAGCACCTGGACCTTCATAGCCGCTCAGAGCTGGAAGCTAATGTCAAATTCGCTTAGCTTCACAGCCCACTTGGCTATCCTTCCAGAAGTGTCTAAAGATTGAAGAACGGCCTTGAGAGGTTGATCAGTCAGCACCATGATAGCGTGGGCCTGGAAATATGGTCGTAGTCGCTTTGTCGCAATCATGAAAGAGTAGATCAGCTTATTCATCCTTGCATACCGCGTTTCTACGTCATGCAGGATCTTGTTGATTAGTAGATCGGCTTGTGGGACCCATCTTCCTCCTTCCAGACAAGAACCGAGCTCACTGCTTTATCTGAAGCAGAGAGGTACAGGTAGAGGACCTCGCTTTCTTTTGGCTTGGAGAGCAATGGCGAGGTCTCCAAATACTTCTTCAATTCCTCAAAGGCAGCACAATAGTTTTCAGACCATTCGAAGCCCTTTGATTGTCGAAGTACCTTGAAGAATGGAAGACATTTCTCGGTGGACCGAGAGATAAATCTGCTTAGGGAGGCAATCCTCCCTGTCAACTACTGGACTTCCTTTTTATAGGAGGGATGTCGCATATCCTTCAAGGCCTGGATCTTCTCGGGGTTGGCCTTAATTCCTCATTTGGTAACAAGGAAGCCCAGGAATTTACCCGACGTGACCCCGAAGGTGCACTTCACCGGGTTTAACTTCATTTTGTAGCGCTGGAGAGCGCTGAATGACTCCTCCAAGTCACGGATATGGTCTCTCCGGTGGAGCCTCTTGATGATCATGTCGTCAACATAGGCCTCCATATTCCTTCCCAGTTGCTTTTCAAACACCTTATTGATGAGTCTTTGAAATGTTGCTCCGGCATTCTTGAGGTCGAACGGCATCATCTTGTAGCAGTAGAGACATTTGTCAGTGATGAATGACATCTTCTCCTCATCCTGCAGATCCATTCTGATCTGGTTATAGCCAGAGAAGGCGTCCATAAAGCTCAGCAACTGGTGGCCGGCGGTAGCGTCGACCAGTTGATCAATCTTTGGAAGAGGGAAGCTATCTTTTGGGAAAGTCTTGTTGAGGTCTGTATAGTCGATGCAGATCCTCCACTTGCCGCTAGCTTTCTTCACCATTACCATATTAGCCAACCACTCAGGGTAGCGGGCCTCCCTGATGAACCCTGCTTTGAGGAGCTTGCCAACCTCTTCATCAACAGCCTACTGTCTTTTGGGGGCGAAGCTCCTCTTCTTCTATCGCACTGGCTTGTACCCAGGGGTTACTTCCAGCCAATGAGTAATCACTTCAGCGAGAATCCCGGGCATATCTGAAGCTGACCAGGCGAAGACATCGGCATTGTCCCTGAGGAAACAGATCAGCTTCGTTCTGGTTTCCTCGTCAAGGGTGCTCCCGATTTGCACAACTCTGGAGGGATCTTCCTCTTTCAAAGGTATTGGGTGATCTCCTCTCACCAAGGTTTGTGGTTGAATCCCTCGGATCCAGCTGATCCGGGGTAGTCGAATCTTTGAAATGCCTGTCTTCAATCATTAGACATTGTCGTGCCATCCTCTGGTTCCCTCTAACTTCTCCAACACCATTCCTGGTGGGGAAGCGTACTAAGAGGTAGTGAGAGGAGATCACGGTCCGGAACCTGTTCAAGGCGGGCCTCCCCAAAATAATAATGTATGCAGAGGGGATCTGGACCACCGTGAAGTTGATCGGCAATGTCTTTTGTCGAGGCTCGGAGCCGAGGGTTACAGGCAACACTATCTCCCCTTCGGCATAAACTTGGTTACCCCCAAAATCGAAGAGTGATATGGGGGATCTCTGTAGTTGATGTCTAGGCAAACATATTTTGGAGAATGCATCATACATCAAGACATCAGTCGAACTTCCATTATCAATAAGAACCCTCTGTACATCATAATTGGCCACTACGACCGAAATTACAAGAGGGTCATCGTGCGGGAGCCGAACTCCCGCAAGGTCGTCATCGGAGAAGAGGATGGAGTTGTTATCTTTCAGTCACTTTGAAGCTTCATCTTCATCCCTTCTCTAGTTGGCGGGCCGGTGTATCATCCCCACACCTTCGTTGGTGGGCCTTTGGTTTGGCAATTCGGTCTCTTCGGGAGGTGGCTGGGGAACAGTTGCTTCCGACCGGGGCCCCTGGCGATCGATGTACCACCCCAGGTACCCTCTCTTGATGAGATCCTTAATTACATCCCTCAGCTGGATGCATTCTTCTGTGTTGTGGCCGTGGTCCCAGTGGAATTGGTAGAATTTGTTCCTGTTCCTTGCGGAAGAGGAGGCCTTCAAGGGACGGGGTCGTTGGAGATAGTTTTCTTTTTCTATCTCCATGAGGATCTTTTCTCGAGGGAGGTTGAGCGGGGTGTATGAGTCGAATCTTCCTCCGAATGCTCTGGGCTTGGGAGGGCTTCTCCGATGGTCTGCATATCTGCCACCATTGTTATTGGAAGTTTGGGGGCCTTGTCCCCTGTTATTCTTCTTCTTTGAAGGGGGTTTCCCTTCAATCAAATGTCGATTCGCCATTTTCTCTTCAGCATCAGTGTATTTCTGAGCCCTTGATAGGAGTTCAGCGTAGCTTTTGGAAAACTTCTTGTCCAGGAAAAAAGTAAGTCTGAAGGTTCGAAGCCCCTTTTTCAAAGCTGACATGGCCATGTGCTCGTTGAGATCGGGGATCTCAAGCATGGCCGCATTGAACCTGGAGATGTAATCTCTCAGGCTCTCTCCTTCATTCTGGTGAAGGAGGAAGAGTATGTATGTATTTCGAGGAGTCTTGCGGCAGGTCTTGAAATGCAAGACAAATAATTTTTCTAACTTGGAAAAGGAATCGATGGTACCTGGATGCAGGCTCGAGTACCACATCCGAGCGGACTTCTTCAAGGTAGCCGGGAATGCCAAACAGTACGTCGCATCCGAAGCTCCTTGAATCATCATATGGGCTTTGAAGCTGCCCAAATGGTCGAAGGGGTTGGTGGTGCCATCATAGGGTTCCATCTGGAGAACCCTGAAGTGCCGAGGAATGTCCTCAGCCATGATGCGATCAGTGTAGGGTGGGCGCAAATCACCCATAATCAGGTCCTCGGGATCTCTCTAATCTCGCATTCTCTGTTCCGCGCCCTTGACATCTCTGATTCGATGGCTCTGAACCTCCCGTCATAATCAAGAGTCTGCTTGGACGCTCTCTCCACTGGAGTGGAGTCTTCGGAAGAGGAGGAGGAAGTTTGCCTAGGCCTTTTCCCTTTTTGTGGGGAATCGGCGGACCTAGGCAGTCTCGAAGTTTGGCCTTCGGGAGAGGGTCGAGAATGGGGGGAGGGATGTGCTGAATCCTCCCGTGGTGCTCTCCTTCTTCGGGATCGAGAGCTATGTCTAGAAATAGCCGATGGGTTTGCCACCAGGAAGGCTCCGTCTTGAAACTCTTGAACCATGGTCGTCAGGTTGGCGACTTGGTTCAAAAGAGCTTCGAACTGCTATGCTCCCACAGTAACCGTGGGAGGTGGAACATCGTTCACCTCTGGGGGTGCACCCCCCTGAGACAGAGCACGACTCCGGCTTTTAGAAGCATTTTGGGATTTTCCTCTTGCCATCAAAGAATTCTTTGTTTCTTCCCCTTGTCTGGGAGGGAGCTTAACAAATGTTAGTAATACGCATCCCCTACCTAGCGCGCCAATCTGTTGGCGTGGAGTCCCTGGATTGGCCGGTCGGAGCCACTGCATCGCAGGACCACTCCCTGGTTCACCTGCAAAATAGGTCCCTTGCTAGAGTTGTTCCGGCGGAGGACACTCCGATGCCTAAGTCAGTGGCGGATTCCAGCCACAGAATGGGGAAGATGTCGAGAGTGGAAGAGAAAAAAAGCTCTCGGAGATTGAAAATGTGTAGGCACGAGATTATTCATGCGTAATTACCCATATTTAAAAGATGGCCTCCGGTCTGTGGCCCGCTCTTTTCTCGGAGATCATGGGGAGCCATTCACTCCCATGATAGTCGATCGTGGGTTGTCAATGAGCGGTTCCGGCTAGATCGAAGGCGTGGCTATAGGAATTGCGCTCCATGATCATGGTGTGATGAGTGTCAATTGTAACCGTTGGTTATAGTTTCCTTTTTGGAATAGATTATGGTTGAAGCTTCGGGTTTTTCCTTGCGTGGGCCGAAGGCTTGATATTTTCCCAAGGCAAGAGATCATGTCTATGGCGGGGACCGAAGTTCGTGTCTTCGGAAGTCGATGAGTAGTTCAGACTTCGACCGGGGCCGAAGGTGCTACCCGAAGGACTGGCCTTCGGATGTTGTAGTTTGGTGTGAAGCCTTGAGTTGCTTACAGTTGGCCTTCGCATAGTCTGAAGTCCGTAGTCCGGAGAACCGGGGCTTCGATAAGTCGAACCGGAGCCTGGTTCATAGCTGAACCAGGATATCCCAACATTTTTAAACTTTATAAAGCTCTTTATAATTTAAAACAATCTCCATGTGTTTGGTATGATGGGTTAAGTAAACTTTTAATTAAAAATGGTTTTATAAGAAAAAATATTGATACTACCCTATTTTTGAAAAGAAGAAATGATGACTTGTTAGTGATATAAATTTATATTGATGATATTATCTTTGATGCCATTAATGAAGTTCTTTGCAAAAGTTTGCCAAATTAAAGTAGAAAAAGTTCGAGATGAGTATGATTGGAGAGTTAAATTTATTTCTCAGACTCCAAATTAAGTAAACTAAAAAGAGAATCTTTATTTACCAAACAAAGTATACTAGAAAGATTCTAAAGAAGATTGGGATGGAGACAACAAAATCATTTGGCACACCAATGAGTCCCTCTTATAAGCTTGACAAAGATGAGAATGGTAAGAGTATCGATCAAAAGTTATATAGAGATATTATTGGCTCTTTATTGTATCTCATTGCTATTAGACCAGACATTATATTTAGTATTTGTATGTATGTTAGATATCAGTCAAATCCTAAGAAATTGCATTTATTGATTGTTAAATGCATATTTATATATTTGTCTGGTATTATAAATATTAGATTATGATATTCTAGATAATCATCAATTGAGTTTTTTGTATATTCTAATGATGATTTTGCTGAATGTAAGTTAGATAGTGAAACCTATCAATTTCTTAAAGTTAATTTAATCTTATGATTTAGCAAAAAATAAAATTCAGTTAAACTATTTATGGTTGAGGCCAAATAAGAAGCAGCTAGAAGTTATTGTGCTCAAATCTTATGAATTAAATAACATGAAGATTTTGACATAAATTAAATAAAATCTTCAAAAGATGTGATAACTCAACATTCAAGAAGTAAATACATTAAGATAAGATATTACTTCATAATAGATCATATATAAAATGGTGATATATTGCTTGATTTTATGTATACCGATAGATAATTAGTAGATATCTTTACCAAATTCCTTAGTAAAGATAGATTTTTTATAATTAGGAGAGGACTAAGAGTGATAGATCCGTTTGAGTAGACCCTTCACCTTCTTTCAATCTAACTTTTAGAAATCTCTTTTCAATTGAAAACTCATCTCTTCGAATCATCATAAACCTCCTAATATCATCTAGAAAACCCCCTTGAGTTCCTTTTCTCACTAAAAAATTTAAGACTTTCTCAAAGATCCCAAGTGTCGACACTTGTGATTTCACCAAGTGTCAATTCACTAAAGTGTCAATACTTGAGCAAATTATAAGTGTCGACTTACCTACGGAAAACCTATTTTAATAGGACTTGACCGCGATCTTTTATTCATTCCATTTTTTCATTTTCTCACTCCCTACTTCCCAAAATATTTATTTTGCCCTCTTAATAGTAGAATCATCGATCTTGGCCTTCCATTTTTTGCCCAATCCTTCATCTTCATCCAATTTTGAGGAATGGAGCCAAGAAAGCAACTTGCCCACCATACAAAAAGGGCTTGACCGATTGATTCATGAGGCAATGAGCACTGATACAAGGCATGGCATAACCTTGAGGAGTGGAAAGAGACTCGCCTATGTCCTCCTCCCTCATCAATGATAGAGAGGGTATCCGACAAGGTGATTTTGAGTTGTAGGAGGATTGATTTTGGCTATTTTGATCGAGAAGGATTTTTTATTGGTAAGTGAATTTGAGCAACAGGCTCTAAATCATTTTGTTTGATAAGTGAGAGGTATTATCCTTACCTTATTAGAGAGTTCTATGGTTTTATGGCTCAAGGGGGTGACAGATGGACTGCTGAGGTAAGAGGCATCTAGATTCTAGTAAGCATAGAAATGGTTAGCAAAATTTGGGAGATCCCCATTCATGGTGCCATAGTACACTGCTTGAGAGATTGGATAGAGGGTTTCAGATTATTCTCAAGAGAGATGATGTCAAGGGCATATCCATAGTGGTTGCTAACCAATTTTTAGTGAAGATGTGACTTCTACATCATATCACAACATGGATTCTCTTATCAAAGACAGGATGTTTTGACTTTATCATTGAGTAAGTGTTGATGTTGATGATTGTCCTAGTATGAAGGATGGCAATAAACTTACCTAGTATTATAGTTTGATGGAT
The DNA here is from genome assembly GCA_021397845.1 of Areca catechu. Lineage (NCBI taxonomy): Eukaryota > Viridiplantae > Streptophyta > Magnoliopsida > Arecales > Arecaceae > Areca > Areca catechu. Next base: position 127,693,794 of record CM038049.1, read on the forward strand.
GCAGGAGGCTGCCACTAGCATGCGACTATGTTTGCCATATAGCATGGGGCTGACTAGAGTCTTCCAAGCCTTTGGAGTGTCACTTGAAGGTGAAGCCTTCAAGAAGAGTCTATACACAAATACCTATGATGACTAGTCCCTACACAGGATGGGGTACCAGAAGACTGGAGGGAGATGGGTGCATAGAGGCTCAAGGTAGGAGGTAGAGCCTGATTCAAAGGATGACATACAAGATGCCAAGGCAGGACCTTCTGAGCTAGTTGATGATGGTACAGGTGAAGCAGAAAGATCTAAGCCAGATACACCTCTTGTTACTCCTACTTTCATCGAGATTGTAGATCAACCATCTCCATGGACTCCCAATGCTCCTCCACCAAGGACTCAGATAGATGGTGACATGGAGGAGAGGATTAGTCCATAATCAGTATGATTAGAGAGGATACCACATCCTATCTATCATATTTGACCATATATAGATAGAGCTACATACCTTGAGGATACATACTGATGACACCTTAAAGCAGTTCAGGGAGAGGATGGAGATAGGATTTGTAGAGATCTTTACTGCTATCCAGCATCTGGCTCTAGCTCTAGCTATAGCAAGACTATCTGACCCTCCACCAAATTCTTTGCCATCACCTCCACCAGTGGATCACTTTTCTCTAGCAACTGATCAACCTCCTTCAGTCATAGATCATGATTATCCAGTAGGCCCTTCTGCAGATTAGACTTTGGCACCACCATCTGACCACCCGACTACTACCATTAGGACTCAAACCATAACCGAGACACTAGGATTTCATACTCTAGGATTCCACCACTCTAGTTTATCTAGCAGGACCAGAAGCCTGACCCATAAGACCCCTAGTTTGACAACCTCTAGGATCATGGCTCCCATAGTCCTAGATTTTCTATTTGATAAAGAGTAGCCTCATAGATGTTATCCCTAGGATCGATATCCTACCTATGATTGTATCTTGCTTATAATGCCCTGTAAAAAATATTTTGTTGTACTCTAATGTCTACAAAATATTAATTTTGAAATGAAATATATATATATATCTCATGTTATTTTCATCTTGAACGTCTATGTGAATGAAATTTACATTCTCTTTAATGTTTGCTCTGATACATTGCTATATATCATATATGAGTTATCCTTGATTATCTATGCTCTGATACTCTATGAAAAGATTTTAATGATGCACATAAATAGGGGAGATGATGAAAAAGGGGGAGTAAAAACAAAAAGGGAGAAGTAGAAGTGTTAGTAAAAAGCAAAAACTTAAGTCATTACATTGCTTCATTGAATGATGACAAAAAGAGAGATTAAAAGTATTGGTATATAAGCAACTAAAAGTGAATTATATATTTATATGTGAAAAGAAAGGAAAACTAGAAATTTAAGCCTAATTTTTATATTTTATTTTTTCTCTGATACATTTGTAGTACTCCTCGATACATTCTAATAGAAAATTGGAATATCTCCATACTTGCCCTAAAACATTAATATTTGCATTGATACATTGATGATACATAGCTAAATGGCCCTAAACTTTGATATTTGAGAAGTAGTTCATGAACCCAATACATTATTACATTGATACATCAATTTATGCTCTAATACATTAGTTTATCATAATCAAGTATGTTCCAATACGATCATGCATTGATAATTTTGAGGAACATTGTTGGTAAATCACACTAATGCCTAGACAACTTGAAAATCAATCTCATTATGGTACCAACATTCATAATTAAGATCCACATACTCTGATACTTTAAACTCTTATATTTATATACTTAAATTTTTTTTCATTATCAAAAAGGAAGGCGATTGTTGACTCCAGCCTTGATTTTAATGAATAACAAACTATTTTTGTATATTGAGATACTAAGTCTGATTTGTAGAAGGGCCTAAAAGCATGATCGATTAGATCCTAAAAGTACCCAAGCACCCGGGGCTAATCAACATGCAATCAACCAAAGTCTTAGTGACCCACGATTGGTCAAAGCCTAAAAGCATCCAAGCATCCAAGGTTGACCGACAAGTGATTAACCAAAGTCTCGATGATCCATGTCGGTCAGAGCCTAAAAGCATTTAAGCACCCAAGGTTGACCGACATTTGATCGACCAGAGCCTCAATGACCCATGTTCAATCAGAGCCTAAAAGTGTTCAAGTGCCCATGGCTCCAAGTGACTGACATGCAGTCGGATAGAGCCTCAATGGCCAACACGAAGTGTTCAAGTGCCCATGGCTCCAAATGGTCAACCCATAATTGGTCAGAGCCTAAAAGCATCCAAGCATCCAAGGCTGACCGACATATGGTCGACTAGAGCCTCAGCAACCCATAATTGATTTGAGCCTAAAAGCATCTAAGCACCCAAGGCTGACCGACATATGGTCGACTAGAGCCTCAGCAACCCATAATTGATTTGAGCCTAAAAGCATCTAAGCACCCAAGGCTCAACTAGAGCCTTAGTGATTCATGGTCGATCATAGCCTAAAAGCATCCAAGCATCCAGGGTTGATTGACACATGGTTGACCAAAGTCTCAATGATCCATGCTTAGTCAAAGGCTAAAAGCATTCAAGCACCCAAGGATGATCAAAATGCTATTGACCAGAGCCTCAACAACCCATGATCAGTCAAATCCCAAAAATGTTCAAGCATCATGGCTTCAAGTGACCAACACGCAATCGGAGAGAGCTTTAATGGCCCATGTAAAGGCATTCAAGCATCAATGACTCATGATCAATTAGAGCAAAAGAAGTGTTCAAACACCTATGGTACCAAATGATCAGCTCGTGGTGGTCAGAGTCCAAAAGGCAATCAACAACCATGGCCTCGATTATTCTTGTATAGTATATACACATGAATTCTGGTCAAACCAAAATCCTGAAGACCTTTGATCGGTTCAAAAAAAAGGATGGTTATTCAATCATTCAAACTCGAGCAAAGAGGGCAAAAGGAAAAAGATGAGTTTTGTTACTTTCTAAACAAAAAGCCCAAAGGCTATAAGAGGATGATTGTAAAAATCAAAAAGGGGGAACAAAATTTTGATCTAAGGATCAGCTCTTTTCCACCTTGGAGCATGAGACATCTATCCCAAGAACTTGTTGATCATCAGGATTACTCCAAGACTCCATCGTTGTGGAATGGCTTCCTTCACCTTCCAAGTCCATAAGCTCTAGTTCAACAAACATCTCACCAAGCAGCTAGTCCCCTTCGATCCTCAAAAGCATGACCTTGGTTGATGGCAATCTATGAGGGCAATGAGGGATTACAAATTCAGAAAATTGGTACCATTCCTCCTTAAAAGCATGTTCATAAAATGCACTCAGGTTTGCTCCAAAAGAGGGCAATCAAGAAAGATCTAATTTGCACTAGTTTCCTATAGTTGTAGTATCCAAAGTGAAAGGCAATGCCAAATATGTCACATACCTATCCCTGAGTTTTTCTCTCTAAGTTTCTAATGATGCATGGCTTTCTAAGTGGTGATGCCACCTTGATCGGGACCACCTGCTAGATCAATGGGTACTGCCCATCTACTATGCTGACCCCATCTCGTGATTGACTAGTGCACCTGTGCTGGTTGATCGATGTCTCCTTAAGTGCAATGGCCCACTAGATTAATGACTCACTACTATGGGTTGCCCTGATCTACCTATGGAGCCAACTACTTGTGATCACCTGCTTGGCAAAAGGGATAGGCTAGCTGAAGGTGGTAGGATTTATAAAGGAACGATGGTCAAAGGAGCTGCCTCGACTTCTAAACTGGTAGCCATGCCCTTGCCCTTGGCTGATCGTTCAAGGCTAGTTATCTTCTCCTGAGCTAGGAAGAATTTATTTTGAAGCTATGATGTTCAAGTAGCAAACTCCCATCTCATTCCTCTAAAAAAGAAATTTGACTCTAGGCTCGAGACCTCTGCTTGGATCGACTGAAGCTAGCTCCATAGATGGGCCGCTTGAATAGCTACGTCCCATGTCACTTGAGAGATCTTCTTTGATAATTTCTTCATTTCTGCTTTGAACTCAATCTTCTCAAAAATATGTGTGACACATTTAGAATGGAGATGTTCAATTCCCCTGTACACTCTTCTAAGTGCCTCTTGCACCTTCAACAATTTCTTCTTTGGGTTGGTGGCTTTCTTTTTGGTGGCCTTAGCTTTGGCCTCTTGTTCCAGAATATGGGCCCTGCATCAATGGCCTTGCGGAGGCATCTAGTGGGCATAAGTACTTTCGATGGTAGTCCAACATCCTGGGTGTAGTTATGAGTAACAAATAAATGATGTAGGACTTAGGAGAAAATTTCATTTCATTATATCAAATAGTCTCTTTTTTACAAAGATGATCCAAGCCTACAAAAATTCAAAAGGAAGTAACAAAAATTACAAGGTTTAGTTTTTGACCTCCTTGAGATTAGCAAAGGGTCCGGTGATGGCAGCAGGATCGGCTAGGGTAGTTTTGTGAACAACAAATGGCTCGGCAGTAACAGGCTTAGTGGAAGCAACCTTGAATGCTACAATTGGCATGAGTAGAGGAGCCTTGATTGGGATGAGTGGGGCAACGACCCCGTCAAGGTCTGAAGGTTCCCCCTTGAGCTCTCCCTCATCCAAAAATGAGAGGTTTAGTCCTTGATAGCACTCTTTGACTTAGTCCCATTATTCAAGCCACCCCATCTTATAGACTTTCTTGAAGGCCTCATGATTGAAGGCGATGCAAGCAATGAAGAACTCCTAAGACACCCAAAAAGCTGCCACTGCATGGGACATCCAGCCATGAAGTCTGAAGAACCCTTATATTCTTCATAGTGGCCCCCATCTGCTTCTTCTCTTTAGCCAATTTCTCTTCAGTTGCCACCACCTCCGCGTCTTTTTTTTTTTACTTCTCTAGGTCAAAATCAACCCTCACCATAACTATGTTGGCCCCTTCTATGGCCAAATCGCTTCTTACCATGGCCAAGTTGGTCTCAAATTTGGCAAGCACCTTAGATGCTCGGCCACAACCTTGGCTACCTCGGATTCCTAACGATCCTCGATGGTAGTTCTCTCAAGCTCCCTATGCCTCTAGAAGGTCTTCTAGCCCTTTAGGGCCTAATTTAGCAAATTCATGGAAAAGTGGGTTAATTGCAAAATTGAACATCAGAAGGCAAGGAGTAAAAGAAAACGAGGTGGGAGCCAGTGCATGAAATACCTAATGCATGGCCATCAGGGTTTGGTGCCTCAAGTTTTGAACGTCCATGGCATGGACCTACTTTACTCCCCTTGGGATCAAGGATCTCTAGAAAGCAACTTGGACATCCCCCCTCTTACATGGGAATACATCTCCCAGGCCAACTCCTAAAGGCTCGAAGTCAAGTGTGACCTCCGCAGTTGGTGCACTAAAAGGAAGCAGTTAAGGAATTGGGACTATCAAAGGTAGAGTCAATGGAGACAAGGCCATAGCAGTTTTGTAAGTGGCTTTGGCTGTAGCAGGAGCTGGCTCGAGGGGGACTTCCACTGGTTTGGGCTTGATAGGTTTGGCCCTCTTTGAAGTAGAAGAGGTGGCCTTCCCTTTCCTCTTCTTCTGGGCTAAAGTCTCCCTCAATGCTTCTAGCTGCTCAAGCATCATACCTATAAATTGCATCGTTTGGTCAAGAACACAAATAATAATGAAGGAAAAAGGATTTAAGAAACTTAACCTTGGGGAGCTGATTGAGCCCTACATTATTGAGAGACTATTTTAATAAAAGAAGCTTTAGCTGAGGAGCTTTGTAAGCCCTAAGAATGCCAAAAGGACTCTCCTCATCACTTAACTTGGGGAAGTATAATAGGGATATCTTTGGCCTATCCCAGCTCAATAGATCCTAGTCATTTATGAAGGGATAAGAAACAAACAAGAATTGCTCCTTCTATTCCTTGATGGTAGAAGGAGCACCTCCGATCAATGGCTCTACATTTTTCTGAGTGGTGAGATACCTGCAGGTCTTAGTGTATGGGTATACTTGAGTAGAAAAAATGCATGAAATAAAGAAAAAAAGTTGAATCTCGGTTAAGAAAAAGAACTAGAAATCCTATGATGTGTCTAATAGAATTTGGAATGAGGATGCACAAGGGGATTCTAGGATTCCATAAGATTTGTGGAGCTTGAGAACAAAGGAGAAAAGGAAAAACTTTAGCCTAGCTTCGAATGCATTCTCATATACTCCCAGATGGTTGGGAGGAGGATTATCAATCCGAGCATCAGGACCTAGCAGTTTTAACTCAAAGTCTTGCAGGATGTGGTATGCTAAAAGGATAAGAAAAAGGTCCTCTTCGTCCATCACAGACCAATATGTTTTTGCACTAGAGGTTGTTGGTGCAGTGCACCCCTTGCGCAGAGCACCTGGGTCTTTCGACCTCTCCTCTCTAATGTCCCGTGGTAGTTTCCCCTTCCTACCATCCCTAGGGCTTAACATCTCCAGCAAGTCCTAAGAAAAAAATGAAAATGGCTACAGAAGAGGAAGCTGACATGGAACTCAAGAAGACCGAAGACAGTAGGCCCTTCAAAGAAAATTGCAAAGGATGGGTAGAAAACCAGTGCCCAAAGTCGAAGGTGACAATCAAAACCCTAAGAAGAAAGGTCCCAAGCAAAAGAATGAAACTACGAAGAGAGGTAGAGTCATCTTTTCAAATGGATGTGGGGCCCAAAACTACCTCAAACCATCCACTTTCCATCATGTGGCGGGCTCTTATTTGGACCAGATGCTTATGGGCCACCCGGAGTAAAAGTGACACATCTTACAAAACATCATTAAAAAATATAAGGTGAGGTGCATCATTGCCTTGTCCATCCAAATTCGCCTTGAAGATAGCTTCGCCTTGAAGATAGCGCACCTCCAAAGTGGAATAGGGATTCCCATGTCACTGACCCTTCCTTTTTAGGGTACTTCTATGATCTGGCCAAAGCCAAGATCAGAAAGCAGGGGATATCTATCAGTGAAAAATATGATCAGGCCAAGGACATGGGATCCATAACAGTATAAGTAGGTCATTGGCTGGGCAGTACAGCCACTAATCAAATCCAACAGATCCAAAATAAGTTCAAAAGCTTAACCTAGTAGCTATCAGTGAGCCCTCATTGATCGTTCCAAGGTGCTTGACCATGAACCCTCGAGAGAGCACTGGTAGCAAATGACTCTTATGCTTGGAAAGTATCAGTGAGTCCTCGCCAACCACTCTTAAGGTGCTTGACAATGAGCCGTCGAGTAGACATCGGTAGTGGATGACTCCTGTGCCTAGAAGGTTGATAAGCCCTCACCAACCATTTCTAAGGCACTCGTCCATGAGCCCTCGAGCGAGCACTAGCAACAAATGACTCTTGTGCCTAGAAGGTATCAGTGAGCTCTTGTTGACCAGTTCTAAGGTACTCATGGGCATCAACAATGGATGACTCCTCTACCTGGAAGGTATCAGTGAGCCCTTGTCGACTATTCCTAAGGTACTCGGTCATGAACCCTCGAGTGGGCACCGATAGTGGATGACTCCTATGCCTGGAAGGTAATAGAGAGCCCTTGCCAACCGTTCCTAAAGTGCTCGACCATAAGTCCTCGAGTGGGCATTGGTAGCAAATGACTCCTATGCTTGGAAAGCATCAATGAGCCCTCGCTGACCATTCCTAAGGTGCTCGACCACAAATCCCATAACTATTCAAGCTTATATTTTGAGATTACTCTTTAGTTGGTAGAACCATGACAACATACTTGCTACCAGCACTCTAGGCATAGCACTCCAATACTCACTATCGCTACTTCTACCATGTGGTTGGACTTTCCATCACATCCTGAAATCACCAAATCATTGTAGATCTCAATAAATAAGGGAGGCTGCTTAGACATCCCATAACCTGGGTCACCATTTAATGAGGCATGGCATACCTTGGACTAGTGACAAGGATACATTTAAGGAGACAAGATACTCCTTGCCAACAAAAAGGCCCCAGGTGACATGTGGATGGTTATTGTTGCCCAGGTGGCTTACCCAAGAGGGGGGGTGAATTGGATTTTTAAGTTTTTTCTCAAATATGTGCTTCTTTTAAACTAGCTTAGTGTGGTGAGTGATGTGAATCAAGTATACAAAGCAAAAGCAATTAAAGAGCACAATCACACAAGCACAAATACAAGCAATTTTAGAGTGGTTTGGAGCAACCTCGCTCCTACGTCCACTACCCAAGATACCACTTGGAGTTTTCACTATATTCATCCTCGGAATACAGCCAGATTATTTTCACTAGCTTACAATCCAAAATCCAAACTTGATTTTGTGCTAGGATCACCAAAAACCAAATACACTATTAGTTTTCACGGGATCACTAACAATCCAATACACTTGGTTTTCAAGGCTCGCCAATAACCTAACAAATCCCAAGTTACATTTCCTGCTGTACTTGGAACAACTCAAACAAAATGATTTAAAACAAAGCAACACTATGACAAATTGAACGTTGTCGGATGATTGTAGTTGTAGCTCTTGAGAAGCCCTCTTGATTACTCTTTGAATGCTCTTCAAGGCTTCTAGCTTCTTCAATAAATGCTTTAAGAAATCAGATAGTAGTTTGGTGTGGTCTTAAGTGCTCTCTTGAATGCTCTCTTGAGGGTTCTTTCAAAAACTCATTAACTTTTCATTCATTCCTCACTAACTCCTTCAAAAGTGGTTCAAATCCCTTATAAATAATTCCTTTAACTGAATTCAAATGGATATAGCCATTATAGACTGTTGAGATTCAAAAAATGACCATTGGAGCACTTTTAGGATTCAAAAAGAAAGTTCTAGAACTAGCCGTTACTTACTTGAAACTGGAATTCGAGTCGGCTTGGATGCTTCGAGTTGGCTCGGATTCTTAGATAGGTCAAACATCACTCTGGTCGAGTCAGCTCGTCTGGCTGGTTCTTCAGAACTGAGAAATTGTAACTTCTGGAAGAGTCGGCTCATCTGTATAAGAGTCGGCTCGGTTGTCTGTCTAAGGAATTCTCACTCTGGTCGAGTCGGCTTGACTTTCCTCGAGTTAGCTCGAATTCTCAGAACTTCAGAAATCAAACTCTGCCTGAGTCGGCTCTTCACTCTAGAGTCGGCTTGAATGCCTGCGTGCCAGAAAACTTAGTATCATGCCAAAACATTGAGTTGGCTCTCAGCTTTGAGTCAGCTCGAGTGATCTTTGCCAACAATCCTTCAAATATCTTTAGATTTCTTCCAGAGTCTTCCAAAAGCTTTCCAACTCCTTCAAGGTTTAATTCTAACAAATTTAAACTAGAAAAATATATTGAAGTGGCCCTTTTTCATGAATACATAATTGATTTTTCTTTGGGCTCTTCATTACATAATACATTTCAAAAAATAAGCTTGTCATACACCAAGGTTGTAGGAAGAGTGGTTTTTCATTTAAGACATCCTACAAAAACTTAGAAAACACTTGAAACTAGTTAGTAATCAAATGCATGCTTTAATATTTTGTTATCAACAAAATCATTCCAGGGATCAACAGTTATGCTGCCATTCATCAGATCTGATAGGATCCCGATCATGTCCAAAGTATCCCTGAATCTCCACCTATAAAGAAGACTTCCTACGAGTCTCCAAAGATAGGCATGCTCTCTGGCTTACACCTCCCATACTATTGATATCGATACTGACTTGAGTGTTAGAGTACCATCGCCTAGGCCACCCCTAATAAGTCTTTTTTGTAGGTACCATCTCTCGAAGTTCGGCCTGCATTGCTTACTCCAACACCACCTCCAACTCTTTCTTTGGTGCTTAATGAATTTTGGCATCAACACTTAGTTATCATAACTTTATTACAATCAAGGATAATTTTGTATTCCACCTAAACCAACTAAGATCCACTAATGAAATTCTTCCTAAGGTCTAGAATATATATTACATCTATAAGGTAAGAACTTTTCTAGAAGTCATCTTCAGATTGATTCATTATTGTCTTATGATCTTGGTAGCTATATTGTTTCCAAGAGTTACATCTCCACCTAAGTCTTCAAAAGTAGTAAATGAGTGGTCAAAATAAATGTGAATATTAGCTCTTAAATCCAACTACCAATCAAAGTTAGAAGAAATAACATGAACTTCAGGGTTTAGGCTTATTGATCTAAGGGTGGTATTTTCTGGACCTTCAACTATATGAGCTTCGGATCTGGAAAAACCAAAAGGTTTATGAAAAGGCTCCTTCTGATGAATGTTGTCTTGCAAGATGTTTGTCCTTCTATATTCAAAGCAAATCCTTTCACTTGGACCTTAGACAGGATTGTTAGATCTAGTATTATTGGCCTTGAAGTTTTTATCCTTAGGCTTAAACTTATTTGAATTAGGATGATTAGATTAGTTTGAGTGGTGTTGATGGTTTAGTTGAAATCTAGATTTTGATTTTGATTTGGTATTGTTGTTGTTGGTCTGGTGTTGTTGGGTCAAGTTAGCATCTGAAACTATTATTGAATTTTAGACCTATGCCCGTCTTTTATCCTAATTAAATTTAGAAGTTGAGTTATGATTAGCTCTCCTTGCTTATAGAGCTAACCTTTGACAAACTATCTCAAGAAAAAGGCATCTTATCAAGGAGGCTAGAGACCTTAAATTGTTCAGCAAGAATGATCTCATTGGTTTGAAGCTTCCTAAAATATTTTTAGAATTAGTGGGCTTGGTTATTGATAGTTTATCATCTAAATTACATATCTAAGAAATGATGCGATGTTGAATCATTCAATTCTAGCATCATCAAGACTATATTCAAATTCTAGGTTATGCCATAATTTTTTTGCACTCTTTGTAGAAAAATAAATATCATAGAATGAATCGAAAATGATACTTAGGATTGACCATTACATAGATAGTCGGAGGTAGGAGTGGTTGAAATAGAGGAGGTAGAAGATTGATCAATAATTGACCAAAGTTCTAAGGTGATTAGCTAAAATTTTATTTGGTTTTGTTATCTTCTAAAGTTAGTCCCATCAGACTTGCCATATTTAAGACTAAAGGTTTTATCTCCAAGGATAGCCATTTGGTCCAAGTATGGTTCAAAAGAGAAAACTAGAATTAGAAGAAGAAATTTATTAGTTATTTGTTTAACAAATTTAAGATTTTTTAAAAGATGAGACTGCGTCACTAATCAAAATTTATTAGGGTTGAATTGAAATTTAATTGATTATTAAAAAACATGGAATTTGATGAGAGTTTTATTTAATTTATTATCTCTAAAAGATCCTAATAATTTTTTTTGATTTATTTTATTTTTTGTCTTTTAAAATTAATTTAATATACTACAGTATAAGTTTTGTGGAGATCTTTGATTAATTTTGCACAACAAAAAACTATAGAAAAGTTATTACGATTAATATAAAATTATATACATAAAACTATAATTATGTATAAATAATTATATTTAATATAAAATTATATATATGCACTACAAAAATATCTATTTAGTTTCCTTTAGGCTGTTATTTATATTGTATAAAATAATATTTTTTAAAAAAAAATTAAAAAAAAATTATGATGTGCGAAATAGAATATTTTTGATGGAATAAATAATTTTAAAATTAAAACGGAACCTAGCTTGGAAAGCGGTAAAATTATTATCTGAAAGAAAATTTCGATCCCTTCTCAATCGTATAAAAATCGAGACCGTATACCCTTCTCTAAGATACAATCTAGAAGTCAAGTACTCTAATACTTGTCAGTGGCACAATCTTGATCAGACATCGATCAAATTCGTCTTCAACCCAAATAAAAAATATTTAAAAAATTTGAATGAGAGAGAGAGTGTGTATTTGAATGAAGAAAGAGAAAAAGAAATTAAGAAAGTTTTAAATGAATTAAAAGGCTAGGAAAAAAAAGCCTTAGGCTCAAAATTTTTAAAAATTCTTAAAAACCCCTGCTAACCATTGAAAAAGTATTAAAATAAATAAATAAATAATGTTCAAAACATTCAAAATATTCAAATGTATTAAAAATAATAATAATAATAATAATAAAAACTAGCAGGTGTCTGCGTGGAGCGCTCGCGGAATGCTTGCACGTGGAGCCAGCACGAGCACAAAGGTGACATCTAGAAACAACGATTGAATGAATTTCATATGAACATGCAAGAGTCCATATGAATATCAAATGGTAACATCTAGAAGTCCATGAAATATTCACATATTAAATCTATGAAACACAGCTGAAATGATTAAGATTATAACAATGTATAATCAAGATGACAAAAATTAAAAGAGAATGACTGCGGTTACAACAGGTACTCCAACTAACTACAGAGAAAATAAAAATTCAGATCAAGTTACAGGAGGTATTTACTAAGTTCATTGAAATCTTTTCTAGCTTTGCATGTTGAAATAATCATCAAATTATACTTTTGGAAACCAATTTAAACTCACTCACTACATTAGGAATTTGACCATTCTGCAAGCGAGGAACATCTGCTAATAGCCAAATATGAAAGCTTAGCAGGCATGATCTCCTCCATCCTTGAGCATAGGAACATGTCGAATTTCTACTTTGCAGTGATTCTAAATTCTGTAATAAACCTAAGACCGTGACAACAATGTACGCAAATATCTTTAAGTCTGTGGCACTTGCTCCTTGGAGAAGGCTGACAGTCCTGTGCATAAAGTTACCTCAATGCATTTCAGAGAAATGAGGTCTCACAATCACGTCCTTTGATCTTCAATTCCTTAAGAGAAGTCAACAGAGCAAGAGAGCTACTGGAAATGCAACCAGAAAAATGAGAGAGAGTTAATGAAGTAAGAGAAGTCAGATGACCAATCCATCTGATCATCGACTCGTTGCCTCTTTCTATTATTAAATCACGTAGGGATGGGAACTCTGGAAGCAAAGTCAATTTCTGACTGTTTCTTAACTCCAGTTTCACAAGCATTGGTAGAAGGGCATTCAGTTCTTCCATTTCAGGGCAACGCAAAATGGAAAGTTCTCGGAGCATTGGAATTTCAACACCTTCCACTTCAACAAATCTCTCCAACTTAGGCATGTCTGATAATGTAAGCTTCTCTAGAGATTGAAATTGCGCAAAATTACCCATGCTTCTCACTAGCTGCATACCTTGTATCCACAGATTTCTGAGACGAGGTAGTTTCGCTATCAATGGGAGTTGTTCACAATTCTTGCACCAGGAGAGTCTCAAAGTTTCCAAGAGTGAGAAAGAACTGTCCCCAACCCAATCTGGAAAATTGCTGCCAGGATAGTTCTCTATCCATAGATTCTTGAGTCTAGAATGAGGGTGGAGACATGCAATAACCATTTCACAAGCACTCCCAACCAGTGGACCAGTGGGATTGATTGTAGCGCTCCACTGCAACTTCAACTTTTCAATCTGCTTCCTATTCAAATTGGCCTTTTGAGCATCCGTCACGGCAACAACATTTTCTAGCTTTGAGATGCAAAGCTCTCCTCGAAGGCTCAGGTCCTTCAGCTCTCCTATGTTGCATTCGTTCTCCGAAGTCACAATGAATCTTGACAATGTCTGCAGCGAAGTTAACCTTCCAATTCTTTGTGGCATGGACATCATCGAATCAGCATCCCTCTCCCAGTCAACATGCAAATCAAGATGCCGTAGGTTAACCATGAAGCCTGTTCCTTTGGGTAATTCTTGAAGCCTGTAGCACTCACCAAGATCCAGTGTCTGCAGATTGTAGAGCCAGCAAACTGATTCAGGCAGCTTTTGGATTCCAGTTCTGTAAAGGCCAAGATATCTCAGGTGTATCAAGTCACCAACCGAATCCGGCAATTCTTCTATATCACTACAGCTGAGATCTAAAACCCGCAAGCATCTTAATTTAAGAAAAAGCTCTCCTGGGACCTGCTTCACACGCTCTCTAGGCTCACCAAGCAATTTAAAAGTCCGTAAATTTTTGTATCCGTATACTTTGTCGAATGGTACTGCCTCCTCGTCATTTTGATGAAACAAAGTTGCATAACGAACCCATTCGGGTTTATCACAAGAAACACCATGTTCCACAACCAAACTTTCAGGTTCAGAAACTAATCGTGCTAGATCATGGACAAGGCTCGGCATGCTATATCTCTGTTTCTGTCCTCGGCTACAAGACACTTGAAAGAATGACCTCCACAATAGATTATCGAAGTACTTACTGCCTATCACCTCCAGAGTACTTCTGCTCCCATTGCGCTGGATCAAACCTTCTGCGATCCACAACCTGATCAACTCATCCCTATCAAACTCATAACCAATAGGAAACAAAGAGCAGTACTTAAAACACTGCTTAAGGTGAAAATTCAAATGATTATAACTGATCATTAAGCTCGGCAATATGCCATTTGTATCCTCTTCCAATGAGCACACTTCTTTTAGCATGTCTTCCCACTTATCTTCCTCTGTCACGTTGCGCAGGAGGTAACCAAGCAACTTTGCTGCCAGAGGGGATCCTTGGCACCTCTCCACGATCCTCCTGCTGATCTGTTCCAAATTCGGATGTCGGCTCGAACACCCGTGTGGGAATGCCTGCTTGAGGAGCAGCTCTGAACAAGCATCCACCTTCAGACCCTCCAAATGAATCGGAGGCGGTGTATTCATTCCCCTCCAAACTTCTTGGCTCCGAGTAGTAATTAAAACCTTACTTTCTATTCCTGCATCGATCAAACTAAGCCGCAGCATATCCCAGAACGGGAAATCATCAGCCTGCAAGTTATCCAGCACAAGCAAGAAATTGCGCGCACACACCATGTTCTTGAGATGACACTGCGGGTCAATCCTCAATAAACCACATACATTCCTGGTTTCAACAGCTTTTATAAGATCTTTTATAACCCTTCTCCCATCAAATCCTTCGAGCAAGCCAGCCCAAATTCTCGCATCGAAATAATCTTCCACTTGAGCACTGGTGTAGACTAATCTAGCAAGAGTGGTCTTACCGATTCCAGGAGCTCCATAAATTAGAAGAACATGGACGGCACCATCACAATCTGACGACGTCGATGCTTCAACAATCTTCGCCTTCTCAATTTCTCGGCCGACAGTGCGAAAGCTCTCATAAGTGGCCACAGATTGAGAACGGGGCGAGCTTTCTGTCATTCTATTCCTCCCGTCTCCAAACCCTAGACCGAGATTGGTCCAGAGCGCGATGGTCTCCTCGAACCTCTTGTTGATCTTGGCTATCTCAGTCGCCAGGCTCCAGCGCTGGAGAAGAACCGGAACATGGCCGAGGCCAAGGGAAGGGAGAGACAAGGAGCGCTTCCGCTTGTAGGATGGGCCGGCCTTGTCGCTGCTCTGGTAGAGGGAGGAGAGTTCGAGCTGTGTTTTGCGGCGGTCGAGGAGTTCGTCGGCTATGAAGAAGATGTCTTTGAGTACGAGGATCTGGCGCTTGAAGCTGTTTTTGTTTGATGTCGCAGTGCTGCTCGGCGGCGGTGAGGACATCTAGGATCGAGTCATGGATTTCTTGTAGTTTGACGATCTCGCTTTCGAGGTCGCGGAGGTGAAAGTACCCGCACTGGGCAAAGGGGAAAAGCGTGTCCGTGGCTTTGGAGAGTAAACTGCTCAAGCTCATGGTGAGGCGAGGATGAGGAGGAGAGAGCAAAGGGATGGTGGTCGTGATCGTTGAAAGCACTATCAGGATGGAAGAAGCAGATGACCGACTTAACTCGGAGCGTATGGTAGCTGGCATAAATGGCCAAGGTTGCGCTTGGTAACCGTCAAGATTGCCGGCATTTTAAAGGTCTCCATCTTATTATTATATTAAATATATTTTTTTTAATAATAATTAAAATTATTTTTTATAAAATAATTTAAATTATTTTTAGAAAGAATAATAATTTAAAATATTATTTTTTAGGTAAATTTTTAGATAATATTATATTTCTTTTTTTCCATCCTCTTTCTTTTCATGCTCTCTCGGTGACCACTCTACCCTCGTCAGCGATGCCCCCTCGCTCCTGTCGACTGTCCATTGACCTCTCGGTGACCACTTTACCCTCGTCAGCGATGCCCCCTCGCTCCTGTCGACTGTCCATCGACCTCCATCACCACCCATTGCCAACGAAGAAAGACACTATCTCCGTATAATATAATATAATAATATTTTATTTTTATTTTATATGTTTAATATAAAATATATTATATTATATTTAATAATTTAATATATAAATTTAATATATTTAAACTATATAATAAATATATTATCTATTTAATATATAAATTCTTATATTTAATTTATTTAATAATTTTTATTTTTAAATTTTATATAAAAATATAAAATATTTTATATATTTTTAATATAAAATATATATATTTTTATAAATAAATAAAATATTAAAAACTATATATTTATAAATAAAATATAGATTTAATTTAGGGATATTTTAGAAATTTGATTTTATATTATGTAATGTTGCCGACCTTACCGCTGTGGCCTGCAGCTGTGAGTTGGCGCCGGACTGGGTCCCCTGGGCTACGGGGCCCCGATGCTCCGGACCTGCAAATACAAGGTTAGAGACCCGGGCTGGGGATCCCGGTGGGGGCACTCCGACGATCAAGTTAGAGAGCGGTAAGGTAGAATAGATCCGCTAAGACGGAAACCTGCTGGGTCTCCATTCTTAGAGGAATCTTAGTTGAGAAGAAGAATGAGAACGAGAGAGAAAGGCGCTCTGATCCCTGCGACCGGGCTCGTTGGACTCGGTCCTGGGAGTTCCTGTGGAGCCTTTGGCTTAGGATTGCTTCTCCTTGCGGGATTGCTTGCCCTCTCGATTGCTTACCTTGCTTCTTGCCCCTAGTCTTCCTTTTTAGGTCGCCGATCCACCTCTCTCTGCACGCCTCCATCCCCCTGGGGGGTTCCAGAGACCGTCCCCCTCTCGTTCCTCTTACGGTCAGGAGTAAAGTGGTCAGCCTGTCTCGTCAGCCGTGCCGTCATGAGAGGGGGAACTTGAAGAGATCCCGATTCTTGAGAAGGTGCCCTCAGGCCTGAGGGGTTGACCGTGGCCCTCCCTTTTTAGGATGCAGGGCTACCGAATGCTGGGTTCGGTGCATTGGACAGGATTCCCTTTCCAAACTAGTGCCAACGAGGTTCCATGTGCCATTGCAGACCTAGGGACACCGTATCGGGCGCGCCGCCTGTGCGCGCCGTCTTCAGCAGCTTCCTTGGGCTCGCGCCCCTCGGTTCTTTCCTCCTCCGTAGGAAGGACCGACTTTAGCCGAGGTGGACCCATCTGGAGGCGCCACCTAGCGAAGGAGCAGAGGCAGGGCCACTCCGGCCGAGGTGGATCCTACTTGGATCGACACCTAGCGGAGTGGCAGAGGCCAGCTCGACCTCGGCTGAGGTGGACCCATCTGGGGGTGCCACCTGGTGAGGGGGCGGGGAGAGCATGGCTCGACTTCGCCGAGATGGACCCATCTGGGGGCGCCACCTAGCGAAGGAGCAGAGGCAAGGCCACTCCAGCCGAGGTGGATCCCGCCTAGATCGACACCTGGAGAAGTGGCAGAGGCCAACTCGACCTCGGCCGAGGTGGACCCGTCAAGGGGTGCCACCTGGCGAAGGAGCGGGGAGAGCCTGGCTCGACTTCGACGAAGTGGAGCCATCTGGGGGCGCCACCTGGCGAAGGAGCAGAGGCAAGGCCACTCCAGTCGAGGTGGATCCCGCCTGGATCGACACCTAGCAAAGTGGCGGGGGCCAGCTCGACCTCGACCGAGGTGGCCCCGTTAAGGGGTGCCACCTGGTGAGGGAGCGGGAAGAGCCTGGCTCGACTTCGACGATGTAGACCTATCTGGGGGCACCATCTGGCGAAGGAGCAGAGGCGGGCCACTCCAGCTGAGGTGGATCTCGCCTGGATCGACGCTTGGCGGAGTGGCAGAGGCCAACTCGACCTCGGCCTAGATGGACCCGTCAAGGGGTGCCACCTGGCGAGGGAGCGGGGAGAGCCTGGCTCGACTTCGACGAGGTGGACCTATCTGAGGGCGCCACTTTGCGAAGGAGCAGGGGTAGGGCCACTCCAGCCGAGGTGGATCCCACCTGGATCGACACTTAGTAGAGTGGCAGAGGCCAGCTCGACCTCGACCGAGGTTAACCCGTCAAGGGGTGCCACCTGGCAAGGGAGCAGGGAGAGCCTGGCTCGACTTCGACGAGATGGACCCATCTGGGGGCGCCACCTGGCGAAGGAGCAGAGGCAGGGCCACTCCAACCGAGGTGGATCTCACCTGGATCGACACCTGGCAAAGTGGCAGGGGCCAGCTCGACCTCGGCCGAGGTGGACCCATCAAGGGGTGCCACCTGGCGAGGGAGCGGGAAGAGCCCAGCTCGACCTCGATGAGCTGGACCCATTTGGGGGTGCCACCTGGCGAAGGAGCAGAGACAGCACCACTCCAGCCGAGGTGGATCCCGCCTGGATCGACACCTGGCAAAGTGGTAGGGGCCAGCTCGACCTCGGCCGAGGTGGACCCGTCAAGGGGAGCAGGAAGAGCCTGGCTCGACTTCGGCGAGGTGGACCCATCTTGGGGTGCCACCTGGCGAAGGAGCGGGAAGAGCCTAGCTCGAAATTGGCGAGGTGGACCCATCTTGGGGCACCACCTGGCGAAGGAGCAGAGGCAGGGCCACTTCGGCCGAGGTGGATCCCGCCTGGATCGATGCCCGGCAAAGTGGCAGGGGTGCCGAGCTCGGCGCGGTTCTACCGTTGACTGAGCCACCTGGCGGGAGAATCCGGAGATAACGCCACGCGATGCTACCTGGTGTCTAGCTGGACTTGATGCATACTCTATGTCAGCGATGTTGCCATATCAGTTGCCCCCCACTCCCATGTCCCATCGGAGCGCCGCTGCTGGGACGTGGGGAGTTAATGCGAAGATGACATGGGAGGACAAAAATCCTGCACAATAAATGCCGAGATCGCTGCCGATCCATTTTTTGTTTCCGAGATCAAATACGCAAGCGCCACGTCAGCGCATCCAGGGGTTATAATTGCACCGTGTCAAACTCAAGGCGGTTTCCAGCAAATTGAAGCATCTTCGTCGGGCGCCTTCCCATGTGGCGCCCATCCGATGGCGTTGGCGGAAAAGGAGTTGTACGACCGCTGTTGATTGGTTTGAAAAGAGAAGAGACTTTCAAGAAATAATGTCTTTTGGCTTTCTTACACCTCGCCGGCGGTTGCAGCGATCCCTCTTCTTCACTCGAATCACCATTCTTTCGCCATAATATCCCGGTGAGTGCCCTATGACCCAGTTTCCTCCGTTTGCTTCCCCCTCGTCTTCACCTGATTCTTTCTCGTCTCCATGGCCCGTCATCGCCACCTCTCTTCTAACCTAGACGAGGCCGGTCCGTCTCGGCTGAGGACTCCATTTCCTTCTTCGTCAGAGGAGGACCTTCCCCTCGATGTCCGGTGGTGGCTGCAGCCGGGCGGCATAACCATCGACATCCCTAGGGCTCCAGGGCTCCTCCTGCCATTCTTGCTATCCCTGTCTCTGCCCTTCCTCCTCCAGTGGCAGAGACTTCTTCCGATCCCTCCAGCTTCATTTCGACGATGACCGAAGATGATCTTTCCTGGATCCGGGACATGTATGGGGTCTCGGGCTCCATTCAACTTTCACTCCCAAGGCCGAGGGATCGGGTGACTTCCAGCGGCCCTGGTAGAATCGCCTACTATGAAGACTTCCTTACCGAAGGTCTTCGCTTTCCCCTTTATCCATTCTTCTTATCTTTCCTTAGCCATTTCCATCTCGTTCCAACCCAGTTGGCTCCCAACGCTATCAGGGTCATCTTCGCCTTCATAGTCTTCTGCCATTTCCACGAGTTCATTGCCCGTTTCTCGTTGTTTAGGGCTCTCTTCATCCTGAAGCGGTACTCCACCGATGACGGCTGGTGGTATCTTTCGCCCCATCCCAGGTGTCTTCGGTTCGACCTCCCTACATCGATCAAGGGGTGGAAGAATCGGTTCTTTTTTGCTTCAGTTCGGGACATCGACTGGGTCTGGAGTGAGCCGGATCGGTCCCTGAACTGAATTCCCAGGTCGAGTCAGCGGATCAGGAGGTTTACTCCCAGCAGCTGGGCAATGTGGTCCCTTCTCTCGATGTTTTACTCTCAGAGCAGAACTTGTTCAAGGCAGGGGTCAGCCCAGTATGGACGATCGGTGGGCCTCCGCTCTTTCTTCTTTTTCTCTCTCTTCTTTTTTTTTTACTGGATCATCTAACGCTCTGGTCTCTCTTTTCTCCAGGGATGAAGTTCTCCATCGAAAGCCTGATGGAGGGGACCCAGAAGAGGAACGCCCCCGAAGGGGCCCAAGAGGCTCCCCCGAAGAGGGCCCGAACAGAGACGGGCCAAGGGCCTAGGCCCACACCAGATTCTGCTGGGCCCAAGGTGGCGGGTCTAGCTCCCAGGCCACCACAGCGACAGATGCCTGCCATGAACACCGTCGAGCTTGACGAGGCTGGGAAGGTGGGGCGATCGGTACCTCCCTCAGCCACTACTGTACCAACTGCTGCGCTAGTGGTGGTGACAGCCGCACCGAGGGCGGTGCCCTCGATCGTAGCTCCGCCCGGCGAGGGAACTCCAGCTCAGTCCCCTTTCGATCCTCAGTTGGCACTGCCCGCCCTTCATGGGGGCTCCTCCGTCATCCGCGACCAGGGCCTTGTAGAGAGGATGATGGAGTTTGCAGCGCGGCCCCGGGACTGCCACCTAAGGGGCAGCCGAGACTACACATACGTGCTGCTCGGGACCCTCCCCATTCTCTTCACGGTAAGCATTTAGCTCTTTCATTTTAATGTTCCAGTTAGGTCCTCTCGAACCCTCACCTCTTCTTCTGATGCAGATTGGGATCGACATGCTGCTACTCCGGGACTTTCTGTATGCCTCAGCGAAGAAGGAGGCCGAGAAGGAGCGGAAGCTAAATAAATTGGCGGCCGACGTGAAGGACCTGGTCGACAAGGGCCAAGAGCTACGGGGGAGGAAAAAGTCCCTCCGGGAGGACCTAGCCTGCTCTGATGGTAAGGTTAGAGAACTCGAGTCATCCCTCTCCGAGGAGAGGATCTCGAGCCAGCACCGGGTTGAAGACAACGCTACCGAGATCACCGCCTCAGGGGACAGTCCCGGTCACTGGAGCGCCGGGTGGAGGAGGTCCTCAAGGAGTTGGCGACGGCTAATGAAAAGAACTCCTACATCAACGGGCTGCTGGTGGCCTCGCAGAAGGAGGTGCAAGAGGCCGTGCCAAAGTTCCGGGTCTCTGGGAAGTTTGAGAAGGAGATGCACGAAGCCACGGTGGACTCCTTCCTCAAGGGCTTCAGAGTCTGCCGGGGACAGGTGGCCACCTAGTTTCCCGAGTTTGACCTCACCGGGATCGTCCTTGGCAGGCCCACGGGGCAGTCTCGGGGAGGAGAAGCAGAGTCGGGGGCCGTTGGCGAGGAGGCTCCCGGGAAGCCATCTGAGGATGCAGTCGATGGTACGGAGGTCTCCCAGCCAGAGGAAGGTGCAGCGGCCGAGTGATCTCATTCTATACCTTAGTATAGGTTTTTCTTTTGCTTGTCATTGTCTTTTCTTTTCTTTTTTTTTTTGGGTCACCCGGCCTGTTGGGACCCTTCTTTTTGTAAGGAGTCTTTCATTTGGAAATGAAGATCTTCTTTTCCTCCAATGTTTCACTGAACTCTTTATCATTATATTTTTTTTTTTTTTGCTGCCTTGTAGAGCTGTTGTAGTGTTGCCTGCCTGACTTGACTTGGACCCTTGGTCTGGAACAAAGTTCACGGGGCCTCCAAGCTCCATGAAGGATCTCTCGGTGCTTCTGGCTTGCACCTCAAAAAGCTTTGGCGCTGGGACTTAAGTTGCCGAGGCATCCTCCGGATTGGACTTCGGGATCTAATGGCTCCGGGACTTAGGTCACCGGAGCATCTTCCGGATTGGACTCTGGGGCCTGGAACTAGGTTCAATGCGGCGTTCCAGACTGAGTTTTGGGATCTCGTGGACACCGTGCCACCTTTCGGACTAAACTCTGGGGCCTGGAACTTGGTTCTGCTCGGCGCTACAGACTAAACTCTGGGATTCCATGGGGGAACTGGGTTCTGCACCACCTCATGGACTGAACTCCGGTGCCTCATGTCAAAACTGGGTTCCGTTTGGCTTTCTGGACTGAACTCCGGGATTCCGTGGGGGAACTAGGTTATGCACCACCTTCTGGACTGAACTCCGGTGCCTCATGTCGGAACTGGGTTCCGTTCGGCCTTCCAGACTAAACTCCAGGATTTTGCGGGAGAACTGGGTTCCTCTCGGTGCTCCAGGCCGAACTCCGGGGTCCTTGCACTTCTCGTGGACCGCTTCACGAGATCTTTGCCTCGCCTTCGTTTACCGAACTTAAGGTCGGGCGGCGTTAGTCCTACGAGACAGAAATAAGCATTGCACAAAGAAAGAATTTTATTGTTAATAATCAGGAAATCTTACATCATTGGTAATACATCCTTAGGTTTGCGGTGTTGCAAGTCTGCAGAAACCGGTCCCCGCCAAGCTCGACAAGATAATAAGCACCATGGGGGAGTGCTTCGACCACCTGATAGGTACCTTTCCAGTTCGGAGACAGCTTCCTGCATTCTCGAGGTTGGGAAGCTTTGGCGCAGCACAACACTAGATCCCCCGAGCGAAAGGTCTTCGGCCTTACCTTGGAGTTGTAGTACCTAGCCACCCATTGCCGGTAGGCCACCATCCGAGCTCGTGCCTTGTCCCTTGTTTCCTCGAGGAGATTCAAGTTGAGCAGCAGCTGTGCTGGGTTCTCGGCTTCATCATACTGCTCCACGCACAGTGTCGGCAGGCTAAGCTCTACTGGGATTACTGCCTCCGATCCAAAGACAAGGTTGAAGGGCATTTTGTCTGTGGCCATCCTTTGGGTTATGTGGTATGCCCATAGGATGCTGGGGAGTTCTTCAGCCCATCTCCCTTTAGCTTGGTCCAACCTTGTCCGGAGCCCTTGTAGGATAGTCCGGTTGGTTACCTCGGCTTTCCCGTTGGTCTATGGATGCACCACCGAGGTGAAGCAGTGATGGATTCCGAGGTCGTTGCAGAACTCCTCGAATTCCTGACAGTCGAACTGACGTCCGTTGTCGATGATGATAGTGTGGGGAAGTCCGAAGTGGCATACGATCGACTTCCATAGGAACTTGCTAACATTTGCCTCCGTGATCCAAGCCAATGGCTCAGCCTCGACCCACTTCATGAAGTAGTCGATGGCGACAATCAAGAACTTACGTTACCCGAATGCGGGAGGAAAGGGACCGAGGAGGTCCATGCCCCACTGGGCAAAAGGCCAGGGGATAGAGAGTTGGGAGAGCGGCGCAACAGGCTGGCGTTGCACGACGGCATGACGTTGGCAGCAATCACACCTCTTGACAAAGTTGGCTACATCCTCCCTCATTGTCTCCCAGTAGTATCCTTGATGGAGGGCTTTGTATGCCAGAGTCCTGCCCCCGATATGGTTCCCGTAGAGGCCCTCGTGAATTTCTTGGAGCACAAGTGCAGCCTTCGTGGGCCTCAAACACTTAAGGAGCGGGTAGGAAAATGACCTCCGGTAGAGCAGCCCATCCATCAGGATGAAGCGGACGGCCTTCCTCTTGATGAGACCAGCCTCTATCTGATCCTCAGGCAAGGTGCCCTCGGTGATGTACTTGACATACTTATCCATCCAGCTGGGCTCCGGGTTGACCTACTGGATCTCTTTGGGGATCTCATAGCTCGGAGCCTGGAGATGCTCGATGTGGGCACGACTAAACGATGAGTCCAGTAGGGTTGCTAGGCGAGAGAGGGCATCAACATGAGCATTCTCACTACGCGGGATGTGGGAGACGCTAAAGCGCTTGAAGCTCGTCGAGCTTGCACGCACCAATTCCAGATATTTCAACATCTAAGGATCCCGCGCATCATACTCACCTGAGACCTGCCCGGTGACCAGCTGGGAGTCGGTGAAGACCCTCAGGCTGGTCACACCAAGCTCGTGGGAAACTCTTAGCCCTGCGAGGAGTGCTTCGTGTTCCGCCTGGTTGTTGGTGGTGGCAAACTGGAGGCAGAGCGCGCATTCAGCTACAACCCCCTCGTTGTTGGCGAGGATGAGCCCAGCCCCGCTTCTGCCAGAATTAGAGGCTCCGTCCACATGCAGGACTCATATTCCTCCTCGGGTTCAGGCCCTGGTTGTTGATTCTAGGGGCTCTCCTCTGCCCCCTCGCCCAGGCCTGCACACTCAACTAGAAAGTCAGCCAGTACCTGCACCTTCATGGCCGACCGCGGTCGGTAGGCGATGTCGAACTCGCTGAGCTTCAACGCTTACTTTGCCAGGCATCCTGATGCGGCATGCATATGATTAAGGATTTGATTAGTGTATGTAGAGCAATGAAACCTAATTACACTAGCATTGTACTCATCATAATAAGACTTAAGGATTATAAGAAATGAGATTTTTACTTGATTAGACACAATTCTAAACTAAGAAGGAAGAAGATCTAGACAATAGGGGCTAATGATTGTGGACTTACCTTGATGAGCTTTCCAACCTTCTTTTGATTCATACCTTGAAACTACCAATGCTCAGAACTGAAGAACCTGGATAACAGAGATCAAAACCCTGGACTTGGGGCTTCAGCTTGTTGGTTCTTTGTCAAGGTGAACCCGGTTCACAACTCAAAGACTTCGAAGGACCCTTCACGTGAGCTTGGAAGATGCTGTACTAGGGGAAAAGAATGGCTTTGGCGTGGAGGAAGAGGATGGGAAACTTTCACATAAAAAAAAAAAAAAAAAAAAATCACAAGACAACTTCTACTTCCAAAATTCAACTTCAATTTTCATTCATTCCCAAAATCAATCTCTTTTACAATGGGCGTCCAAGGCTTTAATAGCCTCACAAAGCTAGCTTTTGAAATTTAAAAACTCCCCAAATCGAGGAGGATTACAAGGGGGGTTGGAGGATTTGGTGGAGAGTTTGGAGGGATGTGGGGGGGGGGGGTTGGAGGATTTGGTGGAGGACTTGGAGGGATGTGGCCAACCTCCTTGAATTTGAATCTTCCTTGTTGGCGCCCAAAGGGTGATGAGGTGGCTGGTGAAGTGGCACCTGATGACGTGGCATGGTGAGGTGGTCTTCTACTTGGATAAGAATGACATGTGGCGCCCAGTGGTCCTAGTTGATGGTCCTTTTCTCTTGCTTGGTTGATGTGTCTTCTCTTCTTCATGTGGTCAAATTCTGGAGTCTAGAATTTGAGTCTTGTTGCTGGCTTTCATGACTTTAAGACTTGATTAGACTTAACTCAACTGAATTAGACTTAACTCAACTGAACTGACTTGACTGACCTAGACTTTAAAACTTGAAATGGACTTACAGGAAATGAAATTTTAAAAGTAATTACAGGACTCAATAAACACTCTTGATTTGAAACTCAAAATTAATTACAGGACTCTTGAAAAGGAAGTGACTCTTGAAAATAAAATATTTTTGAACTAAAGGATACAAGGTAACCTAATTATCTTCGATCCAAATTGGGATAAGGCTAACCTTGTTGGAGTGAAGTTTCTTTCGGCTTCTGGTGTCCACACCAATTCTCCTGGGGTGGGCAGAACTCGACCCAGTCGAGTATGGTTCAGTTTTGCCCTGGTAATGCTCGAACAAGTCTGGGTTAAGTCTTTGCAGATCCTCTCGAGTAATCCAAGAGTTGTCAGACTCAGGTCGACCTTGCCATTGAACCAGGTATCGCTGATAGTCCTTATTCCTGGTAGTAATGATCTTGTCATCCAGGATTCTCTCAATCCTCTCTCTCTGCTCAGGTAAGGTTGGTGGTGGACACTCGGAAATATGTTCACTCTCAATGAAAGTTTCTGGCTCAAAAGGCTCACTAGGTATTAGTAGTGGTTCTTTGTATTCTACTAGGTCTGAAACATTGAAGGTTGTACTAATACCCATATCAGGTGGAAGTTCCAAAACATATGCATTAGGCCCTATTTTCTTTAAGATCTTAAAAGGTCCCGCTCCGCGGGCATGCAGCTTCTTTATGGTTCCAGGGAGAAACCGTTCAGGGTTGAGCCTAATCATCGCATAATCCCCTTCACAGAATTCTTTAGCCCTCTTATATGAGTCAGCTAAGTGTTTGTAAGTTTCATTGCTCAGGTTGATCTTATTACTGATTTCTTTATGTAGATTTGTGACATGCTGTGCAAAAGACTCAGCAGACTCAGAGACTCGTGTGTGAATAGGTAGTGGGATTAGATCTAAAGGCTTCCTAGGCTTGCAACCATGGACTATCTCAAAGGGACTTTTGCCCGTAGATCGATTGACCGAACTGTTGTAAGCGAACTCAGCACGTGGCAATAACAAATCCCAGTTCCCTAGACTTTCTCCCACTAGGCATCTCAGCAAGTTCCCTAGACTTCTATTTACAACCTCGGTTTGTCCATCAGTCTGGGGATGGTAGGCAGTGGAGAATTTCAGTCTGGTTCCTAATAGGTACCAAAGGGTTTTCCAGAAGTAACTTGTGAAGCGGACATCCCTATCAGAAATAATGGTTTTTGGTAACCCGTGGAGTCTGACTACTTGATCAAGAAAGAGTTTGGCTATCCTAGAGGCATCGGAAGTTTGGGAGCAAGGTATGAAATGGGCCATTTTTGAAAACCGGTCGACCACCACAAAGATTGAATCATGTTTTCGAATGGTCTTGGGTAATCCTAGAACAAAGTCCATGCTTAGATCCTGCCATGGACACTCAGGTACAGGTAATGGATTGTATAGCCCGGTATTCTTCTTTTGTTGCTTTGCAACAGCACATGTCCTAGATCGGGCTACAATGTTTGCTACTTGTTTCTTAAGACCTGGCCAGTAAAATTGTTCCTCAACAGCCAAGATAGTCTTGTTTCGTCCGAAGTGGCCAGCCAAACCTCCCGCATGTATCTCCCAAACTAAAAAATCTCTTAAGGAGGTTCTTGGGATGCAAAGCCTATTCTCTCTAAAAAGATAACCATCTAGAAGGGTATAGTCACTATGATCACTAGATGGTCCTTGACGCAAAACCTGATAAATTTCATCAAAATCTGGACAGGTTTCGTACTGCTCCTTAAGTCTTTCAAAACCTATGACTTCAGTACTGACTGAAGTTAAAAGTAACGTTCTACGACTTAGGGCATCAGCTACCTTATTATCGGTTCCTGATTGATGCTTTAGGACAAACGTATAGGATTGGATGTACTCTACCCATTTGGCATGCCTAGGGTTTAGTTTCTTTTGGGAACTCAAAAACCTAAGGGCTTCATGGTCTGAAAATAAAACAAATTCTTGCGATAGGAGATAATGCCTCCAATACCTTAATGCTTGCACTACCGCATAAAGCTCCCGATCATATGTGGAGTATTTTTTCCTGGCTTCATTCAATTTCTCACTAAAGAATGCTACGGGATGGTTCTCTTGACTCAGAACTCCACCAATACCTACTCCCGAAGCATCGCATGCTACTTCAAAGACCTTAGAAAAATCGGGTAGTCTTAAGACTGGTGCTTGGGTCATCTTATCTTTGATGTGAAGGAAGGCCTTATCAGCTGACTTCGTCCATTCAAAGTGGCCCTTCCTAATACAATCCGTGATAGGAGCAACTATGGTGCTAAACCCTCTAATAAATCTTCGATAAAACGTAGCGAGGCCATGAAAACTTCTTACTTCGTGAATATTATTGGGTGTTGGCCACTCTACAATTGCCTTAACCTTCTCAGGGTCAGCGGATACTCCTTCAGGGGTCACAACAAATCCTAGGAAGATAACTCTAGTAGTCATGAAAGCACATTTCTTTAGATTGGCATAGAGGTTATCTTTCCTAAGTGCTAAACATACCTGCCTCAGATGTTGTTGATGATCTTCTCTAGTCCTACTATAGACAAGTATGTCGTCAAAGTAAATGACAACAAATTTTTAATAAAGGCTCGTAGGACTTGGTTCATGATTCGCATAAAAGTGCTAGGGGCGTTTGATAACCCAAAAGGCATGACTACCCATTCAAATAATCCATCCTTAGTTTTAAAGGCAGTCTTCCATTCATCCCCTGGTCTGATCCTAACTTGGTGATAGCCGCTCTTCAGGTCAATCTTAGAAAATATAGTTGCACCGGCCATCATATCTAACATATCATCCAAGCGGGGGATGGGAAACCTATACTTCACTGTGATTTTATTTATGGCACGACTATCAACACACATTCTCCATGTGCCATCTTTCTTAGGGGTAAGTAAGGTTGGGACTGCGCATGGACTCAAACTCTCCCTAATGAATCCTTTCTTTAGGAGTTCTCCTACTTGGCGTTGTAATTCTTGGTGCTCGGTAGGGTTCATTCTATAATGGGGAAGGTTCGGTAGGGTTGCTCCAGGGACTAAGTCTATCGCATGTTGTATATCCCTAAGAGGTGGGAGTTGGTCGGGCAAGTCATCGGGGAACACGTCTTTGAACTCCTCTAGCACTTCATTGACTTCTTGAGGTTGTTCTTTTGAAAGAGGTTCTTGATGATCCTTAATGGTCAAAATCCAAACAGGTGACCCATTGTTAATTTCTTTCTCCATTTCTCTAGCAGTGATCATGTTTATCCCCTTTTTCTTATCACTCAATTGGCTTGATCCTCTCTTAATGGGGTTCTTAGGTGGAGAAGAATGGATTACAATCTTCTTTCCATTATGAGTAAACGAGCATGAATTAGAATGACCATAGAGTGTTACGTCAAGATCGTACAACCATGGTCGGCCTAAAATTATGCTACTTACTCCCATTGGAAGTACATCGCACCATACTTTCTCCAAGTAAGATTGGATCTGAATGGTTACTAGGCACCTAGACTTAATGGAAATCGTGGTTGAGTCTATCCAGGATACCTTATAGGGATTAGGATGGGGTACGGTGGGCAATCCTAGGTTTTTAACTGTGTTGGTGGATATGGCATTGACACAGCTACCGCTATCTAAAATGACTTTGCATACTTTCTCACCTATCTTAATGAATGTCTGTAGGATGCTAGTCCTATGCCAATCTTCTTGGGTTTTAGCTTGGGTGAGAATACACCTAACCACTCCTAACAGATCTTGATCTACCAGGACTTCCTCATCCTCATACTCTTCAGCCAAGTTCTCATCTGCCTGGTATACTTCCTCCTCAAATTCACCTTGGGATTCTACGGCTTCCTCTTCTACTTCGCCTATGTGTAGGGCTCTATTAGGACAGTTGCTAGAATAGTGACCCACTTTGTTACACTTGAAACATGCGTTTGGAGTTCTTTGGGTCTCAGGTGTTTTTCCCTTGTCATCTCTACGGGTCACAGGCAAATTAGGATTGGGTCGGTTGAATCTAGGCTGATTGGATCCTGACTGCTGATAAGGTGCACTAGTCCTAGGGGCTTCGAGCCTATGATAGACTGGACCTCTATGGAATCTCTCAGCATCCCTAGCTATTTGATAGGCCAATTCTAGGTCATGTACCTCTCGCATGAACAATTCTCTTTGAATTTCTTCCCTCAATCCGGCTCTAAATCTAGACAAGGTCACCGACTCAGATTCATCAACATTGCACCTCATAACGAATTCGTCAAACTTCGCTATGTACTCTGCGACACTCCTATTTCCTTGAGTAAGTCTTTGCCATTGATCTAGGAGTCTTTGGTGGTAGGACATAGGAAGGTATTTCTCCCTAAGCCTAAGTTTCATAGCTCGCCAGGTCACTATGGGCACATCACCTCTCTGTCTAGTGAGTCTCTCAATGTTTCCCCAATATAACCTAGCTTGGCGCACAAGTTTAAGCTTTGTAAACTTACACTTGCGCTCTTCACTCATCTCAAACCAGTCAAAATACTGGTCCATCTCACCTTCCCAATCAATGTAGATCTTTGGATCTAAAATTCCATCAAAGGTGGGAGCTTCTAGCCTAATGTTCTTCATGGTTCGGTCATCTTGATCAAAGTGAATTGGGGTGGGTCTCCTGACATTGGGTTCATAGTTAGGCTCATGATGGAATCTCCTTGGGTTGGGCTCGATGATTTGACCAGGGTGGGGTCCTCTAGGAATTGGATCATAAAACTGATCTTGGGGAGCTCTCCTAGGGTTTGTTTCGTAGAGAGGGTTTTGATATGGAATCCTTCTAGGGTTCAATGGGGTCTCGAGTTCAGGTGCAAGACTTGGCTCAGGCTCAGTCTGGGCTTCATGATTGCTTTCAGGGGTTCTAGCCTCTAACTGATCCAACCTAGTAGTTATGTGGGCTAACTGCTCATTCATGTCTTGGTTGGTTTGTGCCACATTCTGATTTGTTTGGGCCAATTGCTCAGTTAAACTCTTAGTCAGTTGGGCCACTTGATCATTTAGGCCTTTGATCAAATTTCCTAAGTTTTGGTCCATGGCTACACTTGACTGGGCTTGGATTGGTGAATACGGTGTCCCTGCTCTAGTTGTCATGCATGCAAATGGACTCAAGTTCGAGCTAAGGTTTCCTAGACCTAGAGCACAAATTAGAAGTCTAATTAAGTGAACCAACTAGCTAGTAGTACTTATGGGACTTAGCCAGGTAGGTGGAGGGGAGTGTAGGTCCCTGATTGCCAACCTTAGACACCAATCTGAGATTGGCCAGGTAGGCGGACCAAATCACAAGCCCTGATGCACCAATCCTAGACACCAAGCCAGTAAGCACACACCAATTAGCTGACACAGTTAACTTGACCCTAACCTGAACCCAACTTGTTGGTGTCCCTAACCCACTTGGGCAATTAACGTTCTACTCAATTTTAATTAACGGGTTGGGATCGATATGCTGGTTGGTGATTTTTGGGCTAGGGACAGGTGATGAAACCCTGACCCTATGTCAAATTGATGCCCTTAATTTGATTTCTCATGAGATGAATGAAATGCAAAGGTGCTGCAGAAGTGTGTTGCAATTTGAAAGTGGTGTGGAAAACGTGATGAAAAAAATGTCCAAAAATTCTGAAAAATTCACAAAGGATTCTTAACTTATATGTTTCAATGTAGATGAAAGGAATTTTAAAACTAAAATCTATACTAATCTAAGCAGATCCTACAAATGAAGATAAATAAAAAGGACAGAACATAACCCTAATGACAGTGTCGAACTGCAGATATTTTTATTTTTTTTATAATTTTTTTTCTGATGATGAAATTTAATATGGTGATAACTGACTTAAAAAGGAACAAGAAAAAAAATATTTAAATAAAAAATCAGCGACTTGCCTTTGGAGCTGCAGACGGATTACAGTAAACAGATGCAAATTTTCAGAAAACAGAACCTAATCAAACAAGTGCAATGGCTTACCCAAAACTTCAATCTAAAAACTCACGTCCGGCCAGGGGCTCATTATTCCCATGGGTCGTGACAGTGTACTAGAGTACACCCGCTCAGGAGGCGTGAATTTTAGATCTTGCTTGGATTTAAAGAAAACTATTCTACCCTAATGCAACCATGCTCTGATACCAATTTGATGCGGCATGCATATGATTAAGGATTTGATTAGTGTATGTAGAGCAATGAAACCTAATTACACTAGCATTGTACTCATCATAATAAGACTTAAGGATTATAAGAAATGAGATTTTTACTTGATTAGACACAATTCTAAACTAAGAAGGAAGAAGATCTAGACAATAGGGGCTAATGATTGTGGACTTACCTTGATGAGCTTTCCAACCTTCTTTTGATTCATACCTTGAAACTACCAATGCTCAGAACTGAAGAACCTGGATAACAGAGATCAAAACCCTGGACTTGGGGCTTCAGCTTGTTGGTTCTTTGTCAAGGTGAACCTGGTTCACAACTCAAAGACTTCGAAGGACCCTTCACGTGAGCTTGGAAGATGCTGTACTAGGGGAAAAGAATGGCTTTGGCGTGGAGGAAGAGGATGGGAAACTTTCACATAAAAAAAAAAAAAAAAAAAAAAATCACAAGACAACTTCTACTTCCAAAATTCAACTTCAATTTTCATTCATTCCCAAAATCAATCTCTTTTACAATGGGCATCCAAGGCTTTTAATAGCCTCACAAAGCTAGCTTTTGAAATTTAAAAACTCCCCAAATCGAGGAGGATTACAAGGGGGGTTGGAGGATTTGGTGGAGAGTTTGGAGGGATGTGGGGGGGGGGGGTTGGAGGATTTGGTGGAGGACTTGGAGGGATGTGGCCAACCTCCTTGAATTTGAATCTTCCTTGTTGGCGCCCAAAGGGTGATGAGGTGGCTGGTGAAGTGGCACCTGATGACGTGGCATGGTGAGGTGGTCTTCTACTTGGATAAGAATGACATGTGGCGCCCAGTGGTCCTAGTTGATGGTCCTTTTCTCTTGCTTGGTTGATGTGTCTTCTCTTCTTCATGTGGTCAAATTCTGGAGTCTAGAATTTGAGTCTTGTTGCTGGCTTTCATGACTTTAAGACTTGATTAGACTTAACTCAACTGAATTAGACTTAACTCAACTGAACTGACTTGACTGACCTAGACTTTAAAACTTGAAATGGACTTACAGGAAATGAAATTTTAAAAGTAATTACAGGACTCAATAAACACTCTTGATTTGAAACTCAAAATTAATTACAGGACTCTTGAAAAGGAAGTGACTCTTGAAAATAAAATATTTTTGAACTAAAGGATACAAGGTAACCTAATTATCTTCGATCCAAATTGGGATAAGGCTAACCTTGTTGGAGTGAAGTTTCTTTCGGCTTCTGGTGTCCACACCACATCCAGATATGTCAGGTCGGCTGAGCATGGCTTTCAAAGGCTGATCCGTTAGGACCGTAATAGGGTGCGCTTAGAAGTAAGGCCTGAGGTGCTGGGCATACATTATTAGTGCAAAAATCAACTTTTTGGATCGAGAGTACCTGAGCTCCACATCGCAGAGGAGCTTGCTCATATAGTACACAGGTCTCTGGATCCCTTTGTCATCCATCCAGACTAAGACTGAGCTGACGGCCTCTGGAGTGATCGCCAGATACAGGAGGAGATCTTCTCCTTCCTCTGGCTGGGAGAGCAGTGGTGGTGATGCCAGGGTCTTCTTCAGCTCCTCGAATGCCTCCTGGCACTCCTTCATCCAGGAGAAGTCGTGCATTTTTCTTTGAACCTTGAAGAAGGGCTGGCAACGGTCGACGGATCGTGAGATAAAGCGACTCAGCACCGCCACCCGGCCGGTGAGCCGCCAGACTTGCTTCTTGGAGGTGGGCGGATCCATGTCAAGGATCGCTTGAACCTTCTTTGGGTTGGCTTCGATCCCTCTCTGGGTCACCATGAAGCCAAGGAACTTCCCTGCTGCCATGCCAAAGGCGCACTTCACCATCACCACGTTTGCTAGCCAACTGGGATAGTGTACCTCCCGCACGAAGCTGGCGTTGAGGAGCTTTTTCACCTCCTCATTGATTGCATTTTGCCTTTCTGCAACAAAGCTCCTCTTCTTCTACCTGACTGGGCGATACTTTGGATCAATCTTCAACTGGTGGGTGATGACCTCCGGGGGAATACCTGGCATGTCTGCTGTAGACCAGGCGAACACATCCGCGTTCGCCTGGAGAAAGTCCAGCAAGTGAACCTGCTCGTCTTCTAGGAGCTGGGCTCCTATCTGCACCATTTTCTATGGGTCTGAGGCAAGGGGGTATGTCAATAATCGCTCTATCGAGCCACCCCTGGGATCCTTCACTCTTTGGTCGAGGTCATCGACATCATATTCGAGCTCAGCACTCCGGGCGCTCGGGATGGCCTGTAGGCAATGCTGAACGGGTTGAACTGCCCCCCTCATCTCTCCCACGTCAAAAATAGTGGGAAACTGCACCAACAATCTCCTGGTGGAGATGACTGCATCAAACTGGTTGAGCCCTAGGCAGCCCAAAATGGTGTTGTACTGTAACAGGAGTCGGAAACAGTGAAGGTCATCAAAACCGTGCTCTGCCGGGGCAGGGTCCCGGTGGTAACAAGGAGAGTGATCTTTCTCTCGACCCCCACAGAATCTCCGATGAGACTCACGAGAGGGGTGTGCACCAGCCTTAATTGATCATGTGATAGATTCATCCGAGAGAAAGCATCGTAGAAAAGTACATCGGTGGAGCTCCCACTATCAACCATAATCCGGTGTATAGGATGTTTGGCGATGGTCATTTCGACCACCACCGCATCATTATTTATATTTTCCTTTTCACCTCCCTTCCCCTTTTCAAAGGGGTGTACATTTTCTAGATTTTCTCCCTCCCGGGCTCTCTTTGACGCGCGCCCTATCCCCCAACAGATCACGCCCACGGGCTTCTTTGTAGAGCGGTTGTCGACTACAGGGACGGGGGGAAGGGCCGTGAGTGGCTGGTCCTCCGTCGAGGCTCCTCTTCCCATGAACTTCTTGAGGTAGCCCCTCTTGATCAGGTCCTCAATCTCCCACTTCAGATTACGGCATTCCTCCGTGTCGTGGCTGTGGTCACGATGGAACTGACAGTACTTTGTCATATCGTGATGGTTCTTCGAGTTCTAAGGAGGAGGTCGACAGAGGTAACCCTCGCCTTCAATCTCCATGAGGATCTTGGTTCTGGGAGCGAGGAGGGGAGTAAAGCTCCGCCTAAAGCGGGACCATTCTTGGGCTTCGGCCCTGCTCGAAAGTTTGCGGGCGACCCAGGACTGCGAGTCCCTGAACATCCTTTGGGGCTGGCTTCTTTTGAGGCTTTCCATCCAGCTCTTGCCTGGTACGGTCGGCCTCCTCAACTCGGATGTACTTGTGGATGCGGAGGAGGAGCTCGGAGTACATCTTGGAGGGTTTTTTGTCCAACGAATACTTCAAACGGGAGGTCTTGAGCCCTCGCTTCAATGCCAGTATGGCATCGGGCTTGTCCAAACTGTAGATCTCCAGGGTGGCAGTCTTGAAGCTGGTCACATAGTCCCGCAGGAGCTCCTGGTCTTATTGGCGGATGGAGAAGAGACTGTCCACCTCTATTGGCATCTTTCGACAAGTGTCGAAGTGTGCCATAAACTTTCCTTCCAACTGTTGGAAGGAGTCGATAGATTCAGGCTTGAGATGGGTGAACCAGATCAAGCGGCCTTCCGGAGGGTGGCCGAGAAGGCAATGCACAGAAGGGCGTCTGTCACCCCCTGGACTCTCATGAGAGCCTTATAGCTCTCTAGATGGTCCAGGGGATCGGTGGTCCCATCGTAGGGATCCACCTGAGGCATACGAAACTGACTCAGAATCGGTTCCTCTTAGACTTCCCAAGAGAAGGGGGGTCGGGCGTTGTAGCCCACTGGCTCGCTGGGGGAGCCCTGCATGTTGGTAAATCAGCGGGAGAGTTTCGCCAACTTGCGCTCTTGCTCTTCCAAGCACCTTTCAGCTAGGCGCCTGATGGCCTCGTCGGTGGAACCTTCCACTAAGGCCGCTGGAGAAGAAGGTGCTGATGGGTCATGGCGAGGAGCCTCTCCCCAACGATGCTTGCTGCGTTTGGCAGCATCATTGTTGTCCGCTGGGGGTTGGCTCTCGTGGTCCGCCAACCCAGAATGGTTCCTCTTCGTAGAGGTCTGGTGACTCCTGCGAGGAACGATCGATGCCCGCGGGTGGGACAGCCTACCTTGGATAGAGCACAGGCTTCCACGGGTGCCCGCGGCTTGGGCTGTGGGGGTCCCTGGCTGAGGCTGGGTCACTAGGGAGCACTGCTGGTGCTGCAGCTACCTCACGGTCATGGCCAGTGTCTGTAATTGTTGGACAATGGCAGCATACTGACTATCCATCGAGGGTAGCTGAGGAGGTGGAACAGGAGTGGGGAGTTCCCTTTCTAGGCTACAGGGGCCTTGGGAAGAGGGAACTTCCCCCGCCCGGCTGGTGGAGGCTTCACGTCCGCATGTTACCACCATACTTGGAATCGTGCTTCTCTCGAGCTCGAGGGGTGCTTACTCGTCTAGGGGCTTCATCCCCCCTACCTAGTGCGCCAATCTGTTGCCGACC
This sequence comes from Areca catechu, assembly GCA_021397845.1. Taxonomy (NCBI): domain Eukaryota; kingdom Viridiplantae; phylum Streptophyta; class Magnoliopsida; order Arecales; family Arecaceae; genus Areca; species Areca catechu. Next base: position 127,729,687 of record CM038049.1, read on the forward strand.
TTACCGCTGTGGCCTGCAGCTATGAGTTGGCACCGGACTAGGTCCCCTGGGCTGCAGAGCCCCGATGCTCCGGACCTGCAAACACAAAGTTAGAGATCCAGGCCGGGGATCCCAGCGAGGGCACTCCGATGATCAAGCTAGAGAGCGGTAAGGTGGAACAAATCCGCTAAGATGGAAACCTGCTAGGTCTCCATTCTTAAAGGAATCTTAGTTGAGAAGAAGAATGAGAATGAGAGAGAAGGGCGCTCTGATCCCTATGACCGGGCTCGTTGGACTCGGTCCTGCGAGTTCCTATGGAGCTTTTAGCTTAGGATTGCTTCTCCTTCTTGCGGGATTGCTTGCCCTCTCGATTGCTTACCTTGCTTCTTGCTCCTGGTCTTCCTTTTTAGGTCGCCGATCCACCTCTCTCTGCATGCCTCCACACCCTGAGGGGCAGCGACCATCCCCCTCTCATTCCTCTTATGGTCGAGAGTAAAGTGGTCAGCCGGTCTCGTCAGTCGTGCCATAATGAGAGGAAAAACTTGGCGAGATCTCAATTCTTGCAAAGGCACCCTCGACCTTGAGGCATTGACCATGGCCCTCCCTTTTTAGGATGCAGGGCTATCGAATGCTGGGTTCAATGCCTTGGGCAGATTCCCTTTCCAAACTTGTGCCAACGAGGTTCCACGCACCATTGCAAGCCTAGGGACACCGTACCGGGCACGCCGCCTATGCACGTCATCTTCAGCAGTTTCCTCGGAGCTTGCGCCCCTCGGTTCTTCCATCCTTCGCAGAAAGAACCGACTTCGACTGAGGTGGACCCATCCGGGGGCACCACCTAGCGAAGGAGCAAAGGCAGGGCCACTCTGGTCGAGGTGGATCTCGCCTGGATCGATACCTGGCAGAGTGGCAGAGGCCAGCTCGACCTCGGCCGAGGTGGACCCATCTGAGGGTGCCACCTGGCGAGGGAGCGGGGAGAGCCTGGCTCGAATTCAGGGAGGTGGACCCATCTGGGGGCGCCACCTGGCGAATGAGGAGAGACAGGGCCACTCCAGTCAAGGTGGATCCCGCCTAGATCGACACCTGATGGAGTGGCAAAGGCCAGCTCAACCTCGACCGAGGTGGACCCGTCAAGGGGTGCCACATGGCGAGGGAGTGAGGAGAGCCTAATTTGACTTCGGTGAGGTGGATCCATCTAGGGGTGCCACCTGGCGAGGGAGCGAGGAGAGCCTGATTTGACTTCGGTGAGGTGGATCCATCTGGGGGCGCCACCTGGCGAAGGAGCAGAGGCAGGGCCACTCCAGCCGAGGTGGATCCCTCCTGGATCGATACCTAGCGAAGTGGTAGGGGCCAGCTCGACCTCGACCGAGGTGGACCTATCAAAGGGTGCCACCTGGCGAGGGAGCGGGAAGAGCCTAGCTCAACATCAACGAGATGGACCCATCTGGGGGCGCCACCTAGCGAAGGAGCAGAGGCAGGGCCACTCCGGCCAAGGTGGATCCTGCCTAGATCGATGCCTGGCAGAGTGGCAAAGGCCAGCTCGACCTTGACCGAGGTGGACCTGTCAAGGGGTGCCACCTGGCGAGGGAGCGGGGAGAGCCTGGCTCGACTTCGACGAGGTGGATCCATCTGGGGGTGCCACCTGACGAAGGAGCATGGGTAGGGCCACTCCAGCCGAGGTGGATCCCGTCTGGATCGACACCTGGCGGGGAGTGGTAGAGGCCAGCTCGACCTCGGCTGAGGTGGACCTGTCAAGGGGTGCCACCTTGCGAGTGAGCGGGGAGAGCCTAGCTCAACTTCGATGAGGTGGACCCATCTAGGGGCGCCACCTGGCAAAGGAGCAAAGGTAGGGCCACTCCAGCCGAGGTGCATCCTGCCTGGATCGACACCTGGCGAAGTGGCAGGGGCCAGCTTGACCTCGGCCGAGGTGGACCCGTCAAGTGGTCTACCTGGCGAGGGAGCGGGAAGAGCCCGGCTCGACTTCAGCGAGGTGGACCCATCTGGGGGTGCCACCTGGTGAAGGAGCAGAGGCAGGGCCACTCTAGCCGAGGTGGATCCTGCCTGGATCGACACCTGACGAAGTGGCAGGGGCCAGCTCGACCTCGGCCGAGGTGGATCCGTCAAGGGGTGCCACCTAGCGAGGGAGCAGGAATAGCCTGGCTCAACTTCGACGAGGTGGACCCATCTTGGGACACCACTTGGCGAAGGAGTAGATGCAGGGCCACTCCGACCGAGGTGGATCCCGCCTGGATCGACGCCCAGCGAAGTCGCAGGGGTGCCGAGCTCGACACGATTCTATCACTGACCGAGCCACCTGGCGAGAGAATCTAGAGATAATGCCACGCGACGCTGCCTGGCATCCAGCTGGACCTGATGCATACTCCACGTCAGCGATGTTGCCATATCTTGTAATATTATCTAAATATACCAAATACAATAATTGACATTATTTGCAATCTATATTGCTGGCAATCCACATTACTTTTTAAGATTGTTTGGCAATCTACTAAATACAATCTCAAAGGGATCTCATTATATTATTCTATTCAATAATTTTTTTGGATAAAAATATGCTTATTCATATTATCATCTTTTTGATAATCTTGTAATTAAAATTTTAGATTAAATTATCCTTCCAAAAAATCTCATATAAGTCCTTCAAGCTATCATTTCTTCTTTCCTCATGTAACAAATCCTAGTCACAAGAGACTCCATCTTTTATGCTAGTTATTCTTGTTGCTATTTTAGCAATCCTCAATGATATCTCTTTTTTGATCAATAATTTATTGATTTAATTCATGGATTTATTATTTTATGATGTATATTTTTTTGCTAAAATTGTTTTTCTTTATGATGGTTAATATTATTTTATGTAACGATACAAATCATGTAATTGATGTTTTTTGATGAATATATATTTTTTTAATAGATTTAATTTAAAGATATTTTAAAATTTTGATTTTATATTACTAGTAATCTGATAATTATATCAAGTAGGTAAATCAAGATTTTCAATAACCTTACTATAACATTATCTATATGTATCAAATATAGTAATTAACATTACTAGAAATTTATCTTGTCAGCCATGATGACAAAAAGAGGAGGTGAGGTTCCAAAACTCAGGAGGCAACGATGGGAAATTAACAAGAAAGGAAGACAATGGTAGGGGAGGAGACGAGGTGTTGAAAGCAAAATTTTTTTAGAAGAAAATTTGTTTGAGAAGGAGAAATTACCTCATTGTAGAACAGGCTGATCCTTTAAGAAATTATATCTTACACTTGATGTACCATGGTGCATCGGACCAATAATATACCATCATATGATATAATGGCCTTCAAAGTGTACATAGGAGAAAAAAAAGAAAGTGAAGGTGCCACTTCCTCTCAGCCAAAATCCCACATTGCCCTCAACACCCCCTATCAGAGCTTGGATCTGAGGATGAGAAGATCATCGGCAAAGGCTAGGGAAATCAAGGGTAGGTGCCCCAAAATTGAGCTTTGGTGGAGGGTGGCATGGGCGATGCAGGATTTCTCCCTCATTTCACCATTGTTCCACTTAGTTATTTCACCATCAATGATTATTTGGAATCATTAATTTATGATCATTTTGCTATTTTTTTCTAATCTATAATGCTCCGAGGGAAATTTAGGTGGGCATTGTAATGATTAAATAATTAAATGTTTGAAGGGAACATGCTATTAATATTGTTGTAGGTGCCCATTCTAGCCACTGCTGACCTTGTCCTTGGATGTAGCCGAGGTCAATAAGGGTCAACTACGATCAATCTCATGATATATGATTCGGTCTTGATGATGGATCTCCTATTCCTCAAATACTAGAGGGCCAAATAAGGTAGGCATCGTCGAGGCCAGTTTGGGCCTTTAGACTGGCCTCGACTATTCAAAACCTTGGCTTTAGCTGAAATAAGAAAGGATAGACTACGATTGACTCGAAGCTAGTCGAGGATCAAAACCAAATTTAGTAGGCTCACCATTTCTAGCATGCAATTTTTTCAAGCTACAGTTAAAGCAACTTCAACCACCCAAATTCTACTTGTGGTAGATACAACAAACCCAGGTTAACTACACATCATGAATGCGGGATAAGATTCCTGCTAGCATGATTGTCGTACCCTTTCCAAAAATGGCCAATGGCCGCAATGCGAGTTACCATGCCTCTCCTCCTATAAATAGTAGGGGGAAGGGGATTCCAAGTAAGTCTTAAATAAAAATCTCAAAAAAATGCTCCTCTACTTTACCTTAGTTATCTTTTCTTATTTTCCAAGCTCCAACTAACTTAAACATAGAAGGATCCCAATTAGAATATATGATCACTACCATAGGTGATTAAAAATAATTCACCAACTCAAACTATAGTTAGGGCAAGTCGAGATCATATCCATAGAGATCGGCTAGGATTATGTTTACTTTTAGGATTTTATTTTAGAGTTTGAATTAAATTACAAAAATTAGAAATTAAAAAGAAGTAGAATATAATTACAATTAGAAATTAGAAGAAAGTAATGATTTTAATTAAAATAATAACTAACAAGTAGGAGATTAAATAATATAAGATAAGTATCTCAAGCTTTCAATTCATTTTTTGGTGTGGGCACCAAGATTAGATAGAGGCTCCTCAACCATCTGTGGATCTCTGATTAGTGTTTTAATCTGTTGGGTCTTGTAATAAGGCTTCAAGCCCGAGTAATTTATTTTTGAGCCATGTATTTGATTTCAATTTTTGTTTTAGTCATGTATCTCGGCCAATTTGGTCAAGTTAGGGTCTATAGGTCCTGTAATTAGCTGAATAGGTTCATAAGCCCAAGTCACTTGAAGATGGGCTCAAGCTTGTTTGAAGATGGGTCCATATGTGGGCATTCAAGTCTAGCCCAATTGGTGATGAATCAAGCCATCTCTCCATGCCAAGTAGGAGCACCACTTCATTAGTGCCACATGGCATGAGGAGGCGCCACATCACCAAGCCACTTGGGCGGCCAAGACAAGATGGAAGTTTTCAAGGTCAATCCCATGTTGGACGCCCCATCACACCTCCCCTTGATCCAAGCCAATAACATCCCTTCTCCACTCCTCATATCCAGCCTTTTTCCAAAGATTCATGGCCGGCCAAGGAAGGATCTTAAAATCAAATGAACATCCCTTGATTCTTGAAGACAAGATCCACTCTTCACTCCCCCACATCAAGCCACTCCACCTAAGAGCAAGATAAGTCAAAATCAGCCAAGGAAAGAATCAAATGGGCGCCCTTGATTCCTGAAGACAAGATCCACTCTTCACTCCCCCAAGTCAAGCCTCTCCACCAAGTCAAGGTCGACCAAAGGAGGATTTCAAATTTGATGAGCTGAATTTCAAATTTTGGGCACCCCCTTAATGAAGACTTGTAACCTTTTTTTCATTTGAGTTTTGAATGGGACTTAGGAGCCTATATAAAGGGCCCTACCACTTTTGTAAAACTAATTTTGATGAATGAAAATTGTAAAGTTTCTTCTTCTTTTAGCCCTTGTCTTCTTAGACTAGGAACCCTATGAGAGAGTGCCTTTATCCTTTGGGATATCGAGGGGTGAGAGGCCCTAAGTTACCTTCTTCCTTCGCAACCCACCAATCCGAGTTACCTTCTTCCTTTGCAACCCACCAATCCATCTTCAAGCTTGGACGCCCCCTGGAAGATCCACCTGGATGCCCAACGAGAAGAGCCCTCCTCGACAACAATTCTCAACTCTTTTTGCCATCACTTCTTACTTTCTTATACCCTCTTCTTGCTATTTTCTAACCCTTCACTTGGTTGCTCGCAGGTCCTCCAAGTGCCACGAACAGAGGAGTCGGTCTTCCTTGCCTTCGGGACCATCGGACAGAAAGCTGGCGAATCCGCAGGATCGAAGGCTTGATCTTTCAGGCCGCATCCGCGAGTGTGAGCGAACTCGGCATCGGGCACATCAGAATCTTCAAAGTTTGCACTCCTTAGTCTCCTAAGTTGGTATTGCTTTAAAGCCAAGTCCTGTCGGGGTTTTTCAATCCCGAGGTCCTCTCTTTATCATTGTTTGGGGGCTATATTTGCATGCTAGAAGTTTCTTGTTCTTATAGAATCTCTAGATCTAGTCTTTGCTTGACTTTGAAAATCAGTAAATCTATAAAAATTTAAAACAACAAAAAAGAAAAATCACTTGAATGCATCCATATCATCTTAGCATCTTAGTCTTGCATCATTTCTGGTATCAGAGCATGGTTAGGACTTAGTTTCTCTTTAAATACTCAGATCGGGTATTTCACCATGGCCATCTGGTCATAGAAAAAAGTAGGGCTGCAAGACCCTCACATCCTATTCAAAGGGAATTTTCTATGGTGTGTAGGGTTGCCGATGTGATTGACCCTTGAAGAAGAAAACAAGGAGATAGGTCTCTTAAAAAAAATTTTTTTTTGCATCATTAGATTTCAGCTTCATTAAAATTCTGCTTCATGTCCACCCAGTACATAGTTTGTTATTTTAGTTGTTTCTGCATATAAGAATCTCTGAATCTACTGATTCTTATTTTGTTGGATCCTACATAATTGATAGTATTTTTTAAAATTTTCTCAGAATTTATTTCAATCTGTAGGTTTTCTACACGCCTGATTACTATCTGAGAATAATTCTTCTCTGAAATTTCAGCAAGTCCAATTTCAGCATACTTTCATTTCGGCATAGTTTAATTTCTGCACTTAGGTTCATATTATTTAATTTTTAGTATCTTATTTCTGCTAAAATACAAAAAAATACTTAAGTACATTTCATTAGATTTCATGTGTATGCCATCATATGCATAATTTACTTTAAGGGCGACAATATCCTAAGATAAGGGAAGGAGGTCATTACCTTTCCTTAGCCCAAAAACAACCACCTTTGCATTTCGAACCTAAGTCTAACTTAAAATCTAGTAGCAATCTAATAGCTTAGGGACATCAACGTGTCGAGTTTAACCATTATGGAAAGCTAGTGCATGCAACCCTGCAATTAGTACCGGGAAGCTGGTATCTAAGGTAAGAGGTTTAGTGTCAAACGACCTAAGCGGTGTTGTGGTTCCTTAATTGGATCCCTAAGAAAGCAGGAGGGACCTCCCACACTCCCACCTCTTTACATGACCAGTAAAAGAGCTAGTTGTTGTGCTGTGTGTCATCTAAATCAACACATTCTGTTTGAACTCCTAGGTCTAGCAAAATCATAGCACCTTCCTTTGTGTGTTGCATGTCTAGTCTAGATTAGGAGCCCATTAGCCCATCAGTCCATATCCAATCTAGTGTAGTCATGGGGTCAAACCTTGAAGCCCACTTAAGGGCTTTCAGCGAACAACTGGCCCAATTGGACCAAAAGATGGCCCAAGTGGAGGCATGGGTAGAAGCCCGCAAGACCCATGCTAAATTCAAATCCTCTAGGCCCAATTCCCTTGATCCAAGAGCCTATTATCATGATCTTCTCCCTGAGTCTAGCTTTAGAAGCCCATACCCATACTTGGTTGAGTCAGAGGAAAGATCCATTAGGAGCACCCAACCTTATGCACCCATTTTTGATGGAAGAAAAGAGGTGTATATTGATTGGGAGGAGAGCATGGATCACTACTTTGAGCATACTAAGATGTCGGAGTTAGAAAAAGTTGGATTGGCCACAAGTAGGTTAACCCGGCATGCTAAGTGACATTGGAAAGATATTGAGGATGAATGTTATCGGGGAGGAAATGAAATACGTACCTGGAAAGCCATGAGAAGTAAATTGAGAAAAAATTACCTAGGTGAATTTTATGAATACAAATTTTTAGACCAATGGTATAAATTTAGTCAGGGCAATAAAACTGTCTGAGTATATTAAAGAATTCAATGAGTTTATTAGGAGATGTAACATAGCTGAGTCTGAGGCTATGATCATATCAAGGTTTCGAGCTGGCCTACGTAAGGACATCCAAGGGGAACTATTTCATTAAAAAATTCAAAACCTAGAGGAAGCCTACCACATAGCTAGGGAGTTCGAGTCTTATCAAAGGGAAAGAATGAGCAGCCGACCTAAGCCCAGCATGATTAGCACCTCTAGGCCAATTCCTTCAAATCATCCTGCTACTCCTATCCCATTAGTTTGCAAGGAAAAGATCCCTGAACCCATTAGTGAGCCTGAAGAAGAAGTATATGAGGCTGAATCGAGTTTAATTAATGAATTTGAAGGGAAGGAGGAAGAACCCTTTGAAGAATTTCAGGAAGAAAAGATTGAACCCATTGAGAATTTAAATGAAGAAACTCTTGAGCCCATTGAAGAATCCAAAGAAGACATCTATGACTCAAGTCTAGTGGAGGAGTATAATGAAAATGGATCCAAGGTTGAAATCACTGAGGAACTAGTAGAAAAAGATCCTGAACCCATTATAGAATTTAAAGGATGAGAGATTGAGCCAGGATCAGATATAGTAGATGAAAGTGAGGGTTCACAAGAGTTGTCCATAAAAGAGGTCCAGGAGCAAGTCCCTAAGAAACAACCCCAAGAAGTAGACATTAGTTTAAAGGACTTTCAAGATAAACTTTTCAAAGACATTCCTGATGTCCTTCCACCATCTAGGAACACCCAGCCCACCCTAGAACTTGCACCTATAGATCCTCCTAGTACTAATCATGAGGTTAGGATAAGTACACCCATAAATCAATGTTCATACATTAAGGTCAATTTCTTTGGCCCAGAACCATTCCCTGAATCCCCTCCCTATTTCCTACCCTTCCTTGATTCTTCTCATGTGTCTAGAACCATTAGGTTACATTTTGTTGAAATTACCAAGTTACATGAATCCTTAGAGCCCATCCCATTTGCTACCTACTTCTGGTATACCTTATGGCATTTGCTAGGGATCTATTGTAAATATTCGTGTGCATACAAATCAGGGTCAAACCTAGAGAGCCTATAGTCTATTAGGTTTAGGCCCAAAGAGTCTAATAAAATTTCTCTCAATAGGAATGCATAGCTGAGTCTGTATTTTGTTTAGTGTCAGTATGAGTCTCAGAGTCCGCAGAATCATTCACACAACATGCATAAAGAGATTAGCTAAAAAAAATTAATCTAAGTAATAATACATACAAGAAATTGGCTGATTCCTGAAAGGAAGCCAAAGAATTTGACATAGGAGATTCTGTAATGATTAGGCTTAGGCCTGAACTGTTCCCACCAGAGACCGTTAAGAAACTTCATGCTCATGGAGCTAGCCCCTTTAAAGTGATAAGGAGAGTTGGCTCTAATGCCTATGTGCTTGAGCTACCCCCGGATTATGGTATTAGCTTGACTTTTAATATCTCAAACTTAGTTGAGTATAGGAAACCGACAATAATACCCAGTGAGCCATTTGGGCCTGACCTATCTTTTGAGAGTGAACCCGATCCTAAGTGTCCACCTCCAATTTTACCCGAGAGAGGAGAACAGATCGAGCATGTCCTGGATGATCAAGCTATTACAACCCGGGATAAAGGCTATCAACATTACTTGGTCTGTTGGCAAGGCTGACCAGAGTCCGATGATTCGTGAATTTCTCGAGAGGACTTGCAGCACCTCGACCCCGACCTTCTTGAGAAATACCAAAGCCAAATCAACCCTTACTCAATAGGGTCGAGTTCCTTCCATCCCAAGAGAATTGGTGTAGGCACTAGGATTAGACAGAGGCTCCTCAAACCTCTGTGAATCTTTGATTAGGGTTTTAATCTTTTAGGTCCTGTAATAAGGCTTCAACCCCAAGTAATTTACTTTTGAGTCATGTATTTGGTTTCAATTTCTGATTTAGTCATGTATCTTGGCCAATTTGGTCAAGTTAGGGTCAATGGATCCTATAATTAGTTGAATAAGTGCACAAGCCCAAGTCAACTTGAAGATGGGCTCAAGCTTGTTTGAAGATGGGTCCATATGTGGGCATTCAAATCAAGCCCAATTGATGATGGATCAAGCCATCTCTCCATGCCAAGTAGGAGCGCCACTTCATTAGTGCCACATGGCATGAGGAGATGCCACATCACCAAACCACATGGGCGGCCAAGATAAGATGGAAGTTTTCAAGGTCAATGCCATGTTGGACGCCCCCTCGCACCTCCCCTTGATCCAAGCCAACAACATCCCTTCTCCACTCCCCATATCAAGCCTTTTTCCGAAGATTCATGGCTGGCCAAGGAAGGATCTTAAAATCAAATGAACATCCCTTGATTCTTGAAGACAAGATCCACTCTTCACTCCCCCACATCAAGCCACTCCACCTAAGAGTAAGATAAGTCAAAATCGGCCAAGGAAAGAATCAAATGGGCGCCCTTGATTCTTGAAGACAAGATCCACTCTTCACTCCCCCAAGTCAAGCCTCTTCACCAAGTCAAGGTCGGCCAAAGGAGGATTTCAAATTTGAAGAGCTGAATTTCATATTTTGGGCACCCCCTTAATAAAGACTTGTAACCTTTTTTTCATTTGAATTTTGAATGAGACTTAGGATCCTATATAAAGGGCCCTGTCCCTCTTGTAAAACTACTTTTGATGAACGAAAATTATTAAGTTTCTTCTTCTTTTAGCCCTTGTCTTCTTAGACTAGGAACTCTATGAGAGAATGCCTTTATCCTTCGAGACATTGAGGGGTGAGAGGCCCTGAGTTACCTTCTTCCTTCGCAACCCACCAATCCATCTTCAAGCTTGGACGCCCTCTAGAAGATCCACCTGGACGCCCAACGAGAAGAGCCCTCCTCGACCACCATCCTCAACTCTTTTTTCCATCACTTCTTACTTTGTTATACCCTCTTCTTGCTATTTTCTAACCCTTCACTTGGTTGCTCTCAGGTCCTCCAGGTGCCACGGACAGAGGAGTCGGTCTTCCTTGCCTTCGGGACCATCAGACGGAAAGTCGACGAATATACAGGATCGAAGGCTTGATCTTCCAAGCCGCATCCATAAGTATGAGCGAACTCAGCATCGGGCGCATCAGAATCTTCAATGTTTGCACTTCCTAGTCTCCTAAGTTGGTATTGTCTTAAAGCTAAGTCCTATCAAGGTTTCTTAATCCCGGGGTCCTCTCTTTATCATTGTTTAGGGGCTATGTTTGTATTCTAGAAGTTTTTTATTCTTATAAAATCTCTAGATCTAGTCTTTGCTTGACTTCAGAAATCAGTAAATCTATAAAAACTTTAAACAACAAAAAAGAAAAATTACTTGCATGCATCCATATCATCTTAGCATCTTAGTCCCACATCATTTTTTTAATAAAATATAAATTAATTTTTTATTATATAATTAGCAAAAATATGATTGACATCTCGAACATAATCTATCTCACAAAGTATAGATTATAGTACCTTAATTTGTCCCTACATAGTTATAGGTTATTCAAAGATTTAATTTATAAAAATAATTAAAAGATCTTTTAATTTAGATTCCAAACATAATCTATCTCATCGAGCATGAATCATATCCGTAGATCATGACTCATCTCTATGTAATTATAGACTATTCAAAAATCTAAATTATAGATTAAACAAAATATACAAAACTAGGAATAATGAAAAATAAATTTTATTCAAAAAAATGGATCTTTACATTCAAGAACTTAATTAAACGAAAAGAAACGAAAATATAAATTATAAAAAAATCTCCAATACTCCCTTGGAGACTTGGAGATCAGTTGTGCATGGTGTCTGCAAGCTTCATCTTCAATGGCAGGAAGATGAAAAAGAAGATCAACCCATTAGCCTCTCTCTTGTTGAAGTCCCTTATATCAAGAAAATTAAAAAGAAGAACGATGGAACTTGTGGCTACCTCTTGCTTCTCTCCTTAATTCTTTTGGTTCCTATTAGTGCCAAAATTTGTCAAGCATTGGAGAAAGAGCTAGAGCTGGTGGAAGTATTAGAGTAGATAGTGCAAGCCAATCTCCTAGAGGTGGTATCTATAAAAAAGCCCTGCTGGGAGTAGTCTTGGTGATAGCACTTCGATGCTCAAGTCAGTATTGATACCAACAGTAGAAGAGTATAAGCGGGAAGGCTCACATCCTCTAGGAGTTCATCTTGTCGGAGCAACTTGTAAGCTAGGGCTCTCTTCTCGATGTGATCTCTGTAGATCTCTTCAAGAGCCTTCCTTAATATGAGTTCCGCCTCTAATGGCCCTAGCCATTTGAGGAGGAGAAGAGAAAATGATTTCTTATAGAGTCTGGGGCCATCAGAGGAGGAGAAGAGAAAATGATTGCTTATAGAGTCTGGGGCCATCAGAGGAGGAGAAGAGAAAATGATTGCTTATAGAGTTTCCCTTCATGTACCAAGTACTTGGAGGATTTGTACTTGATCTTGTGGGCTCCCATCAGTCTACGAGGAGTTGATCATCTCTCAAGAAGTCGATCAGTGGGTCAATCTAGCATGGTTCGCTCTCAAGCTGCATAACTTCTGATAGCTCCCTGAGGTTGATTTTTTGATTTACCGAAAGTAAACTCCTTGGGGTGTGCCATGGGCACTGCATTACTACTTTGGCTAACAAGTTTGCTCGTGAATTATCTTTGCTTGGAATCTATCTGACATCAAAGCTATGGAGGCCACTGATCAGCTCTTTGACCTCTTGAAGATATTTGATCATATTTTCCTCTTGAGCCTTGGAGTCACCTTTAACATGACCAACAACCAATTAAGATTACTATAGACTCTTAGATCTTGCACTTTCAATTCATTGGCAATATCAAGTCCTACTAGCAAGGCTTCGTTATTCAGCCTCATTATTGGTCACCGAGAACTTGAGGCGTAGACCATGCTCAACAATGATTCCTTCTAGGTTAGCAATGACCACTCCTACTCCCGATCCTTTAGGGTTGGATGACCCATACATGTATACCTCCTAAGTATCACTCGAGTTCAGAGATGCATTCCGTGTCAGTTTTGATAGCTCTATTATCTTTGGCTTAGCTAGCTCATCAGGAATAGTACATTCAGCCAGGAAGTCAGCCAGTATTTGGATTTTGATCGATAGTTTAGGCTGATATTTAATATTAAACTTTGAGAGCTCAATCGGCCATTTCACGACATGTTTAGACATATCAAGCTGATGGAGGATATTCTTCATGGACTGATCGGTTAGCACAATGATGGGGTGAGCCTGGAAATATGGATAGAGTTTCCAAGTAGTGATAAGAAGAGTGTATGCCAGTTTCTCCAACTTTGAATACCGGATCTCCGCATCTCTCAAAATCTTATGATATAGTAAATGGATTTATGAAACATATTCTTCTCTTGAATTAGCACTACCTCATCACCGAGGGAGAGATTACCGGATATAGGAATATCACTTTTCCAGGATCAGCCTTCCCACTAGCAGAGGGGAGCTAAGATAACTCCTGAGATCATCGAAGGCTTTCTGGCATTCCTCCATCCACTAGAAGTCCTTCGGGTGCTTTAGAGTTTGGAATAATAGAAGGCAATTTTCGATCGATTTAGATATGAATTTGCTTAGGTCATGATCCTTACAATGAGGCACTGGCCTCCTTGACTACTTTGGTGGGCTCATATCGCAGATGGCTTTAATTTTCTCTAGATTAGCCTCCACCCCCTATTGGAGACTATGAAACCCAAGAATTTACCTAAAGCCACTCCAAAGGCACACTTGGTGGGGTTTAACTTCATTTGATATTTTTGAAAAGTGTTAAAAGTCTTCCATAGGTCTTTGACATAGATCATGGTGATTTTACTTTTGACAAGCATGTCATCCACGTACACTTCCATATTTCACTCGATCTAGTCCTTAAAGACTTTGTTTACCGGGCATTGGAAGTAGCACCTATATTCTTTAATTCATATGGCATAACCCTATAATAAAAGAGACCTCGATCGGTAATAGAAGCAACTTTATCCTTGTCCTCTGGAGCCATCTAAATTTGGTTGTATTCAAAGAAGGCATCCATAAACGTGAGAAGATCATGGCCTAAGCTTGCATCAACCATTTCATCGATATGTGGCAATGGGTAGCCATCTTTTGGGCATGCTCTATTAAAATTAGTGAAGTCTATGAGATCCACCATTTGCCATTCACCTTCTTCATCATAACCGGGTTAGCGATCTATTCAAGATAGGTAGTCTCCTAGATCAAGCAACTTGTCAACCTCCTTGGTGATAGCTTTTTAGTGTTCGGGTACGAAATCCCATTTTTTTTACTTGATGGGTCAACATTTGGAATCCACCTTCAATCGATGTACCATCATCGAGGGGTCGATGCCCAACATATCCACAAGTGCCCAAGTAAAGACATCAGCATTTTTTTACAAGAACGAGATTAGCTAGTCTCTAATTACCTGATCCAAGTTGGAGTCGACCCTAACTGTATGTTCAGGATTGCTATCAACCAGGGGTATTAGAATGAGGTCCTCGACTAGTTCTCCTCGCTATTTGGTTAGGTCATCATGAGCATCTAGACCTTTAATTGGATAGTCCTTGGAGGCTCTTTTTCCTTGAAGCTCGATGCAGTGATAGTGTTGTACTAGGTTATGATCCCCACGGATCTCTTCAACCTTAATATGTGGTTGGAGATTTTACTTTTAGATAATAGGTAAAGATGATGGCTTGAAAGCATTGAGGCCTGGTCATCTGAGAATAACATTGTAAGTTGAGGGTATCTAAACTACCAGGAAATCTACTTGAGCAATGGATCATAGAGATTAGTATCCTATCCTAACTGATAGGGTATCATTCCCCCTACCTAGATCGCATTGCTCGAGAACCCTACCAAAGGGGAATTCACTCGAACTAGTTATTTGGGTAACTTCCCCATTTTTAAAAGTATGTCAAAGTATAAAATATTTGCTGAGCTTCTATTGTCAATGAGGATACAATGTATATCATAATTTCCAACATTTAGAGTGACAACTATCATGTTATCTTATGGAACTGAAGCCATTGTCATATTTTTCAAAAAAACTATTGGCATTATATACCTTTTTACCGGTTGAGCTGGTTGGCAGCACCCTCCAGTTATCATCTTCACATTCCTCGATGGCATGGGATCACCCCACTCAGGAAGGGAAGCAACGATGGTTGTTCAAATGGTCATGGTGATCTTGGCTACTCTCTCGGCCTTCTCTGTTACTGAATGAATCAATTGAGATGATCTTGCCTGATTAGTTTTTCAATCTCATCTCATAGCTGGATATACTTTTCAGTGTCATGACCATGGTCTCGATGATATAAATAGAATTTATTTTTATTTTTCCTCATCAATGGCATCTGCATTCTTCAAGGCTTTGGGATGTGCCCACTGATCTCCATTAGCACCTTTCTCTTGGTGCATTTAGAGGAGTGTAGGAGTAGAACTTTCTTGGTTGCAATGCTTGAGGGGCCTTCTTGGACTAGCGATCTTTGAAGAATTTGTTTATCTCTCATGGGGTTCTAGAGCAAGGTTGAGTTCTCCCTTCATGCCTTGGGAAGAGTTTGCATCTCCATATTTCCTTACCACCTCCGAGTATGGAAGTGGGTGGACCTTTTTTCTAACATGAGAGCTTCTTCCATACGAGCATACATTTTGGCTCAGGCTAGCATTCTTGTGAAATCCTTAGGATATGTTTTGGCCAACGACTTTTTAAGATCGTTTACTAGCAAACCTTTAGCCAAGGCTGAAATGGCAATAGATTGGTCCAAATTGCATATCTCCAAAGTGGATGTGTTGAAATGACTCACAAAAGTTTGGGTTGTCTTGCCCTCCTTCTACTTAAGGGTATAAAGATAATCCATGTGTTGCTGTGGTCTCTAACTGCTAACAAAGTGGTTAGTGAATGATTTGCTTAATTGTTCAAAGGAGTGTACTGATCCTAGCTTGAAACTGGAATACTAGTGCCAAGCCTCTCCCTTTAGAGTGGAGGGGAAGGCTTGGTAAAGGATGCGATCAAGTGCTCCATGGAGAAGCATTATTACTCTAAAACTTGCCAAGTGATTGTCAAGGTTGGTGGTTCCATCATAGCTTTCAAGCTATGAGATTTTGAAATGCTAGAGAAGCAGTGCCTGCATGATCTTGTCATCAAATAGGGCTTATTGTTGACCCCATCGTTTGGTGTCAAGGAAAGATTGTGAATCACCTCAATTCACCAATCCATCTCCTTGAGCCTCCGATCGAATTCAAGATCTTGATTGGCTAAAGCTTCTAATTACCAAAAGGATCAGCAACCAAGAGTGGAGTTATGCTTCGACCGGGGGCTTTCAAGATATTGTCTCCTTGTCCTTATGCTTCTAGGATGGAAATGACAGTGCTAGGTGGTCCCTCCAAGGTCCTTGATAGGGATCTACAATTGCTCCGGTGAAAGAGGTATTGCTCCAATGGTCATGGTTGCATCACCGATGGAGGCACAAGTATGGGTGGTGTTGGAGGTTGAAAGGCCATTCATGATGCAATCAGTAGGAGTGGTATCACTGGAGGTGGCACAGAGATAGCCTGGATGGCTTGATGGTTGTCACTAGGTTTTGAACTTGCTCGACAAGCGAGTTAAATCGATCTGGCTTGCCACTACTGCTTGTGGTGGCAGTGAGACTCTCGCTAATGTAGGGCAAGATAGATCATTCACCTAGCTTTTCATTGTCCTTTTAGCCAACCAAGAACCTGCAGAGTTGGTGCAGAGAGAGGTGGTCTTCTTAGGTGGCATGGCTTTTCCATTTTGTGGCTTACACCCCCCATGAATTTCAGGCCCTTCCTCTAATCTATTGGTTCAAAGATTCATCAAAAATTAGAAAAAAAGTTAGAGCTAGTGAAAGTGCTAGAGTAGGCAGTGTAGGCTGATCTCCTAGAGACAGTACTTGCAAAAAAACCCCATCGAAGGTGGCCCCGATGATGGCTCTCCGATGCAAATCAATATCAATACCAAAGTTGGGAAGTGTAAGTAGGAAGGCTAATGTACCTCTGGGAGTTCACCTAGAACCATCCTATTTGAGGGATGATCCGAGGTGTTTCTAGTGAGACCAAGATCTTGTCAGATCTGGTAAAAAGTAACTAGACTCCCACATGTGACTTGAGACCTTTATGCTAGCAATGAGGCATCTTGTCTCCTTAAATGCATCATTGCATTAGTTTAAGGTCGGCCATGCTTCATTGAGTAGTGGCTCAAGTTATGAGGCATCTAGGCATGCTCGCCACTCTTGTGGAGATCCCGTAATGATTCGATAATTTTAGAATGTGATGAAGAGCTCTGCTAGGTAGTTTTATATGATAGTAGTGGTGAGTGTCAGAGTGTTGTGCCGTGGGAGCTTAGAGTGGATATGTTGCTAAGGTAGTATTGGTAGCATTATGACTGAGTGCCTTAGGGGTAGTCAGTAGGACTGGACAATGTCTTGGAGCACAGGAACAAGTCTTTGCCATTATCCTCTCAGGGATTTCTAGTCTAGTACCTTAAGTGGGTCAATAGGGCTCGTTGATGCCTTGGGGGCATAAGAGTTAGCCTCTATCATTATCCGCTTGGGAGCTTCTGACCAAGCACCTTAGGGGCAATTGACAAGGCTTGTTGATGCTTTGGGGAATAGGAATTGGCTTCTGTTGTCATCCGCTCAAGAGCTTCTGACCGAGCATCTTAGGGATAGTTGGCAGGGCTCGCTGATGCCTTGGGTATAGGATTTTGCCTCCGCCATTATCTGTTCAAGAATTTATGGCCAAGCTCCTTAGGGGTGGTCGGCAGGGCTCATTAATGCCTTGAGGCATGGAATTAGCCTCGAGGCATGAAATTAGCCTCTACCATCATCCACACTGAGGCTTCTAGTTAAGCAATTAGGGGTGGTCGGTAGAGCTCGCTAATTCCTTGGAGCATAGAAATTGGCCTCTATTATTATTCACTCGGGGGCTTCTAGCTAAGCACTTTAGGAGCAATCGATAAGGGCTTACTAATGCCTTAGGGCATAGGTATTGGCTTTTGCCATCATCCACTCGGAGGCTTCTGGCCGAGCACCTTAGGGGTGTCAACAGGACTTGCTGATACCTTGAGGTATAGGAATTAGCCTCTATCATCATCTACTTGGGGGTTTCTAGCCAAGCACCTTATAGACAATCAACAAGGCTCACTGAAGCCTTGGGGCATAGGAATTGGCCTTTACCATCATCTACTCAGGAGCTTCTGACTAAGTACCTTAGGGGTGATCAGCAGAGCTTGCTGATGCCTTGGCGTATACAAATTAGCCTCTGCCATCATCCACTCAGGGGCTTCTGGATGAGCACCTTAGGGGCGGTCAGTAAGGCTCACTGATGCCTTGGAGTGGTTAGAGCACATCATGTCAATTCATGTTTATTCTGGCTAGAGTCCTTGATCCAAGTGTATATTGCTCAGCCAATAAAGTTCCCATAGTGCTGGGTCATATGTGCTTGATCCAACCGTATTTTCCACCAATAATTCCTCCCATAATGCTCCTTAAATAGAGCCAAACATAGGTTGAATCCACCTCATATCAGACTTTGAATCATTATTTAATTAATTTTCAAACCACGTAGAGCTCATGACTATCTGATGGCCATCAAAACACCACATGTAACACTCATCACACCCCAGATCGTGCCAGTTTCAATGCATCACAACCCAAACCTGGTCAAATTGAATGATAGCCTTTTGATCTTACTTGGAAGGTTTTGTAGACCATTGGATTGAAAGGCCATGAACATGTTTTCTCCACTTGATCATGAAATGTTGACCCTTGGAATGATTTTGATGATAACAAAATATTGGAGCATGTATTTGATACTAACTCTTTTCAAGTTTTAAGAAGTTTTTGTAGGATGATTCAAATGCACAATCATCCTCCCTACAATTCTGAAATTATTGGAATATATCAAGTTTCTTTTGAAAAAGTTCCATGCAATGAAGAGCCCAAAGATAATTTGTTTATATATACATGTAAAAGGGCCAATTTTGTGTAATTCTTAAGTTTAAATTACTTAGATTAGGTTTAGAAGAAGTTTGAAAGTCTTCTGAAGTTGTTTGAAGAAGTTTGGAGGCTTTTGGACAAAGATCGCTCGAGCTGACTAAAAGAATAGAGCCGACTCATTATTCTGGCATGGTACAAGCTTTTTTGATACTCTACCAATCAAGTCGACTCGATGAAGTTAGAGCCGACTCATTCAGGTACCAAAATTACAGTTTTGAGAAACCAGACAACCAAGCCGACCTGATGAGTAACTGAGCCGACTCCTCCAGAGTGAGTAAATTTTAGTTATGGGAAAACTAGTCAGGCGAGCTGACACAACTGAGAAGAGCCAACTCGACCAAAGTTCAATTTTTGCATGTTTAAGAATCCAAGCTAACTCGACCCAACCAAGCTGACTCGAATTCCAGTTTCTAAAATGTAACAGCTAGCTCTAGAATGATGATTTTGAATCCAAAAAGTGCTCCAATGGCTAGATTTCGACTCCCAAGGCATTCCAACGGTCTTTTTCACTTGGGATCAGTTCAAGAGACTATAAATGATGGATTTGAATAAGTTTTAAAAGACTTTTATGAGGGCATTGAATATTCAAAGGAGTATTCAAGCTAGAGCTCAAGACTTCACCAAACTCCAATCAATTTCTTGAGTCATTTACTGAAAAAGTTTGAAAGCCTTAAAGAGCATTAAAGGAGCAATCAAGAAGGCTTCTCAAAGAGCTTCAACTATAACCATTCGATAAAGTTTGGTTTGTATTTAGTATTGCTTCATTTGTAACTTTGTTTTTGAATTGTTCCAAGTATAGCAAGGGCTATAACTTGGATATTGTTTAAGGTTTTTGGTGAGCCTTTAAAACTAAGTTTAGGTTGTTAGTGAGCCCTAGAAAACTAACATTATATTGGGTTCTTGGTGATCCTGGTGTAAAACCAAGATTGGATTTTGGTTTGTGAGCCTGGTGTAAAATAAACTGGCTGTATTCCATGGTGAATATAGTACAAATTCTAAGTGATATCTTAGATGGTGGATGTAGGAGCTGGATTGCTCTGAATCACTATAAATTATGATATTTGTGCTTACCTTTGATTGTGTTCATTTACTTGCTTCCGCATTTAATACCTAATTCATTACACTCACCACACTAAAATTTTGAAAAGGCACATATTTGTGAAAAAGTTTTCATACCCAATTCACCCCCTCTTGGGTAGGCCAACTGAGCAACAATTGGTATCAAAGCAGTATCTCTGTAACCCAACCACTTAGAGAAAAGATCTATAGCAAATCCCATGAGTACCTCTTTAGCCGAAAGCCAATCTATAAATAGACCTCCACTTTTCACAAGCTCTAATTATACATACTGGAAAGCATAAATAAAGATTTATATTCAGGCAGTAGATTTTCAGCTATGGAAAGTAATTTTAAAAGGACCTCACATACCCACTAAAAAGGTTGATGACATAGACATCCCAAAACCTGAAGAGGAATGGGATGAATATGACATGAAGATGGGCAAACTGAATGCCAAAGTAATGAATCTCTTAAATTGTTCTTTGGATGCCAACGAGTTTAACCAGATTTCTACTTGCATTTCTACAAAAAAAAATTGGGATGAACTTGAAGTTACCCATGAAGGAACCTCTCAAGTAAAGACATCAAAAATTAATATTCTTGTGCATAGTTATGAATTATTTAAAATGGAACTGAATGAAATAACATCTACCATGTTCTCAAGATGTATATATATTATTAACAGTCTAAAAAGTCTTGGCAGGATATACTCAAATGCAGACCTTGTGCAAAAAATTTTAAGATCACTACCAAACAAATAGGATCCAAAGGTCACTACGATTCAAGAGGCCAAGGACCTGAACACATTACCTTTGGATGAGCTTTTGGGTTCCTTGATCACACATGAACTTACAATGCAACACCGTAGTGAGAATGATATCAAAAAGAATAAATCAATAGCCTTCAAAGCTGCAGCTGAATTAAAGAAGCAAGAAGAAGAGATAGAAGAAGAAAGCCCCTCCTCTGATGAAGAACTTGAAGATGATGACATTACTCTAGTCATGAGGAGATTCAAAAGATTTATGGGAAAGAAAAAGTTAAGATATTGAAAGAAGAATCTTAAAAAGGGGGAACATAGTAAAGAAAAGGAGAAGGACAAATAAAGAGATAAGGAGCAACAACCGATATGCTAGAGTGAAGAAGCCAAGGCACTATCATTCTAAGTATCCCATATTGAAGAAAGGATACAAAAAGAATAAGAAGAAAGTGATGGTTGCTACATGGAGCAACAGCGACGAATCCATATCAAATGAAGAGGAAGAGACATCCAAAACAACAAATATATATTTAATGGGTCTCGAAGACGAGGTAATATCTCCTGAACCCAACGATGAATTTACATATGAAGAGTTAAATACTGCATTTTATGAGCTTTTGTCAGAATATAAAAAGGCTGGTTTAAAAATTAAAACTCTAAAAAATAATTATGATGCTTTGATAAAAGAAAAAAATAAGATTTCAGAAAAGAACATCTTACAAAAAGAATTAAGTTGTATTTCTGAAAAATGCAATGTTTTGCAAGATGAAAAGAATGAATGTCTTGAAAAGAACAAAAATTTACAAAATGAAATGAGTCGACTCAAGCCCTTAGTTGATAAATTAACTTTGAGTTCAAATAAGCTTGAGCTGATTTTGAAAAATCAAAGAGAAACAAATAATAGAACTGGGATTGCCTATATTTCAATGAATACAAATAAGTTTTTAGCTTCAAAAACTTATGTATTGAAGTTTTCAGCTCCAAAACCTTATGCTTCAAGAGTTTCAACATTTGCATCTTTTCAAAAATCTAAAGTTTTCTGTTATTCTTATAATGGGATTAGATACAAATCTTTTGGATGTAATTTGAAAAGGAAAAGTAAAAGTAAAGTGAAAAATATTTGGATTCCTAAAGGAACCACTCCTACTAACCTTCAAGGATCCAAGAAAGCTTGGGTACCTAAAAATATTACTTGATTATTTTGCGGGAATGTCTTGCAGCCCAGAATTCAAAGGAAAGATGGTATCTGGATAGCGGCTGCTCAAGATATATGATGGGTGACAAAGAATAATTCATCACCTTGAAAATGAAAGATGGAGGAATGGTTGCTTTTAGTGACAATGGTAAGGGGAAGATCATTGGCATTGGTAAGATAAGAATCACCCATTCCACTTTTATTGAAAATGTATTGCTATTAGACAAATTGAAGCATAATTTATTAAGTATAAGTTAATTGTATGATAAAGGCTTCAAGGTTGTCTTTGAATCTTTAATGTGTATAGTAACTAGCTCACTTGATTCTAGTACTAAGTTTCTTGGTCATAGACTTGAAAATATTTACATAGTAGACTTAAATGATCTAGTTATGTCGAGTAGTACAAGCCTAGTGGCAATGAATGCTAAAATCAAGGAATCTAGCTTACTCTAGCATAGAAGATTAGGTCATGCTAGCATGTATACTTTAGCCAAATTAATTTTCAAAGATTTAGTTAGAGGTTTACCTAAGTTTAAAGTTGATTTTGAACATGTTTGTGATGCATGCCAATTTGGTAAACAAATTAGGGGGAGTTTAAAATCGAAAAAAATTGTTTTAACTTCTAGACCTTTAGAGATACTACACATGAACTTATTTGGACCAACTAAAACCACAAGCCTAGGAGGTATGAAATATGGACTTGTGATAGTAGATGATTTTTCAATATTTACATGGATCTTGTTTATTGCACATAAAGATGAAGCTTTTAAAGTATTTCAAAAATTTTACAAGAAAATCTCAAATTAAAAAAATCTTTCAGTTGTTTCAATTAAAAGTGATCACGACACTGAATTTGAAAACCAATATTTTGAAGAGTATTGCACTGAACATGTCATTGATCACAAATTCTCAGCTCCTAGAACACCATAGCAAAATGATGTTGTGGAGAGAAAAAATAGAACATTGAAAGAGATGGCCCAAACTATGTTATGTAAAGGCAATCTTCCAAGATATTTTTGGGCAGAAGCTATGAACACTGCATGTTATATATTGAATTATATTTTGATAAGACCTATTCTAAAGAAAACCCCCTATAAATTTTGGAATGATAGAAAACCTAGTATTCATTATTTTCATGTTTTTGGTTGCAAATACTTTGTATTGAATAATGGAAAGGATAACCTTAGAAAATTTGATGAAGCAATATTTGTTGGTAATTCTACTTCTAGCAAAGTATATAGAGTATTCAATAAAAGAACATTAACTGTTGAAGAATCTATCCATGTTATATTTGATGAAACTAACCCCTCACCTTCAAAAAAAGAAGAGTGCATTCATTGATAATGATGCAGGTATAATTGATAAAGCTATGAAGGACATGAGCCTATAGGACAAACAAGCAGGAGAAAGAGATGAAATGGTAAGCAAAGATCATGATGATTTATCTAAAGAATGAAGGTATATAACATCACATCCTAAAGATTTATTATAGGTGATCCTTCACAAGGAGTTAGGACTAGGTCATCACTTAGAGATGTACATGATTACCTAGCATTTGTTTCACAAGTAGAACCAAATAGCATAGAAGAAACTAAAAATGACCCGAATTGGATGATGGCCATGCATGAAAAACTTAATCAATTTGAAAGAAATAATGTTTGAACCTTAGTAAATAGACCCTCTGATCATCCTGTTATAGGCACTGAATGGGTATGTAGAAATAAATTAGATGAAAAAGGCAATGTAATTAGAAATAAAGCTAGACTGGTTGCCAAAGGATATAATCAGGAAGAAGAATTAGATTTTGATGAAACCTATGTATTGTAGCAAGATTAGAAGCTATTAGATTATTACTTGCATTTTCTTGCTACATGAATTTTAAACTATTTCAAATGGATGTAAAAAGCATATTTTTAAATGATTTCATTTATGAAGAAGTTTTTGTATAACAACCACCAGGATTTCAGAACTATGCTTTTCCTAATCATGTTTTTAAACTTAATAAAGCTTTGTATGGTTTAAAACAAGCACCTAGAGTATGGTATGATAGACTGAGTAAATTCTTACTTGAAAATAATTTTATTAGAGGTAATGTAGACACCGCTCTATTCATTAAAATAAAAAAATTGATATGTTAGTTGTACAAATTTATGTAAATGATATAATTTTTGGTACAACTAATAAAAATTTGTGAGAGAATTTGCTGAGCTTATGCAGAGCGAATTTGAAATGAGTTTAATGGGTGAACTAACCCATTTCCTTAGACTCTAAATTAAGCAAACAAAGGAAGGAATATTTATCAATCAAGCTAAGTACATCAAGGAGATAATTAAGAAGTTTGGCATGGAGTCAGTCAAAGAAATTAGCACACCCATAAGCCCTACCTACAGACTTGACAAGGATGAAAATGAAAACAACGTTATCAAAAGCTTTATTGAGGTATGATTGGATCACTGTTGTGTTTAACTACTAGTAGACCTGATATCTTGTTTAGTGTTTATATATATAATATAATTCAATCTAATCCAAAAGAACTACATATACTTGCTCTTAAAAGAATCATAAAATATCTAAAAAGAACAAGTAATCTAGGTCGATAGTATTCTAAACAATCTTCATTGAATTTAATTAGTTTTTCTGATGCTGATTATGGTGAATGTAAAATTGATAGAAAAAGCATTAGTGGTACATGTCAATTTCTAGGATTAAACTTAATCTCATGGCACCGTAAGAAACAAAATTCTATGGCACTATCTACTGCTGAGGCAGAGTATGTGGCTGCAGGGAGTTGTTATGAACAAGTGATTTGGATTAAGCAACAACTAGAAGACTATGATATTATTCAAATTAAATTCCTATCAAATATGAACACAAGTACTATTAATTTGACAAAGAATTCTATTCAGCATTCTAGAACTAAATATATAAAAATTAGGCATCATTTCATTAGGGATCATGTACAAAATGGTAATATTGAACTTGAATTTATTCCAGCATAAAATCAATTAGCTGACATCTTTACTAAGCCACTTAATGAAGATAGATTTCAAATGATTAGAGGAGAATTAGGTCTGTGTGACTCATTTTAGGATTTTTGACCTAATTTATCAAAGAATTAAGGAAATTTATCTATAAAACCTCTATCACTAATTTAAGGTAGATAACCACTTTATCTAATGTATTTCTAGGGTTAGGAACCATTTTGCAGAACTTTTGAACCTTTTCCCTTGATCCTTGCTCAAGCTGACTCGAGCAGATAAGGTTCTGGCCAAACCGACTTGGCTATCGGGGTAATGTTTTTTTTAAAACTCATAGGCCCCAAACCTAGGGCACATTTCTTTCCTATTGAACCCTAGCCAAACAGCAAAAATACCATTTCAAACCCTTGGGACCACACCTTTTTCTCTCTCCCTTAGATCCTTGATCCATGGCTCCAAAGAAGGCATCCGCACGATGTGGAAAATGAAAGACCCCAAGCTCTAGCACAGTGGAAAGAAGAACCAAGGCTCGTCATGAGGAGCTGACTCGGAGAAATCAACCCATTTCCCCACCTAGACAGATTATTCTGATGGGAAATCTACCCGTAGCCTCCAGAAGAAAGGTAATCTTCAAATTTCTTGAGGAAGAAAACTTTCGGATTGGGGATTGGCTTGCATTTCAGGGTTGCAGTTCTTTAGTTCTTTGGATTTACCTACCTACCCCACTCTAGTTAGATCATTCTTCGAAAATCTAACCTTAGGAGCAGATCAGATCATATCTTCTATCAAGGGGAAGATATCATTGTAGATGAAGAAGTTTTGAGCAGGGTACTTCATCTTCCTACTACTGGAAAGTGCCATCTAGTTTTGAAGAATAAGCAGGCAGCCTTAAGAATAATTTTAGAAAGGAAAAATGTCAGTGGAATTGTTAATTTGCAAGCCAACCAACTATCTTTAGAGATGAGGCTAATTCACAACTTTATCAGTAGAATTTACTTGCCCAGAATAGGTCGATTTGACTAGGTAAGTGAAAGGGACATGGTATTTATGAGTTATTTGATTTAGGGAGAGCAGATCAACCTCCCATTTGTTATATTGTCTCAGATGAAAAATGCTGCCAGGAAAGCAAGAGCATGCCTTCCATATGGCATGGTGTTTACATTGATTTTCAGATATTATGGAGTGGACCTGATAGATGAGGATGCCAAACCAATGCTACATACAGATAGATACACTGACAAGTCTCTTCACCATATGGGTTACCACAAGATGAAGGTCAGCGGGTGAAGAAGACTTCAGGATAGAGGATAGTGCATCACTTTCTGGTGATGAGGAAGCTGAGCCTGATACTGTTGTCACTGCTACTAGTAGAGAGGATGAGTCAAATGGAGATGTGACATAGAGTCTGGTGATAGTGATGATTCTTCAAATGAGGAGGCTGAGGGACAGGCTGAGATGGATAGATAGATTGGCAGTCCGAGGACTCCACCAGGACCATCTACTGCACCTTTAGCACCTTCAGCACCTTCAACTTCGACTGGTACTTCCACTCAAACTACTGTTACATTTGACCAACTCACTCATTTCATAGAGAACCTAACTGGGACATTCATATCGATGTTTGGCAATCTTTGCCAGATGCTTGAGAGAGGCCTACAGGAGTTTCGCACTGAGATGAGAGAGCTTACACTGAGAGTGGAGATAGTGGAAATAAGTCAGAGGATGCAGGATGATCATTAGACAGATCTTAAAGAGCTGTGCTCTGACTTCAGCAGGCTTCGTGGAGCAGCAAATTCCTTTGCTACTCGGTAGGCTACAGCATTGCATGATATACAGCAAGGAGACAGAGGATGGGGACGGAGCTCAGAATAGTTCTACTTCTGGTCACTGGAGTACGACCTGGATCTAGAGCTTCTACTTCTAGACAGCCTCCTACACATGCTAGACAGCCACCTCCTCATGCCAGACCATCTGGATCACCAACCTCCACCTCCTGATCATGATGATCATGACTTTCTTCAGACTAATGTGCAGAGAGAATAGACTGAGACTACTCCCACTATATCTAGACCTAGAGCTAAACCAAAAGCCAAATCTAATGTACCAAGAGCTCCTACTAGGACTAGATTTAGAGATCTTAGACCTAAACCTATAAAAACTATAGTTTCATCTTCTATTTTAGAAATAGGCTCTTCTTCTAGTGAGGAAGAAGAAGATTAGGTCTTGCTAGATCTTACTTTTGTTGGCTATATTAGCCTACCTTCTGTATCAAAACTCGCTTTTATATATATGTGTATATGTGTGTTTACTTTGTTTGAATGTTATTGGAATTCCTTCTACTCTATAATTCTTTTAGTAAGGGGGAGCAAATTTTACCTCTTTTGTGATGTATATAAGCTTGGACTCAACAAATCATATCAAACAATTTATATTAAAAAAAGAGGAAATGTTAACAAGAATATGAAGAAAATAAAGGGAAGGTGAAATTATCTCAAAATATCTTAATATTCTTGTAGTATTTCAAAAATCATTGATTCGTATAAAGAATGATTAAAAAATATTTTTGTTGATGACAAAAAAGGGAGTAGTAATAATAATGTGCATGGAAAATACAACTTCATGGAAAACATTTTATGGGAGTAGTAAGTTATTTGGGCATGGAAAATATTTTATGTAATGTAAATAGAAAACATTTTGCATGAAAACTTGTAAGAAAATGAAATTGGGCAAGAAGTTATTTATGCATGGAAATTAATGAAACTTAGTTCTGATACATTTTGATACTGAATTAATGGAAATAAGCTCTGATACATTTTGATACTTAATTGGCTCTGATAAATTCTAAAGCAAAGAAAGTTTTGATGATAAATATTTGCTCTGATACATTTTGACAAAATTAGCTCTGATACTTTTTGGATACTTAGTGATACATTCTGATACATTCTTGATATATAGCTGATACATGTTGATACTTACCGACACAACTCAATTAAACTATATACAAGTCACTTTGATACTTCTAAGTATTCATATATACATAATTATAAAAATTTTTTCTATGCCCAGTATTTTGTCATCATCAAAAGGGAGAGATTGTTGACCCCTGAAATGATTTTGATGATAACAAAATATCGGAGCATGTATTTGATACTAACTTTTTTCAAGTATTTAAGAAGTTTTTGTAGGATGATTCAAATGCATAATCATTCTCCCTATAATTCTGAAATTATTGTAATATATCAAGTTTCTTTTGAAAAAGTTCCATGCATTGAAGAGCCCAAAGATAATTTGTTTAATATTCATATAAAAAGGGTCAATTCTGTATAATTTTTAAGTTTAAATTACTTAGATTAGGTTTAGAAGAAGTTTGAAAGTCTTTTGAAGTTGTTTGAAGAAGTTTGGAGGCTTTTGGACAAAGATCACTCGATCTGACTCAAAGAATAGAGCCAACTCATTGTTCTAGCATGGTACAAGCTTTTTTGATACTCTACCAATCGAGCCGACTTGATAAAGTTAGAGTCGACTCATCCAGAGTACCAAAATTATAGTTTTGAGAAACCAGACAACCGAGCTGACCCAATGAGCAACCGAGCCGACTCCCACAGAGTGAGTGAATTTCAGAGCTGATTCGACCAGAGTTTAGTTTCTGTATGTCTGAGAATCCGAGCCGACTCGACCCAACCGAGCCAACTCGAGTCCCAATTTCTAAAGTATAATGGCTAGTTCCAAAATGACGATTTTGAATCCAAAAAGTGCTCCAATGGCTAGATTTCGACTCCCAAGGCATTCTAACTGTCTTTTTCACTTGGGATCAGTGCAAGAGACTATAAATGATGGATTTGAATAAGTTTTGAAAGAATTTTATGAGGGCATTGAATATTCAAAGGAGCATTCAAGCTAAAGCAGAAGACTTCATCAAACTTCAATCAATTTCTTGAGTCATTTACAAAAGAAGTTTGGAAGCCTTAAAGAGTATTAAAGGAGCAATCAAGAAGGCTTCTCAAAGAGCTTCAATTGTAACCATTCGACAAAGTTTGGTTTGTCTTTAGTGTTGCTTCATTTGTAACTTTGTTTTTGAATTGTTCCAAGTACAGTAGGGGCTGTAGCTTGGGTATTGTTTAAGATTTTTGGTGAGTCTTTAAAATCAAATTTGGGTTGTTAGTGAGCCTGGAAAAACTAATGTTGTATTGGGTTCTTGGTGATTTCGATGTAAAACCAAGATTGGGTTTTGGATTGTAAGTCCGATGTAAAACAAATCGATTGTATTTCATGGTAAATATAGTGAAAATCTCAAGTTGTATCTTGGGAAGTGGACATAGGAGCTGGGTTGCTCCGAACCACTATAAATTATGATGTTTGTACTTGCCTTTGATTGTGTTCATTTACTTGCATTCATATTTAATACCTAATTCACTACACTCACCATACTAAGATTTTGAAAGGGCACATATATGTGAAAAAGTTTTCATACCCAATTCACCTCCCCTTGGGTAGGCCAACTGGGCAACATGCAAACTCCACCAGCCACATTTATTCTACACATCAAAATAATAGGGCACATTGAATGTTCAATACACTCTTGTAGACCGGCAGACCACTTAAACCAAAGTTATTAAACCCAGCTTGGAAATTGACCCAGACAAGACACCGGGTCCCTAGGTTAGTGGTTCAACCATTGGGTTAATGGTTGAACTGGCGGGTCAACGCACAAAATAAAAATAACTTAAGATTCATTGACCTGTTTATATCTAGTAATATAAAAATGGTCCTAATAATATATATTTCAATATTACAAATATCAAAATACAAATGAAATATAACTATAATCTTATAAATACAAATAATTAGATTAAAATATTCATGAATATAAAGTTTTAATGACATAAAGTTATAAACTAATAATAACAAGTAATTTAAACTTTAAAACATAACCTTCCACATCTACTAGCAAAATGAAAAATTTTAACAAACAAAAACACTATTTCATATCCAAGTCCAATAATCAAAATCAATGTTTATTAAAAAAAGTTGAAGTGACAAGCAAGTACACAACATAAACATTCTAACTTATGGGCTAAAATTTATGTCAATATTTGGAAAAATATCTCCTTGAGTTGCAATATTTCCATCTCTTCCATCTTCCCTCCCATTGAAATCATTTTCATCATTTTCACCATTATCACCTTCTAAATCTTTGATCTTCATTACATCTACAAAGCTAAAAAGATAAATCAAGTCTCTTAAAAGTAAAATAATATTTTATTCATAAATTATGTAACAAAATAAGTTCTCATGATCATTATCATTTTCTTGAATAGAATATGATGCCAATTCATGATGAAAAGTTTTCAATTCCTCTTAGTCAACTATGATGGCTCATCAACTAATACCTATGCATTATTGTCACCAAATAATTCAAAGTCAAGAAAGAAGGGTACTCTAATTAGATTTAAGTTTTGTTAGTAAACAAGTTATCAACAATAGACTCTCTATCCTAGGGTTAAACTATGTCTAGATAGCTTCTAACTACCAAGGCCTTCTTAGAGCCTTCCAAGTTAAAGACTAACTAACCTACTAGCCAGGTAAGGATAAGGTCAGTGGGGGTCCCCCCATCACTTTTCTTAGATACCAAATAAATTGGCTAAGTTAGTCAATGGAATCAATTAAAAATCACCTTTCTTTAGGACTATATGATCCTTGAACCCCTTTCCTAGATACCAGCTGACTAGCTAACCTTGACTCGGTCTAACTCTTTTAGAAGCCTTGTCCTAGTGAGCTCGAATGTCCTAGGGCCAATGTCTAATTGATTTTAGATTAAAAGTTTAGGTTATGCAGTATCAAGGGTGATGGTTTATGGGCCAAGAAAGCATAATCAACTCCCCACCTTATATTGTTTAGGGGTTATGCCCTTAAGATATTTTATGAAAATGCAATGCAAATCAAACAAGGTATCCAAAAAAGTTAAAAAGTTTTTAAGGTTTATTATTTATTTTTCTAAATTAATTAAGTGTTATGGAAAGGTGTCTTTTATTTCTTTTAGGTTATTTAAGGTAGTTTGATTAAAAAGAAAAGTTAATTAGGTTGGGAGTTAACTTGTGAAAAGAATAAAAGTGAGTTTTTTTATATGCTAACAAGAATGGAAGAAAATCCCAAAAAGTAAAACAATTAAAATAAAGAGGGTAATAAGACTAAAGAGAGTAATAACTGGAATAAAAAAAAATTATTTTTACTTTTTTTTGCAAAATATTTATGCCTGGATCTCCGGCAACAGCATCAAAATTTAATCGCTATCATGGACAGTTAAAAATAAAAATCAATTTACTACTATAGCTAGGATAAGTAGGGATCATATTCTTAGGAATTAAGGGCAATTATTTCATGAAGAAAGTAAAGAAAGAAATAAATATTTAGATTTTTGAAAGGTAGATGATGGTTTGATTAAAGCTAATCAATTTAAATTAAATATGAGATCGAGGGATTTATATGATAAAAAGACATCTTCAGCTTTCTAGATAATCATAAACATAAATCATGTATTTGTTCTAATCTAAATAATCAAAGTCCATTTATTTTGGAATCTTTCAAACTAATGTCTAGCATATGCTATCTTATCGAGTACAAACCATATTCTGTCAAGATCATGGCATGTCCCATAAGTATAGGCTATCCAATGACTTAGTTGAAAAGATCCTAATAAAATATGTAAATAAAAATTTTAGAATTAATTATCTATATTGAGCATGGACCATTTCATGTCAGGATCATGATCCATCTCACCTATAGGTAATTAGTTTAGGAAATCAAACAAAAAAGAATTAAATAGGAATTGAAAGTATTTATTCAATTGCATAGAAGAGAAAATAATTAAAAAATTAATGAAAGAATACCTATACTTCCCTACAAACTATACCTCTGTCATGCATGGCTCCTAGATATGTCTTCTTGGAGAGAAAATAATTAAAATTAATGAAAGAATACCTAAACTTCCCTACAAACTATACCTCAGTCATGCATGGCTCCTAGATATGTCTTCTTGGAGATTTGAGGCTTTGTCACAGCACTTGTCTCCAAAAGAATCTCTTTTCTTTCTCCTTTCCTTCTCTTTCAAAAACCTAAAACTAAATTATAAAAGAAAATATAGTTCTATTGTAGGAACTGATGCCTCAAATATTGCTTGGCATCCTCCTTTTATAGAGCTCATTAAGAGGTTTCTCCTGGTCAAATTCAAAGTCAATCTAAGTTAGAATCGACTATATATCACAAAAAAATACTCTCGGCCATCTATTTTACATCGTAGGCCTCAAATCATGTTGAAAATCATGCAAGATCTACTATCATATTCCTTTTCATGGTTGGCATCAATAGGGACCATTCGATTTGTCTCTTGATGGATTTCTAGCCATTGATCAGCAACTTAGTTTCCTTCTCCCATTCGAACCAGCTTCTTAGTCTAAATCTCATATGCTGAGACTTCCTTCTTCATTTTGAAGACCTTAATTGACCGGCTTCAATTCCTTCTCCCGGCCGACGACGAGTGGCTTGGAATAGTGAGGTGGTGACTCTAGATTAGGCCGACGATAGTCGCTAAACAAGGAAGAGAAAGGTGACCATGGCTAGTTACAGTGACTCTTAGACCAAGAAGATGGCTATGGCGTGATGAAGATGGGACATAATAATTAGTAGAGATCTAGCAGCTTGGAACGAGGACTTGGGAGGAGAAGTGATGGGCTATGGATGGCCAATGACTCGGGAAAGGCGGCGACCAGTAGTGGCGTTTGTAGGTGGCGATCAAGAAGAATGTCTATTATGAGGAAAAGGGAGGCATCAGGTTGTGGGCAGAGCAGGGAGGAATGGCGGCTACTCCAGGCAATGATAGATGCTGAATAGTGGCAATTATGGTGGCATCATGGAAGGAAGGAGCTTTGAACAGGGAGGATGACTGGCAACGATGGGGGAGGCATGATGGGTGTGCCGGTGTCTCGGCGGCTTGGAGGAAGCTTCTCCGGCCATAAGGAGGCTCTCAGTGGCGAGGGGGAAGTATCTGAAGTGAGCAAGAGAAGGATGGTCCACGAACAAGGGTCGTGGACCATCAACAATAGCTGCCATGGATCGATTCTCTTTTTTGTAAACCAAGTAGTCAGTCCATGATGGACCAGCTACCTTAAAATTCATACAAGATTTGATTAAATTGATTTTTGTTTAATTTTGGATCCATTTGAACTCCAATTTGAGTACCGTTTATACCATTAGAATCCAAAAATCGAGTTCTTTCTATGGACTCCTTTTCTACAAAACACTAATAAAAGTATTAATTTTTAAAAAATATAGATCAATTAATATTTTATTTAATCCTTAAATTAGGGTATTTAATAGACTTATCACCCTATATACTTATTCCTCATATTTTCTATGCCCTGTACTAAAAGGATTGTAATATTTACCTATTACTTTCTTTACCTATTTCTTTTGCTTTTTTCTTTTTATTACCAACAGTTTGAATATTTTGTATCATTTGATAGTGAATATCTACTATCACCTAATGACATGACTCTTTTTTTCCTTTTACTCCTGCAAGATGTTGTTTGAAATAATTGATCCCACCATTTGCAAAAGCTTTTCCATAATACATGCAAGCTAACTTTATCTTTTTAATATTATCATTAAGTTTAGGAGCTTCTCTACAATGATTCCATGCAGGATCACTTTTTCTATAATTTCACTTGTTTGAGTAGATAAAGTATTATTTGAGTCACTCATGAACGGCATATTCCCTTGAGAGGCCATTTTGATAATCTATAAAATGATAAAATATAAAGTACAAGATACAAATAATAAACAAATAAACTTAGTACAATACAAATTATAAATACAGGCCTAACAAATAATAATAATTCTTTAATAATGTATCAGTAAACTACCTTGTTCAAGTGTATGATTTCTTTTGCATACAACAAATATGCTATGAACAATTAAAATAGATTTACAGGCCTTTATGTCACAAGGTATATTTTATGAAATGATGCTAGAGAGAGAATTCTCCAATTAAAGTCATTTGTGAAAATGCCACCACAAACAACCCTTCTTCATGTATCAAAGTGATGCAGAATTGGTAATACAATCTACTCCCCACCGAGGTTTTAACTTTATTGATGGTGCTGGATCTGCCCAAGCACCGGAGTGAGCTGGAGATTGGATGCTGGTGGCTATCCCTACAAAAGAAGTCCTAACCAGAGGTAGCTGTAGTGAAGGCCCTCTGATGCTCATATCAATATCTCAGACTATAGAGTAAAAAATAGGATGGAGTAATGAGAGAGTATGTGTATCTCTACAATATTTGTAGAGAACCCTCTTTTATACTCAAGCTTTAAGGGTAATCCTAGAATATCTTGATATAGTGGCAAGTAGGCAGGAAGTGACTGGATTTCAACCCTTATTAGGATTTCTGGAAGGAATCATCCTTCTCTATTTAGAATTTCCTTCTTCTATTAATGGAAGATTTTGTCTTATATGCCTTCCAACTATTTTGCCTTAATGGATCAAAGAGTTATGGCCCAAAAGAGGGGCCATGCTTCTTTAATGGTTGAAATCTGTACTTGATTATGATATTTGATTATTTGTTCGCTATGGGAGACATTACGGTGAATGTCGATAGGTTTTTCCTTCGATTATTTGGTGGGACATCTTTGTGGAGCATTACTGGCTGGGCTTTCATTTTAAATGTTGAGGGTCGGTAGACCTAAGATTCCTTCAAGATTAAGGATTCACAGAATATAAGGTTAAGAGAGGTCAGGTGATAATTATGCTGAAGGAATATGAATGAATTTAGCCTTTCCTACATATTGTATTATGGGAGGAGGCTTTTATCTTTATTAGGGAGTATGCACAATGGTAAATCTTTCTTTCATTTATTCTGATAAGGTATCAATTGAAGTTTTGATCAGGCCAAAGGTCTATAAAATAGTGATTTAAATGGACAAAGGTTGAGCCTGATAGGGGTCAAAAGATTAAAGGTTCAGGTAACAGGGATCAGGGAGGCTGAAGGGACTTCAGTACGATGGTTGGTAGGATCGAAAGTTCTAAAATATTGGTCCAGGCTTCTGCTCTTAGAAAGTAGGGCTAAATTATTGATGAGTCACCTTAGAAAAATATTCCAAGATGAATTTTATCCTATTGGATGATTCAATAGCAAAAACTTACACTATTCCAGTTGTGCAGGTTCAATTATCTCTGGATCATTTAGATGATCATCCTACATATATATACATCTAATATACCATACGCCCCATATCGGAAGTAGAAATAACCAAAGGGTGCCTAGTATAGTTCCCCCTTATTTTGAAATTGATTTGGTCAATCCATTCCAAAATAGATCCCGAGTATAGTTCCTACTTATTCCAAAATAGATTCGATTAGTAATGATTGTTCAGGGTAGTCTAAAATGGTAGATAATGGACTTCTAGATAAAGTCCTTTACTTTGGCTTTGCTGATTTTAGCAAGTAGTTCAGCCTCTATCCACTTAATAAAATAATCAATTGCCACAAGGAAAAACTTCTGCCCTTTAGTGGTTAGGGAAAAATGTTCCAATAAATCCATGCCCCATTGAGCTCAAGGTTACCTAGTCTCTCATCCATCTGGTCAAACCTTGTATTAAACTACCTAAGTTGCTTAGTTATCGATCTCATCCAAGCCTCCATGTTAGGATCCATGGGTGGATTGGGTTGGGTTTGAGTATGCTGGTATGGCATCCCTGATCTAGTGGCCATGCAATGCACACACACAAAATCAAACTAAGGTCTCCTAGACCTATAGCTCAAGTAGAATAGGTCAGCTCAATTTACAACCAATTCAGCAATTACCCTGTCCATTGGCCAAGTAAGAAGTGGGGTCATGGGAGATTCCCTCTTCTCTCGCAGGGTCCTAATTGAAAACCACGAGTCCGCTTAGGGCATTTTCCTCTGGACCTCTAGCCTTAGACACTAGGTTCAAGAGAAAACCGAAGGATTGGGTGCACTAGCTTCCACACAATACTTGGAACCCGACCTAGTTGGTGTCCCTAAGCTGCTTTAGGTTTCTAATTAATTTTAATTAGGATTAAGCTCGATGCAAAGGTGGCTGTTGTGGGCCCAGGACAGGTGATGAAATACTGTCCTAATCTGAGATAGTAGAAGTGCCCTTATGATTAAGTTAACAATGTATGCACACAAAGATGAAACCCTAATATGCAATAAAACTAAACAATAAATAACAAAAAATATTTTTTTTTCTCAAGATTAAATTTCAGATCTAATTAATTTTTAAATTTAATCTTGTTACGGCCGTAATGATGACGTGGCCGGGCTCAGATTCTGTCAGGTATGATCGAGCCACGTGGAGGTTTCTTCGGCCGAGTCAGCATCGGCTCCCACGCTACCGAAGCCGAGCTCGGCCCTTGCCCCCCCAGGCTACCTCGCCAGGTGATATCCCGAGACGTTACTGCCCTCGCCGAAGTCGAGTTCGGTACAGGGCTCCTCCTGCCACCTCGCCAAGTGTCCACCCAGGAGGGGTCCACCTCGGTCGAGGTCGGTTGCTCCTTCGCTCCTTCGCCAGGTGGCCCCCGGAGACGGGTCCACCTCAATCGAAGCCGAGCGCCCTCCTGCCACCTCGCCAGGTGTCCACCCAGGAGTGGTCCACCTCGGCCGAGGTCAGCTGTTCCTTCGCTCCTGCGCCAGGCGGCCCCCGGAGACGGGTCCACCTCGACCGAAGCCGAGCGACCTCCTGCCACCTCGCCAGGTGTCCACCCAGGAGGGGTCCACCTCGACCGAGGTCGGCTGCTCCTTCGCTCCTTCGCCAGGTGGCCCCCGGAGACGGGTCCACCTCAATCGAAGCCGAGCGCCCTCCTGCCACCTCGCCAGGTGTCCACCCAGGAGGGGTCCACCTCGGCCGAGGTCGGCTGTTCCTTCGCTCCTGCGCCAGGTGGCCCCCGGAGACGGGTCCACCTCGGCCGAGGCCGAGCGTCCTCCTGCCACCTCGCCAGGTGTCCACCCAGGAGGGGTCCACCCCGGCCGAGGTCGGCTGCTCCCTCGCCAGGTGGCTCCCGGAGACAGGTCCACCTCGGTCGAGGCCGAACGCCCTCCTGCCACCTCGCCAGGTGTCCACCCAGGAGGGGTCCACCTCGGCCGAGACCGGGCACCCTTCTGCCACCTCGCTAGGTGTCCGCCTGGGAAGGGTCCACCTCGGCCGAGGTCAGGCCGCCCGTATAGAGAAGGTCCCAAAGAGCGGAGGCACAGGTTTCGAGGTTGGCCCTTGAGCCATGCGCACCACAGACGGTGCCCCGTACAAATGGCGGCGGCACCCGAAACACCACTTATGTCAGCCCGACAGGTCCTGCAGTCGAGAGGCGCGGTCCTGACAAAACAGGGCCCGTCAATGGACAGCGCCAGCACTTAGGAGGGAGAGCGCCCTTACTGGGCCCGAGGTCTGACCGACCGCCCTGCCGGCGCCACCCCCCTTCTGTCTTTACCCTTTCCCCGCTGGGCTCGGCGAACGAGGTCAGAAAGCCGCCTGGCCCTCAACACCAAAAGGGGAAAGAGAAAAGGATGGAGAGGGGAGCCTCCCAAGAGCGGAAGACAGGCAGGCAGCGGGAGGAGATAAAAGGAAGGAGATTGGAGGTGACCAGGTAAGCTGGGACAAGTAAGAAACAGTGGCCAAAAGCCCCGCTCCGAGAGTAAGAACGAGGGTCCCGAGAGGGGATCGCTTGGCATGAGCTCGGCAAGGAGGCCCGGCTGGGTTTCTGGTCCCTACAGCACCTTTCTTGCTAGTAAATTCTCTGAGTCTGGGACTCCTTCGGGGGCCCGTCTCGGAGAATATGTTCCTTCTCGCCGTCCACTAACTTGATCATCAGAGCTCCCTCACTGGGATCCCCGGCCAGGGTCTTCTGACCTTCTCTTGTAGGTTCGCTCTAGCCAGGAGGCCCCAGGAGCAAGGCGGTCTAGTAAGATCGGCAGATCCGAAGCACGAGCACGGCGGCGAGATTGGCAACAGATTGGCGTGCCAGGTATGGGGGCAGGACAACATCCCCTAGCGGGAGCCAGCTTTCTGCAAGTACCGCGCTCTCCGGCAATGGTGGTCACTCGTGGGCGCGAGGCATCCACCAGCCGTGTGGGAGAGGTCCCCTCCCCTCAAGGGGCCCACAGCCCGGAGAGGGAGCTCCCAGCTCCCCCTCCTCTTCCATTACCACCGACCTCGACAGACGGGCCCCTCGCAGCCGTCATCCAGTAGCTGCAGACCTTGATCTCGGCGGTCCGGCAGCTTCAACATCAGCAGCGATCCCTGGCCACGCAGCCGCAGCCGGGGACCACCGTGGCTCGAGCCGCGGGGCCGCGTGGGAGCCTGCGCTCCATTCAGGGCAGGCCATCCCACCCGAGGGCGGTCTCCAACCCCCGCGGGAGCCACCAAGCTCCCGCAAAAAGAAACTACTCCGGTTCGGCGGATCACGAGAGTCGATCCCCGGCCGATGAAGCCGTGACGGTGCATCGCAGCAAGAGGTGCCGAGGTGTGACTTCGCACCGAGACCGATCGGCGCCCCCTTCGCCAGCGGCCTCGGTGGAAGATTCCACTGACGAGGCCGTCAGGTGTCAGGCCGAAAGGCGCCTGGAGGAGCACGAGCACAAGTTAGCGGAGTTCGCCCGCTGATTTGCCGACCTGCAGAACTCGTCGGTGGACCCGGCGGGCTACGACTCCCGTCCTCCCTTCTCTGAAGAAATCCAGGCGGAACCGATCCCAAGCCGGTTCCGCATGCCGCAGGTGGATCCCTACGACGGGACCACCGACCCTCTGGACCATCTGGAGAGCTACAAGGCTCTCATGAGAGTCCAGGGGGCCACTGACGCCCTTTTGTGCATCGCCTTCCCAGCTACCCTCCGGAAGGCCGCCCGAGTCTGGTTCACCCGCCTCGAGCCCGGATCTATTTGCTCCTTTCACCAGCCGGAAGGAAAGTTTGTGACACATTTCGACGCTTGTCGAAAGGTGCCGAGAGAGGTGGATAGCCTCTTCTCCATCCGCCAGCAGGACCAGGAGCTGCTACGGGACTACATAACCCGGTTCAAGACCGCAGCCCTGGAAATCTACAGCCTGGATGAGCCCGTCGCCATGCTGGCTTTGAAGCGCGAGCTCAAGACGTCCCGCCTAACCTACTCCATGGACAAAAAGCCTCCCAGGACGTACTCCGAGTTTCTCCTCCGCACCCACAAGTACATCCGAGCGGAGGAGGCCGACCGCACCCGCCGAGAGCTGGACGGGAAGACTCCGAAGAGGCCATCCCCGAGGGATCTTCCAGGAGCTCGGAAGCCCGGGCCACCTGCCGACCCTCGCCCGAATCCAAGGCCGAAGGGCGAGGCCATTCCGGAGCGGAGGTTCACCCCTCTCCTCGCACCTCGGACAAAGATCCTCATGGAAATTGAGGGCGAGCATTACCTCTACCGACCTCCTCCTCAGAACCCGAGGGGCATCCGGGACAAATCGAAGTACTGCCAGTTCCACCGCGAGCACGGTCATGACACGGAGGAGTGTCGCAACCTGAAGCGAGAGATCGAGGAGCTGATCAAGAGGGGCTACCTCAAGAAGTTCGTCAGG
The DNA here is from genome assembly GCA_021397845.1 of Areca catechu. Taxonomy (NCBI): domain Eukaryota; kingdom Viridiplantae; phylum Streptophyta; class Magnoliopsida; order Arecales; family Arecaceae; genus Areca; species Areca catechu. Next base: position 127,769,159 of record CM038049.1, read on the forward strand.
AACGAGGTCCCCCCGGAGGGGCTGCCGCTCGTGGCCTTACCACCAGTCCATGTAATCGATAACCGCCCGACGGAGAAGCCCGTGGGCATGATCTCACTTGGGGTCGGGCGAGCGGCGAAGAGAGCCCCGGAAGTCGGGAACCCGGAGAATGTAATCCCTCCTGAGGAGGGGAAGGATAATGAGAATGTAAACAACGATGCCATGGTGGTCGAGATGACCATCGCAAAGCATCCTGTACATCGAATTATGGTGGATAGTGGAAGCTCGGCTGACATGCTTTTTTACGATGCTTTCTCTCGGATGAATCTGTCCCACGATCAGCTGAGACCGGTGCATGCCCCCTAGTAGGTTTTACCGGGGACTCCATGGGGGTCGAAGGGGAGATCACTCGCCCGGTCACCGCCGGATCCCCACCTCGGCAGACGACCGTCCTGATGACGTTTACCGTCGTCAGGCTCCCTTCGCCTTACAACGCCATTCTCGGACGTCCCAGGCTCAACCAACTGGATGCCACGATTTCCACGAAGAGGCTGTTGGTGCAGTTCCCCACGCCTTCCGGGCTCGGGGTGATGAAGGGGACGACCCAGCCGGTCCCGCATTGCCTCCAGACGGTCCCGGGCACCCGGGGCGCGGAGCTCGGCCCCGATGTTGACGACCTCGACCTAAGGGAGAAGGAACCCAGGGGGAGCCCGTAGAACGCCTGTTGACTTATCCCCTTGATTCGGATCCGCTGAAGACGGTGCAGGTCGGGGCGCAACTCCCAGAAGAAGAACGGGCCTGCCTGCTGGAGTTCCTCCGTGCGAACGCGGACGTGTTCGCCTGGTCGACGGCCGACATGCCGGGCATTCCGCACGAGGTCATCATGCACAGGCTAAACGTGGATCCGAGCTACCGCCCGGTCCGCCAGAAGAAGAGGAGCTTCGCCATGGAGAGACAGAAGGCCATCAACGAGGAGGTGGAGAAACTCCTCGCCGCCGGCTTTGTGCGGGAAGTCCAGTATCCCAGTTGGCTAGCGAACGTGGTCTTGGTAAGAAAGAGCAGTGGTAAGTGGAGGATCCGTGTGGACTACACTGACCTCAACCGAGCCTGCCCAAAGGACAGCTTCCCTCTTTCAAAGATCGACCAGCTGGTCGATACCACCTCGGGACATCGCCTCCTGTCATTCATGGATGCCTTCTCTAGATACAACCAGATCCAAATGAGCCCGGAGGACGAGGAGCACACCGCCTTCATCACCGACTGCGGAAATTTTTGCTACAGGATGATGCCATTTGGCCTCAAGAACGCTAGGGCCACGTACCAACGTCTGGTCAACAGGATCTTCAAGGACCAGATCGGCCGCAACATGCAGGTGTACGTGGACGATATGCTGGTGATGAGCAAACCCGATGCGGACCACGTAGCTTACCTGGCGGAGACGTTCGGCAACCTCCGATGTCATCAGATGAAGCTGAACCCTGCGAAGTGCGCCTTCGGCATCTCCGCCGGGAAGTTCCTAGGATTCATGGTGACCCAAAGGAGAATTGAAGCCAACCCGGAGAAGGTCCAGGCCATCCTGGACATGGAGCAGCCCACCTCCAAGAAGCAAGTGCAGCAACTCACCGGCCGGATTGCGGCCCTCAACCGCTTTATCTCCAGGTCGGCAGATCGCTGCCGTCCCTTTTTCAAGGTGCTGAGAAAGATGAACGACTTTGCCTGGACCAAGGAATGCCAGGAGGCCTTTGAAGAGCTGAAGAAGATACTCGCATCGCCACCGCTGCTTTCCTGGCCCGAGGAGGGGGAGGAACTCGTCCTCTACCTGGCGGTCACCCCGAAAGCCGTCAGTTCGGTCCTGGTTCGAATCGACGACCAAGGAGTCCAGCGGCCGATGTACTATACCAGCAAACTCCTCCGCGATGTGGAGCTCAGGTATTCTCGACCCGAGAAGCTCGTTTTTGCGCTAATAGTATATGCTCAGCGTCTCAGGCCCTATTTCCAAGTGCATCCCATTGCTGTCCTGACGGATCAACCGCTGAAAGCAGTGCTCAGCCGACCCGACACCTCGGGGCGATTGGCGAAGTGGGCACTGAAGCTCAGCGAATTCGACATCCCGTACAGGCCCAGGTCGGCCATGAAAGCTCAGGTGCTGGCCGACTTCTTGGTCGAATGCACGGGTCTGGGCAAGGAGCCCGAGGAGGACCCCCTACACCCGCAGCTGGAAGCGGGCACCGAGGGGCCCGGAGAGGATGCATGGATCCTCCACGTAGATGGAGCCTCGAACTCTGGCGGGAGTGGGGCCGGACTCATTCTTGCCAACGGTGACGGGGTCATCGCCGAATGCGCGCTCCTTTTCCAGTTCGCCGCGACAAATAATCAGGCAGAGCACGAGGCACTCCTCGCTGGGCTGAGGGTCTCCCACGAGCTGGGCGTGACTAACCTTAAGGCCTTCACCGACTCCCAGCTCGTGGCAGGACAGGTCTCCGGGGAGTATGCTGCGCACAACCCCCAAATGGCGAAATACCTGGAGCTCGTCAGGGCGAGCACGGACACAATGCTGGGTCGCGCTCACGTGGAGCACCTTAAGGCCCCAAGCTATGAGACCCCAGTGGGGGTCCATCAGGTCGATCGTGAGCCCAGCTGGATGGACAAGTACGTCAAATACATAACCAGCGGTACCTTGCCAGAGGACCGCGAGGCGGCCCACCTCATCAGAAAGAAGGCCGTGCGGTTCGTCCTGATGGATGGGCAATTGTATCGAAGATCCTACTCCTACCCCCTCCTCAAATGCGTAGGACCCGCAGAAGCCAGACTCGTGCTCCAGGAGATTCACGAGGGCGTCTGTGGGAACCACGTGGGGGGCAGAGCATTGGCCTACAAAGCCCTTCATCAGGGCTACTTTTGGGAGACGATGAAGGAAGACGCCGCTGATTTCGTGAAGAGGTGCGATCGGTGCCAGCGTCACGCCACGGTGCAACGGCAGCCCTCCAACCCAATCTCCCAGCTTTCAGCTCCGTGGCCATTCGCCCAATGGGGGATGGACCTTCTGGGCCCATTCCCGCCGGCATCTGGACAGCGGAAGTTCTTGATCGTGGCCATCGACTACTTCACGAAGTGGGTCGAGGCCGAACCCTTGGCACGGATCACCGAGGCAAACGTCTCCAAGTTCTTCTGGAAGTCAATCGTTTGCCACTTCGGCCTCCCCCATACCGTGGTTACTGATAACGGGCACCAATTCGACTGCCGGGAGTTTGAAGAATTTTGCGGTGACCTCAGCATCAGGCATCGCTTCACCTCGGTGGTGCATCCCCAGACCAATTGAGAGGCCGAAGTCACGAACAGGACCATTTTGCAGGGCCTCCGCACGCGGCTGGACCAGGCCAAAGGCAGATGGGCCGAGGAGCTCCCCAGCATCCTTTGGGCATACCATACCACCCCGAGGACGGCGACCGACGAGACCCCGTTCAACCTCATCTTCGGAGCCGAAGCGGTCATCCCGATCGAGCTCAGCCTGCCCACACTGCGTGTGGAGCAAAATGATGAGATAGAGAACCCCGCCAGAATGTGCTCAACCTTGACCTTCTTGAAGAAACAAAGGACAAGGCCCGAGTTCGGATGGCGGCATATAGGCAGCGGGTGGCCAGGTATTACAACTCCCGAGTGCGGCCGAAGTTTTTTCGCCCCGGAGATCTGGTCCTCCGGCGCACTGAAGCTTCCCAGCCGCGGGAATGCGGCAAGCTCTCACCAAACTGGGAAGGCCCGTACCGGGTAGCAGAAGCCCTCCCCCACGGCGCCTACTACCTGGAGGAATTAGGAGGGGCCAGGTTTCCCCGGACGTGGAACGCCTCGAACCTAAAAATGTATTATCAGTAATGTAAGGTTCTCCACTCCTGCAATAAAGTTTCTTTGCTTCGAATGCTCTTTTCTCACCTTGTAGGGAAATCAGTGCATGGCCCTGGGCTCGGCACGCCCGATCGTGGCCGACGGCCGAAGGAAGCGAGAAGTCCCGGGCTTCGGCCTGGAAGGCGGGGCAGAATCCAGTTCGCCCACGTGAGCACGGAGAACAGCTCGGCAAGCCGCGCAAGGCTTGAGAAAGCATGCGACCCCGGGGTTCAGTCCGGAAGTCCCGGGCTTCGGCCTGGAAGGCGGGGCAGAACCCAGTTCGCCCATGCGAGCACGGAGAATAGCTCAGCAAGCCGCGCAAGGCTTGAGAAAGCATGCGGCCCCGGGGTTCAGTCCGGAAGTCCCGGGCTTCAGCCTGGAAGGCGGGGCAGAACCCAGTTCGCCCACGCGAGCACGGAGAACAGCTCGGCAAGCCGCGTAAGGCTTGAGAAAGCCTGCGGCCCCGGGGTTCAGTCCGGAAGTCCCGGGCTTTGGCCTGGAAGGCGGGGCAGAATCCAGTTCGCCCACGCGAGCACGGAGAACAGCTCGGCAAGCCGCACAAGGCTTGAGAAAGCCTGCGGCCCCGGGGTTCAGTCCGGAAGTCCCGGGGTTTGGCCTGGAGGGCGGGGCAGAACCCAATTCGCCCACGCGAGCACGGAGAACAGCTCGGCAAGCCGCGCAAGGCTTGAGAAAGCCTGCGGCCCTGGGGTTCAGTCCGAAAGTCCCGGGCTTCGGCCTGGAAGGCGGGGCAGAACCTAGTTCACCCATGCGAGCATGAAGGCAATCCCAAAGATGGACCCGCTCAAGGCCCCCTCTGATGCCACGCGGTCCGGAATGTCCCAACCTTTGATCTGAGCGACGGACGAGACCGGGTCCACCCTCGTCTCGGCACTCCACATCAACATCTCAAGAAGAAAAGAGAGAAGAGGCGAAAGTGGAAAAGAAGGCGAATTCGAGACAAACTATATTTTCATTGATCCGAGAAAGAAAAGTACAAGCTGGGAATCCCGACAGGCCGGGAGTCCCCAAAAAAAAAGAAGAAAAGAGAAGCGGTTCAGTTCGGCGTAGTGGCGGGGCCCTCAGCCTGGGTCACAAGTTCCACTCCCTCGCCGTCGACGGCCGCTGGCTCGGAGGGTTGCACCGGGGCTTTGGCCATGTCGCTCGCCGGGGGCACGGCTGTGGCCTCGACCGCGCCGGAAGCCTTCCGGTCGGGTCCTTGCCTCCTACCTCCGAGCACCACCCCACTGAGGTCGAGCTCGGGGTAGAAGGACCCCACCTTCTCCCGGCACATCCGGAACCCCTTCAGGAAGGAGTCCACGGCTGCCTCCCGGACCTTCGAGACGTACTTGTCGGAGGCCCGGAATTTCAGGACGGCTTCCTGCGCCACCCGTTTCGCAGCCTCCAGGAGCCCGTTGACGTAGGTGCTCCGCTCCTTCGCCGCACTCGCCTCCCGTCTGGCCTCTTCCAGCTGGCATTCCAGCCACTGGGAATGGGCCTGAAGGCGGGCCCTCTCGGCCGCGTCCTCTTCCGCGCGGTGCTGGTTGGAGTCCCTCTCCTCAGACAGAGAGGTCTCCAGGTCCTTCTTTCGCTCCGTGGCACGTGCCAGGTCTGCCTGGAGGGTCTGGTTGTTCGCCCGCAGCTCGACCCCCTTCTCCATGAGGTCTTTGACGTCGACCGTGAGCTTGCCGAGCTTCTCTTCCTTCTCGGCATCTTTCTTCGCGTACCCCGCGAGGAAGTTCCTCAGCAGGAGCACGTCATTCCCAATCTGCACAGCAAAGCAATCGGGTTAGTATAAAAAGCTAACCTAGGCCAAAGAAGACGAAGGAGCCTCAGCTCGGACTTACCGTGAAGAGTTGCGGGAGGATCCCGAGCAGGGCGTCGGCGTAGTCCCTACCGCCTCGAGATCGGCGGTCCCGTGCGGTGGAGGCATACTCCATCACTCTTGCCGCGAGCCCTTTGTCACGGATCACGGAGCAGCGGTTGGTGATCGTCGGTGGCGGAGCCGTCAGGTCGGTTGCGGCGGCGACTGCCCCTCCAGCAAGGCTCGCCATCGACGGTGCGGCGGAGGTCGCGGGCTGTGCTGTCGGAGCCGCGGCAACGACGGGGCCGGTGCTGGGCGGAGCTACTGGTGGCGGAGCCCCCTCGTCGGCAGCACCGTCGGGTCCGACGGCGGGCGCATCAATGGCCCCGCCCCGAGGCAGTCTGGGCAGGGGAGCAGCGGCCAGCGGGCTGGGTACGGTCGCCGTCATGACCTCCTGGCTCACCTCTGTGCGAGCCCTCTTCGCCGCGAGCTCGTCCACCTCGACGACATCCCTCTGGGCCGCGCCCTCCAGAAGGTTCTCCAGCGAAAACTTCATGCCTGCAACGCAAAAGAAAAGAAGGTCAGCCCTCTCGGTTAAAAGGGAGAAAGAACACAGAAGTCAAGGGAGGACTGAATCTCACCTGGCTCGTGGATGGGACTGATCCCAGCCTCAAACAGATTCTGCTCCGAGAGCAGAACCTCAAGTGCCGGGACCACATCGCTCAGGAGCAGGGAGTAGGCCTCTTGGTCTTCCGACTCGACCTGGGAGTTCCGGTTCAAAGACCGGTCTGGTTCGCTCCAGGCCTAGTCAACGTCCTCGATCGAGGCAAAGAAGAACCGGTTCCTTCAGCCCTTGATAGAAGAAGGGAGGTCGAACCGGAGACACCTGGGCCGGGGCGAGATGTACCACCAGCCGTTGTCAGTGGAGTACCTCTTCAGGGTAAACAGAGCCCTGAAGAGGGAGAAACGGGCAACAAACCCGTGGAAGTGGCAAAAAACGATGAAAGAAAAGATGACCCGGATGGCATTGGGAGCCAACTAGGCCGGAACAAGACGGAAATGGCTAAGGAAAGAAAGGAAGAAGGGGTGCAGAGGAAATCGAAGACCCCCGAGGAGGAAGTCTTCATAGAAGGCTATGCGGCCGGGGCCACTCATGGTGACGCGATCCCCGGGCCACGGAACAAACAGACGGATCGATCCCGGGATGCCGTAGGCCTCCTGGAGCAGAGAAAGGTCGCCTTCGGTCATTGTGAAAGCATGACCGGAGGGACCGGCAAAAAGAAGAGGTGGAGCAGGAAGAGAAAGAAGCGGAAGAGCGGAAGTGATAGGAGGAGACCGGACACCCCTGGGGATACCGATGGTGATACCCCCAGGTTGCAGTCGCCTGCGGATCTCCTCCGGGATCACTTCCTCCTTTGAGGAGGAAGAAGACGGAGTCCTCGGCCAGGACGGACCAGCCTCATCCGGATTAGAGGAAACATAGCGACGGCGCGCCATGATGAAAAAGAAAATGAGGAAGATTTAGAGAGGAAGGAGAGGGGAACTAGGAAGAAAATGGAGGCACTCACCGAAAATACACCAAGCGAATGCGGGGCAATGGAAGTTAGCCTACAGCAAACCACCCACGGAGCAAGGGAAAAGGCCTCATTCCGGAAAGTCCCCTCCTTTTCAAACTCAGTCGACAACGGCCGTACCCGTCATTCCGCCCTGAGCCACTGGATGATCGCCGCGTGGACGCACGCCCGACACCGACACCTCGATGGCAGGGAAATGGCCTCTGCTCCAAAGCGACGCATTTATTATGGGCAAGTGGGCGACACGTGGCGGCTTCCTATAGGACTTCGGGCGCACCGAGAAGCGGCGACGAGGATCGCGGCAATTATGGTGCAAGATCTTCACCTCCCCACGTCATTTCCGCATTTAATCCCGACGTTCCGTTCTACGACGCCCCAACGGAACGGCGGGCTGGGGGGCAACTGTTACGGTCGTAATGATGACATGGCCGGGCTCAGATTTCGTCAGGTATGATCGAGCCACGTGGAGGTTTCTTCGGTTGAGTCAGCATCGGCTCCCACGCTACCGAAGCCGAGCTCGGCCCTTGCCCCCCCCAGGCTACCTCGCCAGGTGATATCCCGAGATGTTATTGCCCTCACCGAAGTCGAGTTCGGTACAGGGCTCCTCCTGCCACCTCGCCAGGTGTCCACCCATGAGGGGTCCACCTCGGTCGAGGTCGGCTGCTCCTTCGCTCCTTCACCAGGTGGCCCCCGGAGATGGGTCCACCTCAATCGAAGCCGAGCGCCCTCCTGCCACCTCACCAGGTGTCCACCCAGGAGTGGTCCACCTCGACCGAGGTCGGCTGTTCCTTCGCTCCTGCGCCAGGCGGCCCCCGGAGACGGGTCCACCTCGATCGAAGCCGAGCATCCTCCTGCCACCTCGCCAAGTGTCCACCCAGGAGGGGTCCACCTCGGCCGAGGTTGGCTGCTCCTTCGCTCCTTCACCAGGTGGCCCCCGGAGACGGGTCCACCTCAATCGAAGCCGAGCGCCCTCCTGCCACCTCGCCAGGTGTCCACCCAGGAGGGGTCCACCTCGGCCGAAGTCGGCTGTTCCTTCGCTCCTGCGCCAGGTGGCCCCCGGAGACGGGTCCACATCGGCCAAGGCCGAGCTTCCTCCTGCCACCTCACCAGGTGTCCACCCAGGAGGGGTCCACCCCGGCCAAGGTCAGCTGCTCCCTCGCCAGGTGGCTCCCGGAGACGGGTCCACCTCGGCCGAGGCCGGACGCCCTCCTGCCACCTCGCTAGGTGTCCACCCAGGAGGGGTCCACCTCGACCGAGACCGGGCGCCCTTCTGCCACCTCGCCAGGTGTCCTCCCGGGAAGGGTCCACCTCGGCCGAGGTCAGGCCGCCCGTACAGAGAAGGTCCCAAAGAGCGGAGGCACAGGTTTCGAGGTTGGCCCTCGAGCCTTGCGCACCACAGACGGTGCCCCGTACAGATGGCGGCGGCACTCGAAACACCACTTACATCGGCCCGACAGGTCCTGCAGTCGAGAGGCACGGTCCTGACAAAACAGGGCCCGTCAATGGACAGCGCCGGCACTTAGGAGGGAGAGCGCCCTCACTGGGCCCGAGGTCTGACCGGCCGCCCTGCCGGCGCCACCCCCCTTCTGTCTTTACCCTTTCCCCGCTGGGCTCGGCGAACGAGGTCGGAAAGCCGCCTGGCCCTCAACACCAAAAGGGGAAAGAGAAAAGGATGGAGAGAGGAGCCTCCCAAGAGCGGAAGACAGGCGAGCAGCGGGAGGAGATAAAAGGAAGGAGATTGGAGGTGACCAGGTAAGCTGGGACAAGTAAGAAACAGTGGCCAAAAGCCTCGCTCCGAGAGTAAGAACGAGGGTCCTGAGAGGGGATCGCTTGGCGTGAGCTCGGCAAGGAGGCCCGGCCGGGTTTCTAGTCCCTACAGCACCTTTCTTGCTAGTAAATTTTCTGAGTCTGGGACTCCTTCGGGGGCCCGTCTCGGAGAATCTGTTCCTTCTCGCCGTCCACTAACTTGATCGTCGGAGCTCCCTCGCCGGGATCCCCGGCCAAGGTCTTCTGACCTTCTCTTGCAGGTTCGCTCTAGCCAGGAGGCCCCAGGAGCAAGGCGGTCTAGTAAGATCGGCGGATCCGAAGCACGGGCGCGGTGGTGAGATCGGCAACAAATCTGATTTCCAATATTGGGTTATCACGTCCGGCCGTACCTCTTACTTCCATGGGTCGTGATAGTATACTTTCGTATACCCGATCAAGAGGCATGATTTCCTTCTACCAGAAAATACTAAAGAAAAAAAAAATTCTGATTTTTTTCTGTGATTAGATAGATGATTAGAAGAAGATTAATAGCAAATTAAGTATTAATTTTTTTATATTTTGTAATGATGGTTTTATATAATTTTAATTTCAGCCTAACTGGGTATGCAGAAATTTCAGCACAAGAGCGATTAAACCCTAGTTTAACCTGCTCTGATACCAAAATTGATGCAGGACAAAATATAAAAACTAATATACTGATTATTAAACTAATTATCTGAGATTAACAATGATTAATTTTTTTTAGGTTTTTTAGATTAAAGTCTCAAAGTAATCAATAAAGCAAAACTAGTCAACTTGTATCAGCCCGCAAAGTAGATCTAACAACATAAACTAAGGAAACCATGATTTGGTGATTAAGAAACCACCTTAAACTAGGGTTTCTACTTCTCAATGGATCAGAAATTAAGAGTTAGGAAAAGTTTTACGTTACCAACGAAGATATGAATGCTTTTGTTATGGATCTGATTGGATGCTCTAGGATCTTGTAGCAAACCTTCCAGGTTGTCGATCTACGGGCTCCAATTTTCAACTCAGCTGGTTCCAAGGCAAAGATCACCTTCACTTTCGATCTCGATCACCTGCAATCACTCAAAACACTCAAGTTAGATGGTGAAGAAGGAAGAAAAAGAATGGAAAGGCGGAAGGAAAAAAAGTTGGAAGAAGGTGGCTAGGGTTTCGACAGATGGTTGGATAACTAAGGCCTCACACCCTGCAATGCTCCGAAGAACAAAGGAAATAGGGCCTCACACCCCATGATGCTATCAAAGAACAAAAGAATTTGGAAGAAACTCTCACTTTTATTTCATGAATTGAATGAATGAATACAAAGGGATGATGATGCTATTTATAGACCATCTACAAGTAGAGTAAGGGCAAGAAACTCCAATGATTGTTTTCCTTAGACATCAAAGACTATGGAATCCTTCCTTTGGCATCTTGGAGTCTTGGATTTGTTGACCCCTTGAATGATTTTGATGATAACAAAATATTGGAGCATGCATTTGTCTTACTAACAACTCTTCAAGTGCTTCACAAGTTTTTGTTGGATGATTATAACGCTCAAATTCAACTCCTACATTCTTATTCTTGTTATGAGTTGTGTTGTAAGTATATCATGTAAAGAAGAATCCAAAGAAAACGTAAAGTAAAAATCATGAAAATGGGTTACTTCTAGGTGTGTTTCAAGCTTCAAGCTTCTTAGAAAATGTTGTTAGAAGAATTTGAAAGCCTCTTGAATGTTTGAAGTCTTGCTGGATGAATTCTGGAGAAGAACTAAGAATTCAATGAAGAACTCATCTGAGCCGACTTGAAGCAAAAGGAGCCGACTCTTGCTCATGGCACGCATGAAGGATTCTGGCATGCAGATATTTGAGCCGACTCTAAGGAATCCGAACCGACTTGTCTAGAGTACATTTCCTGAATCAGACAGGCGAGCCGACCCAAAGGAAGTCCGAGCCAACTCTATTATTCAGACATCCGAGCCGACTCTTCAAAGGTTTGAGCCAACTCCTCCAGAGTCCAGAAAGAAGAGTTCTATGAGAGCAGCTCCGAGTCGACTCTAATGAAAAGAGTCGACTCTTCCAAACTGCAATTTTGAAGGCCTGTGAAACCGAGCTGACTCGAATTAAAGCGAGCCGACTCGAATTAAAGCGAGCCGACTCGAATTAAGACGAGCCGACTCTTCCAAAGTAAGGAATCAGAATACTGTGCAACTGAGCTGACCCAAATGAAGTGAGGTGACTCGACCAGAACTTCTCTAAGGATCCGAGCCGACTCGAGAGATCCGAGCCGACTTGAAGGTCATTTTCAGGCATCCAACGACTAGTTCCAGAACTTGGATTTTGAATCCAAAAAGTACTCCAACGATCAAATGTCACATCCTAACGATCTATAATGACTAAAACCACCTGAGAAGAGTACAAGACTCTATAAATGAGGGATTGGGACAACCTTTGAGTGGTTAATGCTTAGTTGAACATCCAAGAAACCTTGAGAGTAAATGAGCACAAAAGAGCATTCAAGATAGTCTTCAAGTCTTCACCAACTCCAATCAGAAGCTTGAAGCAATTACTGAAGAAGTTAAAGAAGCCATTCAAGTGCATTGAAGTATAATTAAGAGGGCTTCTCTTGAGCTGCATCGGCAACCATCCGACAACATCTGTTTATCATTTCGTTGCTTACTCTTTACAATTCTTTTTCTAAATTGTTGGATTATTGGTGAGCCCGGTTTAAAAACCAAATAGATTCTTGGTTAGCCTATGTAAAACCAAGTGTTGGGGTTCTTGGTGATCCTGGTAAAACCAAGTGTTGGGTTTCTTTGGTGAACCCGGTTTTAAAAACCAAAGTATATTAGGTTTGGATTATGAGCCTATTAAAACAATCTGTATTCCAGTGGGGGATATAGTGGAAATCCCAAGTGAAAATCTTAGGTAGTAGACGTAAGAGTGGGTTGCTCCGAACCACTATAAATTTTCTTTATTTGTGTTGTGCTTTTTCTAGCTATTTTCGCTTCTTCTTTTAATTATTTGAACCACAGCACTTAATACTTCAAAGAAGTTTTTAAAGAGCACATATTTGCTTTAATTTTTTAAATTCTCAATTCATCCCACTCTTGGGAAAGCCACCTGGGCAACAACTAGTATCAGAGCAGTGTCTCTGAATATAATTAGAGCAAGGATTGATGGCTCATCCCATGAGTACATCCTTGGCCGAAGGTCAATCTATTAATAGACCTCCACTCTTCACTAGCATAAATTATTCTTATTGGAAAGCTAGAATGAAAATATACATTCAAGCTATTGATTTTTAATTATGGAAGGTCATTCTAAAAGGGCCACATGTACCCTGATCAAAATTGATGGGGTGGATGTCCCAAAGCCTGAAGAGGATTGGGATGAACACGATATGAAAATGGAAGAATTAAATGCCAAAGCCATGAATTTATTATACTGTGCTTTGGATGCTAACGAGTTCAACCAAACTTTCACTTGCTCTTCTGCAAAGAAAATTTGGGACAAACTCGAAGTGATCCATAAAAGAACTTTCCAAGTAAAGACTTCAAAAATTAATTTTCTTGTACATAGTTATGAGCTTTTTAAAATGAAACAAAATGAAACTATCTTTGCCATGTTTTCTCGTTTTATAGATATTATTAATGGCTTGAAAAGTCTTAGCAGGATTTATTCAAATACTGATTCAGTACAAAAGATTCTCAGATCACTTCCGGACAAGTGGGATCCCAAAGTGACTACCATCCAGGAAGCAAAAGATCTAAACACTCTACCTCTGGATGAGTTGCTAGGTTCACTCATCATACATGAACTGACTATGCAGCACAGAACTGAAGATGATCAGAAGAAAAGAAAGATAATTGCCTTCAAAGCTGCATCAGACTCAAAGAAGCAAGATGAGGAATCGGAAGATGACTGCTCCTCCTCCAAAGATGATCTAGAAGACGAAGATATCACAATGGTCATGAAGAGATTTAGAAGATTTATGGAAAAGAAGAAAGGAAGATCTATAGAAAATTTCATAAGAAAGGAAAATACAGTAAGGACAAGGACAATGATAAAGAGAAAAAAAAAAAGAACAAGTGCCCACATGCTATGAATGTAAGAAATTGGGGCACATCCATCTTGGATGTCCTCTATTAAAGAAAACCTTCAAGAAGAAGAAAAAGAAGGCGATGGTTGCTACTTGAGCGACAGTGAGGAGTCGACTTCAACTGAAGAAGAAGAGACCACGAAAACTGCTAACTTATGTCTAATGGGTCTCGAAGATGAGGTAACATCTCCCAAATCTCAAATAGAATTTACATTCGATGAATTAAATTCTGCTTTTCATGACTTGTTATCTGAATTTAAAAAGGCTGAAGTAAAGATAAGATCTTTAAAGAATATCAATGACTCTTTACAAAAGGAAAAAGAAGAGATTTCAGAAAACAATAACTTATTGCAAAAGGATTTACATGTCTTTTCTGAAAAGAACAAAGCTTTAGAAATTAAGAAAAATGCATGTCTTGAGTAATACAAAGCTTTGACTATTGAAAATAATGATTTAAAAAAGAAGGTTGAAAAGCTCAAGCCCTTAGTTGAAAACTTACTTTATCTTCAAATAAGCTTGATTTAATTCTAAAAGATCAAAGAATTTTTGGAAATAAAGTTGGAATTGGTTTCAATTCTTCTATCTTAAATGGAATTTTAGCTACTAAATTTATACCTTCAAAAGCTTATGTTCCAAAATCAATATCTCAAAAAGCTTTTGCAACAAATATTTTTGCATCCATTTCTAAACCTTCAATGTATGTACCTAAGATTATAAATAAAAAATCTTTTATAACAAAAAGTTTTACATCTGTATCTCATGCATCAATATCTAGGACTTAAAAATTTGCATCTTCTTAGAATTCTAAAACTATTTGTTATGCATGTAAAGGGTTAGGACACAAAGCTTTTCAATGCAATATTTTTAGAAATGTTAAAAGCAAAATAAGAAAGATTTGGGTTCCCAAAAGAACCACCTCTGCTAACCTGCAAGGATCCAAGTTAGCTTGGGTACCTAAAAAATTCTTGATTTTTTTTAGGAATGTCTTGCAGCCCAGAAATTAAAGAAAAGATGGTATCTAGGCAGCGACTGCTCAAGATATATAACGGGTGACAAAGATCAATTCATCACCCTAGAAATGAAAGGAGGAGGTATGGTTACTTTTGGAGATAATGGCAAGGAAAAAATAATCGGAATAGATAAGATCAAAATAACCCCCTGCACTTTTATTGAAAATGTAATGCTAGTAGATAAGTTGAAGCATAATTTGTTAAGCATTAGTCAATTATGTGATAAAGGCTTCAAGGTTGTCTTTGAATCATCTATGTGTATTGTAACAAACTCTATTGATTCTAGTAATAAGTTTATTGGACATAGACTTGGAAATATTTATGTGATAGACCTTAATGATCTAGCCATGTCTAGTAGTTCCGGTCTAGTTGCAATGAACGCTAAGACTAAGGAGTCTTGTTAACTTTGGCATAGACGGTTAGGTCATGCTAGCATGCATATTATTGCCAAGTTAATTTCCAAAAATCTAATTAGAGGCATGACTAAGTTTAAAGTAGAATTTGATCATGTTTATGATGCATGCCAAATGGGTAAATAACTAGGAAGAGTTTTAAATCCAAAAATATGATTTCAACTTCTAGACCCCTTGAGTTACTTCACATGGACTTATTTGGACCAACTAGGACTACAAGCCTAGGTGGTATGAAATATGTTCTTGTGATAGTAGATGATTTCTCTAGATTTACTTAGATTTTGTTTATTTCTCATACAGATGAAACTTTTAAAGTCTTTCAAAAATTTTACAAAAAAGTTTCAAATCAGAAAAATCTTTCAATAGTTTCTATTATGAGTGATCACAGCATGAAATTTGAACAATTTTTTGATGATTATTGCACAGTAAATGGCATTGATCACAACTTCTCTACTCCTAGAATACCATAACAAAATGGTGTTGTAGAGAGAAAAAATAGGACTTTGGAAGAGATGGCCCGAACAATGTTGTGTGAAGGCAATCTTCCAATGTACTTTTGGGCAAAAGCGATGAATACTACTTGTTATATTTTAAACCGTATTTTGATTCATCCTATTTTAAAGAAAACCTCCTATGAGCTTCGGAATGAAAAGAAACCTAATATTAATTACTTTTATATTTTTGGCTGTAAATGCTTTGTGCTTAATAATGATAAGGATAATCTAGAAAAATTTGATGCTAAATCTGATGAAGCAATTTTTCTTGGTTATTCATTACATAGCAAAACATATAGAGTATTTAACAAAAGAACCCTAACTGTAGAAGAATCTATGTATGTCATTTTTTATGAAACTAACCCCTCACCTTCTAAGAAAGAAGAGTGCATAGACAATGATGCAGGTACACTTCAAAAAGAAATGGAAGACATGAGTATACAAGAAAGACCAACTCAAGAAGGAGAAGAATTGGTAAGTAATGATCATGTTGATCTACCAAGGGAATTGAGGTATGTAACTTCTCATCCTAAAGATTTGATTATTGGTGATCCTTCACAAGGTGTTAGGACCAGGTCATCATATAGAGATGCACATGATTACCTAGTCTTTGTATCATAAATAGAACCTCATAGCTTAGAAGAAGCTAAATCTGACCCAAACTGGATGATGGCTATGTATGAAGAACTAAACCAGTTTGAAAGAAATAGGGTATGGACTTTAGTTGATAGACCATCAGACTATCCCATCATAGGAACCAAATGGGTCTATAGAAATAAGATGAACAAGGCAATGTAGTTAGAAACAAAGCAAGATTAGTGGCTAAGGGATATAACCAAGAAGAAGGTATAAATTTTGATGAAATCTATGCACCCTAGCAAGACTAGAAGCCATTAGATTACTTCTTGCATTTGCTTGCTACATGAATTTTAAGCTTTTTCAAATAGATGTGAAAAGTACATTTTTAAATGGTTTTATATCCGAACAAGTTTTTGTAGAACAGCCACCAAGTTTTGAAAGTCATGCTTTTCCAAATCATGTTTTTAAACTCAATAAAGCATTATATGGTTTGAAACAAGCACCTAGAGCCTGGTATGATAGACTTAGCACTTTCTTACTTGAAAATGATTTTATTAGAGGAAATGTTGATAAAACTCTTTTCATCAAGAAGAAAAATAATGATTTATTAGTTGTATAGATTTATGTTGATGACATTATATTTGGTGCAACTAATGAAACTCTTTGTAGAAAATTTGCTAAGTTGATGCAGGGAGAATTTGAAATGAGCCTAATGGGTGAACTTAACTACTTCCTTGGACTTCAAGTGAAACAAACAAAGGAAGGAATCTTCATAAACCAAGCCAAATACACCAAAGAGATTATCAAGAAGTTTGGTATGGTGTCAAGCAAACAAATGAGCACACCCATGAGCCCAACCTGTAGATTGGATAAAGATGAAGATAGCATCAACATTGATCAAAAGCTTTATCAAGGTTTGATTAGATCATTGTTATACTTAACTACTAGTAGACCTGATATCTTGTTTAGCATATATGTATATGCTAGATTTCAATCTAATTCTAAATAATCATATATGCATGCTGTTAAAAAAATTATAAGATATATGAAAGGAACAAGTAATCTAGGTTTATGGTTTTCAAAGCATTCTTCATTGAATTTGATTGGATTTTCAGATGCTGATTATGCTGGTTGTAAAATTGATAGAAAAAGTACTAGCAGCACATGGCAATTTTTAGGATTGAATTTAATCTCATGACACTATAAGAAACAAAACTTGGTAGTACTATCTACTGCTGAGGTAGAGTATGTTGCTGGGGGGAGTTGTTGTGCACAAGTGTTATGGATTAAACAATAACTAAAAGACTTTGGTGTTACACAATCAAAAATTCCTATCAAATATGATAATATAAGTGCTATAAATTTGACAAAAAACTCAATTCAACATTCAAGAATTAAGCACATAGAGATTAGACACCATTTTATTAGAGATCATGTTTTGAATGGTGAAATTGAATTAGAATTTATTTTAACTGAAAATCAACTTGCTGACATTTTCACTAAGCCACTTAATCAGGATAGATTTGAAATGATTAGAGGAGAATTAGGTCTTTGTGATCCTTTTTAAGAAATTTTCCTAACCTACTCTCTTCAAAATAAAGAAAAATTATCTAGAAAGCCTCGTACTTCAAACCAAGTTTGTTGACCTTCTCTCCAAGCAATTTTCTAGAATTAAATTTTCATTTCAAAACCTTTTTGACTCTTGTGGAGAGTTGCTGTTCGAGTCAACTCGAGCAAAATAGTGCTCAGGTCGAGCCGACTCAAATCTCTGTTACTTCTGTTTTTGCTCTGGTCGAGCCGACTCGAGCAATTTAAGGCTTGCCGAGCCGACTCGGATGTCGGGCAAGCTATTTTTTATTAAAGTCGATTGACCTATTCTTAATGTTTTTACTTGTCATTCTTGCTCAAAGTCATTGCTTTCCACTTGAGATTCACTCTAATTCCTACAAAATCCACTTTCTCGAGTTTCTATTCTATCTTTCTTCCCAAATCAGTGCAATGGCTCCCAAGATGGTCATGGGAAAAAGATCAAAAAGAGCTGTTCCCTTAATCGAAATGGAAAGAAGATCAAAGCATCAGCAAGAGGAGCCGACTCGGGCAGTGGAAAGAGAGGAAGAAGAAATAGAACAAGCTGCTACTCCCTCTTCTCCAAGACAACCCATGTCGATGTCCAACTGTCCGGTAACCAATAGAAGAAGAATTATATTTTCATTTCTAAAGGAATTAGGGTTACGGATTAGGGACCTTGTTGACGAATAGGGTTGGAGCTACTTCTGTTCACTGAATGTGCCGACTTATCCCACTCTAGTAAGATCATTTTATAAAAATTTGAGATTAGAAGCTCAGTATATAAAATCAACTGTTAAGGGCAAAAGGATAATTGTAACTGAAGAAAGGCTGTGCAGTATTCTGGAAATGCCTAATGAGGGTATAAAACACTAGTGCTAAATGACAGAGAAAAGACCCTCAAGACTATGTTGACGGGGTAGATGTCAGTGGTGTTGGCACTGTAATAGCCAACACTTTATCCCTTGAGATGAGGCTGTTGTACAATTTCATTAGCAGGATCTTTCTCCCTAGGACCGGAAGGTTTGACTGGGTTAGTGAGAGGGATCTATGCTTTATGGGATATGTAATTGAGGGGGAGGCCCTCAATTTGCCACACATCATGCTAATGCAAATGAAGGAAGCAGTGAGGAAGGTTAAAGCTTGTCTGCCCTACGGTATGGTACTTACACTGTTCTTTCAGGCTTCAAGAGTAAACCTAGATGGTGAAGATGGCAGACCCCTACACCATATAGATACCTATTCTTCCAAATCCTTGCTAGGTATGGGATATCATTTAAGTGAAGGGACTTGGAAGAAAAAGGGAACTAATCAGAGAGCCATTGGGTCTTCCAGCAGCAGTGATGATAGTGATGATGAGGAGCTACCCAGGGAGATTACTACTGGACCCTCTGCACCTGAGATGACTACTCCTATTGGAGTGACTAAGCCTGTTATTGCTACTATTGAGCCTGCTGGTACTGCTGAGCCTGCTACTCATGACTTTATGGAGACTGTGCATACAGATTATGGGAGTTCCAGATTCTTTCCATCACCAGCTTCTCCACTAGCTCCTTTTGCTCATGCACCTTATGTTGATACTTCAGGAGTTTCTGTCTCGAGACTACATTGCAGAGTAGATGAGATTACTCACAGATACCCTGACCAGCTCCATGACTTCGATGTTTGGTGAGCTTCACCAGACAGTTGATAGGACATTGGATGAGATCAGTGATGAGGTCAGAGACTTGCACTCCAGAGTTGACTTATCTTTGACTTATCTATGGATGTGCACCTTTCATGTTGTATCATATACACCTTCTTATCTAGCTCTCTATTTAGAAAAGCTATCCGAACATCTATTTGCTAGATTTCATAATAAAGGTATGCTGCTAAAGCAAGCATAATTTGAATAAACTTGAGCATTGCTATAGAAGAAAATGTCTTATCATAGTTAATACCATAACATTGATGATATCTCTTGGCAACCAAATAGACTTTATAGGTCCCTACCTTTTCATTTGTCCCTTTTTTTTTGAAAATCTATTTGCACCCAATAGATTTTATCCCTTCAGGCGGATCAATGAATGTCCATATACTATTGATCTCCATGGACTTCATTTTAGATTTCATTGCTCTAAGGCACTTATCAAAGTCAAACCTCTACATTGTATCCATATAGGTGATCAGATCCTTGTTTTCTCAACGAATTCAATAGGATCACCATCCTATACTAACAAATCATGGTATCTATCTGGCTGATGCGGTACTCTCTCAGATCTCCCCAATGTTGCCTTTATAATGGGCTATAGGTTTGATTTAATCAAAGCTAGTTCTATAATCCCATTTGTATGTATCAATTCCTCTATCTATTGAACTTCATCAAGTTTAACCTTAGCAACTTTAGTTCCTTTACCAAGAAACTTCTTTCTTAAAAAGGTAGCCCTAAGGTTGACAAACAACTTTTATTATTCAGCAAGGTAAAAGTAATAACCCTTAGATTTTTTAGGATATCCAATAAAGAGATATTTATTAGACCTATGTCTAAGCTTATCCTTCTTTAAATGTTTGACATAAGCCAGGCGATCCTCAACCCTAAGGAGTGAGAGTACCGGCTTATGCCTTGTCCATATATTATATGACATTTTATCAACAAACTTGCTAGAACCCTATTAAGAACGTAACTAGCCGACTTAAGAGCATATCTCTAAAAGGAGATTAGTAAACTCGCAAATCCCATTATAGACCAAACTATGTCTAACAGAGTCTGATTCCTCCTTTTTGACA
Organism: Areca catechu; assembly: GCA_021397845.1. Lineage (NCBI taxonomy): Eukaryota > Viridiplantae > Streptophyta > Magnoliopsida > Arecales > Arecaceae > Areca > Areca catechu. The sequence goes on from CM038049.1 coordinate 127,789,091, forward strand.
CTCTAGTTAGTGAGGTGTCCTAAGAGGTGTCCATTATGAAAGAATCCCATTCTCTTTTAGATATATTAGAAACTCACTAGTAAGGTATTCCCCTCCTCAGTCTGATCAAAGAACTTTGAAACTCTTTCTAGTTTATTTTTCTATCTCATTATGGTATCATTTGAACATTTCAAACAATTCAAACTTATGCCTCATCAAATAGACATACTCATATCTAGATATGTCATCTATAAATGTAACGAAATAGTAATACCCTCCTCTGGCACAAGTGTTCATTGGTTCATATATATCATTATATACTAGCTTAGAACTTCATTTGCTCGTTCACCTTTTTCTGTAAAAGGTGACTTGGTTATCTTCCCAACAATGTAGGATTCATAGGTCGGGAATGATTTGCAATCATTGACATTAAGAATACCCTCTTTGGTCAACCTATTTATCCTATTCTTGTTAATATGACCTAGCCTACAATACCAAAGATAGGTATCACTAATATTTTCTAGTCTAGGGAATTTATTAGAAATGTATATTATACTAATAAATTGTGATAGTAATATAGATGTCATTTCTCAATTGTCCATACATTATAGTAATACCATTCATAATAATATTACAAATGTCATTCTTTAATAATAGTTTATAACAATTTATGGCCAAAAGGCCTATAGATATGATATTTAATAAAAATATCGGATCATAGTGATAATCACTCAAAATGACATTACAAGAATTAAAAACAAGCTTGATAGCTCCTAAAGCTAGGATTGGAACTTGACTTTGATTTTTCACGTTTAGGAATCTCTCACCATCTTTAAAACTCCTACCAACTTGAAGTCTTTGCAACAAATTGCAAATGTTAGTTAGACTTCTGGTATCTAATACCTAGGAAGTAGTATCACAGATAAAGAAATTATAAGGTATTATCATATAAATACATTATCCAGTAATCTCTTATTGCTTTATCATATAAATTATACCTTATCCAGATACCTAGGTAGTAGTATCATAGACAGAGAAATTATAAGGTATTGTATTATCATATAAATACCTTATCTAGCAATCTCTTATTGCTTTCTCTTATTTGGCTTGTTTAGGTCAAGGCAAGCAATATAAAGAAGATAGTTCTTACATCAAGGGCCCTACTCCTTATAGTAGAAGCACTCTATCTAACTCTTATTAGCCTTAAACTTCTTGGTTTGATTGGGCTGAGACATCCTAGCATGTCGCACCTTATTTTTATTTTTATTTTTATTTTTTCCTTTCTTAAAGAGATGATGTCTAGAAGAAGATCCTCCCATCACATTCACTGACTCCTTATGGAGCTAGTGATTCTTCTTATAAGTTTGTAGTAACCTTAGTAAACCATGGCAGTTCACTACAGGCTTTGTCATTCTATAATAACTGAGAAAATCCAAGTGAAAATTGGATAAGAAGTTTAGAATCGCATCTTTTTTAAGTTGCTCTGCAAGGAAAACCTGAGTTTACTCAAGCATTTGATCTACTCAATCATGTATAATACATGACTAGTGACCAATGCTTCCTCATGCATCCAAGCATTAAAAATAGCATGAGAGGTCTTGTGCCTCTCCACATCATCAGATGTGCCAAAGAACTCCTTCAACACTTGAAGGATTTCTTTCGACTAAGATCCTTAAACTTGTGATTGAACTTGTTGTTCATAACCTCCCTCATTATGTAATGCACTATGGTGTGGTCATTAAGCCACTTTTGATAAGTGTCATGAACTGCACCATGAGCATTGGGAGTGGGCTCCTCAGGGATCAGTTTTCACATAAAGGATCCATTCATGCTCTAAGATAATTTTGAGCTTTTGATACTAGCTATCAAAATTAGGTCAATTAACATGTCATTATCCAATAATGACTGGAGTGACATGGTGATAGCCATAACTAAAAAAAATATAAGACCAATTAGTATATGAATTATTAAATTTAAAAGACTTGAACTTTAGTCTAAAGGTTCTCCTAATATTTTATACGAATTGGTAGCCTCTACTTCTAATCCGAGAAATTACATTAATTTCTTAGCCAGTACTAGAATCCATATAGACTACACATGAGCCCATATTTGCTTGGCCCACCCATGTATATTTATAGGTAGGTTCTTAACCAATTATTTCTCCAAACAACTTCTAGTAATTAATTTTATTATTGGCATCTCTTCAATAGGCTTTTGGGCCTTCATTAAAAGTCTTGGTTAGGTCTAATTATTAATATGATAAGAGTCAATGCTTCTAACCAATGAATAGCCAAGCTCGATTTTGACTGGCCCACTTGATTACCATTAAGAAAGTTACAACTAAATCATCATATTATGAATAATAATTCCAACAGCCAAATAAGTACCAAGCCTTTAGACCTCTGATGATCATCTAAACTATTCGACTCATTACCATCTACTTAATACGAGGCTATGATTTAGTTATCCCTATAACTTTATCATTTTAAGAACCTAATAATTTAGAGAATTTATTAACTTGTTAAGGAAAAAAGAGATGAACTAGCTAGCCAAAAACCCTCCCATCAACATTACCAAATCTTAGAAGAGGGTTCAAGATAAATTGGTCTAAGGGCACCTAAATTAGTTATATTAATTTACTTTAATGGTATGGGTTAACTCAAATCACTAAGTGACCTAATCAAAAGCTAATTGACCACTTTGGCCAGGTAAGTAGAGATCAGTGGGAGGGTCCTCATTTCTTTCCTTAGACATCAATTTAATTGGCCAGGAAAGAGAACAGTCCCAATTAAAAATCCTTTTTAGCCACTTGCCTTAGATACCAATCGGTTCATCAGATTTGATTTAGTTAACCTAATAACTTAGGCTCAACCATTAAGCCACAATTAGGTTGATCGCTGTCATGGACAGTTAAAAATAATTCACCAACTCTAACTCTATTGCTAGGATAAGTCAGGATCGTATCCTAAGGGACTTAGGACTAGGTTATGATTTTTAAAGGAAAAGAGAATAACTGTTGTTACATAAAAATAAAAGTAAACAAGGAGTAAACTACTCTTAAGATTGAAGTAAGTAAAAGAGATTATTTTGAAAGTTATAGGTTGGTCTTGTACTAACAAAACTATATTTCTTTTATAATTAAAATGTAATTAATTTTAGAGAATTATCTGCCTTCCCTCAGTACGCTCTATATTTATAGATCACGGTGCACTAGATATTCAACTCTTCTTTTCTTGGCATGCCTCGTATCTATAACAAGTTATGCATGTCTCCGGAAAGTAAGAGTTTTCCCTAAACTCAATTTAACATTAAAGCATAATAAAGAGTAAATAAAAGAGAGCAAATAAAGAACTCATAATTAAAAATATAATCTTATATTGCATACTAAAGAAATACAAGATAATGAAGAACAAAAGAATCGAGCTCTACCGTATACAAGATATTCTCTTCCCTTCCAAACTTCTGCACTTGATTGCTCCTAAGTTGATCCCTTTCTATCCCCCTATGCAAAGGCTCTAGAAAGATTCTAGGGAGTGATGCCTCTAGGTAGAGGTATAGGAGCCTTTTTATAGATTTTAACATGGAAGAGGTCTTCGTGTTTTTTCAGTATGGAACTAAACATAAGAATCATAGGAGTGGCTAGGATTTTGTATTACAAGATTTAATGGTTAGATATGAATATACCCAATTCCAGTAGTATTGGGCTTCTAATTCCTGTTCCAACTAATGTTTGATCAATCAAGATCTTTCCAACAATTGGATATGGATCAAATGTCCAAAAATCACTACATCACCCATGATTAGGCTTGTTTCTAATTGGATTTGATTTTGACTATTGGATTGAGACCCAATGGCTAGATTATGCTCGTCTTCTTCCTTCTATCAGTAGCAAACAATGAGGGGAAGGCAGTGAAGGTGACAACATCATTGGGTAGCGACAAGCGGCGATGATAGCTCTAAGAGGTGGCACCGGTGGATGGATAAGTGGCATGATGGGAGATTGATGAGAAGATGGCCGATGATGGCTTTGGGCTAAGAGAAGGGAGAAACAGTGGAGAGATGGGATGGCTAGGCTAAGAAGGTGATAACTGGTAGCAAGCACTTGGGTCATTTCTTAGGTCAATCTAGGAGGAAGTACAGTATGGATAGGGGAGGAGGTGATGCGATTGATGATGGAGATGATGGCAGAGATGACCATGAAGGATGATGGTAGACGGTGGCAAAAAGATGGCTTAGTCTTGGTAGATCAGCCAAGGAAGAGGTGCATGATGGCTCGGGTGGTGGTGGGACAGCATGGGATGACATCTCAGAATGTGTGGCAACTGAAATCCTTCCACGATCCACACTCTGAGCCATGGACAAATGATAATAGCTATCAGTGGACCATTCATCATTTTGTAAACCAAGCAATCAGTCCATGGTGGACCGGTTGCTTTAATATTCATGCAACTCTTTAATGAACTTCAAACTTCAATTCTAAGCTCATTTTAAGTTCGATTTACTTCAAACTTGTTTCATTTGAACTCATAAATTGAGCTCTTTACATTAGCAATCTTCTTTCCTACAAATAAAATATAAAAATATCAACTTTAAATAAATAAAAATAGTTTAATTTTTAAATTAATACTTATATATATATTATATTATAATTATCATACCCTCCAACTTGAACTTTGCTCATCCTCGAGTAAAGCAGATAAATTAGCCATATATACAAACCTATCCTTGAATTGAAAGTTAACTTAGGCAGTCCTAAAGGTAGTTAATACCTAGCCAGACCATTAATGAGATACTTCATCAGATTATTAATTCAACTCAATTAGTAGTTGTGTTGACTCCACTAATTGATTTTGATGATAAGCAAAATAGTTAAGTATAATTTGAGGACTAATGATTTGCTTTAAGTGTGTTTTCAAATGAAAGGATGCTCACAAAATTTGAAGAAGCCCAATTATGTTGTAGAAGCAAGTTTGAATGGAATGATTGCACAAAACTAGACTTGGATACTCAAAGAGTTGGTTGAATGGATGACCAAGGTAAATGAAGACATGTTCCAGCTCAAGTTTAGCAAATTCTGCATCTTTTTAATGATGTGTCAACTAAAGGTGTCGACACATGACTTGATGTGTCGACACATGAAGATGGTGTGTCGACTCAGACCGGCACGCAGCGAAATTTCAAATGGCACAGATAATGTGTCGACACATGGACCTTATGTGTCGACTCAAAGTGTCAACACATGGATCAACACATCGCCTGAGAATTTCAAGTCACAGAACTTGCAGAAGTTGAAGGAACAGTTGATATGTCGACACACAGACCTAATGTGTCAACTCTATGTGTCGACTCCACTGAGAATGTGTCGACTCAGCTGATTTTTCTAAAGAATCTGAATGGAATATTTTGAACTTGTGTCGACTCAAGAAGAACATGTGTCGACTGGATGTGTCGATACATGAAGAGGAAGTGTCGACACATGAAGTTCTGATAATAGTAACGGCTAGTTTTTTCAAGCACAGAACTCTCCCAAATGCCCTCCAATGGCTAGTTTTTCAAGTATAACAGCTAGATTTTGATTTTGGGGGCTTGAGAAGGTATATAAAGGCTTCAAATCAAATCAAGACAACAACTATTCATTGTATTAAATATCCTTGAAGAGTTTAAAGAGAAAAGAAGATAAAAGAGCTTTAACTCCCATTCATTCAAAGCTCAACCACTCTCAAGCAAGAAGGAAGCCTTCCAAGTATTCAAAGCTATCAAGTGTATTAAAGATCATTCATTCTTGGGCATTCAAAAGGCTTCAACAAGAGCAAAGCAACACTACTTCGAGCTACATAGACTTATTTGCTTTTTATTGAAAGCTTACATTGGTTCTTTATTTTCCTATCTTTTATCTTGTAAAGGTTATTGGTTAGCCTATTGGAAAACCAAGTGAGGTTGTTGGTAAGCCTTGAAAACCAATTAGGTTGGTGGTTAGCCCGCAAAACCACTAAGGTTCTTGGTTAGCCTGGAAAACCAAGGGAGGATTTTGGTTAGCCTTGTGAAAACCAATTAGGTTGGTGGTTAGCCCGCAAAACCACTAAGGTTCTTGGTTAGCCCGTAAAACCAAGTGAGGTTGTGACTTGTGAGCCTTGTAAAAATAAGTCGGGTTTTGATTAGTGAGCCCGGAAAACTAATCGGCTATAATCTTTGGATTATAGTGAATTTTCAAGGGGATCTTGGGGAGTGGATGTAGGTGCATTGTTGGCACCGAACCACTACAGATTGTTGTATTTGTGATTGCTTGTTTCTCCTTCTTTGCTCATCTCCTTATTGCCTATTGCTTTTAATTTTTGCTGCACCTTTATATTAGAGCATTACACTTTAAATTCTAGTACCTTGTTGAATTGCAAATCTTGTCTTGTAAAGTTTGTTATTTGTTTAATTCAAGCTTAGCTTAAATTGTTAGAAACCCAATTCACCCCCCCTCTTGGGTTACTCACTGGGCAACAAGTGGTATCAAAGCTTCGTTCTCAGTATATAGGCTTTACCTCCTTGAGTAAAGATCTATGGCAACCCCAATTGGACTAGTGTAGTTAAGGGACAAGCCTCAAACAGACCTCCATTTTTCAATGGTGCAAATTACACTTATTGAAAAACTAGGATGAGAATTTATATGCATTCTATAGATTACAATTTGTGGAAAGTAATTGATAAGGGTCCTCATGTTCCTTCGGTGGTGATTAATGATGTTTCCATCCCAAAACTTGAAGAGGATTGGGATGAAAATGACATTAAATAATCCGAGATCAATGCTAAGGCAATGAATCTCTTGTATTGTGCATTAGATCCTAGTGAGTTCAATAGGATATCTACATGCATGTCCGCCAAAGAAATATGGGACTCACTTGAGGTTACCCATGAGGGTACCAATTAAGTGAAGAAACCAAGATAAACATGTTAGTGCACATATATGAGATGTTCCGGATGGAACCAAATGAATTCATTACTGATATGTATACACGTTTTACAAATATTGTAAATGCTATGAGGAGTCTTGGTAAAGTCATATCTAATGCTGATCTTGTGAACAAAATTCTTAGGTCACTACCGACGTCATGGGATCTAAAAGTGACCGCAATTCAAGAGGTAAAAGATGTAGACAAGCTTCCACTTAAGTAGCTAGTAGGATCGCTCATGACCTATGAGCTCAACTTGAAACAGAAATCAAGGAACTTGGATAAAAAGAAGAAGGGGATCGCTTTTAAATCAAATGTTCAAGAAGAATCCTCAAATGATGAGTTCGATGATGATGAAGAAGAAGAAGGTGAAGAAGCCCTCCTTGCCCGAAAGTTTAGAAAATTCATGAAAAGGAGGAAATTTTCCTACAAAAAGAAGTTTCAATCTAAGGAAAAGGGAAAGGAAAAAGAAAAAGATAAAGATAAGAAAAAGGAGAAGGAAGTACCTACATGCTTTGAGTGCAAAAAACCCGGGCACTACAAATTTGATTGTCCTCTCCTCAAGAAGTTAAGGAAGAAACTAAGGAAGAAAGCAATGATGGCCACGTGGAGTGATAGCGAAGACTCCAGTTCAGAGGAAGAGCAAACTGAAATTGCAAATCTCTGCTTAATGGCACATCAGGACAATGAAGAGGTATGTTCCGACTCTAAAGTTGATTTTACTTTTGATGAGCTTAGAAGTGCTTTTGAAGAATTGATGCATGATTATAAGTTAGTATTATCTGAAAATAAGAAATTAAAAAAGCATGCTAATAGCTTCTCATTAGAAAATAATTCTTTACTTAATGATGTTAGTTCTTTGAAAATTAAGCTAGATGTTTTGAAAAAGAAGAATAATGCTCTAGCTATCGAAAATGAAGTTTTAAAAAGACCTAAACATGTTGTTTCTAACAATAATCTTTTAAAGAAAAACAAAGATTTGGAACTTGAAAATGAAAAATACAAAAACGAACTTGAGAAAATCAAACCTTTTATTGGTAAATTTACCTTTAGTTCAGAAAAGCTGAATTTACTTTTAAATAATCAAAGAGCAGTTTTCAACAAGGCAGGTTTATGATATAAACCTTAAAAGTAACAAAAGTATTTCAAAAACTTTTTTGTACCTGCATCATCCAGTATCACTTGTTTTACATGTAAAAAATTAGGTCATAAATCATATCAATGCAATTTTAGAAAAATCATATCTTTTGGTAAAATGTGGGTTCCAAAAGGAACCATTTTGAATGCTAACCCGAAAGGACCCAAGTTAGCTTGGGTACCTAAAAACAAAGCTTGATCTTATTGCAAGTATGTCTTACAACCAAGGAAAACAAACGAATTTGGTATCTTGATAGTGGTTGCTCAAGGCATATGACTGGAGATGTGAAGCAATTCACCTCTCTTGAAGCTTTGAATGGAGGAAGTATGACCTTTGGTGATAATGGTAAAGGTAAAATCATTGGAATTGGTAAGGTTCACATAACTCCTTCTAATAGTATTAGTAATGTACTTCTAGTAGATGGTTTAAAGCATAATCTCTTAACTATTAGTCAATTTTGCGATAAAGGTTTTCAAGTAGTTTTCAAATCATCATATTACATGATTTCTAGTCCAGATTTAAATGGAGTACAATTCATTGGAAAAATGCATGGAAATATCTATCTTGTAGATCTTGATGATCTATCTTTACCAAATGGAGAATGCCTTGTTGCAATGAATTCTACCAAAGAAGAGACTGGTTGGTTATGGCATAGAAGGTTAGGGCATGCTAGTATGTACATTATTTCAAAACTTTGTAAAAGAATTTAGTTAGAGATTTACCTGAAATTAGTTTTGAAAAAGATAGAATTTGCCAAGCATATCAATTTGGAAAACAAGTCAAAACCTCTTTCAAACCAAAAGGATTTGTAACTACTAGTAGACCACTTGAACTACTCCATATGGATCTCTTTGGACCAACTAGAATATCAAGTCTAGGAGGCAAGAGATATGGATTAGTTATTGTGGATGACTTTTCGGGATTTACTTGGGTTTTCTTCTTAGCACAAAAAGATGAATCTTTTTCTATATTCATAAAGTTTTATAGAAATGTCTCAAACAAAAAAGGTGTTTTAGTCGTTTGTATCCGTAGTGATCATAGAACCGAATTTGAAAATCAAGATTTTGAAAACTTTTATAATGAAAAAGGGATAGAACACAATTTTTCTGCACCTAGGACACCTCAGCAGAATAGGGTAGTAAAAAGGAAAAATTGCACTTTAGAAGAAATGGCACGCACTATGCTTTGTGAAAATGATTTGCCAAGGTATTTTTGGGCTGAATCTATAAATACTGCTTGTTATGTTTTGAATCGAGTTTTAATACGCCCTATTTTAAAGAAAACTCCATATGAGCTTTGGAACCAAAGAAAACCAACCCTGAAATATTTTCGAGTTTTTGGTTGTAAATGTTTTATTTTGAACAATGAAAAATATCATCTAGGAAAGTTCGATGCCAAGTTTGATGAAGGTATCTTCTTAGGATACTCTACATCAAGCAGGGCATACAGAGTATTTAATAAACAAACTTTAGTTGTAGAAGAGTCTGTACATGTCGTATTTGAAGAATGTTCTAACAAGTCCTCGAGAAAAGATGATACAATTGATGAATATGCAGGTGCTGACAAACTTCAGAAGCTGACATTGGATGATCAGGCTCAACCAAATGAAGAGAATCAGGACAAAGATGAGAAAGAAGATGACACTCCAGTGCATCATGATCTACCCAAGGAGTGGAGGTATGCTCATGGACACCCTAATGAATTAATCCTAGGTGATCCATCTAAAGGGGTAAGAACTAGAGCTTCTATTAGAAATGAATGTGATTACATAGCTTTTGTATCTTAAATAGAACCTAAATATTTTGAAGAAGCTGAAAAAGACTCTAATTGGATCAATGCTATGCAAGAAGAACTAATACAATTTGACAGAAATAATGTTTGGACTCTTGTAGAAAGACCACCTAATGTTTCTATTATTGGCACTAAATGGGTATTTAGGAATAAATTAGATGAAAATGGTGTTGTAATTAGAAATAAAGCTAGGCTAGTTGCTAAAGGCTACAATCAGGAGGAAGGGATTGACTTTGATGAAACTTTTGCTCCTGTTGCTAGACTTGAAGCAATTAGACTATTGTTAGCTTTTGCATGTTTCATGAACTTCAAATTATTTCAAATGGATGTTAAAAGTATTTTTTTAAATGGTTTTATAAATAAAAAAGTTTTTGTTGAACAACCACCCGGTTTAGAAAATCATGCACATCCTGATCATGTTTTCAAATTGCACAAAGCACTTTATGGATTAAAGCAAGCACCTAGAGCATGGTATGAAAGGCTAAGCAAATTCCTTATTGAAAATGAATTTTCTAGAGGAAATGTTGATAAAACACTATTTTTGAAAAGAAAAGATACTGATTTATTAGTAGTACAAATATATGTTGATGACATTATTTTCGGTGCTACTAATGAAATTCTTTGTCAAGAGTTTGCTAAGTTAATGCAGGGTGAGTTCGAGATGAGCATGATGGGAGAACTCAACTTCTTCCTCGGACTCTAGATCAAGCAAACTTCAGATTGTTTCTTCATCAACCAAGCTAAGTACACAAGAGAAATTATCAAAAAGTTTGGGATGGAGACTACTAAGCCAATAGGTACGCCTATGAGCCCCTCATGTAAATTAGATAAAGATGAAAATGGTAAATCTGTAGATCAGAAATTATATAGAGGCATGATAGGCTCTTTACTGTATCTTACTACTAGTAGACCAGATATTATGTTCAGTGTTTGCATGTGTGCTAGATATCAGTCAGAACCTAAGGAATCACATCTTATGGCTGTTAAGCGCATTATTAGATATCTGTCTGGTACTATTAGCATTGGTTTGTGGTATGCTAGAAATTCTTCTGCTAAATTAATTGGATATTCTGATGCAGACTTTGCTGGTTGTAGATTAGATAGAAAGAGTACTGGTGAAACTTGCCAATTTCTTGGGGTTAACTTAATCTCATGGTTTAGCAAGAAACAAACTTCAACTGCACTATCCACAGCTGAGGCTGAGTATATTGCAGCAGGGAGGAGTTGTGCTCAAATCTTGTGGATTAAGCAACAACTTGAAGACTTTGGAATCAAGTTGGCTAGAACTCCTATCAAATGTGATAATACAAGTGCTATTTGCTTGACAAAAAATCCTGTTCAACACTCTAGGAGCAAGTACATTGAAATTAGGCATCACTTTATTAGAGATCACGTTGAGAACAATGATATTTTGCTTGAATTTATATGTACTAAATTTCAATTAGCTAATATTTTAACTAAACCTCTCATGGAAGATCGATTCTGTATGATTAGAAGAGAGCTCGGGATCATCAATCCCTTTGATTAAATCTTTTCTCCAAATGTGACTCGAATTAGATCCATTCAGTCTTACTTTTGATAAATCATGATTAATCATTGATGATTTGACTCCAAATATCTGTTGCTTAAATTGATTTTGATCTTTTTGTGAAATTCTAAATTTTTCAGTTTTTAAGTCGATGTGTCGACACATCATGTGTCGACTCCTTTATGTGTCGACACATGCATGAGTCGACACATACCCGACGGGAAACTGAGATTTTAAGGGTTTTCGATCCGTTTTTCCCCCAAAATTCAATTTCCTCTGAGCCGACACTTCAACTCCAGGTATCTATCTTGTTAATCCTCTCATTTCCGTGCTTTTACCCACCATTCTCTCGGATTTGAAGGTCTCGTGTTCGTTTTTGATTGGAATCCCTTCTAGGTTTTAGCTCTTAAACCCTAGAAACCCCCTATTTCCTTCAAAAACCTTGCCCAAACCTTGATTGTTGACAATGGGTCCTCGCAAACAAGTTGTTAGCCGACCGCGTCAGTCACAGCGTGAAGAAGAGAAGAGAACGAAGGCATGACACAAGTCTAGGGCTCCAGATCCGCCTGTACGACAGTTGTTTGCACCTTCTAGTTGGATAAGCTCCAAGACAGTGGTTGGAGGATGCCGAGTGGACTTCTCTTTCTTGGACCAGCAGCATTTTCGGATAGGAGAGTGGATCCGACATGCTGGTTTGGCATCTTTCTATTTGCTCAGCGAGAGATATTATCCCGGGCTGATGAGGGAGTTCTACGGATCACTTGCCCGTGGATTAGATGGCTGGATTGCTCAGGTCAGGGGACAGGATATTCCCATTTCAACTAAGATTCTGAGCAGGGTATGGGATATACCCATGACTAGATTAGTTATGGACAGACTATTGGACAGAGTTGTGGGCTCCGGTGCATTTTTGAGTCTGATACCTTACCAGAGAGAGCCATTGTTCCTGCTTCAAGACTGTCAGCAGATATGAGACTGCTACATCACATTGTTGCCCGGATTCTTCTATCGAAGACCGGTCGATTTGACTACATTGCCGAGCGAGAGCTGCTCGTGATGGTCTCTCTGATTCAGCGGACGCCGGTTTGTCTTCCTGTTTTGATGATCCATCAGATTACTGAGCCAGTGTCTAGCCAGCGGCTCTGCTTGCCGTATGGCATGGGTTTGACAGTACTATTCAGAGAATATGGAGTCAGCTTCCAGGATGAGTCCTATCGTACCTTGATCCATACCGATGTATATGATATCAGGTCACTACATCGCATGGGTTATCATTTAGTCCGAGGCCAGTGGGCACGCAGGATATCAGGATAGGCCGAGGATGCAGCTGACATTGATGAGGATACAGAAGAGGAGGAGCGGATTCTATCAGGTGAGGCTGGACCGAGCGAGACACAACCTGAGACGGCAACACAGCCAGCTCAGTCAGACCCTTCTACATCTACCCAGCCACAACCATAGCCAGAGCAGACGGAGACTCCCAATATTTCAGATACTCTAGAGGATAAAGTCAGACGCATAGAGATCGATGTTTTCATCATGAGACAGCGTCTAGACATTTTTATTGTTGAGACGAGAGAGAGCCACGGAGGTCTCAGTGATGGCATTTCGGCTATTCTCTCGGCACTGTTCAGATCTTCTACGAGTGCTCCTACTGCAGACACAGCTCCTGCCACTGTTGATGTTCCTGCTCCAGTACCGGCTGATGACATTGGTGATATTGATATTGGTGCTGAGACTACTATTGGAGATGGAGTTGGAGATACTATTGTTGGAGATGTTGATGGAGATGAGGTGACTGGCTCCGACCAGTTTGACATTGATGATCTTATGTCAGAGCAGTTATGGAGGTGACGGATGACATAGCTACGAGACCTGTTGACCCATCCTTCTCACCTGCCCCGATACCTGATCCATCCTCTCCTTCCAGATCGATTGATCAGACTCCAGTTCCTATTCTTATTCCTATTCTTAGCCCTGTTATTGACCTACCTGTTACTGATTTACCTTCTATTGATTCTCCTGGCACTCATACACCTATCATTCAGACGCCCACACTTGATACATCTATTGTACATACACCGATACCTTCCACAGCTGATACTGTTATTCTTGATATGCCTGTATCATTAGTTGTTACACCTACTTTTGATAGTCCTACCCTTCATACTTCATCAGTCACTCGAGAGCTTGGGTTTTACATACCCGGCTTTCAGTATCTTGATTATGGACCTACTTTTGATCGTACTCCTGCCCCAGCTGTTACTGAGATGATTCGCCTGTTCAGTTCAGTTCCTGCGGAGGACGTAGCTTCTACCTCTACTGCTTCAGCTAGAGGTCGGACCTATATTCTTCGCAAAGGACGTGGACACCGTACCCCTCATCAGCCGACCAGGACCAGACTTCGAGATCTTCGACCTCGTTGGCCGTGAGCTCGATCTTCTTCTGATACCGGACCGATCGAGATTGGTTCATCTTCTGATGACTCGATAGATGAGGATTAGGACATTGATATATTTCTTGATAATTTTATATTTCCAGATAGTTTACTTTCATGTTTACATGTACTTTTATCCTTGTTATGTACTTGTATACTTGATGTACAAGTTCCTGATATATATGAAAAACTTTGTGTTTTCACACTTCTATATCTTTGGTAAACATGAATGATGTCTTGAATTGCTTTTATATGTTCAGTGACTGTGCTTTGTTTTGTTTATTCATTTCATTTCTTCCTACCTTTTTAATGATAACAAAAAGGGGAAGTAATTTATGATGTTATTTAAAGTATAAATGTATGTCTACCTCTCCAAATTAAAGGGGGAGTAACTTTTACTTTTTGAAAACCTGAATTTATGAAAGGGGGAGCTTTACCTTTTGTCAAAGTAAATATGATTCTCAAAATCCCTCTTTCAATGTTTTTGAAATGATTCTTTCAAATTTTGTTATGAATCATTAATTCAGGGGGAGCTTTGTCAATTGCTGAAACTTTCATTGTAAGAGTATCATGATACATGTTCTTATTGCATTTAAATAATATCAAAGTTCTGGCTAAGTTCTGATACTCTCTATCCTTGAAACAAGCTCAAATTTTATCACCTATATTTTGAATGTTTATAATTTTAAGTAATGATTTACACTTAATGCTTTCAATATTGTGCATCTTGATCTATTCTCTTAAAGCTTTCTTTTAAAGCAATTTATACTTAAGGATTTTGTCATCATCAAAAAGGGGAAGATTGTTGACTCCACTAATTGATTTTGATGATAAGCAAAATAGTTAAGTATAATTTGAGGACTAATGATTTGCTTTAAGTATATTTTCAAATGAAAGGATGCTCACAAAATTTGAAGAAGCCCAATTATGTTGTAGAAGCAAGTTTGAATGGAATGATTGCACAAAACAAGACTTGGACACTCAAAGAGTTGGTTGAATGGATGACCAAGGTAAATGAACACATGTTCCAGCTCAAGTTCAGCAAATTCTGCATCTTTTTGATGATGTGTCGACTAAAGGTGTCGACACATGACTTGATGTGTCGACACATGAAGATGGTGTGTCGACTCAGACCGGCATGCAGCGAAATTTCAAATGGCACAGATGATGTGTCGACACATGGACCTTATGTGTCGACTCAAAGTGTCAACACATGGATCAACTCATCACCTGAGAATTTCAAGCCACAGAACTTGCAGAAGTTGAAGGAACAGTTAATATGTCGACACAGAGACCTAATTTATCGACTCTATGTGTCGACTCCACTGAGAATGTGTCGACTCAGCTGATTTTTCCAGAGAATCTGAATGGAATATTTTGAACTTGTGTTGACTCAAGAAGAACATGTGTCGACTGGATGTGTCGACACATGAAGAGGAAGTGTTGACACATGAAGTTCTGACAACAGTAATGGCTAGTTTTTTCAATCGCAGAACTCTCCCAAATGCCCTCCAACGGCTAGTTTTTCAAGTATAATGGCTAGATTTTGGTTTTGGGGGCTTGGGAAGGTATATAAAGGCTTCAAAACAAATCAAGACAACAACTATTCATTGTATTAAATATCCTTGAAGAGTTTAAAGAGAAGAGCCTTAACTCCCATTCATTCAAAGCTCAACCACTCTCAAGCAAGAAGGAAGCCTTCCAAGCATTCAAAGCTATCAAGTGCATTAAAGATCATTTATTTTTGGGCATTCAAAAGGCTTCAACAAGAGCAAAGCAACACTACTTCGAGCTACATCGACTTATTTGCTTTTTATTGAAAGCTTACATTGGTTCTTTATTTTCCTATCTTTTATCTTGTAAAGGTTATTGGTTAGCCTATTGGAAAACCAAGTGAGGTTGTTGGTAAGCCTTGAAAACCAATTAGGTTGGTGGTTAGCCCGCAAAACCACTAAGATTCTTGGTTAGCCCGAAAAACCAAGGGAGGATTTTTGTTAGCCTTGTGAAAACCAATTAGGTTGGTGGTTAGCCTGCAAAACCACTAAGGTTCTTGGTTAGCCCGTAAAACCAAGTGAGGTTGTGACTTGTGAGCCTTGTAAAAACAAGTCGGTTTTGATTAGTGAGCCCGGAAAACTAATCGGCTATAATCTTTGGATTATAGTGAATTTTCAAGGGAATCTTGGGGAGTGGATGTAGGTACATTGTTGGCACCGAACCACCATAGATTGTTGTATTTGTGATTGCTTGTTTCTCCTTCCTTGCTCTTCTCCTTATTACCTATTGCTTTCAATTTCTGCTGCACCTTTATATTAGAGCATTACACTTTAAATTCTAGTACCTTGTTGAATTACAAATCTTGTCTTGTAAAGTTTGTTATTTGTTTAATTCAAGCTTAGCTTAAATTGTTAGAAACCCAATTCACCCCCCTCTTGGGTTGCTCACTAGGTAACAAGTTGAGTAAAGCCTATAGAAATTTCTAGAGTTCTTCTTTTGACAACTTTTTACCTCACTCTTTGAATCATCTAACTTGCCAAGGATTTGGTGAAGTATCTTTTTGCCAATTGGTTTCCTCTCTTTTTTTTTATATTTTAAAAATTTTTAGTGCATTGTCTTAACCTCTTAAGTATTAACATCTCCATCTTTTGACGCGAACCATAATGCTTAGCTAAAGGGGGCCGGTTACTAAGTGAGGTACCATTGCTAAATAGATTTCTTGACCTTCTCACCTTTTGATGTGAACCACAATACTTAGGCAAAAGAGCCCAGTTACTCAGTTAGAGTTTAAGAAAATCTATGAGACAAGACTGAATCTCTTTTTTTATTTTTAAGAATAAAATTTAGCATACTTGACCTTTTCATTTATACCCCCATAAAGTAGATTATTTATTGAGATCAATAGATAGAAGGTTCTGGAATTGCTCCATGAAATTATTTCTGATCTAAACCCTGCCATTTTTGGAGTTTCTTTAATAATTTATTCCTCAATATCTCTAAAATTATCTAGACCATTAATCAATCATTGATTAGGATGCCTATGTAACTCCAAATTAAGATAACAATCAGGTACATATAACATAAATATTTCTAACCATACTCGAGGATCTAAGTAAGTTATTTGTCTTCCCTCCCAACATAATCAACATTATCATCAATGGAGTAGGAAAGAAAATAAGCAATTGAAAGAAAAAAAGCAAATTCAATTGGGATAAGTGTGCTTCGAGAGTTGACGAGGGCTTCATGGACTCATGGGTTCTTGTTCCTTCCTCTTGGTTCCTACAACTGCATAAAGTCAAGAGAAAATAAAATTGCTGAGTTGCCTTCCAACAAGTGCTAAGTTTAACATCTTTAGCCGAATGCTATAAAGGAGTGTTACTGATATTGAACTTGAGTACATCTCTCAATATTTTCAAAAGACAGGACCAATTAGGAGGCCTTGTCATCATGGAAGAAAAATGTTTGTAGAATATTCTATGCTAATTAACCCTGTTCAATAGAGTGCACTGGGCAAGCATGCTAGACCAAGATTTGAAAATATTATTATAATTTGAATGAAGATCATGAAAGGATTGTGTGTATTAGGCCAAGAGCGGGGGTGGCTGCGTGAAAATTTTTCTAACTCTAGAAAGATCTATCCTAATTTCTTTCTCGGGTATGATGTGTCTTGACATCGTCCCTTTTCAATGGCACTTTATCCAAGTTAATCGTAAGTCTATCTCCATACATCATTTTAGAATGGTAGATAGATTTTGAAGGTAATCCTTAAAAGTAGTGCCAAATATGGATAAATCAGTTCTAAAGTTCTCAAGATTGTTATCCCTCATTTTAGAGATGTTCTATCCAATAACATTTTTATGCATCTTTAAAACATCGATAATTTGGTCTTTCTAGTTAGGGATCACTAATAGGGTATCAGTAGGTGTAACATGAAACAACTTTAATTCTAGATCAGGTGGTGATTTTAACAAGAGAGCTGTTAGGGGGCTAGGTACTGGCTTATATTGTTCAATCCAAAGTGGAGCGATTTTGACATATGGTGGATGTAGTAGGTTATTAGTCTTTGTGATATACTTGTCTACATTAAAAGTTATCCACCCCAAAATGAGCTAGATAGGGATCTAACGACAGGGGTGAATTGGAGGTATAGCTTTCCTTATTATGTTATTCTGTTGTGGTTCTTGGAAAGCCTCAATTAATTCTATCATATTATCTATTTGTTCTCCATTTCCATAAAAAGGAGTGGATGGTTCTATGGCACTTGAAAAAGGGGTCATAGGTGATGATGATAAAAGTGCTTCATCCCACTTGTTTGATTTCTCTCTATATATTTTTACCATAGTCAAATTATCTATATCAGTCTCTGTGATGGTGCAGGGTTGTTCCATGACCAATTCATTCCCGAGAGTTATGGTCGATTCTTTAGAAAAAACTAAAGGGTTATTAAAATTTTCAACCTAGTAGTGTCCCGCTAAGTTACTCTCGGACTGGCAAGACAGTACCCTTTCCTCCTCCCTATCAACTTCGATTAATAATCGATCAGTTTGATTTATAAGCTTATCGATAGATTGCTATTGAGGTATGATTAGTTATTGAAATTGAGCAAACCTATCGACATCTGGGTCAATCTATTAAGGAGGTAGGTTCTGATCAATTTATTCTATCTAATATATTGCTTGCAGAACCTTCGCTTCAAATTATAGGTTATTAGGAAAAGGACAAGGTTGATAATATGGATAGGGATGACTATAATAAGGTGCATCTATGAACGGAGGTCTTTTTTGTAGTACCAAGATAACCACTAGATATGGTTTCCATGAAAAATCTGGTAGAGCCCCCTAACCTAGATTGTAAGATTGAAGTTTAGGTTCTCTCTTAGTCTATAGGCCATATGAGTTTGATCTGGATAAACCTAGTCATACCTAGCCTCAAGAAATTGGTATATAGCTGGGCATTCATTAACCAAGTGAGTTGGGCTCAAATATATAGAGCATGACTGTTGTGTTGGAAGAAAGGAAGGAGTGGAAGAGTGTTTGATAGCTACTAGATGATTTAATTTATGAGACATAGCATCCAGTCTATTATTTAATATATGGGACAACCTATCCATCTACTATTGAGATCCATGTTCCTAGCACTATTCTAATTCATCAGATTGTTCTAATGATTTTGATTATTTAACCAAAGGTCCTAGATCAAGCAATCATCTTTTAAGTTTTTTTTATCATTATTATGATCTTAAAGAGAAGAGGGGGAAAAAATAAATAAGAAAGATAGAAAAGAATTCTAAAGATGAGGGCCTAAGGAATCCTAAAGCTAAGAGAGATAGAAAAGAATTATAGTTTAAGTTCTATGTTAATTGCAATCAAGTTAGCATACAATGGACTCTATCCTAGGATTCCCTAATTCTAGATAGTCCTAACTATTCCAAAGTCACCTTTGAGCCCTTCAAGTCAGAAACTAACTACTCAACTAGCCATGTAAGGATAAAGTTGGTGGAGGTCCTCCCGTTGCTTTCCTTAAATATCAAATAAATTGGTCAAGTCAGACAATAGAACCAATTAAAGAACTACCTTCCTTCAGGGCTACATCATCCTTAAACCCCTTTCCTAGATACTAGTTAACCAACTAATCCTAACATGGTCCAACTCTTATGGTCCCTTATTCTAGTAAGCTTGAAAATCCATAGGGACCAATGTCTAATTGATTTTAGATTAAAAGCTTAGGTTGATGCATATGAGGGTGGTGGTTTATGGACCAAGGGTGATAAAATTCCTACCTTATATTATTTAGGATTTAGTATCCTTAAGATATTTTATGAGATATGTAACGTAGAAAAAGAAGATGTCCAATACAAGTAATAAGTGTTTGAGGCTTAATTAGTTTCTCCATTTTAATTAAGTATTATGTGATGTCCTTGTTATCTTTTTATGTTAGGCTATTTTTAGATAAGTTTTTAATTTAGTTAATTAGGTGTGAGAGAAAGCTTAATTAAATTAGGATAATAAGGATCAACAATATATGAAAAGCAATAAAAGAATTAGATGCATCAAATTAATTATGATAGGTAGTAAATCAAGAAGCAAATAAATATTAACTAAGATAAAAAATTAGAAAGTAATAATTAATTTCTTTTTTTGGTTTTTTGATTTTTGATTTTTGGATTTTTATTTTTAAATCATAATTATGCCTAAAGTCCCGACAACGGTACCAAAATTTGATCACTATTGTGGGCAGTCACAAATAATTCACCAACTTAAACTCTATAGCTTGGGTGAGTCGGGATTGTATCCTCAAGGACTTTAGGGCTAAGTTTTTATTTTTAAAGGAAAAGTGAGTAATTGTTTTTGCATAAAAATAAAAATAAACAAGAAGTAAACTACTCTTAATATTGAAGTAAGTAAAAGAGATTATTTTGAAAGTTATAGGTTGATTTTGCACTGATAAAACTATATTTCCTTTATAATTAAAATGTATTAATTTTAGAAAATTATCTGTCTTCCCTCAGCATGCTCCGTATTTGTAGATCATAGTCCGTCTCTGAGAGGTACTAGGTATTCAACTCTTCTTTCCTCGGCATGCCCCGTATCTATAACAGATGATGATATATCTCTAAAAAGCAAGAGTTGTCCCTAAACTTAATTTAACATTAAAGTATAATAAAGAGCAAATAAAAGAGAGAAAATAAAGAACTCATAATTAAAAGCATAATCTTTTACTTCATGCCAAAGAAATACAAGAGAATGAAGAAGAAAAGAATCACACTCTGCCTTGTACAAGATCTTCTCTTCCCTCCAAAACTTCTGTACTTAACTGCTCCTAAGTTGATCCCTTCCTATCCCCCTATGCAAAGGCTCTAGAGGGATTCCAAGGAGTAATACCTTCAGGTAGAGATATAGGAGCCTTTTTATAGGTTTTAACAGGAGAGAGGTCTTCATGTTTTTCTGGTATGGGACTAAACATAAGGATTAATAGGAGTAGCTAGAATTTTGTTTTAAAGGATTTAATGGTTTGATATGAATATACCTAATCCCAATAGTATTAGGCTTCTAATTCCCGTTTCAACTAATGTTTGACCAGTCAAAATCTTTTCAGCCATTAGATCTGGATCAAATGTCCAAAAATCACTACTTCACCCATGATAAGGCCTGTTTCTAATTGGATTTAATTTGGCTATTAGATTAAGATCTAATGGCTAGATTATGCTTGTCTTCTTCCTTCTATCAATAGCGAACAATAAGGGGAAGGTGGTAAAGGCGGCAGCATCATCGGGCGATGATAGGCAATGATGATAGCTCTAAGAGGCAATACCAGTGGGCGAACGAGCAGCATGATGGGATATCGGTGAGAAGATGGCTAGTGGTGGCTTTGGGCTGAGAGAAGGGGGCAATAGCAGAGAGCTAGGATGGCCGAGCTGAGAAGGTGATGACCGGCGATGACCAGTAACAGGCACTCAAGTCATTTCTTAGGTCAATTTAGGAGGAAGTAAAGTATGGACAGGGGAGGAGACGACATGACTAATGATAGAGATGATGGCCGAGACAACCATGAAGGATGGTGGTAGACGGTGGTAGAAAGATGGTTGGATCTTGGTAGATCGACCAAGGAAGAGATGCACAATGGCTTGGATGACGACAAGATGGCATAGGACGGTGTCTCGAAATGGGCAATGGCCAAAATCCTTCCATGGTTCATGCTCTAAGCTAAATGATAATGGGGCTACCAGTGGACCATTCATCATTTCGTAAGCCAAGCAGTTGGTCCATGGTGGACCAGTTGCTTTAATATTCATGCAACCCTTTAATGAACTTCAAACTTTAATTCTAGATTCATTTTAACTTCGATTTGCTTCAAACTTATTTCATTTGAATCCATAAATCGAGTTCTTTATATTAGTGATCTTATTACCTACAGATAAAATATAAAAATATTAATTTTAAATAAATAAAAATAATTTATTTCTTAAATTAATACTTATATATATGTATAATTTAATTATTACATGTCCATTTAGAAATCATGGACTTAATCAAGATAAACTATTGAAATTTGATCTATAGAGAAGAAAATCTAAATCAACTTTTGGTTAAATTTTAATTTCTCTATTTAGTCCATTTGATTATAATCCTAGGTCTAATCCAGTTAAGAGACCTGATTTAAGCTAACCCATAACCTAAAGATTTATGAAAATGGCTTTAGATCTTTCATTCTCAGATTCATATCTTTTAACCATCAAAACTTAATTCTTAATTAAGTTTATGAGCATTTAAGAATTGAAACTATTTCAATTTGAATTATAAAACACTTTTACAAATTTTTATACAAATAATTTGCTATTCTCTATCATGAGTTGACTCACCTTGATCAAGTATCGACTCATCAGTGAGTCAAGTCATCTAAGTCGACTCATCACTAGTGACTATGATTCACAGAGAGAAATAGAAACCTATATGTTGACCCCTGAAATGATTTTAATGATCACAAAATATTGGAGCATGTATGCTTTACTAATCCTTTCAATTACTTGAGAAGTTTTTGCAGGAAAATATTTATCTCTACTTTAGTTGGTTTTCTAATTGATTGAAAGGTATTCTAATATTGTATAGACTCTTATGTACTTCAAATTATAAAGTCCTAATTTTTTCATCTATGTAATCTTGTAAAAGGGCTATAAAAATTATGAAAATAAGAGTGAGTTTATTAGTTCTTGTTGGATTCTTGATTTGAAGAACTTTGGAGAAGTTTGAAGCATTAAAAGGAGTTTTTTTGTAAGAGTCGACTCCTTCTGGCACGGCATAAAAAATTTTCAGAGTTTTAGTACCTTGAGCCGACTCAAGCCCCAAGAGCCGACTCAATGAAGAACCAATGTTTTTGAAGACTAAGACCTCGAGTCGACTCAAGCCCAGAAGAGCCGACTCGTCCAGAGTTATGTTTGTTGATGACTGTGACTTCGAGCCGACTCAGCATTGAAGAGCTGACTCAAGAAAAATTTGAATTTATGTTGATTAAGAGTTTGAGCTGACTCAACCCAAAAGAGTCGACTCGCACAGAATTTTTACTTGGGCTGTCCGAGACTTCGAGCCAACTCGTGGACCTCGAGCCGACTCGAGTGATGATTTTTTGCAGTCTAACGGCTAGTTGCAGAATGCCATTTTTGAACTCAAAAAACCCTCCAATAGCTCTATTTAAATTTCCTAAGCCCTACAACGCCTATTTCTGATGGAAAACTATAAAAGGGAGTATTTTTGATGGATTAAACATTTTTTTTGAGGGATTATTCATTGATTATTCTTTGGAAGTTGAAAAGTCTTCAAGTCTTTCACCAACTCACTTCAAGAGCACTCAAGACAGGATTCAAAGCTCCACCAACTGTTCTTCATCATTGAATCCAACCTTTGAAGAAGTAAAGAAGTAGCTTGAAGAGCATTAAAAAGCATTCAAGGCTAGGCTTCACTTTGATCTTCATCGACAACACTTAAACAAACTCGGTTTGCCGTATAATTGCTTTACATTTTGATATATCTTTATTTTTTCTCTAAAAACAGTAAGGGGCTGTGTCTTAAGAGAGGGTTAAAGGTTTTTAGGTGAGCCTTTTGAAAACCTAATTTAGGTTCTTGGTGATCCCGATATAAAACCAAGATTAGGGTTTCTTTGGTGATCCTGTTTAAAACCAAAGGGTGTAGGGTTTTTTTGGTGATCCTGTTTAAAACCAAAGGGTGTAGAGTTTTCTTTGGTGATCCTAGTAAAACCAAAGTGTATAGGTTTGGATTGTGAGCCTGTTAAAATAATCCGACTGTATTCCGATTGGAGGATATAGTGGAAATCCCAAGTGGTGCTTGGGTAGTGGACGTAGGAGCGGGTTGCTCCGAACAACTCTAAATTCCTTGTGTTTGTGATTGTACAAACTTTACTTTATTGCATTTATTTAATTACTTCTACATTGCATATTGCACCACAACATCAAAAAGATTTTAAATTGCTCATACTTGATAAAGTTTTCATAATCCCAATTCATCCCCCTCTTAGGAAGCCACCTGGGCAACAAGTGATATTAGAGCAGAGTCTCTGAAAATTACTTAGAGTAAAGATTGATGGCACATCCCATGAGCACTTCTTTGGTCGAAGGCCAATCCACAAATTGACCTCCACTTTTCACTGGAATCAATTATACATACTGGAAGGCTAGGATGAAAATATACATTCAAGCCATAGACTTTCATTTATGAAAAATTATTCTAAAAGGACCTCACACACCCACTGTTAGATTAATGATATTAAGGTTCCCAAATCGGAAGAGGAATGGGACGAGAATGATATGAAATTAGCTGAGCTGAATGCCAAAGCTATGAATTTACTTTATTGCACTTTGGACCCAAATGAGTTTAACAGAATTTTCACTTGCAATTCTGCTAAAGAAATTTGGGATAAGCTTAAGATCACACATGAAGGTACATCACAAGTTAAAACTTCAAAAATCAATCTTCTTGTGCATAATTATGAATTATTCAAAATGGATCCTAGTGAAACTATATCTGCTATGTATACATGTTTTACTGATATTATAAATAGTCTTAAAAGTCTTGGTAGGACTTAACTAATGTTGATCTAATCCAAAAGGTTTTGAGATCTTTGCCAGATAAATGGAAAGCTAAAGTAACAGTAATTCAAGAGGCAAAGGACTTGAACACCCTACCATTAGATGAATTGCTGGGATCATTAATTACTCATGAGCTAGCCATGCAACAAAGAACTGATGAAGATTCTAAAAGAAAAAAGGCTATAGCATTTAAGGCTACTAAAGAGGATAAAGATGAAGATTTAGATTCATCTGATGATGATGATTTTGAAAATGATGAGATAGCCCTAGTAATGAAAAAATTCAAAAGATTTATGGACAGAAGAAGAACAAATAGATGGAGAAAATAATTTAGAAGTGGAGATTTTGGAAAAGAAAGAGAAAAGGACAAAGAAAAGGATAAGGACAAGGACCAAGATCAAATTCCAATCTGTTATGAGTGCAAGAAACCGGAACACATAGTCCTCGTTATCCAGAGATTAAGAAAAAGATGATTAAAAGAAAGAAAAAGAAGGTAATGCTTGCAGCATGGAGTGATAGTGATGAATCTACATCAACTGAAGAAGATGAAGATACAACAAAGACTGCTCAGATCTGCCTTATGGGTTTGGAGGATGAGGTAACTACTTCTGAACCTAATCTAGAATTTACTTATGATGAGCTTCATAATGCTTTATGTGAATTACTGGTAAAATACAAAAAGGTTGATTTGAAAATGAAGAATTTGAAAAATAATTGTGATATGATTGAAAAGGATAAAAATGAAACTTGTGAAAGAAATAAGATTTTACATAGAGAGTTAAGTTTGATATGTGAAAGACTTAAAACTACTCGATTTGAAAAGGAAGAACTTCTTGAGAAAAATAAAACTTTGCAAAATGAAAATACTGATTTGAAAAAGAAAGTGCAAAAGCTTAAACCATTGCTTGAAAAATTAACCTTAAGCTCTAACAAACTTGAACTAATTTTGAAAGATCAAAGAGATACAAATAACAAGTTTGGAATTGGTTATAAAGGTTCAAATTCAAATAAATTTTCTACATCCACATCATATGCTCCTATGTTCATTACATCAAAACAATATAGACCTAAATTTGCATCATCATATACTTTTTATTCAAAGCCAAAAATTGTATACTATGCTTGTAATAATGTTGGTCATAAAGCATTTGAGTATCATTTGAAATATAATAGCAAGAAGAAAATCAAGAAAATTTGGGTTCCAAAAGGAACCAATCCTACTAACTTGCAAGGATCCAAGAAAGCTTGGGTACCTAAATCCATTACCTGATTATTTTGCAAGGATGTCTTGCAACCACAAATGTAAAGAAAAGATGGTACCTAGATAGCAGCTGTTCAAGATACATAAAGGGTGATATTGATCAATTCTTCATCCTAGAATAAAAGGATGGTGGCATGGTAACCTTTGGTGATAATCGCAAAGGAAGGATAATCGGTATTGGTAAAATAAAAATTATTTCTTCTACATTTATTGAGAATGTGTTACTTGTAGAAAAGTTAAAGAATAATCTTTTGAATATTAGTCAACTTTGTGATATTGGTTTTAATATTTTCTTCAAGTCTTCAATGTGTATAGCAGTTGATCCACTTGACTCTAGTACAAAGTTTATTGGACATAGACTTGGTAATATTTATGTAGTAGATCTCAATGATCTAGCTATGTCTAGTAATACAAGTCTTGTAACAATGAATGACAAGAGCAAGGAATCAAGTTTACTATGGCATAGGTGACTTGGACATGCTAGTATGGATACCATTGCAAAACTTATTTCAAAAGATTTGGTTAAGGTTTGCCAAAGTTCAAAGTAAATTTTGATTATGTCTGTGATGCATGTCAATTAGAAAAGCAAGTGAGGGGGAGTTTTAAATCCAAAAATATTGTTTCTACTACTAGACCCTTAGAGCTACTTCACATGAACCTATTTGGACCTATTAGGATAATAAGCCTAGGTGGTATAAAGTATGACCTTGTGATTGTAGATGATTTTTCAAGATACACTTGGGTTTTATTCATTGAACATAAAGATGAGACTTTTAAAGTATTCAAAAAGTTTTACAAAAGAGTTTCAAATTTGAAAAATCTTTATGTTATTTCTATTCGTAGTGATCATGGTACTGAATTTTAAAATCAACATTTTGATCACTTTTGCACAAAGCACGATATTGATCACAACTTCTCAACTCCTACAGCACCATAACAAAATGGTATTGTAGAAAGAAAGAATCGAACTTTAGAAGAAATGTCTAGAACAATGCTTTGTGAAGGAAATCTTCCAAAATACTTTTGGACAGAAGCTATAAATACCACCTGCTATATTTTGAACAGAGTTTTAATTAGACCCATTATTAGAAAAATCCCCTATTAACTATAGAACAATAGAAAGCCAAATATCAATTACTTTTGTGTTTTCAATTGTAAATGTTTTGTTCTTAATAATGGTAAAGACAATCTTGGTAAGTTTAATACAAAATCTGATGAGGCTATCTTTCTTGGTTATTCTTCAAATAGTCTAGCCTATCGAGTTTTCAACAAAAGAACTTTGACTGTGAAAGAATCAATATATGTGGTTTTCAATGAATCTGATATTACATCTTCTAGAAAAGAAGATTGTGCTGATGATGATGCAGGTGCACTTGAACATGGACTGAAGGATTTGACTCTTAAAGACAAATAAATAAGTGAACAACATGAGGAAGTGGTAAGCAAAATCATGATGATATACCTAAAAAATGAAAGTATGTACACTCACATCCTAAAGAACTTATTATAGGAGATCCATCTCAAGGTGTTAGAACTAGAGCTGCACATAGGGATGCACATGATTTGATTGCTTTTGTATCTCATGTAGAACCACACACTATAGAAGAAGCTAAAACTAATCCTAATTGGATGTTAGCTATGCATTATGAGTTAAACCAATTTAGGAGAAATAATGTTTGGACACTTGTAGAAAGACCTAATGACTACCCTATTATAGGAACTAGAGCAAGATAATGTAATTAGGAATAAGTCTAGACTGGTAGCTCAATATTATAATCAAGAAGAAGAAATAGATTTTGATGAGACCTATGCACCAGTAGCTAGGCTAGAGGCTATTAGATTACTCTTGGCATATGCATGTTTTATGAATTTCAAATTATTTCAAATGAACTTAAAGAGTACATTTCTAAATGGTTTTCTATCTGAAGAAGTTTTTGTCGAACAACAACCAGGTTTTATCGATCACACATTTCCAAATCATGTTTTTAAATTGAATAAAACTTTATATAGTCTTAAACAAGCACCTAGAGCCTGGTATGAAAGATTAAGTAAGTTTTTAATTGGAAATGATTTCATAAGAGGTAGTGTTGATACCACCTTGTTTATTCAAAGAAAAGACAATGATATTTTAGTTGTTCAAATTTATGTTGATGATATAATATTTGGATCTACTGATGAATCTTTGTGTCAAGACTTTGCTAAGTTAATGCAGGGTGAATTCGAAATGAGTTTGATGGGTGAGCTGAGTTACTTTCTCGGGCTTCAGATCAAACAATCAAAGGAAAGAATTCTGATCAATCAAGCCAAATATATTAAAGAGATTATCAAAAAGTTTGGCATGGAATCAAGCAAAAAAATTGGAACACTCATGAATCCTACATGCAGACTTGATAAAGATGAAAATGACATAAATGTTGATCAAAAATTGCATAGAGGTATGATCGGCTCTTTACTTTATTTAACTGCCAGTAGACCTGATATTCTTTTTAGTGTTTGTATGTGTGCACATTTTCAATCTAATCCAAAAGAATTACACATCATTGCTGTTAAAAGAATCATTAAGTATCTTAAAGGCACATACAATCTAGGATTATGATATTCTAAGCATTCATCCTTAAAATTAATTAGTTATTCTGATACTGATTATGGAGGCTGTAAAATTGATAGAAAAAGTACAAGTGGCACTTGTCAATTTCTAGGTGTCGACTTGATTTCATAGCACTTTCGTAAACATAACTCTGTAGCACTGTCTACTGCTGAAACAGAATATGTGACTGCGGGGAGCTATTGTGACAAGTGTTGTGGATCAAGCAACAGCTAGAAGATTATGGTGTTGTCCAATCTAAAATTTTTATTAAATGTGATAATACTAGTGCTATTAATTTATCTAAAAATCCAATTCAGCATTCTCAAACTTAACATATAGAAATTAGACATCATTCATTCGAGATCATGTTTTAAATAATGTTGTAGAATTAGAATTTGTGCCTACAAAAGATCAACTTGCTGACATTTTTACCAAACCACTTAGCCAAGATAGATTTGAAAAGATTAGAGGTGAGTTAGGTCTGTGTGATCCTTATTGAAAGTTTTGACCTAATTTTTCAAAAATAAAGAAAAATTATCTAGATATTTCAAAATTCTTTCTAAAACTTATGACCACCTTCTCTAGCACTAAGAAACCCTTAGAATTTTATTTTGTTGAGTTCCGAGCTTTAACCTAGATTTATGCTCGAGCCAACTCGAGCACCCTGCTGTTCTGGCGAGCCGACTCGAGAGTCGAGCTGACTCTTTTTAAATAGGGCATTGTAGGTTTCAAATTGCAAAATCTTTCCACCCTTCCTATTTTGCCTTAACCGTTTCCTATTCCTAACCTAAGAAAAACCCTTAGAATACCTCTAAACCTTTCCTAAACCCTAATCCAATCTAAATGGCCCCTAGGAAAGCCATTGCGAAGAAGCCAAGAAGGGTTGTACGGTCCGTGGTAGAGGAGAGGAGGACCAAAAGGAGGCTTGACACCTCAAATCCTGTAGTGGAGCCACAGGAAGAGCAAGAAGAGGAATTGGAAGCTCCAAGGCATGTAGTTTTGATAGGCAATAGGTAAGTAACCTCAGGCTGTTGCATTGATTTCACTTTTTTAGAATAGGAGAATCTGAAAATTGGTGATTGGCTTGTAGCACAAGGATGGAAGGAATTTTGTATACTAAATCTACCTACATTTCCTAATCTAGTTAGACCATTTTTTGAAAACATGTCACATAATGCTTTTCATATAGAATCTGTTGTGAAGGGGAAGCATATTGAGGTCAGTAAGTAGAAATTATTCTTATATTCTCCAAATACCGAAGGAGGGAGAAAGCTTTTTGATTCTAAAAGAAAAATAGAAAACATTGAGGATCATTCTTGAGAGGACTAATGTGACTGGTGCGGTATATGTCAGGGCTAACCAACTCTCATTGGAGATGAGGTTGATACATAACATCATTAGTCGCATTTTTCTATCCCGGACTGGGAGATTTGATTAGGTGAGCGAGAGGGACCTAGTCTTTATGAGATGTTTGGTTGAGGGGGAGGCCCTCAACTTACCTTTTATCATGTTATCTCGAATGAGGAAAGCTGCTTGTAGGGCACGAGCGTGTCTTTCGTATGGCATGGTCTTCACTTTGCTTTTTCAGGATGCTCAGGTTGGTTTGTCTGGAGAGGATAGTAGACCATTATTACATACAGACAAATACAACATTAAATCTTTGACCAGGATAGGATTCCCAAAGATAGAGGGTCACTGGATCAGGAAGAGTTCAGGACTTCCAGTGACACATTCTGATGAGGATTCAGGAGATGATGATCAGGCAGGACAGGGATAGGATGCTGAGGCTGAGCCACATGCTGATGAGGCTGGACCTTCTGAGTCAGCTCCTTCTACACCTCGATCACCTGTCAGAGGATCTACTGCTGTTGGATCAGGTGATGATGGCAGATTGCAGCTGATACTGAATGAGATCTCTAGTCTTCAGAGAGGCAGAGCATAGACAGATGCCAGGATACTGGCACTTCAGATAGAGATGCATCATGGTTTTTAGGAGATTTTGTCTATTCTTCAGCATATCAGAGCAGCCAGTCATTCTGCACCTCCTCCTTCTTCAGCAGGACCAGATATTGACACAGATTGTGGACAGGAAGAGGCAGTACACTCTACTGATATTCCTACTACTGCTACTCCTATTGAGCTTGGCACTGGTACTGAGGATCCGAGTACTGATGTTGGAGATACTCCGACGACAGTGATTTTGTCGACTACCAGCACCCTTGCCTTATCTGTTGATCCTCCTTCGGCACGACCTACACCTATCATGATTTCTTCTGAGCCTCCAGCTAAAGCTAAACCTAAGACCTCCAAGACTACAACCCCTGTTAGGACCAGACTTAGGGACCTTAGACCTAGGTTCCTTAAATTCAAACCTTCTCCTGGTATTTTAGAGATCGGTTCTTCTTCTAGTGAGGAAGAGCCTAGTGATGATGACCCTAGTCCATCATTTTGATTTTTAGGACTTTATGTTTAGCATTTTCTATTATTTGTGATACTACTTTTGATGTGCTGTGGCACTTTTGTATTGTATCACTCTTGTATTGACACTCTTTTCATATATATATATATATATATCTCTTTTATGTTCCATCTGATACATGTTATGAATAACTTATTTTGTCAATGAATGTTCTCCCTGTTATATCATTTTGTGCTGATGACAAAAAGGGGAAGAAAGGAAAGAAGAGTGTGCATGAAAATGTGAGTTTGGACAAATATGAATGTGAGCTTGTTAAGTATGAAAATGAGTTAAGTATGAAAATATAAAGAAAATATTATTATATTAGTAAGGGGGAGCTTGTGTTAAGCTTTTACTAAACTCACTTCAAATATAAGTTAATAGTGTGAAGTTTTGATATTTAGTGCATGGATGATACAAATGATACACTGTGTTGATACTCTTCAGTTTAACAATTTGATACTTGATCTGGTTTAATACACACTACTTTGAATATTCTTTGATACATGTGAATATGGTACATAGTAATTGTAAAATGTTTTTAAATCCCATTCAAGCCCAATGTTTTGTCATCATCAAAAAGGGGAAGATTGTTGACCCCAAGAATGATTTTGATGATCACAAAATATTGGAGCATGTATGCTTTACTAATTCTTTCAATTACTTAAGAAGTTTTTGTAGGAAAATGTTTATCTTTACTTTAGTTGGTTTTCTAATTAATTGAAAGGTATTCCAACATTGTATAGACTCTTATGTACTTCAAATTGTAAAGCCCTAATTTTTTCATCTATGTAATCTTGTAAAAGGGCTATAAAAATTATGAAAATAAGAGTGAGTAGATTAGTTCTTGTTGGATTCTTGATTTGAAGAACTTTGGAGAAGTTTGAAGCATTAAAATGAGTTTTTTTTAAGAGCTGACACATGGATCAAAAACCAACTCCTTCTGGCACGGTACAAAAAATTTTCAGAGTTTCAATACCTCGAGCCGACTCAAGCCCCAAGAGCCGACTCAATGAAGAACCAATATTTTGAAGACTGAGACCTCGAGCCGACTCAAGTCCAGAAGAGTCGACTCGTCCAGAGATATGTTTGTTGGTGATTGTGACTTTGAGCCG
This sequence comes from Areca catechu, assembly GCA_021397845.1. NCBI lineage: Eukaryota > Viridiplantae > Streptophyta > Magnoliopsida > Arecales > Arecaceae > Areca > Areca catechu. Next base: position 127,820,914 of record CM038049.1, read on the forward strand.
ACTCAAGAAAAATTTGAATTTATGTTGAGTGAGAGTTCGAGCTGACTTAACCCAGAAGAGCCGACTCGCACAAAATTTTTACTTGGGTTGTCTGAAACTTCGAGCTGACTCGTGGACCTCGAGCCGACTCGAGTGATGGTTTTTTACAGTTTAACGGCTAGTTGTAGAATGTCATTTTTGAACTTAAAAAATCCTCCAACAGCTCTATTTCAATTCTCTAGGCCATACAACGGCTATTTCTAATGGAAAATTATAAAAGGGAGTATTTTTTATGGATTAAACATTTTTTTTAGGGATTATTCATTGATTATTCTTTGGAAGTTGAAAAGTCTTCAAGTCTTTCACCAACTCACTTCAAGAACATTCAAGACAGGATTCAAAGCTCCACCAACTGTTCTTCATCATTGAATCCAACCTTTGAAGAAATAAAGAAGCAACTTGAAGAGCATTAAAGAGCATTCAAGGCTAGGCATCACTTTGATCTTCATCGGCAACACTTAAACAAATTCGGTTTGTTGTATAGTTGCTTTATATTTTGATATATCTTTGTTTTCTCTCTAAGAATAGCAAGGGGCTGTGTCTTAAGAGATGGTTAAAGGTTTTTAGGTGAGTCTTTTGAAAACCTAATTTGGGTTCTTGGTGATCCCGGTATAAAACCAAGATTAGGGTTTCTTTGGTGATCATGTTTAAAATCAAAGGGTGTGGGGTTTTCTTTGGTGATCCCGATAAAACCAAAGTGTATAGATTTATATTGTGAGCCTGTTAAAATAATCTGACTGTATTCCAGTTGGAGGATATAGTGGAAATCCCAAGTGGTGCTTGGGTAGTGGACGTAGGAGCGGGTTGCTCCGAACCACTCTAATTTCCTTATATTTGTGATTGTGCTTACTTTACTTTATTGCATTTATTTAATTGCTTCCGCATTGCATATTGCACCACAACACCAAAAGGATTTTAAATTGCTCATACTTGATAAAGTTTTCATAATCCCAATTCACCCCCCTCTTGAGAAGCCACCTGGGCAACACTATCAATCTCAGTTTGGATTCTTGAGTCGACACCTGCAGGAACAGTTGTCGACTCACCAAGGTCAAGTATTGACCCAAAGGTTGACTCATGTAAGCTGATAACAATAGGTTTATTTCATATTTGAATTTTTATGCTAAACATTTTAACATAACAAATCATAAATCTATATTAGAACTATTATAAACTCTTTTATGATTTTAATGTAAATTACAAGGATTAAAATAATTTTAATCAAATTCTTTTTTGTGTTCTTCATGGGCTATTTCACAAGCAGCACCCTTACATGCCATAAGAGATCCTATCGAATGAAAAGAGAGGGCCATTAAACCTTACTTCTCTCTTCTAACTAAACGGCCATAATGATTCCATCCAATCCAAATACTAAGCAAAAAGAAAGATTAAAAAAAATTCAGATTATATATTGTTGCCCAGGTGGCCAACCCAAAAGGGAGGGTGAATTGGGTAATTAATAATTTTTTTAAGTATGTGCTCTTTTTAGAATTCTTAATATGATGAGTGATATAAGTTAAGAATCAAATACAGAAGCAAGTAAAGGTCATAAACAACACAAGCACAAATACATGCAAATTATAGTGGGTCGAAGCAACCCAGCTCCTACGTCCACTACCTAAGATACCACTTGGGATTTTCACTATATTCTCCTTGGAATATAGTTGTTTTGTTTTATACCAGGATCACAAACCACAACCCAAACTTGGTTTTACACCCGGATCACCAAGAACCCAATATAATGTTAGTTTTCCAGAGCTCACTAACAACTCACACTTGGTTTTCAAAGGCTCACCAAAAACCTATATCAATTCCCAAGTTACAGTCCTTACTGTATTTGGAACAACTCAAATAAAAGAGTTAAAAACAGAGCAACACTAATGACAAATCAATCATTATTGGGTGGTTGCAATTGTAGCTCTTGACAAGCCTACTTGATTCCTTCCTTGAATGCTCTTTAAGGCTTCTTATCTTCCTCAATTAATGACTCAAGAATCTGATGGGAGTTGGTGAAGTCTTGAGTTCTTCTCTTGAAAGCTCTCTTGAATGTTCTCTTAAAAACTCATTCAAAAGTTGTTCAAATCCCTTATATATAGTATCTTGAACTGATTCCAAGTGGATATAATCATTATAGACCGTTGGGATTCGATAAATGACCGTTGGAGTACTTCTTGGATTAAAAAAGATAGTTATGGAACTAGCCGTTATGCACCTGGAACTAGAGCTCGAGTCGACTCGGATGGGTCAAGTCGGCATGGATTCTCAATCCTTTAGAAATTAAACTCTGGCCGAGTCAGCTCTTCACTCTTGAGTTGGCTCACCTGATTGATTTTCTCAGAACTGATTTTTCCAAACTCTGGAGGAGTCGGCTTGGAATATTTGAGTCGGCTCAGATTCTCAGTACTTTAGAAATTAAACTCTGCCTGAGTCGGCTCGAATGTCTGCATGCTAGAAAACTCTATGTCATGCCAGAATATTAAGTCGGCTATTCTGCTTTGAGTCGGCTCGAGTGACTGGTTTTGCTAAAAAAACCTTTCAAACTTCTCCATAATTCTTTCAAAGGCTTCCAACCAACTTCAAAGGTTTTCAAACTCCTTCAATGCCTAAACTAAGTATTTTAAATTTGAAAATTTCATTGAATTGGTCCATTTTCATGAATACACGAGTGAATTATCTTTGGGCTCTTTACTACATGAAACTTTTTCAAAATTAAACTTGACATGCATCAGTAACTTCAGTACTGTAGGAAGAGTAGTTGTTCATTCAAATCATCCTACAAAAACTTATATAACACTTGAGAATAGTTGTATCAAATGCATGCTCCAATATTTTGTTATCATCAAAATCATTCCAGGGGTCAACAATCTCCCCCTTTTTGATAATGACAAAATATTGGGCTTGGAAAAAAAACTTTATAATTCTGAGTATATGAACACTTAAACGTATCAATGTAGCTTGTATATGATTTTAAATTGATGTATATCCATATATATCAACAAGTATCAAGAATGTATCAGAAAGTATCATGGCTTATCAAAAATTATCAGAGCTTTTATAATAGATCCAATATGTATCAAAGTTAATATTTATCAAAAGCTATTTTTGCTCAAAATGTATGGAAGTCAAAATATATCAAGGTGAATTGGGTAGTAGAATGTATCAAAACTAGCAAAATGTATCAGAGCTATTAGAATGTATCAGAGCTATTAGAGGCTAATAATGATGTATCAGAGCAAATTTTGAAGTATTGGGATAACTCTCCCTATTTCATTCATTTCCTTGCACATTTTAATGAGTTTCTATTTTTCCATGCACATCAAACTATTATCTTCTCCCCCTTTTTATTTTCTTTGAATTTTCCATACATATTAATATCACTCCCTCTTTTTGTCATAAACAAAAAAGGTAAACTAAGCATTCAATGAATTTTGAAATAGAGTAAGAAGGTTGTTATGATTTGAGATAATTTCACATTCTTTTATTTTCTTGATATTCTTCTTAAAATTTTTCTTTTTTAATGAAAGTTGTTTGATATTTCCTGTTTGAGTCCAAGGATCATAGAATAGTTAAAATAGTAGAAAAATAATTGGAACAAAGTGCAAAAAGACATATATATATATAATCAAGTCTTCGATACAACCATTAAGAAGATACAACTAGCAAAAGATACAACCACTAAAGCATACAATCATCAAAAGATACAAGAACTAGTCATCTTCTTCCTTACTAGAGGAAGAATCTATCTCTAAAACAGTGGAAGAGACCTTAGTTTTTAAGGGTTTGAACCTAAGATCTCTAAATCTGGTTTTTGTAGGAGCCTTTGGTACTTTAGATTTGGCCTTAGGTCTAGATTTAGGTTTTGCTCTAATAGGAGTAGGCTCATCTTTAATGTCAATAGAAGGTATGCTAGGCTCAACTATAAGAGGTGGAGGAGGCTGTGTGTATCCGGCATGTGGTGGTGGCTGCCTCGGTATAGATGAAGGTTGAGTAGGAGGTTGTCCTGAAGTAGATGCACCAGATGCTCCAACTGTAGACTGCAATCTAGACAAAAATACCCAAACAGTCCGAAGCTCAGTGGTAATCCCCTGAACTCCCTGCAATATAATGTGCAGTGTATCAGTCTGCTGGGTAGCAAATGCATTTGCTACTCCTTTAAGTCATCCAAAATCTGAACATATGTCTCTATATCTGCCTGAGGGTCTTCCTGCATCTGCTGTCATACCTCAACTGACTTCATCCTCAAGGTGAGCTCTCTCATCTCTCCTCTTAATTCTTGAAGCCCATGGTCCACTATCTAACGAAGCTCATCAAACATGAATCCGAAGGTAGCTGTCAGGGTGTCAGTGAAGTGAGTGAGCTGCTCAGTGACATCCATGGTAGTCGGTGGTGCTGAAGTCGATGGTCCAGGTGCAGCTCCAACTGAGGTGCAAGAGGTGTCCTGGGACTGCCAATCTGTCCAGTAGCTCCAGTCAGTCCCTGAATCTCCTCATCAGTAGAATGCACTGTTGGGAATTGTGTCCCAAAAGCCAATCACCTAGCCTATAGGCGGTTGAGCATTAAATTGTACATTGTATATGAATTAATAAAAGATTATTTTGGCAGCTCATCACTATTGACATTTCCCTGTAATGAACTCTTATATGTGATGAAATCCTTAGGACTACACTAATTTTGATATAGAGAGGATATATCAAGTGGCCCTTAAAAACAGGTTCACAACCAAAGGATACATTATACTGGTTGGCAATGTATCAAGTATAGGTTGTTGTGATTCACATCGTTTGGTTGTCCTCTTGACTAAAGGAGTGTGGTGTCACTGATGTGATCTACAAGTAGGGTATGTGATATCATATTGAACCTGACTCCGTGCAGTCCCTTTCTGCCAAAGGTATACTCATGATTGGATATGGGTATATGTGTCCCTCCAACCTAAGGTCATCATGGTAGCTTGCAAGAAACTCCCTGTGCTTTGGTGCCAGACTACCCGAATTTCTAATTTGGTAATGAAAGGTTTTTGGGTACAGGCAAGTACTTGTGAAGCAGTGATGGACCAAGATGGAATTGACCTGTCCAAACGGTTTGGATTAAATATCTCGCAGTGTCTTAATTTAGCAAATCCTCGGCCGGGGTAGTCCTAGTGAGGAGTCACTGGACTTGCAAGGTTGAGACATATTGAGGACTGACCAGATAAGGGTTGGCAGTCTAACCCTCGGTCGTTCTGAGCATCAGAGGTCAAAGGGATGATTTACACGGTAACCATATGCCAGAGGTTCGATAGATTGCTCTTGCATCTTCGACCTATTCGGACGCCGGGAACCATTGCTAGATGGTTTCTTGTGCTGGTACTGGAATTGTTCCAGTGCTACCGTTTAGGTTCGAACCTATGAGGTCACACGCCATAGAGATTTTCTCTCTGATCCAGGTACCGATTACGATTAAGAATCGTTTAGGTAATTTTTGGTCACGGTTATTGTCAAAGCACACTTATTGATTTGACCTGCATTAGGTCAATCAGGGATGGTTCGGGTTGATACCTGATCAACCTGGACTGAACCAGTTTGGATTGTGTTTTAATTTGAATGGGATTCAAAATTAAAACCCCTCTCTCTTTCTTGGTTAAGTGAATATTTGAAATGGGTTCAATTAGTCTGGACCGGTGGTGGGGACACCTGAGGCACCAGAATAAGACAGAGGCTTTTCAACCCTCTATAAATTGATAAATAATTTATGAGTCCATCTGTAATAAGGGCTTAGCTCATCTGAGTCCATTTTAGTTGTTATTTGAGTTTTTTGAGTTGTTATTTCAGTTCTGTACTAATCAGCTCATGTTGAGCTAGTTCAGTCCAATGCTGGTCAGCTCATGTTGAGCTAATTTTATTTTTTTTGAGTCCTATCCAAGCATACTGAAGATTCAAGACCACATCATACAAGTAAAGACCAAGTCCAACCAGATTGAAGACATGGAAGTTTAGCCCAAGTCCAACCCAGCTTGAAGATTTGAAGACCCCAGGAGGAAAATCAGAAACCCTGATTCCTTGCAGATGCCCTCCAGATGCCCAGATTTCCTTTCAGATGCCAAAATATATTCATAGACCGAGGCATCCATGATTTTAGAGGTCCATCTGCATCCTAGCCCAAAGAAATCAAGCCCAGGCACCAAGCCCAAGCCCCTAAGAAGCAAGATACTAGGGAATATTCCTGCTACCTGGCTACCAGGCCACCCCAGCTTCCAGAGGCCCAAACCAATGCACCCGGGCCCCTTTGGGCCGGCCCCTTGCTGCTCTTAGAAGCCCAACACGCCCCCCTAGGTGTCCTTGGAGTGTTGGCCAAGTCAAGAGAAATTTTAGGAATTTTTTCTACCTAATATTTCCTTATTTTCTAGCTACGGTTTTAGAGGGAAAAGGATTCTCATGTAAAGACTAATGTGCCCTTACTTGAAGCCCAAGGTTAAGGGTCTATTTAAGGGACCCTAGCCTCTTGTTTGAAGGGAGAATTTTTTATATGAATTAAAACCTTGAGTTCTTCTATTGAGTTGTGTGATACCCTGCTGTGTGCATAAAGGGGTTTGTGAGAGTTTTTCTTCCCAGTGCTGCAATCATCTTCCTGCTGCCAACAAGCCTCTCAGATCCCTGGATGCCCACTCCAAAAGAAGCCTTACCTTGCTATTTTCCCTTTATTTTCTTGTTCCTTTGTAAGTTTTCTAACCCCTGACAGGTCGTTTGCAGGTCCCCGAGTTCCTACGAATCCAATGACTCCAGCCAAGCCTCAATCGAATCACCGAGCAGAAAGCCGGGTATCCGCGGGTCTTTGGCTCGGTTTTCCAGGCCGCATCCGTCGAGAAACGAGAGACCCCTTCACTGCAATCTTCACAGACGTTGTCAGGTACACTGCTCTACCTCCAGTAGTTTTATTGTAGGAGAACATGCCCTAACCGAGGCTTCTCAGCCCCGGCGGTCCTTCTTTGCTACTTTTCTAGGTCCTAATCTGCATGCTGATATTCAAAAATTCATACAAAATCCCCTACAAATAATTTTGATCTGAAATTTGGGAACTAATCACCTAACTCAACATGTAGAACATACAAAAAAATTTGCATGCATATTAGTCCCCCATCATTTGGTATCAGAGCTTAGATTAGGGCTTATTTTCTGCAGGTTTTCAGTCCGTATATACTCTGTTATTTTAATTATTTCATCCTGATAAAAACTTTAAAAATTCTGAAATTTATTTTTATGGATTCACCATAATTCACAATAATTTTAAGAATTTTCAAAGATTTTATTATGGCCTGTGAATTTTTTGCAAGCCGAAATACAGCATGCAAATTTTTGGCTCTGTTTTTTTTCAGCAAGACAAGTTTGGAAGTTTTAGGGTTTTGTTTAGCAATTTTTGCATATCTTTTAATTTTAGTATATTTCTTGCATATTAGGCCATAATTTGTAAGTTTTATTCTATTTAAAAAAAATACCAAAAAAAAAAAAACATATTCTCCAAAAATACCAAAAACATTTAACCCTAATTTGCATCCTCATCTGCCTGCCATCATTGCATAATTTACTTTTAAGGGCACTCTTGCTATATCAGATAAGGGGAGGAGTTGATAACCTCTCCTTAGCCCAAAACCACATCCCTTGCATTCGGTCCCAAGCCTTAACCTAAAATTAATTAGACTTAATTTGCCCTAGTGGGCTAGGGACACCAACTGGTCGGGTCCGGGCTAGTATTAGATCACTGTGCAAGTTAACCTGTGTGTGCCTTGTGCTCAGTGTCTAGAACGGTGGTTTAGGGATTCAATCCCGAAGGGCTTGTGTGCTGGTCCGCCTACCTGGCCAATCTCTGATTGGTGTCTAGGATTGGCAATCAGGGACCTAACACTCCCCTTACACCTGCCTGGCTGAGTATAGGGTTACTATAGGCTAGTTTGCCACCCTGATTGAGCATCTAGTTTGGACTCTAGGTCTAGTCAGCTATAGTCGATCTGATCAAGTCTTGCATAAGCACTAGATCAGGAGTTTCATATCACCCACCTCCTTCACAAATGTCTGAACCCATGGAAAATTTACAAGCCCAAATAAAAGCCCTAGCTGATCAAATGGCCCAGATGGCTACCCAGATAACTACCCAGATGGCTACCCAGATGACCCAATTAACTCAGTCTCGTATTCAAACCAATAATAGAATTGACCATCTTGCCAATAGGTTTGATCAGTTAAAAGTCCGGGTAGGGACCCCAAGAAAAACCCATGGGTCACAGTCTGAGCCAGATCCTGATTCCCCTCAACCTAGGAGGACCCCAAACCCTGATCTATACCATGAGGTCGAACCCAGGAGAGCCCCTTATCTTGACCCGTACTACAATCCTCAACCTATGAGGACCCCAAACCCTGATCCATACCTTGAGGCTGAACCTAGGAGAGCCCATCATCCTGACCCAATCCCTAAGGTTAGTCCTAGAAGACCCAATCAGGATTTTTTAGACCAGGAAGATAGATCCTATTTACCCACATCCTCTAAGCCTAGTATACCCACAACCTATAGATCTTATGACTCCAAATCCTATGAACCTAGAACCTATGAATCCAGAACCTATGAACCTAGATCCTATGACTCTAGATCCCATGATCATAAATCCTATGCACCCACACCCTATAAGCCTAGTAGACCCAACACCCAATATTCTGACCCATATAGGGAGTCCAACCCTAGGAGAACCCAATATTCTGACCCATATAGGGAATCCAACCCTAGGAGAACCCAATATTCTGAACCATATAGGGAGTCCAACCCTAGGAGAACCCAATATCTTGACCCATATAGGGAGCCCAACCTTAGGAGGACTCCATACCATGATCCATCCTTAGAACCTGACCATAGAGCTGACCCAAAATCCTATGACCCCAGATCCTATAATCCCCTGACCCATAGATCTGCACCCTTGTCCTATGAGCCTAGGGAGCCCATAACCCCTAGGTATCAATCTAGTACTAGTCATGCTTCCCCTAGTCAACTTGAACCCCATAGGATTAGTACCCCTAAATATGAGCCCAGTAGTGAGCCACTACCCCTTAGGCAACCTGAACCTACTAGGATTAGTGTCCATAATCAGAAACCAGGACCTAGCCAATTTTCTCCTAGCCGACCTTCTCCAACCATTCCTGAGATTGACAAGGCTTACATTAACGCGGAAGTGTATGAAGCTGATGCGAGCCTAGTGGATGAGTATGAAGGAGAAGAGGAGACACCTTTAGTAGACCTAGAATTAGCTGACCCAGTAGATACCCAGGTAGAAACCAACCCAGAGCTAGTTGGCCTTGACCACATCAAACCTAAAGCTATAGTGGAAGAACAAATAGAGGAAGAGAACCTAGGTACTGCTACTAGATCCTTACCTGAGGAAACCATAGAGGAGAGCCAAATTATAGAGTCTAGTCCTAAAATACAAGAACCAGAAGAATTTATTAAGGACTTGATCTCCTTGAATCAGTACCTTCAGGATGAGCCTCCTCCTATAGTTCCCATTAAGGACCTCTTCCCTGAGATTAGTAACCCATCCTTCCATTATGCAAACTCCATAGATATACCGCAACCTCGTAGGATTAGCCTAATTAGTCTAGGATTAGTCACTGACATGCCTTCTTTTATCGAACTTTATCCAACTAATCTTGAACCTTTTTCCCTACCCTACCAAACTACTTCTGAACCCACTTCCTATTTTCTGCCCTTTCCTGACACCTCCAGCATTTCTAGGATCATTAGATTGCATTTAGCTGAGATTAGCATACTGCATGCATTCATCATGCATGTTAGGTTTGCATCTTACTTCTGGCATACTCTTTGGAATTTGCTAGGAGTTCACTGTAAATTTTCATGTGCATGTCAAGCTAGGATCAAACCTAGAGAACCTATAATCTATTAGGTTTAGATCCAAAGAGTTAAATAAAATTTCCTTTGATAGGAATGCATAGTCGAGTCTTTAGGTGTCAGTATGAGTCCATTGCATCATCTTGTTAGGAGTCTGCATGTGCCCAGCATGTTCACCACCTGCACTAATTTTGAAACAACTGGCTAATTCCCGAAGATGGATTAAAGAATTTGATGTAGTAGATTCTATATTGGTTAGGCTTAGGCCTAAAAGAAGCTTCATGCTCGCAGAGCCGGACCTTTTAAAGTGATAGAGAAGGTTGGATCAAATGCCTAGGTGATAGAATTGCCTTCGGATTTGGGCATTAGTTCTACCTTCAATATTACATACCTGGTTGAGTATAGGGAACCGGCAGCGATACCTAGTGAGACCTTTGGACCTATTCCTTTTCATTGTGAGTGACCCTAACCTAGAGTGTCCACAAACAAATTTGGCCTGAGAGAGGAGAATGGATCGAGCGTATCCTGGACGATCAAGCCATCACGACCCAGGGCCATGACTATCAACGCTTCCTGGTCCGATGGCAAGGCCGGCCAGAGTCGGACGATTCGTGGACTTCTCGAGAGGACTTGCAACGTCTCAACCCAGACCTTCTCGAGAAATATGTGAGCCAGTCTGACCTTCACTCGACAGGGTCAAGTTCCTCCCACCCCGGGAGAATTGGTGGGGACACCTGAGGCACCAGAATAAGACAGAGGCTTTTCAACCCTCTGTAAATTGATAAATAATTTATGAGTCCATCTGTAATAAGGGCTTAGCTCATCTGAGTCCATTTTAGTTGTTATTTGAGTTTTTTGAGTTGTTATTTCAGTTCTGTACTAATCAGCTCATGTTGAGCTAGTTCAGTCCAATGCTGGTCAGCTCATGTTGAGCTAATTTTATTTTTTTTGAGTCCTATCCAAGCATACTGAAGATTCAAGACCACATCATACAAGTAAAGACCAAGTCCAACCAGATTGAAGACATGGAAGTTTAGCCCAAGTCCAACCCAGCTTGAAGATTTGAAGACCCCAGGAGGAAAATCAGAAACCCTGATTCCTTGCAGATGCCCTCCAGATGCCCAGATTTCCTTTCAGATGCCAAAATATATTCATAGACCGAGGCATCCATGATTTTAGAGGTCCATCTGCATCCTAGCCCAAAGAAATCAAGCCCAGGCGCCAAGCCCAAGCCCCTAAGAAGCAAGATATTAGGGAATATTCCTGCTACCTGGCTACCAGGCCACCCCAGCTTCCAGAGGCCCAAACCAATGCACCCGGGCCCCTTTGGGCCGGCCCCTTGCTGCTCTTAGAAGCCCAACACGCCCCCCTAGGTGTCCTTGGAGTGTTGGCCAAGTCAAGAGAAATTTTAGGAATTTTTTCTACCTAATATTTCCTTATTTTCTAGCTACGGTTTTAGAGGGAAAAGGATTCTCATGTAAAGACTAATGTGCCCTTACTTGAAGCCCAAGGTTAAGGGTCTATTTAAGGGACCCTAGCCTCTTGTATGAAGGGAGAATTTTTTATATGAATTAAAACCTTGAGTTCTTCTATTGAGTTGTGTGATACCCTGCTGTGTGCATAAAGGGGTTTGTGAGAGTTTTTCTTCCCAGTGCTGCAATCATCTTCCTGCTGCCAACAAGCCTCTCAGATCCCTGGATGCCCACTCCAAAAGAAGCCTTACCTTGCTGTTTTCCCTTTATTTTCTTGTTCCTTTGTAAGTTTTCTAACCCCTGACAGGTCGTTTGCAGGTCCCCGAGTTCCTACGAATCCAACGACTCCAGCCAAGCCTCAATCGAATCACCGAGCAGAAAGCCGGGTATCCGCGGGTCTTTGGCTCGATTTTCCAGGCCGCATCCGTCGAGAAATGAGAGACCCCTTCACTGCAATCTTCACAGACGTTGTCAGGTACACCCCTCTACCTCCAGTAGTTTTATTGTAGAAGAACTTGCCCTAACCGAGGCTTCTCAGCCCCGGCGGTCCTTCTTTGCTACTTTTCTAGGTCCTAATCTGCATGCTGATCTTCAAAAATTCATACAAAATCCCCTACAAATAATTTTGATCTGAAATTTGGGACCTAATCACCTAACTCAACATGTAGAACATACAAAAAAAATTGAATGCATATTAGTCCCCCATCATTTGGTATCAGAGCTTAGATTAGGGCTTATTTTCTACAGTTTTTCAGTCCGTATATACTCTGTTATTTTAATTATTTCATCCTGATAAAAACTTTAAATTTCTAAAATTTATTTTTCTGGATTCATCATAATTCACTATAATTTTAATAATTTTAAAAGATTTTATTATGGCCTGTGAATTTTTTGCAAGCCGAAATACAGCATGCAAATTTTTGGCTCTGTTTTTTTTCAGCAAGACAAGTTTGGAAGTTTTAGGGTTTTGTTTAGCAATTTTTGCATATCTTTTAATTTTAGTATATTTCCTGCATATTAGGCCATAATTTGTAAGTTTTCTTCTATTTAAAAAAAATACCAAAAAAAAAAAACATATTCTCTAAAAATACCAAAAACATTTAACCCTAATTTGCATCCTCATCTGCCTGCCATCATTGCATAATTTACTTTTAAGGGCACTCTTGCTATATCAGATAAGGGGAGGAGTTGATAACCTCTCCTTAGCCCAAAACCACATCCCTTGCATTCGGTCCCAAGCCTTAACCTAAAATTAATTTGACTTAATTTGCCCTAGTAGGCTAGGGACACCAACTGGTCGGGTCCGGGCTAGTATTTGATCACTGTGCAAGTTAACCTGTGTGTGCCTTGTGCTCAGTGTCTAGAATGGTGGTTTAGGGATTCAATCCTGAAGGGCTTGTGTGCTGGTCCGCCTACCTGGCCAATCTCTGATTGGTGTCTAGGATTGGCAATCAGGGACCTAACACTCCCCTTACACCTGCCTGGCTGAGTATAGGGTTACTATAGGCTAGTTTGCCACCCTGATTGAGCATCTAGTTTGGACTCTAGGTCTAGTCAGCTATAGTCGATCTGATCAAGTCTTGCATAAGCACTAGATCAGGAGTTTCATATCACCCACCTCCTTCACAAATGTCTGAACCCATGGAAAATTTACAAGCCCAAATAAAAGCCCTAGCTGATCAAATGGCCCAGATGGCTACCCAGATAACTACCCAGATGGCTACCCAGATGACCCAATTAACTCAGTCTCGTATTCAAACCAATAATAGAATTGACCATCTTGCCAATAGGTTTGATCAGTTAAAAGTCCGGGTAGGGACCCCAAGAAAAACCCATGGGTCACAGTCTGAGCCAGATCCTGATTCCCCTCAACCTAGGAGGACCCCAAACCCTGATCTATACCATGAGGTCGAACCCAGGAGAGCCCCTTATCTTGACCCGTACTACAATTCTCAACCTATGAGGACCCCAAACCCTGATCCATACCTTGAGGCTGAACCTAGGAGAGCCCATCATCCTGACCCAATCCCTAAGGTTAGTCCTAGAAGACCCAATCAGGATTTTGTAGTCCAGGAAGATAGATCCTATTTACCCACATCCTCTAAGCCTAGTATACCCACAACCTATAGATCTTATGACTCCAAATCCTATGAACCTAGAACCTATGAATCCAGAACCTATGAACCTAGATCCTATGACTCTAGATCCCATGATCATAAATCCTATGCACCCACACCCTATAAGCCTAGTATACCCAACACCCAATATTCTGACCCATATAGGGAGTCCAACCCTAGGAGAACCCAATATTCTGACCCATATAGGGAATCCAACCCTAGGAGAACCCAATATTCTGACCCATATAGGGAGTCCAACCCTAGGAGAACCCAATATCTTGACCCGTATAGGGAGCCCAACCTTAGGAGGACTCCATACCATGATCCATCCTTAGAACCTGACCATAGAGCTGACCCAAAATCCTATGACCCCAGATCCTATAATCCCCTGACCCATAGATCTGCACCCTTGTCCTATGAGCCTAGGGAGCCCATAACCCCTAGGTATCAATCTAGTACTAGTCATGCTTCCGCTAGTCAACTTGAACCCCATAGGATTAGTACCCCTAAATATGAGCCCAGTAGTGAGCCACTACCCCTTAGGCAACCTGAACCTACTAGGATTAGTGTCCATAATCAGAAACCAGGACCTAGCCAATTTTCCCCTGGCCGACCTTCTCCAACCATTCCTGAGATTGACAAGGCTTACATTAACACGGAAGTGTATGAAGCTGATGCGAGCCTAGTGGATGAGTATGAAGGAGAAGAGGAGACACCTTTAGTAGACCTAGAATTAGCTGACCCAGTAGATACCCAGGTAGAAACCAACCCAGAGCTAGTTGGCCTTGACCACATCAAACCTAAAGCTATAGTGGAAGAACAAATAGAGGAAGAGAACCTAGGTACTGCTACTAGATCCTTACCTGAGGAAACCATAGAGGAGAGCCAAATTATAGAGTCTAGTCCTAAAATACAAGAACCAGAAGAATTTATTAAGGACTTGATCTCCTTGAATCAGTACCTTCAAGATGAGCCTCCTCCTATAGTTCCCATTAAGGACCTCTTCCCTGAGATTAGTAACCCATCCTTCCATTATGCAAACTCCATAGATATACCGCAACCTCGTAGGATTAGCCTAATTAGTCTAGGATTAGTCACTGACATGCCTTCTTTTATTGAACTTTATCCAACTAACCTTGAACCTTTTTCCCTACCCTACCAAACTACTTCTGAACCCACTTCCTATTTTCTGCCCTTTCCTGACACCTCCAGCATTTCTAGGATCATTAGATTGCATTTAGCTGAGATTAGCATACTGCATGCATTCATCATGCATGTTAGGTTTGCATCTTACTTCTGGCATACTCTTTGGAATTTGCTAGAAGTTCACTGTAAATTTTCATGTGCATGTCAAGCTAGGATCAAACCTAGAGAACCTATAATCTATTAGGTTTAGATCCAAAGAGTTCAATAAAATTTCCTTTGATAGGAATGCATAGTCGAGTCTTTAGGTGTCAGTATGAGTCCATTGCATCATCTTGTTAGGAGTCTGCATGTGCCCAGCATGTTCACCACCTGCACTAATTTTGAAATAACTGGCTAATTCCCGAAGATGGATTAAAGAATTTGATGTAGTGGATTCTATATTGGTTAGGCTTAGGCCTAAAAGAAGCTTCATGCTCGCAGAGCCGGACCTTTTAAAGTGATAGAGAAGGTTGGATCAAATGCTTAGGTGATAGAATTGCCTTCGGATTTGGGCATTAGTTCTACCTTCAATATTACAGACCTGGTTGAGTATAGGGAACCGGCAGCGATACCTAGTGAGGCCTTTGGACCTATTCCTTTTCATTGTGAGTGACCCTAACCTAGAGTGTCCACAAACAAATTTGGCCTGAAAGAGGAGAATGGATCGAGCGTATCCTGGACGATCAAGCCATCACGACCCAGGGCCATGACTATCAACGCTTCCTGGTCCGATGGCAAGGCCGGCCAGAGTCGGACGATTCGTGGATTTCTCGAGAGGACTTGCAACGTCTCAACCCAGACCTTCTTGAGAAATATGTGAGCCAGTCTGACCTTCACTCGACAGGGTCAAGTTCCTCCCACCCTGGGAGAATTGGTGGGGACACCTGAGGCACCAGAACAAGACAGAGGCTTTTCAACCCTCTGTAAATTGATCAATAATTTATGAGTCCATCTGTAATAAGGGCTTAGCTCATCTGAGTCCATTTTAGTTGTTATTTGAGTTTTTTGAGTTGTTATTTCAGTTCTGTACTAGTCAGCTCATGTTGAGCTAGTTCAGTCCAATGCTGGTCAGCTCATGTTGAGCTAATTTTATTTTTTTTGAGTCCTATCCAAGCATACTGAAGACTCAAGACCACATCATACAAGTAAAGACCAAGTCCAACCAGATTGAAGACATGGAAGTTTAGCCCAAGTCCAACCCAGCTTGAAGATTTGAAGACCCCAGGAGGAAAATCAGAAACCCTGATTCCTTGCAGATGCCCAGATTTCCTTTCAGATGCCAAAATATATTCATAGACCGAGGCATCCATGATTTTAGAGGTCCATCTACATCCTAGCCCAAAGAAATCAAGCCCAGGCGCCAAGCCCAAGCCCCTAAGAAGCAAGATACCGGGGAATATTCCTGCTACCTGGCTACCAGGCCACCCCAGCTTCCAGAGGGCCAAACCAATGCTCCCGGGCCCCTTTGGGCTGGCCCCTTGCTGCTCTTAGAAGCCCAACACGCCCCCCTAGGTGTCCTTGGAGTGTTGGCCAACTCAAGAGAAATTTTAGGAATTTTTTCTACCTAATATTTCCTTATTTTCTAGCTACGGTTTGAGAGGGAAAAGGATTCTAATGTAAAGACTAATGTGCCCTTACTTGAAGCCCAAGGTTAAGGGTCTATTTAAGGGACCCTAGCCTCTTGTATGAAGGAAGAGTTTTTTATATGAATTAAAACCTTGAGTTCTTCTAATGAGTTGTGTGATACCCTGCTGTGTGCATAAAGGGGTTTGTGAGAGTTTTTCTTCCCAGTGCTGCAATCATCCTCCTGCTGCCAACAAGCCTTTCAGATCCCTGGATGCCCACTCCAAAAGAAGCCTTACCTTGCTGTTTTCCCTTTATTTTCTTGTTCCTTTGTAAGTTTTCTAACCCCTGACAGGTCGTTTGCAGGTCCCCGAGTTCCTACGAATCCAACGACTCCAGCCAAGCCTCAATCGAATCACCGAGCAGAAAGCCGGGTATCCGCGGGTCTTTGGCTCTGTTTTCCAGGCCGCATCCATCGAGAAACGAGAGACCCCTTCACTGCAATCTTTACAGACGTTGTCAGGTACACTCCTCTACCTCCAGTAGTTTTATTGTAGGAGAACTTGCCCTAACCGAGGCTTCTCAGCCCCGGCGGTCCTTCTTTGCTACTTTTCTAGGTCCTAATCTGCATGCTGATCTTCAAAAATTCATACAAAATCTCCTACAAATAATTTTGATCTAAAATTTTTGAACTAATCACCTAACTCAACATGTAGAACATACAAAAAAAATTGCATGCATATTAGTCCCCCATCATTTGGTATCAGAGCTTAGATTAGGTCTTATTTTCTGCAGTTTTTCAGTCCGTGTATACTCTGTTATTTTAATTATTTCATCCTGATAAAAACTTTAGAAATTCTGAAATTTATTTTTCTGGATTCATCATAATTCACAATAATTTTAAGAATTTTCAAAGATTTTATTTTGGCCTGTGAATTTTTTGCAAGCCGAAATACAGCATGCAAATTTTTGGCTCTATTTTTTTTCAGCAAGACAAGTTTGGATGTTTTAGGGTTTTGTTTAGCAATTTTTGCATATCTTTTAATTTTAGTATATTTATTGCATATTAGGCCATAATTTGTAAGTTTTCTTTTATTTAAAAAAAAATACCAAAAAAAAAAAACATATTCTCCAAAAATACCAAAAACATTTAACCCTAATTTGCATCCTCATCTGCCTGCCATCATTGCATAATTTACTTTTAAGGGCACTCTTGCTATATCAGATAAGGGGAGTAGTTGATAACCTCTCCTTAGCCCAAAACCACATCCCTTACATTCGGTCCCAAGCCTTAACCTAAAATTAATTAGACTTAATTTGCCCTAGTGGGCTAGGGACACCAACTGGTCGGATCCGGGCTAGTATTAGATCACTGTGCAAGTTAACCTGTGTGTGCCTTGTGCTCAGTGTCTAGAACGGTGGTTTAGGGATTCAATCCCGAAGGGCTTGTGTGCTGGTCCGCCTACCTGGCCAATCTCTGATTGGTGTCTAGGATTGGCAATCAGGGACCTAACACTCCCCTTACACCTGCCTGGCTGAGTATAGGGTTACTATAGGCTAGTTTGCCATCCTAATTGAGCATCTAGTTTGGACTCTAGGTCTAGTCAGCTATAGTCGATCTGATCAAGTCTTGCATAAGCACTAGATCAGGAGTTTCATATCACCCACCTCCTTCACAAATGTCTGAACCCATGGAAAATTTACAAGCCCAAATAAAAGCCCTAGCTGATCAAATGGCCTAGATGGCTACCCAGATAACTACCCAGATGGCTACCCAGACGACCCAATTAACTCAGTCTCGTATTCAAACTAATAATAGAATTGACCATCTTGCCAATAGGTTTGATCAGTTAAAAGTCCGGGTAGGGACCCCAAGAAAAACCCATGGGTCACAGTCTGAGCCAGATCCTGATTCCCCTCAACCTAGGAGGACCCCAAACCCTGATCTATACCATGAGGTCGAACCCAGGAGAGCCCCTTATCTTGACCCGTACTACAATCCTCAACCTATGAGGACCCCAAACCCTGATCCATACCTTGAGGCTGAACCTGGCAGAGCCCATCATCCTGACCCAATCCCTAAGGTTAGTCCTAGAAGACCCAATCAGGATTTTGTAGTCCAGGAAGATAGATCCTATTTACCCACATCCTCTAAGCCTAGTATACCCACAACCTATAGATCTTATGACTCCAAATCCTATGAACCTAGAACCTATGAATCCAGAACCTATGAACCTAGATCCTATGACTCTAGATCCCATGATCATAAATCCTATGCACCCACACCCTATAAGCCTAGTAGACCCAACACCCAATATTCTGACCCATATAGGGAGTCCAACCCTAGGAGAACCCAATATTCTGACCCATATAGGGAATCCAACCCTAGGAGAACCCAATATTCTGACCCATATAGGGAGTCCAACCCTAGGAGAACCCAATATCTTGACCCGTATAGGGAGCCCAACCTTAGGAGGACTCCATACCATGATCCATCCTTAGAACCTGACCATAGAGCTGACCCAAAATCCTATGACCCCAGATCCTATAATCCCCTGACCCATAGATCTGCACCCTTGTCCTATGAGCCTAGGGAGCCCATAACCCCTAGGTATCAATCTAGTACTAGTCATGCTTCCCCTAGTCAACTTGAACCCCATAGGATTAGTACCCCTAAATATGAGCCCAGTAGTGAGCCACTACCCCTTAGGCAACCTGAACCTACTAGGATTAGTGTCCATAATCAGAAACCAGGACCTAGCCAATTTTCCCCTGGCCGACCTTCTCCAACCATTCCTTAGATTGACAAGGCTTACATTAACGCGGAAGTGTATGAAGCTGATGCGAGCCTAGTGGATGAGTATGAAGGAGAAGAGGAGACACCTTTAGTAGACCTAGAATTAGCTGACCCAGTAGATACCCAGGTAGAAACCAACCCAGAGCTAGTTGGCCTTGACCACATCAAACCTAAAGCTATAGTGGAAGAACAAATAGAGGAAGAGAACCTAGGTACTGCTACTAGATCCTTACCTGAGGAAACCATAGAGGAGAGCCAAATTATAGAGTCTAGTCCTAAAATACAAGAACCAGAAGAATTTATTAAGGACTTGATCTCCTTGAATCAGTACCTTCAGGATGAGCCTCCTCCTATAGTTCCCATTAAGGACCTCTTCCCTGAGATTAGTAACCCATCCTTCCATTATGCAAACTCCATAGATATACCACAACCTCGTAGGATTAGCCTAATTAGTCTAGGATTAGTCACTGACATGCCTTCTTTTATCGAACTTTATCCAACTAACCTTGAACCTTTTTCCCTACCCTACCAAACTACTTCTGAACCCACTTCCTATTTTTTGCCCTTTCCTGACACCTCCAGCATTTCTAGGATCATTAGATTGCATTTAGCTGAGATTAGCATACTGCATGCATTCATCATGCATGTTAGGTTTGCATCTTACTTCTAGCATACTCTTTGGAATTTGCTAGGAGTTCACTGTAAATTTTCATGTGCATGTCAAGCTAGGATCAAACCTAGAGAACCTATAATCTATTAGGTTTAGATCCAAAGAGTTCAATAAAATTTCCTTTGATAGGAATGCATAGTCGAGTCTTTAGGTGTCAGTATGAGTCCATTGCATCATCTTGTTAGGAGTCTGCATGTGCCCAGCATGTTCACCACCTGCACTAATTTTGAAACAACTGGCTAATTCCCGAAGATGGATTAAAGAATTTGATGTAGTAGATTCTATATTGGTTAGGCTTAGGCCTAAAAGAAGCTTCATGCTCTCCGAGCCGGACCTTTTAAAGTGATAGAGAAGGTTGGATCAAATGCCTAGGTGATAGAATTGCCTTCGGATTTGGGCATTAGTTCTACCTTCAATATTACAGACCTGGTTGAGTATAGGGAACCGGCAGCGATACCTAGTGAGGCCTTTGGACCTATTCCTTTTCATTGTGAGTGACCCTAACCTAGAGTGTCCACAAACAAATTTGGCCTGAGAGAGGAGAATGGATCGAGCGTATCCTGGACGATCAAGCCATCACGACCCAGGGCCATGACTATCAACGCTTCCTGGTCCGATGGCAAGGCCGGCCAGAGTCGGACGATTCGTGGACCTCTCGAGAGGACTTGCAACGTCTCAACCCAGACCTTCTCGAGAAATATGTGAGCCAGTCTGACCTTCACTCGACAGGGTCAAGTTCCTCCCACCCCGGGAGAATTGGTGGGGACACCTGAGGCACCAGAATAAGACAGAGGCTTTTCAACCCTCTGTAAATTGATCAATAATTTATGAGTCCATCTGTAATAAGGGCTTAGCTCATCTGAGTCCATTTTAGTTGTTATTTGAGTTTTTTGAGTTGTTATTTCAGTTCTGTACTAATCAGCTCATGTTGAGCTAGTTCAGTCCAATGCTGGTCAGCTCATGTTGAGCTAATTTTATTTTTTTTGAGTCCTATCCAAGCATACTGAAGATTCAAGACCACATCATACAAGTAAAGACCAAGTCCAACCAGATTGAAGACATGGAAGTTTAGCCCAAGTCCAACCCAGCTTGAAGATTTGAAGACCCCAGGAGGAAAATCAGAAACCCTGATTCCTTGCAGATGCCCTCCAGATGCCCAGATTTCCTTTCAGATGCCAAAATATATTCATAGACCGAGGCATCCATGATTTTAGAGGTCCATCTGCATCCTAGCCCAAAGAAATCAAGCCCAGGCGCCAAGCCCAAGCCCCTAAGAAGCAAGATACTAGGGAATATTCCTGCTACCTGGCTACCAGGCCACCCCAGCTTCCAGAGGCCCAAACCAATGCACCCGGGCCCCTTTGGGCCGGCCCCTTGCTGCTCTTAGAAGCCCAACACGCCCCCCTAGGTGTCCTTGGAGTGTTGGCCAAGTCAAGAGAAATTTTAGGAATTTTTTCTACCTAATATTTCCTTATTTTCTAGCTACGGTTTGAGAGGGAAAAGGATTCTCATGTAAAGACTAATGTGCCCTTACTTGAAGCCCAAGGTTAAGGGTCTATTTAAGGGACCCTAGCCTCTTGTATGAAGGGAGAATTTTTTATATGAATTAAAACCTTGAGATCTTCTATTGAGTTGTGTGATACCCTGCTGTGTGCATAAAGGGGTTTGTGAGAGTTTTTCTTCCCAGTGCTGCAATCATCTTCCTGCTGCCAACAAGCCTCTCAGATCCCTGGATGCCCACTCCAAAAGAAGCCTTACCTTGCTGTTTTCCTTTTATTTTCTTGTTCCTTTGTAAGTTTTCTAACCCCTGACAGGTCGTTTGCAGGTCCCCGAGTTCCTACGAATCCAATGACTCCAGCCAAGCCTCAATCGAATCACCGAGCAGAAAGCCGGGTATCCGCGGGTCTTTGGCTCGGTTTTCCAGGCCGCATCCGTCGAGAAACGAGAGACCCCTTCACTGCAATCTTCACAGACGTTGTCAGGTACACTGCTCTACCTCCAGCAGTTTTATTGTAGGAGAACATGCCCTAATCGAGGCTTCTCAGCCCCGGCGGTCCTTCTTTGCTACTTTTCTAGGTCCTAATCTGCATGCTGATCTTCAAAATTCATACAAAATCCCCTACAAATAATTTTGATCTGAAATTTGGGAACTAATCACCTAACTCAACATGTAGAACATACAAAAAAATTTGCACGCATATTAGTCCCCCATCATTTGGTATCAGAGCTTAGATTAGGGCTTATTTTCTGCAGTTTTTCAGTCCGTATATACTCTGTTATTTTAATTATTTCATCCTGATAAAAACTTTAAAAATTCTAAAATTTATTTTTATGGATTCATCATAATTCACAATAATTTTAAGAATTTTCAAAGATTTTATTATGGCCTGTGATTATGGCCTGTTTTTTGCAAGCCGAAATACAGCATAAAAATTTTTGGCTCTGTTTTTTTTCAGCAAGACAAGTTTGGAAGTTTTAGGGTTTTGTTTAGCAATTTTTGCATATCTTTTAATTTTAGTATATTTCTTGCATATTAGGCCATAATTTGTAAGTTTTATTCTATTTAAAAAAAAATATCAAAAAAAAAAAACATATTCTCCAAAAATACCAAAAATATTTAACCCTAATTTGCATCCTCATCTGCCTGCCATCATTGCATAATTTACTTTTAAGGGCACTCTTGCTATATCAGATAAGGGGAGGAGTTGATAACCTCTCCTTAGCCCAAAACCACATCCCTTGCATTCGGTCCCAAGCCTTAACCTAAAATTAATTAGACTTAATTTGCCCTAGTGGGCTAGGGACACCAACTGGTCGGGTCCGGGCTAGTATTAGATCACTGTGCAAGTTAACCTGTGTGTGCCTTGTGCTCAGTGTCTAGAACGGTGGTTTAGGGATTCAATCCCGAAGGGCTTGTGTGCTGGTCCGCCTACCTGGCCAATCTCTGATTGGTGTCTAGGATTGGCAATCAGGGACCTAACACTCCCCTTACACCTGCCTGGCTGAGTATAGGGTTACTATAGGCTAGTTTGCCACCTTGATTGAGCATCTAGTTTGGACTCTAGGTCTAGTCAGCTATAGTCGATCTGATCAAGTCTTGCATAAGCACTAGATCAGGAGTTTCATATCACCCACCTCCTTCACAAATGTCTGAACCCATGGAAAATTTACAAGCCCAAATAAAAGCCCTAGCTGATCAAATGGCCCAGATGGCTACCCAGATAACTACCCAGATGGCTACCCAGATGACCCAATTAACTCAGTCTCGTATTCAAACCAATAATAGAATTGACCATCTTGCCAATAGGTTTGATCAGTTAAAAGTCCGGGTAGGGACCCCAAGAAAAACCCATGGGTCACAGTCTGAGCCAGATCCTGATTCCCCTCAACCTAGGAGGACCCCAAACCCTGATCTATACCATGAGGTCGAACCCAGGAGAGCCCCTTATCTTGACCCGTACTACAATCCTCAACCTATGAGGACCCCAAACCCTGATCCATACCTTGAGGCTGAACCTAGGAGAGCCCATCATCCTGACCCAATCCCTAAGGTTAGTCCTAGAAGACCCAATCAGGATTTTGTAGACCAGGAAGATAGATCCTATTTACCCACATCCTCTAAGCCTAGTATACCCACAACCTATAGATCTTATGACTCCAAATCCTATGAACCTAGAACCTATGAATCCAGAACCTATGAACCTAGATCCTATGACTCTAGATCCCATGATCATAAATCCTATGCACCCACACCCTATAAGCCTAGTAGACCAAACACCCAATATTCTGACCCATATAGGGAGTCCAACCCTAGGAGAACCCAATATTCTGACCCATATAGGGAATCCAACCCTACGAGAACCCAATATTCTGACCCATATAGGGAGTCCAACCCTAGGAGAACCCAATATCTTGACCCATATAGGGAGCCCAACCTTAGGAGGACTCCATACCATGATCCATCCTTAGAACCTGACCATAGAGCTGACCCAAAATCCTATGACCCCAGATCCTATAATCCCTGACCCATAGATCTGCACCCTTGTCCTATGAGCCTAGGGAGCCCATAACCCCTAGGTATCAATCTAGTACTAGTCATGCTTCCCCTAGTCAACTTGAACCCCATAGGATTAGTACCCCTAAATATGAGCCCAGTAGTGAGCCACTACCCCTTAGGCAACCTGAACCTACTAGGATTAGTGTCCATAATCAGAAACCAGGACCTAGCCAATTTTCTCCTGGCCGACCTTCTCCAACCATTCCTGAGATTGACAAGGCTTACATTAACGCGGAAGTGTATGAAGCTGATGCGAGCCTAGTGGATGAGTATGAAGGAGAAGAGGAGACACCTTTAGTAGACCTAGAATTAGCTGACCGAGTAGATACCCAGGTAGAAACCAACCCAGAGCTAGTTGGCCTTGACCACATCAAACCTAAAGCTATAGTGGAAGAACAAATAGAGGAAGAGAACCTAGGTACTGTTACTAGATCCTTACCTGAGGAAACCATAGAGGAGAGCCAAATTATAGAGTCTAGTCCTAAAATACAAGAACCAGAAGAATTTATTAAGGACTTGATCTCCTTGAATCAGTACCTTCAGGATGAGCCTCCTCCTATAGTTCCCATTAAGGACCTCTTCCCTGAGATTAGTAACCCATCCTTCCATTATGCAAACTCCATAGATATACCGCAACCTCGTAGGATTAGCCTAATTAGTCTAGGATTAGTCACTGACATGCCTTCTTTTATCGAGCTTTATCCAACTAACCTTGAACCTTTTTCCCTACCCTACCAAACTACTTCTGAACCCACTTCCTGTTTTCTGCCCTTTCCTGACACCTCCAGCATTTCTAGGATCATTAGATTGCATTTAGCTGAGATTAGCATACTGCATGCATTCATCATGCATGTTAGGTTTGCATCTTACTTCTGGCATACTCTTTGGAATTTGCTAGGAGTTCACTGTAATTTTCATGTGCATGTCAAGCTAGGATCAAACCTAGAGAACCTATAATCTATTAGGTTTAGATCCAAAGAGTTCAATAAAATTTCCTTTGATAGGAATGCATAGTCGAGTCTTTAGGTGTCAGTATGAGTCCATTGCATCATCTTGTTAGGAGTCTGCATGTGCCCAGCATGTTCACCACCTGCACTAATTTTGAAACAACTGGCTAATTCCCGAAGATGGATTAAAGAATTTGATGTAGTGGATTCTATATTGGTTAGGCTTGGCCTAAAAGAAGCTTCATACTCACAGAGCCGGACCTTTTAAAGTGATAGAGAAGGTTGGATCAAATGCTTAGGTGATAGAATTGCCTTCGGATTTGGGCATTAGTTCTACCTTCAATATTACAGACCTGGTTGAGTATAGGGAACCGGCAGCGATACCTAGTGAGGCCTTTGGACCTATTCCTTTTCATTGTGAGTGACCCTAACCTAGAGTGTCCACAAACAAATTTGGCCTGAGAGAGGAGAATGGATCGAGCGTATCCTGGACGATCAAGCCATCACGACCCAGGGCCATGACTATCAACGCTTCCTGGTCTGATGGCAAGGCCGGCCAGAGTCGGACGATTCGTGGACTTCTCGAGAGGACTTGCAACGTCTCAACCCAGACCTTCTCGAGAAATATGTGAGCCAGTCTGACCTTCACTCGACAGGGTCAAGTTCCTCCCACCCCGGGAGAATTGGTGGGGACACCTGAGGCACCAGAATAAGACAGAGGCTTTTCAACCCTCTGTAAATTGATCAATAATTTATAAGTCCATCTGTAATAAGGGCTTAGCTCATCTGAGTCCATTTTAGTTGTTATTTGAGTTTTTTGAGTTGTTATTTCAGTTCTGTACTAGTCAGCTCATGTTGAGCTAGTTCAGTCCAATGCTGGTCAGCTCATGTTGAGCTAATTTTATTTTTTTGAGTCCTATCCAAGCATACTGAAGATTCATGACCACATCATACAAGTAAAGACCAAGTCCAACCAGATTGAAGACATGGAAGTTTAGCCCAAGTCCAACCCAGCTTGAAGATTTGAAGACCCCAGGAGGAAAATCAGAAACCCTGATTCCTTGCAGATGCCCTCCAGATGCCCAGATTTCCTTTCAGATGCCAAAATATATTCATAGACCGAGGCATCCATGATTTTAGAGGTCCATCTGCATCCTAGCCCAAAGAAATCAAGCCCAGGCACCAAGCCCAAGCCCCTAAGAAGCAAGATACCAGGGAATATTCCTGCTACCTGGCTACCAGGCCACCCCAGCTTCCAGAGGCCCAAACCAATGCACCCGGGCCCCTTTGGGCCGGCCCCTTGCTGCTCTTAGAAGCCCAACACGCCCCCCTAGGTGTCCTTGGAGTGTTGGCCAAGTCAAGAGAAATTTTATGAATTTTTTCTACCTAATATTTCCTTATTTTCTAGCTACGGTTTGAGAGGGAAAAGGATTCTCATGTAAAGACTAATGTGCCCTTACTTGAAGCCCAAGGTTAAGGGTCTATTTAAGGGACCCTAGCCTCTTGTATGAAGGGAGAGTTTTTTATATGAATTAAAACCTTGAGTTCTTCTATTGAGTTATGTGATACCCTGCTGTGTGCATAAAGGGGTTTGTGAGAGTTTTTCTTCCCAGTGCTGCAATCATCTTCCTGCTGCCAACAAGCCTCTCAGATCCCTGGATGCCCACTCCAAAAGAAGCCTTACCTTGCTGTTTTCCCTTTATTTTCTTGTTCCTTTGCAAGTTTTCTAACCCCTGACAGGTCGTTTGCAGGTCCCCGAGTTCCTACGAATCCAACGACTCCAGCCAAGCCTCAATCGAATCACCGAGCAGAAAGCCGGGTATCCGCGGGTCTTTGGCTCGGTTTTCCAGGCCGCATCCATCGAGAAACGAGAGACCCCTTCACTGCAATCTTCACAGACATTGTCAGGTACACCCCTCTACCTCCAGTAGTTTTATTGTAGGAGAACTTGCCCTAACCGAGGCTTCTCAGTCCCGGCGGTCCTTCTTTGCTACTTTTCTAGGTCCTAATCTGCATGCTGATCTTCAAAAATTCATACAAGATCCCCTACAAATAATTTTGATCTGAAATTTGGGAACTAATCACCTAACTCAACGTGTACAACATACAAAAAAAATGCATGCATATTAGTCCCCCATCATTTGGTATCAGAGCTTAGATTAGGGCTTATTTTCTGCAGTTTTTCAGTCCGTATATACTCTGTTTTTTAATTATTTCATCCTGATAAAAACTTTAAAAATTCTGAAATTTATTTTTCTGGATTCATCATAATTCACAATAATTTTAAGAATTTTAAAGATTTTATTATGGCCTGTGAATTTTTTGCAAGCCGAAATACAGCATGCAAATTTTTGGCTCTATTTTTTTTAACAAGACAACTTTGGAAGTTTTAGGGTTTTGTTTAGCAATTTTTGCATATCTTTTAATTTTATTATATTTCTTGCATATTAGGCCATAATTTGTAAGTTTTCTTCTATTTAAAAAAAAATCATATTTCCAAAAAAAAAAAAAAATTTTCCCTAATGCATTTAACCCTAATTTGCATCCTCATTTGCCTGCCATCATTGCATAATTTACTTTTAAGCGCACTCTTGCTATATCAGATAAGGGGAGGAATTGATAACCTCTCCTTAGCCCAAAACCACATCCCTTGCATTCGGTCCCAAGCCTTAACCTAAAATTAATTAGACTTAATTTGCCCTAGTGGGCTAGGGACACCAACTGGTCGGGTCCGGGCTAGTATTAGATCACTATGCAAGTTAACCTGTGTGTGCCTTGTGCTCAGTGTCTAGAACGGTGGTTTAGGGATTCAATCCCGAAGGGCTTGTGTGCTGGTCCGCCTACCTGGCCAATCTCTGATTGGTGTCTAGGATTGGCAATCAGGGACCTAACACTCCCCTTACACCTGCCTGGCTGAGTATAGGGTTACTATAGGCTAGTTTGCCACCCTGATTGAGCATCTAGTTTGGACTCTAGGTCTAGTCAGCTATAGTCGATCTGATCAAGTCTTGCATAAGCACTAGATCAGGAGTTTCATATCACCCACCTCCTTCACAAATGTCTGAACCCATGGAAAATTTACAAGCCCAAATAAAAGCCCTAGCTGATCAAATGGCCCAGATGGCTACCTAGATAACTACCCAGATGGCTACCCAGATGACCCAATTAACTCAGTCTCGTATTCAAACCAATAATAGAATTGACCATCTTGCCAATAGGTTTGATCAGTTAAAAGTCCGGGTAGGGACCCCAAGAAAAACCCATGGGTCACAGTCTGAGCCAGATCCTGATTCCCCTCAACCTAGGAGGACCCCAAACCCTGATCTATACCATGAGGTCGAACCCAGGAGAGCCCCTTATCTTGACCCGTACTACAATCCTCAACCTATGAGGACCCCAAACCCTGATCCATACCTTGAGGCTGAACCTAGGAGAGCCCATCATCCTGACCCAATCCCTAAGGTTAGTCCTAGAAGACCCAATCAGGATTTTGTAGACCAGGAAGATAGATCCTATTTACCCACATCCTCTAAGCCTAGTATACCCACAACCTATAGATCTTATGACTCCAAATCCTATGAACCTAGAACCTATGAATCCAGAACCTATGAACCTAGATCCTATGACTCTAGATCCCATGATCATAAATCCTATGCACCCACACCCTATAAGCCTAGTAGACCAAACACCCAATATTCTGACCCATATAGGGAGTCCAACCCTAGGAGAACCCAATATTCTGACCCATATAGGGAATCCAACCCTAGGAGAACCCAATATTCTGACCCATATAGGGAGTCCAACCCTAGGAGAACCCAATATCTTGACACATATAGGGAGCCCAACCTTAGGAGGACTCCATACCATGATCCATCCTTAGAACCTGACCATAGAGCTGACCCAAAATCCTATGACCCCAGATCCTATAATCCCCTGACCCATAGATCTGCACCCTTGTCCTATGAGCCTAGGGAGCCCATAACCCCTAGGTATCAATCTAGTACTAGTCATGCTTCCCCTAGTCAACTTGAACCCCATAGGATTAGTACCCCTAAATATGAGCCCAGTAGTGAGCCACTACCCCTTAGGCAACCTGAACCTACTAGGATTAGTGTCCATAATCAGAAACCAGGACCTAGCCAATTTTCTCCTGGCCGACCTTCTCCAACCATTCCTGAGATTGACAAGGCTTACATTAACGCGGAAGTGTATGAAGCTGATGCGAGCCTAGTGGATGAGTATGAAGGAGAAGAGGAGACACCTTTAGTAGACCTAGAATTAGCTGACCGAGTAGATACCCAGGTAGAAACCAACCCAGAGCTAGTTGGCCTTGACCACATCAAACCTAAAGCTATAGTGGAAGAACAAATAGAGGAAGAGAACCTAGGTACTGTTACTAGATCCTTACCTGAGGAAACCATAGAGGAGAGCCAAATTATAGAGTCTAGTCCTAAAATACAAGAACCAGAAGAATTTATTAAGGACTTGATCTCCTTGAATCAGTACCTTCAGGATGAGCCTCCTCCTATAGTTCCCATTAAGGACCTCTTCCCTGAGATTAGTAACCCATCCTTCCATTATGCAAACTCCATAGATATACCGCAACCTCGTAGGATTAGCCTAATTAGTCTAGGATTAGTCACTGACATGCCTTCTTTTATCGAGCTTTATCCAACTAACCTTGAACCTTTTTCCCTACCCTACCAAACTACTTCTGAACCCACTTCCTGTTTTCTGCCCTTTCCTGACACCTCCAGCATTTCTAGGATCATTAGATTGCATTTAGCTGAGATTAGCATACTGCATGCATTCATCATGCATGTTAGGTTTGCATCTTACTTCTGGCATACTCTTTGGAATTTGCTAGGAGTTCACTGTAAATTTTCATGTGCATGTCAAGCTAGGATCAAACCTAGAGAACCTATAATCTATTAGGTTTAGATCCAAAGAGTTCAATAAAATTTCCTTTGATAGGAATGCATAGTCGAGTCTTTAGGTGTCAGTATGAGTCCATTGCATCATCTTGTTAGGAGTCTGCATGTGCCCAGCATGTTCACCACCTGCACTAATTTTGAAACAACTGGCTAATTCCCGAAGATGGATTAAAGAATTTGATGTAGTGGATTCTATATTGGTTAGGCTTAGGCCTAAAAGAAGCTTCATGCTCACAGAGCCGGACCTTTTAAAGTGATAGAGAAGGTTGGATCAAATGCCTAGGTGATAGAATTGCCTTCGGATTTGGGCATTAGTTCTACCTTCAATATTACAGACCTGGTTGAGTATAGGGAACCGGCAGCGATACCTAGTGAGGCCTTTGGACCTATTCCTTTTCATTGTGAGTGACCCTAACCTAGAGTGTCCACAAACAAATTTGGCCTGAGAGAGGAGAATGGATCGAGCGTATCCTGGACGATCAAGCCATCACGACCCAGGGCCATGACTATCAACGCTTCCTGGTCCGATGGCAAGGCCGGCCAGAGTCGGATGATTCGTGGATTTCTCGAGAGGACTTGCAACGTCTCAACCCAGACCTTCTCGAGAAATATGTGAGCCAGTCTGACCTTCACTCGACAGGGTCAAGTTCCTCCCACCCCGGGAGAATTGGTGGGGACACCTGAGGCACCAGAATAAGACAGAGGCTTTTCAACCCTCTATAAATTGATCAATAATTTATGAGTCCATCTGTAATAAGGGCTTAGCTCATCTGAGTCCATTTTAGTTGTTATTTGAGTTTTTTGAGTTGTTATTTCAGTTCTGTACTAGTCAGCTCATGTTGAGCTAGTTCAGTCCAATGCTGGTCAGCTCATGTTGAGCTAATTTTATTTTTTTTGAGTCCTATCCAAGCATACTGAAGACTCAAGACCACATCATACAAGTAAAGACCAAGTCCAACCAGATTGAAGACATGGAAGTTTAGCCCAAGTCCAACCCAGCTTGAAGATTTGAAGACCCCAGGAGGAAAATCAGAAACCCTGATTCCTTGCAGATGCCCTCCAGATGCCCAGATTTCCTTTCAGATGCCAAAATATATTCATAGACCGAGGCATCCATGATTTTAGAGGTCCATCTGCATCCTAGCCCAAAGAAATCAAGCCCAGGCACCAAGCCCAAGCCCCTAAGAAGCAAGATACTAGGGAATATTCCTGCTACCTGGCTACCAGGCCACCCCAGCTTCCAGAGGCCCAAACCAATGCACCCGGGCCCCTTTGGGCCGGCCCCTTGCTGCTCTTAGAAGCCCAACACGCCCCCCTAGGTGTCCTTGGAGTGTTGGCCAAGTCAAGAGAAATTTTAGGAATTTTTTCTACCTAATATTTCCTTATTTTCTAGCTACGGTTTTAGAGGGAAAAGGATTCTCATGTAAAGACTAATGTGCCCTTACTTGAAGCCCAAGGTTAAGGGTCTATTTAAGGGACCCTAGCCTCTTGTATGAAGGGAGAATTTTTTATATGAATTAAAACCTTGAGTTCTTCTATTGAGTTGTGTGATACCCTGCTGTGTGCATAAAGGGGTTTGTGAGAGTTTTTCTTCCCAGTGCTGCAATCATCTTCCTGCTGCCAACAAGCCTCTCAGATCCCTGGATGCCCACTCCAAAAGAAGCCTTACCTTGCTGTTTTCCCTTTATTTTCTTGTTCCTTTGTAAGTTTTCTAACCCCTGACAGGTCGTTTGCAGGTCCCCGAGTTCCTACGAATCCAACGACTCCAGCCAAGCCTCAATCGAATCACCGAGCAGAAAGCCGGGTATCCGCGGGTCTTTGGCTCGGTTTTCCAGGCCGCATCCATCGAGAAACGAGAGACCCCTTCACTGCAATCTTCACAGACATTGTCAGGTACACCCCTCTACCTCCAGTAGTTTTATTGTAGGAGAACTTGCCCTAACTGAGGCTTCTCAGCCCCGGCGGTCCTTCTTTGCTACTTTTCTAGGTCCTAATCTGCATGCTGATCTTCAAAAATTCATACAAAATCCCCTACAAATAATTTTGATCTGAGATTTGGGAACTAATCACCTAACTCAACATGTAGAACATACAAAAAAAATTGCATGCATATTAGTCCCCCATCATTTGGTATCAGAGCTTAGATTAGGGCTTATTTTCTACAATTTTTCAGTCCGTATATACTCTGTTATTTTAATTATTTCATCCTGATAAAAACTTTAAAAATTTTGAAATTTATTTTTCTGGATTCATCATAATTCTCAATAATTTTAAGAATTTTAAAAGATTTTATTATGGCCTGTGAATTTTTTGCAAGCCGAAATACAGCATGCAAATTTTTGGCTCTGTTTTTTTTCAGCAAGACAAGTTTGGAAGTTTTAGGGTTTTGTTTAGCAATTTTTGCATATCTTTTAATTTTAGTATATTTCCTGCATATTAGGCCATAATTTGTAAGTTTTCTTCTATTTAAAAAAAAAATACCAAAAAAAAAAATATATTCTCTAAAAATATCAAAAACATTTAACCCTAATTTGCATCCTCATCTGCCTGCCATCATTGCATAATTTACTTTTAAGGGCACTCTTGCTATATCAGATAAGGGGAGGAGTTGATAACCTCTCCTTAGCCCAAAACCACATCCCTTGCATTCGGTCCCAAGCCTTAACCTAAAATTAATTAGACTTAATTTGCCCTAGTGGGCTAGGGACACCAACTGGTCGGGTCCGGGCTAGTATTAGATCACTGTGCAAGTTAACCTGTGTGTGCCTTGTGCTCAGTATCTAGAACGGTGGTTTAGGGATTCAATCTCGAAGGGCTTGTGTGCTGGTCCGCCTACTGGCCAATCTCTGATTGGTATCTAGGATTGGCAATCAGGGACCTAACACTCCGCTTACACCTGCCTGGCTGAGTATAGGGTTACTATAGGCTAGTTTGCCACCCTGATTGAGCATCTAGTTTGGACTCTAGGTCTAGTCAGCTATAGTCGATCTGATCAAGTCTTGCATAAGCACTAGATCAGGAGTTTCATATCACCCACCTCCTTCACAAATGTCTGAACCCATGGAAAATTTACAAGCCCAAATAAAAGCCCTAGCTGATCAAATGGCCCAGATGGCTACCCAGATAACTACCCAGATGGCTACCCAGATGACCCAATTAACTCAGTCTCGTATTCAAACCAATAATAGAATTGACCATCTTGCCAATAGGTTTGATCAGTTAAAAGTCCGGGTAGGGACCCCAAGAAAAACCCATGGGTCACAGTCTGAGCCAGATCCTGATTCCCCTCAACCTAGGAGGACCCCAAACCCTGATCTATACCATGAGGTCGAACCCAGGAGAGCCCCTTATCTTGACCCGTACTACAATCCTCAACCTATGAGGACCCCAAACCCTGATCCATACCTTGAGGCTGAACCTAGGAGAGCCCATCATCCTGACCCAATCCCTAAGGTTAGTCCTAGAAGACCCAATCAGGATTTTGTAGACCAGGAAGATAGATCCTATTTACCCACATCCTCTAAGCCTAGTATACCCACAACCTATAGATCTTATGACTCCAAATCCTATGAACCTAGAACCTATGAATCCAGAACCTATGAACCTAGATCCTATGACTCTAGATCCCATGATCATAAATCCTATGCACCCACACCCTATAAGCCTAGTAGACCCAACACCCAATATTCTGACCCATATAGGGAGTCCAACCCTAGGAGAACCCAATATTCTGACCCATATAGGGAATCCAACCCTAGGAGAACCCAATATTCTGACCCATATAGGGAGTCCAACCCTAGGAGAACCCAATATCTTGACCCGTATAGGGAGCCCAACCTTAGGAGGACTCCATACCATGATCCATCCTTAGAACCTGACCATAGAGCTGACCCAAAATCCTATGACCCCAGATCCTATAATCCCCTGACCCATAGATCTGCACCCTTGTCCTATGAGCCTGGGGAGCCCATAACCCCTAGGTATCAATCTAGTACTAGTCATGCTTCCCCTAGTCAACTTGAACCCCATAGGATTAGTACCCCTAAATATGAGCCCAGTAGTGAGCCACTACCCCTTAGGCAACCTGAACCTACTAGGATTAGTGTCCATAATCAGAAACCAGGACCTAGCCAATTTTCCCCTGGCCGACCTTCTCCAACCATTCCTGAGATTGACAAGGCTTACATTAACGCGGAAGTGTATGAAGCTGATGCGAGCCTAGTGGATGAGTATGAAGGAGAAGAGGAGACACCTTTAGTAGACCTAGAATTAGCTGACCCAGTAGATACCCAGGTAGAAACCAACCCAGAGCTAGTTGGCCTTGACCACATCAAACCTAAAGCTATAGTGGAAGAACAAATAGAGGAAGAGAACCTAGGTACTGCTACTAGATCCTTACCTGAGGAAACCATAGAGGAGAGCCAAATTATAGAGTCTAGTCCTAAAATACAAGAACCAGAAGAAATTATTAAGGACTTGATCTCCTTGAATCAGTACCTTCAGGATGAGCCTCCTCCTATAGTTCCCATTAAGGACCTCTTCCCTGAGATTAGTAACCCATCCTTCCATTATGCAAACTCCATAGATATACCGCAACCTCGTAGGATTAGCCTAATTAGTCTAGGATTAGTCACTGACATGCCTTCTTTTATCGAACTTTATCCAACTAACCTTGAACCTTTTTCCCTACCCTACCAAACTACTTCTGAACCCACTTCCTATTTTCTGCCCTTTCCTAACACCTCCAGCATTTCTAGGATCATTAGATTGCATTTAGCTGAGATTAGCATACTGCATGCATTCATCATGCATGTTAGGTTTGCATCTTACTTCTGGCATACTCTTTGGAATTTGCTAGAAGTTCACTGTAAATTTTCATATGCATGTCAAGCTAGGATCAAACCTAGAGAACCTATAATCTATTAGGTTTAGATCCAAAGAGTTCAATAAAATTTCCTTTGATAGGAATGCATAGTCGAGTCTTTAGGTGTCAGTATGAGTCCATTGCATCATCTTGTTAGGAGTCTGCATGTGCCCAGCATGTTCACCACCTGCACTAATTTTGAAACAACTGGCTAATTCCCGAAGATGGATTAAAGAATTTGATGTAGTGGATTCTATATTGGTTAGGCTTAGGCCTAAAAGAAGCTTCATGCTCGCAGAGCTGAACCTTTTAAAGTGATAGAGAAGGTTGGATCAAATGCTTAGGTGATAGAATTGCCTTCGGATTTGGGCATTAGTTCTACCTTCAATATTACAGACCTGGTTGAGTATAGGGAACCGGCAGCGATACCTAGTAAGGCCTTTGGACCTATTCCTTTTCATTGTGAGTGACCCTAACCTAGAGTGTCCACAAACAAATTTGGCCTGAGAGAGGAGAATGGATCGAGCGTATCCTGGACGATCAAGCCATCACGACCCAGGGCCATGACTATCAACGCTTCCTGGTCCGATGGCAAGGCCGGCCAGAGTCGGACGATTCGTGGATTTCTCGAGAGGACTTGCAACGTCTCAACCCAGACCTTCTCGAGAAATATGTGAGCCAGTCTGACCTTCACTCGACAGGGTCAAGTTCCTCCCACCCCGGGAGAATTGGTGGGGACACCTGAGGCACCAAAATAAGACAGAGGCTTTTCAACCCTCTGTAAAT
This sequence comes from Areca catechu, assembly GCA_021397845.1. NCBI lineage: Eukaryota > Viridiplantae > Streptophyta > Magnoliopsida > Arecales > Arecaceae > Areca > Areca catechu. The sequence goes on from CM038049.1 coordinate 127,856,206, forward strand.
TGATCAATAATTTATGAGTCCATCTGTAATAAGGGCTTAGCTCATCTGAGTCCATTTTAGTTGTTATTTGAGTTTTTTGAGTTGTTATTTCAGTTCTGTACTAGTCAGCTCATGTTGAGCTAGTTCTGTCCAATGCTGGTCAGCTCATGTTGAGCTAATTTTATTTTTTTTGAGTCCTATCCAAGCATACTGAAGACTCAAGACCACATCATACAAGTAAAGACCAAGTCCAACCAGATTGAAGACATAGAAGTTTAGCCCAAGTCCAACCCAGCTTGAAGATTTGAAGACCCCAGGAGGAAAATCAGAAACCCTGATTCCTTGCAGATGCCCTCCAGATGCCCAGATTTCCTTTCAGATGCCAAAATATATTCATAGACCGAGGCATCCATGATTTTAGAGGTCCATCTGCATCCTAGCCCAAAGAAATCAAGCCCAGGCGCCAAGCCCAAGCCCCTAAGAAGCAAGATACCAGGGAATATTCCTGCTACCTGGCTACCAGGCCACCCCAGCTTCCAGAGGCCCAAACCAATGCACCCGGGCCCCTTTGGGCCGGCCCCTTGCTGCTCTTAGAAGCCCAACACGCCCCCCTAGGTATCCTTGGAGTGTTGGCCAAGTCAAGAGAAATTTTAGGAATTTTTTCTACCTAATATTTCCTTATTTTCTAGCTACGGTTTGAGAGGGAAAAGGATTCTCATGTAAAGACTAATGTGCCCTTACTTGAAGCCCAAGGTTAAGGGTCTATTTAAGGGACCCTAGCCTCTTGTATGAAGGAAGAATTTTTTATATGAATTAAAACCTTGAGTTCTTCTATTGAGTTGTGTGATACCCTGCTGTGTGCATAAAGGGGTTTGTGAGAGTTTTTCTTCCCAGTGCTGCAATCATCTTCCTGCTGCCAACAAGCCTTTCAGATCCCTGGATGCCCACTCCAAAAGAAGCCTTACCTTGCTGTTTTCCCTTTATTTTCTTGTTCCTTTGTAAGTTTTCTAACCCCTGACAGGTCGTTTGCAGGTCCCCGAGTTCCTACGAATCCAACGACTCCAGCCAAGCCTCAATCGAATCACCGAGCAGAAAGCCGGGTATCCGCGGGTCTTTGGCTCGGTTTTCCAGGCCGCATCCATCGAGAAACGAGAGACCCCTTCACTGCAATCTTCACAGACGTTGTCAGGTACACTCCTCTACCTCCAGTAGTTTTATTGTAGGAGAACTTGCCCTAATCGAGGCTTCTCAGCCCCGGCGGTCCTTCTTTGCTACTTTTCTAGGTCCTAATCTGCATGCTGATCTTCAAAAATTCATACAAAATCCCCTACAAATAATTTTGATCTGAAATTTGGGAACTAATCACCTAACTCAACATGTAGAACATACAAAAAAAATTGCATGCATATTAGTCCCCCATCATTTGGTATCAGAGCCTAGATTAGGGCTTATTTTCTGCAGTTTTTCAGTCCGTATATACTCTGTTTTTTAATTATTTCATCCTGATAAAAACTTTAAAAATTCTAAAATTTATTTTTCTGGATTCATCATAATTCACAATAATTTTAAGAATTTTTAAAGATTTTATTATGTCCTGTGAATTTTTTGCAAGCCGAAATACAGCATGCAAGTTTTTGGCTCTGTTTTTTTTCAGCAAGACAAGTTTGGAAGTTTTAGGGTTTTGTTTAGCAATTTTTGCATATCTTTTAATTTTAGTATATTTCTTGCATATTAGGCCATAATTTGTAAGTTTTCTTCTATTTAAAAAAAAAATACCAAAAAAAAAAACATATTCTCCAAAAATACCAAAAACATTTAACCCTAATTTGCATCCTCATCTGCCTGCCATCATTGCATAATTTACTTTTAAGGGCACTCTTGCTATATCAGATAAGGGGAGTAGTTGATAACCTCTCCTTAGCCCAAAACCACATCCCTTGCATTCGGTCCCAAGCCTTAACCTAAAATTAATTAGACTTAATTTGCCCTAGTGGGCTAGGGACACCAACTGGTCGGGTCCGGGCTAGTATTAGATCACTGTGCAAGTTAACCTGTGTGTGCCTTGTGCTCAGTGTCTAGAACGGTGGTTTAGGGATTCAATCCCGAAGGGCTTGTGTGCTGGTCCGCCTACCTGGCCAATCTCTGATTGGTGACTAGGATTGGCAATCAGGGACCTAACACTCCCCTTACACCTGCCTGGCTGAGTATAGGGTTACTATAGGCTAGTTTGCCATCCTGATTGAGCATCTAGTTTGGACTCTAGGTCTAGTCAGCTATAGTCGATCTGATCAAGTCTTGCATAAGCACTAGATCAGGAGTTTCATATCACCCACCTCCTTCACAAATGTCTGAACCCATGGAAAATTTACAAGCCCAAATAAAAGCCCTAGCTGATCAAATGGCCCAGATGGCTACCCAGATAACTACCCAGATGGCTACCCAGATGACCCAATTAACTCAGTCTCGTATTCAAACCAATAATAGAATTGACCATCTTGCCAATAGGTTTGATCAGTTAAAAGTCCGGGTAGGGACCCCAAGAAAAACCCATGGGTCACAGTCTGAGCCAGATCCTGATTCCCCTCAACCTAGGAGGACCCCAAACCCTGATCTATACCATGAGGTCGAACCCAGGAGAGCCCCTTATCTTGACCCGTACTACAATCCTCAGCCTATGAGGACCCCAAACCCTGATCCATACCTTGAGGCTGAACCTAGGAGAGCCCATCATCCTGACCCAATCCCTAAGGTTAGTCCTAGAAGATCCAATCAGGATTTTGTAGACCAAGAAGATAGATCCTATTTACCCACATCCTCTAAGCCTAGTATACCCACAACCTATAGATCTTATGACTCCAAATCCTATGAACCTAGAACCTATGAATCCAGAACCTATGAACCTAGATCCTATGACTCTAGATCCCATGATCATAAATCCTATGCACCCACACCCTATAAGCCTAGTAGACCCAACACCCAATATTCTGACCCATATAGGGAGTCCAACCCTAGGAGAACCCAATATTTTGACCCATATAGGGAATCCAACCCTAGGAGAACCCAATATTCTGACCCATATAGGAAGTCCAACCCTAGGAGAACCCAATATCTTGACCCATATAGGGAGCCCAACCTTAGGAGGACTCCATACCATGATCCATCCTTAGAACCTGACCATAGAGCTGACCCAAAATCCTATGACCCCAGATCCTATAATCCCCTGACCCATAGATCTGCACCCTTGTCCTATGAGCCTAGGGAGCCCATAACTCCTAGGTATCAATCTAGTACTAGTCATGCTTCCCCTAGTCAACTTGAACCCCATAGGATTAGTACCCCTAAATATGAGCCCAGTAGTGAGCCACTACCCCTTAGGCAACCTGAACCTACTAGGATTAGTGTCCATAATCAGAAACCAGGACCTAGCCAATTTTCCCCTGGCCGACCTTCTCCAACCATTCCTGAGATTGACAAGGCTTACATTAACGCGGAAGTGTATGAAGCTGATGCGAGCCTAGTTGATGAGTATGAAGGAGAAGAGGAGACACCTTTAATAGACCTAGAATTAGCTGACCCAGTAGATACCCAGGTAGAAACCAACCCAGAGCTAGTTGGCCTTGACCACATCAAACCTAAAGCTATAGTGGAAGAACAAATAGAGGAAGAGAACCTAGGTACTGCTACTAGATCCTTACCTGAGGAAACCATAGAGGAGAGCCAAATTATAGAGTCTAGTCCTAAAATACAAGTACCAGAAGAATTTATTAAGGACTTGATCTCCTTGAATCAGTACCTTCAGGATGAGCCTCCTCCTATAGTTCCCATTAAGGACCTCTTCCCTGAGATTAGTAACCCATCCTTCCATTATGCAAACTCCATAGATATACCGCAACCTCGTAGGATTAGCCTAATTAGTCTAGGATTAGTCACTGACATGCCTTCTTTTATCGAACTTTATCCAACTAACCTTGAACCTTTTTTCCTACCCTACCAAACTACTTCTGAACCCACTTCCTATTTTCTGCCCTTTCCTGACACCTCCAGCATTTCTAGTATCATTAGATTGCATTTAGCTGAGATTAGCATACTGCATGCATTCATCATGCATGTTAGGTTTGCATCTTACTTCTGGCATACTCTTTGGAATTTTCTAGGAGTTCACTGTAAATTTTCATGTGCATGTCAAGCTAGGATCAAACCTAGAGAACCTATAATCTATTAGGTTTAGATCCAAAGAGTTCAATAAAATTTCCTTTGATAGGAATGCATAGTCGAGTCTTTAGGTGTCAGTATGAGTCCATTGCATCATCTTGTTAGGAGTCTGCATGTGCCCAGCATGTTCACCACCTGCACTAATTTTGAAACAACTAGCTAATTCCCGAAGATGGATTAAAGAATTTGATGTAGTGGATTCTATATTGGTTAGGCTTAGGCCTAAAAGAAGCTTCATGCTCGCAGAGCCGGACCTTTTAAAGTGATAGAGAAGGTTGGATCAAATGCCTAGGTGATAGAATTGCCTTCGTGATAGAATTGCCTTCGGATTTGGGCATTAGTTCTACCTTCAATATTACAGACCTGGTTGAGTATAGGGAACCGGCAGCGATACCTAATGAGGCCTTTGAACCTATTCATTTTCATTATGAGTGACCCTAACCTAGAGTGTCCACAAACAAATTTGGCCTGAGAGAGGAGAATGGATCGAGCGTATCCTGGACGATCAAGCCATCACGACCCAGGGCCATGACTATCAACGCTTCCTGGTCCGATGGCAAGGCCGGCCAGAGTCGGACGATTCGTGGATTTCTCGAGAGGACTTGCAACGTCTCAACCCAGACCTTCTCGAGAAATATGTGAGCCAGTCTGACCTTCACTCGACAGGGTCAAGTTCCTCCCACCCCGGGAGAATTGGTGGGGACACCTGAGGCACCAGAATAAGACAGAGGCTTTTCAACCCTCTATAAATTGATCAATAATTTATGAGTCCATCTGTAATAAGGGCTTAGCTCATCTGAGTCCATTTTAGTTGTTATTTGAGTTTTTTGAGTTGTTATTTCAGTTCTGTACTAGTCAGCTCATGTTGAGCTAGTTCATCCAATGTTGGTCAGCTCATGTTGAGCTAATTTTATTTTTTTTGAGTCCTATCCAAGCATACTGAAGACTCAAGACCACATCATACAAGTAAAGACCAAGTCCAACCATATTGAAGACATGGAAGTTTAGCCCAAGTCCAACCCAGCTTGAAGATTTGAAGACCCCAGGAGGAAAATTAGAAACCCTGATTCCTTGTAGATGCCCTCCAGATGCCCAGATTTCCTTCCAGATGCCTAAATATATTCATAGACTGAGGCATCCATGATTTTAGAGGTCCATCTGCATCCTAGCCCAAAGAAATCAAGCCCAGGTGCCAGCCCAAGCCCCTAAGAAGCAAGATACCAGGGAATATTCCTGCTACCTGGCTACCAGGCCACCCCAGCTTCCAGAGGCCTAAATCCATGCACCCGGGCCCCTTTGGGCCGGCCCCTTGCTGCTCTTAGAAGCCCAACACGCCCCCTAGGTATCCTTGGAGTGTTGGCCAAGTCAAGAAAAATTTTAGGGATTTTTTCTACCTAATGTTTCCTTATTTTCTAGCTACGGTTTGAGAGGGAAAAGGATTCTCATGTAAAGACTAATGTGCCCTTACTTGGAGCCCAAGGTTAAGGGTCTATTTAAGGGACCCTAGCCTCTTGTATGAAGGGAGAATTTTTTATATGAATTAAAACCTTGAGTTCTTCTATTGAGTTGTGTGATACCCTGCTGTGTGCATAAAGGGGTTTGTGAGAGTTTTTCTTCCCAGTGCTGCAATTATCTTTCTGCTACCAACAAGCCTCTCAGATTCCTGGATGCCCACTCCAAAAGAAGCCTTCCCTTGCTGTTTTTCCTTTGTTTTCTTGTTCCTTTGTGAGTTTTCTAACCCCTGACAGGTCATTTGCAGGTCCCCGAGTTCCTACGAATCCAACGACTCCAGCCAAGCCTCAATCGGATCACCGAGCAGAAAGCCGGGTATCCGCGGGTCTTTGGCTCTATTTTCCAGGCCACATCCATCGAGGAACGAGAGATCCCTTTGCTACGATCTTCACAGACGTTGTCAGGTACACCCCTCTACCTCCAGTAGTTTTATTTTAGGAGAACTTGCCCTAATCGAGGCTTCTCAATCCCGGCGGTCCTTCTTTGCTACTTTTCTAGGTCCTAATTTGCATGCTGATCTTCAAAAATTCATACAAAATTTCCTACAAATAATTTTGATCTGAAATTTGGGAATTAATCACCTAACTCAACATGTAAAACAAACAAAAAAAATTGCATGCATATTAGTCCCCCATCAACCGGTTACTTTAATTAAGCAAATTAGTATTGAACCAGGTTTAATTGGATTGAACCAGAAGAATTTCCATTGAACTGGTTTAATTGCTATTGAACCAATGAAATTTAATTTTTTATTGGACCGGTTGGTTTAAAGATGGTTTAAATGAAGACTTATTCTTCGTCTTCTTTGATCCACGATGGTATGCAACGTTATTTTCTTCCCACTTCCCTGCAGTTGCTGGAACCATAGAGAAGTCATGCGAGGTGTTCGGTGAGGGCCAATGCTTCTATATATCATCAGTCCGAGCGTCTTTCAAAAAGAAGAAAAAAGAGAGATCAAAACAAAACAAAAACCAACGATAACAGACCGAGAAAAAAAAATTGAGGTTCTGTTCAACCTTTTCTAGGAGATTGAGAGCTTGTTTCCTCCACAGCAAGGAAGAGAGAGGCTTTAAGAGGTTTGTCCCGATATGCTCAAGTTGAAACTGGGGTTTGTCTTGAAGAAGACAAGAAGTGGACAACGTTCTGCTCCCCTGTTTCTCAACCGTAATCTATTATGGATTTCCGGTGGCTAGCACCACATCTGGAGATTGGATCATCTCAGAGCCCAGGCATGGACTCTGATAGAGGGTGTGCAATTGTGCACCTCAAGAGCATTCATCGGTGGCCTATTGCATCTGCCTCAGCCAATGATCTTAATGCCTGCACTATTTACAAATTCAGAAACAGCAGAAATTTCAGAAAGGTTATTCCAAGTGGGGTGAAGGCTCATTGCTGGTTCAGTTGGCATTCAAGTGCTGGGAGAAGGATCCAAACAAAAGAATAATTTTCTTGTTCAGTTATGATCAACCAAAACGCCCAGGTTATGTTTAGTTGATGGGAATGTTTTATTCCATGTTTGTTTTTTTTTAATTATTCCATGCTATTCTACACAATGTTATGCATCATATTTTTTTTGTTCACACACCCAAATAAAATGTTATACTTGCCTGTTAATATGTTTTACATGCAGTATACCTTATGTTAGATCTGGGATTATGAAATAACTCTTCCGCATGCCTGTTAAAATGTTTAATAATATATAGTTATTTCACCTGCTAGTGTAGCATTCCTGGGTATAACATCCTCCAGTAGGGCAATCCCTGCAGGTAAGTAATCAATATGCACATCATCGTCATCATCATCTCCATCATCCTCAGCATCCCTGTCAATAGTAGTAGTCTCAGCAACCTCTATAGCCTCATCCTCATCATCTGAGTCAAAGTGATGTGCCACTCTCTGACCTAATGTCTTCTTCACCCAAACACCCTCTACTTGGTGATATCCCATTCTGTGGAGGGATTTCACCGAGTATCGGTCAGTGTGGTAAAGTGGTCTACCATCCTCGCCAATGAGGTCAATGCCAAACTCCTGAAATAGCAATGTGAACACCATGCCATAGGGTAGGCAGGCCTTCGCTCTCCTCGCTGCATCTCTAATCTGTACCAATATAATAAATGAAAGATTGAGGGCCTCCCCCTCAATCATACATCTCATGAAAACCATGTCGCGCTCGCTCACCCAATCAAAGCGACCAGTGCATGGCAGAATGATGTGGCTAATAATATTATGCAGGAGCCTCATTTCTATGGAAAGGACATTTGCCTGCACATTAACAATTCCATCCATATTTCTTCTTTCCAAAATTGTTCTAAAAGTCTTATGTTTATCTTTCAAAACCAAGTGTTGCATTCCATTCATAGGCATATGTAAAACTCTTCTAATCAACTCTTCATCTACTACCATTCTGACTTCCTTAATAGTTAATTCAACACAATTCTTTCCAAGAGACATATTCTCAAAGAAATTTTTAACAAGATTGGGATAGGTGAGTGTATCCAAAGAAAAAAAATATCTCCAACCTTGATTATATATCCACTCACTGATTCTGAATCCCAAACTTTCAAGAGATGTAAAAACTACTTTCCTCCCACAAGTTACGGGATGATTGGCCATGGGAATTACTTGCCTTGGTGGTGGTGGAGACACATTTCTCTGCTCTTCTTGTTCTTCAGTTCGGGTCGACTCATCTTCACACCGCTTGGTTCTTCTTTCCCTTTGGGAGCTCGATTCTGCATGTTGAGATCTTTTAGCCATAGCCTTCTTCGATGCCATTTGGAGGGAATCTACGATGGGAGAGGGAAGGATTTGGGTAGATCTAAGGATTGGAAGGGAAGTGGTCCCCCTAGGGTTCGGCTCAAAACAATGAAAGGAAAGAAATGAACTTTTGTAGGTCACACGGGTTTTAAGTGAACCCGACACTTAAGTCGGCTCGACCGAGACCCTTCCTGCTCGGGTCGGCTCGACCTAAATTCAAGTAAAAGGTTCAAAAACTTAGCAAAAAGGTTTTTCAAGCCTATAAGCACACTAGTTGAGGTGGTTGGTAACCTTAGATTGGTTATGAAGATTTTCTATATAATTTTCCTTAATTTTGAAGAAATTAAAAAAGAAAAAAATTCTAAAATGGGTCATACAAACCTAATTCTCCACTAATCATTTGGAATCTATCTTCATTAAGAGATTTTGTGAAGATGTCAGCTAATTGATTTTTGGTTGGAACAAATTCAAGCTCAATATTGCTATTTTGTACATGATCCTTAATAAAGTGATGTCTAATTTCTATGTGTTTTGTTCTAGAATGCTGAATTAGATTCTTTGTCAAATTAATAGCATTTGTGTTATCACATTTGATAAGAGTTTTTATTTGAATAACACCATAGTCTTCTAGCTATTGCTTAATCCAAAGCACTTGTGCACAATAACTCCCTACAGCCACATACTCTACCTTAGCAGTAGACATGCTACAGAGTTTTGTTTCTTACTATGCCATGAAATTAAATTCAACTATAGAAATTAATAAGTATTGCTAGTACTTTTTCTATCAATTTATATCCATCATAATCAGCATCAAAAAATCTAATTAAATTTAATGAAGATTGCTTAGAATACCATAGACCTAGATTACTTATTCCTTTAAGATATGTTGACTCTAATCTTGATTTTGATGATTGACAAAATATTTAAGTATATATAAGTACTAATTTATTTTTAAGTGTGTTTATCAGATCTTAGTACTCATCCATGTTAAATGAAGAAATACTTATTTTTAGTTGAAGAAAGTCCTTAAATTAATAGAAAATCAAGTATATGGACTTTGAAATTGATATGAAAGAACTTGAATATGCTAAAAATTAATTTTAGAAAAGTTTCAGTAAGTTTCAACACTGGCATAATCAAGTGTTGACTCATGAAAAAGTTCAAGTATCGATTCAAGGCCTGAGAACAAGAAAAATATAGAACTATGAAAATCCAGAATTTTTGCCTTGAGCTGACTCAAGTATTGACTCACCAGATTCAAGTGTCGACTCATAACAAACTCAAGTATCGACTCACCAGATTCAAGTGCGACACTTGGAGTAACGGTTAGTTTTTCAAAATTACAGAATTGATTCCAACTTGCTTCAAACGATTAGTTTTTCATCTTCAATGATCATAAATGGCCATCAATGGGTTGAAGATCTATATAAACACCAAAAATCAAATAAAAAATTAATCCTTCAAAAGAAAAATTCCATATACTTCAAGGATTCATATTTTGAGTGATTTAAGCCATCAAGCTTCCAAGTTTCAATGAGAGCATCCAAAGTTCACATCTTCATCAATATTCAAAGACTTCAACATCTTAAACACAAGTTCTTCATCAACAATCAAGGGCTTCAAATAGATACTTGTTTTATTTTAGAAAGCTTTATTATTTACTTTCGTTCTTACATTGTTGTATCAAGATTTTTGGTAAGCCTTGGAAAATCAAAGAGATTGTTGGTTAACCTTTGTGTAAAACCAACATAGGTTGTTGGTGATCCCGTAAAATCAACATAGATTGTTGGTAAGCCAATAAAACCATTGGAGGTTGTTGGTTAGCCTAAGTTATAAAACCAACAAGGGATTTTGACTTATGAGCTCAGGAAAACAAGTTGGGTTTTGATTAGTGAGCCCGAAAAACTAATCGACTATAATCTTGGTGATTATAGTGAAATTTCCAAGAACTTAGGGAGTGGATGTAGGTGCCTTGGAGTGCACCGAACCACTATAAACTTGTTGTGTTTGTGATTTCTTTTACTCTTATATTTACTTTATAATTTCTGCTGCATATTATTTTGAAGTACACAAATACTTTGGCAAAACACTAGCACTTGATTTGAATTGGCACATACTTATTTTATATCCATTGAAATAGTTCAAATAATTTTTAAAACCTAATTCACCCTCCCTCTTGGGTTGCATCATCACTGGGCAACAATTGGTATCAAAGCCTAAAATCCAAAATCATTGGTATCTAAACTTGGTGCTTTGCAAAGAATCCAACAATTTTGAGTTAAAAGATCATGGCAGTCCTAGAAGGTACTTGTTTTGCTATAGGACATGCAACTAATAGACCACCATTTTTTCATGGCACTAAGTATACTTTTTGGAAAACTCGCATGCATACCTATATTCAATCTATTAGTTATTATCTTTGGAAAGTTATAATTAATGGTCCTCATATTCCTTCCATTTTGGTTAATGGCATTTCCATTCCAAAGCTCGAAGAGGATTGGAATGAATATGACATTAAGCAATCTAAAATTAATTCTAAAGCAATGAACTTTATTGTGTATTGAACTTTGATGAATTCAATATGATCTCTGCATGCACATCGACGAAGGAGATATGGGATACACTTGAAATTATTCATGAGGATACTCTTCAAGTGAAAAGTACTAAAATTAATATGCTTGTTCATTCTTTTAAAATATTTAAAATGCTGTATTATGAATCTATATCTGATATGTATAATAGATTTATGACTATTGTTAATAACTTGAAAAGTCTTGGAAAAGTCTATACTAATGCTGATTTGGTTAATAAAATTCTTAGATCTTTGCCAATATTATGGGATCCAAAGGTAACGGCGATCCAAGAAGCCAAAGATATTGATACCCTATCTTTGGAGGAGCTTATTGATTCACTCATGACTCATGAGTTGAATTTATGGCATAAACAAATGGTTGCTGATCAAGAGAAAAAAAAAGATAATAGCCCTCAAGGCCAAAAAGAAATTCAAGGCAATGATGACAACTTGGAACGATAGTGAAGATTCTAGTTCAGAGGAAGAACAAGAAGTTGCTAATCTTTGCTTCATGACAAATAAGGAAGAGGTATGTGCTAAAAATGAATATGATTTTACCTTTGATAAATTACATGATGTATTTAATGATCTTGTACATGAATACAAATTGCTAAAAATTGAGCACAAGAAATTAAAAAGGCATGTTGACTCTTTTTCTCTTGATAACACTAATCTTGCTAATAAAAATCATGATTTAAATATAAAGATTAATATTTTAGAATTTGATACGAATAATCTTTTTTAAAAAAAGAAATTTTAAAAAAAGAAAATTTTGATTTTAAAGAATTATGCAATAAGTTTTCAAATAAGAAAAATATTTTATTAAACGAAATAGATATTCTAAAAAAATCCCAGATTTTTGTATCAAATGATGAACTTTTAAAGAAAAACAAAAATCTTAAGTTAAAAAACAAGAATTTATTTGTTGATGCATCTTCTAATTTGACTTATTTTAGATGTTATAAAATTGGGCATAATGCATATCCTTGTAAATTAAGAAAAATTTGGATTCCAAAAGAAACCATATTTACTAACCCTAAAGGACCCAAGAAAGTTTGGATACCAAAATTGTCCACCTAGTTTATTTTACAGAAATGTCTTACAGCCTAACATGAAGAAAGGAAGTTTTTAAAAAGTGGCTATACAAGACAATACAAAGAGTGGGCAAGCTATATTTTTGGACTAAATGGTAAAGGAAGGATTATACACATTGGTAAATTCTAAACATTTCCTTCTATAATCGAAAATGTAGTTGAATATTTGTTGCATCAATTACTTTAAAAAATTATTTTAAATGTTTAATTAAAATCAAGTTTAGACTTATAGTCATTGGTTATGATTATGAACTTTTTGATATTGATGGATTTCATGCTCTCATGATTAAACTTGTGATTATCAGACTTTCACTTGATTTTGATTAATATAGTTTTAAACTATTTCAAGTGAAATGTTATGATTTATGTGTTTTTAATTTTGACATCTATGCTTAAGTTAGAAATGATTTGGATAAAGACTAGAACTGGCAGTTAAGGATTACATTTAAGAAGAAGGTATGCATATTGATAAAACCTTGCTCCAGCAGCTAAACTTGGTACTAGATTACTTCTAACTTTTGTATGGATAATCAAAATTGTTTCAAATCATATGGTTTTTATGAAATGTATTCTATTTTGTATCCATGCTTAGACTAGAAATGATTTGGAATAAGTGTAGAACTGGTAGTTAAGGGTTACATTTAAGAAAAAGGTATACATATTAATAAACTCTTGCTCCAGTAACCAGACTTGCTATTAAATTACTTCTAGCATCTAATGGATATCAAATCATTTCAAATAAATTTGAAATCATGATGATCAATCCCTTGCATTTTGAAAAGCTTGTATATCTTGAAAATTCAAGTCTTTGATTTCAGACTTAGTATTTATGTTCATATCTCAAATTATCTAAAATTATGATGCTTGTTCTTTTATGTTTTATTCCTCAGTGAATGCATATTTTTAAAGGGGAATAATATTTAGGGAGAGCATCTAAAGATTTGTTATCATATATGATGCTTTACTTATATTGCTCTGATATTCCTTCTCCTTGATATCAAATATATTTTATCTTTGAGGGAAGTTACATTAAATTGGTATCAAGATTTATTTCTTGAAGAATCTTAAAAAAAGAGAAGAGCTCCAAGTAACTGCTTCGAATTGGGTTAGTCACCATGGCCATCTGGTCAAAGAAACTAAGTATGGTTTAAAGACTCTCTCTTCCCATTCAATGGGTCTCTTATGACGTGTTAGGGTGCCACTGTGGCCTTATCCCATGAACAAGTGAGGTGAATGGATTGTAGTCTTTCTATCAGTTATGCATATTAGAGCTAATATATATTGAATTATTTTTTGCATGTGCTTGTTATTTTTATGGTATCATGTTCCATTAGTATCATATTTAATTGGTATCATGATTAATTGATTTTGATGATCTATTTGCTATTCTTTCCACCTTCATTTTCATTTTGTATTACATTTCACCCTTTTTCATGATGACAAAAAGGGAGAGAAAAATGTTAAGTATAGAAAAGGAAAAGATATGATAAACAGTAACATGAAAAATTATATGAGAAATGAAAGAAAATGCAAAAGAGGAGAAGAAAGTAAAATATTTTAATCTTAAGGGAAGAATTAGTAAGAGAAAAAAAATTTAAAAATTTTGCATATTTTAAAAAATATATTGAAGAATTTTTGAAAATTTTTTGGATCATATTTTGAGGGGGAGCTTGATGCTTATTAATTTTAAGCTTACATATTTATACTATTGCTAATCTTTTAAGCTTACCCTATTCATATACTTAAAGATTTTGTCATCATCAAAAAGGAAGAAATTGTTAACTCTGATTTTGATTTTGATAATTGACAAAATGTTTAAGTATATATGAGTACTAATTATATTTTAAAGTATGTTTATCAGATCTTAGTACTCATCCATGTCGAATGAAGAAATACTTGTTTTTAGTTGAAGAAAATTCTTAAATTAATAAAAAATCAAGTATATAGATTTTGGAATTGATATGGAAGAACTTAAAGAAACTAAAAATTAATTTTAGAGAAGTTTTAGCAAGTTTCAGCACTAGCACAATCAAGTGTCAACTCAAGGCCTAAAAATAAGAAAAATATAGAACTATAAAAATCCATAATTTTTGCCTTGAGCTGACTCGAGTGTCGACTCACCAGATTCAAGTGTTGACTCATGAATAAACTCAAGGTCAACTCACTAGATTCAAGTGTCGACAGTTGGAGTAACGACTAGTTTTCAGAAGTGTAAAATTATTTCCAACTTGCTTTAAATGGTTAGTTTTTCATCTCCAATGATCATAAACGGTCATCTATGGGTTGAAGAGCTATATAAACACAAAAAATTAAAAGGAGAAGTAATCCTTTGAGAGATAAATTCCATATACTTCAAGAATTCATATTTTGAGTGATTTAAGCTTTCAAGCTTCTAAGTTTCAAAGAGAGCATCCAAAGTTCACATCTTCATCAACATTCAAAGGCTTCAACATCTTGAAGACAAGTTCTTCATCAACAATCAAGGGCTTCAAATATATACTTGCTTTATTTTAGAAAGTTTTATTATTTACTTTCATTCTTACATTATTATATCAAGGTTTTTAATGAGCCTTAGAAAACCAAAGAGGTTGTTAGTTAACCTCTATGTAAAATTGTTGGTGATCCCATAAAACCAACATAGATTATTAGTAACCTTGTAAAACCATCGAAAGTTGTTGGTTAGCCTAAGTTACAAAACCAACAAGGGGTTTTGACTTGTGAGCCTGGAAAAATAAATTGGATTTTGATTAGTGAGCCCGGAAAACTAATCGGCTATAATCTTGGTGATTATAGTGGAATTTCCAAGGAGAACTTGGAAAGTGGATGTAGGTGCCTTGGAGTGCACCGAACCACTATAAACTTGTTGTGTTTATGTGATTGCTTTTACTCTTACATTTACTTTATAATTTTTGCTGCATATTATTTTGAAGCACACAAATACTTTGGCAAAATACTAGCACTTGATTTGAATTAGCACATACTTGTTTTATATCCATTGAAATAGTTTAAATAATTTTTAAAACTCAATTCACCTTCCCTCTTGGGTTGCATCATCACTGTGCAACAAGATATTTTATGATTCGCTTGACTGCAAGTATATGTGATTCTTTATGGTTTGATTGAAATCTAGTACATATAATAAGATATCAGGCCTACTAGCAGTTAAATACAACAGTGATCTAATCATACTTCGATAAAACTTTTGATCAATGTTGTATCCATCTTTATCTTTATTAAGTCTGCAAGAGGGGCTCATGGGTATGCTCATTTCTTTGACTAACTCCATACCAAACTTCTTAATGATTTCCTTGATGTACTTTACTTGGTTGATAAATATTCTTTCCTTTATTTACTTAATTTGGAGTCCAAGAAAGTAGGTCAGTTCACCCATCAGGCTCATTTCAAATTCACCCTGCATAAGCTCAGCAAATTTTCTACACAAATTTTCATTAGTTACACTAAAAATAGCGTCATCTACATAAATTTGTACAA
This sequence comes from Areca catechu, assembly GCA_021397845.1. Lineage (NCBI taxonomy): Eukaryota > Viridiplantae > Streptophyta > Magnoliopsida > Arecales > Arecaceae > Areca > Areca catechu. Next base: position 127,871,821 of record CM038049.1, read on the forward strand.
CTAACATATCATTTGCTTTTCTTGTAATGAACAAAGTAGTGTCAACATTTCCTTTAACAAAATCATTTTCAAGTAAGAACTTGCTTAATCTATCATACCATGCTCTTGGTGTTTGTTTTAAACCATACAATGCTTTATTAAGTTTGGAAATATGATTTGGAAGAGCATGATTTTCAAATCCTAATGGTTGTTCTACAAAAACTTCTTCTAAAATAAATTCATTTAAAAATATACTTTTTTACATCCATTTGAAATAATTTGAAATTCATATAGCAAGCAAATACAAGCAATAATCTAATAGCTTCTAATCTTGCTACTAGTGCATAAGTTTTATCAAAATCTATTCATTCTTCTTGATTATATCCTTTAGCCACTAATATAGCTTTATTCCTAATTACTTGGCCTTTTTCATCTAGTTTATTTCTATAAATCCATTTAGTTCCTATGATAAGATGGTCTGAGGGTCTGTTCACTAAGGTCCATACATTATTTCTTTCAAATTGGTTAAGCTCTTCATTTATTGCCATCATCCAATTATGATCATTTTCATCTTCTTCTATACTATGTGGCTCTACTTGTGAAACAAATACTAGATAGTCATGTACATCTCTAAGTGATGACCTAGTCCTAATACCTTATGAGGGATCACCAATAATTAAATCTTTAGGATGTGAAGTTACAAATCTCCATTCTCTTAGTAAATCATCATGATCTTTACTTACCATATCTTCTCCTTCTTAAGTTAGTTTGTCCTTTAAGCTCATATCCTCCATAGCTTTATCGATTGCACATGTATCATTATCAATGCACTCTTCTTTTTTAGAAGGTGAAGGGTTAGCTTCATTAAAAATATCATGCACAGATTCTTCAACAATTAATATTCTTTTATTAAATACTCTATAAGCTTTGCTAGAGGTTGAATAACTAAGAAAAATTGCTTTATCAAATTTAGCATCAAATTTTTCTAGGTTATCCTTTCCATTGTTCAACACAAAGTATTTACAACCAAAAACATGAAAGTAATGAATGTTAGGTTTTCTATCATTTCAAAGTTCAAAGGAGGTTTTCTTTAAGATAGGTCTGATAAAAGCACAGTTCAAAATATAGTATGTAGTGTTCATAACTTCTGCCCAAAAGTACCTTGGAAGATTGCCTTCACATAACATAGTTCGGGCTATCTCTTCTAATGTCTTATTCTTTCTCTCTACAATACCATTTTGCTGTGATATTCTAGGAGCGGAGAAGTTATAATCAATACCTTGCTCAGTGCAATATTCATCAAAATATTGATTTCCAATTTTTGTGCCGTGATCACTTCTAATAGAAATGACTGAAAGATTTTTTTGATTTGAAACTTTCTTATGAGATTTTTGAAAAACTTTAAAAGCTTCATCCTTGTGTGCGATAAATAAGAACCAAGTAAATCTCAAAAAATCATATACTATCACAAGTCCATATTTCATACCACCTAGGCTTGTGATCCTAGTTGGTCCAAATAGGTCCATGTGTAGTAGCTCTAAAGGTCTAGAAGTAGAAACCATATTTTTCGATTTAAAACTTTCCTTAGTTTGTTTACCGAATTGGCATGCATCATAAATATGTTCAAAATCAACTTTAAATCTTGGTAAACCTCTAACTAGATCTTTGGAAATTAATTTAGTTATTGTATGCATGCTAGCATGACCTAATCTTCTATGCCAAAGTAAATTAGATTCCTTGGTTTTATCATTCATTGCCACAAGACTTATACTACTAGACATGGCTAGATCATTTAAGTCTACCATATATATATTTCCAAGTCTATGACCAATGAGCTTAGTGCTAGAATCAAGTGAGTTAGTTACAATGCATATTGAAGATTCAAAGATAACCTTGAGGTCTTTATCACACAATTGACTTATACTTAATAAATTGTGCTTCAATTTGTCAACCAGCAATACATTTTCAATAAATGTAGAAGGGATAATTATGATCTTACCAATGCCAATGATCTTCCCCTTACCATTGTCACCAAAAGTGACATTCCTCCATCCTTCATTTCTAGGATGATGAATTATTCTTTGTCACCCATCATAAGTCTTGAACAGTCACTATCCATATATCATCTTTTCTTAGTATTCTGGGCTGCAAGACATTCCTACAAAATAATCAAGTAGTTCTTTTAAGTATCCAAGCTTTCTTGGATCCTTGCAGGTTAGTAGGAGTGGTTCCTTTAGAAACCCAAATCTTTCTAATTTTACATCTATTTTTTTTTTAATGTAACATTCAAAAGCTTTATGACCGACCCTATTGCATGAATAACAAACAACTCTTGATTTTTGAAATGATGCAAATGTTGAAACTCTAGGTGCATGAGATTTTTTAGTTGAAAACTTAGGTACATAAGATTTTGAAGCTATAAATTTTGTAGCTAAAATTCTATTTGTATGCAAAGGATTGTAATCAATTCCAGCTTTGTTATTAGAATTTCTTTGATCTTTCAAAATCAACTCAAGCTATTTGAACTCAAAGTTAATTTTTTAATTAAAGACTTGAGTTTTTCAGCTTCCTTTTGCAAACATATGTTTTCTTCATGTAAAGCCTTATTCTTTTCAAGATAGTCATTCTTTTCACTTTGCAAAACTTTATGTTTTTCAAAAATGCTATTCAGTTCTTTTTGCATAATCTTGTTCTTTTCTACAACTTCATCTTTTTCTTTCATTAAAGTATTATTGTTATTTTTCAAAGACTTTATTTTCAAACCAGCCTTTTTGTATTCAGATAATAGCTCATGAAATGTAGTATTTAATTCTTTAAATGTAAATTTATCATTAGGTTCAGGAGACATTACCTCGTCCTCAAGATTCATCAAACATGTGTTAGCAGTTTTTTGTGGTCTCTTCTTCATCATTTGATGTAGACTCCTCGCTATTGTTCCAAGTTACAACCATCGCTTTCTTCTTCTTCTTTTCATATGCTTTCTTCAGTGTTGGACAGTTTGATCGGAAATGCCCTGATTTCTTGCATTCGTAGCAGATGGGCTATTGCTTTTTATCCTTTTCTTTTTCTTTTTCCTTCTCTTTGCTTTGTTCTCTCTTTATATAGTGTTTTCTTCAATGTCTTGCTTTTCTTCTGCCCATAAATTTTTTAAATCTCCTCACAACTAGTGCAATATCTTCATCTTCAAGATCATCTTCGGAGAAGGGGCTTTCTTCTCCTATTTCCTTTTCTTGCTTCTTTAATTCTGCTATAGCTTTAAAGGCTATAGATTTCTTCTTGTTCATATCATCCTCACTTCTATGCTGCATTGTTAGCTCGTGAGTGATCAAGGATCCCAATAGCTCATCCAGTGATAGAGTATTCAAGTCCTTAGCTTCCTCAAATAGTAGTGACTTTCAGATCCCATTTGTCCGGTAGAGATCTCAAAGTTTTTTGCACAAGGTCTGCATTGGTATATGTCCTGCCAAGACTCTTTAGACCATTAATAATATCTGTAAACCTTGAGAACATGATAGATATAGTCTTATTTGGTTCCATTTTAAACAATTCATAATTATGTACAAGAAGATTAATCTTGAAAGTTTTCACTTGGGAGGTTCCTTCATGGGTTACTTCAAGTTTATCCCAAATTTCTTTTGCCAACATGCAAGTAGAAATCCGGTTAAGCTCATTAGCATCCAAAGCATAATATAAAAGATTCATTGCTTTGGCATTCAACTCACCCATTTTCATGTCAAGTTCATCCCATTCCTCTTCAGGTTTTGGGACATCCATGCCATCGACCTTCTTTATGGATATGTGAGGTCCTTTTAAGATAATTTTTCATAATTAAAAATCTACTGCTTGTTTGTAAATTTTCATTCATGCCTTCTAGTAAGTATAGTTGGTGCCTGTGAAAAGTGGAGGTATATTTGTGGACTGGCCTTTGACCAAAGAGGTGCTCATAGGGTTTGCCATTTATCTTTACTTTATGTAAATTTTAGAGACACTGCTCTGATACCAGTTGTTGCCCAGGTGGCCAACCCAAGAGAGGGGATAAATTGGGTAATTAAAAATTTTCTCGAGTATGTGCTCTTTTTAGAATTCTTAATGTGGTGAGTGATATAAGTTAAGAATCAAACGCGAAAGCAAGTAAAGGTCATAAACAACACAAGCACAAACACAAGCAAATTATAGTGGGCAACCCAGCTCCTACATCTACTACCCAAGATACCACTTGGGATTTTTACATATTCTCCTCGGAATACAATAGTTTGTTTTATACCGGGATCACAAACCATAACCCAAACTTGGTTTTACACTGGGATCACCAAGAATCCAATACAATGTTAGTTTTTCTGGGCTCACTAACAACCCACACTTGGTTTGCAAAGGCTCACCAAAAACTTATATCAATCCCCAAGTTACAGCCCTTGCTGTACTTGGAACAACTCAAATAAAAGAGTTAAAAATAGAGCAACACTAATGACAAACTGATCATTGTCGGGTGGTTGCAGTTGTAGCTCTTGAGAAGCCTTCTTGATTCCTTCCTTGAATACTCTTTAAGGCTTCTTATCTTCCTCAATTAATGACTCAAGAATCTGATGGGAGTTGGTGAAGTCTTGAGTTCTTCTCTTGAAAGCTCTCTTGAATGTTCTTTTAAAAATTCATTAAAAGCCCATTAACTCATTTAAAAGTTATTCAAATCCCTTATATATAGTGTCTTGAACTGATTCCAAGTGGATATAATCGTTGTAGACCATTAGGATTTGAAAAATGACCATTGGAGCACTTTTTTGATTCAAAAAGATAGTTCTGGAAGTAGCCATTATGCACCTGGAACAGGAGCTCGAGTCGACTTGGATGGGTCGAGTCAGCTCAGATTCTCAATCCTTAAGAAATTAAACTCTAGTCGAGTAGGCTCTTCACTCTCGAGTCGGCTCGCCTGATTGATTTTCTCAGAACTGATTTTTCCAAACTTTGGAGGAGTCGGCTTGGATTCTCAGTACTTCAAAAATTAAACTCTGCCTGAGTCAGCTCTTCACTCTCGAGTTGGCTCGAATGTCTGTGTGCCAGAAAACTTTGTGCCATGCCAGAACATTTAGTCGGCTCTTTTGCTTTGAGTCAGCTCGAATGACTGGTTTTGCTAAAAAACCTTCCAAACTTCTCTAGAATTCTTTCAAAGGCTTCCAACCAACTTCAAAGATTTTCAAACTCCTTCAAAGCCTAAACTAAGTATTTTAAATTTGAAAATTACATTGAATTGTCCCATTTTCATGAATACATAAGTGATTTTTTTTGGGCTCTTTACTACATGAAACTTTTTCAAAATTAAACTTGACATACATCAGTAACTTCAGAACTGTAGGAAGAGTGGTTGTTCATTCAAATCATCCTACAAAAACTTATAAAACACTTAAGAATAGTTGTATCAAATGCATGCTCCAATGTTTTGTTATCATCAAAATCATTCCAAGGGTCAACATATATGTATACATAATTATGTCAAATGAACCTATGTTGTGATACCATTTGAAAGAAAAATGTGGATGGTTTGATGCATGCATTTCGAACCTTTTTAAAATATAATACAATGGAAGACTAAAGATTAATCTAATTAACCTTTCATGCATTTGATCTAATCAAATAAACTACCTAAAGTAGGATCTTGATATGATATATAGCATACAAATAAATTGAAACAAGCAACTAACTTGTGGTATATATCACATTTATGATACAAAACTAGCACCGTAAATCACATCTACAATACCAATGAGTTCAGAACTCAATACCTTTGCATGGATCGATGATTACCATTACTGAATACCATAGTGTCAGGTTCTTCCTAAGCCACACTTGTGTATGGCCTCTACAAGTGATCCACATGGAATCTTGTTCTGATTAGTCTTCTCAAAGTACTAGCTCCTTATCGAGACCTCGATGGCTGATCGAACCTTCTTCTTCTATTCACTGAGAAGCTCTAGGAGACAAAGAACACCAGGGATATTGGAGGTGGTGGAAGGGATAATTAAAGATAAGAAACTTATTTCTTTTCTATCTTTCCAAATCCTAGTAGAAGAACTAGGAAGCACAACTACCATGATCCTTTTCTCTCAAGCCCCACACCCCTTTTTCCCTTAGAAAACTATTTTCAGCATTCATATTTTTTTTCATGCCGCCAACAAACCCCTTTAAGAAGAGGCACCCAAGTGGTTAGGAGAGCTTAAGGAAGTTAGTGGTTAGGATGAGATTAGGTAGTTTTGATTCCAAATCAAAACTACTTAATTCAAATTCAAATTTAAGTTCCAAATTGAATTCAAACATCAAGTTTGGATTCAAATTCAAAACCTAATTTAAATTTAAATTCAAATAGGGCTAGGGTGCTTGAGTATGGTCCAATTCAATTGGACTTAACTCGAGCTCAAATTGAATCCCATTTGGTTAGACTCGAAGAGATAAGTGAATCTAATCAAATTAGGAACCCAATTTCCTTATCTATATCCCAATTTCATTAGGAATTAATTGAGCTCAAGTCCTAATCAAATCAGGAATCAAACCTTTTCAATGAGCAAGCTATTTAATAACCCAATCAGGTCTACCTAATTAAATCCAATGCAATTGGACTATAACAAAATCTTATTGCTCAATCAAATTGAGCTAATTAGCAATCCAATTGCTAGATTAATTTTTTCATAATTTACCAACTTTTAGTAAACAATGGATAAGTCGACTCATAGATAATACTGAAGTGTCGACTCATAGATGAGTCCTCATAGGTGAGTCAACTCAAGGACAATCATCAATCATATTGATGACTATTCCCAGGAATGATTCACAATCATTGATTAGCCAATAGATCAAGCAGCAACTCTTATTATGTATGATCCCATAGGTTAAACATTAAGCAAGTAGCAAGGAATAATTCTTGTACTAATTGAAGTGACCATCTAGCAATGGTACTCGACATTTGGATAGGTTGAATTATTGTTAAGCAACATTCAAAAACCTTTGGTATATGGTTACCATATAATACATCCCTTTGATCCATAATACTCAAGATGACATCAAGGTTAAACTGCCAGTCCTTAATTAGTACATCCATATAGTATCTCAACCTTTTAAATCCTGTGACTTCTTACAAGGATTGCCTTGGCCAAGGTTTTGTTAAATTGAAATATAATGAGATATTCTCGTCAATAACTTAGAAGGGTCGATCCTATCTTAACTCACACACCAACTTCACAAGTACTTGACTGTACCCAGAAACTTTCCATCACTGGATTAAAAATTTAGGTAGTCTGGTACCAAAGTATAGTGGTTGCTTGCTAATCATCGTGCTGATCTTAAGTCAATGGGATACTTATACCATATCCTTCATGAGCAACACTTAATAGAAAAGTACTCCACAAGTAGGTCACGTTCAGTAAAATGTGCTCTTACATTTTACTTGTATGCCATGCCAGATCTCCATACTCTTTGATTAAGAGGATAACTAATCCATATGGCACACAAAGACCTACACTCGATAAATATTGTTATCTTTTAACAATATATCATTTGGTCGTAAATAATTTTAAGAACCATATAACAAATCCTCCTTTATCGTATTAAAAATAATTCAAGACTTTATCACAAAAGAATTCATTACAGGAAGATGCAATGTGATGAACTGTCAAATAATATTTATTAACAATAATTCATATTTAATTACAAAAATAATAACCATTTATAGGTTAGATGATTGGCATTTGGATACAATTCCCATCAAGTTCCATCTAAGGATTACTATCAAAGCCTAAGTATTGGTAGACTTCATCCTTGAATGTACAATCTTGGATGAAGAGAATTTATAGAATGAGGAAACAAGTTCCAAGGCCAATCCCAAGTAGTGGACCTTGTACATGGATGGCTCATCAAACTTTACAAGGTCAAGCATAGGTCTCATCTAATTGCCCTGAAGGAGATGTCACCGAGTATACTTTGTGCTTCAAATTTTCATCTACCAACAACAAAGTAGAATATGAAGCCTTAATTCCAAACTCATAATTGCAAAAGAAGTTAGAGTCTGATATCTTTCTGTCTTTAGTGATCCCAACTTGTAGTTAGGTAAATCAAAGGTGACTACGAGGCTTGAAAAAAAAATATGAAGAAATACCTCCATAAGATAATAGTTTTGGTCTCACTTTTTCTTAGCTTTGATGTTTAGCAGGTTCCTAGAGTAGAAAATGCCAGGACCAAAATATTATCAAAGCTGGTGGTATCCTTACCAGCCGACCTTTGCAAGGAGATATTTTTTGAGGTGTTGAAGAAGTCAAGTCTCGAAGAGCCTCAAGTTTTCCAGTAGATTGATGAAAAGCTGAGCTAGATCAACCCTTTGCTCAGATACCTCAAGCAAGGTAAATTACTGCCTGACCAGAAGGAAGCTCAAAAGATAAGACATCAAGCATCCTGTTATGTTCTATATGAAGACAAGTTGTACAAGTGATCAATTTCTCTACCTCTATTGAAGTACTTATATCCATCTGAATTAGATTATGCATTAAGGGAGGTTCATGAAAGAATTTATGAGAATCACCTTTAGCCTATAAGATCTTCCAACAGGGTTATTATTGGCCCATTATGCAACAAGATATAGCCAAGTTTGTACGAAAGTATGATTGCTGCCAAAAAAAATGCCATTATCCAACATCGACCAGTAGCACTTCTAACCCCAATTAGTGCTCCTTGATCTTTTGTCCAATGAAAAATAGATATCCTCGACCCATTTTCTTGGACAATTATATAAATTTTAAATTATATTTACTTCTAACTTCTTATTATAACATATTAATATCATATTGCTATAATAAATATTTTATTATGGCAATTATAATAAACTCTTTACTATAACCTTAGATTTAAAAATAGAGATCTAATGTTATACCACGAATTGTTGTCATTGAATTACTTAATAATTTGCACATATTCTCACCTTGCCATGACAAAATTCATATCCATACCCATCCTGTACCCATCTTGAGTTGGATAAAATAGAGAGTACATGTTAAATCGGATGGGGTATACCCACCGTGCCTTAGGTAGGTTAGTCTTATACCATGTATTTGGTATCATCTTCATATTATCATGAGAGTAAAACTCTATAAATTGAGAATTGTGTAGCCAAAGCAAATCCTTTCAATCAAATATCTTCCAAAACCCACAAACTAATTCTTTCGATCAAATATTCCCCAAACCCCACAAATTATCATGCTGCTATCAAGATTAAGCTCTCAAAATCTCAAAGGACTAACTCACACTCCCACAACTTGCATAAAATCCCATATGCTTGAGAAAAAAACCCAATCAGAACCTAAGATTCAAAGAAAACTCCCTGATCTCGATCAGATGCTCTCATTCTCCATAGATCTCCAAAAGAGTGAATGAAATGAAGAGAAAAAAAGCAACAAGGAAAAAAATGATCAATCTATCTGGAAAAAGGTCTTACCTTTTAATTTTTTTCATATTTCCTTTTGTTTTTATTAATTTTTCCTATGTTTTTCCCCAATTTTTCTCTATTTTTTCCATCTTTAGGAGTCTCAATTGGGTGGGAGGTCTAGAGCAATTGAATAGGAAAGCTTAGCTAATGGCTAAGATTTTGTGTTTTGAAGGATGGTGGTGAGTGCAGTGTCAAATGGAAGGGTAGCAAGAGATGGAAAGATGGGAAAGGATCAAAGAGATGATCCTCAGTTCCTGTGTCACCTCACCGGATAGATGGGAGATGGGGAAGATGGATGGGAGGTTGAAAAAGAGAGGAGAAGAGGAGTGGGGATGGGGGTCGGTTGGAGAAGGGGGAAGAACAAATCAAATTGAGTGACTTCCAGTGGGGAGGGGGGTAGAGACTTTAAATGGGATGGGGAATACTGTTACCTATATCTGACCCAAACCCACTTTGGATTTCTCATCCAAAATCCATACCCATCCCTAAATTTAAATAGATTGGGTAAAACCTGCCCCATTCAGATTAAGGTCAAGTATCCCATAGATTGGCTAAAATTGCTACCCCTCATCCATATCAATCACTTTGGCTAAGTCTCTCCAAGTAATGGATGTGCTCTCCTCCATGAGAATATGTAGCCCCAAGCTAAGTCTAATCCTTATACATCCGTATGCTAAGACATGATAGAAAGAGAGGCGAGGTGCCTAGGGCTAAGGTCTTCTTTCTCCAAGAAGAATATGAGAGAGAAAGGTAGAGTCCTGTTTCATGTTTTACATTGTTTATTCCACTACATACTATTAGCCCACCATCTCCTTCAAATGGTATTAGAGAACATGTTATCACTTTGGATGTGATTTTACTCTTATTGTTATAGTGGATCTATGTTTTATGCTGCTAGATTGATATGGTTCTTGCCTATTTTAGATAGTTTTAATTGTGCATCTTGTATATCAAATGAGATGTGGTCTATTAATTTTTTCATCTTTGATGAAGCATAATAAAAATATAATGGCATAATTTTTAGATTTGATTTTTATTGATTTATAGCAAATCAAAATTACAAGTTTGCAATCTAAATACTAAGATACTCCCTAAAATGATAGGCATAGGTATTATACATTCAACTGTATAATGGAAATTGTCTTCCAAGCTTAATTCATATAGTCAGATTATGTACTGTTTTAGTACGTAATGTGCATGGCCATATGATATTACTTTAGTTTCTTCACAAAGTGACTGCATAGGGTGACTTTTGCTATTAAAAATACAATAGCTCTCCTCATTCCTTAGGCAATATAACTATTATAACAAGTGCATAATGGTAATTGAAACAACTCTAGGTTGCACTTTGAAAAAACCTTAGGCTACTCTACTCATTCAAAAATCAACGTGATCTATCATGCAATTACTAAGAATGATGGCTTCTCACAAATTGTCAAACATCCATTAATTGACTAAAATGTGTTGTGTTTGAAGCCTCATACTTCAACAGGTTAAGAATTTATGATCAAACAGCTAGGACCTACCTGGCACCAAATGCCATGATTGGGATTTTAGCACCCATCATGATACCATACAAGGGTTTCATCATGCATTGCAAAAGCTCCACTAGAAATATAATTAACAAAGTTTTTCTATGCAACAGTAAAGGGAACTACAGGGATCAGCTTACTTTCATGTGTGTACTGTTATTCCATCATTGGATTTCACACAACAGACTCAATTTTATTGTAATTCAAAACTTTGTGGCTACAATCTTACCAAAAAAAAAACTTTGTAGCTACAAAGCTGAGATTTTAGTTGATTACAGAAATCAATTCAATCAATTTCTCAGTTATAGTTTCAGAGTATGCTTCTTTCCTCAAAGATAAAACCTAAGAGAAACCGTATCATTTGTATGTTTAACTATAGATTTACTTACTTTTCTCTATTTTTCTTTATTGTTGTTTTCTTTCCTTTTGATCTTTCTTTTTTTTACATAGTTTTCCTTTTTCCTTTTTCATCTTCATCCTGCAGAGTTCCTTCTTTCTCTCTCACCTTCTTCCTTGCCATACATACAACAGCAACAAAGAGCTACAGAAAGCAGAAGCCAACAACAATAGAATGGAATCTACGAACTCTCTTTTATTTCCAATTAAAGCCATTTTATTGTTTTCAATTAAAGCTTATTTTTCTCTTCTCCTTTCAATAGCTAACCTAGGATTTGATCATAAATATGATTTTTCCAAACTATCTGAGACAATGTAAATATTGTCTTATATGGATCCTTTGTGTGGACATAGGTGCTCCCTTTAGACATATGGACAGCATTATTTGCATGTCACTTGGGCAAAGATATATAAGAGTATATTTTGTATATTAGAGGGATTTGATATGCTCTTATTCACTTGCATCAAATGCACCAAGCGGTGTGCATGTAGATTGTGTTTGGTGCATTGCCAGGCAATCCTGAAAAGTAATGTAGAAATGTGGATTGCTAGCAATGTAAATTACAGGTAATATGAATTATTATGTTTAGTATATGTAGGTGATGTGGAGGGATCACTGACGTGGAGGAACCGGCATTGCGCCATGTCAAGAAAAGACACCACGTCGACTCTCCAGCACGGATTCCACAACCGAGCTGAGCTGAGCTCCCTCAGAACAACAAGCCGAGCTCAGTCCTCCACTAGGTCGTGCCCGCAAGCTCCGGACGCCTAAGTCGGAGCCGTCTTCTGCCCTCCAGAGCGAGACCCTCGGAAGCTAGTGCCCTGTGGTCGAGGTCGAGCGCAGCGCTCACCCGCTGATGTGGAGCCTCTCCGAGCGCGCGCCCTCTGGACCGGGTCCGCCTTCCGCCCTCCAGAGCGAGACCCTCGGAGGCTAGTGCCCTGCGGTCGAGATCGAGCACAACGCTCACCCGCCGATGTGGAGCCTCTCCGAGCGCGCGCCCTCTGGACCGGGTCTGCCTTCCGCCCTCCAGAGAGAGACCCTCGGAGGCTAGTGCCCTGCAGTCGAGGTCGAGCTCAGTGCTCACCCGCCGATGTAGAGCCTCTCCGAGCGCGCGCCCTCTGGATCGGGTCTGCCTTCCACCCTCCGGAGTGAGACCCTCGGAGGTTAGTGCCCTGCGGTCGAGGTCGAGCTCAGTGCTCACCCGTCGATGTGGAGCCTCTCCGAGCACGTGCCCTCCGGACCGGGCCAGCACTTCGCCCGCCTCCGCCAAGGTGCCCCCGTAAGCTCGGAGCACCTAGGTCGGAGCGAGCCCTACCATCCCAGCTCAAACCCAACCCGGACGAGGTCCTCACCAGTCCAGGACACCGGCGAGCCGCCCGAGGACTATACTGAAGCGCTTTCTAGGCCGTACTGACCACCTGCGACCGCCAGTTACACCAGAAAGGCAAGCAGCACGTTGATCGAGACACCACGCTCCTCACCAACCACTCAGATCGCCCAAGAGAGGAAGCCAACCGGGAGATTCGAATCCCGCGGGCGACGGCCCGCCATTCGAGGCACTGCCAAGTTTCCCGGAATGAAGTAACCAATAGGAGTGTCGGAGCGCCTAACAACTCTCCTTATCACGAATCAGGAAAGACTCCTCGGGATACCGCCTCATGCGCCTGACAGCTCGGTGGGGATCCCGAGATAAGCGCCCAACGGTAACCTAGTTTGCAACAAAACTCGGAGGTAACACACAATAACCCCGGAGGGAGAGAAGAAAAAAAGGAGTGTAGCCCCCACCAGCAAAAGGGCATGGCACCACCACCACCACGAGCACAAGCGCAAGCCCGACCAAGAGGGCGAAGCGCCACTACCACCACAGTTGAAGGAAAATGAGGGACACAAGGAGAGGCGGAGGAACAGGGCACCCCTCTGTCCCTGCTATCACTCTCCCCCTGTAACGTTTTCACCTTCACTCATATCTTTTACTCCTCCTAGTACAGAGTCCATCAAAAGGGACCCGACCAGGAGGATCTGTTCCCCTGGATCGTCATTGACTTGATCGTCGGAGTGCCCCCACCGGAAACCCGGCCCGGGTCTCTAACCCCTGTCTTGCAGGTCCGGAAGAGGAGGACTGCCGGGCAACGAGGCGTCCATACCTAGCACGGAGGTCCGAGAGCCCAGGACGGTCGGGCAGCAGGGGGAGCGCATCTCCGGCGCCGACAGCAGCTACGGGCCATGACAGTCTTGGCGGCAACAGATTGGCGCACCAGGTAGGGGGGTAGGACAGGCGTGACTAAGTCCTCCACCTCTTCACAGGTCAACATACAGCAGAAGAACGGTGACGACACAAACTAGAAAGGTCAACAGATTGGCGATCTTCTCTAGGCCTCTCCAGGTCATCACCCCTTCCGTCCCTTTCAACGGGGAATCCGCTAATGAAACCATCAGGCACACAGCGAAAGTTCGCCTGGAGAAGCATGAGCGCAAGATGGCGGGATTCTTCCGCTGGTTCATCAACATGCGAGGCTCAACCAGCGAGGCGAAGTATCATCGCCTCCACCGCGATCACGGCCATGGCATCGAAAATTGTCACAACCGTGAGCAGGAGATCGAGAAGCTTATCAAGGAGGCTCTCCTCCAAAGGTTTGCGAGGGGGGCAGACCTCAAGCGGGGCCCCAAGCGCTCGCCACTCTCCCGTCAGCTTCGACCACCAACAGTCACCCCACTACGAAACTGGTGGGCATGATTACTTGGAGAATCGCGCGTGCGTCTAAGAAGACTCGGGGGGCAGGGGACCCCGAGGGTAATCGCCCCGCCATGCGAGGAGGAGAGAGCGAAGGAGAAAGGTAAATAAAGATGCCACGGACATCGGGATGACGATCGCGAACCACCGTGAGAAGGCCCCCACGAGGCGGTCGAAGCTCCATCACGAGGGGTCCATTACCTCGAAGAACTCGACGACGTCAGGCTCTCCCGAGGGAGGAGGGCCTGCAACCTACAAAGATGCCCCCAATAAGGTAAGTTTCCTTACCAACAATCATAATAACGATTTTTCCCTCGCATGGGTATACGCATGTCTTGTAGGAAAGAATCGACAGTGTCCCCGAGCCCAGCTCCAGGACGTCTGAGGATCTCCGAGACACGTAGCTCCCAATTCCAAGCATCCCCGAGCCTAGCTCCAGGACGTCAAAGAATCTCCGAGCCACGTAGCTCCCAGTCCCAAGAGTCCCCGAGCCCAGCTCCAGGATGTCAGAGGAACTTCGAGCCATGTAGCTCCTGAATTCCAAGCATCCCTGAGCCCAGCTCCAGGACGTCGAGAATCTTCGAGCCACGTAGCTCCCAATTATCAACATTTCCGAGCCCAGCTCCAGGATGCCAACTCAAGAACAGAGCTCAGATCTCCGGCCGAGAGAATCTCAAGCCAAGCAGCTCTCAACCATCAACGTCCCTGAGCTTGGCTCTAAGACGCCAACTCAAGATCGGAGCTCAGATCTCCGGCCAAGAAAACTTCGAGCCAAGCCGCTCTCCATCTCAAACATCTCCGAGCCCAGCTCCGAGATGCCAAGAGATCATGGGGCCACGAAGCTCCCATCAACGCCTCGAGCCTAGCTCCAAGGCGCCAAAGACCTAAGCCAAGATCTCAGGCAACCCTGGGCCCGAGCCTAGCTCCACGTCCAGGAAGGCCTCGAGCCTA
Organism: Areca catechu; assembly: GCA_021397845.1. NCBI lineage: Eukaryota > Viridiplantae > Streptophyta > Magnoliopsida > Arecales > Arecaceae > Areca > Areca catechu. The sequence goes on from CM038049.1 coordinate 127,886,868, forward strand.
GCTCCAAGGCAATCAAGATCGGTAACCCCCTTCTCTGATCTCCCCACTCGAAAAGAAGACGAGAGGGGAAGGAAAGAAAGAGAACAAAGGGGGGAGCCCGACAACCCCCTTCTCTAATCTCCCCACTTGAAAAGAAGATGAGAGGGGAACGAAAGAAAGAGAACAAGATGGGGGCACAATCGGCATCCTCTTCTCTAATCTCCCCACTCTAAAAAAATAAATAAATAAATAAAAGAAAAGAAAAAAAAAAAGAAAGAAGAAGAAAGAGGAAGAAGAAAAAGAAAGAAAGAAGAGAGGGGAAGGAAAGAAAAAGAGAACAAGAGGAAAATATAGCATCATCGAAGCTACCACTTTCCCTTCTCAAGACCGGAGCTCAGATCTCCGGCCAAGAGAACTTCGAGCCACACAGCTCTCAGTCATCAACGTCCCCGAGCCCAGCTTCAGGATGCCCACTCAAGACCGAAGCTCAGATCTCCGGCCAAAAGAACTTCGAGCCACGCAGCTCTCAGTCATTAACGTCCCCGAGCCCAGCTCCAGGATGCCCACTCAAGACCGGAGCTCAGATCTCTGCCCAAGAGAACTTCGAGCCATGCAACTCTCAGTTATTAACGTCCCCGAGCCCAACTCCAGGATGCCCACTCAAGACCAGAGCTCAGATCTCTGGCCAAGAGAACTTCGAGCCACGCAGCTCTCAGTCATTAACATCCCCGAGCCCAGCTCCAGGACGTCCACTCAAGACCAGATCTTAGATCTCCGCCAAGAGAATTTCGAGCCACGCAGCTCTCAGTCATCAACGTCCCCAAGCCCAGCTCCAGGATGCCCACTCAAGACCGGAGCTCAGATCTCCGGCCAAGAGAACTTTGAACCACGCAGCTCTCAGTCATTAACGTCCCCGAGACTAGCTCCAGGATGCCCACTCAAGACCGGAGCTCAGATCTCCAGCTCTCAGTCATCAACGTCCCCAAGCCCAACTCCAGGATGCCCACTCAAGACCGGAGCTCAGATCTCCGGCCAAGAGAACTTTAAACTACATAGCTCTCAGTCATCAACGTCCCCAAGCCCAACTCCAGGATGTCCACTCAAGACCGGAGCTCAGATCTCCGGCCAAGAGAACTTTGAACCACGTAGCTCTCAGTCATTAACATCCCCGAGCCCAGCTCTAGGATGCCCACTTAAGACCGGAGCTCAGATCTCCGGCCAAGAGAACTTCGAGCCACACAGCTCTCAGTCATCAACATCCCCGAGCAGAGCTCCAGGATGCCCACTCAAGACCGGAGCTCCGATCTCCGGCCAAGAGAACTTCGAGCCATGCAGCTCTCAGTCATCAACGTCCCCGAGCCCAGCTCCAGGACACCCACTCAAGACCGGAGCTCAGATCTCCGGCCAAGTGAACATCGAGCCATGCAGCTCTCAGTCATCAACATCCCCAATCCCAGCTCTAGGACGCCCACTCAAGACCGAAGCTCAGATCTCCGGCCAAGAGAACTTTGAGCCACAGCTCTCAGTCATCAACGTCCCCGAGCCCAACTCCAGGATGCCGACCCAAGACCGGAGCTCAGATCCCCGGCCAAGGAACCCCCGAACCGCATGGCTCTCAGTCAACAACACCTTCTAGCCTAGCAGCTCTTAAGTGTTACAACTTCACCCCAAGCAAGGTGAAGCCCCTCTCTCTGATCTACCCATACAAAAGGAAGGAAGAAGAGAAAAGAAGAAAGGGAGTGAAAGAAAGAGAGAAAAAAGGGGAAGAACCAGGCAAAGAGAACAGATGACAAAGAAGTTCAAGCTTCATTGATTAAACACAAGTTACAAGTATTTTCTGGGCTCCCGACATGCCGGATGACCCTGACTGAATACAAGAAATAAAAGCACAAAACGAAGCAAGGAAGAAAAGGGTCACTCCGCGCCGCCGGCTTCTCTACTGGATCCTGAGGCCGAGAAGTTTTCGGCTGGGCTGCCCTAACTCCGGAAGGGTCACCCGTAGCTGGCATCGAAGGTCCTGGGCCCACGGCTCCCGCGACGACGTCCTCGTCAGCCTCCGCCTCCGAGGTCGAAGGGTACCTGAGGCAGCTACGGTCCTTGTCAGGAATAAACACCTCGACCCGGCCGTGCATGTACATGAAACCCTTATAGAAGGAGTCCGACGCCATTTGCTGGATTTCAGCGACGAAGTCCTCCGAAGCCTTAAATCTGGCGACGGCGTCCTCAACACCCTTCGTGGCCTCAGCGGCCACCCTCCTCAACTCGGCGGCCTCCAGCCTGGCTGCCTCTACCGAGTTGGCTGCCGTCTCTGCCACCTTCTCAGCTGTGGCAAGTTTTTCCTTCCCAGCTGCTAGCTTCGCCTTGGCAGCTCGAGTGATCTCCTTGTGCCGATCAGCCTCGGCACTGTACCAGTTAAGCTTTTTCTCGACAATGGAGAGGTCGTCGATTGCCTTCTTCGAGCGGCTCCGCTCCAGGTCACAAGCCATCAGGAGTCCCTTCGCTCGCCCCTCAGCATCGGCAAGCTCTTTCTCAAGGTCCTTGACCTTCGACTCAAGGACCCCGTTTGCCCCGACCTTCTCCTTCAAGTCTTTCTTCAAAGACTCATTCTCGATGGCATGCTGCCACTCGAAACGCTCCCAGCTCTGGTAGCGGCCCTTGATATGTAGAGGGCCTCAGCATCGATCTGCACCATGAAAAGAGGTCAGCAAAAAAAAAAAGGGAGAAGAGAGAGAAAGAAGAAGAAAAGAGTGAAAGAGGAGGATGGCTTACCGAATACAGCTGGGGAAAGATGGCGCTGATGACATCGGTCAGCCGCATCCCGGTCATCTCTTGCCGGTCGCATACCTGGATGGAGAAATCCATCATGCGTTCGACTAGCTCGGGACTCCAGAGAAATGAACTCTCCGACCCCATCCTGAAAGGGAGATGGCGCCGCATCTCCTCCTTCCTGCTCTCTCCGTGAGTGAGCGGCCTTGCCCCGCTGGCTGAAGGATCCTGGGGGGGAGGCTGAGAAGCTGGTGCCAATGCTGGCGACACCTCCGTCGCGACCCCGGTCGCAGCCCGGGTCTCCTCACCCCTGACATCAGCGACGGGTAGACCTGGAGGACGGCATGGTGCAGCAGCAGCAGCCCCGGCCCTCGCCCGGATGACTACCTCGGGCTCTACCACAGGGTCTACTAAACTGGCCTCGGGGCCATGGAAGCCGCTCTCTCCATAGGTGCAGGAGACACCCGAGCCATTTCCAAACTCGAACCAGCTGGGGCAGTCGAACTCAGACTGATCACTACCGTGGGAGAGGCCGCAGAAGCGCTCTCACCCCGGGCCCGCCTCGGTGCAGGCTCCCTGGCCAGCCCGGTCGGTGGCCTCTTCTTGGTGATGGCCAGAAGGTCGCTTTCGGAGAAGATCATGCCTGCATACAAATTACACAACAGTTAGAGCCTGTGGGAAACAATGCAAGAAGTATAAGAGTAAGGGAAAAGAAAAGTTCGGGTCAAACTCACCCAACCCATTCGTTGGGTTGACCCTGGAGTCGGCAAGGTTCTGCTTAGACGACAGGATCTCAAGAGGAGGAATCTGGGCGATGCGGAGCTACTCGTAATCATCCCAGTCAGCCGCATCGACCACAGAATTTTGGTTGGGAGACTTGTCCGGATCGCTCCAGACCCAGTCGACCCCCTCGACCTCAACAAAGAAAAACTTGCTCTTCCATCCCCTGATGGAAGAGGGAAGCTCAAACTTGATGCCCTTCGGGCGGGAGGACAAGGACCACCACCCATCCTTGGTTGGGTGGCACTTCAGGGCAAAGAAAGCCCTGAATAAGAAAAATCGGGCAACGAACCCGTGGAGGTGACAAAGCACAATGAAGGAAAAAATAACCCTAATAGCATTTGGCACCAGCTGCGTAGGATCTAGACGATAATTGTCCAAGACGGACAGGAAGAAAGGATGGAAAGGAAACCGGAGACCCCTAGAGAAGGTCCCGTCGTAAAGGCAAGATGGCCCGGGCCACTCGAAGTGACCCGTTCCTCTGGACGAGGGATCATAAGCCGGATAGAAGGTGGAATGTCATAGACATCCCGGACGGTCCTGAGTTCCCCGGCGGTGATCGTCGAGGCGACCCCATCAGGACCTGCAGGCCGGATGGGCTCAGAACAGGAGCAGAAGGAGGAGGGAGAGAAGGACCGGAACCCGATTTCCTGATGAGAACCGAACCTAGAGGATGCCTCCTACTCAACTCGAAGTGAGCTGCATCTTTCTCCCCGCTGGAGGAAGAAGAGGAAGACGCCGACCTCCGCTTGAAAGGACCGGCTTCGTCCTGATCAGTGGAGGGGCGGAAGCCCAGACCAAAACGGGACATCCTCAAGGACAAATGAAAGGAAGGACACAAAGTAGATGACCGAAGAGGAGACTCAACCTGAAGAGGATCCCAGGCCTGAAGGAAAAACCCATATTCTAACAGGGAAGGAGGAAGAAGAAACTAACCTGGTGCCTTGGAAAACACTGGGCAACTGAGAGGAAGGAGGAAGAAGCTTGGGCGCGGCAGCAGCAGGCACGAAGAATTCAAAAAGAATAGATGGTTCGAGTAAGGCCCTCCTTTCATTTCGAAATGACCCGAGGGATTCGTACCAATCCAACCCCTCCGCCAACGGATCTATGCAACGTGCCACCCATCGACGAGAATGGCATCCTAGCTGCTCTGAATTCTGTGCCAACATTAACTGCTCCTCGGACGTGGCCACATGGCATCCTCGCATTGGTCTGCAGGGCCGGCCCTCGAAGCGCCAGCAATCATGGCCATCATCGTGCCAGATTTTCTCCTTTCCACATCAGCACCGCAATTACTCCCTTCGATCCGAGCGCTGTGCACTAACGGGCCTTAGGAGTGGGGGGCAAATGATGTGGAGGGATCGCTGACGTGGAGGAACTGGCAGGCGCCACATCAAGAAAAGACACCACGTCGACTCTCCAGCCTGGATTCCACTACCGAGCTGAGCTGAGCTCCCTCAGAACAACAAGCCGAGCTCAGTCCTTCACCAGGTCATGCCCACAAGCTCAGGATGCCTAGGTCGGAGCCATCTTCTGCCCTCCAGAGCGAGACCCTTGGAGGCTAGTGCCCTGCGGTCGAGGTCAAGCGCAGCACTCACCCATCAATGTGGAGCCTCTTCGAGCGTGCGCCCTCTAGACCGGGTCCGCCTTCTGCCCTCCAGAGCGAGACCCTCGGAGGCTAGTGCCCTGCGGTCGAGGTTAAGCACAGCGCTCACCCACCAATGTGGAGCCTCTCTGAGCGCGCACCCTCTGGACCAGATCCGCCTTCCGCCCTCCAGAGCGAGACCCTCAAAGGCTAGTGCCCTACGGTCGAGGTCGAGCTCAGCGCTCACCCACCGATGTGAAGCCTCTCCGAGTGCACGCCCTCTAGACCGGGTCTGCCTTCCATCCTCTAGAGTGAGACCCTCGGAGATTAGTGCCCTGCGGTCGAGGTCGAGCTCAGCGCTCACCTGTTGATGTGGAGACTCTCTGAGCGCGCACCCTCCGGACCAGGCCCGTACTTCACCCCCCTCCGCCAAGGCACCCCCGCAAGCTCGGAGTGCCTAGGTCGGAACAAGCCCTGCCATCCCAGCTCGGCCCCAGCCCGGACGAGGTCCTCACTAGCCCAGGACACCGACGAGCAGCCCGAGGACTGCACTGAAGTGCCTTCCAGGCCGTACTGACCACCTGCGACCGCCAATTATACCAGAAAGGCAAGCAACATGTTGATCGAGATGCCACACTCCTCACCAACCACTCAGATCGCCCAAGAGAGGAAGCCAACCAGGAGATTCGAATCCCGCAGGCGGCAGCCTGCCATTCGAGGCACTGCCAAGTTTCCCGGAATGAAGCAACCAAGAGGAGTGTCGGAGTGCCTAACAATTCCCCTTATCATGAATCAGGAAAGACTCCTCGAGACACCGCCACATGCGCCTGACAGCTCGACGGGGATCCCGAGACAAGCGCCCAACGGTAACCTAGTTTGCAACAAAACTCGGAGGTAACACACAACAACGCCGGAGGGAGAGAAAAGAAAAAAAGGAGTGAAACCCCCACCAGCAAGAGGGGCATGGCACCACCACCACCACGAGCACAAGCGCAAGCCCGACCAAGAGGGTGAAACGCTACTACCACCACACTTGAAGGAAAACGAGGGACACAAGAAGAGGTGGAGGAACAGGGCACCCCTCTATCCCCGCTATCACTCTCCCCTTGCAATGTTTTCACCTTCACTCGTATCTTTTACTCCTCCTAGTGCAGAGTCCATCAAGAGGGGCCTGACCAGGAGGATCTGTTTTCCTAGATCGTCACTGACTTGATCGTTGGAGTACCTCCGCCGGAAATCCCGGCTCGGGTCTCTAACCCCTGTCTTGCAGGTCTGGGAGCGGAGGACCGCCGGGCAATGAGGCGTCCACACCCAGCGCGGAGGTCCGAGAGCCCAGGATGGCCGGGCGGCAGGGAGAGCGCATCTCCGGCGCCGACAGCAGCTACGGGCCATGACGGTCTTGGCGGCAACAGTAGGTAATGTTGTATAATGTAAAATCAAATTTCTAAAATAGTCTAAATAAAATTTATATTTTATTTTAAAAAATATAATTTTTAATATTTTATATTATAGAATATATTAAATATTAAATATTTTATATTTTTATATTAAAAATTTTAAAAAATATTTTTATACTAAATAAATTTAATATAAAAATTTATATATTAAATAGATAATATATTTAATATATTATTTAAATATATTAAGTTTGTATATTATATTATTAAATTATTATAATATATTTATATTATATATAAATATATAATGTAAATATATATTATATTATATTAAATATAATAAATGTAATATAATTATTTTATATTATAAAATATAATTAGGGATGAAATTGGGTCAGGTCGGATTGGGTCATGAGTGACCCTGATCCGACTAGGTTCTTTGATCGAGTCCTAATATTAGATCTAGACTTAATCCACTAGAAAATCGGGTTGGGTTTATTATTAGAATTTTCAATCCAACGGGTCATTCGGATTGGATTGGATCCTTAAACCTGGTTCTAATCTAAAACAATTAGATCTAAATATAATCTAGATAAAGTATAGATAACCATATTTCAATTATTACATAGCCAACTATTATTAACTATTAAATAGATAACAAATAATATTATTTTCAAAATAAATTAAGATATAAAAATAATTATAACGCTATTTTTATTTTAAAAATAAGTTTTATATAAATTTTAAATTATAATTTAAAGGTCCAAATAGAAATAATCCTAATAGTATTAGTATATTCGAGTCGAGTCGGGTCGGATTGGGTCCAAATTTAGTAAACCCAAACCCGACCCGAAAAATGGAACGGATCTTGTTGCCCAGCAAGCAACCCAAGAAGGGGAGTGAATTGTATTTCAAGAAATTTTAGCAAGTATGTGCCAATTCAAAATTAATTTAGATGCTAGTGAATTACAAGTATTTGTGTGATATTCAAGAGTATACAGCGAAAACAAATTAGAAAGTGCAAAGTAAATAAGAACAAATAATAAGAAAGCAAGCAATCATAAACACAAAGATATATAGCAGTTCGATGCACACCAAAGCTCCTATATCTACTCCCCAAGCTTTTCTTGGAAATTTTACTATGATCTTTCTTAATTACAGTCGATTAGTTTTTTAGGCTCACTAATTAAAATCCAACTTATTTTCACCGGAAACACAAGTCAAAATCCCTTTGGTTTTACGGGATAATCAAAAATCTAGTTTGTTTTGTAACTTAGGCTCACCAACAACCTCCTTGATTTTGTCACTTAGGCTAACCAAAAACCTCCATTGGTTTTAACACAAAAGCTCACCAACAAACCTTAACTCTAGTTTCAATTTCCTTGAAACTATAAGCAAATAAAAAGATTCAAGTATAATATATAAAATACAAAAAGCTTTTTACTAAAAGCAAATATCTCTTTGAAGCTCTTTGATTGCTATTGAAGATGCTTATCTTCAAGTTATTGAAGCATTAATCAATGCTTGAATGGTTGAACTTGAATGCTCTTGAATGCTTTAAATGCTTAAAGGCTCAACTTGACTTGAAATTAATGAACTCTCAATGAATAATCAATGAAATCACTTTTGTTCTTCATTAGTTACTTCCCTCTTGAGTTTAGTCTACTTTAAATACTTTCCAAGCTTCAAATGATAGTTTTTGATCATTAGAGAGGAGAAAATAGCCATTAGGGATGAAAAGGACCAATTATGCACTTCAAAAAACTAACCGTTACTGTTTATCAGAACTTCAAGGGTCGACCTTCATGTCATGAGTCGATACCTTAAGTCAACACTTGGTTTTCATGAGTCGACACTAGTTCAAAAATATCTTCTGAAGCTTTATGGAATTTACTAGTGCGTCGACACTTTTTCTAGTAATTCGACACTTTGAGTCAACACTTCATCTCCATGAGTCGACACTTGAGGAAAGCTTGATTTTAGCATGTTCTGTATCTTTTTATCTCAGGCTTGAGTTGACACATGAGTCGACACTTGAGCTCCATGAGTTAACAGTTCAAGCATACCATCTGAAACTTTTTCTGCATATCAGTTCAAGCTTATATGAGTCGACACTATGAGTTGACACTTCACTTCCATGGTTGACACTTGGTTGAGACTTTCTTGAAACTCATCTGAGACTCTGCTAAATCTTCTTCAAACTTCAACCTTGAGTCCTTCTAAATCATTCTTATGTACTTAAATCTATTTAACTTAAAATTTTCATCAATGAAGGAGACTTTTTCAACTATTAGACAAGCAAACAAACTTTTAACACACAACAATTTTAGTGAGTACCCTGTTATGATAAAACACACTTTAAATACACAATTAGTACTCAAATATACTTAAATATTTTATTAGTTATCAAAATTAATACCGGAGTCAACAATCTTTTTCTTTTTGATGATTACAAAAACTTTAAGTATATATATAGCAAGCTCAAAAGATTTGCAACAAATAAGAACTTTTGGTAATAAGTATCAGAACTAATGATGATGATTATCGGAGTCTAAATTTGTAATGATTATCAAGAACTGAGACTCATTTACAATATAACAGAGCTATATATATATGCATTAATAAATTTAGATCTATATAGCTTCAATGTGAGAACCATAATTAAAATTTATCAAAGTTAGAGATTATGAAGTATTAGAGCTATGATTAAAAAGTATCAGAGCTGAGATGTATATATATAATGATGCCCAAGAGGTGTACCAGAGCTAAAACATATTTGAAAGATATACATTTTAGCATGAAGAGTATCAGAGCAAAAACAACAAAGAAAAGCTTTAAGAATATTAATACTTGAAGCATGTACCAAGAGGATAGATAGTATTAGAGCAAAATAAATAGATCATAAAGAGTATCAAAGTATGAGATCAAAGAGTATCGGAGCATATTAAAAGTGATAAGTATCTGAGCATAAAAAGTAAGAGAAAATAAGTATCAGAGCATAGAATTGAAGGGTATAGAACAACAGTGATAAGACAAAACATTCCCCCTTAATATATGATATGAAAACCTGATTTTCAAAAAGATTTTTGATAAGATTTTCAAAAATTACAGCTTTGCTAATTTCCTTTCTCTCTCTCTCCCCCTTACTCATTGCTCCATTCTTTTCTTCATTTCTCTTTTTAATATTTGCCATTTCTCTACTCTTTAATTAATTTTCATTAATTCTCCATTAAATCTCTATTTATTCTCCCCCAAAACTATTTCTCATTTTGATTGATTCTTGATACCACCTAATATTCTCCCCCTTTTTGTCATCATTAAAAAGGTAAAGAATAAAGTAGATATGAAACATTGCATTACAGAAAGAGTGCACACAAAGAATTTGAAAAAGTCAATATATATATATATATATATATATATATATATATATATATAACTTTGATACATTAGATTCAGAAATTGATACATATAACAGAATTTGATATAGATACATAAAATAATAAAAAGTACTGAAATACTGATTGACTGACATATAAACCAACCCTAAGGGGTACCTTCCTCATTGAAGGAAGACCTGATCTCAAGAATGATAGGACCTCTAACCTTAGAAGGTATGGGTCATGGCCACATCAGTCTGAGATCAGAAAGTCTAGTCCTAGTGGGTCTGGGTGCATCACCATGACTGCGGCCTCTGTATCTGGTATATGCTCATCTTCTAGCTGGTGCTGAAGAGGATGATGCAGCATCAAGTGCAGGAGCATCAATTATAAAAGAGTCAATAGCTGTAACAGTAACCGAGGGTGTGTCATCGAAAACTAGTCCAGAAGAAAGGATATGGAAATCATGTGTATAAGACCCTAGTTCCTAGATCAAGGATGATGTGGAAGGAATAGGTGGAGTCCTAGTAGGAATACTAGGTGTGGGCAGATTAGTAGAAATATCAAAGGGGTCAGTATGAAGTATAGGTGTGGAATCAAAGTATCAGTTGGGTCAAGAAAGGTGGGTGACCTGGACAGGTCTGGGGTCTGGAAAGATGATCTGGACAGATCCGGAATTGGAGTCCTCAATACGTCCTTTGCAGCATCTAGCTTGGGCTCTGCCATGAAATCTCCAATATCAAACTCTACAAAGGAGTCACCTTGACCATCTCCTGTGTCTGGTGATGGGGGCGCTAGTGGTGCTGGAGGTGCTGGAGGAGAGTCTGAGTGAGAAGAGGATGGTACTCTGCACGAAGATAATCTGTCCAGTGCAGCCAATATAGCAAAAATGCCATCTCTGAATCCTTGGTAATTTGCTCTCATCTCCAAATGAATCTGGTCAACCTGCTATCTAATGATCATAGTGTCTGTCTCTAGTCGAGCGATCCTATCCTCAATGGAGTCTCCGGGAGGTGGCACCTCAATCTATGCTGGAATGGATGGCTTGGGCTGAGTGTTTGGAATGTCTCTTTGTGGCTCAGATAGCCTGGCCTCATCAGTAAAGATCTGCTCCTCCTCAATGGCATCCTCATCTGTAGCCTGTCCAGAGATCCTTCGTCTCCAATGTCCTCCATGCAGATGAAATCCCATCCTATATAAAGAGCGCTCATCGTAGAGGTCTGTATGTAGAAGCTATCTAAAAGGCTCTCCATCTATGACCACGCCATAAGCTCGAGACAGGATGGTCAAGCCCATGCCATAGGGCAAACACAGTCTCCGACTAGAAGCAGCCTCGGTCATCTAGTGTACCACAAAAATCGGGAGGCATACCGGAGTCCACTGAATCAGAGATACCATAACCAACAGCTCTCGCTCGGTGATGAAGTCAAAATGTCCAGTCTTCGATAGAAGAATCAGGGTGATGATATGATGTAACAGCCTCATCTCCAGTGAGAGTCTGGATGTAACTACTGTATCTCCCTCCCTCAAATCATCGGTCTCAAAAATACACCTAAGTCCACTGAATCTGTCCATTAAGGAGTCCGCCACTAACCCTCTCATGGGGATGTCCCAAGCTCTACTCAATATCTCAGTAGTAAGTAGAATCTCAGTCCCTTAGACTATTGCTATCCATCCATCAGATCCTCTAGCCAAGGTACTATAGAACTCTCTAATCAGGCCAGGATAAAATCTCTCGGTCAAAGAGCAGAAATGTGTCAACCCAGCATCCCTCAACCAGTCTGCAACACGAAAATAGTGCTAATCCAAGAAGTCAAAATCAACCCATTGTCCTCCAACTATGGCCATGGAGGCCATCCTATCAGCTCCCGAGATGGGTGGTCTGGCTGGAATACCTTGCTAGACCTAGGGCTCCACTATCATTGGATCCTCATGCCGTGCCTTCGTGCATCGCTCGGCCTCCTGAACTGATGGACGAGCTCTCCTGAGGACTTGCTTTCAAGGACCCATTTCAAGAAAAGAATGAATAAAAATAATCAAAGGTAAACAGGATAGGGATTTCACGGTAAAATTGTGAGAAAATGGTGAAGGAACGGTTGAAAAGTGGGAAGAAACTACTTCAAACAAGAAATCAGGCAAATGGAATAGTGATCGGAGAGAAATGGAGTGTTGGGATACTGTTCTAGGGTGAGTCGGCTCAAGGGATTCGAAGAAAAATGGAAGAAATCACTTGGTTTTCCCTATTTATTCTCGGGTTGCTGCTGTCAAGTGTCGACTCATGACTTCAGGCCAAATGTCGACACTTGAAGGTGTCAACACTTCGAAGTATTGACACTTCAACAAAAATCAAAAAAAATGAAGAAAAAATCATAAAAAATTTCAGATCTGATTTTAAGAGATTATGAAAGATTAAACAAGGTTTTCAGGAACATTTGATTAGAGAAATTTCAAGGAGAATTTGAATGATCAAGAAGACATTGAGATTTAATCAAAAAGATTAATGACCCCAATTCCCTTCTAATCATATAGAACCGATCTTCTTGAAGAGGTTTGGTCAGTATATCAGCTAATTGCATTTCAGTGCACACAAGTCAAGCATAACATCATTGTTTTTAACATAATCCCTAATAAAATGGTGTCTAATTTTAATGTGCTTACTTTTAGAGTGCTAAATAGGATTTTTAGTTAGATTTATAACACTTGTATTATCACATCTTACGGGTGTCTTAGTTAATTTGATTCCAAAATCTTTAAGTTATTGCTTAATCTATAAGATTTGAGTACAACAACTTCTAGCTATAATATATTCAGCCTCAGCTATAAATAATATAACTGAATTTTATTTCTTGCTAAAGCATGAGATTAAGTTAACTCCAAGAAATTGGCAAGTTCTACTAGTACTTTTTTAATCTAATTTATATCCAGCAAAGTCAGTATCAGAATAGCCAATTAATTTAATTGATAAATCTCTAGAGTACCACAGTTCAATATCAATAATACCAGATAAATATCTGAGAATATGTTTAACAGCCACTAAATAAGATTCTTTATGAGCAGACTAACATCTAGCACACATGCAAATACTAAACATAATATCTGGTCTACTAGCAGTCAAGTATAGTAAAGAATCAATGATACCCCTATATAATTTTTTATCAACATTTTTACCACATTCATCTTTATCAAGTTTAAAAGAAGAGCTCATAGGTATACCTATTGGCTTAATTGTCTCCATCCCAATTTTTTTTAAGATTTTTCTTGTACACTTAGCTTGGTTGATGAAGATCTGTTGACCCCTGGAATAATTTTGATGATCACAAAATATTGGAGCATGTATTTGATAATAATTCTTTCAAATTACTTGAAAAGTTTTGCAGGAAATTGGTTACCTTTAGTTTAAAATAGTTTTCAAGTTGATTGAAAGGTAATTCAATTATGTATGTAATTTTATGAACTTGAACTGGTAAAAGCCCTAGTTTTATCAATCTTGTAATCTTGTAAAATAGGCTGAAAATTGTAAAATTAAGATTATGTAGATTAGCTTTTGTTTGATTCAAATGATGAAGAGTTTTGAAGAAGTTTGAAGCATCAATTGAAAACTTAGCAAGAGCTGACTCATGGATCGAGAGGCGACTCATTGTGGCATGGCACGGAGAAAATTTCAGAGTTTCAATATCAAGAGTCGACTCTTGTCCTAAGAACCGACTCATGGAAAGAATATATATTTTTGAAGGCTGAGAACTCGAGCCGACTCCTACCCTAAGAGCTGACTCATCCAGAGTTAGGATTTTTGGTGAATTGAGAACTAGAGCCGACTCCAGTCTGAAGAGCCGACTCTGGGTATTTGTCATTTTGAATTTACTGAAGGCAAGAGCCGACTATAGTCTGAAGAGCCAACTCACACAGAAATTTATTTTGGGCTGTTTGAGACTTCGAGCCAACTTGTGCAGAAGAGCCTTAGAGTGCAGAAAATGGCTACACGAGTTTGCTTCTTTAAAAGGGTTTGTTTTTGAGGAATTAAATAATTTTTAGAGCATTATTATTGATTTATCTTGAAATATTGAAGAGCCTTCAAGTCTTTCACCTACCTTACTTCAAGAGCTTTCAATATAGGATTCAAAGCTTCACCAACTCTACTTCATCATTGAATCCACTCATTGAAGAAGCAAAGAAGTAGCTTGAAGAGCATTAAAGAGCATTCAAAGCTAGGCTTTGTCTTGATCTACATCGGCAACACTTAAATAAACTCGGTTAATTGTAGTTGCTTGTTTATCTTCTCTTTATCATTGTTTTCTCTCTAAGAATAGCAAGGGGCTGTGTCTTAAAAGAGGGTTGAAGGTTTTTAGGTGAGCCTTATGAAAACCTAAGTTGGGTTCTTGGTGATCTCGGTATAAAACCAAGTGTTAGGATTTTCTTTGGTAATCCCGTTTAAAACCAAAGAGAGTTTGGGTTTCTTTGGTGATCTCGGTAAAACCAAAGTGTATAGGTTTGGATTGTGAGCCTGGTAAAACAATCCGACTGTATTCCAGTTGGGGGATATAGTGGAAATCCCAAGTGGTTCTTGAATAGTGGACGTAGGAGCTGGTTGCTTCGAACCACTCTAAATCCTTTGTATTTGTGCTTGTGTTCTTGTTGCTTTATTACTCTTACTTAATTACTTCCGCATTGCATATTGTACCACAACACTAAAAGAATTTCAAACTGCACATAATTGTGAAAAGGTTTTTAATCCCAGTTCACCCCCTCTGGGAAGCCACCTGGGCAACAAGATCCCTTCTCTAGTTTGCTTAATTTGGAGTTCGAGGAAGAAATTTAGTTTACCCATCATACTCATCTCGAACTCCCCTGCATAAGCTTGGCAAACTTTTGGCAAAGTATTTCATTAGTAGCACCAAAAATGATATCATCAATATAAATTTGTACTATAAAAAATCATCATTCTTCTTTTTTATAAAATAGGGTAGTATCAACATGGCCTCTAGAAAAATCATTTTCAATCAAAAACTTGCTAAGTCTTTCATACCTTGCACGGGGTGCTTGTATTAAATCATAAAGTACTTTATGCAATTTGAAAACATGATCAGGATATGCATAATTTTCAAAACCAGGTGGTTATTCAACAAAAACTTTTTCAGCAATATAATCATTTAAAAATGCACTTTTAACATTCATTTGAAAAAATCTAAAATTCATAAAACATGCAAATGCTAAAAGTAATCTAATGGCTTCAAGTCTAGCTACTGGAATAAAGATTTTATCAAAATCAATTCTTTCTTCTTGATTATAACCCTTAGATACCAGTCTAGCCTTAAATCTAGTTATTATATAATTTTCATCTAGTTTATTCCTATACACCCATTTTGTACCAATTATTAAAACATTAGATGGTCTTTCTATTAGTGTCCAAACTTTGTTTCTTTCAAATTGATTTAATTCTTCTTGCATTGCAATTATCCAGTTAGGATCTTTTTCAGCTTCGTCAATATATTTAGATTCAATTTAAAAAATAAAAGAAATATAATCACATTCATTTATAATAGATGATCTAGTTATTATCCCTCTTGATGGATCATCCAAGATTAATTATTTAGGATGTCCATGAGTATACCTCTACACTTTTGGTAGATCTTTGTGATTTGGTGTGGATTTTGTGGCATCTTCTCCATCCTTTTTGTTTTGATCATCTTCATCTTCTTTAGAAGGAGGATCATTCAAAGTAATCTTCTTTAGTCCTTCAGCACCTGCACATGCATCAAAAGTTTCCTTCTTTTAGAGGATTTGTTAGAAGACTCTTCAAATACTACATGCACTGAATCTTCTACTACTAGTGTTCTTTTATTAAAAACTCTATATATCTTGCTAGAGTAGAGTATCCTAAGAAGATACCTTCATCTGACTTGGCATCAAATTTGCCAAAATTTTATTTTCCATTATTTAAAATAAAGCAACGGTAACCAAAAACTTAAAAATATTTCAAAGTATGTTTTCTTTCTTTCCAAAGTTTATAAGGTGTTTTCTTTAAAATGGATCGAATTAAAACATGATTTAAAATATAACAAGCGGTATTAACAGCTTCAGTCCAAAAGTATCTAGAAATATCATTTTCACAAAGCATTGTGCGTGATATTTCTTCTAAAATCCTATTCTTTCTTTCTACCCCCCATTTTGTTGAGGTGTCCTAAGTACAGAAAAATTATGATCAATTCTTTTTTCATTACAAAGATTTTCAAAATCTTGGTTTTCAAATTCAGTACCATGGTTAATTCGAATACAAATAATAGAAGTACATTTTTCATTTGAAACTTTTCGATAAAACTTCATGAAGGCTGAAAACGATTCATCTTTATGAGTTAGAAATAAAATTCATGTAAATCGAGAGAAATCATCCACTATAACTAATCCATATCTCTTACCTCCTAGACTTGTTGTCCTAGTTGGTCCAAAGAGATCCATATGAAGTAGCTCTAATGGCCTAGTGGTTGAAACAAAATCTTTAGATTTAAAGATGTTTTTGCTTGTTTTCCAAATTGACATGCTTCACATATTTTATCTTTCTCAAAACTAAGTTTTGATAAATCTCTTACTAAATCCTTGTTGCATAATTTTGAAAGTAGATGCATGCTAGCATGACCTAATCTACGATGCCAAAGCCAGCTAGTCTCATTAATTATAGAATTCATTGCAACTAGGCATTCACCATCATATAAAGGTATATTATCAAGATCAACAAGATAGATATTGACATGCATATTTTCAATGAATTTTACTCCATTATCATCAGGACTAGCAACCATGCAAAGAGATGATTCAAAAATAACTTTAAAATCTTTGTCACAAAACTGACTAATACTAAGCAAATTATGTTTTAATCCTTCAACTAATAAAATATTATCAATAAATGTAGAAGGGGAGATGTAAACTTTACCGATATCAATGATTTTTTCTTTATCATTATCTCAAAAAGTTACCTCCTTCCATTCAGTGCCTCGAGAGAAGTGAATTGCTTCACAACTCTAATCATGTGTCTTGAGTAACTACTATCAAGATATCATAATCTCTTCTTTTTTTTGGTTGCAAGACATACCTGCAAAACAAATTAAATTTTTATTTTAGGTACCCAAGCTATCTTAGATCCTTTAGGGTTAGTACTAATGATGGTTTCTTTTGGAACCCAAATCTTTCAATAATTATTTATCTTTTTAAGATCACACTGGTATGATTTATGTCCTAAATTTCCATAAGAATAACATGTAATGCTAGAGGATGCAGGTATAAAGAAATTCTTGAAATATTTCTACTATTTTTGAGGTTTAAAACCTAATCTTGCTTTATTGAAAATTGCTCTTTGATTATTCAATAGTAAATTTAGCTTTTCATAACTATATGTAAATTTTTTAACAAATGGTTTAACTTTATCAAACTCATCTTTGAATTTCTTATTTTTTGCCTCAAGATCTTTATTTTTCTTCAAAAGCTCATTATTTGAAATAATAATCTTGGATCTTTTCAAAACCTCTATTTTCATTGATAAAACATTCTTTTATTTTTCTAAAACATCAATCTTAGTTTTTAAATCATTGTTTTCATTTATAAGATTGGTGTTTTCAAGAGAAAATGAATTTGTATGCTTTTTTAACTTTTTGTTTTCAATCTTTAGCAATCTATATTCATGCATGAGCTCATCAAATGCATCTCTAAGTTCATCAAATATAAACTCAGGTTCAAAATCAAATTGTACCTCATCTTTTTGAGCCATGAGATAAAGATTGGCGGCTTTAGTTTGTTCTTCCTCTAAATTGGAGTCCTCACTATCACTTCCAGTTGCCATCATTGCCTTCTTTCTAAATCTTTTCTTGGACTTCTTTAGGAGAGGACAATTTATCTTATAGTGTCTGGGCTTCTTGCACTCGAAGCAAATTGGTTGATCCTTCTCATTCTCCTTCTCTTTTTCTTTTCCTTTTTCTTTGGTAGGCTGAGGCTTCTTCTTGTAAGGAAATTTCTTCATTCTCATAAATCTCCTAAATTTTCTTGCAATAAGAGCCTCTTCATTCTGATTTTCTTCTTCTTCAGATTCTTTACTTAAAGACTCATCTTGTGTGGTAGATTTGAATTCTATGGTCTTCTTCTTTTTATCGACATCCATTGCCTTTTGCTTCAAGTTCAACTTATAAGTCATGAATGAACCTACAAGTTATTCCAAAGAAAGTGTCTCAACATCTTTGGCTTCTTGAATTGCTGTCACTTTCAGATCTCGAGATGTTGGCAATGACCTGAGAATTTTATTTACAAAATCAGCATTAGACATATCTTACGAAGGCTTCTCATGCCATTTATAATATTAGTAAATCTAGTATACATATTAGTAATAGATTCATTAGGCTCCATTCTAAACATCACATATGTATGTACAAGCATATTTACTTTAATATTTTTTACTTGATTGGTGCTTTCATAAGTAACTTCAAGTGTATCCCATATTTTTTTCAAAGAGGTGCATGTAGAAATCCTATTAAATTCACAAGGATCCAATATACAATAGAGTAGATTCATTGCTTTAGCATTTATCTCGGATTGTTTAATATTGTTTTCATCCCAATCCTCTTCAAGTTTTGGAATGGAAATCCCATTAACAATGACTGAAAAAATATGTGGACCCTTATCAACTACTTTCCATAAATTGTAATCAATTGAATACATATAAATTCTCATACGTGTTTTTCAATATGTATAATTTATGCCATTAAAGTAAAGATATCTGTTTGAGGCTTGTCCCTCAATAACATTAGAACCAAGTAGAGCTACTATAGATATTTAACTCAAGGCGGTTAGACCTATAAACTGAGAACGTGGCTCTGATATCACTTGTTGCCTAGCAAGCAACTCAAGAGGGGGGGTGAATTGGGTTTCAAAAAACTTTAGCAAGTATATGTCAATTCAAAAACAATTTAGATGCTAGTGAATTACAAGTGTTTGTGTTATTCAAGAGTATGCAGTAGAAACAAATGAGAAAGTGCAAAGTAAATAAGAGCAAATATGAGAAAGCAAGCAATCCAAATACAAAGATATATAGTGGTTCGGTGCACACCAAAGCACCTACATCCACTCTCCAAGCTTTCCTTAGAAATTTTACTATAATCTTCCTTGATTATAGCTAATTAGTTTTCCGGGCTCACTAATCAAAACCCAACTTATTTTCATCGGGAATACAAATCAAAACCTCTTTGATTTTACGGGATAACTAAAAATCTAGTTGGTTTTGTAACTTAGGCTCACCAACAACCTCATTGATTTTGTCACTTAGACTAACCAAAAACCTCCATTTGTTTTAACACAAAGGCACACCAATAAACCTCAACTTTAGTTTTAATTCTCTTAAAACTAGAAGCAAATAAAAAGTTCAAATATAATGTATGAAATACAAAAAACTTTTTACTAAAAGCAAGTATCTCTTTGAAGTTCTTTGATTATTGTTGAAGATACTTGTCTTTAAGTTGTTGAAGCCTTAATCAATGCTTGAATGGTTGGACTTGAATGCTCTTAAAGGCTTTGAATACTTGAAGGCTCAACTTGACTTGAAATTAATGAACTCTTAATGAATAATCAATGAAATCACTTTTGTTCTTCATTAATTACTTTCCTCTTAAGTTTGGTCCACTTTAAATACCTTTCTAAGTTTCAAATGACAGTTTTTTAAGAATCGATACTTCAGGTCATGAGTCAATACCTTGAGTCGACACTTGGTTTTAATGAGTCGATACTAGTTTAAAAATATCTTCTGAAGCTCTTTGAAATTACTGGTGCATCGACATTTTTTCTGGTGAGTCGACATTTTGAGCCAACATTTCATCTCCATGAGTCGACACTCAAGCAAAGCTTGATTTCAGCATGTTCTATATCTTTTGTCTCAGGCCTTGAATCGACCCTTGAGTCGACACACGAGTCGACACTTCAAGTATGTCATCTAAAATTTCTTCTACGTATCAGCTCAAGCTTCTGTGAGTCGATACTATGAGCCGATACTTTACTTCCATGAGTCGACACTTGACTGAAACTTTCTTGAAATTTATCTAAAACTCTGCTGAATCTTCTTCAAACTTCAACCTTGAGTCCTTCCAAGTCATTCTTATATACTTAAATCCATTTAACTTGAAATTTTCATCAATGAAGGAGACTTCTTCAACTATTGGACAAGCACAAATTTTTAACATGCAACAGCTTTGGTTAGTACCTTATTCTGATAAAACATACTTTAAACACACCGTTAGTACTAAAATATATTTAAATATTTTGTTAGTCATCAAAATCAATACCAGAGTTAACATATCTAATTTTAGAACTCGACCCGGATCTACGGGTCCATAAAAATGGATTGGATCAGATCTAAACGAGTCTGGTCAGGTCGAGTCACGGGTCAACCGACCCATTTACAACCTTAAATATAATATATAATTTATATTATATTATACTATAATAATATTATAATATTATATAATATATTATATAATTTTGTATTTTATAATATTACAAAGTAAAATAAAATAAAATATATTAATATGATATAGTATATTATTATATAACATTATTATATAATATTATTATATAACATTATTTATTATAATGTTATATTGTATATTATATTATATTAAATTATAAGAGGAAGGGAGAAGGGGAGAATAATATTATCCAAAAGATTATCTTCATAAAGATAATTCAAATTATCTTTTGAGAGACAATCTAGATTATCAGATAAAGTAGATTTTCATTAAAAAAATGTACCAAACATGATAATGTGATGGAATTATTAAATTATCAATATCTAAACGAATTACCTGCTATCAAACGTAACTATAGAGCGGAAAGGATCCATTAAGTATCATATTATCATATATTGCTAACTTAAGTTTATGCGCTCCAAATTATACATTGTCCGAGGTGCATCAAAAATTGGTAGTGATCCAGACATGAACCTAGATGCCTCTACGTAACTCCAGGAATCCGTATATTTATTTCTTGAGTTTCCGTATATTTATTTCTTGAGTTAGCTACCATGCAGAGACTTAAATTTCTACTCGTTCCCTTCTCATGGGACGGTGACTTTTAGACGCATTCGCCATCATGCACTCAGATGCAATAATAAAATAATCCCAAAATTCACATAGTACCGTAGGCAGGTTGCAATAGAGTACTGGTAGACCTTATGTTATGTTGGAAATTATAGTATTTCAATATATAAAAGATTTCTTTTTTTTCTCCAAAATAAAATCTTTAGTTTCACATCGGATAATTTGTTTTCCATACTCCTCTTTATATAGAATGTCATTTTTTTAAATTGTTGAATGATTCTAAGAGACTCTCTCGCATGCGCGAGCCGAGTCAAAATCAGTCCAATCTGATTCAACCCGTTTTCGGAATCCATTAACCGGGCGCGTCGCACACACGATCATCGCACGCAAGGGAGGGTGCAAATCTGTCCGAGACGTACTCTCGCATATGCACAGACGGTTGTATATTTTTTTTGGATACCGTTGGCGCTGAATACGACGTTCCAATACGTCGCGTCCGCGTCCTTTCTCAAATTATAAATACTTCCGAAGACGCGGTGGTATAAAATAATCATATAAAATAATCATTATTCATTCATCTTCCTTCTCTTCTCTCGCTACTCTCCTTCAGGAACGGACGGATCTCTCTCAGTTGTTCATCAGGCTTCAACATTGGTGTGTGCACATCGGATTGAAGCCTTCTTGCTGTTGAATCCTGGAGGGTAGTCGTGTTGGGATCTTCTGCACCGAGACATTGTCTCAGAAAGGCACGGATCTACTCTTAAGGACAGTGCTGTGATCGTCTGCACGCCTCAGCAACATATATCTGGCCAAGTTCTCCACATCAAATTCTTAAATCGGGTACCATCTAATCCAAATTTTATCTACATGTTATACAAATCCTGTTTTTTTTTTCTTTTTAAACCCATTTTGTTCTCGAAAACGGTTCTCTTTTGGAATTTATAGCCGATGCTCAGCATTTGGAACCTATTCAACCATTAATAATGCATATATGGAGATTAAAAGGAGTAAGACCTCAGTTTAGCATGTTTTCAAAGAGTGTAACCAAGTGATTGAGTGGATTTTTTTTTATGTGATTGATCATCATGGACCCGAGTTATGGAGTATCTCCTTTGAATTATCGGATTATCTTTAGGACGTGGATGGAGGATGCAGCCGGGCATATTGATTCATGCATTTTGTAAGGTGGCCTGTTGGAATATCTTGGTTCAGCTACGATCCAAGCTCCGATTCGACTTATCGAAGCCCCGATTCTCTAAACTACGGACTTTGAACTAAGCGAAGGTCAACCGCAAGCAACTCAAGGCTTCACATCGAACTACAACATCCGAAGGCCAATCCTTCGGGTAGCACCTTCGGTCCCGGCCGAAGTCTGAACTACTCATCGACTTCCGAAGACACGAACTTCGGTCCCCGCCGTAGACATGATCTCCGGTCTCGGGAAAATACCAAGCCTTCGGCCCACGCAAGAAGAAACCCGAAGCTTGAACCACAATCTGTTCCAAAAAGGAAACTGTAACCGACGGTTACAATCGACACTCATCATGCCATGATCATGGCGCGCAATTCCTACAGCCACACCATAGATCTGGCCGGAACCGCTCATTGACAACCCATGATCGCCAATCATGGAAGAGATTGGCTTCCCATGATCTCCAGAAAAAGAGCGGGCCACAGACCGGAGGCCATTTTTTAAATATGGATAGGAAGGATGGCTCGAGAGATACGCGTGAATAATCTCACATATATACACTTTCAATGTCCAATAACTCTTTTTCTTTTCCACTCTCGATATCTTCCCCATTCTGTAGCTGGAATTCGTCATTGACTTAGACATCGGAGTGTCCTCCGCCGGAACAACTTCGACAAGAAATCTAGTTTACGGAAAAATCAGAAAACGGTCCTGCGATGTAGTGACTCTGACCAGCCGATCCAGGAACTCCATGCCAACATAGCCCATTGATTTTAAAAATAACACGGACACGCGCATTTTGTAACATTATAGGCCCTAAGATTGGCATAGGGCCTTGGAGACTTGCCATCATGTGGCTTATATAGCCCCTCCCATCGCATTGTTAAAAATTAGTCATTATTTCGCAGTGACGCGAGCATATACACCCTTCCAAGTTAATACCAGTATCCTACCATCCTCGGGAAGGACGCACAACTATGAAACCTGGTGTATCAAACAAAGTACCCTGCGAGATGGGTGGCGTCTCAAACATCGGCTACCATTAATCCAACATCAGAGTTTGGTCTCGAAGGCCCAAAAGGGCTTCAAAAATAAAAACGCAGATAAAATGCCAACGCAACGAAAACCCAAATAAAATTGGCTGAAATGAGTGCACGAGTCCTTCACATCCATCCAACGGAAGAACGATCCTTCACCACCTTTTTTTTATCCGGATCCCTTCCCCTGCCAAAATCCGGCCGGAAAAACGAGCTTGACGGGCGATCGGATTTCTGTGAGAGTAAAAATACGTAAAAAGTCGAGTTCTTGAGGACAGCAACGAAGGCCGAAAGAACTACGGACGAGAAAAGAACCACAAGTTTTAAATTTGCTGACAAGGGTCAAATGCTGATCATCAAGGTTGGTTTTATAGCTTATCTTATTTCTATTTTAATCCATGTTCATGTATATCTATAAACATTGTTTTTAATAAATAGAGGTGAACAACATTTAAATATGATCCACTCATCTTTCCTACCTAGTTGTCATGTTGGAAATTTCTAGGCTTTCCATATTTGTTCTCTATCTGGGATTCATCTCCGTTTCCCCTTTTCAGTGTTCCACTACATTGTCTCTATAATGATGTTCAATATCGATTTTTGGGATTTTTTTTTTTCTGAATCATAGTTATCTTATGGGTCTGCCAAATTAGTTTAAAACAATTGGGAAATTCTACATTAATTTACACTTAGATTTTAAATTATTTATTGTTAATTATTAAATATAGAGTCTTCCCTGCAATTATGGTAACAGTTTCCTTTCATGACACAACAATCCATTTTGTGTAATATTAGTTCTTATTCAACTAATATCACTTGCCATAATTTATATATGATGTTATTTAAAATTTCTTATTCGCTTCCTTTTATCCCTTAAACATTGTGTCCAGTTGCTAGTAGATCTATATGTTGATCAACTTCGATAACCATATGTTGATCAACTAAATCTAGCTATCCATGAAAGCTGACTTCACTTGGAGATAGAAATGAATCCTTGAAACTTACAAACTACTTAGATTTAATGATCAACTACGTAACATGTGAATATCATCTTCACAACATTAATTTTTGGAACAACTCATCAATCTAGCAGTCAGGTAAAGAGATATTATGAATCAACCTTGTTTTACAATAGAAGACCATTTAAAAAGATGGCAAAATATATACTGGATGTCTCTTCAACTTTCTAACTTCTCAAATTCCTTGTGCTCTGATGCAATGACAAAGGGCCTTTACTTAACAAAAGAAGAAGAAGAAGAAGAAAGCACCAAGTAACAGAGGCAATTCCTTGCTTTCTCTTTCCAAAATTTTCTCCTTACGTAACATAGCATTGGAATACAAGATCCTCACTAAGCATGTGCTAGGTTTGGCATCTCGATTCGGCCTGAAAGAAGATCCAGACCACATCTGCAGCAGACCTCGACCCGACTTGTGAGAAGCTTAGCCACAGCAGACCCAGACGCAGCCCAGGCATGCGGTGTATGCACATGTTTCGCATGGTCTACAGCCCAGTTTTGCACGATCGAATGGTGGCATGTGATCCGGGGAAAGATCTAATGGCCTGAGTTGATTCCGACGCTGATTGGAACTTGATCAGCACTGATTTCATTTCATCTGATATAGATCCAATGGTCGGGAGGATTCAGGGAGTCAAATAGGAGTTGTATGAGGAACAAAAATCTTTTTTTGATGTGATTTGAACCACTAGATTGCTGTCAAACTGCTCCTCCATGCAAAGATGTCCTAGAGTCTATAAAAAGAGAGACAAAGGGCTAAAGAGGCCAGTCAGTGGATCTCAAAGACTTTCAGGAGGTGTGGCAGTGGCAAAGAAAGCTTATAGGGACTAGAGGGTCTTCTCGAAAGTTGAGAGATTTTATGAGGGATTTGGAACTTCTTGTAGAGAGAAATTGTATGGGATTGAAAGTGCAAGTCCTTACCTTGTAAGTAATTATTTTTCTCATAGTGAAGTCTTGCATGCTTTATTGATTGTGTTTTCTATTTTATTTTATTTTTTTTCCTTCTTTTGTGGATCAACAATGACATCATGATCTTGGGCACAAGGATCTGTATTCCGTACAACAATTTTTTTAATAAATGGTATCAGTGCAGGTGATACCACAACAGCATGTACAACTAGTGTCTCTCACCACTGGTTACTTCACCATTGCATCTTTCAATGAATTTGAGAACTCATGTTTCATCTTATTAGCTTATCAGAAAAGTGGTAACTAGTAACACATACTAACAATATTATTCATTTAAATAGAAATAAATTACCCAATTCTTTTCAACATGGTCAATGTCTGTGTTGCTCATCATTAAGATGCTGAAAAGTGGTTAAAGTGATCAAACTTTAACTTTGTTTAAAATACTTGAGGACCTCAAATACAACCTAAAACATGAGAAGGCTGGCTAGAAATGTTGTCAAAATATTAAGATCCAGAATCCAGATTAGATGGTTTTCATGGAGCTTTTGTTGGACCTAGATCCGGAGGAATTTGGAGCATACAATTCATAGGTGATTGTGAGATCTTGATTGTGGATCCTACTGCACTTTGGGTCCCAGGACCCAGAACTGTATCATGTTATTACATTTAAAGCAATTAGAATTCCAACATAATAAGGTGCATTGGTTTGTTTGGGTGTTAAAATGAGAATTTCGTTATTATTAAGCTTCCAAAACCTAAAATCAATAATTTAACTTTGAGCATCCACTCACTGATTTAACAGTGTGACTAGTTACTCTCTCCTAATGTTGCTTTAAGAAAATAAGTTTACTTTCACCTTAGAAAGTTTGCACTTGAAGTTTTTGTTTCATTTGGATGTCATAAATTAAAAAGCTCAAATAGTAAGTACTTTATATTCACCATATCTTGAGAATAAGAAAGTAGCATTTTGATAAAGGGTACTGCCATTGACAAGAAAAGCATAAAAGGATTCATAGTGCTAATTAGAAATTATTTGGTTAGGAATTGTTTGTAACTATTTCATTAAGTTGGCTTACTAAAGTATTTACTATTATACGAAATGCAAGTAGGACTTCTGAATCTGCCAACTGATGCTTTTGACATTGAAAAAGATAGGTAAAATCCTAGGAGGCAAGACATTATTTGTCATAGCAGTTTATATTCATCTTATGTCTCTTAATTTTTAATGTTTCCTGTTTGTGGCTTTTGCTTCTATTTAACGTTTATGTTTTGAGTATTTATTTGAGTTCAAATTAAAGGATCACGTGACCGATGTATGTAGTAATCTTTATCATGCATGAATATATGCCATTGATTCACATATTATTGGATTATATGCAAAGAATTTGCCAGCAAAAAGAGCATTGCATTGTTGCATCTTTCTGAAACACTTGGAAAGCTATATTGTTTGCCAACATATGTTACAAATTCTGGATAAAATCTACTTAAAGCTACCAGCTTTTTATTGGCTTGACTAGTCTTGCCCATGAATCTTTGTAAAAGTTCTCATTTGAGATCAGTATAAAACAACATCAGCATCTTAAGATAGATGAGGCTTGTTGAAGTCTTAAGAACCCTTTGAAGTTTTGCACACAAATTACAAAGCTCGAATCAAGTGGAGAGAACCTCAAGAAAATTCATGACTTTTTTACTCAACTTCCCAACCATTAGTATTCTAGGAACATTGTTGATTTTGAAGAAGGCTAGGATAACTTTTTAGACTTTTAGCCAAATTAAATTTAAAATTTTGATCTTCCTGATAACATGACATTGTTGAATCCTTATGCTGAATGATGGAATCTGATATAGTGATATACTGATTAATGGCTGAGTCATGCCTTCTATTCTTATGCTTGGTGGAAGCAATTTATCTTTTGTAAGATTTAATTCTGTTAACTAATTGGGGTCATGATTGACTGGTAGCAAATATATTTTCGAGTTGCGGTGCTATACAATGTGCCTTGTGTTCGAGGATGCAATCAAATTCTTACATCATTATGAGTCTATTTTGCCTTAGAACCATAGACTAAGATCTGGACATTGCTGCTTGAAATATACCATTCTATGCTAATCTAGGCTCTTGACACTAGGTTTGCACCAATTGGTACCAAGAGGGGATTGGAGCCTTATTTTATATTATGAAGAGGGTGGCATGACAAGACAGAACATGTGCCATCCACTGACAGGTGTGCTCCATGCCATTGGAATCAAAGTCATTTGCCTAAGATTCTGCTGATGACTCAATATCGAATATTTGCAGCCCAATTTTTTTGTCATATGTTTCATCTACTTTATAATCCTATTTTACAAAAGAACTCATGTTGTTGACCTTTATGCTTGGATCAACATGAAATATTTAACACCCATGATTTGTGTCACATGTAAGAAGAAAAAAGAAATTGTTGAATTTACAACAATGATACTTCTATCTAGGGTAACAACTGGTATAGGGTAATATATCACGGCAGCTAAGGATAAAGATTTTCATGTAGACAATATATAAATATTTTAATTACATCAATATATTTGTATCTACTGGGTAAAAAGTTAGTTAATGATATGTAATTAAACTTTCAAACTTCAAGCCATGCTTGTTATTGGGCTGAAGGCAGTCCATATCCAGTCTGAATCTATTTTGGCAATTTGAGCCTAGCTCAGCCTTAAGTTCAAATATCCTCGAATAAAATGCTCATAAAGAGGCCTTACATCTTAATCCCATTACCAAATTCAAACTAAATTAGATGGCCATACATCTTAAAGACAGCAATAACCAAACAGTTAATATCACCCAAACAAAATGACATTCTACATTTGAACAGTTTCTCTCTCTCTCTCTCTCTCTTGCTTTTGTTCCTCTTTCAAAATTAATATTCTTGGTATATTCTTGCTTGGAAACATTTTATTTTTATGCAGTGTAAAATCTGTCATAAGAATTGATTTCCTATACTTTCTGCATTTATAACCAGAAACTCATGCTTTTGCCCCCTTTGTTGGATCAAAACTGCTTTAAAACCAGAAGCTCATATAACCCATCCAAATATCCTGAAATTCCATACTATTGCTACCATCCTTGCTATCAAAGTTGAAGGCACCTTAATGACTGAGACTATGACTCATATCTTCCTCGAGGCATTGTTTGACATGAAATGTGATAATATCTATTCTTTGAGGGAGATTATTCATATATTTGATGATTGTTAGATATGATCACATAAATGTTCATACTAGTAAAAAAAATTGTTAAAATGATGCAGTTTTAAAATAGTTATTGCCATATGACCTATTGGGGATGGCCTATAATGAGTGGAAGGAATTGAAGGGTTTGAAAAACTATGGTTCAGGCCAAGAAATCACCCTGCTGTCCTATTGCATAAAACAGGGCCAAAGGTGTTATTTGGGGATTGTAGAAGTCAAGATGGTTAGAAATTTTCAGTTTTAGATCTTAGATGAGGTACTGGTCCAAAACAACATGTTTGTTCAAAAACTTGTTAGTTGGTATTGGTCTGTAGTTTTCCTATAAGAGAAACTCATATCACAATACACACACACATACATATGCATGCATACACTCAATAGAAGATAGAACAAAAGAGAGAGAGATGCACAGAGCAAGAGAGAGAGAGGCTGAACCTGGCCTAAGAAAATTCATTATAATTGTGTCTGAGAGTAAAATATATCTTAGATTCTATCCTCTTTCCTCCATACTGTTTTCTTCTATTATTCCAGTTTGTCCTGTTTATAGTTCTCTTACTCTCTATTTTCTTCTTTTCCGCATATATTACAACATCAGTAACCAAGAGCTGCAGCTAGTGGATGCTATTATCGGTGGTAAAATATGCACACTTTCTAATGGTCCTTTTCTAAAATTTTTAAAATAATGTCTCTTTTTTCCTTTCCCGTAGCCCTCAGGAGCTTTGACTAGACCCTTTATGTAGCACTAATCCTCTATTTGGTGTAAAGGATGGATAGCGGAGGAAAAAAGGATGAGAGGTTGAATAAAATCATGAGAGATAGGATGGATGGATTCCATCCGTCCTCCCACGTATTTGGTGAAACATGGAGGGATGGATGGGGATAATTCCCTCCTTTGTTTGGTTTAGAAAGAATTTAAAGGAAAGATAAATGATATTTATATAACATTTATACTAAACTATCTTTTGATAAAAATATTATTATTATCAATTTATAATACTTATTTATACTAAAAAAATAGAACAATATATAAACTTATAATAAAAAAGGAAAAGCGGAAGGAATCGGGAGTCTTCCTTATCTCCAACTCCATTAGAGGAAAGGACTCTAGGGCAAGCCAACAAATCCTAGGATGTTGATCGATAAAAAGGACCCCCTCCCTCAAGCCACCATACCCCAAACCCCATCACTGGAAAGAGAACCCTCGAGTTGTTCTCGATTCTTGGTGAAGAAATCTTAAGATTCTTTGACAAATCGGCCATGAGACCTCACTGGAACCAAGATAAGTTAGGTCTAACTCTTTTTCCCTTTCTTCCAGATGGGTTGCCATTCGGATTTGGCCAGTGAAGCGCCAGACCTATGATGAAACAGGGTCTCCCCTATTTCTTTTCTTCTTTCCTTGATCTACCGACCACCGGCAATGGAGGACATTGTTGGAGTTGTTTCATCGCCACCGAGAGCCACTATAGGTGGCTAGCCCAGGGAATTCTTGATGCAGAACAAAGAACAAAGAAGCGTATGCGGAAGTAAATATAGGATTAATTTCTTCTTTTTTTTTTTTATATTTCAGAAATTGGCTTTGATTCAAAGTAAAGCTAAACTAAGTTGAAGGAAACTAGGTAAGGATTGAAAGCACAGTTTAGAAGGAACTAAATTATCAGAGTAGTTCAGAAGTAACGGATCACTGGGGGTTGAGAAACTCCCAGACCTAGGGTTTCGCTCTGAACTTTCAACAGAACAGAAATAGAGAGGAGAGATGGTTTACTAACCAGACAGTGATCTTCTCAGGATTTTGGTGGAAGAACTCTCTCGAGCAGATTGTTGGATCCTCGGATTCGGCTATCTTCGCAATGGATCCTCCAATACTGGTCTGTGGTTTGGTCGGCTTCTCCTGGACTCAAGATCTGGGAAAGAAGAGGAACAAGTGATGGAATTCAGATACTCAAGTAAAGGTTTACCAGGTTGAAGAACTTGAAAGCTGAAGTTGCTGAAATCAGGATTCTCCTGGAGGCTGATCTGACTTCCTCTTAGAATTGCTGTAGACCTGAAGTATCTGGACTGGAGCTGGATGCTGGTGGCCGGCCTGGACTTGGAGAGGGTGGCCGTGAGAAGAGGAATAGACTAGGGCTTGGTGGAAAGAGAAGGGTGATGGCGGTTAGGGTTTGGGAGTGGAGTGGCTAACCTAGGGTTTGGGTTTTTATGGAACATTGTGGGGCACCTCCTTGATCCTCTCTTCAAGAAAAATTCTTGCCATCCTGGCTTGGGTTTATCTGGAAAGAAGTTGGCTCCTCCTTGGATTGAGGTATCTTGATGGATTTCTCCCCCAAGTGGCGCATGAAAGAAGGGACCTGCTTTCTTGTGGTGTGGGGACCAAGGCACACTGGATGGAGATGTGGCGCCTCCTGGACTCTGGCATGTGGCTGGGAGTGTAGCGCCCACTTGCTTGGTCTTGGGAGAAAATGTTGCACCTTGGAGAAGACCTAGACCACTACTAGGACTTGTATTGAGTCAACATGACTCAACAAAATTTAAATTACAGGGAAATACAGACTCAAACTAAAATTGAGTTGACCAAGTCAACCCTTATTACAAAACCAGAAAATCCTAATTCTTCGGGCAATGTCAATCAGAGATCCAGATGGAGCCCTGAAGTCTTCTTCTGAGTCTGGTGCCCGCACCAATTCTCCCGGGGTGGGAGGAACTCGATCCTGTCGAGTATGGATCAAGCTGGCTCTGGTATCTCTCCAAGAGGTCTGGGTCCAATTCTTGTAATTCTTCTTGGGAGATCCAAGAGTTATCAGAATCTGGCCTTCCTTGCCAGCGGACCAGGTATCTTTGGTATCCTCGATTACGAGTAGAGATAACCTGATCATCCAGGATCTTTTCAATCTGCTCTTTCCTCACAGGCCAGTTTGTTGGTGGACACACAGGGTTGGGTTCACTCTCAAGAGCAGGATTAGGCTCAAAAAGGCTCACTGGGAATCACAGCTGGCTCTCTATACTCTACTAGGTCTGTAATGTTGAAAGTGGAGCTAATGCCTAGTTCTGAAGGCAACTCGAGCACATAGGCATTGGACCCTACTCTCTTCACCACTCTAAATGGTCCAGCTCCTCTAGCATGTAACTTTCTAACAGTTCCAGGAGGAAACTGTTCAGGCCTTAACCTAATCATTACATAGTCTCCCTCAACAAAAGTTTTGACTCGCCTTTGAGAATTAGCCAACTTCTTATAAGTTTCATTACTTAAATTTATTTTGGCATGAATTTCTTTATGCAAGTCCTTTACATGCTATGCAAGTGCATCAAGAGACTTGTGTGTGTGGACTAATAGTGAAATCAGATCAAGTGGTGTGTGAGGCTTGTATCCATGAACAATTTCAAAGGGACTCTAGCCTATAGACCTGTTGATCGAAATATTATATGCAAATTTAGTCCTGGACAAAATACAAATCCCAATTCCTGGTGCCTCAATCAAACCAAAGTCTGAGCCAAACCCTAGTAAAGGATCAAGAAAAACTAAACTAGACTGACGACGCATTCCTAAAGAATGGACTTTATTCCAAAGGAACCCTAGGTCTAAACCTAACAAACTAAGGCTCTCTAGGTTTGACCTTGGGTCGGAGGAGGGCATGCAGAGCATGAAAACTTATTATGGATGCCTAGTAGGTGCCATAAGGTCTTCCAGAAGTAGGTGGCAAACCTAATAGGTTCTAAGGAGTCTTGCAACCTAGAGATCTCAGTAAAGTGTAATCCCATAGCTCTAGAAACATGAGAAGATTCAGGGAAGGGTAGGAAATAAGAATCAGAGTTTTGAGGTGGCTTATCAGAAACAAGAAACAAACCTTGGTTATTCAGGATGACCTTAAAATGAGGACATTGTTCTATAGGTGCACTCATCCAAACCTCATGATTTGCTCTAGGAGGGTCTACAAGTGCAAGTTCTAGGGTAGGCTGGGTGCTCCTAGAAGGTGGAAGGTTATCAGGAAGGTCTTTGGAATGTTTATCTAAAAAGTCCTCTAAGCTACTATCTTTTTCTTGTTCTTGGACCTTCTCAATGGGCAATTCTTGTGAACCCCTTCCTTCTTCACACTTCTCTACCAGATTTGACTCAGGGGTGTCTTCTTTGGATTCCTCAATGAGTTCAGGGGTATTCTCACTTAAACATTCATTGGGTGTAATTTCTTCTTCCTGAACTTCCTCAAAAGGGTCTTCTCTTAGGGTTAGCTCCTGAATTCCTTGAGTGGCAGGGGTCCCCTCAATAACCCCATTAGGTAGGAGTTGGTTAATTGAATTATCGGGAGAGATATCCTCAAATTCTTCTTCTTCATATTCATCTATCAAACTTATGTCAGGCTCATATATTTCTTCCTCAATCTCACTGAAAGGTTCTAATCTATTCTCCTTTGATTCCTCTTTTAAGTACGGCTCTGGTCGGGTCAACTAATTTTGGGATGACCATGCCTAACTCCTTCTCAGTGTTATCCTTCTGGTCAAGAGGTGACACAAGTGGGAATTGACAAACAAGAGTCTGGTTCACTACGGGTGTCGGATCAATCGGAACTTGACTCAAGTTGGTAGAGGTTGGCTTTAAGTCCAAAGTACTTGATTGGTTATATCTTAAAGACCACTCATAGTCTTGGGCTTCTTGGTAGGCTCGGTCTAACTTATTGGTCTTTTCAATGCATAGCTTCCTATAAATGTCTGGGTGTAATCCAACCCTAAACCTCGATGTGATCTGAGCTTCAGTCTCAATGGTATTGCATTTCATGTCATACCACTGGAAGTCCTCAATATATTTAGACACAGGCCTATTACCTTGTTGCAATTGGTACCATTGGTCTAAAAGTCTTTTCTCATAGGATCTACCTAGGTACCTATCTCTCAACTTCTCATATCTCTCCAAGTATATATTTCCTCTTTTCTTTGATAACACTCATGCTCAATAGCATACCAATGCGACCTAGCATGTTTGGTGAACTTGGTTTTGGCCAACCTAACTTGTCCTAATTCCGATATGTTAGTGCACTCAAAATATCGATCCATTTGTTCTTCCCACTTAATATATGTCTCTTGTCTTCCATCAAAAGTGGGTGCATAAGGTTCGGTGTTCCTAACAGGTCCCTTTTCTGAGTCAACCAAGTATGGATATAGGCTCCTAGGGTTATGCTCGGGATCACGGTATAACGTCCTCCTAGGCTCCTGGCATGGGTGAGGTTGGGGCCTATTAAATTTTGGATCAGGAGTCCAATTTTGATGTCTACGTTTCTCAAGTCCCTGGGCTCCGTCTCTAAACTGGGCAAAACCCTCATTCATATCCTGACTCAATTTGGTCATACTTTTGGTAAGAGTTCTAATCATGGCCTCTAAATCAGGTTGGGTTTGACCAGGTTGGTAGGGTACTTCGTTCCGGGTGGACATGATGATGCAAGCAAGCACATCAAATGAGACTCGACTAAAACGACTACGGGCTAACTAGACCTAGAGCCCAAACTAGATGCCCAATCAGAGTGGCAAGCTAGCCTGTAGTAACTCGGGACTCAGCCAGGCAGGTGTAAGGGGAGTGTTAGGTCCCTAATTGCCAATCCTAGACACCAATCAGAGATTGGCCAGGTAGGCGGACCAGCACACAAGCCCTTCGGGATAGAATCCCTGAACCACCATTCTAGACACTGAGTACAAAGCACACACAGAGTAACTAGACAAACTGACTCAACATTAGCCTAGACCCGACTTGTTGGTGTCCCTAGCCCACTAGGGCAAATTAAGTCTAATAAATTTTAAAATTAGGCTTAGGATCGAATGAATGGGTGGTGGTTTTGGGCTAAGGAGAGGTTATCAACTCCTCCCCTTATCTTAGATGCTCAATTGCCCTTAAGATGAATTAGGAGATGATCACTCAAAAAAATTGAATTGCAGAAACACAGAAACAGAATTGCTGTAATTTAACTCTCATAAATTTCACAGAAACTAATAAATTATAGTAAAATTACGTAAAATATTTTCAATTACACTGGTTCCAGTAAAACAAAAATCATATAATTTGGAGTTAACTACAATGAGAAACAATTCCTACAACAGGATAGTTACAGACTGAAAATAGAACGCTTCCCCCGTTTACAATTCCTGCTACGAAGTTGTAACCCAGCGGATCCCCTACACGTCCTAGGAACATCCCGTGGAATGGGAAGAGGAGGTTTGCACCTCGCTTCGTTCCTAGGACCGG
The DNA here is from genome assembly GCA_021397845.1 of Areca catechu. Taxonomy (NCBI): domain Eukaryota; kingdom Viridiplantae; phylum Streptophyta; class Magnoliopsida; order Arecales; family Arecaceae; genus Areca; species Areca catechu. The sequence goes on from CM038049.1 coordinate 127,921,426, forward strand.
ACGTCCTGGGGAGTCTACTTAGAGCAAACAAAGTAAAAAGAGAGGGACTCAAACAAGCAATCAAACAGAAACCCTAGACAGGGCTCTGATACCAAAAATGATGCAGAACGGAAGCTCTGATACCAAAAATGATGCAGAACAAAGAACAAAGAAGCGTATGCGGAAGTAAATATAGGATTAATTTCTTCTTCTTTTTTTTTTTTTTTTTTATATTTCAGAAATTGGCTTTGACTCAAAGTAAAGCTAAACTAAGTTGAAGGAAACTAGGTAAGGATTGAAAGCACAGTTTAGAAGGAACTAAATTATCAGAGTAGTTCAGAAGTAACGGATCACTGGGGGTTGAGAAACTCCCAGACCTAGGGTTTTGCTCTGAACTTTCAACAGAACAGAAATAGAGAGGAGAGATGGTTTACTAACCAGACAGTGATCTTCTTAGGATTTTGGTGGAAGAACTCTCTCGAGCAGATTGTTGGATCCTCGGATTCGGCTATCTTCGCAATGGATCCTCCAATACTGGTCTGTGGTTTGGTCGGCTTCTCCTGGACTCAAGATCTGGGAAAGAAGAGGAACAAGTGATGGAATTCAGATACTCAAGTAAAGGTTTACCAGGTTGAAGAACTTGAAAGCTGAAGTTGCTGAAATCAGGATTCTCTTGGAGGCTGATCTGACTTCCTCTTAGAATTGCTGTAGACCTGAAGTATCTGGACTGGAGCTGGATGCTGGTGGCCGGCCTGGACTTGGAGAGGGTGGCCGTGAGAAGAGGAATAGACTAGGGCTTGGTGGAAAGAGAAGGGTGATGGCGGTTAGGGTTTGGGAGTGGAGTGGCTAACCTAGGGTTTGGGTTTTTATGGAACATTGTGGGGCACCTCCTTGATCCTCTCTTCAAGAAAAATTCTTGCCATCCTGGCTTGGGTTTATCTGGAAAGAAGTTGGCTCCTCCTTGGATTGAGGTATCTTGATGGATTTCTCCCCCAAGTGGCGCATGAAAGAAGGGACCTGCTTTCTTGTGGTGTGGGGACCAAGGCACACTGGATGGAGATGTGGCGCCTCCTGGACTCTGGCGTGTGGCTGGGAGTGTAGCGCCCACTTGCTTGGTCCTGGGAGAAAATGTTGCACCTTGGAGAAGACCTAGACCACTACTAGGACTTGTATTGAGTCAACATGACTCAACAAAATTTAAATTGCAGGGAAATACAGACTCAAACTAAAATTGAGTTGACCAAGTCAACCCTTATTACAAAACCAGAAAATCCTAATTCTTCGGGCAATGTCAATCAGAGATCCAGATGGAGCTCTGAAGTCTTCTTCTGAGTCTGGTGCCCGCACCAATTCTGCCATCGTGGTCGGGAGAAGAGAGGAAAAGGGGTGAGGGAACGAGGTCTTCGGTAAAGGAGGAAGAAGAGGCAGACCATCCACTCTTCTCTTTCCCTTTTTCTTTCTTTTTGTATTGTCTTTCTTTAGCTTCCCTTCTTTCCTAGTTATTCCTCTCTCTCCCCTTAGGATTAGAGGGTTTGTAAAGGTGGGATCAAAGGATTGATGGGTGGATCCTTGATGAACCCCAGCAGAAGGTTCTAGATCGATAATCGCTACATCATGAAATTTATTTATAAATATTAAGATTGGTTATGTAAGAGGATAATTTTCTAGACAAGAGAATGTCGAGCAAGTTCTTTAGCACCTAGGTTGAAAATCCGGGTGTGGATTGATAACTAGTATATTAAATTTATCGTTAGTAGAGGTAAGGATTCTTGGACACAATCATTGGTATATATATATATATATATGTTTATACATGGCATGGTTTTATCTCTGAACATGATCATTGGTATGTACGATTGTGTGTACTGCATGATGTTCATTTCTTGTGATGGATATTTGTATTATGATTATCGATATGATTATTTGTATTTTTCATAGTATAACTTTGTATCAAATATGATTGTCTTTTGAATAGTTTGGATTATGATACCGGCTATTGAATATTCTAAAAAGAACACAATATGTTACAATATTTTACTGGTATGATTGGGATTTGACAAGTTAATAATTAACAAAGAGATGTTTGAACTAGCTATATTAAATTTAGAATAGCTCATCATTGATAGGAACATGGCATTGAGGATAGCCCGCCATGGATAGGAGCATGGAACTAAGTATAGCCTCATCATGGGAAGGAATGTGACATTAAGAATAGCCCCGTCATGGACAGGAGCATGGCACTGAGAATAGTCCCATCACTGGTAGAAATATGGTACTTGAATTTGCTAGTTATGGGCTGGAGCATAACAATGATTAGTCCAAATCTTAAAAAATAATAACTAATTGATCCGAATGTTGTTAATGAGATATCGATGATAAGACATGAAACCATAATTAAGTAAAAAAATGTTTTACTTAATGATATATGTGATATTACTTTTGAATAAAATGGATGTTGGTGGTAATTGATGCATGTTTTTGTATATATCATAGTGAATTATATTGGTTACTTCACATGAGATTTTGATATTTATATTCTTTTTGATATTGTTTACTGTTATTTTTAAATTATATTGTATTATATTAGTGTGAGTATATGAGGATTCTTACTGGACTATAAAGCTCCACCCCTATTCTTCTTTCTTTTCAGAGTTATAGGATGCTTGTATTTGGCTATGGTTGAAATCATGGTTAAAAGGTTTGATTAGATAGAGCATCACCAATACTAGTTGGATGACAGAGTTTTGTAAATTATATAAAATTCGATATTTATTATTATGAAATATTTATTATAAATTGATATCGATAATATTCATGGAAATTGAAGTTATAATAGATTTTAAGGCTTTGCATGATCTCTAGGATGTTCTATGGTTCGTGCGGCAATGTTGCATGGCCGACTCGAGTGCTTGGTTCGGAGCATGACAATCAAGTAGATGATAACTTGGCCTAACATCTTTCACTCGTTCTCCCTAACCCTTTCAAATCCAAAGTCCAGCACGTATCCTTCCCTAAGCCTGATGCAGGGTAAAGTCTAAGGATGATAGATCTAAAATTAAAACTATTGTAATACAAATCCTAAATGAAGTTGCAAAACTGAAATATGAATTCAATACAATTTAATTTTAACAACAAAATCTTATAAAAAACACTAATAGCAAAAACAGAGAGAGAATTAAATAAGAAAAGATTTGGAAAGACTAAAAGTTTATCGAGGGTTGCAAGATTGTCAATTATGCTCAAATATAGAGTTTGTTTAAATTTCTGTGAGTTTCAAGTCTTTGCTTTTCCATTAGATGTTGGATCCGAAGGACGGAGGGTTCAATGTTTCTGAAGTTGAGAATCAGAAAAGTCGGCTTGGCAAAAGTTGTTGAGATATAATCGGGGTGGCATGGTAGTAGGTCAGCGTCAGGTTGGTCTCAGGATTGGAGGTGGATGCAACTTAACTGAGGGGAGAACAAAGTAAACATAATAGTCGAAGCAAATTTGGGAATCACATCCATAAGGCCTCAAACCGTTCGATGCAAAATGCATAGGCAAACATTTAAGAGAATTTTTTTTAAAATTTTTTTTTCTTTTTTTCATGAATACAATGCACCCTTATTTATAGACTATTAGCTTAACAAATTTATAAAACTAACTAGATAACAACTAAACAAATTCTAAGATATCTTAAAACAACTAAACAAATCCAAAGTAACAACTTGAAACAAATCCCTGACAACTAACGGATCCGGTCACATTCATCGAATGTGGGTAGACAAACTCAATCAAGGGTAATGGGTATGAGCCTGTTATCAAGTCAGATGCTCAAATTTTGAAAACAACAGTGCACATAGGTTCAAAACATGCCTGAGTTTGCATCAACTTTTGCGAGCTTCAAAAAATTTGGCTCCGACGAATGGATTATAATATATTGCTCATAAAGCCCTAAACTAAGTTGCTAAGGCTCGGTCTATGTTATCCAAGTTGCATCTTCTTTAGGCCGATACAACCATTTTACCAGAACTTCATTCCCCACCGTTTCTTGTTGATACAACCTGATCGTCCAGAATCACCTCAATGTCATCTTTCTTCTGCAAGGTAGTTCTAGGGACAAAAGATAAAGGTGGCAAAGAAGAAGCTGAGTTTTCTGTGTGAGAGTAATATACTATTATGACCTTGAACACATTAAAAATGGGACTAATTCCCATGTTGGATGGCAAATCTAAAAGATAAGCATTAGACCTGATCCTTTTAATTTTAAGGACCTTAAACGGACCCATATTTTGTGCATGTAATTTTTGAATGGCTCCTTATGCAAGCCTTCCCAATTTAATCCTCACTATGGATGGCAACGGGTTGGGTCACCCAAAACCCATACCCACCCCGCTAAAAAATTCTCCGTCCCATACCCACCCCATACCCGTCTCGGGTCGGGTATAAAAGAAACTACGTTTGGATTGGATCGAGTCGAGTATATCCGGTATCATAAAACCTAGTTTACTTAAAACCTAAATGGGTCGGGTCGAGTATATCCGTTACATATCCAATTTACTTAAATATTTTATAAACAGCTATTTTTATATATAAACGGGTTGGGTTTGGGTCAGGGTGTACTACTACCCATACCCGACACAAACCCAAGTCAGGCTTTTTTTATATAACCCATATCCATTTATAAATTAGGCGGGTCAGGTTTTACCTGTCTCATTAGGGTCGGGTCAGGTCGGGTATCCACCGGGTCGGTAAAAATTGTCATTCTTAATCCTCACCATCACCATTTCTCCCTCACCAAGTTTTTTTCATGCCGGTGTTCATCTGCAGCCTATTTATAATTTTTATTGTTTAAAATTATGTTACATCGAATTACATGAGGTAATTTTGCATATGCTATGCGAAAGATGATGCATGCTCACTAATTCTATATTCTAGAGGAAGTTTTACTAAATCGATCGATTTTTTGGGATTATATCCTGTCACAATCTCAAATGGGCTCATCCTAGTTGTTTGATTTAATGAACTATCATAAGAAAATTCTACTTGTGCTAGGATAATGTCCCAATTATTTATATATTCACCAACAAATCATCTCAACAGATTCCCCAAACTCCTATTTACAATTTCAGTTTGACCATCAGTTTGGGAGTGGTGTGAAGATGAGTAAAGCAATTTTGTGCCCATGATTTTTCACAAAGTTTACCAAAAATAGCTAACAAATCGAACATCCCTATCGATCATTATCATTTTTGGTAAACCATGAGCGTAACAATTTTAGATACAAAAATTTTGGCTATATGTGTAGCATCAGAAGTTTTTTGACAAGGAATAAAATGGGCCATTTTTGAAATCGGTTGACAACAAGGATGGAGTCGTGTTTCCTAAGAGTCTTTGGAAGATCCAAAACAAAATCTATACTAAGGTCTTCCCATGATGCATGTGGTATAGGAAGAGGCGTGTACAAACTGATGTTCTTTGTAGTCCTTTTTGCCTATTGGCACGTCCCACGTTAGGCAACGATATGCATTATATCCCTTCTCAGGTTCATCCAAAAAAAATGATCCTCAACCATTGAGATAGTTTTGTCTCATCCAAAATGTCTCACTAACCCACCAACCCGCCAATGTGAAGTTTTCAAATGATCAAATCCCTCATTGATCTGTGCGGAATACACAATCGGTTGCCGTTAAAAAGAAACCCATCCCGAATTAAATAGTTTGTATTTGTTATTTGCCTTCTAAAATAAAAGAATAAGTTTCACGAAAACCTAGGCGAGTGGGGTTTTCATCCGTAACCTATTCAAACCCAACTACACTAATGCCTACATTGTTTAAGGGGCCACAACTCGACTTAAGGCATCAGCGGCTTTGTTTTCTACCCCCACTTTGTGTTTTAACATGAAAGTGTGCTCTTGAAGGAACTTGACCCACTACGCATGCCTAAGGTTTAATTTTTATGTGAGTTCAGGTACCTAAAAGCTTGATGATCATAAAATAAAATAAACTCTTGAGGTAGTAAATATTGTCGCCAATCTGAACTACCACATATAATTCTTTATCATAGATGGAATATTTTTGTCTAGCCTTATTCAGTTTTTCACTAAAATAAGATACTAGATGATTTTCGTGATTTAAGACTCCACCCATTCCTTCCCTCGAAACATCACATGAAACTTCAAAAACATTTTCAAAATCAGGCAATTTTAAAATTGGTGCTTCTGTCATCATTTCTTTTGTCTTTAAAAGCCTTGGTCGTAGATTTTGTTCCCTTGAATTCTCCCTTTTCTAAACAATTTGTTATTAGGGATATTATGGTACTAAATCTTTTAATGAACCTACAATAAAACATAGCTAGGCCGTGGAAGCTTCTTGCTTCATGGATATCCTAGGGTTCAGGCCATTCTTTAATTGCTCTCATGTTTTCTGGGTCTGCTGAAATACCATCTATGGACAAAACGAATCCTAAAAAGATGACTCGAGGTTGCATAAAAGTGCATTTCTTTAAATGGATGAAAAATGTTTTTTCTTAAAATTTCGAAAACTTGCCTAATGTTTTCACCGTGTTCCTCTTTGGTACGACCATAAATCAAAAAATTGTCGAAATAGACAACCAAGAATTTTCCAATGAAGGGTCGAAAGATCTGGTTTGTGACCCACATGAAGGTGATCAGGGCATTCATCAAGCCAAAAAACATGACTAGCCATTCATATAATCCCTTTTTATTTTGAAAGCAATTTTTTGCTCATCCCTAGGAAGCCGAATTTGATGGTAATCGCTACGAAGGTCATTTTTTTAAGATGGATGATCTAGACATCATGTCAGCAAGTCATCTATGCGTGGAATGAAAATCCGATAGTTGATTATGATTTTGTTAATTTCACAATTGTCAACGCACATGTGCTAACTACCATCCCTTTTTGGGGTGAGAAGTGCTAGGACCGTACAAGAACTCATGCTTTCCCTCATTTCTATTCAAATCCTCGACACAATGCTTTAACTCTGCATGTTCTTTCAGATTTATCCGATAATATGGCAAATTAGGTAAGGACGAACTAGGGACAAGGTCAATCGCGTGTTGTATGTCTCTAAGATGTGGGAGTTCATCAAGTAATTCTTCAGGTGTCGGGCCACTAAATTCGGAGTGCAGGTTCTTAATAGCTAAAGGTGGCTCAGTCGAATTAGGGGAAATACCTCCCTAGCTATTAAGGTGTAAACAACATCAATGTCAATTTTTTTTCAATTTTTTTTATTTAAAATATGCAAGGGTTTGTTGTTTTCAACACGGTCTAGCAGATTTTTGAACATTTTTTATGAGCTCGAATTCGGGTCAGTTGGTCCTTAAGGTGCTAATTTTGGTGAAATGGTTTAGCAGCATTTAAAACAACCTTTTTACGTTGATCCATGAAAATATATGTATCTGGTTGACCAAAGTGCATGACATACTAATCATAGAGCCAAGGTTGCCTTAATAGCACATGTGCAACATCCATTGAAGGACATCACACCAAATTTGATTAGAGTAAGTCACAAAATTGAGAGCAACTAGACACCACTACTTAACAGGCATCATGGTCTTATCTACCTAGGCAATCTTATATGGACTACGGTGTGGTTTAGGTTTAAGACCAAGGCAATTAAGTGCTAATTTAGAAATAATCTATAAGGACTTTGCAACTTTTGTCACCATATTTTGTGTGAAAAATGGATGACTCTCGCCAATCATCTTTGCTCCTAGGGTGAGGTAGGACACATCTCATGACTTGTAAAGGCATGTTTTCATTAAATTGATCAACCTGATCAAATGCCTCTTCGTCAATAGGGACGCCTATTGCTATGTGCTCAATTGCTTCTATGTCTTCAGCATCCTCAATGTCTTGTTGAACCACAAGGTTCCAATTAGGACACTCGTAAGCATAATGTCCTACCTGATGACATTTGTAGGACTTGCCTGGTCTATTTACTTGTTTATCAAAGGCTACCACTTTTCCTATAAAGTTCCTGTTTGGTTTATTTTGTGTGCTGCCCAAATTTCTTGTGGCCCTATCAGACCATTTCTCAAGATTCAACTCCCCAATTTGGGAAGCGGACCTTTTAGCATGTGTTCAGAAAAAAAAATTGTTTTCCAATGCAAGTTAGAAAGCCCTCTCAACATTCTCAGCCCTATGTGGTCCAATTTTGCGCTGCAAGTCCTCTTGTAGCCCTTTACAAAATTGTGAAAGGGTCATTTGCTTATCCTCTTGTAGATCGTAATGAATACACAGTTCATCAAACTTGTTCATGTGTTTTGATAAGGAAAATGAACCTTGTTTTAAAGTTAACAATTGATCAAACAGATTTTATTTATAAGTTGGGGAAAAATACTTTTCTCTTAGTTGTGCCTTCATTTTAGCCAACAAGGTGGTCTCTCGTCCAATTCACTCTAAATGCCATTCAACACCAATCCAAAAGTGCTTGATGGCACCAATTAATTTCATTTTCATGAACTGAACTTGGCATTCTTCAAACATTTCAAACCAGTCAAAAAATTAGTCCATGTCAACAAGCCAATTGGTCAAGAATTTGGAATCTAATTTTCCATCAAAAGTAGGAGCATCTATTTTAACCCAGTTCATGATGTCATTTTGAGGGCATAAGTTTTTTTGAAAGAGAGGATTCATATAAGTTGTCCCCTAAACTTATTTCTAGTGTGACCTTCGGTCCTATTGGCAATTCCTTGTGCTACATTATTTAAGCTCGGTATATTTTCACATTCCGGAGTTGCTTTTAGAATGGTGACTCTATCTTTGATGTCTTATATGTCAGTAGATAGTTCATTCAATTTTTACAAAATTTTACTAAATAGATCTTTAGGATCTTCGTGAGTGTTGTCTCTAAACTTTGTCCTCACTCTAGATGTCATAATTGAAACCAGGCTTTGATACCAAAGTTGATGCAAGGTAAAGTCTAGGGATGATAGATCTAAAATTAAAACTAGTGCAATGCAAATCCTAAATGCACAAATGCAAAACTCAAATCTAAATTCAATGCAAGTTAATTTTAACAAGACAATCTTATAAAAAATACTAACGGCAAGAACTAGAGAGAGAGAATTAAACGAGAAAAGATTTGGAAAGGCTGAAAATTTACTGAGGCTTGCAAGGATTGTTGTTAATTCTTCTCAAATATAGAGTTCGTTTAAATTTCTACGAGGTTCAAGCCTCTGCTTTTCCATTAGAAGTTGGATTCGAAGGTGGGAGTGTTTAGTGTTTTCGGAGTTGGTGATCGAAATCAAAGAAGTCGGCTCAGCAAAAGTTGTTGAGCTATAATTGGGGTGGAGCGATGGAAAGTCGATGTTGGGTTGGCCACGGGATTGGTGGTGGATGCAACTCAACTGAGGGAAGAACGAAGTGAATAGCATAGTCGAAGCGAATTTGGGAATCACTCCCATACAGCCTAACACCGTTTAATGCAGAGTGCGAAAGCAAACATTTAAGAAAATTTTTCTTTCTTACTTTTCATGAATACAATGCGCCCTTATTTATAAACCATTAACTTAACAAATTTATGAAACTAACTATATAACAACTAAACAATTTCTAAGATATCTTAAAACAACTAAAGAAATCCAGAAATAATAACTTGAAACAAATCAACAACTAAAGAAATCCAAAAATAACAACTTGAAACAAATCTCTAGCAACTAATGGATTTGGTCACATTCATCAAATGTGGACGAACTCAACTAGGGATAATGGGTGCGAGCCCATCATTAAGCCAGATGCTTAAATTTCAAAGGTGACGGTGCACGTAGGTTCGAAACATGCCTGAGTTTGAATCAAACCCTCTTGAGGAAAATGAACAAGGTAGCTTCCTAATTTTGTTTGGCCTCTAACATTGTTGTTGTCTAAACTACTTTATATTGTATAGTTCTTTGCAAATGTTCTCTCTTTTGTTTGTTCTAGCATGTTGATGGAGTACCTAAAAGTAGATCATTCTCAAGGGAGAAATTATAGGGTTCTTTGCTAGGCATATAATTGTACTGTCAACTAGTTGCTTGTTGAATAGATTCAGAAAAGAAGACTGCAAACCAGATTTGTCTTCTAACCTTTCACGTTGTCCATTTTCCTAAATCAGCTATCCTTTCTTAAAAGCAAAACAGAAGTTTGCACTTCTCCTACTGAGAACAAGAGAATGATACTTGTAACCCTACATAAGTATTGAGTCATGAACAAGATCATATATGAAAACATGTATCATGGTTTAATGCTACTAGTGAGATAGCAGAAAGCTTTTGGCTACTAAAACAAATATACCTGCCACTTTGGCCTGCTGATATGCAGAGAATCCATATTGAGCAAGGTATTAAGATCATCAAGCTCTATACAAGCATTTGTTATTGCATCAGCTAAGCCTCCATCATCCTCAGCATTGAAGAAACACTCCCTTTTTTTTGCGTCGAGCACTAATCTTCCCCAAATTGACTCACTGTTAGTTAGAGTTAGGCCATTTCCTAGAATCCATAAACAGTGTCTGCCATAGAAATGCAACAGTTGCATATCAAATGATCAACTTAAATAAATGTTCTAAAATGAACTGAGTGGAAGCAAACAACATTGAAGTCTGATTTGAAGGGAAAATTAACATAAGTGGCCCTTGTAAGAGCCACATTTGTTCTCTGAGTGTTAGACAAGAAGCCCACTGAACCGCTTTTATTGGACCTTACTGTAGAAATAATTATAATATCTTCTTCACCACCTTGAAACCCATCAATGGTGTTAACCTTCACATGGAAGTCTTTGTACATATCATATGTGTTTCCTAGTTTTTCTTGAATTGCAACTACTTGCGCTTTGTATGGAGATATGACACCAACACTTATTTTCTGCTCAGAAAAGTAAGAGAAGCTGCAACAAATTCAACAAAAATAAAAATTTGATAGCCTTGAAATAAAACACAAAATAAATTAATTGTACCTCTGACTCTGAACATAGAAGATTAGAGAAGAAGGTACAAAAACTGTTGAAAACTGGTTCAACAAGAAAAAGAAAATTCAAGGTATGCCAAATGCATGATGTTCATACAATTTATGCTTTAATTATTAAAAAAGCATCAATGTGTAGCGCTATAAACTCTATGGCTTGTATATGATTGCTTTTTGTATATCCCCCACTGAAGTTTTTGTTAAGTGCAAAAGCATAGGAGAGAGGAAAGGACCAGCTATGATTGTATATTAGGAATTTGAGGAATGATCTCTGTTTGTAATTCATTATGTGACATTCTGAAACTTTCTTCTTTAGTTAAATGGTATCAAGGCATCCTTTATGACCAATTGGCATTATTGGATCACCAAAACATGACTACAATACATTGAATAGTATCATGACCTTGAGCACATTCAATGAAGCTCATGGCCCTTAAATATTTAAATAGTCCAGCCTGTATGCAATATTGAAAGGATCATTAATTTTAGATATTTGTTTTTTTTCATGTGAACATTTGTTTTTGTTAGGCTGTTTTGGTTTTTTTATCCTCTTATATTCTTTTATCTAATTTACTATGTCTTTACATTTGACATACATATTTACTTTAGAAAACATGTTACATGCTCAAGTCACTTAGTGACTTGCCTGAGTTGAGTAGTTAGGAGAAAAGTCTGCAAAGACATCCTGAACCACTTATACTAAGGCATACTAAATCATATCAGTGCAAAATTAGGAAGATTCTTTGATTTGATAAGGCATATGAGTTGAACAGGTCCAAACCCATCAAGTGAAACTACCTTGCACCACCCGTTGCCAACACATACCTTTTGGTTTTGAAGGGTGACGTGGTTGGACATGAGAAAAAAGGTCATAAACCTTCATCATATGGGTGTGTACCATTCTCTACGACAGTACCTGATAATAGGTAATGCCCACCTTGGTTAGGAGTAGTTGGGAGAGTCCATGACTCCATGTCATTTGTTTTCCGATCTTGTTATCACATTTAGAGCCTGTTTGGCAATGGCCTACCATATTCGGTGGGATGGATGAAGAAAGAACACTATGGGGTTGGCAGGAGGTCGGGGGATGTAGGAGTAGAGACAGAGAAAGAGCATGCGGGGATTTGCAGGGCCTGATTGCCACACGAAGGAATAAAGGACCTCACTGGGTTGATTTTTGTCTTGCAGGGAATGAGACCCATTTCCTCCTTGTACTCTCCCTCCCCTTGTGCACTCGCTTACTTTCTTCCCTCTCTCCATCCTCTCCTACCAGAACTCACTGGATCCAGCAGCATCTACCCGAACAAGCCCTAGTTTCACACTGGAAAACTTTGTGTGTTAGATGGGCATTGTTTACAAATGAGTACTTCGATTGTTGGTCATCATCCTGGTTGTCATTGCTCCTAGTCATGAAATAACATGGTCTCACTCTCACAAATCTAGTACAATTTAGCTTTGCGAGTTTTCAGCCACTATGAGCAGCATTTTTGCTATTTGATCTCTTTTTTGATTGTTGTGTATTTTAAATAGGTCAGAAGAATGAGTTGCATCAACTCTGTTATTCCTCAGTCTGACTAATCTTTTTAAGGATTTATTTGTCCTTACCTTAAACTCCCAGTTTCTTGTGATCTCCACATCTTTTCTTCTTTAACTTGCTTTATCATCCTTGAGTGAACTTGCTGCCCTATGACTTAAAATAAGATCAGCCACTCTTAAATCTCTTTGGACTCTTTGGAGCAATGAAAATATCAGCAAAATTCATCTGGTAGGCACCAACTGGTTATCACTATTTGTTTATGCATCTGGAAAGAAGAACACTCAAGAATTTCTTCTCTGCAGAAATCCTCCTGAGTTGACTCCATCCTATAATTGGTACTTGACCGGTTTAAAGATTTGTTGGCCTTGAATAGCTCTTCTGTGTCAATTAGTTTTCTTTCTGTTTGGGAGGAGTTAGCTGCCCTCCTATACACCATTCCTGCTCCCAGATCTCTTTCCTCCCTATTTTTCCTTTTCTACTGTATGCCTCCTTTTCTCTTGTCCTTCATCACTTATAAATTTCATCCATATGTTTTTTAATCTTTAATTAATTTAGTGGGCTTACCTTCGTTTCCCTTAAAAAGGTAGATCTCGGACCCCTCCTGCTACCATTTGGCTCCCTCCCTAAACTTTTAGGAGAAAAGTGCTTCAAAAGCACATGTTCAAGCATGAGATGCTGAGAATATGTGTAATCTATAGTTACAAGACTTGCTAGCTTAATGATTATTGATTATTTATACGGTTATGAAGGACAAGTCTTTACTTTTGGTCAACCACTGATAACCTCTAATACTCATAGAAGATAGAACCATATCAGATTTGTGTTTTCAAGCACCATCAATATAATGTATACATCAGTTGTGGCTGATATGTAGCCTGTCTTTGGAGTATGCTGGAGAAGAGGAGCTCGCGAGCTATTTTTGGAAAAAGATCCCACCAGCAACGGTTCTGGAGGAGCCACTCCAGTGGACAAAGCGATACAAGACAACAAGGGGAGAAAGTGGAGTGGAGTGGAGGGTGGTGTGTTTAGGTCCCTCTCTTGTTTCTCTTTCTCCTTTATATCCTAGATTCTCATGGTGATGCATGGATGAAAAACAGATTAGTGGAACCTGGTTGGCTGTCCAATCATGTCAACTGCAAATCATGTCAAGTGACTGCGTGAAAAACCATACTGCCTATTTGTTCCTTCGATGATGAGATTCATATCTCATTTAATTGCTAGGCATTTCCATTAATTGTTATTTGGAAGGTTGCCCGGAGAGGGTCACATCTTCTTTATTAGAGTATCTATCAGAAATCACAAGATGTGATCTCCAGATCATGTTCTTGGCTTGATAAGGATATGGGTGGGGTGGCCCTTGTTAAAGGGCCTCAATTCATTGTGCCTTGTGGTGCCGATTCATTTGTCAAAAATTACAGGAGCGGGTCAGGTCATCACCGTCTTGCTGATGGTCCAACTGATTGGAGGTCGGCTATACCAAGGTGTCGATATACTAGGACCCATCCAGATTAGGTTCCGTAGGGTACGAGTTTCCCAATAGCTGGTCCAATGACTTTGGGTACAAGCACATAAGTCACATGCGCTAGTACGCCACTATGAGAACCAGGGCATGGTATAACCGAGCATTGAGTCACAGAGGAATGGTGGTTAGGATGTAGCCAAAATAAAGAGGGGCAGGGGGTCAGTTCATTCCGACTGTCAAAGATGCACGGATTGTATGGAAGTATTTTGACCGACTCCTTCCTACCATGCTTGTCTGAAAGCATTTGTCAGGGCTATTTCTGATTATAGGTTAGAAGAGGCAGGAGGTGGAGTTGCATGCCTTCTTCTGGGAGGCAGGTACAAAAAGGGCTAGGCCACGTGTCCCCAGGCCACCGAGTAGTGCGGGGAGGGAAGGTTTTTCCTAATTAATAGTCCCCTACTCTTTCGACTGGAGGTGCAACATCCCTGTTAGAAGGGTATATAGGACCGCCGCTGGTGCGGACACCAGGGCTAACACTAGAGCTAACACCAGTGACACCAGGGCTAGAAGGAAATGATAGGTCAATCCCATATCCCTGTGGATCACCTAAGCCCTAAGCCCCAAGATCATTTGTAAATTTTGTTATTTTAGCCCAGTTGGGTTCAGCCCTAAACTCCAGAATTTTAAATTTTATTATTTTAGCCCAGTTGGATTCAACCCTAAACCCCAATTCAATCAAAACCTGTATATATATATATATCCTATTTATCCAGTTGAGTCGATATTTAATTTTTGCTTTGTGAGATTATGCCTTTTAATCAATTTGATCAAGTTGGATTAAGAATTAGTCCTTTTAATTATTTAGTTGATTGAGTCATGTAATTAGTTATTTTACTGAGTCCTGTAATACAAGAGGGGAACCAAATCAAGATCCCATGTGACACCATGTGCCAACCCAATTCAAGTCATGTGCCAACCCATTCTTGGCTCCACACCATCACATGCGCCACCTCATCAAGTTTTGGACGCGCATGCCACATCACCAAGCCTATGTCACATGCCACAAGCCACATCACCTGCCACATCATCTTGGACATCATCACTTGCCATGTCGCTCATTCTTGGTCGGCTACAAGAGGATTTATTTTTAGCGCCCATCCAAGAGAAGTCGGTCAAGAGGGAGGGCACCATATTTCTTCTCATCGCCCATCACAAAGAAATTCCATTCAAGAGGACGCCTATCATGATGAGTTTCAAATTTTTAGGAGTCCCATTCCAAATTCAAAGATAAGATGGAGGTTATCTTCATCTACTTTTCAAAAGCAAGATAGACACCAAGAACGAGAAGGATAGGATGCCATATTTATCTACATTTGTCGCCCAATTCAAAATTAAGAAGAGGTCACGAATTCTTCCTTCATTTTGACGCCCAATCAAAATTTGTCGCCAACTTAAGAGTAAGAAGAAAGGGCTCTTCATTCTTGTCGCCCAAAGGGATGAAGGCTACCTTGTTGTCGCTCCACCTGATGAAGGCTATCCAGTGTTGTTGCCCAAGCTAGATGAAGTCCAAGAAAGGTTCAAAATCAAGAGTCCATGATGCCAGAGAAAAAGTTCAAGTGTTGCTGCCCAAAGAAAGCCAATTCATGGAGTTCTTGCCCTTCCAACATGAACTCAACACTTTGTAACCTTTACAATTTTAGTTTGTGGTCTATAAATACCACCAACCCCTTTTGTAAAAAATTAATTTTTATTCATGAAATAAAGTGAGATTTCTTTTATTTCCTTTGCGGTGATAGCATCGAGGGGTGTGAGGCCCTAAATTCCTTTGTTCTTCGGAGTATTGCGGGGTGTGAGGCCCTAAATTCCTTTGTTCTTCGAAGCATCGCGGGATGTGAGGCCCTAGTTATCCAACCATCCAACAGAAATCCTAGCCACCACCTTCAAGCTTCCTTCTCGTTTCCTCTTCCCACCAAAATCCTTCTTCTTTCTATGCCTTCTTACTTGAGTGTTATGACTGATTGCAGGTGATCGAGATCTGAAGTGACCGTGATCTTTGCCTTGGAACCAACTCCGTTGAAGATCGAAGCCCGAAGATCGACAATCTAGAAGTCCTGCCGCAAGATCCTAGAGTACCGATTTAGATCCACACAAGAGCACTTCAAATCATCGTTGGTAAAGTAAAAATCCTTTCCTTACTCTTTATTTCTAATCCTTTGAAAGTAGGAACCCTAGTTTAAGGTGGTTTCTTAATCACCAAGTCCTTTCCTAATTAGATTTGTTAAATCTACATTGCGGGCTTATAACTAGTTGACTAGTCTAGCTTTATTGGATGCTTTGAGTTTTTAATTTTGATAGTTCCAAAAAAATAATTGCTATTTAATCTCTGAAATTAGTTTTATTTAATCAGTAGATTAGTTTGCATATTTTGTCCCGCATCAGCCGCTCAAGGGGCCCGGTGATACGAGGTCAGGGCCAGAATTTTATACATCATGAGACCACCATATATGTTTATAGAATTAGTTTCTTTCGGGGGATAAGGCCAGGTAGATACCACTTTCTCTTATAAATAGGAGTACTAAAAGTTTGAAACGCTCTCCTAGGATCTATGGCCAAGTTTAGGAGGGGAGTTTGCAGCAATTAAAGGTGGTTTTTGATGATAGGGAGATTTTCAATGACATTTTGGGCAAGAGGGCGATTTTTGATGATATTTTTGGCAAGGGGGTGATTTTCGATAATATTTCCGACGAGCCCCCAATCACCCGATGAGTGGAGTTTAGGATTGATGGATCCCACGGAGTTTGAAAAGCATGTGGGGTCGGCAAAGAGATCTTGGGAACTGCACGACTCGCCTAAGTGGCTAAGTCACTTGCGAAATGTATGGAGTGTCCTCCAAAGACCGGAAAGCTGGGAGTGACCGTACTAGGTACATGTTTCATGCATCTGCTACGAGGTTTCGTAGAGGCGGCTAAATTGATGCGGCTTCCAATGGCATCCACTGGGTTCTCAGCCCATCAAGCGACTGACTATGATCTGTATAGGGATAGTATTTTAGGGTCTGCACCCCAGGTATATCGCTCGTTTCCACATGTATATTTCGTCTTGGTAATGTTGACTTAATATTAGTTGTAGAGGCACTAACCCTGATATTTTCCATACAGCTTATAGAAGTTAGTAAGAAGGCCATTATGGAGTTGGAGAGGGTGACAGAAGTCGAGGGAGAACTGTGTGAGGCGTTGGCTCGTGCATCTTAGACGGAGCTGGTATTTAGAGAAGAAAAGGATCGAGTATATGCTCTGTCCTGTAGTTCAGTTCATGCGGCTATAAAGTTAGGCAAAATGCATCTGCGGTTGACCGAGGCATGAAAGAGAGTCTCAAATCATTGTAAAGACTGAGGCCGATGTTGTGAATATCAAGGGGGATCATTGGGTGCGGCTAAAAGAGTTGAGGGAGAAGGCTGATGTCCAAATAGGTTGGCTCTGGCAGGAGCTCAAATTAGCTCAGAATCAGAACAAATGTTTATGCCAGGAGCTTTGAAAGTCTCGAAGTCATCTTCTGGCAGAGGGCTCTTTTGACCATGTTATAGAAGCGGTTCAACAAGCTGAGTAGGTTAAAGATCAGGCTTTGACCGAAGCTCGGTTCCTTCAATGGGCATTAGAAGATGAAAAAAAAAGGTAGGTCGCATTTTGATGGGTTAAGGGACACCAGACCAAAGACATGGAAGGGGTCTTGACTGCCAAGTGCTAGCTAAAAATCACTGAAGTCGCCATTGAATGATTAGAGGAAGACAACTATTCTCGTGACAAAAAGATTGCAAGGCAAGAGGAGCTGTCGACAGCTAAGGTGCAGGCCAGAATACATGGAGATGTTGCAAAAGTTTGACTCGATCATGCCTACGAGTTGGTATACAAGATTGGATTTTTGGAGTGTCAGGTTTTAATGGCCCAACTTCCTCTCGAGGATAAGGCCCACCTACTCCAAGTCCCTCTTGAAGAGTAGCCTTTGGCGACTGGCACGACTGATTTAAGCCAGGGATCAAAAAAGCATTTGTAATTGGCTTGTAATCGATCGAGTATTCTCAATCTTTTTGTATGTCAGCTGTATTGAGGTAGTTTGTAACCCTTACCTTTGAATAAGTATGCGTGTCAAAGTTATTCATCTCCTTTATTGTTTTCTTTATTTTTTTTTGAAAGATTAATCGATCTGATGGGTGTCGAATGGCCAACATTTTGCTAAATGCCTTTGGCCAAACATCTTTCCTTCTTCGTATCCTTTACCAGGTGTCGGATGTTGTGTAAGCTATGCTCTCGGGGCTATAGGGTTCAAGAGGGAAGTCGTATTAATGAGATAGGACATCTAAAAGACATTTCATGATGGCCTTTATGAGAATCAGAGGGCTTTAAATGTTTTGGGGCTTTTCGAAGGAGGTGCAGCGCTCGAAATCGAACCGCCTATATGCCCTCCGCAAGGATTGAGGTTTTCACGACTCCAGGATCCTTTAATATCCTGATTCGGACGGTTTCGTCTCGCCTACCTCTGCCTTAACACATGTCAGGTCTGTATGCAGATGATCTTGACTATGCTAAATTAGGACTAACAAACAATTTTATAAATTACATTTTTCGTTTGCCTCTCAAGAGGTTTTGCTTTGGTCTCTTATTTTTCATCTTCCTTTTCCTGCTTCAAGCTATTAAGAGTTCTTCAGCTGGTAAGCTTCTCTAGCGATCTTTTCTTTCATTTTGGTGTTTAGGATTCTTCGTTCATGTTCCCTCCATTTCCCGTTTTCTTCTATTAACTGTTTCCTCATTCTTTGTTTTTTGTTTTTGCCTTAGTTTAGCATCTTTAAGATGCTTGCTCCCGAGAGGGTTTTATTTCTTTTTCCTGTCAATTATCTTTTATTTTTTCTTTAGTTTTGATCTTAGGAATGGAGACATCCTCCAATTCTGCAGGTTCCTGGCCCTCGAATGAAAGCCAGACTAAATTTGCACCCCTAGCTGTAGGTCTAGCCTCGATCGGGGTGGTGTCCTTGACTGAGGCTCCCACTGTCCGCCAAGGGTTTGAGAGCCCAGAGCCGGGGGGATTTCTCATGGGAGAAGTTTGGTCTAAACTGTCCAAGACAATCCTAGAGGGCCTTCGAATTAAATTCCATATTTTCCCGGAGTTCAAACTGAAGGTCCCTTTGCCCTCAGAATGGATTTGTAACCCACCTTCGAGCCGACTCGCACTCTACGAGGAGTGCTTGAAGACCAGGGTCCGACTCTCCCTTTTTCCTTTTTATGTAGAGCTTTTGAGGTTTTTTGATATCTCGCCTTGCACCTTGGTGCCAAACTCCCGGTGCTTTATCTATGGATTCACGGCGAAGTGTCTCTCTGCGGGGGTGGAACCGTCCCTCAACCTCTTTAGATCTATCTTCAATTTTGATAAATACTTCCTATTCTAAGGGTGGTAATATGTATTCTCTCGAAACAAGTAACGAGATAATCCTTTTCTTCGAGAAATTCCTTCCATTGTCCACCCAATGGAAGGTTATGTTTTTGTTAAACACCTTATAGACGACTAGGGCCTGAGATCATGGGGGACTTTACAACGGACTGTGACCTCACCCCCGACACTAAGTGAGGCCGAGGGGGCGGTACGAGGTTCTTCTCCACAACATTTTTAGCGTGGACATGCTACTGTCTAATGTGACCCTTTCTCGATTGGGTCCGTGTAAGTTGCAGCCACGAGGTCCGAGCAGAGCATGATCATTTCATTCCTTCTTTATTGTGCTAGGTTATTTATTTCCATATGATAATTGTCTCTTTTTCCTACAAGGATGGATCCTGCCGAAATCAAAAAGTTGAAGCGAAAGGTCTTTTCCAAGCTATCGGCTTCCCTGTCGGCGAGACAGGATCAAACTTACCTCTTGCAAGGGGTCGATGGGAGGGTCCACATCTGAAAGCGGGACCATGCAGACCGAGGGCAGCGTTTCGCTTGTGGCCCCGTCAACTCCTGCTGGGCAGCTGACATCAGGGTTTCAATGGAAGCCCCCACGTTAGTCCCCGGGTCCGAGGGACAAGAGCCGCCAGTCACTCCTGGTTCAAGTATCAACGATTGGGCTACCATCTTAGGGGCCTTCAAGAGCATTCTTTTTCTTGTTGATATCGAAAAGTATGTCGGGGGGCAGCCTACTTACCAGCCTCAAAATGCCATTATGGCCTATCTTGTGGTAAGTGGGAGTCAAATTCTATTACTACTTTTGAGTTCATTGATCATTTTGCTAACACTTCTCCTTTCTTCTTCTTCAGCTAGGTCATCATGTTAATGACTATACTTAAATGGACATATGTTTCGAAGTAGGAGAAGGAAAAACTGGCTCTCAGTATTGCCAAGTCCTCTCTCGAGTCCGAGAAGCCCTTCGAAGCTGAAGTTGCCTGACTAAACGAGCTTTTAGTTGAGGAGAGGAAGAAGGAAGAGGACAAGGAGGAGCTGCAAGATATGCTTGCTGGCATGCGCAGGGAATTATCTGAGGTTCGGTGCCTGTCGGACATAGTGGCCCATGAAAGCATTGAGGCGTATAAAAATTAAGAAGAATGCGACGATGCCAAGAACTATGCTACTGCTTGCTATCATTATGGCAGGGGTGAGGTTCGGGTGAAGGTGCTGCTGAAATATTCGACCCTTCAACTGGATTTTCTGGATGAAAGGTCCAACGACGATAACAACACCGAGGCCCCCAAAGCCCCTACGGACTCTCCTGGTGATCTGCCCCTAACCGTTTGAAGTTTATGCTTTTTGTTAATGGTGTTGGTTTGCTCTCGGACAAGCCATTTTTGTAATAGCCCTAGGGCTTTTCTTTAAATGAAATATGTTTCTTTAGATTTTATCACTGCCCTTTATGCTTTGCTATTACTTAAAGTTTTGCTTGAAACCTTGTATACATATTTTTCGATACTTAAAAATCTCATGATTGCGTTCAACAAGCCCTTTGAACTCTAGCGCTGTTATTTTATCTATAGGATCATGCAACTACGTTTAGTTTGCCCCTATCGACCTTAGATGTTGTAGAGCAAAAGGTAAGGGCTTCCATAGGGGGTTTTGGAAATTTGTTTAATAATAAGATTTTTCATGATTTGCATAGTTAGTCCGATATTTGGCCGAGGGTCAGAAGTTTGCATAATTATCTCCCGACCCCATACCAGGTCTATACAGTTATCCCAATCGGCTTGCGGACGAGGGTTCACCCCTCGTCGTTGATCCGAGACTTAGTTAGCCGACATTTGGACGAGGGTCGGAGGTCTGCATAGTTAGCCTTTGGTCTCATATTGGGTCTTTATAATTATCCCAACTGGCAGGCGAACGAGGGTTTATCTCTCGTCATTAAGTTTGGACTTCATAGTTAGCCCGATATTTGGCTGAGGGTCGGGGGTTTGCATAATTAGCCCTTAGCCCCATACCGGCTCTTTACAGTTATCCTAGCAAGCGAGTGGACGAGGGCTCATCCCTCGTCATTAAGCCGAGACCTCAAAGTTAGCCTGACATTTGGCCGAGGATCGAGGGTCTGCATAGTTAGTCCCTAGTCCCATACCGGGTCTTTACAGTTATCCCAGCAGGTGAGTGGACGAGAGCTCATACCTTGTCATTGAGCCAGGATTTTGTAGTTAGCCCAACATTTGGCATCAAATTTTTCCTGGCATGTACTTCAATCATCGAAATGATGTTGGATTTCTTTGCTCTCGCTTTTCCTATCCTTTCATTTCTCCTTTTAAGTGTTGCGTGAGAAGTTCCTTATTTATTCATAAAGGCATACTCCATGATGGGGCCTTTCCTTTTAGCTAGGGAATGAATGATACGCTCATTTATCCGGGCAATAGCATTCAATAAGAATAATAGAAATTTCGAGGGAAGGGAGTTATCCAAAAGGGGGTGGCGTGTCTTAACATCCCTTCTTGAAGGTGCTAGACCTCCGTGGAGGAGACACGTTCTTCTATCACGATGCCTGGGAACCAACAAGGATACACGTCCTCCAATTACATTGTCTGGGTACCAGCAAGGACATGCATTCTACATTGGTAAGATGAGAGTGCATCTAGCTAACACCCGGTTTCTCCATAAAGCGAAGGATAGCTGAGACGAACAATGCATACTTCCCCACCTTCTAGGTCGCATGAAGAAAATATGGTTGATGTCTCGCAGAAGATAGGGATGCGCCAAACTTATTACCCCTTCTCCCCATGGGCTTTTTCTTTAAAACCCTATTCCAATAAAGTAACAAGCATGGTGGTGAATGCTTATCTTGGAATGAGAGGTATTGGAAATGTTCAACGACCCGACCATGTTACTACTTCCCTTGTTGGCCAGGGGATGGAACTGGGAGAGGCTCCGATCCGAGCACCTCACTTCCCAGTTCTCCCTCATCACCTATTGTCAACAGGATCTGGGCATGAGGAAGGTAGGGGTGCGAGGCCACCTCCGAGGTCTTCGCCCGCTCCACTCATTTAGTGCTCTTCTTGGTTGTAGCCAACTCTTCGAAAGGCAAGAGGGGCACTATCTGCTTTGATATGATCAGAGAGCCTTTTGGTTCCTTGGGATGGAGCTTCGTTGCTTCTAGCTGCATAATGGGTATCCTCAGGCAGACGCAGCCTCCATGGAGCCTTCTCATGGCCTTTGTAGACTTCTTAGTCTTCGTTCATGAAAATCTTTGGTTATCGCACCTTGTATTTATATATATACATATATATATATACTTATTTTTTCATTCAGGGATTCATTTCCTGTTGGTTCCTTGGCAATACACCCTTGAAGTATTGTTGTATTTACATACAAAAAGAACAGAACTAGTGAAAGAAAGGGTTACATTACTGATAATACTTCCGTAGGTTCTTGGAGTTCCATGGACAGGGGAGAGGCATCCCCTTTTATTGTACCAGGTGGTAGGTCCTCGGTCGTATGACTTATTCCACCTTGTATGGCTCTTTACAGTTTGGGGATAACTTCCCTTAGGTGGTCGGCTGGGACACCTCAACTCGTCCGAGCATGAGGTCTCCAACTTGGAAGAACTTGTTTCAAACCCGGGCATCATGGTATCTGGTGATCTTCTGGCAATAGTCTGCCATCCTTTAGCTTGCTCTCGGACCTCTTCTAGGAGGTCCATATTTATTCGCAGGTGCTTCGAGTTGTCATCGTCTTGATAATTCTCGACTCGGAAAGAATGTAGACCTAGTTCTAAAAAGATCATGGCCTCAATCCTGAAGGCAAGATAGAAAGGAGTTTTGCCTATCGAGGTTCTTTAAATAGTACGGTAAGCTCATAAAGCATGGGCAGTTCATCTGGCCATGACCCCTTAGCATGGTCGAGTCGGCTCTTCAATCCCTGCAAGAGGTTTCGATTAGTAATTTCAGCCTCCCCATTTGCTTGGGGGTGGCTTATGGAAGTGAAATGGTGCTTTATGTCCAAGTCATCACAAAATTCAATAATTTAAAACCATTGAACTGTCGGTCGTTGTCTATAATAATGACTCGAAAGAGACCATAACGATAAACAATGGATTTCTATATAAAATCTTTAACTTGCACCTCAATAATTTTTGATAGTGGTTCGGCCATGACCCATTTTATAAAGTAATCAATGGCCACTAACAAGAATCGTCGCTACCTAGAAACCAGTGGGAAAGACGGACGGACCTTGTATGTCCATCCCCCACTATGCAAAAGGCCACGAAGCACAAATGGGAGTCAGTGGGGTAGCCAATTGCCACTTTATGGGCTGTCACACTTCTTAACATAATTCATAGCATATTGATGTATAGTTGGCCAATAGTAACCTTGTCTGAGTATCGTATAAGAAAGGGATTTGCCTCCTAAATGGCTCTCACACAGTCCTTCATGCACTTCCTAGAGGGCATACTTTGCTTCTGCCGGATGGAGACACCTCAACAAGGGCAAGGTAAAGGATCTTTTGTATAATTTACTTTCGCAAAGGATGTATTGGGAGGCCTTGTGTTTTAGCTTCCTAGCTTCTTGTCAGCAAGAAGAGCCCCGTCACGATGGTAGTTGACCAAAGGGTCGATCCAATAGGGTTCAGGATCAAGCTACAATACTAAGGCTGGCTCTTCAATGCTAGGCTTATCTATCACTTCGGAAAAGATCTGAGAGCGGAGCCCAAATGGTGCGCCTGTCACCAATTTGGAGAGAGCATTAGCTTGGACGTTCTCTGCCTTGGAAATCTATTGAATGTCGAAGCTACGAAAGGCTTTAATCAGTTTTTGACATTTAATAAGTAGCTCTTCATGTTTTCCTCCCGAGCTTCATATTTTCCAGTGACATGTCCCATGATGAGTTGCGAGTCGCCGCAAGCCTTGAGATGTTGTTCGCCAAATTCTTTAGAAGTCTTGAGGCTAGATATCAAGGCCTCATACTCCGCTTCATTACTGGTGGAGGAGAATGCGAAGTGAACAGCATTTTGAAGAACATCCCCTTTGGGAATGATAAGAATTAGTCCCGCGCTCGAGCTATTTACATTCACCGAACCATCCAACATATAGCACCCACTGGCTTCCTAAGGCTTTCATAATTGATCCATCGACTTTCTCAAACTCCTAATCCAGGATGGTTCACTCAACTATGAAGTCAACCAATACCTAAGCCTTGATAGGAGGTTGAGGCTGGAAAACAAGGTCAAACTCCATAAGTTTTGGTGCCCATTTGGTCGTCCGACCTACAACATCAGGCTTATGCAAGGTGGTCCGAAAGGGTTGATCGGTCAAGATCATAATAATATCGGTCTGAAAATAGGGTCAGAGTCTCCTGGCTGAAACAATGAGGGCAAAGATTAACTTCTCCAAACGGGGGTATCGAACTTCTGCAGTTTGTGGTACTTTACCGATATAATAAATTGGTTGTTGTATCCGATTCTTTTCTCGGATTAGAACAAATCCGACAGAGATCGGAGAGTCCGCCAAATATAAATATAACTCTTCACCTTCTTTTGGCTTACTGAAAAGTAGAGTGCTAAGATAGGCCTTAAGCTTCTCAAACGATCTCTGGCATTTGTCAGTACATTTAAAGTCCTTCAGTTTCTTCGATGTTTGCAAGAATGGTAGA
The DNA here is from genome assembly GCA_021397845.1 of Areca catechu. NCBI lineage: Eukaryota > Viridiplantae > Streptophyta > Magnoliopsida > Arecales > Arecaceae > Areca > Areca catechu. Next base: position 127,946,421 of record CM038049.1, read on the forward strand.
CACCACTCGACCGACCTGGAAACAAATCGATTAAGGGTGGCTACCCTCCCGGTAAGTCTTTGCACATTCTTAACTATCTTCGGAGTGACCATCTATTTCACCGCCCAGATCTTCTCTGGGTTAGCTTCAATTCCCCTGTGTGAAACCATGAATCCGAGAAATTTACTAGAGGTTACTCCGAAGGCACACTTAGCAAGATTCAATTTGATATGGTATATTTGTAAAGTAGCAAAAGCATATTTCAGGTCGCTGATATGATCCTTGGATGCATGGCTTTTCATGAGCATATCATCAATGTAGACCTTCATGCTACATCTAATCTATTCTTTGAATACTTTGTTCACTAATCGCTGGTAAGTCGCCTCCGTATTTTTCAGACCAAAATGCATTATAAAATAAACCATGGTTAGTAATAAACGCGGTCTTCTCCTCGTCTTCTGGTGCCATATGGATTTGATTGTATCCGTAAAAGGCATCCATGAACGAGAGAAGCTCATGGCTAGTGGTGGCATCCATCAATTGATCAATCCTGAGGAGGGGGTACTTATCCTTTAGGCAAGCCTTGTTCTAATTGATGAAATTAACACATTCGTCACTTTCTGGTAACTTTTTCACCAAGATAACATTGGCCAACCACTCAGGATAATTGACCTCTTTGATAAACACCATGCTAGTAACCTCAGGGACAATTTCTCTTCTTTTACTTAATTGGTCGATGGAGAGGATCCACTCCCAGATGATGCGTCATAATCTCGGGGCTGATCCCTGGCATATTCGCAAAAGAACCAAGCAAAAACATCAGCACTCCTTAGAAATTCTATAAGTAACTAGGTTAAGGTTTTGCCTAGCTTCAAACCAATGTATATGACACGTTGGGGGTCATCGTCCTGCAAGGCGACGGTCACCAAGTCCTCAATGGGCTCACCCCGCTCCTTTGTTAACTCATCACGGGTATCTAGGCCTTCAACAGGAATAGTAGCAGTTGTCCAAGGCTGCAAGGAGACCATATAACAGTGCTTTGCCAGGGTTTGGTAACCTCAGACCTCTCCGACCCCATTGAAAATTTCATAATCAAATAATAAGTGGAGACAATCGCACAAAGAGCATTCAACCATGGTCAGCAGAGTTTGGCATTGTATGCCGAAGGGCCCTTCATAATCATGAAGGTCAGATGCACCAGCGATCACTAAGATGGTTGCCCAGTTATAACGGGTAACAGTTATCCCTTCGACAAGCATTGGTTCCCAAAAAAAAACTCGTTAACAATCCACACATTTCTCCCAGAAGAGTTGGTGAAATGCCCATTTTCAGCAGAGCATCGTAAAACAAGATATTCACAGAACTTTCATTATCAACAAGTACACGATCTACATCATAATTAGCAATATTTAAAATGACAACCATAGGTTCGTTATAGGGATACTGTACCCCTTCTGCATTAGTCCAGGTGAAAGTAGTAGTCTCGGCAGCTTCCTTGATCCTTTGCTTATTACTAAAAATGTCAGCCTGAACCAACCCGTCGACAATAGTGTCAACATTACCAGAGGTGGGCCAGTTGGTTGGCTAAGGCCCTAGGAGGTACTAAAGCTAGATGACTCCTGGTGCGGCCAGAAAGACCAAAAGCGGGTACAACCCTAGATGATCTGGTGAAAGGAGGGAAGAGAAGATCAGCTGGTGTAACAAAGTCCGGTGTGGAATCAACCAAGTCAGTAGGAGCAGCTGGGATAGTGCGAGGATCGCGACTGACCACCTCAAAACCATCTGCACTGCCATCACTATCACTACCACTGCCCACAATCTCTGTAGCTCTGTCCTCATCCATATCTGCTTGATCACCACCCTCAACTGTATCAGCATGGTCGCTCTGGTGATCATCACCATCATCATCATCATCATCATCATCCGAAGATACAACTGCAGGGGCTGCAGGAGGTATAAGGGATCTCAATAAATCCTCAATACAAGTGAAGCCCTCCTCCATAGTCCTACGGATCTCAGCATGCTCCGAGGTAGTATGTGCTCGAAGAGTCTCAACCTCGCTGCGTAGCTGAGTCAACTCATCCCTAATCTCAGTAAACTGCTCTCTGGCGTGCTCATCAAATGATAATCCAGTAGTAGGTGGCGGAGGAGCTGAAGTACCAAGAGTCGAATGCTCTGCCTGTGTCGATGGAATATCAATGGGAGGAAAAACTGCTGGCTCAGATGGTCCTGCCTCTGCCTCTCGAAGCTCATCCTCCTCATCTGGCTCATGGCCAGACTCTCTGCGCACCCATCGACCTGCGACTAGTCTATACCCCATACGGTGCAAAGACCTCTCATCATAGACATCTGTGTGTAGTATCTCCTTGGGGATCTCCCCCTCCAGTGATACTCCATATGCTCTAAATAACCTGGTCAGTGCCATGCCGTAGGGTAAACAATGACGGCGCTGAGTCGCGGCATCATGCATCTGAACTAACATTAAAGATGGAAGGTCGATCTGCCTCCTCTCTATCAGACTCGTCATCACCATCAGCTCTCTCTCAATGATGAAGTCGAACCTCCTAGTCTTCGACAGAAGTATACGTGCCGTGATGTGGTGCAATAGGCGCATCTCCAGAGATAACTGGTTCGCGGTGACTATAGATACACCACGAACATCCTCTCGCTCGAGGATACACCTAAAAGCAGCCTCTCTGTCATCCACCACAAAAACACTGACTCCCCTATGGGGGGATCTCCCATACTCTGCTCAGTAGCTCTACAGAAGGTGAAATCTGAACACCTCTCACTGTTGTAGTCCATAGAAGTCGTCGACAGTCCATTGCACCGTAAAACTCCCTCACTAGATGAGGATAGTACCTCTCCTGCATGGTATAGAATGGTACTAAATCTGCATCAGTGAGCACCTGTCGTAAGCTAAAGTAGTGCCTATCAAAACACTCCAAGTCGACTCTCCTCCCAGAGGCTACTAACTTCCCTGCCATCCTCTCTGCAGGGGAGAACTCAGTGTGGCAGAACTGCTAGCCTGTGCATAATCAAATCTGGCCTTCGATCTTCTTTCTACACCACGACTAGATCTCTCCCTAACTGCAAGTCTCTTCCTGGGACCCATTACAGCAAGCTGACCAAGAGAGTTTTAAAGGAGATAAGCTAAGGGAGGTGATTCACTCAGACTAGGAGCAAAGGGACTGGTTAAAAAATCATTTTATAAGATGGTTTTGAAACAAACTTAGAGTTATAAAACACTAAGACAATTTTGAAAAACCAGAAATATTTTGAAGGTGAGGATTTTATAAGCTAGATAAAGTTTTTGGCTGGAAATCTTATAAGAGTAAATTTTGTAATACCAAAGTACCAAAATACCTGGGTTTTGGGCTTAGAACATTTAGGGTTCTACTAAAATAAAAATAATATGGCCAAAACATTATGATAAATTACTGGAAATATGCATTAATCACTAGTTTTTAGGTGAATACCCAAATTTTTGGCTAAAAACCAATCAAACAGTAATTTTACCCAAATTTGGATGAAATGAGTGTGGAGAACGACCTAAATCTTGAAAAAACCATGAAAAATCTCGTGTAGATCACTATTCCTTCAAACGGAGTTTTGGAAAACCACACAAACTCTGGAAAATCCGGTCGTAAACCAAATAAAATCGGCAAATCCTAAATTTAGGTCAATACGGTTTTAACGGTGAGAAAAAAGAAAATTTGAGAAATAATGCAGAATAAAGAGAAATCGGAAGGGGGAATACTTAATTTGTATGGGGTTAAACGGGAAGAAGAGAGATTTGTATAGAGGGGGACCACTGTTGCTTGAAATCGACGGGTGGAAAATAAAAATAAAACCCTCGGTCGGTCTTTTAAAAACGGATTTTGTTTCGCAAGTGTCGACACTTAGTATTTGTCAAGTGTCGACACTTGGTCAGGTGTCGACACTTGACAATATCCAAGTGTCGACACTTGGCCAAGAAAAAATTTTAAAAAAAAATCCGAAAAATTTTCAAAAAATCTAGGAAACTATTTAACAACTTTTGGGGCTTAAAGCAAGTGGTTTTGAGTGAAAAAAACTTAGGTATAATTAAAACTATGAGAGTTCTAGGAGAATGGATCAATGACACCTAACTCTCTTCTAATCAGACAGAACCTATCCTCACTCAAAGGTTTGGTAAACACATCTGCTAACTGATCATCAGTACATACAAAATCAAGAATAACATTAGAGTTTTGTACATGATCTCTTATGAAAGAATGTCTTATTTCAATGTGTTTACTTCTTGAATGTTGCACAGGATTCTTAGATAGATTGATTGCACTAGTATTGTCACATCTTATGGGTGTCTTAGTTAGTTTAATGCCAAAATTTTCGAGTTGTTGTTTGATCCAAAGGATTTGAGCACAACAGCTTCCAACTGCTATATATTCGGTTTCCGCCATTGATAAAGCAACTGAATTCTGTTTCTTGCTACTCCAAGAGATCAAATTTACTCCAAGAAACTGACAGGTTCCACTAGTACTTTTACGATCAAGTTTACACCCAGTAAAGTCAGCATCAGAATAAGCAATCAATTCAAATGAAGAATCTCTAAAGTACCATAAACCAATTTCAATTGAGCCAGATAGATATCTAAGTATACGTTTAACAGCCAAAAGATGAGACTCTTTAGGATTAGACTGATATCTAGCACACATACAGACGCTAAACATGATATCTGGCCTACTGGCAGTAAGATATAACAATGAACCGATCATGCCACGATATAATTTTTGGTCAATAGATTTACCTGGTTCATCCTTGTCAAGTTTACAAGTAGAGCTCATAGGGGTACCTAAAGGCTTAGTGTTCTCCATCACAAACTTCTTGAGTATTTCTTGTGTATTTTGCTTGGTTGATGAAGATCCCCTCTTTGGTTTGCTTTATTTTGAGTCTGAGGAAAAAATTTAGTTCTCCCATCATGCTCATCTCGAACTCACCCTGCATTAGCTTTGCAAAATCTTGACAAAGAGATTCATTAGTAGCACCAAATGTTATATCATCTACATAAATTTGTACTACTAAGAGATCATCAATCTTTTTCTTTAAAAACAAAGTTTTGTCTACATTACCTCTAGTAAAATCATTTTTGAGCAAGAAAGAGCTTAAACGATCATACCAAGCTCTAGGAGCTTGTTTCAATCCATACAAAGCTTTATGAAGTTTGTAAACATGATTTGGAAATTCAGAATTTTCAAAACCAGGGAGTTATTCAATGTAAACCTCCTCTTCAATTAGACCATTTAAAAATGCACTTTTAACATCCATTTGATACAATTTAAAATTCATAAAGCAAGCAAAAGCCAACAATAGCCTAATTGCCTCAAGTCTAGCCACAGGAGCAAAGGTTTCATCAAAATCTATCCCTTCCTCCTGATTGTATCATTTGGCAACTAGTCTAGCCTTATTTCTAGTAACTACTCCATTTTCATCAAGTTTATTTCGAAAAACCCACTTTGTACCAATAATTGAAGTGTTTGAAGGCCTATCTACTAATGTCTAAACATTGTTCCTTTTGAATTGGTTAAGTTCATCTTGCATAGCATTTATCCAATTATTATCACATTCAGCTTCCTCAATAGTTTTAGGTTCAATTTGAGAAACAAAAACTAAGTAATCACAGATATTTCTAAGGGATGATCGAGTACTTACACCTTTAGATGGATCACCGATAATTAGTTCTTTTGGGTGTCCATGAGCATACCTCCATTCTTTTGGTAATGGATCAACTGTTGATGTGTTTTCATCACCTTGTGCTTGATCTCCTTCAGTGTTTTGATCATCGTTCTATTCCTTGGTAAGCACTTCATTGTTGTTTATACTTTCAGTTTTCTTGCTACCTGTTTCATCAGAGAGTACATCTTCTTTTCTTGAAGATTTTTGGTTAGATTCATCAAATACCACATGTATGGATTCTTCAACAAGTGTTCTTCTGTTGAAGACCCTGTATGCCTTACTAGATGTGGAGTAGCCTAGAAAGACTCCCTCATCTGATTTGGCATCAAATTTACTTAAATTATCCTTACCATTGTTTAAGATGAAACAACGGCATCCAAAAACATGAAAATAACGAATTGAGGGTTTTCTACCCTTCCAAAGCTTATAAGGTGTTTTCTTTAGAATCGATCGAATTAAAACTCGATTTAAAACATAGCATGCAGTATTTATGGCTTCCGTCCAAAAATATCTAGGTAAGTCATTTTCACAAAGCATGGTGCGTGCCATTTCTTCAAGAGTTCTATTTTTTCTTTCTACTATCCCATTTTGTTGAGGTGTCCTAGGTGCAGCAAAATTGTGATGAATGCCATTTTCAGTACAAAATTTATCAAAATCAGCATTTTCAAATTCGTTTCCATAATCACTTCTCAAAGATACGACTGAAACACCTTTTTCATTCGAAACTCGTTTATGAAATCTAATGAATTCAGAAAAAAGTTTCATCTTTATGTGCTAAAAACATGATCCATGTAAATCGTGAGAAATCATCTACAATAACTAGACCGTACTTCTTACCTCCCAAACTAGATGTTCTAGTTGGCCCAAAGAGATCCATGTGAAGCAACTCCAAGGTTCTAGATGTAGAGATTACTCCTTTTGGTTTGAAAGAGGATTTGGTTTGTTTTCCAAGTTGACATGCACTGCAAATCTTGTATTTTTCAAAATTGAGTTTAGGCAAATCCTTTATCAAGTTATTTTTGCTAAGTTTTGAAATTAAATGCATGCTTGCATGTCCTAGTCTGCGATGCCAAAGCCAACTAGTTTCATCGATTTTGGCTTCCATTGCCACTAGGCATTGACCATTTTGAATAGGGAGATCATCAAGATCAACCATATAAATATTGTCATGCCTATGACCAATGAACTTGATGCCATTGTCATCTAAACTAGAAACAATGCACAAAGAAGATTCAAAAACAACTTTAAAATTCTTGTCGCAAAAATGGCTAATGCTAAGCAAGTTATATTTTAAACCATCAATATATAAGACATTATCAATATAAGAAGGGGTGATATGGACTTTACCAAAACCGATAATTTTGCCCTTTCCATTATCACCAAAAGTTACATTGCCACCATTTTGATATTCGAACGATGAGAACTGCTCCACATCTCCTGTCATATGCCTTGAACAACCGCTATCAAGGTACTACATTCTTCTCTTGTTGGTTGCAAGGAATACCTACAATAAAGATCAAGTGGAGACTTTAGGTACCCAAGCCATCTTGGGTCATTTTAGGTTAGTGGCATTGGTCCCTTTTGGAACCCAAACTTTCTTAATGTTACTTAATCTTCTTTTGTTGCACATATAAGATTTATGTCCTTTAGTACCACGGGTATAGCAAGTAATGGATGAAGATGCAGGCACAAAGAAATTTTTAAAAAGTTTTTGTTTCTTATGAGTTCCGAATCCTAAACCTGCTTTATCAAAAACTGCTCTTTGGTTGTTCAAAAGCAAATTCAATTTTTCAGAACTATAAGTAAATCTTTCTACAAAAGGTTTTAATTTTTCAATTTCTTCTTTATATCTTTTGTTTTCATCCAAAATTTCTTTGCTTTGTTTTGACAAATTTTCATTTGGAAGTGAAGAACTTTTCTTTTTCAAGATTTCTTTTTCTTTTTCAAATGCTACAATCTTATCATTTAATTTTCTATTTTGAAGAAGGCATTCATTTTCACCTGAAAGCTTGTCATTTGTTTTGGCTAAATCCAAATTTTGCTTCTTTAAATCTTTATGTTTTTATTTTAGTTTTTAAAATTATATGACTAATTCATCAAAAACTTCATGAAGCTAATCAAATATAAATTCATTTTCTGTTTCGGAACATACCTCATCATGATCAGCCATCAGATAGAAGTTTGCCACCTCCTGCTGTTCTTCCTCAGAACTGGAGTCCTCACTTTCACTCCAGGTTGCCATCATGACTTTCTTTCTCAGCTTTCTTCTGCTTTTCTTAAGCAAGGGACAGTCTACCTTGAAATGGCCGGGTTTTTTGCATTTAAAACAAGTGGGCTGCTCCTCCTTTTCTTTGTCCTTCTCTTTACTTGGCTCACCTTTCAGAGGTTTCTTTTCGAAGTTGAACCTTTTCTTCCTCATGAACCTTCTGAATTTTTTCGTCATTAGAGCCGTCTCATCTTCTTCATCATCTTCTTCGGAGTCATCGCTTAATTCTTCTATCGCAGTAGATTTGAAAGCGATTACTTTCTTCTTTTTGTCGACTTCCACATTCTTTTGTTTGAAGGAGAGCTCATAGATCATCAGTGAGCCCAACAGTTGTTTAAGTGGAAGAGTGTTGACATCCTTGGCTTCTTCAATAGCTGTTACTTTTGCATCCCAAGAAGCTGGTAGAGACCTGAGAAGTTTGTTCACAAGTTCACCATTAGAAACAATTTTTCCTAGGCTTCTCATGCCATTCACAATATTTGTGAACCTAGTATACATCTCACTAATAGACTCAGTAGGTTCCATTTTAAACATTTCATACGTATGAATAAGCATGTTAACCTTAGTAGTTTTCACTTTGTGTGTATCCTCATGGGTAACCTCAAGTGTATCCCAAATCTCCTTGGCGGAGAGATAATTAGATATTCTATTAAATTCACTTGAGTCAAGAGAGCAAAATAATATATTCATAGCCTTAGCATTGAGCTCGATTTGCTTAATGTCATTCTCATCCCAATCATCTTCCATCTTTGGAGTGAGAATGCTATTAACCAATATCGTAGGCTGATAATGACCTTTTACAATTGTCCTCCACAAATTATAGTCAAGAGCTTGAATAAAAATGCGCATGCGTGTCTTCCAGTATGTGTAATTTGTGCCATTGAAAAGTGAGGGATGATTTGAAGCTTGACCTTCAACTATATCCATTCCTATTGTGGCTGCCATAATCTTTTACTCAAGATCCTTGGACCTACAAAAGAGTACCGGTGCTCTGATACCACTTGTTGCCCAGAAATGGAGCCCAAGAGGGGGGGTGAATTAGGTCTTTTTTAAAAATTTAAAATAATAATGTGAAGGACTAGTGGTGCTTGTGAATAATAATAAATTCAATGCAAGAGATTGAAAGCAGCGGAAAACAATGAGTAGCAATAACCAAAGAGCAAGAGAGGAAGAGGGCAATCACACACAAACACAAGGTTTATAGTGGTTCGGTGCAAACCTAGCACCTACATCCACTCCCCAAGCCACCCTTGGGAAATTCACTATAATCCAAACAAGATTACAGCTGACTTGTTTTTCACAAGGCTCACAAGTCAAAACCTAAGTTGGTTTTGTCAACTAGGTTTATCAACAAACCTTAACACTTGTTTTGTCTTCGGGCTCACAAGTTAACCCTAATTGGTTTTATTCCTTTGGCTCACCAACAAACCACAACAACCTTCTTTCAAGACACCCTTGAAAGCAAGGTTAAATCACAATATAAAAACAGATATACAATTTTAAAACTAAAACAAACTCTCTTCAAGAGTAGAATGGAATCTTTGAAGTTCAAGTTGATGCTTTGTCTTGACTCTTCTTTGGAATATCCTTCAAAATGCCTCTTTTGGAATGATGTAAGGATGAGCTTGTAGGCTTTTTCAAGGAATCAAACTATAAAAGGCTTTTGATGTGAAGTACTTGAGAGAATATGAGATTTTTGGCTTTTGAATAGACTTGAATACACTTCAATGCACTTCATTTTCTTTAGAATGAGGTTGGTGGAGGTTAAATACACCAAGAACCTTCCAAAAAATGGTTTGTGACCGTTGGAACCTCGGATATAGCCGTTTGGAGCTTGAAAAGCAAGTTCTGCAAGTCAGAAAAATAGATCCGTTATCAGGCTTCAAGTGTCGACACTTGGCTGTCAGGTATCGACACTTGGCTGTCAGGCATTGACACTTGGCTTTCAGGTATCGACACTTGATCTCTAGGTGTCGACACTTGAAAGTTCAAGTGTCGACACTTGATGCATAGGTGTCGACACTTGACACAAAAATCCTCAAATGACAAAGTTCTGTATTTTCAAAATTTTCAGGCCTTGAGTCGACACTTGGAAACCTAAGTGGCGACACTTGGTGTCGACACTGAGTTCTGGGTGTCGACACTTGACGTGCCAAGGATTTTTGTTCGTGCCAAATGCTGAAGTGTCGACACTTGACTTCCCAGGTGTCGACACTTGAGACTGAAAAGCTCAGATTCAAGTGTAAATTATCCTAAAAACATAAATATAAATTTTGAAACTTAAATGAATCATAAACACATAATAATTAAACATGTAGATGCCCTTTTTCCATGAAAAGGATTTCCAGATTTGTGAGAAATGCTCCGTGCCATGGCGTGCCATGTAACATAAGTTTTTGAGATTTTGAAGTGCTTTCTTCCTGAAAACTTATAACTTGAAATACACATTAGTATACAATATGCACTCAATGTTTTGTTATTCATCAAAATCACTGGATGGAGCCAACATCTAATATTGATAAAATGAAAGACAAATGACCGACTTAGCTGGTCGAAGGAGTGAACTGAACCCGATTAAAGGCTAGAATACCAGTATCGTGCTGATTTATACAAGGTAAAAAAAATAGTATGGAACAACACTCCATCCGAGGCCCCATGTAGAAGCATCGGGATCCTAAAACTCTCCAGATAATCCCCTGGATCAGTGGATCCATCGTAGATGTCGAGCTACGGCATTTTGAAGTGTTTACTCAATGGCTCTGTCATAATGCAAGCATCAAACGACAGGACGATGACAAGTCCAAGGCCTTCATCCCTAGGCAGGGCCGGGTCTCGCAAAGTCTCAATATGCTGATCCAATTCCCGGGATCTCTAGTCAACTTCATCCCCCCTGGATGCCTGTACTTAAATGTGTCGTAAAGGTCGATCGAGCCAGTCGACCCCTCATCAGACTGCGATGAGCGACGCTACCCCCTCTCCAGCCCAGGACATGGGGGTGCACCAGGATAGGGAAGCTCCCCCTGCTTGGGACTTCAGGGAAGCGAAAGCCACGTCGTTCCCTTCGCTCAACCGTTAGTGATGCTAAAGTTTGGGTGGAACCGCTAGGCCTGCCTCCAGCGGTGTGGTTGCTTGTGGAGCCATGGACACCGTCGGGTGTTGAATCACCAAACAGTGGCCACTAATGCTTGAACTTGTTGGGCTAAACGCTCTAAAAGATCAGGCTGGTCTCTTGGTGACCGATTCTAGCTTGATGCTCTGGGACAACACTCTGTGCAGGTCGAGCAACCTGCCGAGAAGAAGCGGCGATGGAGCATCGAGTTAACACACCTTTGGATGGCATGGAACCCCACACAACTTTTCTTCCTACGAAAAAGTCATCATAAAGGTAAACCTTTGGGTTACGGGCCCTTCTTCTATTTGTTGTAGTTGGTGTCTAGCCTGTTGCTAGAGTATGCTGAGAAGAGGTGCTTGCGAGCTATTTCTTGGAAAAGACCCCCCGGCGATGATTCCGGCGGAGCTACTCTAGTGGACAAGGCGATACCAGACAACAGGAAGAGAAAGTAGAGTGGAGTGGAGGGTGGTGTGTCTAGGTCCCTCTTTTGTTTCTCTTTCTTTCCTTTATATCCTAGATTCTTAGAGTGATGCGTGGATGAAAATGGGTTAGTGGAATTTAGTTGGCTTTCCAATCATGTCAAGTACAAATCAAGTCAAGTGACTACATGAAAAACCATGCTGCCTGTTTGTTCCTTCGATAATGAGATCCTTGTCTCATTTGGTCGCCAGGCATTTTTATTAACTGTTATTTGGAAGGTTGCCCAGAAAGGGTCAAATCTTCTTTATTAGAGTATCTATCAGAGATCACAAGATATGATCTCCAGATCATATTCTTCGCTTGATAAGGATATGGGTTGGGTGGCCCCTGTTCAGGGGCCTCAGTTCACTGTGTCCTGGGGTGCTAGTTCATTTGCTGGAAATTACAAAAGCAAGTCGAGTATTCGCACCTCGCTGATGGTTCGACTATCTGGAGGTCGACTATACCAAGGAGTTGGTATAGTAAGACCTGTCCAAATTAGGTTCTGATAGGATACGTGTTTCCCGATAGCCGGTCCAATGACTTTGGGTACAGGCACAACTCCCATGCACTAGTATGTCACTATGAGAACCGAAGCATGGAATAACTGAGCATCTAGTCATAGAGAAATGGTAGTTAGGATCAGCCAAAAACAAGGAGAGGGGTAGGGGATCGATTCATTTCAACTATTTTATCTTGGGTGTCGGAGATGCACGGATTGTATGGAAGTATTTTGGCCGACTCCTTCCTACCATGCTTGTCTAAAAGCAAGTGTCAAGGCTATTGTTGATTACATAGTCGGAAGAGGCGGGAGGTGGAGTTGCTTGCCTTCTTCTCTGAGGCAGGAACAAAAGGAGCTCGTTGTTACCTTATTCACCCAAGGGCTAGGCTTGCATGTCCCCTGGCCGCCGAGAAGAGGGGGAAGGGGAGGTTTGTTCCCCATCACCATCCAATTTTAATAGGTTTACGTATGGAATTTTATAAAAGCATATTTACATCATAACAAAAATTACTCTTTTATAATCATTACAGATAACATGAACTACTATGACTTTTAGGTTAAAAGGTATGTGAAATAATATGTATGTTGCAATAAACGTACCTTCAAATAGGTCCTTCACAATATGCAAAACTACAGCTACCTCAATCATATTTTTCCATCTCTTTCCATTCTTATCTGTAGCTTCTTTTCCACGTTCAATATTTATAAATGAATAGGATCCATACATTGCTCCTGGTAGATAATGCTTCTCATAGGTCTTACAGATGACGTTTGGTCCATCTGAAATTTTACTATAGAAGTTTGAATTTGGAAATTTGCTTATGGAAGGTTGCATTCGGTACTGCACATCAAGAAGGTGCTTTTTATGCCCTAGCGAACAAAGTCTCTCAAAAAGACTTCTTGCAAATTCAGCATTCTCAGAAACCTACATAAAATATAATGTTAAAGATAAGATAAGGTATAGCATTTGGTAAGTAAAAAAGTGAAAGACCAAGTGATACAAAGTGCTAAACAGACCTTGCTTTTAACCATAGCAGGAAGCGGTATTCATCACCAAAGAAGATAGCATGCTGTATTCCAAGTACCTGTAGAGTTATCGATGATTCACATTCTTTCAACTGTGCAGCCTCATCGACAACCAACATCTCTACTGGAATCTTTGTCTTCATCTCATGTAGCTTAAAAGAAGTAGAAGCAGTACAGGATAAAAGGGTTGCACTTTGCAAACAAAACTCTTCGATTGAATGTTTGTCAATAAAATCAGGGACATGAAGATGTTCTGAAAGGTATTTTAATATTATGAGTAAGAAATATCCGGTCCGATGCAGCTCAAATGGTGTAGTTTTACTGGCCTGTATGTTGTTCAGCAAATCCACAGGCAAAAAGATCTCATAATATTCATGGTATGTCAGTTCAAATAGATCTTCTAGCTTTTCATCAGAGACAGCTTCTAAAGCATAACAGATGTCCAAAGGTTTCTATAACCTTTAGCACAAGGTTCATGCATTTAAATATGTCCTCAGAAGTGGAAGCACTTGGCAGATACTCAGACAATGTTCTGATAAATTCAATAAGGTATTTTGAAAGAATACTGAATCGGCTTATGACATACTCCCTAAGTGTCAACTTTATTCTCTCAGTTTCTCCTTTTTCTTCTTCTATACTTTCAATATATAATTGGTACCGAGAAACAGCATTCTCCGAAAAATATGTCATTGAATTTATGCGTTGCCTCCAACCTGTTAGTGGTGCTAAACACTTCGAAAGCCTCTTGACACGATTATCCAGAAATACCATAGAGAGACCATCACCAATATTCATCCGGTCCTTGTTTCCAGATAGCACTATATCTCTTAATGAATGGTTATCATTATCTGAAAGCTCTCTGATTAACCTAAGGAGGCGTGATGCAACTTCCAAAATTGCTGTATTTGTAGGAGCACATGTAAGTGTTCTGCATTTTTGAGCCAGCAGAGTCCATAAAAGAGTACTGATTGTTTTTGTTTTCCCAGTCCCAGGAGGTTCCCATATGAGTTTAATGGAGTTAGGCCTCTGTTGTCTTGCTGAAATGCAATCTAACACAGCAGTCAACTGTGAATCATTAAGCTTGAACTGTCGTAAACTATCACATGCCTTCATATCATGGAAATAGGAAGATTCTTCAGATGAAGGTGAATTACAATCTTCCGCCATCTGTCATGGGAAGAAATTAAAGCTTAATGTGAACTCTCAAGGCTGACTAACAAGTTGAGGCAAAATGCTGATGTAGAACTAGGAACTTCATTATAATATCAAGTCTTTCTTAAATAAAAAACATGGTGTGTAGCTGTGAAATATCTACCAGTTGAGCAATGCAGCATTTCTTTTTTTTTTGGATCAACCACTTAATGTTGAGTACCATTTCATGTTGCTACACGATACATGAATATTTTTTGTATAATAGTTGATCTTTAAGCATGAGATTGATGCACATAAAAGTTTCATTCTATAATATTATCAAGATGAATTGATAACTGAACAGCTCATGGGCAAAAGACAAGATAATATTAGCTAAATGTACATATTAACATTAAATCAAAATCACTTTCCTACGTACCAAAGAGTCATAGCATAAGATCTTCTTGATAATGTTAGTGTTTCTTTGCTTCACCATTTCTTGATCGAGTGACTTCCAAACACGATTATATGTCGTCATATTTAGTAAAAATACTGCAAAAAGTGAATATCCATGCTTCTGCATTCCACTGTATTTTTTTAACTTTGTCTTTTTGTGATGTTCTAATAACGAAGTGATTTTCATCATCTCCACTTTTAACTACTGAAGCAATAATGTAAGGTGTTCCATTCCGAGTCAAGTCAGATATATGCTTTGGTCTTGTTTCTGATAAAACAAATATATCAGACTGTTTTGGCTCATAAGATCCATTGCCATCTGTAACCACAATGCGGAAACCTAACTGTTTGTCTGACACAATTTCTTCAACCGATTCTATTTTTATAAAAGGAGCTTGACAAATTGCCTCCAGTGCTGAGCACAGATCAGCACGTATTTCTTCAATCAAAGGAAATATGTATGAGCCCAAATAATCATCCAAAGATGCAAACTCTTTTGGAATCTTCCGAACCTGTTAAAGATGCAAAAAATAGTTGCCTTCAGAGATCATGAAAGGGATTTTCTAATAATTAAGTTTAACTAGTAATGGTAAATTCTCTGAAAAAATATTAGAATATATACAGGGTTGTTAGCTGCACCACTGAACTGAAAAGTCATTGGTGAAAACCATGTCATGAAAATACAATCAACGTGGAAACCTTTTTTGAGTTTATTTGGAAGATTCATTTTTCTTTCTTTTCTTTTCTTTTCTTTTCTTTTCTTTTGTTTGTTGGGGGGGGGGAGCTGAAGATGCATTATATTTTGAAAAGTAAGTTGTTAAGACAACGAGAGAGGTTTTAATGATGTTGAATGCTTCACAAACTTGGTGCATGTCATTAGGTCCTGCTCATCAAAAGAAATCGATTAGAGCACAATGTTTTGAGTTTTTTTTTTTCTTTTTCAAGGAACCTGAAGATATCATAAGTCAAGGAAATTATCCTCGTGTTGGATATTCTTGTTTAAAGTCATATTAGTCTTCACAGGATCATTGATACACAATATAAATTTGACTCAAAGTTGCAATTTTCGATTTCTTTTACTAGTGAATTCGCAAATATTGTGGTCTCTCATCTTCTGATTGCATGCTTGAAAGACCTGTCAAGGCTAGACATTTCCATATAAGTTTTATATTAACCTCTCACATATTTTTACAGAGATTCAATGAAGGTAAGCAAAATATAATGAAGGGAAAAACGAGACAAAAGAAAAATAAAAAGAGTAATTTGTAGGGCCAAAATTTTTTGAGGTACTTTGGTTGAGAACTCCTAACTGACCTGAAAGCTTGGATGAGTAGACTAGAAGCATCTGACATTCAGAGCTAAAATCTCTCAATTCAATCCGATAACCTGTTAGCTCGACAAACGACCAAAGCCAACCAAAACCCTCCTATGATGGGGGTAGCTCAACACCTTCACCTAGATGTACTCGAGCCCTCAACACTACCATCTAAGTGCCAGGTCGTTATGGAACGTCTTGTTACACCATATTAGCAAGTTGTTGTAGTATGATCCTAACTATAAATCAACCTAAAATCCTCCTTGAAAAGGTAGAATCCTTCGAGCATGAAGCATCCATAATATAGATATTACTAAGCTCTTTATTTTCTTTATCTCCTCCTTCCCATCAAAAAATCTTCTTTGACTTAAGCATCAGAGGGTCCTGATCGAAACCAATCCAACGAGCTCTAATTGATTTTGTTTGTCGTCTAACAAAACTGTGGAAGCAACCTAGGTCATCAATTCGGGATCGATAACAACCTAGCCCATGAAGAATTTATTCTGGCCGGGGTGTAATGCAACGTGTCAGTTTGTGTTTCATGCATGATCTATATGATCAGGGAAGGTATCTTGATTGGGGTCATGATCTCATGATCGATTTCCTATGTATTGCTAAACTGTAGTGGATTCCAATGGATAAAACCATGCGGCTTAAGCAAATACTAGGAGTGATCTGATCTGTAGGAAGAGCACTATACCAGCTATACGTGCACTATATACTTGGTGGTATACTTGAGCAACAACTGATATTCCATGGATGACAATTCTTAGTTTTAAATGTCTAAAAAAATGATTGCAAAGCCATGTCTCTTCGATGGAAGATGAACGGGTGGGTGAGCTTGTCCTCAAATTGTAGAAATATTGTGTTACAATCGGATTGGAGAAGAGCACTGCAATCAAACAGAGAGTTTCTTTTCTCGTTCTTATCATGAAAATATAAGAATCCTATTCAACTCTCTGTGTGGTTGCAAAGTAGGTTGGTAAGGATGGAGGAAATAGGTTAACTTTTTTCTTAGCCCATTTTGTTCAGATATAAATTATATGTTAGTTACGGGGGAAAAAGAAATTCACATTTCAATACACCCACTAAAAAGACTACTTTTCTTGTCTTTGATGGGTAGGAGTAAAATAAATGAAATAAAAAAAAATTTATTATCTTCTATTCCATTTTTTCCATGATTAACTGTACACTTGGAAGTAGGATAAGCTATTTGGGAAGAAATTATTGCATGGACCAAGTCCAAGTAGACCGGGGCAAAGCCCGGAGCATATGCATGAAAGATAACGTGCAATCAGGATTTGGTGAATAAAAAGGGTATCGTGGAGTGTTATCCACCATGGGGTTTGGCATGGTCTATCGGATCTCATCCAAGTCATAATTAGACCTATATATTTGGAGGAGATAATTGGTTATGGATTAGATTTTGGAAAGTCCACCACGTGGCTTTCCATTATTTGATTGTATTAAAATTATTGTCAATCCAAATTTCAATACAATTTACTAGTAAAAAATCATGTTTGCAACGTACTCGCTGTAGTGAACGTGCTCATTACAGCGAAACCCATTAGTTATCAGCCCTCATAGATCTTGTCGAAAACTGAAGAAGAGAAAAAAAACCGGATAGGGATAACAGGTACTAGAATTGAGTGGGATAAGCATGCATAATATAAATCTTGCATTTAGTTTCTAAAAAAAATATAAATTTTGTTGTTAAAATAGTTATTTGTTCCCTATTTAATCATTACTTTATCAAAGTTACAATTACATGCGCATCGATTTTTTTTGGCTAAAATTTGTTTACCTTGATTTTTTAGGAATTTTTTTAGTGAAAGGATTTTGGATATTTTTACTGATCAAGAACAAAAAATGATTATAGAATAGTTCCAGGGACTGGGCTTTTTTTTTTTTTTTTTTTTTTTACTGAACTGCTGGGGACCGGTATTCCAGGCCTCCAACATTGCGTGTTTGACTTTTTATACCGAGGATAAGGTGGTATAACCCCTGTTATCCGACCTCTTTATGCACTTGCCGAACGCAGGCCCAAATCTAGCAGTCTATCATTTTTGCTCGCACATCCAGGTAAGGCGATGTGCCAACGTCACAACATGGAACTCCTCAGTTCACAACTTGATGCAGGCATGGACTTTTTTATAGAAAATATAAGAAAAAGAGAGACAATCATCTCTCTTACGAAGAATAAAAGCATGTAGATAACAGATTTTTTTAAGGAAAAAAAAAAATTAAAAATACAGAACCAAACCTATGATTAAAAATAAAAAAAGATAACAAAAGAAAAAAAAAAAAAAAGAATTCTAGAACTAAATTAGACACGGATAAGATTAATATAGAGATCGGAGAAATGGGGTCATAAGCTGAAGAATAAATTAAGGAAGACAATGTGATCCGGTTAGAAGAAACAACGCCTCATTTAGTGTTAGAACCCCAAATTAAATACGGCGAGAACTTCAAATGCATGCAGAGATCGAGTTCCATAATTAATGTGATATAGTTATGACAACCCGTCAGCGTTAGATACCTTTCCAAATTCCAAACCGAGGCGGTCCAACCTGTAGATGGACAGATACCGAGATATGGAGCGGATCTGTACGTGATTCCCAGAGAAAATCATGAGGAAAACGAGTAGTCACAAGTATACGTGGAGCGAAGGGTTGGCGTCCCTTCGTTGCCCAAATAGAAAGAAAGAAAGAAAGAAAGAAAATGTAATTGGCACGTGCGGTACACGTGAGAGCAGATTTGGATACCTGCGATCCAATTTCGTTGCATCTTACAATTTACGTAATTGGGAAGGTACATTTATCTATTTTTCCTCTACCTGAGACTCGAGAGTCCTTTGGGTGTGGCTCTTGGGTGATTAGCTCCCAACTTCAAGATCTAGATCGAGTCCATTATATGTGTGGATTTAAGTCTTTTAGACATTTGAGCTTGTGGATTGGACTTTCTAGGAAACTCCTGTTATTTTGAAACGCACGGAGGATTGCTTGATTTTGAGTTCAAATTCCGAATGTCTCGACTAAATTTTTTTTTTTATATTTAAAATTACATAATTTTCAAATATTATATATTTTGAAATACATGAACCCTTCCTTCTCCTGCGACTTTTTCCATTTGATTTCTTTTATGTGGCTCGCTGCGCGTGTGCCCGTGGGAACGCTCGGTTCCAATCCTAGAACTGTCTGGGTTTTTGCACGTTTGGGTTGTTGTGTACATTGTAGTACAAGTGTGAGTACATATAACTAGCCCATTTATTTATTGATTTTAATTTACTCTACTCTCCCACCATTACTTCAAAGACCAGAAATCTTTAACTTTCTTCCGCTTCTTTGATAAAGCGGAGATTTTTTGGTAAATTTAGTACTTCTTCTCCATATAGAGGTGATGATTTTTTGTTTTAGGAACGGGGGCCGAGGTTATCATACTTCAGAGAACGAAAGCTCTGTTATAATTTCCTCCCGTGCTTCTCCATTTTATTCTTTAAAAAATTGGTCGATATAAAAGAAATTTTGCCAAAAAAAGTTTAGAATATTGAGACTTTTCATGGTGGTAGCCGTGATCCATAGTAAAGTTTGTCATTAGTGAATTTATTCCTCATAAGATTTTTGTGGGATGCGCTTAAGCATCCATGAATCGCTACTTAGAACCTTTGATTAAATATTTTCTAATGAAATTTAACTGCATTGTTATTTTGAAGAGGCTTTCAACACCTGCAGTAGAACGCGCATGGTCAGAGTACATGTGAAAGTCAATGTTCAACAAGTAATGTTCGACAAAAACTCGGTAAATAGTTGCAACTCTTCGGTGCAAGTGGTAAATCCATTTTTGTTGAGGCTATAGGAACCTCCCCGATAGAATTGCCATCGAGTAAAATTTTGGAATTAGAAGAATGTTACTATATGCCTAAGATCATCAGAAATATTATTTCTATACCTATGTTACTGAAGCACGATTTTGAAATAAATTTATGGGCAATGGTTGCTTCATATTTCTTTCTAATGAGTTCTATGGCAATGAATATATAGTTAATGGTCTTCTAATCCTAACACTCGATGAAAATGTCTTTCATAGAAAGAGAGAATATATAAATATCATATTTTTCTGGCATTGTTGCCTACCCTTATAGTTTTGAATCATATGGGACTTGTAAATCTTATCTCATGAAAAGAATGACCAAGACTCCATTCACTAGACATGGAGAAAGGGTAGGTAAGTTGTTAGCCCTAACACATTTAGATGTATATAGGTCAATGGCAACTCAAGCTAGAGAAGGATACTCCTACTTTATCACATTATGAATAATCTATCAAGGTTTGTATATATGTTCTTGATGAAATATAAATTTGAGCATCAGAGTATGGTCAAGAAATAAACTAGAAAATGTATCAAGGTTCTTCGATCTGATCAAGGAAGAAAATACTTGTTTAATAAATTTCTTGGTCAACTCAAGTGTAAAGGTATTCTCTCTGAACAGAAGGCCCCTTATATATTATAGTTAAATGGTGTGGCAAAAAGGAGGAATTGCATTTTGATTGATATAGTGCAGTCCATGATATGCTCTACTGATTTTTTAATATCTTTCTAAGCATATGCACTAGAAATTGCCGCATACATTGTGAACAAGTGCCTTCAAAGTCTATTACCGGCACTCTATATGAGATATGGAAAGGAAGGAAGCCTAATTTTAAGCATCTTAAGATTTGAAGATGTTTTGCTTATGTAAGAAATATTTTCGAATATAAGCTAGGTGCTAGATTAAACAAATGTAGATTTGTAGGGTATTCTAAAGAAGCTAATGGATACTATTTCTACTATCCTACTGAATAAAAAGTATTTATGAGTAGGTATGCTATTTTCTTGAAAAAAGGAATTCATTTAAGAAGGTAGTAGAAGGAATGTTGAACTCAGGAAAGTTTAAAACCTACAAATTATTTCAGAAATATCAATGGTTGGTTTATAAAGTAATCCTCGATCAGAAATGCCCAAGGATGAGGTACATCTACAAAACACACCTCCTTTTTAAAGGTTAAAGTATGATGGGTACCTCTAAGATATGGTTTTGTCATCGAAAATGGCAATGATATCAATACTATTGAAGATGATGATTCATTGACCTATTCCTTGTCATAGGAGCATTGAGTTAGGGATCAATATTTCAGATAGACTGGCACCTCTTAAGTATGCTCGATCTGGCAGATCTTACAAGCCACTTGTGTGGGACACTAATACAAGGATGTCGATGCTCATTAGAGAATGAGTTTATTGCATTGATCCATTGAAAAAGAATATCATATGGAGCCTTTTTTATATATCAAAAAATGGTTCTCTAAGTAAGAGTTGTGTAAGTGATCCTTAGACTCGAGATCATCATGGAACCTTGTATACAAGAATTCATGTTTTAGTTCATACTCATTCATAATAACAGAGTCATGTACAAGATATTCTAGATATGGTGAAATATATATGGACGTTATGAGTAGATCAATAAGGAATCGATTACTCCTAGTATGAGAAGATGTCATCTTATATATTATCATCTCTAGATGACTTTGGGAGTCTCTGGCCAGAGAGTACTAAAATTAGAAAGGATTTTTAAAATTTCATCATTGAGCTATCATTGATTGATGGATATCGAAAGGAATACGTGATTGAGTTTGACATGATTCCATATATACATATTTGGGATGCAGGATGATCAAGGGATTAAATTGTATTATAACTTGCCACTGAAGGATATATTTTATATTTTTACTAAATTTCATATCTTTCAAGTAGGCATAATATGTTGCTAGACATCAATATTGTCTTATAGGTTTTCATGAATTAAAGTGTTTAATTCATAAGTCAATTAGAAAGAGTTCTAATTTGATAGCTCAAGTTGGCATAGTTTGGACCATAATCAATTAGAATGGATCTAATTGATTTAGGTCAGTATGCATCCAAACCTATTACTGGCTAGATATAGAGCCCAATGGATAATATATATATAAGAGAATTGACAAAGGACCTATTTGATATGGTTAATTGGACTTTTGAATCTAATCGAGTTACCGATAAGCATGTTAGCATATGAAAAATCCTAGCTCCTTGAATCGGATTTGATTTTCATTCGAATCTTGCTATTTGATCTAATCAAATTGAGCCTAAACTTAATTTGGATATGGACCAGGGTGTGGGAGCCACTAGATGGTGCCATATAGTCTCCTAGGGCACCATTTGCTAGAGTCCAACTTGTTTGGAATTGTAGACATCTAAAAGAAAGGAGACGTACATGACTTGCACTTTTGGCATGCAGAAGGACTAAGAGTCCTTCTACAATGGGTTTCAGACCCATGTGATATCTTAATCAGCATGCAATTTAAAGATGGATGTTGCTTTCATATGAGGCATGGGGATGCTTCCTTTTATTGGCATGCATAGGCATAATCTGAAGATCACGCGAAGGGGCACCAAGACTCCTGCTTTAAGCAGAAGGAGGTATCACCTTTTAGGTCCATTGCCTAATTTAAGTCAAAATTAAATACCCTTTTTAATGTAGCATAATAGGAAGGGTTCTAATTTAGATTGGACACTTCATGATGCCCTTTCAATGGATGCACTAATGGGGGAGAACCAGAATACCATATCATCTGCTGAAGAGTCCTTATCACTGAAGGACTCTTATATCTGATATGCCTTCTCATATGAGGCATGACAAATAGGTATGTCCCTTGATTTAGTGCCTTTTCAGGCTTTATAAAAGGGATGGTAGATAGGGTTCGGTGTAGAGTTTTTCTTTCAGGACAAAATGCTATCCAATTCTATCTTATTAGCCTAGGATTTTAGGATAAAGCCTTGTCATTTTAAGACAAGGCTATGCCTATTAAATCAAGGCTAAAGGAAGTCTTAAAGAAGGAATTTAAGAAGCCTAAAGAGGTTCTAAAGAGTTCAAAATAGGTGCTGGTAGATGGATTGATCAGTTAGAGGCATAGGACTTGCTAGTGCAAGGCAAAGCAAGGGTATTGCTATGTAATTTGATTTTTAAAAGAACATTATACAACTCCTTCATCCAAAGTTTTTTAGTTCAGTCCAATCTCATCTTCAAGCCCTAAAGAAGAGTGTGATTTGTCCCCATGGCTTCTCTATTATCTTGCAAGTAACCATTTAGGTAAGTCGATGAGTGATACTATGCTTACTACACATTCTTTGAACCAAGCATTATCTAACAGCTAGCTATTGTCAATGATGATAATTTGAGAAAGTTTGAGCCAACAAATTATGGCTTCCTAGATGAAGTCATGGAATTTGTCTTTTGTTATTTGAGCCAAGGATTTATACTTGATCCATTTCATGAAGTTGTTGATGGCAACAAGCAGAAACTTTCATTATCCAAGTTTAAGGAATGGATCAAGAATGTCCATAACTCATTGTATAAAGAGTCATAGGACACTGATCGGTGTGAGCGGTGCTACTAGACAATGTTGGTATTAGCATACCCTTAGCACTGATCACATTTTTGATAAATTTAGCTGCGTCTTGCTGCAAGATCGGCCAATAATATTCTTATCAAAGCAATTGGTATGCCAATGACCTACCCCTGGATGATTGCCACAAATGCGTTCATGTACTTTCTAAGTGTGTGGTTCTTCTCGGTTGGCCACAAGCATCTGAGAGATAAGGAGAACAATCTTTTGCACAACTTTTCATCATAAAGAATATAATGAGGAGCCTAGAGAATCAATCTCCAAGATTTACTTCAATCATCAAGGAGCTTTTCACTTCGGAGATATTCAATGAGCTGATCTATCTAGCTTGGTTCGTGATCTGCTTGCATTATTAGTACTAGTATGTTGATGCTTGGCTTCTCTAGCACCTCAAAGTATGAAGTTTTCTTGAGGTTAGTGTACTCTGAAGTGGTATTGATAATAGATCAACCCTTTCATTCTCTAATCTAGGGATTTGCTAAACATTGAAGTTTGTGAAAGCCGAAGCGAAATTCTTTATATTTTTTTGATTTTTTATCATATTGGGCTTTTGTGCTTCGTATTCTCCTCAGACATGTCTAATAATAAGATGATAGTTACTATAGACTTTTAGTTGCTTCACTTTGAGCTCACTATAGAATCTTAGTTGCTTCACTTTGAGTTCTTTTATAATTCTAAAGCTGGTTATGAAGGCTTTATACTCAACTTTATTATTCAAGGTCTATAACTTAAACCATAGAGTGGAATCTACATCCATACCTTATGAGCTAGTTAGAACTAGCTCTACACCACATCTAACGAGTTGGAGGATCCATCAGCATGTAGAATTCAAAATTCTTTAGATGTCTCCTCCTTTTACTTAATTTTAGAGAATTTTTTTTCGAGAATGATGCACTCCATGATGAAATCATTGAGCACTTGCACTTTGGTTGTAAACTAAAATTAATAGCTCAAGTCAAATTTCTCAAGCTTTAATGCCTACTTCACTGGCTGACATGAAGTGTTGGCCTTTGGAGAATTTACTTTATTGGTTGGTCCATCAGCATGATGATTGAATGGGCTAGTTTCCTTATCAAGGTCATGAAATCATACACTATTTTCTTCAACTTTATGTACCTTATCTTTTCATCACAAAGGATCTTGTTAATGTAGTAGATCAGCTTTTACAACTTTCCTTCTTCTTGGGCTAGGTGACACCTTCAGGTATAAGTAGAGCATTGTACCCAATTAAGGCTTTCTGAAGAGTGGTGGTGAACCTAGGTGCTTGCTTCTTTAGTTTGTCAAAGTTAACTTGGCACTCCTTAGTCCATTGAATATCCTTCCTCCATTTTAATGTTTTGAAGAAAGGGATACACCTTCTCACCAACCTTGACATGAACTTGCTGAGGGTAGCATTTTGTCTAGTTAGTCATGCACCTCTTTTATTATCCTTAGCGGTGATATCTCATAAGCAATGTAGATTTTCTTCGGGTTTGCTTTAATCCCATGTTGCGATAACATGAAATCAAAGAATGTTTTCAAAGAGACTTAAAAGTACACTTACTTGGGTTGAGCTTTATTCAGTATTTTCTAAGTATTATAAAAGCTTCTTCGAAGTTGGTGATATGGTGCTCAATTTCTCCCTTTTCACTAGCATGCCATCCATGTACACCTTTATGTTCCTCCCAAATTGTCTTTTGAAAGTTTTGTTGACAATTCTCTAATAAGTTACTCCAATATTTTTTAAGTCAAAGGGCATAGCCCCGTAATAAAAAATGCCCTTGTTAGTTGTAAATATGGATAGAAATTTTAGTATCAAGTCCCTGACCTAACTTGAATCGGATGGATTTTATCCAACCTAATTAAAACCTAGGATAGATATGAGTTTTAGAAAAATAATGAAACAAGTTTGGATTGGGTATGGATAATGGTATGCCTATCTCGATCTTGAGCTTATATAACCTTAATCTAAATCTTCTTTTTAAAATTATAATTATTTTATAATGTTTATATGATGAGTTCCTTACATGACCCTACTATACTTGATTTGATCCCTCTTATCCACCTAACCTGAGCTGAACCTCACCTTAACTTGAGCTGACCGGAGGTAGGTATAGGATAGATATGGGTATGTGATTTTTAATTGTAGGGTGGGTAGGGATATTGGCTGACCCGATTTGTTGCAATCCATAGTAGTAAAGTTTATTTTTTTTTCATCCTCAAGCATATTTGGTTGTAGCCAAAGGAGGCAACAATGAAAGTCAAAGTTATTATCTCAAGGTAGTGTTAATGAGTTGATCAATTCATGATAGTGAAAATCTATCTTTCTAACATATTTTGTTGAGGGTTAGTGTAATCGATATAGACATGTTACTTTTAGTTAGCTTTCTTTACAAGTACTACGTTAGCCAGTCAATCTGGATAGTTTACTTCTTAGACAAAGCTAGTTTCTATAATTTTATCCACCTTGTCGTCGATGATATTTTTTCTTTCTAAGGTGAAACTCCTCTTCTTTTGCCTCACCAATCAAATCTCTAGGTCTACATTGACCCAGTACATAATTGTCTCAAAGCTTATCCCCAACATGTGAGATGTTGACCAATTAAAGGCATTTGCATTAACTTAGAGGAATCTTGAGCTAATCTCGAGTCACCTCATCCAATTATGAGCCATTTTGAATGGTCGATGTCACCTTTGCTAAGTGGGACAAAACAAGCTTGTTGATTAGTTCTCCTAACTATTTTTTTAGCTCATCTCAAGTATCTAATCCTTCAGTGAGAAGCATCTTTATAGATTTTTTTTCTCTGAGGGTTGCCATGCAATACTACCAAGCTAAGGCTTGATCACCTTGGACTCTTCCGACTTCATTTATAGTCAAGAATGTTGGGATAAATATGGTGCTCCTAAATCTTGAAAGGCCAGGAGAGGAGTCATGGCAACAATTCCAAGAGTCTAGGATTGGCTTGGATCCTAGGACTAGGATTGGTTTGGATCTTGAAAGGGCTAATTCAATGTTGGATCAGATTTGGATCTAAGTGGGTGTGAGAGTGGATCAACTCATAAGTATACATGGCTTGGATGAGTGCTCTCCTGATTAAATTATCCTAGGAAGATTCAAGTTAGGTTAGGTTTATGCATTCTATTCCTAATTGGATTAAGAAGGCCTTTTGCTATAAAGGAGCATACCATGTAATCTAATATTTTGAAATGGATTCAATATAAACTCTATATTCTTCCTATGTCTCTCATTCTCTCCCCTCTCCCTCCCTCTCTCCTCATGCCATAAAGAAGGATTCATGCCAAGAGAAAGCAAGTCATTCAATATAAATTTCAATATCTTATTTTCAGTGCTGACAAGTCCCTATTCTTAGGATAGTTTCTCTCTCCATTGAACTTTACTTTAAGTGAAATTAAAATATCAAGGAGAACACATCCTGATGATATTACAATTTTTATTTTATGCTCAAAGGACCTTCAAAAAAGTGCCAGCATTGTCAGCAAGTTACTAATCATAGAATTGAGTTCTGCAGAATTCTGTACAGCAAGTTCAACTTTTTGGTTGTCCACCTAATCCTTTTCCACACTGTATTTCTAGTAGATATTCATAACATCCAAGGGTCCTTTTGGAGGAGGATCCTACATCTAAATAGAATTTGGATTGGTAGAATATTTAGAGCACAAGTAGGAGTTGTGCAGGAGGAAGGATTTAACCAAAGGAGTCCTAGTCCAACTAGGATTCTTCCTTGATAATATCCTAACCTAATTTGGGCTACCTCCGGGACATGAAAAGAAAAGTTTCATGTTTAAAATTCATGGAGACTCATCCTATGAGGTTTGAGGATCAAATGGAGTGTGATTTAGAGGCCGTTGCATGAAGAACTAGGGTATAAAAAAATTCTAGATATAGGGAGAATGTGAAAGGCTGCTAGGACTTAGTGTTTGGCTATCCAAATGAGCTTCGATCAATACAAAACTTGATGGAGGTATCCATTGTTGAGTTTCGAATATTCATGCAAAGGTTGATGATGCGGCAAGCATATGATTAATGTTTTGAATATGGTTTGTAGAGCAATGAAACCTAATTACACTAGCATTGTGCTCATCATAATAAGACTTAAGGATTATAAGAAATGGGACTTTTACTTGATTAGATACAATCCTAAACTGAGAAGGAAGAAGATCTAGACAATAGGGGCTAATGATTGTGGACTTACCTTGATGAGCTTTCCAACCTTCTTTTGATTCATACCTTGAAACTACCAACGCTCAGAACTGAAGAACCTGGATAACAGAGATCAGAACCCTGGACTTGGGGCTTCAGCTTGTTGGTTCTTTGTCAAGGTGAACCCGGCCCACAACTCAAAGTCTTCGAAGGACCCTGCAATGAAGATCAAAGTTAAGGAAGAAGGATAAGAACATATAGAAGGGATGGGAGAATTTATGAACTAAGAGCAGAAATTTGAGTAGATCTGGCCGACTCCAATGCCTTCACTTGAGCTTGGAAGATGCTTTGCTAGGGGAAAAGAATGGCTTTGGCATGGAGGAAAAAAGATGGGAAACTTTCACATAGAAAAAAAAAAAAAAAAAAAAAAAAAAACACAAGACAACTTCTACTTCCAAAATTCAACTTTATTTTTCATTCATTCCCCCAAAATCAATCCCCTTTACAATGGGCATCCAAGGCCTTTAATAGCCTCACAAAGCTAGCTTTTGAAATTTAAAAACTCCCCAAATCGAGGAGGATTACAAGGGGGGTTGGAGGATTTGGTGGAGAGTTTGGAGGGATGGGGGGGGGGGGGTTGGAGGATTTGGTGGAGGACTTGGAGGGGTGTGGCCAACCTCCTTGAATTTGAATCTTCCTTGTTGGCACCAAAGAGTGATGAGGTGACTAGTGAGGTGGCGCCGATGACGTGGCATGATGAGATGGTCTTCTACTTGGATAAGGAATGACATGTGGCGCCAAGTGGTCCAAGTTGATGGTCCTTTTCTCTTGCTTGGTTGATGTGTCTTCTCTTCTTCATGTGGTCAAATTATGGGTCCAGAATTTGAGTCTTGTTGCTGGCTTTCATTGCTTTAAGACTTGATTAACTGAAATAGACTTAACTCAACTGAACTGACTTGACTGACCTAAACTTGAAACGGACTTACAGGAAATGAAATTTTTTTTTAAAAAGTAATTACAGGACTCAATAAACACTCTTGATTAATTACAGGACTCTTGAAAAGGAAATGGCTCTTGAAAATAAAACATTTATATGACTCTTGAAAAGTGTTGCCCAGAAATGCAGCCCAAGAGGGGGGGTGAATTGGGTCTTTTAAAAAATTTAACACAATAAAACAAAAGGTCTAGTGGTGCTTGTGAGTAACAATTAATTAGATGCAAGATAATAGCACTTAATTAAAGAATGCAAAAAGAAAAGAGCAATCACACACAAACACAAGATATATAGTGGTTCGGTGCAAACCTAGCACCTACATCCACTCCCCAAGCCACCCTTGGGAATTTCACTATAATCCACACCAGATTACAGTTGACTTGTTTTTACAAGGCTCACAAGTCAAAAACCTAAGTTGGTTTTATCACTTAGGCTCACCAACAAACCTAACTACTTGTTTTGTCTTCGGGCTCACAAGTTAATCCTAGTTGATTTTAACACTTTGGCTCACCAACAAACCACAATAACCTTCTTTCAAGACACCCTTGAAAGCAAGGTTAAGGCACAACAAATCAGATATAAAATTTAAATGCTACAACAAACTCTCTTCAAGAGTGGATTGGAATCTTTGAAGCCCAAGGAATGCTTTGACTTCACTCTTCTTCAAGTTGCCTCCTTTTGGAATGTAGTAGAGTTGAGCAAGTAGGCTTTTTCAGTAGAATCAAGCTAGAAGAGGCTTTTGATTTGAAGTTTGGAGAGAATATTGGCTTTTTGGCTTTTGAGTGGACTTGAATGCTCTTGAATAGACTTCTCTCTTCTTTTTCTTGACTTCTTCTCACTTCTCTTTCTTTAAAATGAGGTTGGTGGAGATTAAATACACCAAAAATCTTCTAAAAATGGTTTGTGATCGTTGGAGCATTGGAAATAGCCGTTTGGAGCTTGAAAACCCATTTCTGCAAGCCAGAAAAATAGATCCGTTAGAGCTGTCAGGCTGCAAGTGTCGACACTTGGCTGTCAGGTGTCGACACTTGGCTGTCAGGTGTCGACACTTGAATTCTGGGAGTCGACACTTGATCATTCAAGTGTCGACACTTGATGCACAGGTGTCGACACTTGACACAAAAATTCTCGAACCAACAAGTTCTGTATTTTCAAAATTCTCAGGCCTTGAGTCGACACTTGAAACCTAAGTGTCGACACTTGCTGTCGACACTTGAATTCTAGGTGTCGACACTTGGCGTGCCAAGGATTTTTGTCCGTGCCAAATGCTGAAGTGTCGATACTTGACTGTCCAGGTGTCGACACTTGAGACTGAAAACATCCAGAATCAAGAGTAAAAGCCTTGAAATCAAAAATGATGTTCATGAAAGCATAAACACATAATAATTAAGTAATTGTAAGCCCTTTTTTAATGAAGAGGCTGCCCGGATGTGTGAGATTTGCTCCGTGCCATTGCGTGCCATACACCATAAATATTTGGAATTTTGAGATGCTTTCTGCCTGAAAATTCACAACTTGAAATTCACATTAGAATACAATATGTACTCAATGTTTTGTTATTCATCAAAATCACTGGGTGAAGCCAACAATCTCCCCCTTTTTGATGATGACAAAACCTTGAGAAAAAGAGACAACATAGTTCAAACCATGAGTTTTCTAATTAATAGGAAACAATCTCCCCCTTAATTAGATACTTCTTATTAAGGTAAACTTCAAATCAATATAATGCATCTTTTTCTTTTAAACAAGATACATGTTCTCAAATTCTCAAAAACAATTAAACATCCATTATCACTCTTTTTCTTCATAACAATTAACATTACTTTTTAACATTGCTTTTTTCTCTCCCCCTTTTTGTCAATCATAAAAAATAACCTCCCCCTTTCAATTAGCATGTATACAAAAAGAGAGTATAGAAAATATCATAGCTGAAATTGTGCTTGTATCAGAGTTAAAATATCCCATTATATCAGAGCTAAAATATGACAAACTGAAGTACAAAAGGTTTAAGATAACAAACATATATATATAAGATAAGTTTTCAGTACAAACAAAACTGAAACATACATATATCAAACATAAAAAGAGATCTGAAACAGTCATCTGTGAGGCTAGTCCTCATCAGATGGAACATCAAGACTAAAAGGAGCACTAATCCTAGATCTGGTGGCTAATGCCCTAGGAGGTGCTAAAGCTCTAAGACTCCTGGTACGGCCGGCAGGACCAAAAGCGGGTACAACCCTAGAAGATCTGGTAGAAGGAGGCGAAAGACGATCAGCTGGCTCAATAGGATTCGGAACAAAGTCAACTAGAGCAGTAGAAGGAGCAGGTGTAGTAGGAGGATCTCGACTGACCACCTCATAAGTATCAGCTCCGCCTACACTGTCGCTGTCAGTGCCTACCACCTCAGTGGCTCGGTCAACATCCTGATCACCTCCATCAGCAATATCAGCATGGTCGCTCTGGTGATCGCCGCCGTCATCATCATCATCATCATCATCATCAGATCGAGCAGGAGCAGGTGCAGCAGGAGGTATAAGTGATCTCAGAAGACCCTCAAGACGTGTAAAACCCTCCTCCATAGATCTGCGGATCTCAGCATGCTCTGAGGTAGTCTGTGCTCATAGAAGCTCGACCTCGCTATGCAGCTGAGTCACCTCTCCTCTGATCTGTGTGAACTGTGCTCTGGCATGCTCCTCAAAGGATAATCCGGTAGATGGTGGTGGAGGAACTGAAGCATCAGGTGACAGGTGCTCTGCCTGTGTCGATGGTACATCCACTGGAGGAAGGACTGCTGGCTCAGATGGTCCAGTCTCAGCCTCTCGAATCTCATCCTCCTCATCTGGCTCCTGGCCAGACTCTCTCCGAACCCATCGACCTCCAACCATCCTGAAACCCATGCGGTGCAATGACCTCTCATCATATACATCTGTGTGCAGTATCTCCTTGGGGATCTCCCCCTCCAATGATACTCCACAAGCTCTGAAAAGATGGGTCAATGCCATCCCGTATGGCAAACAGTGTCGGCGCTGAGTGGCAGCATCATGCATCTGTGACAGCATCAAGGCCGGTATATCAACTGGTCTCCTCTCGATCAGACTGGTCATCAACATCAGCTCTCTCTCTGTAATGAAATCAAATCTGCCAATCTTCGGTAGAAGGATCCGTGCGGTAATGTGGTGCAGCAGTCGCATCTCTAAAGATAACTGGTTCGCGATAACTACTGAGATACCGCGAACATCCTCTCGCTCAAGGATGCATCTGAAAGCTACCTCTCTATCATCAACTAAGAACGCACTGACTCCTCTCCGGGGTATCTTCCATACTCGGCTCAGCAACTCTTCAGTCAATGAAATCTGTATACCTCTGACGGATGTCGTCCATAAGAGTCATCGATAGTCCAGAGCACCGTAAAACTCCCTCACCAGGTGAGGATAGTATCTCTCCTGCATGGTGCAGAAGGGTACTAATCCTGCATCTGAGAGTATCTCTCTAATGCCAAAATGGTGCCTGTCGAAATAGTGTAGATCTACTCTCCTCCCTGAAGCTACTGACTTCCCTGCCATCCTCTCTGCATGGGGGGAGCTCAGAGTGGCTGAACTGCTCTGCGGAGCGGGATCGAATCTGGCCTTCGACCTCCTCTCACTACGCTGACTAGGCCTTGCTCTAGCTGCAAGTCTCTTCCTAGGACCCATATCAGCCAACTGACCAGGAAGAATGAAAAATGTTCAGAACAAAGGATTGGCCATAGGTTGAGATTAGAGTTCAAATTGGTCTCGAAAACCAGAATCAATAAGTTTTGATCAAGATGAGAAATTTTGAGTAAAATTTGTAGGTAAAATTTGTGTTGGGTGGAGCACATTTGAATCCCAAAAATTATTTTTATAAAGTCCAAAAAATCAAAAACCATGGGATTTAGGTTTTAAGCATTTAGGGTTTTTGCAAATAGGCGAAAATATTCAAAATGCAATACTAGAAATCCTTCCTAATCATCAATAAAAGGATTTATTACACTTAAATTAGATGAAAACCCATTTTATTTTGCCCAAAATTGATGAAATAGTGATTTTTGTGAAAAAGGGTTGAAAAACACCCAAAAGATGAGGGAAATTCGAGAAAAACAAATCTAAAACAAGATTCCCTCAAATGGAGTTTTAGAAATTTACTAAAACACACAAAAATCCAGTTAGATTGAAGAAAAAAGTTCGGAAAACCTAAAACACGATTGTTTGGTTTAAAAATAATAAAGTTAAAAACATAGAGAAATAAAAACTAAATTAGAGAGGGAAAATACCTGATTTGAGATGGATTGAAGGGTGAAAAGACGGGTTTGGACAGGGGGGACCACTGTTCCAAGAAATTTGAGGAAGGAAAATTTTCAAAAAACCCTTCGTTCGGCCCATTTTAAAACAGTTCAGATTCGCAAGTGTCGACACTTCGGATTTGTCAAATGTCGACACTTGGTCAGGTGTCGACACTTGACACTTTCCAAGTGTCGACACTTGGCCAAGAAAATTCAAGAAAATCCGAAAAAAAAATTTAAAAAAATGACAAATTTCTTGGGGTTTAAAATAATAAGTTTTGAGCTTTTAGGACTAGGTAAAATGATACTTAGAGAGTCCTAGGAGAATGGATCAATTACACCTAACTCTCTTCTAATCAGACAGAACCTATCCTCACTCAAAGGCTTTGTAAACACATCAGCTAATTGATCATTGGTACAGACAAAATCAAGAATTACATTTGAGTTTTGTACATGATCTCTTATGAAATGATGTCTTATTTCAATGTGTTTACTTCTTGAATGTTGTACTGGATTTTTAGATAAGTTGATTGCACTAGTATTATCACATCTTATGGGTGTCTTAGTTAGGTTTATGCTAAAGTCTTCGAGTTGTTGTTTGATCCAGAGGATTTGAGCACAACAGCTCCCAGCTGCTATATATTTGGCTTCTGCCGTAGATAGAGCAACAGAGTTCTGTTTCTTGCTACTCCAGGAGATCAAATTTACTCCAAGAAACTGACAGGTTCCACTAGTACTTTTATGATCAAGTTTACATCCAGCAAAATCAACATCAGAATAAGCAATTAAATCACATGAAGAATCTCTAGAGTACCATAAACCAATTTTAATTGAGCCAGATAGATATCTAAATATGCGTTTAACAGCCAAAAGATGAGACTCTTTAAGATTGGACTGATATCTAGCACACATACAGACACTAAACATGATATCTGGCCTACTGGCAGTAAGATATAATAACGAACCAATCATGCCACGATATAATTTTTGATCAATTGATTTACCTGATTCATCCTTGTCAAGTCTACATGTAGAGCTCATAGGGGTACCTAATGGCTTAGTGTTCTCCATCCCAAACTTCTTGAGTATTTCTCTTGTGTATTTTGTTTGGTTGATGAAGATCCCCTCTTTGGTTTGCCTTATCTGGAGTCCGAGGAAGAAATTTAGTTCTCCCATCAAGCTCATCTCGAACTCACCCTGCATTAGAATTGCAAAATCTTGACAAAGAGATTCATTAGTAGCACCAAATATTATATCATCAACATAGATTTGTACTACTAAGAGATCATCATTCTTTTTCTTTAAAAATAATGTTTTATCTACATTTCCTCTAGCAAAATCATTTTTTAGTAGAAAAGAGCTTAAACGATCATACCAAGCTCTTGGAGCTTGTTTTAATCCATATAAAGCTTTATGAAGTTTATAAACATGATTTGGAAATTCAGAATTTTCAAAACCAGGGGGTTGTTCAACATAAACTTCTTCTTCAATTAATCCATTCAAGAAAGCACTTTTAACATCCATTTGATACAGTTTAAAGTTCATGAAACAGGAAAAAGCCAATAATAGCCTAATTGCCTCAAGTCTAGCCACAGGAGCAAAGGTTTCATCAAAATCTATCCCTTCCTCCTGATTGTATCCTTTGGCAACTAGTCTAGCTTTATTTCTAATTACTATTCCATTTTCATCAAGTTTGTTTCGAAAAACCCATTTTGTGCCAATAATTGATGTGTTTGAGGGCCTATCTACTAGTGTCCAAACATTGTTCCTTTTAAATTGATTAAGTTCATCTTGCATAGCATTTATCCAATTACTATCACATTCAGCTTCCTCAATAGTTTTAGGTTCAATTTGAGACACAAAAGCTAAGTAGTCACAAATATTTCTAAGTGATGATCGAGTACTTATACCTTTAGATGATCACCTATAATTAGTTCTTTTGGGTGTCCATGAGCATACCTCCATTCTTTTGGAAAAGGATCAACAGTTGAGGTATCTTCATCACCTTGTGCTTGATCTTTGTCGGTGTTCTGATCATCATTCTGTTCCTTGGTAAGTTCTTCATTGTTGTTTCTTTCTTCAGTCTTCTTGTTACCTGATTCATCAAAAAGTACATCTTCTTTTCTTGAAAATTTTTGGTTAGTTTCGTCAAATACTACATGAATGGATTCTTCAACAACAAGTGTCCTTCTGTTGAAGACCCTGTATGCCTTACTAGATGTGGAGTAGCCTAGAAAGACTCCCTCATCTGATTTGGCATCAAATTTACTTAGATTGTCTTTACCATTATTTAAGATGAAACAACGGCAACCAAAAACATGAAAATAACGGATTGAAGGTTTTCTACCCTTCCAAAGCTCATAAGGAGTTTTCTTTAAAATCGGTCGAATTAAAACACGATTTAAGATATAGCATGCAGTATTTATGGCTTCCGCCCAAAAGTATCTAGGTAAATCATTTTCACAAAGTATGGTGCGTGCCATTTCTTCAAGAGTTCTATTTTTTCTTTCTACTACCCCATTTTGTTGAGGTGTCCTAGGTGCAGAAAAATTATGATTAATTCCATTTTCAATACAGAATTTATTAAAATCGACATTTTCAAATTCAGTTCCATGATCACTTCTTAAGGAAATTACTGAAACACCTTTTTCATTTAAAACTCTTTTATGGAATCTTATGAATTCAAAAATGTTTCATCTTTGTGTGCTAAAAACATGACCCATGTAAAACGTGAGAAATCATCTACAATGACTAGACCAAACTTCTTACCTCCCAAACTAAATATTCTAGTAGGCCCAAAGAGGTCCATATAAAGCAATTCTAAAGGTCTAGATGTAGAGATTACTCCTTTAGGTTTGAAAGAAGATTTTGTTTGTTTTCCAAGTTGACATGCACTGCAAATCTTATCTTTTTCAAAATTCAGTTTAGGCAAATCTTTTACTAAATTCTTTTTGTTAAGTTTTGAAATTAAATGCATGCTATCATGTCTTAGTCTACGATGCCAAAGTCAACTAGCTTCATCGATCTTGGCTTCCATTGCCACTAGACATTGACCTTTCTGAATAGGGAGATCATCAAGATCAACCATATAAATATTGTCATGCCTATGACCGATGAATTTAATGCCATTGTCATCTAGACTAGAAACAATGCACAAAGAAGATTCAAAAATAACTTTAAATTTTTTGTCACAAAATTGACTAATACTAAGCAAGTTATGTTTTAAACCATCAACATATAAAACATTATCAATATAAGAGGTAGGGGTGATATGGATTTTACCAATACCGATGATTTTCCCTTTCCATTATCACCAAAAGTTACATTGCCACCATTTTGATATGTGAGTGATGAGAACTGCTCCACATCTCCTGTCATATGCCTTGAGCAATCGCTATCAAGATACCACATTCTCTTCTTGTTGGTTGCAAGGCATACCTGCAATAAAGATCAAGTGGAGACTTTAGGTACCCAAGCCATCTTGGGTCCTTTTTGGTTAGTGGCATTGGTTCCTTTTGGAACCCAAACTTTCTTAGTTTTTCTTAATTTTCTTTTGTTGCACATGTAGGATTTATGTCCTATAACACCACAAGTATAGCATGTAATTGAAGAAGATGCAGGTACAAAAAAATTTTTAAGGAGTTTCTATTTCTTATGAGTTCTGAATCCTAATCCAGCTTTGTCAAATACTGCTCTTTGGTTATTTAACAGTAAATTTAATTTTTCAGAACTGTAAGTAAATTTTTTGATAAAAGGCTTTAGTTTATCGATTTCCTCTTTATATTTTTTATTTTCCATTAAAATTTCCTCGTGTATTCTTGACAATTTTTCATTTGAAAGTAAGCTACTTTTCTTTTCAAGTACATTCTTTTCATTTTCAAGACCCATAATCTTATCATTTAGATTTTTATTTTGTATTGAAGATATTCATTCTCATTTGAAAGGTTGTTATTTATTTTAGTTAGTTCCAGATTTTGCTTCTTTAAGTCTTTATGTTTTGACTTTAATTTTTGAAATTCTATTACTAGTTCATCAAAAATTTCATGAAGCTCATCAAAAGATAATTCATTTTCGGTTTCAGAACATACCTCTTCTTGATCGGCCATTAGACAGAAATTTGCTACTTCCTGTTGTTCTTCCTCAGAGCTGGAGTCTTCACTTTCGCTCCAGGTTGCCATCATGGCCTTTTTCCTTAACTTTCTTCTGCTTTTCTTTAGTAAGGGGCAGTCTACCTTGAAATGCCCTGGCTTTTTGCACTCAAAGCATGTGGGCTGCTCCTCCTTCTTTTCCTTATCTTTTTCTTTACTAGGCTCACCCTTCAGAGGTTTCTTTTTGTAATTGAATTTCTTTTTCCTCATAAACCTTCTGAATTTCCTAGCTAACATAGCAGTTTCATCTTCTTCGTCATCCTCTTCAGAGTCTTCGCTTGAGTCTTCTCTGGTAGTAGATTTGAATGCTATTATCTTTTTCTTTTTGTCCACCTCTTCGTTCTTCTGTTTGAGCGATAGTTCATATGTCATTAAGGAGCCCAACAGTTGTTCCAGCGGGAGAGTGTTGACATCTTTTGCTTCTTCAATTGCAGTGACCTTTGCATCCCATGAAGCTGGTAGAGACCTGAGAAGTTTATTTACAAGTTCACCATTAGAAATTATTTTTCCTAAACTTCTCATGCCATTCACAATGTTTGTGAACCTAGTATACATTTCACTGATAGATTCAGTAGGTTCCATTTTAAACATTTCATAAGTGTGAATTAGCATGTTGACTTTGGTGATCTTTACTTGGTGTGTACCCTCATGGGTAACCTCAAGTGTATCCCAAATCTCCTTTGCGGAGAGACAGTTAGATATTCTGTTAAACTCACTAGGATCAAGAGAACAGAATAAAAGGTTCATTGCCTTTGCATTAAGCTCAATTTGCTTAATGTCACTCTCATCCCAATCATCTTCCATTTTAGGGATGAGAATGCCATTAATCATCATTGTAGGCTGATGAGGACCTTTTACTATTGTTCTCCACAAATTATAATCAAGAGCTTGTATAAATATGCGCATGCGTGTCTTCCAGTATGTGTAATTTGTACCATTAAATAGTGGGGGTCGGTTTGAAGCTTGACCTTCAACAATACCCATGCCTATTGGGGCTGCCATGATCTTTTACTCAAGATCCTTGGACCTACAAGAGAGTACCGGTGCTCTGATACCACTTGTTGCCCAGAAATGCAGCCCAAGAGGGGGGTGAATAATTAGATGCAAGGTCTTTTAAAAAATTTAACACAATAAAACAAAAGGTCTAGTGGTGCTTGTAAGTAACAATTAATTAGATGCAAGATAATAGCACTTAATTAAAGAATGCAAAAAGAAAAGAGCAATCACACACAAACACAAGATATATAGTGGTTCGGTGCAAACCTAGCACCTACATCCACTCCCCAAGCCACCCTTGGGAATTCCACTATAATCCACACCAGATTATAGTTGACTTGTTTTTACAAGGCTCACAAGTCAAAAACCTAAGTTGGTTTTATCACTTAGGCTCACCAACAAACCTAACTACTTGTTTTGTCTTCGGGCTCACAAGTTAACCCTAGTTGGTTTTAACACTTTAGCTCACCAACAAACCACAATAACCTTCTTTCAAGACACCCTTGAAAGCAAGGTTAAGGCACAACAAATCAGATATAAAATTTAAATGCTACAACAAACTCTCTTCAAGAGTGGATTGGAATCTTTGAAGCCCAAGGAATGCTTTGACTTCACTCTTCTTCAAGTTGCCTCCTTTTGGAATGTAGTAGAGTTGAGAAAGTAGGCTTTTTCAATGGAATCAAGCTAGAAGAGGCTTTTGATTTGAAGTTTGGAGAGAATATTGGCTTTTTGGCTTTTGAGTGGACTTGAATGCTCTTGAATAGACTTCTCTCTTCTTTTTCTTGACTTCTTCTCACTTCTCTTTCTTTAAAA
Organism: Areca catechu; assembly: GCA_021397845.1. Lineage (NCBI taxonomy): Eukaryota > Viridiplantae > Streptophyta > Magnoliopsida > Arecales > Arecaceae > Areca > Areca catechu. The sequence goes on from CM038049.1 coordinate 127,985,255, forward strand.
TGAGGTTGGTGGAGATTAAATACACCAAAAACCTTCTAAAAACGGTTTGTGACCGTTGGAGCATTGAAAATAGCAGTTTGGAGCTTGAAAACCCATTTCTGCAAGCCAGAAAAATAGATCCGTTAGAGCTGTCAGGCTGCAAGTGTCGACACTTGGCTATCAGGTGTCGACACTTGGCTGTCAGGTATCGACACTTGAATTCTGGGAGTCGACACTTGATCATTCAAGTGTCGACACTTGATGCACAGGTGTCGACACTTGACACAAAAATCCTTGAACCAACAAGTTCTATATTTTCAAAATTCTCAGGCCTTGAGTCGACACTTGAAACCTAAGTGTCGACACTTGGTGTCGACACTTGAAACCTAAGTGTCGACACTTGGTGTCGACACTTGAATTCTATGTGTCGACACTTGGCATGCCAAGGATTTTTGTCCGTGCCAAATGCTGAAGTGTCGACACTTGACTGTCCAGGTGTCGACACTTGAGACTGAAAACATCCAGAATCAAGAGTAAAAGCCTTGAAATCAAAAATGATGTTCATGAAAGCATAAACACATAATAATTAAGTAATTGTAAGTCCTTTTTTAATGAAGAGGCTGCCCGGATGTGTGAGATTTGCTCCGTGCCATTGCGTGCCATACACCATAAATATTTGAAATTTTGAGATGCTTTCTGCCTGAAAACTCACAACTTGAAATTCACATTAGAATACAATATGTACTCAATATTTTGTTATTCATCAAAATCACTGGGTGGAGCCAACAAAAAGGAAATGGCTCTTGAAAATAAAATATTTTTGAACTAAAGGATACAAGGTAACCTAATTATCTTCGATCCAAATTGGGATAAGGCTAACCTTGTTGGAGTGAAGTTTCTTTCGGTTTCTGGTATCCACACCAATTCTCCTGGGGTGGGCAGAACTCGACCCAGTCGAGTATGGTTCAGTTTTGCCCTGGTAATGCTATAACAAGTCTGGGTTAAGTCTTTGCAGGTCCTCTCGAGTAATCCAAGAGTTGTCGGACTCAGGTCGACCTTGCCATTGAACCAGGTATCACTGATAGTCCTTATTCCTGGTAGTAATGGTCTTGTCATCCAGGATTCTCTCAATCCTCTCTCTCCACTCAGGTAGGGTTGGTGGTGGACACTCGGAAATATGTTCACTCTCAATGAAAGTTTCTGGCCCAAAAGGCTCACTAGGTATTATTACTGGTTCTTTGTATTCTACTAGGTCTGAAATATTAAAGGTTGTACTGATACCCATATCAGGTGGAAGTTCCAAGACATATGCATTAGGCCCTATTTTCTTTAAGATCTTGAAAGGTCCTGCTCCGCGGGCATGCAGCTTCTTTATGGTTCCATAGGGGAACCGTTCAGGGTTGAGCCTAATCATCGCATAATCCCCTTCACAGAATTCTTTAGCCCTCTTATGTGAGTCAGCTAAGTGTTTGTAAGTTTCATTGCTCAGGTTGATCTTATTACTGATTTCTTTATGTAGATTTGTGACATGCTGTGCAAAAGACTCAGCAGACTCAGAGACTCGTGTGTGAATAGGTAGTGGGATTAGATCTAAAGGCTTCATAGGCTTGTAACCATGGACTATCTCAAAGGGACTTTTGCCCGTAGATCTATTGACCGAACTATTGTAAACGAACTCAGCACGTGATAATAACAAATCCCAGTTCCCTAGACTTTCTCCCACTAGGCATCTCAGTAAGTTTCTTAGACTTCTATTTACAACCTCAGTTTGTCCATCAGTCTGGGGATGGTAGGCTGTGGAGAATTTCAGTCTGGTTCCTAATAGGTGCCAAAGGATTTTCCAGAAGTAACTTGTGAAGGGGACATCCCTATTAGAAACTATGGTTTTTGAAAACCCATGGAGTCTGACTACTTGATCAAGAAAGAGTTTGGCTATCCTAGAGGCATCGAAAGTTTGGGAGCAAGGTATGAAATGGGCCATTTTTGAAAACCGGTCGACCACCACAAAGATTGAATCATGTTTTCGAATGGTCTTGGGTAATCCTAGAACAAAGTCCATGCTTAGATCCTGCCATGGACACTCAGGTACAGGTAATGGAGTGTATAGCCCGGTATTCTTCTTTTGCTGCTTTGCAACAGCACATATCCTACATCGGGCTACAAGGTTTGCTACTTGTTTCTTAAGGCCTGGCCAGTAAAATTGTTCCTCAACAACCAAGATAGTCTTGTTTTGTCCGAAGTGGCCAGCCAAACCTCCCGCATGTATCTCCCAAACTAAAAAATCTCTTAAGGAGGTTCTTGGGATGCAAAGCCTATTCTCTCTAAAAAGATAACCATTTAGAAGGGTATAGTCACTATGATCACTAGATGGTCCTTGACGCAAAACCTGATAAATTTTACCAAAATCTGGATAGGTTTCGTACTGCTCCTTAAGTCTTTCAAAACCTATGACTTCAGTATTGACTGGAGATAAAAGTAACGTTCTACGACTTAGAGCATCAGCTACCTTATTGTCAGTTCCCGATTGATGTTTTAGGACAAAAGTATAGGATTGGATGTATTCTACCCATTTGGCATGCCTAGGGTTTAGTTTCTTTTGGAAACTTAAAAAACTAAGGGCTTCATGGTCTGAAAATAAAACAAATTCTTGCGGTAGGAGATAATGCCTCCAATACCTTAATGCTTGCATTACCGCATAAAGCTTCCGATCATATGTGGAGTATTTCTTCCTGGCTTCATTCAATTTCTCACTAAAGAATGCTACGGGATGGTTTTCTTGACTCAGAACTCCACCAATCCCTACTCCCGAAGCATCGCATGCTACTTCAAAGACCTTAGAAAAATCGGGTAGCCTTAAGACTGGTGCTTGGGTCATCTTATCTTTGATGTGAAGGAAGGCCTTATCAGCTAACTTCGTCCATTCAAAATGGCCCTTCCTAATATAATCCGTGATAGGAGCAACTATGGTGCTAAACCCTCTAATAAATCTTTGATAAAACATAGCGAGGCCTTGAAAACTTCTTACTTCGTGAATATTATTGGGTGTTGGCCACTCTACAATTGCCTTAACCTTCTCAGGGTCAGCGGATACTCCTTCAGGGGTCACAACAAATCCTAGGAAGATAACTCTAGTAGTCATGAAAGCACATTTCTTTAGGGTGGCATAGAGGTTATCTTTCCTAAGTACTAAACAGACCTGCCTCAGATGTTGTTGATGATCTTTTCTAGTCCTACTATAGATAAGTATGTCGTCAAAGTAAACGACAACAAATTTTCCAATAAAGGCCCGTAGGACTTGATTCATGATTCGCATAAAAGTGCTAGGGGCGTTTGATAACCCAAAAGGCATGACTACCCATTCAAATAACCCGTCCTTAGTTTTAAAGGCAGTCTTCCATTCATCCCCTGGTCTGATCCTAACTTGGTGATAGCCGCTCTTTAGGTCAATCTTAGAAAATATAGTTGCACCGGCCATCATATTTAACATATCATCCAAGTGGGGAATGGGAAACCTATACTTCACCGTGATTTTATTTATGGCACGACTATCAACACACATTCTCCATGTGCCATCTTTTTTAGGGGTAAGTAAGGTTGGGACTGCGCATGGACTCAAACTTTCCCTAATGAATCCTTTCTTTAGGAGTTCTCCTACTTGTCGTTGTAGTTCTTGGTGCTCGATAGGGTTCATTCTATAATGGGGAAGGTTCGGTAGGGTTGCTCCGTGGACTAAATCTATCGCATGTTGTATATCCCTAAGAGGTGGGAGTTGGTCAGGTAAGTCATCGGGGAACACGTCTTTGAACTCCTCTAGCACTTCACTGACTTCTGGAGGTTGTTCTTTTGAAAGAGGTTTTTGATGATCCTTAATGGTCAAAATCCAAACAGGTGATCCATTGCTAATTTCTTGCTCCATTTCTGTAGCAATGATCACGTCTATCCCTTTTTTTTTATCACTCAATTGGCTTGATCCTCTCTTAATGGGGTTCTTAGGTGGAGAAGAATGGATTACGATCTTCTTTCCATTATGAGTAAACGAGCATGAATTAGAACAACCATAGAGTGTTACATCAAGATTGTACAACCATGGTTGGCCTAGGATTATGCTACTTACTCCCATTGGAAGTACATCACACCATACTTTCTCTAGGTAAGATTGGAACTGAATGGTTACTAGGCACCTAGACTTAATGGAAATCATGGTTAAGTCTATCCAGGATACCTTATAGGGATTGGGGTGGGGTACGGTGGGCAATCTTAGGATTTTTACTATGTTGGTAGATATGGCATTGACACAGCTACCGCTATCTAAAATGACTTTACATACTTTCTCACCTATCTTAATGAATGTCTGTAGGATGCTAGTCCTACGCCAATCTTCTTGGGTTTTAGCTTGGGTGAGAATACACCTAACCACTCCTATCAGATCTTGATCTACCAGGACTTCCTCTTCCTCATACTCTTTAGCCAAGTTCTCATCTGCCTGGTATACTTTCTCCTCAAACTCACCTTGGGATTCTACGGCTTCCTCTTCTACTTCCCCTATGTGTAGGGCTCTATTAGGATAGCTGCTAGAGTAGTGACCCACTTTGTTACACTTGAAACAGGCGTTTGGAGTTCTTTGGGTCTCAGGTGTTTTCTCCTTGTCATCTCTTCGGGTCACAGGCACATTAGGATTGGGTCGGTTGAATCTAGGCTGATTGGATCCTGACTGCTGGTAAGGTGCACTAGTCCTAGGGGCTTCGGACCTACGATAGACTGGACCTCTATGGAATCTCTCAGCATCCCTAGCTATCTGATAGGCCAATTCTAGGTCATGTACCTCTCTCATGAACAATTCTCTTTGAATTTCTTCCCTCAGTCCGGCTCTAAATCTAGACAAGGTCACCGACTCAGATTCATCAACATTGCACCTCATAACGAATTCGTCAAACTTCGCTATGTACTCTGCGACACTCCTATTTCCTTGAGTAAGTCTTTGCCATTGATCTAGGAGTCTTTGGTGGTAGGACATAGGAAGGTATTTCTCCCTAAGCCTAAGTTTCATAGCTCGCCAGGTCACTATGGGCACATCACCTCTCTATCTAGTGAGTCTCTCGACGTTTCCCCAATATAACCTAGCTTGGTGCACAAGTTTAAGCTTTGCAAACTTACACTTGCGCTCTTCACTCATCTCAAACCAGTCAAAATACTGGTCCATCTCACCTTCCCAATCAATGTAGATCTTAGGATCTAAAATTCCATCAAAGGTGGGAGCTTCCAGCCTAATGTTCTTCATGGTTCGGTCATCTTGATCAAAGTGAATTGGGGTGGGTCTCCTGACATTGGGTTCATAGTTAGGCTCATGATGGAATCTCCTTGGGTTGGGATCGATGGTTTGATCAGGGTGGGGTCCTCTAGGAAATGGATCATAAAACTGATCTTGGGGAGCTCTCCTAGGGTTTGTTTCGTAGAGAGGGTTTTGATATGGAATCCATCTAGGGTTCAATGGGATCTCGAGTTCAAGTGCAAGACTAGGCTCAGTCTGGGCTTCATGATTGCTTTCAGGGGTTCTAGCCTCTAATTGATCCAACCTAGTAGTGATGTGGGCTAACTGCTCATTCATATCTTGGTTGGTTTGTGCCACATTCTGATTTGTTTGGGCCAATTGCTTAGTTAAACTCTTAGTCAGTTGGGCCACTTGATCATTTAGGCCTTTGATCAAATTCCCTAAGTTTTGGTCCATGGCTACACTTGACTGGGCTTGGATTGGTGAATATGGTGTCCCTGCTCTAGTTGTCCAATCCAATTGAATGGATTAAGCTTAGTTGAAGACCCAAGTACCAAAATCAAGTTCTTTTTCATAGTGTAGCAAGGAAAACTTTGCATAAGACAATGTTCATAAAATTATGGGATAGTGTGAGAGCTTTAAAGTATTCTAGATAATTAATGGGATCAATAGTTCCACTATAAGGCTCCAATTAAGGCATCTTAAATTAAGATAGAATCAGTTCATCCATAATCTTTTGAGAGAATGGCAGATTCGTATTGAAGTCGAAGTCGCTAGGTGGGCATAAGCTTGCCCCTTCAATGCTTCAATTTACTGATTTATCTCTTAAAATTTCTAATTGATATTGGCATCTTGGACAAATTAGTTCCTTAAGTATCGAGATGATGAGTATCTTAGGATGGAATCTTTGCTAAAGTGTGAACTTGATGAATACCTTCTATGGCCACAGCAATGCTCCAAAATTAAGTGTGTCGACTTGGCTAAGCTCATCCCAGACTATGAGGGCAAGAGTGATAGCTTTGAGATGGTGGACAAGCCAACGCTAGATTTGGGCTATTCGGTGATGGTTGAGGTGCAGCAGATTGTTGCATCCCTTGAACCTCTACAATTAGGTTTTGTACCTATTAGACAAGTAGGTTGAGTTGCTCTAGGATCATGGATTTTGGAAGCTGAGCTAGTGGAACTTAAGATGGATTTGGTTGGAAAGCATTAGTGACATGAGGCATTCAATACCCCTTGCTTTTGCATGATTTCATGGTATTGGTTTTCTCTTTTTCGAAGTGGGTCAAGTGCCATTTCTCTAGTACCAAATTATTATTGTTGAACTCTGAAGTCAGGATGAGACTAGTAAGATCTAAATGATGGTGAGGTTGATAAACTTCCAATGTGTTATGTGGGCTCGAGGACGTGGCTAGCGCTTATTCTTGGATGATAGTTGGATTTGAAAAAAAACCCTCTTATCAAAGTTTTCTGGCAAGGACCTTCTTATGCTCAAGTCAACCAGAATTTAGAGTATGATATAAAAAGAAAAGAAAGTTGAGAGGATGGGAGAGATGTCTAATCTTTAACCTTAGGAGCCTTTGCTCCTTCCTATTTATCGAGAAAGTTTGATAGCCATTATCGAGATGAGTAAGATATATAATAACTAACTGTATAATAATCTATAATAGTGCTTAATTGCATTGTAACGGCTCCCTGTATCATCTTGCAGTTATAGCTATTTTAATCATGTGATAATGGCTGAGTAGGATAATTGCCTCTAATATTCTTCGGCTACTATGACCGTACTTTCAATTCATTTATGTTGAGATAGTGAGATTGGACATTGCCGAGGTAGCTCCACTTTGGTTATTACCGAGATCAAGCAAAATATTTGCTACAACATCGAAGGCAAAACTTTAACCTAATTACAAGCAATTTTGACCTGAATTTTTTATTTTTTGGTAAAGACCTGGAAGTCTTCTACTACCTAAAAAAAAAAAAAACCTTTAGAAGTCTTCGTGGAGCTAAGGTAGCCACTACTAGGTATGACATGGATCCGTAAGCACACCAACACCTACCAAAAGCCAAAGGGAATGTGAGCCATTCGGGAACTTATGCGAGGTTGAAGGTCAGCTAAATGGGTCCCACTATTTATTGTTGGAACGCCACGTTAACATATCTGGTATGGCCACTTCATTGCTACACCCATTCTAAGAGCCCTTACCCTTATTCCTGTTTGTGTTGGACAAAGTTCTACCATCGCAAAAGAAGGATAAATCTTTTTTTTGCATGAATCCACCATTTAGGGATGGCAACGGATAGGGTTTGGATAGGATCATCCAAAATTCATATCCATCCCGCTAAAAAATTATCCGTCCCATACCTTTCTCGGATTGGGTATAAAAAAATCACGTGTGGATCGGGTTGGGTTGGGTATACATGGTCTCATAAAACTTAGTTTATTTAAAAGCTAAACGGGTCGGGTCGAGTCGAGTCAGGTCGGGTATATCCGTCCCATATCCAATTTACTTAAATATTTTATAAACATATTTTTTTTATATATAAACAGGTCGGGTTCGGTTCGGGACATACTACTACCCATACCCGACCCGAATCCAAGTCGGATTTTTTTATATAACCCATATCCGTTTATAAATTAGACGGATAAGATTTTACCCGCCCCATTAGGATCGGGTCAGGTCGGATATCCATCGGATTGATAAAAATTGTCATCCCTACCATCATTATATTATGTAATAGTTGCCTGAGATCTATGCAAGCAGATGGCTATAAACTTTGAATTGATTTGAGATCTATGTTGAATGCAATTTAATAGATGATGTTGTAAAAGAAAATCGATTATTTCTTCACTTCAAAAGATAAAATTCGGACCCGTTCATGTTTCCCAATCTCTCCTTCCTTGCTATTGCCACAAAGCACCTTCTTTCTGGTTGATGTCTTTGCAAACTTTGTTGCACATCTAGGATGTCCTGCCTCGAGTACACAATTGCATCGAGGAGGTTAGGAGTAGACAACCGAACCATGTTAGTATTCTGGACTGAACCAGACCATTAAGGGGGGGGGGGGGGGGGGGCGGAGATAATGACGTCAGGTTCTCGGGCTCATTTAGTCCAGCCGTTGGTCCAGTATTTGTCTCCTTACGCGGTTGTACGCGCCCGCCCCGCTCTGTGATGGGATGCGGATGATGCTGTACCGCATGAATGAAGTATGAACAAAAGTAAAAGCAAACACAAAATAAGCGGGGTGGGCATCAAGTTGGTGCTGTGAGTTGAGAGAAGATTGGTAGAATTGCATAACGAAGCGACTAAGCGAGCTGCCATGAAGGTTATTGGCTTTTTTTAAACTTTTGCAAGACGATATTGATGGGTTGGTCAAGCTTTTTCTCCCAAAGCATTTCAACGTCTCCTCCGGCTGAACTTTTCTTTTGCTTTCCTTGGTCGTTAAGGAAATAAGATGGGTAACGTTCGCTTTGGCGATCGAGTCTCTTGATTTCCGTACGATCTTCTTCCAAGGGTCTCGAGTGGGTTTCTGGGTTTCGAGGGTTAGGGTTTGGAGTTTGCATTCTAGGTTTGCTTATGGCGGAGCAGGGGACTGAGCGAATAGCTTCAGGCTCTGACGGGAATGAGGAGACCGACAGAACGTGGGCGGAGATCGTGCATGGATCGCCCCGAGCGCCGGTGTGGTCATCCTACAAGCTGACGGAGGAGGAAGTGGAAAGACTCCAGCTTAACTTCTCCAAGGTTTTGGTTATGCCGGATTCTTTGATTGACGAGGCTCGGAGGAAATGGGAGGGCCTCGCTGTCATCTTCTGCAGCCTAGGTCGACGGGTTCAAGCAGTTAGGCAGGCAAAGGAGGTCAGTTTGAAGATGTAACTAACTTTAGATCCGGAGGTCTTCCCGGTGGGGGAGGATCACTTGGTGGTTCGTGTGGCTACGAAGGAGGACTGCAACCAGGTGTTGAGGGCTGGGCCTTGGTACGTCGCCGAGCAACTGATGGCTTTGGCACCATGGCAGTCCGATTTCCTTTCGAGAAGAAACCCTGTCAACGGAACGGTAGTGTGGATGAGGCTACTGGAACTGCCATTGGAGTATTGGGAACCATCGACAATCATGGCTGTGGGGAGGCAGGTAACCCTCTTTCCTTGGATAACATCACCGATCTTATGAGGAAAACGAGTTTTGCCAGGGTTCGCATGGAGCTAGATGCTTCCAAACCCTTGCTGCCGGGAGTGTTGATCCAAGGGAGGAGCTCTATTTTCTAGCAGTAATTTGTTTACGAGAGCTTGCCAGCAGTGTGTTTCCAATGTGGAAGAATTGACCATCTGGTGGAGGTCTGGCACTTCTGGGAGGAACAGGGGAGGACCGAAGCTCCAACTCCAGGGTTGAGCCCTGGCAACTTCATCAACGAACAGGGAGCTTGTTGCCCAGGTGGCTTCCCAAGAGGGAGGGTGAATTGGGATTATAAAAATTTCGACAAGTATGTGCACTTTGAAATTCTTTTAGTATTGTGGTGCAATATGCAATGTAGAAGTAAATAAGTAAATGCAATAAGCTAGAGTAAGCACAAACATAAATACAAGAAAATTTTGAGTGGTTCAGAGCAACCGACTCCTACATCCACTACCCAAGGATCACTTGAGATTTCCAGTATATCCCCCAACTGGAATACAATCGGATTGTTTTACCAAATACAATCGGATTGTTTTACTAGGCTCACAATCCAAACCTATACACTTTGATTTTATCAGGATTACCAAAGAAACCCAAACTCCCTTTGATTTTGAACGAGATCACCAAAGAAACCCTAACACTTGGTTTTATACCGGGATCACCAAGAACCCAACTTAGGTTTTCACAAGGCTCACCTAAAAACCTTCAACCCTCTCTTAAGACACAGCCCCTTGCTGTTCTTAAAGAGAAAACAAAGATAGAGAGAAATAAACAAGCAACTACAACAAATCGAGTTTGTTTAAATGTTGCCGATGTAGATCAAGACGAAGCCTAGCTTTGAGTGCTCTTTAATTGCTTTTCAAGCTACTTCTTTGCTTCTTCAATGAGTGGATTAAATGATGAAGAGAAGTTGATGAAGCTTTGAATCCTAACTTAAAAGCTCTTGAAGTAGGTTGGTGAAAGACTTGAAAGCTCTTCAAATTTCCAAGATAAATCAATAATAATCTTTCAAAAATTATTTAATCCATCAAAAGTAATCCCTTTTATAATTTTCCATGAGATAGGGATTCGTGAAAGAGTTGTTGGAGATGAATTTCAATTCAAAAATCACTTCCAGCAACTAGTCGTTGGAGTGCAGAAAATGACTACTCAAGTCGGCTCGAGGTCCACGAGTCGGCTCGAAGTCTCAGACAGCCCAAAATGAATTTCTATGAGAGTCGGCTCTTCAAGCTGGAGTCGGCTCGTGCCTTCAATCAATTCAAAACAGAAAATTATTGGAGTCGGCTCTTCAGGATAGAGTCGGCTCGAAGTCTCAATTCACTAAAAATCATAACTCTGGACGAGTCGGCTCTTGGAGCTCGAGTCGGCTTGAAATCTCAGACTTCAGAAGCATGTATTCTTTCATGAATCGGCTCTTGGGACACGAGTCGACTTGTGATACTGAAACTCTGAAATTTCTTCGTGCCATGCTACAAGGAGTCGGCTCTTGATCCATGAGTCAGCTCTTGCCAAAACTTCAATTAATGCTTCAAACTTCTCCAAAAATTCTTCAACACTTGAATTAAACAAAAGATAATCTACATACTCTCAATTTTACAATTTTACAGCCCTCTTTACAAGATTACAAGATTGAAAAATTAGGGCTTTTACAAGTTAAAGTTCATAAAAGTCTATACATAATTGAGTTACCTCTCAATCAATTTGAAAACCATTTTACACTAAAGGTAACTAATTTCCTGCAAAACTTCTCAAGTAATTGAAAGGTTTAGTATCATACACATGCTCCAATATTTTGTGATCATCAAAATCATTCCAGGAGTCAATAATCTCTCCCTTTTTTGATGATGACAAAACACTAGGCATGAGCAAAATTTAAAAACACTTAGCAATTATTGTGTATCATATTCACAATTATCAAATGATATTAGACATAGTGTGTATCAATCAATTGAGTATCAAGGTATCAAATTGTTGAACCAATAAGTATCAATGCAATGTATCATAATATATCAAATGTATCAACTATATACTAAGACTAAAAATTATCAACACAAAGTATCATATATATCAATACAATGTATCATCTATATCATATGTGTATCAAGTATCGAAACATAATGTATCAACACATAATGTATCAAATGTATTGCGTATTGAAACTTCACAAAATTAACTAGTATCAGAAGTAAATTTTGTGAAAACTTAACAAAAACTTAACATAAGCTCCCCCTTACTAATGTAATAGTATTTCTTCATATTTTCTTCATATTGTCATACATATTCATTGTCATTCATATCTTCACATTTTCATTTATACTTTCATGCACATTTACACTTTGTTCCTTCTCCCCCTTTTTGTCATCAACAAAAGGTGTAAAGAGTAGGAGACATGTATCAAGAGACATTCACAATATGTATGAAGAGACATGTATCAAAAAGGTCATATATATATATGAAAGTGTCAGTATATTAGTGATACAGTACAAATATGCCTCGGTACGATAAAATAGTATCACAACAACAAAACATAACAAGCATAAAGTCCTAAAAATATCAAAATGAAAGACTAAAACAACAAAAGGATCGACCAAAATATCAAAAAGAAGGACTAAGATCATCACCACTAAGATCTTCCTCACTGGAGGAGGAACCGACCTCAAAAATGCCTGGAGCAGGCCTGAATTTAGGGAACCTAGGCCTAAGGTCCCTGAGTCTAGTCCTAACAGGTGTGGTAGTCCTAGATGTTTTGGTTTTGGCTTTACCTTTCACTTTGGACTCAGAGGAAATGATAATAGGAGTGGGTCTTGTAGTGGGAGGATCAAAATACAAGGCCAAAGTACTGGTGGTAGACAATATCTTTATAGCTGGAGTGTATCCAATGTCAGATCCTGGAATCTCGGTACCAGCCTCAGCCTCAGCAGGAGTGGCCTCAGAAGAAATTTCACTAAAATGTGCAGCCTGTCCTTGCCTACAATCAGTGCCAGTGTCGGGTGCTGCTATGGAAGTAGTCGGTACAGACTGATTGGTTGTAGCAAGCTATCGAAGAATAGTCATGATGTCCTGGAAGCCCTGGTGCATCTCTGACTGAAGAGCAGATATCCTGGCAGCAGTCTCAGATCTCCCTCTATGAAGACTCGAGATTTCCTCCAGTACACACTGCAATCGGTCATCAACATCAGGTCCAACAGCTGTCGATCCTCTGATTGGTGAATGAGGAGTAGATGGAGCTGGCTCTGAGGGTCCAGCCTCGTCAACATGTGCCTCTACCTCTGTACCATGTCCCGCTGCTGCTTTAGCATCCTCATCAGAATCATCCTCAGAATGAGCCACTGGAAGACCTAAGCTCTTCCTAATCCAGTGACCTTCTACTTTAACAAATCCCATATGGGTCAGAGATTTCAGATTGTATCTGTCTGTGTGTAAAAGTGGCCTACTGTCCTCACCAGACAGATCAACCAGGGCATCCTGAAACAGTAAAGTAAATACCATCTCGTATGGTAGACATGCTCGTGCCCTATTAGCAGCCTCTCTCATCTGTGATAGCATAATGAATGGTAAATTGAGGGCCTCCCCCTCAATCAGGCATCTCATAAAGACTAGGTCGCGCTCACTAACCCAGTCAAACCACCCCGTCCGGGCCAAGAAGATACGACTGATAATGTTGTGCAATAACCTCAATTCTAAAAATAATTGGTTTGCACTAACATGAATAACTCCCTTTACATTTGTCCTCTCAAGTACTAGTCTCAAAGTCTTTTGGTTCTCCTTCAAAACTAGGTAACTTTCACCCTCTTTTGGTATGTGAAGAATACTAGACAACTTCTGTTCACTAATCTCAATGTGCTTACCCTTCACTGTACCTTCAATGTGGAATGCGCCTAAGGACATGCTCCAAAAAATTGCCTAACAAGGTTGGGATAAGTGGGAAGATTGAGCATACAAAAATCTTTCCAACCCTGTTTAGCCAACCAATTACCAATGTGCAAATGCTCTTGTTCTAGGAAATTGAAATCTATGCATTTACCCGGTGTAACTTGTCTATTTTTCATTAAGATCACTTGCCTTGGTGCCTCTTCATGTTCTCTTTGATGTTCTTCTTCCAGATTTGAAGTGTCCAACCACCACTTTGTCCTTCTTTCCTCCGTAACTGACCGAACCAACCTCCTAGGTTTCTTGGCTACGGCCTTACGAGGAGCCATCTAGCTTTGATTAGGACTTTGAAGGGTTTAGAAAGTGTTCTAGGAGCTTTTCCTAGGTTAGGGTTAGGAGTCGGCTAAGGGAAAGTGGGAAATAAGGAAAGAAATAGTGAAAACAACCCATGAAACCCTATTTAAAAATCTTCAGCCCGACTTTCGAGTCGGCTCGTCGAACTACCTGGTGACTCGAGTCGGCTCGAGCCAAAATTCAGCCTAAAACTAAAAAATAGGTAAAATAAATTTCTAAGGAATTCTCATCACTAAAATAGGTCGTCATTAGCTCTAAAGTGAAATTTGAAAAGTCTAGATAATTTTTCCTTATTTTTGAAAAATTAGGTCAAAACATTCAGAATTGGTCACACAGGCCTAATTCACCTTTAATCTTCTCAAATCTATCTTGACTAAGGGATTTAGTAAAAATGTCAGCTAGTTGATCTTCAGTAGGTATAAATTATAATTCAACAACATTATTTAAAACATGATCTCGAATGAAATGATGTCTAATTTATATATACTTGATTCGAGAATGCTTAATTGGATTTTTGGATAAGTTAATAGCACTAGTGTTTATCCCATTTAATAGGAATTTTAGATTGGATAACACCATAATCTTTTAGTTGTTGCTTGATCTATAACACTTGAGCATAGCAGCTCCCCGCAACCACATATTCTACCTCAACAGTAGACAGTACTACAAAGTTCTGTTTACGACAGTGCCATGAAATCAAGTTAACACATAGAAATTGACAGATGCCACTTATGCTTTTTCTATCAATTTTACAACCTCTATAATCAGCATCAGAATAACTAATTAATTTCAAGGATGTGTGCTTAGAGTACCATAAGCCTAGATTGCATGTGCCTTTAAGATACTTAATGATTATTTTAACTGCTATGATGTATGACTCTTTTGGATTAGATTGAAAACATGCACACATACAAACACTGAATAAAATGTCAGGTCTACTGGTTGTTAAATAAAGTAAGGAGCCGTTCATACCTCTATATAATTTTTGATCAACACTTGTGCCATTCTCATCTTTATCAAGTCTACATACAGGATTCATGGGTGTTCCAATTTCTTTGCTTGATTCCATGCCAAATTTCTTGATAATCTCTTTGATGTATTTGGCTTGGTTTATCAAAATACCTTCCTTATATTGTTTGATTTGAAGCCCGAGGAAGTAACTCATCTCACCCATCAAACTCATTAGAATTCATCCTGCATTAGCTTAGCAAAGTCTTGACACAAAGATTTATGAGTAGATCCAAAAATAATATCATCAACATAGATTTGAACAACTAAAATATTATTTTCTTTTCTTTGAATAAATAGTATGGTGTCAACACTACCTCTTACAAAATCATTTGCAATTAAAAACTTACTTAGTCTGTCATACCAGACTCTAGGTGCCTGTTTCAGACCATACAAAGCTTTATTCAATTTGAAAACATGATTCGAAAATGTGTGATCGATAAAACTCGATGGTTGTTCGACAAAAACTTCTTCAGATAGAAAACCATTCAAAAATACACTCTTTACATCAATTTAAAATTCATAAAGCATGCATATGCTAATAGTAATCTAATGGCTTCTAATCTAGCTACTGGTGCATAAGTTTCATCAAAATCTATTTCCTCTTCTTGATTATATCCTTGTGCTACCAGTCTAGCCTTATTTCTAATTACATTTCCTTCCTTATCTAATTTATTTCTATAAACCCACATAGTGCCTATAACAAGATAGTCATTAGGTCTTTCTACTAGGATCCAAACATTATTCCTCCTAAATTGGTTTAACTCATCATGCATTGCTAACATCCAATTAGGATCAGTTTCAGCTTCTTCTATAGTGTATGGTTCTATATGAGAAATAAAAGCAATTAAGTCATGTGTATCCCTATATGCAGCTCTAGTTCTAACACCTTGAGATGGGTCTCCTATAATTAATTCTTTGGGATGTGAGTGTACATACCTCCATTCTTTGGATATATCATCATGATTTTTGCTTACCTCTTCTTTATGTGGTTCACTTGATTGTTTGTCTTTGAGAGTCAAATCTTTCAGTCCATGTTCTAGTATACTTGCATCATCATCAACACTATCTTCTTTTCTAGAAGATGCAATGTCAGATTCATTGAAAATAATATATATATATTCTTCTACAGTCAAAGTTCTTTTGTTGAAAACTTGATAGGCTTTACTATTTAAAGAATATCCAAGAAAAATAGTCTCATTGGATTTTGCATTGAATTTACCAAGATTATCTTTTTCCATTATTAAGAACAAAATATTTGCATCTAAAAACATGAAAATATTTGATATTAGGCTTTCTATTATTCCATAGTTTATAGGGGGTTTTCCTAATGATAGGTCTAATCAAAACTCTATTCAAAATATAGCAAGCAGTATTCATAGCTTCTGCCCAAAAGTATTTTGAAAGATTTCCTTCACAAAGCATTATTCTGGATATCTCTTTCAAAGTACGATTCTTTCTCTCTACAACATCATTTTGCTGTGATGTTCTAGGAGCTGAGAAGTTATGGTCAATACCGTGCTTTGTGCAAAAGTGATCAAAATGTTGATTTTCAAATTCAGTGCCATGATCATTACGAATTGAAATAACAGACAGATTTTTCAAATTTGAAACTCTTTTATAAAACTTTTTAAATACTTTGAAAGTTTCATCTTTATGTACAATAAACAAAATCCATGTGTATCTTGAAAAATCATCTACAATTACAAGGCCATATTTGATACCACTTAGGCTTGTAGTCCTAATAGGTCCAAATAGGTCCATGTGAAGTAGTTCTAAGGGTCTAGTAGTAGAAACAATATTTTTAGATTTAAAACTCCCCCTCACTTGCTTTCCTAATTGACAAGCATCGTAAACATAATCAAAATTAACTTTAAATTTTGGCAAACCTTAGACTAAATCATTTAAAATTAGTTTTGCTATAGTATCTATACTAGCATGTCCAAGTCACCTATGCCATAGTAAACTTGATTCCTTGCTCTTATCATTCATTATTACAAGACTTGTGTTGCTTGACATAGCCATATTATTAAGATCTACTACATAAATGTTACCAAGTCTATATCCAATGAATTTAGTACTAGAGTCAAGTGGATCAACTACTATACATATTGATGACTTGAAGAAAACATTAAAACCAATGTCATAAAGCTGACTAATACTCAACAAATTATGTTTTAACTTTTCTATAAGTAAAACATTTTCAATAAATGTAGAAGGAGTAATCTTGATTTTACCAATATCGATTATCTTTCCTTTGCGATTATCACCAAATGTTACCATTCCACCATCTTTTTGTTCTAGGGTGAAGAATTGATTAATGTCACCCGTCATGTGTCTTAAACAGCCACATCCAGGTACCATCTTTTCTTTATATTTGTGGCTGCAAGACATCTCTACAAAATAATCATGTAATAGATTTAGGTATCCAAGCCTTCTTGGATCCTTGCAAGTTAGTAGAAATGGTTCCTTTTGGAATCCAAACTTTCTTGATTTTCTTCTTGTCATTATGTTTCAAATGACACTTAAATGCCTTATGACCAATGTTATTACAAGCATAACATACAATCCTTGGCTTTGAATAAAAAGTACGTGGTGATGCAAATTTAGGTCTAAATTATTTTGAAGTAATAAACTTAGGAGCATATGATGTAGATGTAGAAAATTTGTTTGAAATAGAGCCTTTGTAACCAATTCCAAATTTGTTATTTGTATCTTTTTGATCTTTCAAAATTAATTCAAGCTTGTTGAAATTTAGGGTTAGTTTTTCAACCAAAGGCTTGAGCTTTTGAACTTCTTTCTTTAAATCATCATTTTCATTTTGCAAACCTTTGTTTTTCTCAAAAAGCTCTTCTTTTTCAAATTGGGTGGTCTTAAGTCTTTCACAAACTAAACTTAATTCTTTTTGCAAAATTTTATTTCTTTCACCAAATTCATTTTTATCCTTTTCAATTATATCATAATAATTTTTCAAAGTTTTCATTTTCAAACCTAGCTTTTTGTATTCTACTAATAATTCACAAAATGCATCATGCAGTTTATCATATGTAAATTCTAAGTTAAGTTCAGAAGTAGTTACCTCGTCCTCCAAACCCATAAGACATATCAATGCAATTTTTGTTCCTTCTTCATCATCTTCAGTGGATGTAGATTCATCGCTGTCACTCCATGCTACAAGCATTGCCTTCTTCTTCTTTCTGGTGATCATCTTTTTCTTTGCTTCCGGACAGTCAGGATGGATATGTCCCGGTTTCTTGCATCCATGGCAGATAGAAATTTGATCTTTATCTTTATCCTTCTCCTTTTCTTTGTTCTTTTCTCCTCTTTCCCAAAATCTCCTTTTCTAAATTGCTTCCTCCATCTGTTTGTTTTTCTTCTACCCATAAATCTTTTAAACTTTCTCATTACAAGGGCAATCTCATCATTTTCTAAAGCATCATCATCTGATGAGTCTGAATCTTCATTCTTGTCCTCTTCTGTAGCTTTAAATGCTATAGCTTTCTTTCTTTTGGAATCCTCATCAGTCTTTTGTTACATTGCTAATTCATGTGTAATTAGTGATCCAAGCAACTCATCTAGTGGTAGGGTGTTCAGGTCCTTTGCCTCTTGAATAGCTGTCACCTTAGCTTCCCATTTATCTAGCAAGGATCTCAAAACTTTTTGAACAAGATCAGCATTACTATAAGTTCTACCAAGACTTTTGAGACCATTTATAATATCAGTAAAGCGAGTATACATAGCAGATATAGTCTCACTATGATCCATCTTAAATAACTCATAGTTATGCACAAGAAGATTGATTTTTGATGTTTTAACTTGTGATGTGCCTTCATGTGTAATCTCTAGCTTGTCCCAAATTTCTTTAGCAAAATTACAGGTTAAAATTCTATTAAGACCATTTAGATCCAAAGCACAATACAACAAATTCATCGCTTTGGCATTCAGCTCAGCTAATTTCATATCATTTTTATCCCATTCCTCTTCTGGTTTGGGAACTTCAATATCATTAACTTTAACCGTGGGTGTGTGATGTCCTTTCAAGATAATTTTCCATAAATGAAAGTCTACGGCTTGAATATATATTTTCATTCTTGCCTTCCAATATGTATAATTGGTTCCGATAAAAAGTGGAGGTCGACTAAGTAATTTTCAGAGATTCTGTTCTGATACCACTTGTTGCCCAGGTGGCTTCCCAAGAGGGGGGGTGAATTGGGATTATAAAAATTTTGGCAAGTATGTGCACTTTGAAATTCTTTTAGTGTTGTGGTACAATATGCAATGCGGAAGTAAGTAAGTAAATGCAATAAGCTAGAGTAAGCACAAACACAAACATAAGAAAATTTAGAGTGGTTCGGAGCAACCGGCTCCTACGTTCACTATCCAAGGACCACTTGAGATTTTCAATATATCCTCCAACCGAAATATAGTTGGATTGTTTTACCAAGCTCATAATCCAAAGCTATACACTTTGGTTTTACCGGGATTACCAAAGAAACCACACTCCCTTTGGTTTTTAACGGGATCATCAAAGAAATCCTAACACTTGATTTTATACCGGGATCACCAAGAACCCAACATAGGTTTTCATAAGACTCACCAAAAAACCTTCAACCCTCTCTTAAGACACAGCCCCTTGCTGTTCTTAGAGAGAAAACAAAGATAGAGAGAAATAAACAAGCAACTACAACAAACCGAGTTTGTTTAAATATTGCCGATGTAGATCAAGACGAAGCCTAGCTTTGAGTGCTCTTTAATTGCTTTTCAAGCTACTTCTTTGCTTCTTCAATGAGTTAATTCAATGATGAAGAGGAGTTGATGAAGCTTTGAATCCTAACTTGAAAGCTCTTGAAGTAGGTTGGTGAAAGACTTGAAGGCTCTTTAAATTCTCGAGATAAATCAATAATAATCTTTCAAAAATTATTTAATCCATCAAAAGTAATCCCTTTTATAGTTTTCCATGAGATATGGCCATTGTAGGGCCTAGGAATTCATGAAAGAGCTGTTGGAAACAAATTTTAATACAAAAATTACTTCCAGCAACTAGCCATTAGAGTACAGACAATGATTACTCGAGTCGGCTCGAGGTCTACGAGTCGGCTCGAAGGCTCAAATAGCCCAAAATGAATTTCTATGAGAGTCGGCTCTTCAAGCTGGAGTCGGCTCGTGCCTTCAATCAATTCAGAACAGAAAATTACTGGAGTCCGCTCTTCAGGGTAGAGTTGGCTAAAAGTCTCAGTTCACTAAAAATCATAACTCTAGATGAGTCGGCTCTTGGAGCTCGAGTCAGTTCGAGATCTCGGACTTCATAAACATGTATTCTTCCATGAGTCGGCTCTTAAGACACGAGTCGGCTCGTGATACTGAAACTCTGAAATTTCTTCGTGCCATGCCATAAGGAGTCGGCTCTTGATCCATGAGTCAGCTCTTGCCAAAACTTCAATTAATGCTTCAAACTTCTCCAAAAACTCTTCAACACTTGAATCAAACAAGAGTTAATCTACATACTCTCAATTTTACAATTTTATAGCCCTCTTTACAAGATTACAAGATTAAAAAAATAGGGTTTTTACAAGTTAAAGTTCATAAAAGTCTATACATAATTAAGTTACCTCTCAATCAATTTGAAAATCATTTTACACTAAAGGTAACCAATTTTCTGCAAAAACTTCTCAAGTAATTGAAAGGATTAGTATCATACACATGCTCCAATATTTTGTGATCATCAAAATCATTCCAGGGGTCAACAGGGTCGAAGCAGGACGGGTCCAAAAATCAAATGCTCTGGGGTCCAACGCCACGCTGGAGGGGGAGATTCTCACCTTCGGTCCCTGGCTGACAACGACAAGGGTGTGCCTAGCTCGCTCAGGGGGGTCATCTGTGAGGACTGTTGCAATGCCAGACCGAGGTAAGGCCCTGGTTTCTTCTTCTGACCCACCATCTTCCTCTCCCACAAGGTCTTCTC
Source organism: Areca catechu (assembly GCA_021397845.1). NCBI lineage: Eukaryota > Viridiplantae > Streptophyta > Magnoliopsida > Arecales > Arecaceae > Areca > Areca catechu. The sequence goes on from CM038049.1 coordinate 128,005,869, forward strand.
CCAATCGGCATTCTTCAACTCCCACATCGCCACCTGATTCCGAAGGCTGGCAAAAACCTACCAAGGAGGCAAGGAGGAAGTCGTCAGAAGCCACGACCTCGGACCACTCTAAGGGAGGAGGATCTTTGAAGAAGGCTGGTGGGAGCTTCTTTGCAGTGCTGGCGAACAGCATGCAGCTCATTCCTCCGGAATAAGGCCACCAGGATTACCATATGGTTGACTATGGGACGGTATCCCTTAAGCGGAGCAGAAGACACTCCAGATCTTCTTCTCCGTCCTCACTGAAGTCCACCACTGCACCGTCTGATTAGGTTAGCCCCCCCAATCCCTCTGTGCATGTTAATGAGGGTGGAATTCTGGGAGCTACAAGTGGAGCATTAGTGTCACCTTCTACTGGATCTCCTGAGAGTAGGAAGAGGAAGATGAAAAAAGAGTGGCGCAGGGTTGACAGGAAATCTGGGATGAACAGGGAGGTGGGAGGGCAGTCTGGGGAGAGTACTAGGTTGGTTATGGGAACTCTCATGAAGGGGGACCTTTTTGGGTCTATCTCCCTCTCAGGAAGATCGGAGGAGGGGAAGGGACCTTTGGCTTCAGCAAAGGTCCCTCGATCAATCCGAGGGGTGGGACAACCAGTGGGAGGTGGGACTGTGGGGGAGTTTGGGTTGCTGGAGGGTGCTGGGTCCTCGGGGGTGATTCTGGGAACATGGGGAGAGGACAGGGACAAAGAGTATGCAGGGCCACATATGGCTAAGGAGTCGAACGAAGGGGAGGTTCTGAAGGTTGATGTGCAGGGAATGGAGGTCCAGGTGGGAGCTGGGAAGCTCCTTCATTTGCAACCTCATGCAGGGAAGCCGGCAGCCCTGGTGCAGGGTTCATCGGGCTATCCAAAACAACAGAAGGAAGGGGATCGAGGAGACATTCTTATCCCAGTGATTGTTCAGGAGGGATAGTTGCTGCCAGAAGGGGAGTCTTTGAACGTTGGAAGTCAGGCCGCCATACCTCAAAAGCCATCATCTGACGGACTCTCGGTGCAGGGTGAGCACATGGTTGTTTGTGACAGGGTCAAACAGGCCCTGGGGTTGACTGGAGGAAACTGTGAAGGGGAGGGTTTAGTCAATATTCCTGTAAAAGAATGGGGAAAGCCTGGGGGAAAATGAAATCCTCCACTATAGCTAAAGGAAGTGAGGTGGGACAGGGGTCCGAACCTCAACTCTGACTTATGTATCTATGAAAACTTTTGTATGGAATATAAGGGGGGCAAAAAAAATCTCCTTTTTATCTACTTATCACAGGTATCTTCAGTTATATCATCCACAGATCTATGTTTTGCTGGAGACTAGGATTTCTGGTCCTAGTCTTGATGGTCTCAGGCGTCGCCTTCCCAGGGATTGGGGATTTTACTCTGTGCCCCCTCAGGGACTAGCTGGGGGCATCATTGTTAGTTGGGAATCTAGAGCTGCCAAGGTTGATGTTTTTTACAGATCTTCTCAGCTGGTAGCTATTGTGGTCTCAGAACCTGACCGTCCCTCCTGGCTCCTCTGTGGCGTATATGCAAATATGTCCTACAGAGAGAGAAAAATGGTACTCTATGTTAATTGATCAGGGGATCCCTACTGTCGTAGTTGGGGACTTCAATACTATAGAGAGGCAGAAGGACAAGCGAGGTGGTAAACCCTTTGTCCAGGATGTCGGCACAAGAGAATTTTTAAACTTCATCTAGGAGAATGACTTGATGGACTTAGGCTTTTTGGGTCCTTATCACACTTGGTACAATAACCGTTCCGGTCAGGCCAGAGTGTGGGAGAGGCTGGATAGATACTATGCTACTCCTTCATGGCTCTCTCTCTTTCCGGATCACACTGTGTGCCACCTGAGCAGGATAGCTTCTGATCATGCTCCCATTCTCCTTTCTATGAGTACCCCTCCTTCTAGACTGGTGCCTTTCAGATTTGAGAAGTTTTGGCTTTCCTACCCAAAAGCCAAAGATATAGCTAGAGAGGTCTGGAGAATGCCTGTCTGGGGTGATGTGGCTTACAGGATATCCAGGAGATTGGAGCTTCTGAAGAGATGCCTACTCTGGTGGAATAAGGTGGAGGTTAGCAATCTGATGAACCAAATCAAGACTGTAGAAGCCTCTATTCATGCTTTGCAGATTAAGGAGGACATCGAAGGCTACTTAGCTGATGACGACCTTGAGGCCCTTCGGAGTTTTCTTGCTCGCCATCATACCCTTCTTCAGAACCAGGAAGTCCTTTGGAGACAAAAATCCAGGGTGCAATAGCTGCGGGAGGGAGATAGGAACACCTGGTATTTTCATTATGCTACTATTATCATGAGACATACCAATACAATCGGGCTCTTTATTCTAATCAGGCGGGCTGGATCGAGGACGAAGCAGACATTTGGAGGGAATTTCTCTAGTATTTTGTAGCCAGGTGGACTATTCCAAATCCTATTTCTCCTTCTATCTCTTCTATTCCTCTCCAGATTTCAGTTTCTGCTCTTTAGAATTGTTTACTTCTGAATTAGGTAACTGATGAGGAAGTCAAATCCACTCTATGGTCCTTAGCGAAGGACAAAGCTCCAGGCCTAGATGGCTTCCCAATCTTTCTGGGATATTCTAAGGGTTGACATGGTTGCTGCTGCTCCAGGCCTAGATGGCTTCCCACCTTTTTTCTTTCGATCTTCTGGGATATTCTAATGACATGGTTGCTGCTGCTCAACTCTTCTTTAATACCATGCCTTCCAACTGGAAGCAGACTTTTGTCGCCCTCATTCTGAAGCGACAAGATCCATCCTTGGCCTCACATTTTCGGCCCATTAGTCTCTGCAACACTTTTTATAAAGTCTGTGCTAAGCTATTGGCGAACAGGATGAAGCTGATTCTCCCGAAGCTGATTAGCCCAGAGTAGAGAGCTTTTATTGGAGGCCACAATATTACTGACAATATTCTAATTGATCAGGAATTTATGCATGATCTTCATCGAGCATCTCAGTGGTACAGTCTTATGGCTATCAAGTTAGATATGGAGAGGGCCTATGATTGTGTGAACTAGACCTTTCTTGTCAAAGCTCTGGAAGACTTTGGTTTTTACCCTTCCTGGATTTCTAAAATTATGGCTTGCATTTATGCTCCAGCTTTCTCTATCCTGATTAATGGATCCCCTATAGAATTCTTTCGATCCTCCCATGGGCTCCAGCAAGGTTGTCCTCTGTCCCCTTACTTGTTTATCATTTGTATTGACTTCCTTTCCAGATCTCTTTCGGCGGCGATGCAGGATTCACAGATTCATCCTTATATCTCTAGGCCGGGAGCCTCGTCGATCTCTCATCTCTTCTTCGAGGATGATTGTTTATTACTTGGCCGGGCTTCTTTGGCTAATGCCAGGGGATTCAGGAGAGTGGTTGAGCACTATGTTATGCTTCAGGCCAGAGGGTCAATTTCCAGAAATCAGGAATTTATTTCAGCCTCAACATTGCCTCTACTCTCCGTTGTAGGATTATTCATATGCTGGGTATTTAGGAACGACAGGGCCCTTATTTCAGCCTCAACATTGCCTCTACTCTCCGTTGTAGGATTAATATGCTGGGTATTTAGGAACGACAGGGCCCTCTTCATTATCTAGGAATACCAATATTTGGCACCAGGCTGACCAGGCACGAGTGCGCCCCTTTATTGGCATCGGTGAGCGACAGGATTGCGGGATGGCAGGCCAGATCGCTCTCCGTGATGGGTAGGATTACTCTTGTCCACTCTGTCCTAGCCTCTCTCTCTGTTTATATGCTTTCCAATATTTTTATTCCCAAGGGTGTTATCAGCAAGGTTGAGCAGATGATTCGTTCTTTTCTCTAGGACTCCTCTTCTACTCGTAGGAGGATTCATCTCATGAGATGGGACATTGTTTGCCATCCTACTCAGATTGGCGGCTTGGGCATTCCCTCACTCCTAGATAGGAAAGAGGCCTTCTTGACCAGACATGCAGCCAGATTCTTCTTATGTCTGGATAGTATGTGGTCCTCCTTCATAAGGGCCAAATATGGAGATATCCCTACGGATCCCGGTGACTGCCCTCGACCCACCAGGAAGTCATCGGTTATTTAGCGTGAGGTGCTTGCTAGGGCCCCGATCATCATTCCTCAGCTATCCTGGGTTTTGGGAGATGGCCGGTCCATCAGATTTATGCATGATCCTTGGATATCAGACATTCCTTTGATTTGGTGGCCTACTTTTATCTCGGTACTCACGCCCTCCTCCATGACCATTGCTGATCTTCGGTGACCGGGGCTGGCCAATTGAGATACGGATGTGGTTCTGATTCGGGGAGTGGTTTCAGGATCTTGTCCATATATTTCGTGCTTAGATATCAGAGTTTGGCGATCCTCGTGTGGACCTCATTGGATCACCTTGGACCATCATCGGAGCTATCACTGGATCTGGACATTGCCAATTCACCCCAGCATCACTCTTTTCATTTGGAAACTCGCATGGCACTGCCTCCTTACTCGCAAGTTTCTCATTTCCAAGGGTATCCACATGACTTCGGACTGTCCTTTTTGTGGGACTCCGAGCGAGTCGCAGACTCACGCAATCTTCCTATGTGCTCGAGTGAGGACAATCTGGGCATTAGCAGGCTTCTATGACCCTTCTTCCCAACCCGATCACATCGTTGATGTCTTTTATGCACTGCTGCAGACGGCTCCGACGATCCAGGTCTCATTTATTGCTTATTTGGCATATCATATTTGGATTTCCATAAACGAGCGGATCTTTGCATCCGTGAGGTCTTCCCCTAGGATGATGTTGGAGAGAGCCAGGAGTGCTACTATCGAGTACTGTAGGTCGACAGTGATGTCGGCAGAGATCTGGGATTCCCCTTTCGCTTGTCGAGCATCCCGAAGGATTTTTATCACATGGGAACCTCCTCCTCAGCCTTTTGTCATTGTCAGTTTCAATGGGAGCCTTCGCCACAGGATGGGAGGAGTGGGCTTCGTTATTCGGGACTCCCGTCTTGGATTCTTGGTAGCAGGGGGAATTCCCCTTTTGGATTCCTCGGTTCCTGCACTGGAGCTTTATACCGCGTGGACTGGCATTAGGTATGCTTGGCAGGTTCTTCACCTTGATCATCTCATCATTGAGGGCGACTCTGCCATCGTCATGCATTCCTCTTGCATACCGGCGGCTCACCCCATAGTCAGGGATATTAGATTCATGTTGCAGGGATGTCACTCTCCGACTATTAGGCATATCTTTAGGAAGGCCAACTTAGCTGCGGACTAGGTAGCCTCCTTTATCGCTCATTATATGGGGTTTGTTCTTTGGTCTGATTGGCACTCTGTCCCAACTTAGGGATATTATATTAGCTGATTGTTTAGATTGTATTTATCTTCATTCTATATTATAAATACATCGTTTAAAAAAAATAAAATTTTAAAAAAAATAAAATTAAAAGAAGTAGACTAAAAAAAGGAAAAAAGAAATAAGACGGGTCCTTTGCGCGCTTTTTCATTTTGTCCACGTTTTTGCATGTTCCAACTGATAATGATTGGTTTTAAGGCCTCGCGCTTGGATGGTAGTAGAATTTCTTCTAGGTTAAATAAGTCAAAAATAATAATAATAATAATAGCCCTTTCGGGTTCCAAAGAACTTCTTGGTTACGTAAGTTCAAAAAAAAAAAAAAAAAAAATAGCCGGTGCGGGTTCCGATGGAGCGCTACAAAAAGTTGCGGACTTCGTGGTTGCATCCTCCGCGCCTTTCCGCCTCCGCTCCTGTACGCCTTCCCTCGGGGCTCGACACAGATTACAAAGCGAGTGGTGGATAATCCAACGGTCGTCGGCCTAGAAGGAAGCTGTATCCTTCTTTCCTGCGAAGAATACAACCACGATCCTCAAAATATATAATAACCACACCACATCGCCATGGGCTTGACGAGAAGGGGAGCTGGCAGTACGTAGAAGGGAGAAGGCATGGCGAAGGGTGAGAAACGGGAAGCAGATCTTGCGAAACTCATATTCTCTTGGTCTCTGGAAGATGTTATCAACCAAGATCTCTTCAAAGACAAGGTCTCTCTCATATTTTATTATTTTATTTGATGACTCTAGAGTTATCTTGTTTTTGTTATTTTATTTGATGACTCTAGAGTTATCTTGTTTTTGTTATTTTATTTGATGACTCTAGAGTTATCTTATTTGATGACAAAGTCCGTGATCAGTCTCGTTGTATATATATCTCCGTTTTCATTTTTCACCGAAACTTCCGGTCTCCATAGCAAAAATATCGAACAACGTTTCCCGTTTCACGCATAATATGACCGTCCTTTCAATTTCTAAGCTGCTTTCCGGTCCCGTTCTGTTTCGATCCCAGCTGGTTTGCTAGCGTTGCTGCAGGAGTCACGATGGTTTGTTTTCAAGGGGGGATATATAATATTTTCCCATGCATTCCTCGTTTCTCTTTTCATGCTTAACACTAAGCACGGAAAGACCATTTCACTTGTATATTTAGAATGATGGCAATGTAAATATGATCAAGGAGTATGTTATTCGTGGAAAATGCCATCTCCTGGACATTTGTAGAAGTTATCGATTGGGAAACAGTGGCACGGTTGTCTGTCTGAGAATGGGGTTTTATTTGAGATTAACAAGTGACCATAAGATTGTGGATTTCGTAATCATTGACTTGCGTGTTGACTTCAAAGTTCCAACTATTTTGTGAAAACGGGAAATAAATGAAAGACCCAACCAACTTGAAGTTAGATTTATGAGCTTAGGTCATTTCCAAGGTAATGGCATGTCATTCTCATTCTTAAAATTTCTTACCTGCTTTGAGAATTACATGACCCAAACTTTTGTTAATCGCTATTTTTAATAGACTGGACAATGTTTTTTTTTTTTTTTTTTTTTTGAAAACGGGAGAATTACATCCCTTCTATCCCTTTTCGAAAAAAAAAAAAGAAAAAAAGACTGGAGAATGTTTGTGTGTGTATATAAAATGTATGTATATATATATACACGCATACATTTTTACACACACATACATACATACATACATACATATATATATATATACATATATATATATATATATATGCATATATATATATATATATATGCATATATATATATATATATGCATATATATATATATATATATATGCATATATATACACATGCATACACACACGCGTGCACACACATATATATATATATATATCTTCAACTTGGCATTATATATATGTTTTCAATCTCATATATATATCCTCAACTTGGCATTATATATATGTTTTCAATTTTGCAATTACATTTTCTTAAATCTTTTACAGAATTGCTGAGATATTTTCTAATGGACATGTTATAAGCATACTGTAGGTGATGGCACAAAATATTCATCAAACTTTCACGATGGAAGTAACCATGGATTTATACATCAAAAACAAGCTAGTTTAGGTGTCTCCTTGGTTTTTAGCATATAATGTTATAATGAGACTTAATCGAGTACTATGTATGACAACAATGTGTAGGTGATTTTATTTTTGCAGTGATCAGCATCTGTTGTGATAAATCAAGTGACTTAGCTCATAAAAGGCCAAGATGGGCCCAAAGAATAAATAAAGGGCCGTATCAAGCCTAGAAGCTAATGGAACGGCAATCGGCCAGCCACCTACAAATTCATTAGTTCAACCTGTACCTAAAAGCCGACCTACATCTAAAGGCCGACCAGCTCCAAAAAGAATGAAAATGCCAAGAAAAAAGTCGGTTACTCTACCAGCATAACCAACTACCGTTATAACAGACACGTGTTAGTTTTCAATGGAATAACACCGGGACTAACTACCAAAGGCCCTTTCAACTAAATTCTGTTAAGGTCCATGCCTATAAATACCGATGAAAAGGGACCTCTAAGGGATAAGTAAGAATAACTAGTTGAAGTATTATCTCATTTCTGTCCATTTTCTCTGAGATGCTATATCTATTATCCGAACCTTTACTAACTTAAGCATCAAAGTGTCCCCCACCGGAAATCTTCCGGTGAGTGGGTTTGTTTTGTAAGATCACCAGGAGTTTGATCGGGTGAATTTTGATGCTGCGGAAATGTTACTTTGGTTCGGCAACAACAGATTTGCATGCCAGGTAGGGAAGAGATTAAAATTTTGAAAAGAATCATGAAAGAGAAAATGATGAAAGGAAGAGTGCAGAATACTTCGACTGGAAGAGGCCATCCACCATCCAAGAAGAATGACTCACCCTTGGATGGTGAGGACGTCGCCCCAGCAATATGCATGGGACGCCAACAAATCGGTGTTCTTTCGGATAAAATGGAAGCTCTGACCGCTGCAATTCAAAATCTCCAAGAGGGCGGGCAACAACGATTGATCACATTGAGGTGTAGTCGGCGATTTTCTTTACAAGAAGCTCGGCACTCAGAACCAAGTCAATACTCTTGGCGTCATCGTTCCTTGAACCGGCGTTCTCCTACATGACAAGACTCTCGATTTCGCGAATATGGAAGAGTCGGTTTAGAGAGAAACGTCAAAAGTCCCCTTTAATGAGTCCATCCCAAGAAGCTCCTATCAAAGTAAGGAGATTCGACGACACGACATCTTCGAAAGAAAATTCTGAAAGCTGAAATTGCAAATCATCAAACTCGATGACCAACGGAGGAATGACGAGCGACTGATGGTTTATGATTTACGGTCACCCTTCTCGAGGAGAATCATGGAGAAAAAATTTTCATCCTACTTCAAGATTCCATAATTGGAGCCATGGAACCCGGAACCATCCCATGGAACCCGGAACCATCCCGTACCACCCGGTACGGGGCGTTCCATATAAAACGATTCGGGGAGCCGGACCATTAAAAAAATAAAAAAAATATTTTTTCTGTATGGTATGGTATAGTACAATACTGTACCGTACCACCTGGTACACTTCTGTTCGGGCTCGTTTGGCTCAGTTCGGGTCTGGTTCAGCTTTGGTTTAGCGATTTTTGCTTGAAGGGAGGAGAAATATTTTTTTTTCAGCTCATATTTTATTATCAGTACTATACCGCTACGGTACAGTACGGACCGTATCGTACCGTACCGTCGGCTAACCGGTACGGCCCACTGTACCGGTTCAGTGATCCTTGATTGGAGCCTTATGACGGGATCACCAATTCTTTTAATCATTTGGACAACTTTAAAGCCCATATGATGATTCAGGGGGCAACTGGATACCCTCCACTGCCTTGCTTTCCTAGCCACCCTCAAGAAAGCCACACAGATGTGGTATTTGAGTCTTCGATCAGATACCATTCATTCCTTTGAACAATTGAAAAAATTGTTTGTGACTCATTTTAGGACCAGCAAAAAGATGCTGTACAATTTGGACATCCTTTTTTCATCCAACAGCAAGAAGGCGAAACTCTGAGAGATTACATGGCTCACTTCAATTTTGCCATGCTAGAAATTTCAGATCTCAACGAATACGTCGCCATGTCTGCCATGAAGAAGGGACTCCGATCATCCAGATTCATTGTCTCCTTTAACAATAAGTTTTCCATTAGTTACTCTAAACTGTTGGCATGCGTGCAAAAATATGCGTAGGATGAAGAACAAGCCACCAGTCGGTGCCAAGCTGAAGGGAGACCTGCCCCAAAGAAGAATCTATTGAGCAGCAATGAACCTCGGCCATCTGGCAATGAGGACATCTTGACTCAACGATGTAATCCGAAGTCGAAGAACCTGGTCGGCAAGTTCGATACCTACACTTCTTTATCTCTCCTAATATAGAAAATACTGATGGAGATTGAAAAAGAGCTTTTTCTAGGGACCCCGGTTGATGCGAGTAACCTAGTCTCGTATAACAAGGCCAAATACTATCATTTTATAGGGACCATAGGCATACCACAGAAGAATGCATCCAGCTGAAAGATGAGATCAAAGGCTTGATCAAACATGGTTACTTGAAAAGGTACATCTACGGTCAAGACTGGTGCGTGTCGCAATGCACCGATTTAGAACCTTAATTCCACTACTCTAAAGGGTAGAATAGCAGGAGTAAGGGTCGATCACACAGAGACTTTGGGGTTGATAATGGGCTGGCTAGGCAACTTACCTTCTTCTCTCCAATTGAAAGCAGTAGCTAGCTGACCTATCTGAGTCTCTAGCTTGGCAATGGATTGGGTATGGGAGTGAAGGATTTGCGTATTCATGTTCAGCCCCTCCTTCAAAGTTTGAAGGATCTTCTCTTGAAAGGAAGGATCAAGATTGCTTGGCGGAGGTTGTGGAGGCTGTGGGGCATTTTGATACTATGGAAATGGCATTCTTTGAAATTTGGTCTCCTGATAGTTGGGCCTAATGGATGAATTGATTCCGGGTTGGGGTTTCCAAGAAAAATTTGGGTGATTGCGCCAGCCGGGATTGTATGTGTTCGAATAAGGATCGTTTCCTGGTCTAGAAGCCATTCGGGTTTGAGCTTGATGAGCTTGCTCCTGAAGAAGCTCAGGAAATTGGTAAGCTGATGGACAATCACCTAAGGTGTGAGTGGAACTCGAGCAGATAATACAGACTTCATGAGTATGATGAGATGAGGAGGAATTATTTCCAGCTTGCAAAAGTTGGTCGAGCTTCAGAGATAGCTCATCAACCTTGCTTAGATGTCTACAGCACGACCAACTTCATACATACCTCCTCTCTTGGGTTCTACAGGTCCTGTGGGAGGATCTCTACGGGCAGCTGAGATATGATGTAGAGAATTTTCACTTAAGGTTTCAAACAACTGCCATGCCTCATGTTCATTTTTAAGCATGAACGTTCCTCCACATGAGGCATCCACCATTTGCCGGTGCCTTTCTGACAAACCGTCATAGAAGCACTGGACTAATTGCCATTTGGGTATGGCATGGTGAGGACATTTTCTAATTAGCTCTTTCAATCTCTCCCAGGTTTCATGAAACATTTCTCCATCTAATTGGGAAAAAATAGTAATGGCTTTTCTAATTTGATTCGTCTTTCCTATGGGAAAATATTTCTTAAGGAACTCCCTCTGAAGTTGATCCCAAGTTGAAATTGTCACTGTGTCTAGGGAATTCAACCAATATTTGGCTTTATCTTTCAGGAAAAAAGGGAATAACCTAAGCCTTAAAGCATTGTCGAAGAAATTTTGTATCTTAACAGTGGAACAGATTTCTAGAAATTCATCTAAATGTTTATATGGATCTTCAGTCACAAGTCCGTAAAAAGAGGGTAACATCTGAATCACACTGGACTTGATTTCGTACTGGACGGCATCTACAGGGGGTACTTGGATACAAGGTGAATAAGTGTATTTTGAAGGAGTGAAGTACTCTTTCAGCGGAGGGTCAGTTCCTTGATTAGGATCCATAGTACCTGGGCTGGTTGCTCTACTGGAGCTTTTGATTTTTGGATCTAGGGATATATGTTTAAGTTCTCAAAGTCGATGCCTGGAATACACTAACATACACCCTCCCTCCTAAAGGAAACAGCAATCAAAGATTTTTTTTTTTAAAAAAACTGAAAAGTGGAAGAATGAGAAGAGGTCTAAAGGAGAAGTTCCTAAGAGAGTCCTAAGCTAGAGAGAAGAAAGTTAATTTAATTAATTTTTTTTTTTTTCAAACAAGTGAAACAAATCAAAATTACTATCCTAGGGTTAACCTGAATCTAGACAGCTCCTAACTGATCCAAGGTTACCTTCGAGCACTCCAAGCCCAAGATCAATTAACTGACTTGGCCAGAAAAGTGTAAGGTTGGTGAAGGTTCCCTTATTGCTTGCCTTAGATACCAATTAAAAATTGGCCAGGTAAGCGAAACCAACTCACCTCCCTTCGGGCTCTAGTCCCTGAACCACTTTCCTTAGACACCAAGGAATTAAATGATCTGAACCCGGTCCAACTCTAGGGTTTCCTTGTCCTATTGAGCTCGAAATCCTTAGGGTTGATATCTAATTAATTTTAAAATTAGAGGCTTGTGTTAATGCAGATGCTGGATTGATGATTTATGGGCTAAGGAAGGGTATTGATCTCCCCATCTTATCTGATTATTGGGTTGTGCCCTTAAATATATTATGAAATTATGAAATGCAACAACTAAGGTGTCCAAAAAGTTATAAATAAACAAAATTAAACTTAAATTTTTTTTAAATTTTGATGATTAAGTCTCTGATCCTAATAAATTATGAAATGTCTGGGTAATATTTTTTTTGGTTTTGCAAAAAAAATAAATTTACCTAAGTGAATCTAAAAATTTATTTATTCAACCTTTTTATACCCTAGGACAACCATTCAACATAACCTCTCAGTTATGCCAGGGCAACCTTATGTCAGGGCACTCAAGATTGGAATTTGAATTTTTTTGTTTTTGTTTTTTGAAATTTGAATGTAAAATTTCAAAAATTGAATTTTTTTTTTTGTGTGGATTTTTGGATTGTTGATTTTTTTTTTTTAGAATAACGCCGAAAGTCCCCGGCAACGGTGCCAAAAATCTGGTGCGTGTCGCAATGCACCGATTTAGAACCTTAATTCCACTACTCTAAAGGGTAGAATAGCGAGAGTAAGGGTCGATCCCACAGAGACTTTAGGGTTATTTTAAAAAAAGAATTTTTTTTTGATTTAAAATAAATTAAAATAAACTAGAACTAATGCAAGAAATAGATGCAAATAATAAATTCGTGAAAATAATTCAGATATGACCTATCTCAAGAGTACGGCCCGTACCCGTGGATCACGGCCCATCCCTTAGGTATAGGTCAGTCAAAATTAATTCACTTCAACTTACCTTAAACGCTAATCCAACATGACTCCAGCATTACTTCAAAATAAAAATAAACAATCATGGATTAATATGAAGCAAATCAATATTTATTCCATAAAAAATTGGGGTACAGAAAAAATAAAAGAAAAGTAAGGGAACAAGGATCCCTTTCTCCCTTTTTTATCCGACTCTGACTCTCTATGACAGCAACAGGACTGGAACTACGGACAACAAGTGGAACCTCCCCAAAAAATTTCTCATCTCGCAGAAGAGAATCACCGAGGTATTTATAGATGAAAAATACCGTGTCGGGTCCGTGTGGAAAGTGCGGTGATTTCCTCATCTCAATCTGATTTTCAAACTCTGCGCTATCTCCTTATTTGATATTTTTTTAAGATCATCCCCATCTCAAAAATCAAACTTAAAAATTCTATCGCACAATCCCGCATCCATCCAGCGTCGTCCGACATCTCTTCTCGTTCCGATGCTTCCTTGGACATCCCGGTATGAACAGCAAGGACGGTGACAAGTAGCTTCAGGAGCTTGGAAACGGAGGTGACGGCTGGGCGAAGACAGCTGGGCAGACGGTGGCTCGCGGCGAAGCCAGAACGGCTTCGGACGGTGGCTGGGCAGACGACGGACATGGCTCGCGGCAGAGGCGGCTTTGGCGGACAGCACTGCGGACACGGCTCGCGGCGGACACGAACATGCGGCTGGGGAAGGGGCGGACGGTGGCTGCAGTGGCTCATGGCGGACGGTGGAGGCGGCTCCGGCTGGGCGGACAGCGGAGCGACTGAGCGGATACGGACACGCGGCGGGGCAGAGACGGTGGCTGCGGGTTGCGGAGGCAGCTGAGCGGACAGCGGAGGGGCTGAGCGGAGACGGCCGTGGGCGGTGGCTCGCGGACGGCGGAGGCGGCTTCGGCTGGGCAGACGGGCGGCGTGGCCATGGGCGGACGCGGCTGCAGCGGACGGCATCCCGGCCACTTTTTCGGCCGAACGGGGGCTTCTCCGACCGCAACGAGGTCGGCGGCGGCTTGGGCTGCGCCGGTGGAAGCTCTCCGACGAGTTCCGGAGCAAACGGCGCATAGTGGTCCACGACTCTGCCCGTGGACCGGCAGCAATGGTTGCCGTGGACCGGTGGTTCGTGTGGTGGACCATCGAGTTCTTGCTCTATGATGCTTTTCTTAAGATGAACTTATCGAGAGATAAATTACAAAAAACCTCAGCACCCCTTACTAAGTTCGGAAGAAATCCGGTTGGAGTGGAAGGGGAAATAACTTTTCTCGTAACCCTCGGAACAGAACCCAGGTAGAAAATACTTTCAATCACATTTATGGTCGTTCAGACATCCTCTGCATACAACGCCATTTTAGGATGACCTGCCTTGAATAAGTTCCAAGCTATCGTCTCCACTTACCATTTGCTGGTATGATTCCCGACTAGGAACGGAGTCCAAGAAATAAAGGAAGATCAAAGGGTAGCTCGGCTATGCTTGATGATTTAAGACCGACAGCTAGTCAGCAGAATGATCCTAGAACATATGGACAAACGAGATCGGATAGAAGAGATTGGAGAGCCAATCGAAAGAACCATTTCCAAACTTCTTACAAGGGACGATCTAACTAAGGTTGTACAGATTGGGAATCTATTCAATGAAATATGGGGATAAGATTGATCGACTTCTTGCAGACCAATGCTGTATCTTCACGTGGTTGGCAATGATATGTTAGGAATCCCTCCAGAAGTTATCACTCATCAATTGAAGGTCGATCCAGGATGTCGGCCTGTTTAGCAGAAGAAGAAAAATTATCCCAGAAAGGTAGAAAGTCATTAATGAGGAGGTAACTAAACTCCTTGATGCAAGATTCATAAGGGAGGTTCATTACTCGGATTGACTTGCTAACGTGGTAATGGTGAAAAAGACAAACGGCAAATGGAGAATCTGTATCGATTATACTGATCTCAACAAAGCCTATCCAAAGGATAGCTTTCCATTACCGAAGATTGATCACCTTGTTGATGCCACCGCAGGACATAGGCTCTTAAGCTTCATGGTTGCCTTCTCTAGTTATAATCAAATTCGAATGGATCCTGAAGACGAGGGAAAGACGGCCTTTGTTACTGAGAGAGGGCTATATTGCTATAAGGTAATAACATTCAGCTTGAAGAATGCTGGAGCAACATATCAACGACTGGTTAATAAAATCTTCGAAGAACAGCTCAGCAAAACAATGGAAGCATACATCGACGACATGATCATCAAGAGCATCCAGACTGATGATTACATCAGAGATCTCTATGAGGCCTTCGACATATTACGAAGATATCAGATGAAGTTGAATCCGACCAAGCATGTTTTTGGGATTATGCCGGGGAAGTTTCCTGGTTTCCTTGTTATCAATCAAGGAATTGAAGCTAATTTAGAGAAAATCTAAGCAATCTCGATATAAGACATCCATCCAACAAGAAGGAGATCCAACAACTGACTAGACGGATTGCATCATTAAGCCGATTCATCTCTCGGTCTGTAGAAATATGCCTTCCTTTTTTTAAAGCCTTGCGATAAATGAGGAGCTTTGAGTGGTCGGAAAGTTATAGACAAGCCTTCGAGGAGTTGAAAAACTACTTGGCCAATCCGACTCTACTCTCAAAACCTGAGAAAGGAGAAATATTATCCTTTACCTCGTTGTTTCAGATGAGGCTGTTAGCTTAGTGCTCATTAGGAAGGAATCCGACGGTGCTCACAAGCTAATTTACTATACCAGCAAGGTGCTTCATGATACCGAGGTGAGATATCCAAAAGCATAAAAATTAATATATGCTTTGGTGATAGCAGCAAAGTATCTGAGATCGTACTTTCAATCTAATCCTATCATCGTGCTGATGGATCAGCCATTGAGGGCCATCTTATAATATTCCAACACCTCTGGCAGGATAGCCAAATGGGCTATCAAGTTGGGAGAATTCGATATTACTTATTAACCCCGACCAGCAATGAAGGTCCAAGTTTTGGCTGATTTCATCACCAAATGAAGTTGGACTGATAAAGAGGTACTTACTGGAGAAACACCCACCGGAGAATTTGAGGACGACTCTGACTCCACATGGATCCTTTATATGGACAGAGCATCTAACTCTTCTAGCTATGGAGCCAGACTAATTATAGCCGACCCCGATGGAGATGTTATGGAATATGCTCTTCGCTTCTCTTTTCGAGCATCAAACAATCAAGTCGAATATGAAGCTCTTCTAGTGGGACTTAAGATCGCCAGAAAATTAGGTGTTCGAAAGATGAGTGTTTTCAGACTCTCAATTGATAGTGAACCAAGCCAAAGGAGACTTTGAAGCCCGAGATTTGATGATGGCAAAATATTTGGAGAAGGTACGGGACCTTGTGACCTAATTTGACTCTTAACATTACTCATGTTCCATGAACGAAGAACTGAACTCAATTCTATGGGCATACCGGACAACTCTCTAATCTACTACCAGAGAGTCACCATTCAACCTGACTTACGGAAGTGAAACAATGGTATCGGTGGAAGTCATCCTTCGATCTAGGAGAGTAGATCACTTCAGGGAGCCGGACAATTCGGAATGAAGGAGAGCTGGACAATTCGAAACGAAGGAGAGCCAACTGGACTTACTTGAGGGCACTAGACTTCAGGCATAGCTACTAATGGCCGTATGCCGACAGAAAGTCACCGATATTATAACTCGTGGGTAAAGGCCAAAACTTTCCGATCCAGAGATCTTGTACTACGGAGAGCTGAAATATCTCGATCTATAGAGCAAGGAAAGCTTGCCCCCAACTGGGAGGGCCTTTACCGGATCACTGAAGTGAGATGACCTGAAACTTACCGGATCAAAAGCCTAGATGGCTACCGGATGGCCCGGTCATGGAATGTAGAATACTTATGCAAGTACTATCAATAAAGAGCTCTCTTCATCTTCCCCATAGTCTTTGTTATATCAGAATCAATCGGTATATCCGACAAGTGAAGAGTTGGTCTAATCAACTGACTCTATCGGCATGTTCGACAGATGGAGAGTTAGCCCGACTAGTTGACTCAATCAGTATACCCGACAAGCATTAGAGTTGGTATAATCTACCAACTCCTATCCGACGAACAGAGAGTTGATCTAGTACACTAACTCATCGGTATATCTAAGAAAAGGGGCTAGCCAAACTAGCCCGACCATTATGTTCAACAAAGAGAACATTGGCATTCTCAAAAAAAAATAATCTCTGTATCATGGAACCATTACGCCGATGGCGCAACACTTGTGAAAGCTATCCTAAAACAAGTATAAGATATGAAAGAGTCGACAAGTTCATACTTAGAAATTTTTTCAAGCACACATTTTATAACATGCAACAAAGACATTGGTTGTGAAAAAAGAAGACTTCATTCATATAAAAAAGGTTTGATTTACATGAAGTATTGAAAAGAAACAAAAAGAAAGAAAGAGTACATCAAGGTTCTTCGGTCGATTCAAAAATTGGAGGATTAACTGCATCTTGGATGGAGTCGTTGGGCCCATCTACTATTGAAACAGGAATGTCCTCGGCTTGTTCATCTGCCTCGTCTTCCTTGTCAGTCTCATCCAAGTTTATTTTGGAGACATCCAAGTCTGGGTACAATTTCTTTTCCTTCTCCAAGCAATCCCTGAAGTCGATGTTATAACTTTCCACCTCGATTCATGCATTTCCTCGTCGAAGGCAGTGGACTTCTTGTACTTAACAGCTTGAAGAGCTTGCTGTTTAGCCAGTTCCGCCATTCGCTCAGTCGATTCTGTCCTTTGCTCGAGCAATTCAACCTTCTTCTCCGCTTCGGCCTTCTGGGCTAAGGCCTCATCGGACTTTTTCAAGCTGTCTTCGGCTAGTTGTTCTGAAGAATGAAGTTTCTTCTTCTTCAACTTCGCCTCTAGCTTGTTTACTTTGGCTTGTGCCGCTTTCAGCTTGTTGGGTGTGGAGCCATATCCACCCAAGACCCATGTCTAGCGAAGCCCAGAGAAAAAACCAGAAAAAAATTAGAAAAGAAAAAAAAACCAGCAGCAACTAGCAGCAGGCCCAACCCATGGCGCGGGCGGGCGCGCAAATCACGGCCAGGCGTGGTCACGCGGGGCATGGCCCAAGCCCACGCGCGAGGTGTGCGCGGGTGCATGGGCTCGGCCCAACTCGGAGCAGCATTCGTTGGGGCATTTCTCCGGCGGTTCCCAGTGGTTTCTCGCGGTGTATGAGCGGTCCATGACATTTTTTATGGTTTTGGACTATCCGATCATCGATCGGACGGCTGAGATTCATTCCAGGTTCTATTAGGGTTGATCTGAGGTGTTTTACTCCAATTCGGATACGGTTTTGGAGGTTTCTTCGGGCTCTTTTCATCCAGAGATGTAGACAGAGACTTGGAATAGCCTACAGAGCAAAACAGAGAGCAGAAGAAGAGAGCCAGAGAAAGAGTTTTGCAATCCAAGTGAAGTCCAAGGGTTTTCCAAGAGAGAAAATAAGGAGAAGAGAGAGAGAAAGGTAGAGAGAGGGCAAGGGTTCCTCCTGTGTTTTGTGTTATTCTTTCTTCTTTCTTCGTATTGGACTGAGGTTTGCATCCAAGGAGGGTTCTCTTGTGTAATAACTTATGTATTTCTTCCTGATAGTGAAAATTTGATCATGTGCGGCTGTGGACGTTGGAGCAAGAGGCTCCAAACCACGTAATCCCTGTGTGTTTATTTGTGCTTATTTTTATTTATCTTTCAGGCTTCCTTTTTCGTTTTTTCTGCGAGTCCCCGGCATCTCACTGCGATCCACATCCTTAACATAGCTCTCCATCCAGAGAAGTGTTAGCAGCGACACTTTGTTCTTTTTTTGTTCCATGGCTGCCCTGAGCTCTTCAGCCACTTCTTTCTCAGCCTTTGCCACCTCCAACTGATCACGAAGACCTTTGCTCAGGTCGGCAAACCCCCGAACGCTCTCTTTAATCAAAGAGATCTCGTGGATAAACTGCTGAAAAAGAGACAGATAAAGTTAGTAATGATATTGTACTCTATAAAGAGAAGACATGAAGAAAAGACTTTCCTTAAAAAAAAAGGCTCATCATTTCTTATCAACTCCCATCTATCAAGGCATTAAATATACCTTGAACTCGGGAGTTGGCGGGCGTGTTGTGATAAGTCAAGCGACCCGGCTCATAAAAAGCTAGGATAGGCCTAAAGAATAAATAAAAGGCCATATCAGGCCCAGAAGCTGATGGAACGGCAATAGTCCGACCACCTACAAATTCATTAGTCTGACCTACACTTAAAACCAACCTGTACCTAAAGGCTGACCAGCTCTAAAAGGAATGAGAACGATAAGAAAAGAGTTGGTTACTCTACCAGCATAACCAACTACCATCATAATAGGCATGGGTTAGTTTCCAACGGAATAACACCGGGACTAACTGCCAGAGACCCTTTCAACTAAATTCTGTTGAGGCCCATGCTTATAAATACCGGTGAAAAGGGACTTCCGAGGGGTAAGTAAGAATAACCAACTGAAGTATTCTCTAATTTCTGTCCATTTTCTCTGAGATTTTATATCTGTTACCCGAACCTTTGATAACTTATGTATCAGAGTGTCTTTCACTGAAAATCCTCTGGTGAGTGGGTTTGTTTTGCAGGACTACCAGGAGTCTAATCGAGTGAATCTTGATGTTGCGGAAAGGTCACTTTGGTTCAGCAACAACAATATCCAAATTGTTTGTGTAGTAACATATGGGAGAGAGACCTTTTGTACTGAAATTATTTTTAATATTACCCTAATCCCTACTTGATGGTTGTTTTAAAGAAAAGAAAAGTAAATAAAAACTATTCTTAGTAATGTATGTAACTAGACCTAATCTATTCCAATGCTGATTTTCACATAAATTGAACATCATGATACATTTTCTTTTGTCTAATATTTGATTATGTTGTAGGATTTTATTTCGAATTGTTTCTCTCTCTCTCTCTCTCTCTCTCTCTCTCTCTCTATATATATATATATATATATATATATATATATATATATTGAATTTCCGTTACTATGCAAAATTTCCTTCCATAACTTATGCATTCAAATAAGTGATTTGCATGACATTAATGTTCAAGGATGTGAAACATGTACATTGTCGTTTTTTAATTGTATATGACATGAAAAAAATTCTTATGCGTTGGCTAGTTACTTTTCTAAGTTCTTCTAATGGATCTATACAGGTGGTGAAGATACCTGGTACATTCACTTCTTTGAAGAATTACTTGAGTTCATACACTTTTCCTTTGATTGAAGAAATACGTGCTGATATTCATTCCAGCTTGGAAGCTTTAACCCAAGTACCTTTTGTCAAAATATTGTCACTTGACAATACTAAGAGACATAAGCAATGCATATATGAGATTATTGTTGGTGATGTTCCTGCAAATGTTCCATCTCCTGGTGCCAATGGAAACTACATTCCAAACAAGGGTGATATATTTGTCTTATCAGATAGGAGACCTGTTCACATTTCTGATCTTACTGCGACTGGGAGATCATATCGTATTGCCTTAATTATTGGGGGTGGAAAATACGATGTGCTACCACCTAATATGTTTGTCATTAGAGCATCAAGCAGCATAGAAGTTTCAGAATATAGTAAAAAGAACAATAAACGAAGTCCGCTTTTTGCTGTTTACTTGATAAACATCACAACGTACCGTCATATTTGGAAGGCACTGGACTTTAAGTTGTCTGCGCATCGAAATCTGAACCTTGTCAAGAAGATTTTACATTTTGATCCATTGGTATGAAAATATTATCAATGTTATAGCATGCTTATTTTTTTTGGTTACTTTATTGTATTTTTATTTTCTTATTGGCCATGCTATGCTTGCGTGGCTTAAATATTTCTCTCGAAGACTCTTTTGCCAGGGAAAAAACCAGTACCCACTGATGGCAATGAAAACAATCGTGACAATCATCTATCAGCTTATGGATATTAATACAAAATCTTCTCATGTTTTCTATCTTGCATCAGGCATAGCCATTAATTGGACTAGAGTAACAGATGAAGTGTACAAAAGCGCTTCCGCTGTAACATATTCTGTACATTTTTTGAAGTTTTTTT
The DNA here is from genome assembly GCA_021397845.1 of Areca catechu. NCBI lineage: Eukaryota > Viridiplantae > Streptophyta > Magnoliopsida > Arecales > Arecaceae > Areca > Areca catechu. The sequence goes on from CM038049.1 coordinate 128,026,734, forward strand.
TTTCTGGCAGGTTGCTGGATTTGATGATATCTCTCTGTCTGAAGAATTCAGATACAATTTGTCTGCATCGAAGCTCAACGAATCTCAAACTAATGCAATATTAACTTGTATTTCAGCAATAGAATGTCAGAACAAGAATTCCATTAACCTTATTTGGGGGCCACCTGGCACGGGGAAAACTAAAACAATTAGTGCCTTGCTATGGATTCTGAAAGAAATGAAATGCAGAACAGTTGCTTGCGCACCTACAAATATTGCTATCAAGGAACTTGCCTTGCGTCTTTTAAGATTGGTTAAGGAGTACTCTGCAGATGGCGCTTTGGGTGATATTGTATTGTTTGGAAATCAAGATCGGATGAGGTTAGATGGCATTCTTCAAGACATATTTTTAGACTTTCGGGTGCAGAGGCTTTGGGAGTGCTTTTCACCAATTACTGGTTGGAAGCATTGTCTCAATACGATGACAAGCTTTTTCAAGGATGGTTTTACTTGGTACCAGTCATATTTGGAAAGTAAAGAGGACACTGTTGAGATAACTTTTCATGATTTTGCTAGACGAAAGTTTGCAAGTATTTCGAAGGAATTAACTAGATGTTTAAAGACATTGCATCTGCATCTGCCAAGAGCTTCCATTCCAGAAGCAAACACCACAAACATGAATATGGTTCTTGAATTGCTTGAAACTTTCAGAAAACTTCTCCACAAGAAAGATGTTGGCAATAGTCTTGAAGAGATTTTTGCTTCTACTGATGAAGAAAAATGTGTAGGGTATCATGGTATGCTTAGTTCGCAGAAAAATGATTCCACTATAACATCAAGGCTTTGCAAAACTAGAGCTGACTGCTGTAGAATCTTGAAAACTCTTGAAGAATCGCTTGGTCTTCCCGTTACCTCTTCCAAATATAAAATTGTGGATTTCTGTTTGCGAAGTGCTTGCATCATTTTCTGTACAACTTCTAGTTCATCCAAATTGTACAAAGTGCGCAAGAAAAAACCGTTGCAGGTGCTAGTTATCGATGAGGCTGCCCAGTTGAAGGAGTGCGAATCATTGATTCCCTTACAACTCTCTGGCATAAGACATGCCGTTCTTATTGGTGATGAGTGTCAATTGCCTGCAACAGTGAAAAGCAAGGTCAGTTCTTCTATTCTCATTTAACAGGCAACAGATTCCCCTCTTATTTCATACTATTTTTAATGTTTGGTCTATTAAGGAATAGAGATACATTTGTTATACACAAGCCACACAAAATATCCATTATCCTATATTTGTTTCCCTCTCTTGAAGATATTTGATGACATATCTGAAGGACTTCTGACCCTTCATGCCAATGTTTTCTATGTTTCAAGTAGCTTATGCCTGTTTTTCTTTTCCTTAGGTTTCTGAGAATGCACTGTTTGGAAGGAGTCTTTTTGAGAGGTTGAGTTCATTGGGACACAAGAAACACCTTCTCGACATGCAGTATAGGATGCATCCCTACATAAGCATTTTTCCCAATACCAACTTTTATGACAACAAAATTCTGGATGCCCCAAATGTCATTCATGACAACCATTCAAAAATATATCTTTCTGGACGCATGTATGGTCCTTATTCTTTTATAAATATTGAATTTGGAAAGGAGATATGTGATGATCTTGGACGTAGCAGGAAAAATATGGTTGAGGTAGCTGTTACATTGCAAATATTGGGTAAACTCCGTCAAGGTACGTCCTTTGTATTATTGACTTATTTTGCAAAATAGGATGTTTGATGGTGAAGTATTGCTTTATTTTTTCATTGATATCTAATGTTAGTAGTTAAAACCATGGATCTTGTCCAACTTCATAGATGAAACGTGCATGTGAACCTTCGTTGAGATACTAGTCTATCAACAAGCTTCATTCCTCAAATCTTGTCAGCTGTTTCTTTTTGTGACCAATCATGAAGCAGAATACAAATGGCCAGACAAACATCAATGGGGCAAGTTGTATATACTGATCCTAAATCTACTGTAGTCACATCAGAGACTCCATTTACAGTACACAAAAACCAATTATCAGTTTACCATAATCACATAAGAATTTCCTTTTTTAGTGGGCAAACAATATAACGAAAACCCAGGGCCTGCTATCTATTGCTTTTGTTCTCTGCTTTTGTTTTTAAAAATTGAAGAAGAAAACAGAATTAGACTGAAAAATTGTTGAGATTTTGGAATCAAAGACTTGCTGCTCTCAAAAAAGTGAAAATAGAAGTAAGGAACGGATGAATTCCAGCATAAATGCTATCTCCAGTAACAATCTCCAGCAGCATTTCACTTATTTGTAGGGAAATAAAAGCACGACAACTGGAGGAAGCAGGTTTTCATCTATTAATGAATCCTCTCAAGTCTCCAGTGTTTTTCTGGAACAGCTGACTAATTTTCTGACAGCAATATATGAAGGCCTTCTTTATTAATAATTATTTTACCATTTAATCCATTATTAACAATGTTATATTCTTTCTTTTTTCTCGCATGATATCGCATGCTTCTCTCTGTTGTTTTGTTTCAACCACAATCTGGGCTTTCAAGACTACAATGCATCTTACAAGCGAGAGAAATTTCAGAATCATAGCTGTTCCCTATCATCAACTAGTCCTGATGGTATTTCCATCCCTTTAATCAGTCTCAGTTCAACAATAAATTGGATGTAGAATCTACAATTCCCTATAAATTGAAAAACCTGCTCTGATGTTTACAACAACAAGAAAAAACAAGCTCATTTTCACCACTTTCATATACTAATTTGATCTTTTTTTTCTTTTTTGGTAAATACCACCTAAACTAAAACCAGACTGGCCTTAAACTTCTCATAGGGAACTAGTCATTACGTACATCTCTACTTCTCATGGAGAAGTAGGCATTGCTCTCTCTCTCTCTTTCTCAATTTTCCCCCCCTTTCCCCTAATCAGCTAGGTGAAATCTTCTTTGTTCGGCTGTCCTTAGATACTAGCTTCTTCTAGACAGTACGGAAATTATTTATCCGAACATGCATGCAAAATATAATACCATGGGATCACATATCCACAAAATTGTCCAAGATCTTCAAACCTGCCAATCATGCAATTGCAAGTTTGTTATTTTCTCTTAATGTTGACTAAAGAGAAGAGGGTCGCCTACATGTTATAGACTTGGGCCTTTCCCTTTTGGCCTTTTGAGAAGTAGGATGGTTGGATCTGAAAGCTTGAACCCTTGGTACCGTTAATGGTGTTTATCATTTAAAAAATTTTAAAGGAATTAGCATCAAGCCCTGGCTTGATAAAAACTCCAGTTTTGCAGTTGTCTTGATAAATAAAATCATGGAACCATTTTGGGATGTTAGAGTTTTGATGTCCAGGTTATAGAAATGCTTGGCTTCATTGGAGATTTTCAAAGTCACATATATTTGAAGGGAATGAAACAGCATGGCTAGTTATTACCTAAGACCATTCCTCTAGATATATCTAGAATTGAGTGTGGTCAGATTATCCCTAATAACCGTGATCTCCCTGCTGAATTGGTATGTATTTTTAAAGATGATGAAATAGAGTGTATTTAGGGCTTAAACATGTCTTCTTTTTAATGGGCATTACTTTTACCTTCCAAAAAGGAGAAAGAAAACAAGTAGAACAGGTAGAAGACTGGCTAGATATTGGAATGAGGCCAGGATCTCGAATGCAGCTCTCAACACAAGAGAACTGACTGACATGGTCTGTTGTTAGCCTCATAAAATCATGCATTTTAGGAACCTGTAGATTCTTCACAGATTCATACATAAATGTATATCCTTAAAGAAAGGATCCTCGATTGACATTTTGCCAATTGATCTATAATAGTATTTTTCTTTTCAAACAAGCTCTCTTTTGTGAATACTAACTACTCCAAATTACCATGTAGCATGTGGTAAAATGCAGAAAATACTTAGTGTTGGGGTTATTTGCCCTTACACTGCCCAAGTTAATGCAATTCAAGAGAAGTTGGGAAAAGATTATCAGAAGAATACAAACTTTGCTGTGAAAGTCAGTTCAGTTGATGGGTTTCAAGGTAGTGAGGAGGATGTGATCATATTATCTACTGTGAGATCCAATGCCTCTGGTTCTGTTGGTTTTCTATCTAATCCTCAGCGAGCAAATGTGGCTTTGACCAGAGCAAGGTACACTGTTTAATCAACATATATTTTTGAGGTAGTTTTCTTGTATCTTTGTTTCTTAAAATATCATTCTTTGATGCTGCAGATATTGTCTTTGGATTCTGGGGAATGGACCTACTTTATTGAACAGCGGATCTATTTGGGAGAAGTTAGTCTGTGATGCGAGGGATCGTGGATGTTTCTTCAATGCAAATGAAGATGAGGCCCTTGCCAATGCAATTGCTGATGCACTACACCTGTATAAGATAGGGATAGGGAAGAAGAAGGTACAATCTCTATTATTATTTTTCTAGTTAGGTGAACTCTGATAGTGTCTGAATATAGATATATGATTTGATTAAGAGGTCATAATTAGCACAATTGTCATGTTTACTTCTTTTTAGTTTTTTTTTTTTTTTTTTGGTGTTTTTCTATGCTTGTTTGGCATATGATATGAATGCATTGTACAGTATTATCATAGATTTTTAGGATTTTTAGCTTTATATATTTCGTCACAAAATGTGTAGTCCTTGCCGATTTGTTTATCACTCGAACTTGTATTATTTTAATACTTGACAAGGTAGGGGCGCAAAAGCATATTTATGTTATGTCAATTTAAGGGTCATAATTGGTTCAGGCGTTGCACGATGTCTATCTTCTCTTCTTTTTAATGATTCAAACATCAACGGATGTATAGGAGAGCTCGTAAGTAGTTATTACAAAGTTTACCATTCTTCTTTGAATTTACACTGCTTGCACATTTCAATTTCAAATTTATAACTAGCTGAGAATTTTTTTCATCAACCACCATCACCATAGGATCCATTTAAATATGGTTGATGACTTGAGCAAATAGTAACTATATAACATAGTTTCTCCTTACTTGATGAGATGAGGAACCAAATAGAAGATATAGATGAATTAGCTAAAGTTTTTGGGATTAATTAACTGAAGTTTTACTCTTCTTCCAAAGTCTTTTATAAGTGGCTTTTTACTTGCTTAGCTTCTTAACTGACGATTTATCAGTTCCTCTAAAACTAGGCCTATATTTTGTTCAGAGTAAAAAGTCAAAATTATCTAGATTAAATGGTGTATGTTGGGTTAAACTATTCCACTGTTTAATAGGAGCAGACTATATTCCCTGTTTAAGTGAGTGACAGAACTAGGATAAGAAAAGTCAAGCATTTATTCTATACCAGTATTTGAGGATTTTTTTACTATTTTGTAAAGTATAGTATGCAACAAACTCTCTAACATGATTTAATAATTAAACCTAGCTTTGTTTAATAAATGTTGCTTCCATGCAGGTAACTGCAAAATCTTAAATGTGCTGCTTGTAAGTATATCTTAGAATGGCAGAAAGAGTACTTTATTTGCCATGCACGGATCTCAAGCTTCCTCATTTTCATCCACATAATGGGGATGCCTTGTATGCCATGAGTAGTTCTTAGAGGTCTGGCCAGAAATTCATTTGTTTATATTCTCCTTTCTTTATATGTTGATGCCTCACTACCTTGGAGAGGGGTTACAGAAGGAAAGGGCATCTACCGAGTCCTAGCCTTCTCACCTTCACATATTTTCCTTTTTTAAGCTTAAATTAGTCCCAATCATCGTCAATAGAATTTCTTCTGAATAATCTCTTATTGTGCTTTCCTCCAAATCCCTCCTTGCTCTTAAATTTCATGTCATTAGCACATGTGTGGGCTTTTTTTCCATCTTTTCTTCTTCTTTTCTTTTTTCAAAGGAATCAATCCCTGGCAGATGGGTGTTTAGCATCCATGCATGTTCATGCCAAACAATGTTTCAAAGACTGATATGATGGTTGACCATTAGATGTATACCCTTCTGATTTATGCCCTATTTGGACGATTGGAGTAATTATCCTATTATAACTCACCAGTGCACCAAATAATTAAGGGAGAGAAGCAGCCACAATAAAGAAGGATCTCGAAGTAGTACCATCAAGACCATATGACACAGACTATCAAAGGCCATCATTAGAACTCCTTGATAAGATCTTTCTATTAAAATACTTAATCTGGTCAAAGTTATTAGCCATGGTTATCCCTCTAAGATAGTCACATGCAACCGATTGCTGCTGCCCAGCATAAGTCCCTCATGGCAGTTGGGGACTGGTGTGGTACATGGGGGTAATGTGGGTGACAAGCAGGCCCCATGTACCAGCCTACCAGTCACGGTGCACTGGACTGGATCAAGGATGGGAGGTGTAGAATTTTTCAATGCAGCTCACGTGCTCAGATGTAGTTATGATGAAACCTTTCCTCTTCCATGGAATGCTCAACCAACCATGTTAACCCTTCCCTCTATCCTTGTGTTGCTCTTTTTCTTCTTCCTTACATTTTATAATTTCATATCTATTTTATTTCCTATGAGATCCAACAGACACTCGGTATTCTGGCTTACTTCGTGCTCTTTTTTTTCATAAGCCCAACACAATGAAAAAATCTTTTTGAATTTAAGAATCTCTTAATTTGTCTAGTAGTTGCTTTTGGTACTTTATCATGACTGGAACCTATTTTAATTAAGCAAGTTCATATTTAACATGAAATTTTGAGATGTACTTTAGTCTGTAGATGTATTTTAGTCTGTAGAAGTACAATGAGATACATAAAAACATGAAAATACTTAATTATTAATACATGTTCAGCTCATGCAGAAACAAAAGCACAAATGAGCCCATATATAATTTCCTTGTAACAGATTGAGTAGCTCATGATATGGAGGCACATAAAAGAAGTTACTTTATTCAAGAAAGTAGGCATAATGATTAACAATGTGACACAGGATCATTTTTGCACTTTCCTGCAAAATTCTGCCTATCTTAAAATTTTTATTATGGACACTGGAAATTAGGAGGGAGATTAATGCAGGTTTTTTATTTTTTCCTATTAAAAATATTGAATTTTTTAAAATTATTTAAATAATTTATCATAAAACTATGACATTACTGACAGCAAGATTTAATCTCTGTAATTAATCTTATTCATTTACTAGTTTCTTTAATATTTGTGCTTTTGTTTTCTATTTTGACTAGATCATACTAATTTGAAATCATTCACATATATTTTTCCTCCTCCTGCAAGAAATTCGAAGGAATATTCTTTCCAAAAACTCATTTTGATTCTATTTCACCGAAATGCCTTGAAAATTTGGAGTCAAGGAAGGATACATCTATTCAGTTGCTTCCATGTAACTCAGGAAAATACTGTAAAGATTCTACAGCTAATTTGAAGTATGCTGTGTCTAAGATTACTATCTTTCATTTTTAAAATATTGTCAAAATTAATGGTAATTCCATGCTCAATGTTGGTGCATGCATGTTATTTTAGAGACAGTAAGGAATTTAATTATAAAATAAAAAAAATAAGAGAGAAGAACATTTTTTCTAACTTTTTCTGAACAAGCAAGATTTATTTCTTATATTCTTTCCTTCATTTCCCGTTGTTTTTAACAATTAGCTGAAACTTGACGCCACTCTTATATCATATGCAAGAAAAAGAATTGCATTACCAAGTCCAAATTATCTACTACATTTGTTGATGCAGGACTGAAACGGAAACAAGAAAGAACTAAGAAGTGGCAAGTGAAATAGTCAGTATTACTTAACTATTAGCAAGCACATTTTGGTTTCACCTAGTTATCTTTTGCTGAATATCATTGTAAATCTGCAGCTTTTTTAGACATGATACAGAATTCTCTTTTGATCCACAAAGATGATTAACTACTGATTGTGTTCTGTTGTTGATATAGTGTTGATTCAAAGAAAGAACTAACATGTCATTCAAGCTCCAGTGCAGACAGCATGACCTGTGATTTGACTATATCAACTTGACTATTTAGATTAACCATGGCCACATTTACTCGCTCGTGACTGGCACACCATAACCCCATGCTTTGGCTCGTGGCGGCAAACTAAAGTGCAATGATTTGGCTCATGGTTGCCAATCCACAACGCGTCTAATCCAAATATTTATTTTGCACAACCATCAATTTATTCACTTTTATCCTTGCCATATAAAATATAATTTTATATCATATTTCTTGACAAATCTCAAAGCAACTGGTATCATATTCTAGGCAATTAAAATCATACATGTATACAATAGAGAAAATATTATTTATATATTCATTCAAGCAATCATGCAGTAAATGATAATCATTCCATGCAAAACCAAAATCATCGAAACATGTTACAAAATTATATAAACAATATATATAAATATAGGTGATCGCACATGGATTCTTACCCTTATGGGTGACAAACTTAGATGCATACCAGTCCACACTTCGCAAGTCCAGTTAATCAACATAAATCCAACTAAATTTTGATCAATCATTAACATAATAAATAAATAAGTTTTTGTTAGCTTCTTATTTTCAGAGCTCGAATATCTAAATTACACTTGAATCTAATTCCTCTGAACGATCTAATACAAGACTAAATAAATAATTAAGAAATTTAGGGTATACCTCAATTTAAGAGCTAGTGTAAAATCCCTTGCTCAGCATCTTGTCTGGACGTTTGCTCTGCTTCCTAACCAAAACAATTAATTAGGAGAAGCCATGTAAGTGATTATGGTCTGTTGGGGTATCTCGGTCCAAGTACGAACCGAACACCGGTTCGGCTGACTAAAGACCTTTCCTCCGAACCAACGACTTCGGACCTAGACAGATCAGGTCAACCACGGGCAATCCAAGGCTCACCACCGGCCTAAGACATCGGAAGGTAAGACCTGTGGATTATGTCTTTGGTCCTAATCGAAGACCAAGCTTCTCGTCGACTTCCGAAGACATACTCTTCGTATCCTGCCGAAGACACGATCTCCAGCCCTTGGTAAACACCAAGTCCTTGATTCATGCAGAAGACAGGATCTACGACCGAGAAGATCCGAAGACGGGGAGATCCCCGGTTTAATTATGAGAATCTCTCTAAATAAGGGAAATCTGAAGATGGGTCCACGATCTGTCCCAGAAAGGCAACAGTAACCAATAGTTACTATCGACTATCTCCATGCCACGATCATGGCGCGCAACTCCAGCTACCATACCTCCGGTCTGGCCAGAACCGCTCAATGACATCCCATAATTGCCAATCATGGAGAGAAATTAACTCCCCGTGATCACTGGGAGAGGAGCGAACCCGCAGGCTGGAGGGCTTCCTATAAATAGCGGTAAGAAGAAATGCTCGAGAGAAGTACACACATACACACTCTAAATTCAAAGAGCCTTTCCCTCTGCTTCTCGAGAATCTTCCCCATTCTGTGGCTGGGGCCCGCCTCTGACTTAGGCATCGGAGTGTCCCCCGCCGGAACAACTCCGGCAAGGGACCTGTTTTGCAGGTGAACCAGAGAGCGATCCTGTGGTGCAGCAGCTCCGACCGGCCAGAACAGGGACTCCACGCCAACAGATTGGCGCGCCAGGTAGGGGGCGACAGACAGCACTCTTTAAGCTCCCTCCTAAACAACGGGAAGTAAGAAGTTCCTGATGGCGAGAGAAAAGACTCAGATCGCCTCCACAAGTCGAAGTCGCGTTCCATCCCAAGGGGGCGCGCCCCTGGGAGAGAACGATGTCCCACCTTCCACAATTGTCATGGGATTGCAGCAATTTGAAACCCTTATGAACCAGGTCACCAACCTTAAGGCCATGGTTCAAGATTTTCAGAACAGAGCTTTTCCGGTGGGAAATCCACCGGCCGCCTCCAGACATAGCTCTCGATCCCGAAGGAAGAAAGCCCCACGGGAGGGTTCTACACACCTCTCCCCCCATTCTCGGCCCTCTCTTGAAGGCCGAAGTTCGAGACTGCCTAGGCTCGTGGATTTCCCACAGAAAGGAAAAAGGCCTAGGCAAATTCCCTCACTCTCCTCCGAAGACTCTACTCCCGTAGAGAGGGAGCCGAAGCAGACTCCCGATTACGACAGGAGATTTAGAGCCATTGAATCGAAAATGGTGAGGGCACGGGAGCAGAGAATGCGGGATCTAAAAGATCCCGATGACTTGATAGTGGGTGATCTACGCCCACCCTATACCGACCGTATCATGGCCGAAGTCACTCCTCGGCACTTCAGGGTTTCCCAGATGGAACCCTACGATGGCACCTCCGATCCCTTCGATCACTTGGGCAGTTTCAAGGCCCATATGATGATCCAAGGAGCTTCGGATGCGATGTACTGTCTCGCATTCCCGGCTACCTTGAAGAAAGCCGCTCAGATGTGGTGCTCAAGCCTATGCCCAGGTACCATCGATTCTTTTTCCGAGTTAGAGAAATTATTTGTCTTGCATTTTAGGACCTGCCGCAAGACTCTCCGAAATACGGACACACTGTTCCTTCTTCACCAGAATGAAGGAGAAAGCCTGCGAGACTACATCTCCAGGTTTAATGCGGCCACACTTGAAATCTCCGATCTTAACGAGCATGTGGCCATGTCTGTACTGAAGAAGAGACTTCGTACATCTAGGCTTATCTTTTTCCTAGATAAGAAGTTCCCCAAAAGCTATGCTGAGCTCTTGTCGAGGGCTCAGAAATACGCCGATGCTGAAGAACAGGCGGCCAACCGACGATTGATCGAAGAGAAGTCCCCTTCAAAAAAGAAGAACAACATGGGACAAGGTCCCCCGATCTCCAATAACAATAACAGCAAATATACTGACCACCGAAGAAGTCTTCCCAGGCCCAGAGCGTCAGAAGGAAGATTCAACTCCTACACCCCCCTCAACCTTCCTCGAGAAAAGATCCTCATGGAGATAGAGAAAGAAAATTATCTCCAACGGCCCCGTCCCATGAAGGCCTCCTCTTCCATAAGGAATAGGAATAAATATTGCCGATTCTACCGGGACCACGGCCACAATACTGAAGAATGTATCCAGCTGAAGGATGCGATTGAGGATCTCATCAAAAGAGGGTATTTGGGGCGGTACATTGGTCGTCAAGGATCTCGGTCGGAAGCTACTATTCCCCAGCCACCTCCTGAAAAGGCCGAATTGCCAAATTAAAGGCCCACCAACGAAGGTGTGGGGATGATACACCGGCCTATCGACTGGAGGAGGGACAAGGACGATGTCCCAAAGTGACTAAAGGACAACAACGCTATTCTCTTCTCCGATGATGATCTTGCGGGAGTCCAGCTCTCGCATGATGATTTCCTTGTAATCTCGGCCGTTGTGGCCAATGATGATGTACAACGAATCCTTGTTGATAATGGAAGTTCGACTGATGTCTTGATCAACGATGCATTTTCTAAAATATGTTTGCCCAGACATCAACTACGGAGATCCCCCATACCGCTCACTGGCTTCGGGGGTAATCAAGTTCATGCCGAAGGAGAAATAGTGTTGCCTGTGACCCTTGGCACTGAACCTCGATAAAAAACACTGCCGATCAACTTCACGGTAGTCTGGACCCCCTCGGCTTGCAACATCATTTTGGGGCTGCCCGCCTTGAACAAGTTTCGAACCGTGATCTCCTCTCATTATCTCATGGTACGCTTCCCCACCAGGAACGGTGTCGGAGAAGTTAGAGGAGATCAGAGAGCGGCACGGTAGTGTCTGATGATCCAAGACAAGCATTTCAATGATTCTGCAACCTGGATCAGCTGGATCCAAGGGATACAACTACAGGCTCTGGTGAATCCATGGAAAGAACTGTCCTGGTACCTTTGACAAAGGAAGACACCACCAGAGTTGTGCAGATCGAGAGTACGCTTGATGAGGAAACCAGAACGGAGCTGATCCTATTCCTTAAAGACAATGCCAATGTCTTCGCCTAGTCAACTTCGGATATGTCGGGGATTCCTGCCGAAGTAATCACTAATCGGCTAGAAGTTACCCCCGGGTATAAACCAGTCCGGCAAAAGAAAAGAAGCTTTGCTCCTGAAAGACAGAAAGCTGTGGACGAAGAAGTAAGCAAACTCCTTAAAGCAGGGTTCATCCGAGAGGCCCACTACCCCGAATGGTTGGCTAATATGATAATGGTGAAGAAAGCTAATGGCAAGTGGAAGATCTACATTGATTACACAGACCTCAACAAGGCTTGCCCAAAAGATAGCTTCCCTCTTCTAAAGATTGATCAGCTGGTCGACGCCACTGCCGGTTACCAACTATTGAGTTTCATGGACGCTTTTTCTGGCTATAATCAGATCAGGATGGATCCCCAAGATGAGGAAAGCATAGCCTTTATCATCGATAAAGGTCTCTACTGCTACAAGATGATGCCATTCGGTCTCAAGAACGTCGAGGCAACATTTCAAAGGCTAATCAACAAAGTGTTCGAAAAGCAACTAGGAAGAAACATGGAGGCCTACGACGATGACAAGATCGTTAAGAGCCTCCTCCGAAAAGATCATATCCAGGACTTGGAAGAGTCATTTAGTGCTCTGTGACATTACCGTATGAAGCTAAACCCGGCGAAGTGCGCCTTTGGGGTCACTTCGGGTAAGTTCTTGGACTTTCTTGTCACCAAACAAGGGATTGAGGCAAATCCTGAGAAGATCCAAGCCCTGAAGGATATGAGACATCCCTCCTGCAAGAAAGAAGTCCAGTAGTTAACAGGGAGAATTGCCTCCCTAAGCAGGTTCATTTCTCGTTCAGCCAAGAAATGTCTCCCATTCTTCAAGGTACTTCGGCAGTCAAAGGGCTTCGAATGGTCCGAAGACTGTCGTACTGCCTTTGAAGAGCTAAAGAAGTACCTAGAAACTCCGTCTTTACTCTCCAAACCTCAAGTGGGCAAGGTGCTTTACTTATACCTCTCCGCTTTGGACGAAGCAATCAGTTCGGTCCTTGTTTGGAGAGATGAAGATGGATCCCATGAGCCGATCTACTACATTAGCAAGGTTCTACATGATGCTGAAACGCAATATGCGAGGATGCAGAAGTTGATCTACTCTCTGGTGATTGCAGCAAAGCGACTACGGCCATACTTCCACACCCACGCCATTGTGGTGCTGACTAATCATCCCCTCATGGCCATTCTCCGGTCTCTAGACACCTCAAGAAGGATAACCATGTGGGCTGTGAAGTTGAGTGAATTCGACATCAGCTTTCAGCCCCGATCGGTTATGAAGGCCCAGGTGCTCTCTGATTTCTTGGCTGAATGTACCTGAAGGTCTGAAGATGAAGTACCTTCAACAGAAGATGAAGTCCCGAAGGAGACGAAGTTCGTTTGGGTGCTCCATATGGACGGAGCTTCCAATGTTACTGGATGTGGAGCTGGTCTTATGCTAGCCAAACCTGATGGCCATACCATAGAGTACGCACTTCGGTTCTCCTTCCATGCTTCTAACAACCAAGCCGAATACGAAGCCTTGCTCACTAGACTTCGGATGGCCAAAAGTTTGGGAGTTCAACAACTCCGGGCCTTCTCAGACTCCCAATTGGTTGTGAATCAAGTTAAAGAAGAATATGAAGCCAGAGATCCAACCATGATGCAGTACCTAGAGAAGGTACGGGCCTTGTCCTCTCAACTGGAGCATTTTGAGATTATCCATGTCCCTCGATCAGAGAATTCTCGGACAGACGTGTTATCTCGACTGGCTACTACTATACCAGAATCTATCGGATGCACCTTTGTTGAACATCTTGAAACTCCAAGTATAGTCGAAGAGGCTATGGGGGTGCGCCAGATCGATGCCGAGCCAAGCTGGATGGATCCCATCATCAAATTTCTAAATGAGGGTGTGCTACCACAAGACAAAGCAGAGGCCAAGAAGATCTGCTAGATGGCATCCCAATATGTTATCTTAGATGGAACCCTCTATAAGAGATCATTTTCTTAACCGCTGCTAAAGTGCTTGGGACCGACGGATGTAGATTACGCCCTGATAGAGGTCCGCGAGGGCATGTGCGGTGATCACTTGGGGGTAGGTCTTTGGCATACAAAATCATTCGACAGGGATATTATTGGCCCCCCATCTAGAAGGACTCGGCTGACTTTGTGCAAAGGTGTAACCAATGCCAAAGGTACGCCAATGTTCAGAGGCAACCTGCAAGTCACTTGACTCAACTGACAGCTCCTTGGCCCTTTGCCTAATGGGGAATGGATATTCTTGGCCCATTCCCGTCGGCTTTTGGATAAAGGAAGTTCTTCCTTGTGGCCATCGACTACTTCACAAAGTGGGTAGAAGCCAAACCACTGGCCCAGATCACAGAAGGCAAGGTAAAAAATTTTGTAAAAAATTTCATCATATTTCGGTTTGGCATCCCACATGTCATAATCATGAACAATGGGAGACAGTTCGATAATCCAAAGTTCAAGGACTTCTGCGCTCGGTATCATATTCAGCACCGGTTGACCTCCGTTGCCCACCCACAGTCCAACGGAGAAGCCGAAGCAACTAATCGGACCATTCTCCACGGTCTAAAGATGATGTTGAACGCCGCCAAAGGACTTTGGGCCAAAAAGCTAACCTCCATTCTCTGGGCGTACTGAACTATCCCAAGAACGGCCAACGGCGAGTCTCCGTTCAACCTAGCATACGGTACCGAAGCCGTACTACCTATCGAAGTCTCCTTACAGTCCCTGAGAGTTGATAACTACGAAGAATCTGGGAACTCTGATCGTAGAAGGATCGATCTGGATCTGCTGCCAAGCACCAGGCTTCAGGCCTAGATAAGAATGGCAGCGTACCAACAAAAGGTCGCCAAATACTACAACTCCAAAGTGAAGGAGCAGATTTTTCGCATATGGGACATGGTATTGCGAAGGGCAGAAGTATCCAGGCCAATAGAACAAGATAAACTTTTCCCTAACTGGGAAGGCCCGTACCAAGTCAAAGAAGTCATTCGACCAGGAGCATATCGATTCGAGACCCTGGATGGGAAGCCTCTATCCCGGCCATGGAATGTACAAAACCTTCGTAAATATTATCAATAAACAGGTTCCTAGATTTCCTGTGCAAATTTGCTCAACTCTACTCAACTCAGAATAGCTTGTTGCATCGACTGAATGACGACAGCCTAGGGGGCCCGATCTAAGAAATCGATCAACTGCACAAAGGAGAGTCTGATCCACTCACCTTATCGGTATGTCCGACGAGCGCAACGGATAGCCTAGTCAAGCCACCAAGAAGATCGAAGGCACGGGGATGGTTCTGATAACCTACCCTATGGGAAACCCGAAGACGTGCCAGGGTGGGCCTAATCAGTCTACCTTACATAAAAAGAAAAAAAAAAGAGAAGGCGCAGGGATGGTTTTCGTAACCTACCCTACGGTAAATCCGAAGACGTGCCGGGGCGGGCCTGAACAGCCTATCTTGATCATGACAGAAGTGCACAGGGATGGTGTAAACACTCCACCCTACGGTAAATTCAAAAACATGCCTAGAAGGACCAATGTCATCCTTCCTATCAACAACAAACATCTCAAGAACGGTCCAACCAACTTCACATCTTCCCTATAAACCGCAAATGGTCTGAGGAATCTATGCTCTAGACATGACAGAACGTAACATGTCGTAAGAGACACATGGGAAGAGGTAAAAAAAGTTAAGATATTTTATTCTTTTTTTTGATTTTTACAAAAAAAAAGGAAGAAGAAAAGAAAAGAAAAACTCTCGCAAAGAGAGGACAAAAAAAAAAGGAGTAGAAGGATTGCGGGAAACATTTTCAATAACCTCCCGCCGGCTTTTTCCCGTACCGACGGGGGAATTTTGGAGGGACGATGAAGGGGCCCCGGGGTTCCCATCCGAACCAGAATCTGACCCCTCATCGGAGTCGGAATCAAACTCATGTCTGGGAAAGGGAACAGAGGGCTTGATGTTGTCCATGCCCTTCAAGTCATAGAACTTGAAGGCCTTCCCCCTGCATTTTCAGAACCCCTGATGGTAGGAGTCCAGAGCCGCTTCGATGACCTCCTCCCTGAAGGCGGCGGACGCCTTGAAGTCTGAAACGGTGTTCACCGCCT
Source organism: Areca catechu (assembly GCA_021397845.1). Taxonomy (NCBI): domain Eukaryota; kingdom Viridiplantae; phylum Streptophyta; class Magnoliopsida; order Arecales; family Arecaceae; genus Areca; species Areca catechu. The sequence goes on from CM038049.1 coordinate 128,042,773, forward strand.
CCTTCTTGGCCTCCTCCACCTCCGCGACTGTCACCACGACCTGAGCCCTGGCCTCCTTCAGTTGAGCCTCCAACATGCGAACCCTCTTCTCCAGACGGTCCACGAGAGGCTCATCATCATCGCCCGGTGTGAACAACTCCAGACTCCTCTTCCTTTTGGGGTCGACGGCCCTCCTTTTCGCTGCCAGTCGAAGCTCGGAGGTGCTAAACCTCATTTTCGACTGAAAGAAGAAGTCTGAGAGGATGGTGACCCTTGGCAGCAGAGGACAAGGTCCTATTTATAGAGACCCTGCACCCATGACCAACCGTAGGGAGGCGTGCTCCACGTCTTTTCCTAGCCGTATCAGAGAGCGCCACGTGTCCAAGCAATGCTTCGAGAACCGGAAGACCGCTCGAGGGTCATTCCCGGGACAACAACTGCCGGCGCTTCGAATCCGGAGAAATTTCCATCGTGCGACAGCGACATTAATGGCTCCTTTTTGGAAAAAGGAGACCTAGTGGCACACAAGGCGCAAGAAAATGCGACTGTACAAATATTGATACGCCGCATGGACAATGAGAATCGCAATCAAACTTCTCTAATCACCGGTCGACAGGGAGTTGACGCCTATCTACCCCAACGGACAGGTTTAGTTATGAGAGGAAGGTAACACCAGCCTAATCAACTGTAGACAGTCTTCGGCAACGGAGTTCTAACTTATCCCGAAGTTCATCTTCATCAACTACCAATCAAACGGTCTTCAGCCACGGCCGTTCGACCAAGCAGAAGAAGGAACAGTAAACTTTGTTCAAGCTACATCTAAAAACACAACATAGCATATGCAGGAGAAGAAAAAGCTACTTCAAGATCCGGAGAGTTGTCATACAAAAGCCATTGATGGTACAAAGAAGAAAACACACCTAAAGCTACTTAGGTTATTCAACATCAACTGGAGGAGACCTAACACCGTAGGATTGAAGCAACTTGTCAACCTGCACAGAAAGGATTTCGTTGACTTGGGCTGGGACCAGAGAACCTTCAGCTTGGACTCCCCTAGCCTGAACCTCCTCCTAAGCCGGGATCAGAGTTGGAGCCACCCCTAGATCTTTGACTGAGGCAGAGGCCTCCTCACCCGAACACGGCACCTCTTCGGCCTCTTCCGCGACCTCGGCCTCCTCTTCCTCCTCTTCTTCTTCTTCAGCTATGTTAAAGGAAGGGATGCGAGAAAGATCAAGGTGGGGGAAGGCCTCCTTTATCTTGGAAAGTCCGTCGTTGAAGCCATGCTGATAGCCGTACAGGGTTGCTTCATTCATCTCCTCTTGGAATTGTGAAGACTTCCTGAAGTCTTCTACAGCGTCATCCACCCACTTTCTCAGGGATGCAAACTCTTCTTGGCCGCTTCGGACTCCAGAACTATCTTTTTGACCCTCATGGTAGCTTTCTCCACTGCCTTGGTCAAACTCTCTATCATCTCTTGGTTCTCCTTAACAGTTAGCTCCAAGGAGTCGACTTGCTTTTTGCTCTTCCTCCACCCTGCTCCTTGCTCTGCTATTGTCAAATGGGCACTTTTTAGTTCACCCTTCAGCTCATGAACCTCGTCATTCACCCGAACGAGACGGTTCTTCATAGACTACCTCAACTCTTCGGCTACTTCTTTTGTGGCCCTGGCAGTATGGTGATCCTCCTTGAGGCCGTGAATGAGACTGTCAACATTTTCTAGGCCCTCCTCCATAAAGGTAAGGTCGTAGACCAACTGCATCGAAAATATGGAGTTATGGATCGAACAATTCTTAGAGCAAAGGAGACGTCAAGGACCATACCTGTTGCAAGGTGAAAAAAATAGAATCGGACACCCTGGAAAGGTTTCGACTTCAGAGAACTGCCAAGTCGTGAGGCAGCAATGTGCTCTTCAGCACCTGCCTGGCTACGGCAGGGACCAACAGTCCCCCCGTAGGTGAAAGCTCCGAAGAATTCGCTTCCAGCTGGAGAAGCCCCACGGATGAACTCTCCCTCGACTTGCCATGCTTTGCCCCTATCAACAGCAGGGGGGCAAAGCGGTGGCACATCCGCCGCCTGGGGCGAGCTCCCCATTATGCGAATCGGGGAGGTAACCATCGATGGAATTTTGACTGGACGAGGTCTTGACGAGGCCCCTTCCGTGGGTACCACATCTTCCCCTGAGGTCCCCCGAGAAGATGAAGTGCTCCGGTCCCCCTCAGGACCGTCTCTTCGAGCTTTTTTTCGAACTGCCAACCTTGTGAGAGGGGCTTAAGCTACCCTCTTCTCAGAAGTCTGACGGAGCCAGCTCATGCCAGGCTTCATTCCGCCACCTACAAGTAGAGAAATTTTTTTAGGTCGACTGAGCTACAACAAAAACAGGAAAAGAGGGGCAGAAATTTCCGCCACTATACCTAATACGGAGAACTTGCTAATCCCCGCAAGATAAAGATTTCTCTCCTCCAACAACTCATGGATAGTGGCGACTTCTGAATTAATCAAAAGATCGTAATCCAACTGGTCAGCCGCCAAGACCTTCTTCCCATCATTAGCGGTTAGACGAGGTTTCTTCCAAACAGCGTCGAAGCCCCATGGATCAATAGACAATACAAATACAAAAACAGGTTTCCATCCATGGATGGTGCTGGGTATGTCCTTGATGATCTTGCGGCCCGGTCGAGGGCCGATCACCCACCATCCGTTGCTATGGAAATCCCTCTTGAGTACAAAAAGGGCTATGAATAAGTTGGTCCTAGGTTCTATGTTGGCAATGCGGCACAGAACCAGAAACCCGCAGACGTTTCGGATGCTGTTTGGGGTCAATTGCGCCGGCACCACTTGGTACAGACGAAAGATTCTGATGAAAAAAGGATGCTGGGAAAATCGAAGGCCAGCCTTCAAATGGTCTTCGTACATGGCTAAACACCTAGAAGGAGGTTTGTTTGCCCGTTCCTCGGGTGCGGGGAGAATGAAGGGAAATCCCTCGGGAGCACGATAGCGTTCCCGAAGAAGAGTCATCTTCCCTTATGAAACTGAACTAGGGATCGACTCCGGACCTACTACGTCACCGGCCCTCGAGGGCCCAACTTGTCCCCCCTGACTTTCTATATCTTCTTCCATGACAAAAGAATGAAACAAAAAGGTAGAAAGAAGATTCTACCTGCAGAATAGACTGGTAGTCAAGAACAAGGAAGGCTGAGCGAAGAATGAGGCGAGGATGAAGAAGCTTCCTTAGCCAGACCTTCTCTCTTTCCCAAAAGGAGACCAGGGGCCTCTGAAGTCCCACCAGGTTGATTTGACAAAGGGTTCCCCAAGGAGGTAACCCATCTTGAACCAACGGCCAGGATGAAGCGCATCCATCATCCAACGGGCAGGGAGAAGCCATCACAGCCACCCAAATCTCAACCAAAAGATTGGATGAACCATCACGTAACAGAAAAAGAAGAGACAATCCCAAGGCCGCTCGCTTTTTTCTTCTCCCACAACCAGGAAGTGACAGCTATCCACTGCCTGATTCCCAAATCAACCAGTAGTCATGATGAGCAGTCTAATCAGAGATCTCATGATCATTCACTATACTATCCCCCAAGAGGAAAACGACAAGACATTGGTACTCTCACTTCTCGAGGCAAACCTTTGTTGGGAATCCGGTGCACCATTGTAACAAATAATTTCAAAATGATGAAATTTGCACCACAACCCTTAGCCAGGATCTCCTTAAACAGGATTAAAACATATGAGAAACATGCAAACCTACACTATTAGAATTAGGGCACCAACCTGTTATCGCTAAACCCAATTTTGATATAAGATCAAAACTTGATGTTGAATGCCCCTTTTGAATTCACCAGGCATCCAAATGTCCACCCTCCAATGGTGATCCACAAGAAGATTGATCAAGATGCTAGCTTCTTCAAAATTCCTTCACTTGAATTCTTATCCTAGAACTCAAGAGGACTATGGCTTTAAAACTCCACGGTAGGGACTCCTTACTTCCTTTCTTTCTTCTTCCTCTCCCTTTCTTAAGACCTTGTCCTAAGAATAAAACTCTTGTCTTAAAGGAGGAGGAGGATTTAAGACACTAATGTCTTAATGTAAAAGGAAATAGAAACAGAGTAGTAATTATTTTCTTTTATCGATCGAGAGATTCTTCCTATCTCTTGTTTTAGACTTGAGTTTTAACAGAGAAGAGAACTCTGTAAAAGGGAAACTCTCTGTGTCCTAAACAAGCTAAGGAGGAATCAGACTCCTGGAAAGAAAAGAAAAATAAAAACCTCTATCGTTCATTCATCCAACACCCGAGACCTCTGTTCCTTAAATAGATTACAAAAAGGTACCTTTTCAAAAGAACACAACTCTCCGTAAAATATTTCTCACGGTCTTCCATATTTCTCACGCCCCCTTCCCTCATTCTCATGCCCTTCCAGATTAAAACTCACGGCTTTTCTTAAAAGAAAAGTCGTGAATTTCCAGAAGAAAGAAATCGTGATGTTTCGGTCTCCGAAGAGACGTTATTTCGCGCAACCGGGAAGAGTCAGCGCTTTCCTTCTTTCTTAAAAACCCATCAGCCATTGGGTTTCCATCCAAGGGGGGACAAGTGAAGCGCTAACTCTAAGAAAGGAGGCCGCCCCATCTTAATTCATCGGAGAATTAAGTGGGGCGCGCCAAGAGTCCATGCGCCATGGACTCTTCCAAATGGCGCGCCCAGAGTCCATTAGCGCATGGACTCTTGGTATTTTGGCGTGAAATGAATAAGGAGCGGGTGGGGGGCTAGCCTAGGTGCTTGGTTAGCCAATAGGGTTAGCCATAATCTCTATTTTCATAATTAGGATCTAATTAGATCCAATTAGAACCCAAATTGAACCAATCCGGAATCCTAATTCGAATCCGATTCGAATAGAAGCTAGGGTTTGCAACACCTGCTAGAGTGTTATCCTGCAAAGATGATTTAATTATAAATTAAACTCTTGATCAATCCTCTTAAGTATGTGACCCATTGGGTTCCACATCTAGCCAGCAGTGGGTTCGAATACAAGTTGACCTAATTTGATTAGAACTCTTTCTAATCGATTTAGGTCAAACTGGGCTTACCCGATTTGATCAATTAGGACTCTTCCTAATATGTGATCTTTGAATTTGATCAACCCACAAGACAAGATTGACGTCTAGCAACATGTCATGTCTACCCGGAAGATATGAAAATTCTGGTGAAATACCAAAATTACCCTTCAGTAGAGAGTTACCGTACAATTAAATCTTTCGATCAGCCTGCACCCAAAATATAACTATGGATATGGATATATGTCAAATCCAATATTATATTTATTTCTAGCTCAATCTTATATTGATGATTCAATTATCTTGATATTAGAAACCATCTCTAATATCTTTACTTTGATCAAAGATTTCCTGAATCATCATCCGATTGTTAACTAGCTGGATGCAATCTCCTCTTACTAAGAGTGATCGATTCCTTGTTGACCTACTCATTACCTTCATATCCAATTCACCATTCCCAGTATCAATCCTGTGCATGACTCAATGTCATGATTAGGATTGAACCAAAGCATGGGTTCATGTACATAAGGTACTTATGACAGTTTCAGGTCAAAGGATTACTCGTACCACTCCCACTATGAGAACCTTCTATTGACATGTAGCTAAGACTCCATTAGATGTTCTCAAGTTGGATCATATCAGTGAACTCATTCTCCAATGAGCACCCACATCCCAGTATTAGTGTCATACACAAGTGACTGTGAGAGCAGTCACCCTTTCCAGTATACATGGGATGTGCTAATCTTACCGGAAAACCCTGATCCCCTACTCAGGGTTCCTTTGACTAGGAATACTTTAGATTAAGGTTTTAAGATTTTAGGTCTCACTGGTATGATCTCATCATAACCCTAAAATCATAGCCCTAATCTATGGGGTTCATCACATAATATAAACACAGCGTATGATGAAAAATAATGCCTTTATTTAGAATATTGTCAATTACAATGGTTTGGGAGATACAACATAGATTGGCTTGTAGGGCATATCCCTTTCAATCTTCCACTTGCACTAAAGCCAATCGCCTTTAAATCTTATCCCATACACTCGAGGTGGCAATCAAACTCTCGCTGTGGTAGAGCCTTAGTGAATGGGTATGCTACATTGTTCTTTGTATCAACTCTATTTATGTAGACATCTTGTCTTTCTACTATTTCTCGGACGAGATGGAAGCGTCTCAGAATGTGCTTGGACTTATGATGAGTCTTGGTTCCTTAGCTTGAGCAACAGCCCCAGTGTTGTCACAGTAAAGTGGCACTGGGTTTTCAATCTCAGGAACAACACCCAACTCTGTGATGAACTTCTTCATCCAGACTGCTTCCTTGGCGGCTTTACTGACAGCTATGTATTCTGCCTCTGTGGTTGAGTCAGCTACAGTCTGCTGTTTGGTACTCTTCCAACTCACTGCTCCACCATTTAGGGTAAAAACATATCCCGAAATGGATTTGCTATCATCAGGGTCTGATTGAAAACTAGAATCAGAATAAGCTTCTAGTTTAAGTCAGAACCACCATAAACCAGAAAAATATCCTTAGTCCTTCTCAGGTACTTATGAATATTTTTAACTGCTTTCCAATAATCATCTCCTGGATCAACCTCAAACTTACTGACAATGCCTAAAGCATATGCCACATCAGGCCTGGTACATAGCATGGCATACATTATGGACCTTATTGCCGAAGCATAAGGTATAGAATTCATTCTATTTCTTTCTTCAGGTGTCTTAGGAGACATTCTTTTAGAAAGATGTATGCCTTGACTCATAGGAAGATAACCTCTTTTACTTCCATCCATGCTGAATCTTTTCAGCACTAAGTCCATGTACCTAGATTGGGATAAACCTAACATCCTCTTAGATCTATCTTTATAGATCTTAATACCTAGTATATAGGATGCTTCTCCCAAATCTTTCATGGAAAAATGGTTTGACAGCCAAACCTTGACTGATTGTAACATTGGGACATCATTCCCAATGAGAAGTATGTCATCTACATACAGAACCAAGAAGACTATGGCACTCTCACTAGTCTTCTTATAAACACAGGGTTCATCCACATTTTTGATAAAACCAAACCTTTTAATAGTTTCATCAAAGCGGATGTTCCAACTCCTGGAAGCTTGCTTTAATCCATAAATAGATTTCTTTAGATTGCATACTTGATTAGGTTTATTCTTTGAAATAAAACCTTCTGGCTGTGACATGTAGACTTCTTCCTCAAGGAAACCATTGAGGAATGCAGTCTTCACATCCATCTACCAGATCTCATAATCGTGGTACGCTGCTATAGCAAGTAAAATCCGAATTGATTTGAGCATGACAACAGGTGAGAATGTTTCATCATAATCAATTCCCTGTTTTTGTCTAAAACCTTTTGCCACTAATCTGGCTTTATAGGTTTCAACTTGGCCATCAGCCCCAATCTTTTTCTTATAGACTCATTTGCACCCAATAGGATTAACACCCTCTGGTACATCGACCAAAGACCATACTTGGTTTACATACATAGAGTCTATCTCGGATTCCATGGCTTCTTGCCATCTATCTGAATCAGTACTCAAGATAGCTTCCGTATAGGTCAGAGGTTCATCATTTTGAATGACTTGGGCTTCATTATTTTCAATAATAAATCCATACCTCTCAGGTGCCCGTGGCACTCTATCAGACCTATGGGGAGGAGTTTTGTGATCTGGTTCTGTCCTAACTATATGTTCTAATGGTTGAGAACTGTCTATCTGTGTTTCTTGTACTTCTCCAAGTTCAACAGTTCTACCATTGCCCTTTTCAAAAATGAACTCCTTTTCTAGAAAGTGGCATGCCTGCTGACAAAAATCTTTTGTTCAGTAGGATGGTAGAACAGATATCCTCTACCCTCTATAGGATATCCTATAAATAGACATTTATCCGCTCTATGTTCTAACTTATGTCCAAAATTTCTTTCAACATAAGCTGGACATCCCCATACCTTAAAATATTTAAAATACGGTTTCTTTCCACTCCAAATTTCATATGGAGTACTAACAACGGATTTAGAAGGTACCTTGTTCAGAATGTAAACAGCAGTTTCTAGGGCATGACCCCAGAAGGAAATGGGTAAATTTGTGAAGCACATCATTGATCGTACCATATCTAATAAGGTACGATTCCTCCTTTTAGCTATACCATTTAGCTGTGGTGTATAAGGAGGGGTCCATTCAGAAAGAATTCTATTAACTTTAAGATAGTCTCAAAACTCCGTGGATAAGTATTCTCCTCCTCGATCAGAACGAAGAACTTTAATATTTTTCCCGGTTTATTTTTCGACCATACTTTGATGCTCCTTAAATTTATCAAAGGCTTCAGATTTATGTTTCATAAGATACACACATCCGAACCTAGATAAATCATCTGTAAAAGTGATAAAATATGAGTATCCTCCTCTGGCCTGAGTTGTCATTGGACCACATACATCAGTATGTATAAGTCCTAATAACTCAGTTGACCTTTCTCCATGTCCAGTAAATGGAGTCTTGGTCATCTTACCCATGAGACATGATTCGCAAGTTCCTAATGATTCATACTCATAAGGATCAAGGAATTTTTCCTTGTATAACTTGCTTATCCTAGACTCATTAACATGACCAAGTCGATGATGCCAAAGTAAAGTATCATTAAAGTCTTTTCTTTTTCTTTTATTATTGACATGAAAAACACTATCATTGGAAGAAAGAGTTAAGAGCCCATTGCTAAATATGCTAGAACAAATAATTTTATTAGATAACATTATCGAGCAACCAGTGCTCGTTACATCAATTACATATCCTTGTTTTAATAACAAAGGAATAGATATAATGTTCCTAATAATTTTAGGCATATAGTAACAATTTTCTAACTCCAAGATCTTTCCTGAAGGCAACTTCAAAATATAGGTCCCTACAGCTTATGCTTGGATGATATCACCACTAGCACCATAAAGATTGAAGTCACCTTCCTTCAATACTTTAAGCTTGTGGAGGTCCTGCAAATATTTGCATATATGGTAACCACAAGCGGTATCCAATACCCAAGTATTTGATATAGACGAATTTAATGTCAATATAGCATGTATCTCATACATACCTTTTGGTGCATCTGACGCACCAGGCTTCACAGTTGCAAGGTAAGCCTTGCAATTCCTTTTCCAATGTCCCGCTTTGCCGTAAAAGAAATAGGTTGACTGTTTTGAGGCCTTCTTTCCTTTCTTATTCTTATTGATGCCACCCTTAGGGTTTAGCCTCCTATTAAAACCCTTTTTGCCTGATTTCTTCTTATTGGTCTTATCAACAAGAAGTAGTGGAGCCTTTTCTTTCTTAACGTGACTCTCTGCTGTTTTTAACATATTTAACAGCTCAGGCAAGGAAGTGTTCAGTTTGTTCATGTGATAATTCAAGACAAACGGAGAAAATGACTCCGGGAGTGATTGCAGGATTAAATCCTGATTTAACTCCCCATCCATGATAAAACCTAATTGACCCAATCTGGTGATTAAGTCAATTACCTTCAGAACATGATCCTAAACGGATGTTCCCTCTGTCATCCTAGCATGGAATAACTGCTTAGATATTTCGTTTCTAGCAGTTCTGCTTTGTTCTCCATAAAGCTCTTTTAAATTGAGCATTATGGATTGAGTATCCATGCTTTCATGCTGTCTCTGTAACACATTGGTCATAGAGGCCAGTATGATATACTTGACAGTGAGGGAGTCATTCTGCCACATTTTGTATGTGGCCATATCTTCCTCTTTGGCATCATCCCCTAGTGGATTAAGACTAGGGGTATCAAGAATATAAGAAAGTTTTTCTGAACTCAGTACAATCTTTAAATTTCTCAACCAGTCCACATAGTTTGGACCAGTCAGTTTGTTGGTATCTAAGATACTTCGCAGTGATAATGAAGATGCCATTTATCTACATTTAATAAAGAACAATATATAAGCAAACAATCATGAAATGACATACATAATTAAATTAGGTCTTCAATTTAATTATGTCTCCCACTATTTTATCAAAAATCATAGCCCTCACTATGATAATCGAGAAAAACCCTGATCGATTTTTCTTAGTGAGATTGAGATCCTAATAACTTATAAAAGATCTTGCAGATAACACAACAAATCTTTTACAAGCTCAAAGGTAGGAAACTCTTCCAATTATATCTCATATAATTCTCAAGAAGTAACTTGGCCTCTAGAACATTATTAGTCTTGCAGAAAACACAACAAACCATAATGTTCTAGTTAAGTCAAGACCCTTTCATTTCAATACAGTCAGTACTCAAATATAATGCCCTTGCAGATAACACAACAAAGCATTATACTGAATATACTGTAAGCATATCTATGCACTTAGACTAGTATTATGTCAATCACCATATTAGGTCTTGCAAATAACACAAACCTAATGTGGTTCATAACACAATAATGATCAAGCATGAAGGAAGGCCAATATATAGTATTTTTAACACTAAGCTTTTTAGTCAAGATTTAAATATAATCAAATCAGCCAGGCAAGTGGAAGAGATGTGGGAGTCCCCCCGTTGCTTTCCTAGACACCAATAAAAATTGTCCAGGTCAGTCAACGGAATCAATTAAAAACCACAATTCTCTTTACCTTCCCAGAACCACCTTTCTAGACACCGAATGATCAATTGTTCATCATGACTAGTGATGCTTATTAGTTAAATATACTATGACTTAATATAATTTTTTTTAAAAGGAGGGTTTTATAAAATTGCCAGCACATTCTTATAGAACATATCATAATCAAAAGAAATATGTGCTAAGTGTGTCATCATACTAGGACAACCATTTACCACATAATGGATCCACCATTATGCCAGGGCAACCTTATTTCAGTATGATGACTTCAAAACTAAACATATCTCTATAATAATTAGGGTTTGAGTGAAAAACCCTAATTAGTGACACACATATATAACATAAATTATCATACATGCATCCCATAAATATTCTAAGTGTATCAGCATTCAAGGGTTTAAAACCCTAACATGCGACACTACAACAAAAACACATATAAATAATTTTCATATGTTTTAACTGTAATAAGGGTGGCTCTGATACCACTGTTGGGAATCTGGTGCACCATTGTAACAAATAATTTCAAAATGATGAAATTTGCACCACAACCCTTAGCCAGGATCTCCTTAAACAGGATTAAAACATATGAGAAACATGCAAACCTACACTATTAGAATTAGGGCACCAACCTGTTATCGCTAAACCCAATTTTGATGTAGGATCAAAACTTGATGTTGAATGCCCCTTTTGAATTCACCAGGCATCCAAATGTCCACCCTCCAATGGTGATCCACAAGAAGATTGATCAAGATGCTAGCTTCTTCAAAATTCCTTCACTTGAATTCTTATCCTAGAACTCAAGAGGACTATGGCTTTAAAACTCCACGGTAGGGGCTCCTTACTTCCTTTCTTTCTTCTTCCTCTCCCTTTCTTAAGACCTTGTCCTAAGAATAAAACTCTTGTCTTAAAGGAGGAGGAGGATTTAAGACACTAATGTCTTAATGTAAAAGGAAATAGAAACAGAGTAGTAATTCTTTTCTTTTACCGATCAAAAGATTCTTCCTATCTCTTATTTTAGACTTGAGTTTTAACAGAGAAGAGAACTCTGTAAAAGGGAAACTCTCTGTGTCCTAAACAAGCTAAGGAGGAATCAGTCTCCTGGAAAGAAAAGAAAAATAAAAACCTCTATCGTTCATTCATCCAACACCCGAGACCTCTGTTCCTTAAATAGATTACAAAAAGGTGCCTTTTCAAAAGAACACAACTCTCCGTAAAATATTTCTCACGGTCTTCCATATTTCTCACGCCCCCTTCCCTCATTCTCATGCCCTTCCAGATTAAAACTCACGGCTTTTCCTAAAAGAAAAGTCGTGAATTTCCAGAAGAAAGAAATCGTGATGTTTCGGTCTCCGAAGAGACGTTATTTCGCGCAACCGGGAAGAGTCAGCGCTTTCCTTCTTTCTTAAAAACCCATCAGCCGTTGGGTTTCCATCCAAGGGGGGACAAGTGAAGCGCTAACTCTAAGAAAGGAGGCCGTCCCATCTTAATTCATCGGAGAATTAAGTGGGGCGCGCCAAGAGTCCATGCGCCATGGACTCTTCCAAATGGCGCGCCCAGAGTCCATTAGCGCATGGACTCTTGGTATTTTGGCGTGAAATGAATAAGGAGCGGGTGGGGGGCTAGCCTAGGTGCTTGGTTAGCCAATAGGGTTAGCCATAATCTCTATTTTCACAATTAGGATCTAATTAGATCCAATTAGAACCCAAATTGAACCAATCCGGAACCCTAATTCGAATCCGATTCAAATAGAAGCTAGGATTTGCAACACCTGCTAGAGTGTTATCCTGCAAAGATGATTTAATTACAAATTAAACTCTTGATCAATCCTCTTAAGTATGTGACCCATTGGGTTCCATATCTAGCAAGCAGTGGGTTCGAATACAAGTTGACCTAATTTGATTAGAACTCTTTCTAATCGATTTAGGTCAAACTGGGCTTACCCGATTTGATCAATTAGGACTCTTCCTAATATGTGATCTTTGAATTTGATCAACCCACAAGACAAGATTGACGTCTAGCAACATGTCATGTCTACCCGGAAGATATGAAAATTCTGGTGAAATACCAAAATTATCCTTCAGTAGAGAGTTACCGTACAATTAAATCTTTCGATCAGCCTGCACCCAAAATATAACTATGGATATGGATATATGTCAAATCCAATATTATATTTATTTCTAGCTCAATCTTATATTGATGATTCAATTATCTTGATATTAGAAACCATCTCTAATATCTTTACTTTGATCAAAGATTCCCTGAATCATCATCCGATTGTTAACTAGCTGGATGCAATCTCCTCTTACTAAGAGTGATCGATTCCTTGTTGACCTACTCATTACCTTCATATCCAATTCACCATTCCCAGTATCAATCCTGTGCATGACTCAATGTCATGATTAGGATTGAACCAAAGCATGGGTTCATGTACATAAGGTACTTATGGCAGTTTCAGGTCAAAGGATTACTTGTACCACTCCCACTATGAGAACCTTCTATTAACATGTAGCTAAGACTCCATTAGATGTTCTCAAGTTGGATCATATCAGTGAACTCATTCTCCAATGAGCACCCACATCCCAGTATTAGTGTCATATACAAGTGACTGTGAGAGCAGTCACCCTTTCCAGTTTACATGGGATGTGCTAGTCTTACCGGAAAACCCTGATCCCCTACTCAGGGTTCCTTTGACTAGGAATACTTTAGATTAAGGTTTTAAGATTTTAGGTCTCACTGGTATGATCTCATCATAACCCTAAAATCATAGCCCTAATCTATGGGGTTCATCATATAATATAAACACAGCGTATGATGAAAAATAATGCCTTTATTTAGAATATTGTCAATTATAATGGTTTGGGAGATACAACATAGATTGGCTTGTAGGGCATATCCCTTTCAACCTTCGCTTCAAAAACTGAGAGTAGGGGGGCAACTATTGGGGTATCCCGGTCCAAGTACGAACCGAACACCAGTTTGGCTGACCGAAGACCTTTCCTCCGAACCAACGACTTCGGACCTAGATAGATTAGGCCAACCGTGGGCAACCCAAGGCTCCCCACCGGCCTACGACATCCGAAGGCAAGACCTTTGGATTATATCTTCGGCCCTAACCGAAGACCAAGCTTCTCGTCGACTTTCAAGGACATGCTCTTTGTATCCTGCCGAAGACACGATCTCTAGCCCTTGGTAAACACCATGTCCTCGACTCATGCAGAAGACAGGATCTACGACCGAGAATATCCGAAGACGAGGAGATCCCCGGTTTAATTATAAGAATCTCTCTAAATAGGAAAAATCTGAAGATGGGTCCACGATCTGTCCCACATAGGCAATAGTAACCAACGGTTACTATCGACTATCTCCATGCCACGATCATGGCGCGCAACTCTAGCTACCACACCTCTTGTCTGGCCGGAACTGCTCAATGACTGCCCATGATTGCCAATTATGGGGACAAATTAACTCCCCGTGATCACTGGGAGAGGAGCGAACCCGCAGGCTGGAGGGCTTCCTATAAATAGCGATAAGAAGAAATGCTCGAAAGAGGTACACACATACACACTCTAAATTCAAAGAGCCTTTCTCTCTGCTTCTTGAGAATCTTCCACATTCTATGGCTGAGGCCCGCCTCTGACTTAGGCATCGAAGTATCCCCCGCCGGAACAACTCTGGCAATGAACCTATTTTGCAGGTGAACCAGGGAGCGGTCCTGTGGTGTAGCAGCTCCGACCGGCCAGAACAGGGACTCCATGCCAACATGGTCAATGGTGGAAAAACTATGAGAGAGGAAGAACATGGCTACTCTGATAACGGTGTTTAGCAACCCATGTGGGTTAGATTTTGTGACTCGACCAGTCGATCATGAAGTAAGAATCCTATCGGTTCAAAAAGGATATGACAAGCATTGTTAACAATAGGTTTCAAGGATGCTTAAAAGAGGCCGGGGTGGAGGTCGACATGTTGGATGGTCGTGGTAGTGCCAGTACGGTCTTTTATTGGAATCAACTTGGGGTTTGCATACAAAGAATATGGGACCCTCTTGTTGGGTCCATGGAGCTACACAGAGAGAGAAAGAGAGAAGAGAAAGGAGAAATATGGATAACTTGAAGGGATAAACTTTCGTGATTCTTTCACGGAATAGAGAAAGAGGAAGTAGAAGGGATGATTATCTGGTGAAAGTAGTGGTGAGTAGCACCTAGAATTCCGATAGAATGATGGTTGTGAGGGCTGAAAGCCGACGGGAGGAAAAAGAAAACAAGAAAATAGGGGACAACCTAGAATAGGATTCCAAGCTGCGTAGCAGCGTGGCCTGCTTGCCAGTAGTACGGGCCCCCTCGTGCGATCGAGCATGAAGATGGAATAGCCGGAGGTCTCGGCAGTGTGCGATAGCAATGATGCCAACTAAAAAAAAAAAACAAAAACAAAAAAAAAATAAGGGAAGGAGAGAATAAGCTAGAAACGAGGGTGGTTTATCGCGGTGTAATCTTGTCACGCCCCGAATCCAGCACTGGAATCAGCATCGATCGGTCGTACAAATTTTAGATTTTATCCTAGAGATCATGCAAGATCTGGATATACAAAAGTTACTTACCTCAAAAATCTCATTCATCACAAGCCCGAATATCTGCATGATTCTGAATATCTGCATGATTCTGTGAAAGAAGAAAGTAGGGTTGTGAGCTCTACAGTCCAGTAAGGTTCCCTCATAATCATACCAGTATTAATATAAAAACTGAAAGCAGCAAGATCATAATCATATAACGAAAAATGATAAATTTTTCGGTTACGCAACCAAAACCAATCACATATCAAGTATATCAAAACCTTTCATAATATTATATTTCCTTTATATGTTTTCATTAACTTTTCCTTTTCTTTAGGGTTCTGGACTAACCACGATCATGCTTTAGCCCATGACCGGTAATTTCAATGTCCATGCCTGTGAAAGACAATATGTGTCACGATTTTGTCTTTGACTGGCAATCTCACAATCCATGCCATGTACTCGGATCAAAATCATGCCATGTAAAATAATATGTAAAACTGGTGATCATGTCCATAATCCTTACCTTCAATCGCTAATTCCAAATATTTGGTATCAATTTATACCCGAAATTTGTCCAAATCTTTCTTGCTTAAAAGATTGATCTCCTGCAATAATAAACAAATTCATTCAAACCAAATCCTAATTTCACAAATTTTGAGGAAGAAGGTTCCCCTTGATTTTCTCTTTTCTCATCTTCTCTCTCATCTCTCTCTCCTCTTTCTCTCTCTATCTCAAATCCCAACATATCTCCAAAACTAGTCGCTATCCCAAGCCATCAAAGCATGATAACCTCCCTCTTCTTCCAAACCAAGATCCCTTTCCTCTCCCCATTCTCTCTCTTCTCCTCTTTCTCTTTCTTTTTTCTTCTCTCCTCTTTTCCCTTCTCTTACTTTCTTCTTGGCTCTCTGCACTATTGGCTCTCGACTCCTTGATTAAAAAGAGGAGCAAAACCAATTCAAAATCAATCTCAAACATCGTCTGAGAAGTTTAAAACCTTCAAGATATCTTCTTGGTCGTTTGATTTATGATCTACGCCTCAAACCACGTCCAAATCCGAATTCAAAACCCTCAGATCAAGCCTAAACTCGGTCGGACTCATCCCAGCCATTCGATCGGATGATCGGACGGTCCAAATCGCTCAGAAACCCCGTAGACCATCATGAGCCGTGTAAAATGGGCTGGGAAATGCCCGGGAAATGCGTGGAAAATGCCCATGCGACGACCGGCTCGGGCTGGATCGAGCCCACGCGCCCGCAGGCTCGCACGCGTGGGCCTGGGCCGCACAACGCGCGCCCCCACAACGGGCCAGGCCATGCCTCGTGCGCCCGCCGGCGCGTCGTTGCGTTCGCGTTGCATGCCCGTGGCTCGCGTCCGCCCATGCTGCTCGCGTCCGCCAATAGGTTTGATCAGTTAAAAGTCCGGGTAGGGACCCCAGAAAAAAACCATGGGTCACAGTCTGAGCCAGATCCTAATTCCCCTCAACCTAGGAGGACCCCAAACCCTAATCCATACCCTGAGATCGAACCTAGGAGAGCCCCTCATCCTGACCCATACTATAACCCTCAGCATAGGAGGAACCCAGACCCTGACCCATACCAAGAGGTCGAATCTAGGAGAGCCCATCGTCATGACCCAATCCCTAAGGTTAGTCCTAGAAGACCCAATCAGGATTTTATAGACCAGGAAGATAGATCCTATTTACCCTCTCCCTATAAGCCTAGTATACCCACAACCTATAGATCTTATGACTCCAAATCCTATGAACCTAGAATCTATGAATCCATAACCTATGAACCTAGATCCTATGACTCTAGATCCCATGATCATAGATCCTATGCACCCACACCCTATGAGCCTAGTAGACCCAACACCCAATATTCTGACCCATATAGGGAGTCCAACCCTAGGAGAACCCAATATTCTGACCCATATAGGGAGTCCAATCCTAGGAGAACCCAGTATTTTGACCCATATAGGGAGTCCAACCCTAGGAGGACCCAATATCCTGACCCATATAGAGAGCCCAACCTTAGAAGGACTCCATACCATGATCCATCCTTAGAACCTGACCATAGAACTGACCCAAAATCCTATGACCCCAGATCCTATAATCCCATGACCCATAGATCTGCACCCTTGTCCTATGAGCCCAGAGAACCCATAACCCCTAAATATCAGCCTAGTACTAGTCAGGTTTCCCTTAGTCAATTTGAACCCCATAGGATTAGCACCCCTAAAAATGAGCCCAGTAGTGAGCCACTACCCCTTAGGCAACCTGAACCTACTAGGATTAGTGTCCATAATCAGAGACCAGAACCTAACCAATTTCCTGCTAGCCGACCTTCTCCAACCATTCCTGAGATTCACAAGGCTTACATTAACACGGAAGTGTATGAAGCTGATGTGAGCCTAGTGGATGAGTATGAGGGAGAAGAGGAGACACCTTTAGTAGACCTAGAATTAGCTGACCCAGTAGATACCCAGATAGAAACCAACCCAGAGCTAATTGACCTTGACTACATCCAACCTAAAGCTATAGTGGAAGAACAAATAGAGGAAGAGAACCTAGGTACTGCTGCTAGAGCCTTACCTGAGGAAACCCTAGCGGAGAGCCAAATTATAGAGTCTAGTCCTAAAATACAAGAACCAGAAGAATTTATTAAGGACCTTATCTCTTTGAATCAATACCTTCAAGATGAGTCCCCTCCTATAGTTCCCATTAAGGACCTCTTCCCCGAAATTGGCGACCCATCCTTCCATTATGCAAACCCTGTAGATATAGCTCAACCTCGTAAGGTTAACCTCATTAGTATAGGATTAGTTCCTGACACCCCATCTTTTATCCTACTTTATCCAACTAACCATGAACCTTTTTCTTTACCTTACCAAACTAATTCTGAACCCACTTATTATTTTCTGCCCTTTCCTGACACCTCCAGCATTTCTAGGATCATTAGATTGCATTTAGCTGAGATTAGCATACTGCATGCATTCATCACGCATGTTAGGTTTGCATCTTACTTCTGGCATACTCTTTGGAATTTGCTAGGAGTTCACTGTAAATTTTCATGTGCATGTCAAGCTAGGATCAAACCTAGAGAACCTATAATCTATTAGGTTTAGATCCAAAGAGTTCAATAAAATTTCCTTCGATAGGAATGCATAGTCGAGTCTGTTAGGTGTCAGTATGAGTCCTTTGCATCATTTGTTAGAAGTTTGCATGTGCCTAGCATGTTCACCACCCGCACTAATGTTAAAACAACTGGCTAATTCCCGAAGATGGATCAAAAAAATTTGATGTAGTGGATTCTATCTTGGTTAGGCTTAGGCCTAAAAGAAGCTTCATGCTCGCAGAGCCGGACCTTTTAAAGTGATAGAGAAGGTTGGATCAAATGCCTAGGTGTTAGACTTGCCTTCGGATTTGGGCATTAGTTCTACCTTCAATATTACTGGTTGAGTATAGGGAACCGGCAGCGCTACCTAGTGAGGCCTTTGGACCTATTCCTTTTCATTGTGAGTGACCCTAACTTAGAGTGTCCACAAACAAATTTGGCCTGAGAGAGGAGAACGGATCGAGCGTATCCTGGACAATCAAGCCATCATGACCCAGGGCCATGACTATCAACGCTTCCTGGTCCGATGGCAAGGCCGGCCAGAGTCAGACGATTCGTGGATTTCTCGAGAGGACTTGCAACGCCTCAACCCAGACCTTCTCGAGAGATATGTGAGCCAGTCTGACCTTCACTCAACAGGGTCGAGTTCCTCCCACCCCGGGAGAATTGGTGGGGACACCTGAGGCACCAGAATAAGACAGAGGCTTTTTCAACCCTCTGTAAATTGATCAATAATTTATGAGTCCATCTGTAATAAGGGCTTATCTCATCTGAGTCCATTTTAGTTGTTATTTGAGTATTTTTAGTTGTTATTTCAGTTCTGTACTAGTCAGCTCATGTTGAGCTAGTTCAGTCCAATGCTAGTCAGCTCATGTTGAGCTAATTTTTTTTTTTGAGTCCTGTCCAAGCATACTGAAGATTCAAGACTATATCATACAAGTAAAGACCAAGTCCAACTAGATTGAAGACATGGAAGTATAGCACAAGTCCAACCCAGCTTGAAGATTTGAAGACCCTAGGAGGAAAATTCAGAAAACCCTGATTTCTTGCAGATGCCCAGATTCCCTTCCATATGCCAAAGTATATTCATAGATAAGGGCATCCATGATTCCAGAGGTCCATCTGCATCCTAGCCCAAAGAAATCAAGCCCAGGTGCCAAGCCCAAGCCCCTAAGAAGCAAGATACCAGGGAATATTCCTGCTACCTGGCTACCAGGCCACCCCAGCTTCCAGAGGCCCAAATCCATGCACCCGAGCCCCTTTGGGCCGGTCTTTTGCTGCTCCTAGAAGCCCAACACGCCCCCTAGGCGTCCTTGGAGTCTTGACCAAGTCAAGAAAATTTTTAGGGATTTTTCTACCTAATATTTCCTTATTTTCTAGCTAGGGTTTGAGAGGGAAAAGGATTCTTATGTAAAGACTTATGTACTCTTACTTGGAGCCCAAGGTTAAGGGTCTATTTAAGGGACCCTAGCCTCTTGTATGAGGAGAATTTTTGATGAATGAAAACCTTGAGTTCTTCTATTGAGTGGTGTGATACCCTGCTGTGTGCATAAAGGGGTTTGTGAAAGTTCTTCTTCCCGGTGTTTGCAATCATCTTCCTGCTGCCAACAAACCCTCCAGATCCCTGGACGCCCACTCCAAAAGAAGCATTCCCTTGCTGTTTTTACTTTGTTTTCTTGTTCCTTTGTGAGCTTTCTAACCCCTGATAGGTCGTTTGCAGGTCCCTGAGTTCCTACGAATCCAACGACTCCAGCCAAGCCTCAATCGGATCATCGAGCAGAAAGCCGGGTATCCGCGGGTCTTTGGCTCGGTTTTCCAGGCCGCATCCGTCGAGGAACGAGAGACCCCTTCGCTGCAATCTTTACAGACGTTGTCAGGTACACCCCTCTACCTCCAGTAGTTTTATTGTAGGAGAACTTGCCACAACCGAGGCTTCTCAGCCCCGGCGGTCCTTCTTTGCTACTTTTCTAGGTCCTAATCTGCATGCTGATTTTCAAAAATTCATAAAGAATTCCCTACAAATAATTTTGATCTGAAATTTGGGAATTAATCACCTAACTCAACATGTAAAATATACATAAAAAATTGCATGCATATTAGTTCCCCATCATAAGGTCTTTTCTCCGGTTGTACGGTAGATCGGCGGAGGGTATGGCGCCTTGATTACGGCATGGTTGGTGTCGTACGGACCTTGGAAGCATCACCACTGTCCTTGGAGGAGAGGTATGGCTCCCTTGGCGGCCGGCGCATTGGCTTGAACAGAGGGCCGAGCTGGAGAGGCAGGGCCTGTCTTCGGTAGACTCGCCTTGGTGTTGCTCAGCAGGACGAAGGTCGACCGAGCTCGATCATGGAGGGGCGCCTCATGGCGGAGGAGGCTGATCTCGACTCCTGACCACGGGGCCCGACCTCAGACGAGCTCGGTGCCGGGGTGCTGCCCAGCCTAGGGGACTTGAGCTCGGAGGGGCACCTCGTGGCGGAGGAGGCTGAGCTCAACTCCTGACCACGGGGCCCGATCTCGAGGGGTCCCCCTCAAGTGGGAACTCGGACTCGGCTCCAGCCTAGGCATTCCGGGCTTGCGGGAATGGGCCTGTCGAAGGATGGAGCTTATCTTCGACGAGCAAAGGTGTCGCTTCAGGGAAGCTCACCTCGGCAAAGGCGCTCATGTTGAAAGCTTGCGTGGCGTCTGATGGTGACTCCACGTCAGCTGGCTCGTGCTACGTCAGCGTTCTGGCCACATCAACCGGCAATCTCACATCCATGCCATGTACTCGGATCAAAATCATGCCATGTAAAACAATATGTAAAACTGGTGATCATGTCCAGAATCCTTATCTTCAATCGCTAACCCCAAATATTCGGTATCAATCTATACCCGAAATTTGTCCAAATCTTTCTTGCTTAAAAGATTGATCTCCTACAATAATAAACAAATTCATTCAAACTAAATCCTAGTTTCACAAATTTTGAGGAAGAAGGTTCCCCTGATTTTCTCTTTCCTCATCTTCTCTCTCATATTTATCTCTCCTCTTTCTCTCTTTATCTCAAATCTCAACATATCTCCAAAACTAGTCGCTATCCCATGCCATCAAAGCATGACAACCTCTCTCTTCTTCCAAACCAAGATCCCTTTCCTCTCATCATTCTCTTTCTTTCTTCTTCTCTCATCTTTTCCCTTCTCTTTCTCTCTCTTCTTGGCTCTCCGGCTCTCTGCACTATTGGCTCTCGACGTCCCTGATTAAAAAGAAGAGCAAAACCAATCCAAAATCATCTCAAATATCGTCTGAGAAGTTTAAAACCTTCAAGATATCTTCCCGATCGTTTGATTTGTGATCTACGCCTCAACCACGTCCAAATCCGAATTCAAAAGCCTCAAATCAGGTCTAAACTCAATTGGACTCATCCCAGCCATTCGATCAGATGATCGAACGGTCCAAATTGCTAAGAAATCTCGTGGACCATCATGAGTCGTGCAAAATAGACCGAAAAACGTTCAGAAAATATGTGGGAAACGTTCACGTGATGGCCGGCTCGGGCTGGACCAAGTCCACGCGCTCGCGTGCATGGACCTGCGCCGCGCAATGCGCGCCCCCGCAACGGGCCGGGCCGCGCCTTGCGCGCCCCCCCCCCCCCCCCCCCCCCCCCCCCGCGCGTCGTCGCGTTCGCGTCGCATGCCCACGGCTCGCGTCCGCCCGTGCTGCTCGCCCGCGTTCGTGTCGCATGCCCGCGTCCGCGCGCTCGCTTTGCTCGCTTGCCGTGCTGTCGCTCGCCCACCACTCGCGACGCACGCCCGCTCGTGCGCCTGTGGGCCTGGGGTGTTACAAATCTGACGGCCGCCATGGCCATAACTGGCCGGCTGGGACAAAAAGAAGAGGGAGTGTCGGAGAGGTGGAAGAGTTACACCTCAACTCCGGCAAGGGTTTTGGCTGTAGCATGGTTGAGCAAATTTCCAAGAAAAACAATGAAAGGCTTGTAGCCGGTGTTGATGAGTGCATCAATGGGTAGGAGAAGGCTTAAAATAGAGGAAAACCCAGGGCTTCCCTCAACTTCGTTGCCCCGGAAGTCCAACTCCCGCAGGGAATCATCGAAAAATTCTGGCGCGCATCAAGAGTCTTGCCATGTTCGGCCTGGGTTCAAGCGGACCACGGTTCAGGTTGGTAAAATTGGACGAGTGTTTGCACCAAGTGACTTGGGTTTTTGTGAATATTTAAATTATCTACGTCCATGAAGTTCTTTGTATAGGCTGGGACGCTCCTTCGGGCACTGGCTCCAAATCTTTCCAAGTAAAAATCAATGAAGGGCCTCTTAAAAATGAAGATCAACATTGTTGATCATGATCCATGACATTTAAATTGTCTATAAACCAAAATAAATCATGAAATTTTAAGATATTTAACTCTTAAATCAAATGGAAACAAAACCAACCATTTCAACAGTATGGTATCATACTTAGGTTTGAGATATAGCTTGAAAATGTGCAAAGTATCTGAGATTTAATATGTATATTCTGGAATGTTTTTATCCGGAAAAACGGTTTTGAATTGCATATTGTATATGTTGCCACCGTTCATTTTCTTATAATGATTCATGGATTTGAGACATTGAAAATAAATTTTTTTTAATAATTTTTAGCTTCAAGTATTTTAAATTTCGTAAAACATGATTGATGTTGATAATTATCGTTTTGGGAGAAAGTATCCCCGCAGTCAAATGATCTCAAAAATATCCTAACCTCTCTCTCTCTTTTGAGAATCAATATCATCACAACTCTCCCTGCAACTTTTTATATTCTCTGCTGGTATAAGTTTCTTCCTCTTTTATAATATTGGAAATTATGGGTTTTCATATTATTTTAAAAGTTATCTATCAAAATAAGAAGCTTCGCTTAAATGACTGCGGTGTCCATTTGCCGACAAATACATCCTACACTCAATCTGGGATGAACACAGATGCCACATGCTTAAATTTAATGTGAGCTATTTCCATTGATTTGTGGAGATTACTGACTAGTATCCTGAAGTTTGGAATATAGATTTAATGTGAGTTATTTCCATTGCTTTGCTATTTTCTTTTCACTAAGAATTGAAAAGCTTTAATATCTTTTTTTTTTTTTTTTGAACTTTCCGCATACAGCACAGAGATTGACGACATAGTAGGTTCCACTTTTCAAAAGGAGGCCAAGGAAATCGGTGCTTTATGTCCATCCAGGGTATGTTGCTATTTAAAAGTTTTGATCTATTTGTGGATCAGCATTTTAGGTGAATCTCACTATGTGTTGACATTTTTGACATTCACAAAAAGTGGAACCAAGAGCGACCAAAGAAAACAATGATGAAGGGTATACATGCCTTATTTAGTTTCCATTTTTGATTGGGTTCACTATTTATTTCCATTATTCAGCCATGAATAAACTCACGAGGGAAAGAAATCTAAAAAACTATAATTTTATATTTTATATATAAGAAAATTTTTATCATCCCAAGTTTTTATGCATGTTTCTAAAATACCAAAAATAATATTATTTTCAAGAATTGATTTTAGCAAACAATAGACTTCTAAATCTCATAGAATAAATAATATCTAAAAATTTAAGATACGGACCTATATCTGCCATTAATTTTCAAACCTGTAATCATGGATGCTCACATGAACATCAAAGATCAAGTCCTTCTCTCCAATATTCTCTCTCAACATGTGGCTATTAGATGGGACAAGCTATGAGAACAAATCTCATAATAAAATTTATTATTATGAAGGGTGGAGAGGGGGCCTAGCTTATTTATAAGAAATCTTAACAATCCTTTTCATCACAGGCCAGTTGGGCCAAGGCCTACGTATATTATCTCGACCACATCGCCCAACATAAGGCGCTTCAAGTCCAAACATAAGGATCACACATAACATTGGGCTATACGCATATCTATCAACACGAATCATAAAATCAACATATTTTTAACAAATCAAAAATAAAATAATAATTAATTAAAAAAACTCTTATATTCTCTGACTTGGATAATATTAATTATGATTTTAAAAATATTTTATTTTAAAATGGCTCTTGGTTGAACACGGTACGTGGTCATAAAAAAATATGATCCATAAACAACACCTATAAATATATTATCCAGCGTAGTAATCCAAGAGGGAGGGTGAATTGGATTTCTTTAAAAATTTAAAGCAAATATGTGCTGCACTTTAAAGTGTTTGTGAAGCAATGCAAGTGAGCATACAATGAATACAATGCAATGCAATGAATATAAGCAGCAAATGCAAGAGAGCAAATAACACACACAAACATAAAGGTTTATGGTGGTTTGGTGTACACCAAGCACCTACATCCACTTTCCAAGCTATCTCTTAGAAATTTCGCTACAATCAACTTAGATTATAACCAACTTATTTTCAAGGGCTCATAAGTCAAACCCAAAGTGGTTTTCTCACTTAGTCTCACCAACAATCTTTACTCAAGCCAACCTAGGCTTAGATTCTAATTCATGGCTTGAAATGGCCGAACACCTAGTTTCAAACTCCCTTGAAACTAGTCACAAAAGATTAGTTCAGAAGTACAAGAATAAAGGACAAGAAAAACTCTCTATAGAGTAGAAAGTAGAAGCTTTGAGGCTCTTAATGATTTCTTGACTTGTCTTCTCTTTGGAATCATTTCAAATACCACTTTTGGAATGTTGATTTGAAGACTTAGAAGCTTTTTCAGTGGAAATCTTCTCTTTTGCTTTCTTTTGACTTTGAAAGTGAAGTTCTCAAGATATGTCTTGTTTCTTGTGAGTTAGTTCTTCTTGAATGAGTTTGGTGAGATTTAAATATTTCAAAAATATTCAAAAAATGGTTTATGATCGTTGGTGGAGCAAAACTAGCCGTTTGGAGCTTGTAGGATTCAAATATGACTCTCAGAAATTACAGTCATTATTGCTGTCAGAACCCATGAGTCGACACTTGAGTTTGTTCATGAGTCGATACTTGAGTCTTCATAAGTCGACACTTGGATATGCATGAGTCAACTCAAGATATAAATCTTGAAAAAATTGAGTTATGGTCCATTTTTGTTCTCAGGCTATGAGTCGACCTATGAGTCGATACTTGACTTCTGTGAGTCGACACATGATTCTTCTGAGTCGACACTTGACAAAAATATCTTAAAATGGCATAGTTCTGTATCATTATTTTTTTCAAGCCATGAGTCGATACTTGGTTCTCGTGAATCGACACTTGACTTCTTCATGAGTTGACACTTGACTTCTGTAAGTCGACTCAAGGCGTGCCAAAAATATTTCTGCATTCCAGTCCTTCTGAAATGTCGACACCTCAGGTATCATGAGTCGACACTTGGTATATGCTACTCAAAAAACTCTGTGCCAAGCTTCAAAATTCAAAATGTTTTTCAACAAAACTTCAATATCTTATTCAAAAAGCCCAGATTGACCCATTTTAAAGATTTCCAAGATGAGAAGACTTCTTATACACTAAAATTCACTTAGTTTCAAAATTAGTGAGTTTGATACCTTTGTATGAAAAATTTGATGTACTTGTATTCTGAAACTCATAATTACAATTAAAACATTAGTATAAAATATATACTCAACGTTTTATTAGTCATCAAAATTAAGGGCTAAAGTCAACAATCTCCTCCTTTTTGATGATGACAAAATATTGAATATATAAGCATTTAAATTCAATTATGAAAATTGTACCATATATTTAAAGCTCATGAGAATTGAGTTAAATTCAGCATATCAAAGTTCATACAACACAGTTTCATATGAGAGATGTGCCAAGCAAGGTTGAATTTCATTCCCTCTCCCTATGAAAGGTAACTTATGAAAAATTTCAGAAAATACTATAAAATGCTATAAAATATTTATATATAGATTTTACTCCCCCTTTTTGTCAACATTAAACATTAAAAGGAGTATTATCCCCCTGAATTAATTCATTTTATCATAATAAGGTAATAAATTTTGATAGAAAAAAGAGTAAATATTGAAACAAAGGTTAATTTTCATATATTAGAGTTTGAGTACAACAAAAGTACTTACATAAGATAAGCAAAGATAAACTGAAACATAAGATAAGCAAAAGTACAATCAAAGACTATAAGCATAAAAAAGAAAAATACAAGCATAATAGATGTCTGTGAGGCTACTCCTCATCAGACGGAAGCTCGAAGAAGATACGTGTCATGCACCTAGTCCTAGTAGCTGAAGGCCTAGGGATCTTTTGGGTCCGGCTTCTAGTCCTAAGAGAAGGGCCAGAGCGAGGAAAAACCCTAGAAGACCTAGTAGATAGGAGAGGAAAAGACTTTGCTGGTGTCTGGAATGCTGAGGTAATGCCAAGCTGAACATCTCTGGGAGTATCCAAGGTGTGATCACGAACATCTGGTGTCAGACTCTCCTTGCTGACAATCTGATAGTCTCCAGCTTTTTCGCTGTCATCATTGCCATCTGTATCATCATCACCACCATCTTCATCTCTGTCACCACCACCTATGCCATCTCCATCTCCAGTTGTACCACCATCTGGAGTATCATCATGAGTGTCAGGGTGGTCATCGTCATCTGCTGATGGAGGAGGTGGAGGTCCTGAAGGTGCTGTCTGAGGCAAAAGGGGTTTCAGAAGATCATGAATCTTAGTGAAGCCAGCCTCCATCGTCTGCCGGATACCTGAGAGCTAATCATCTGTGTGTGCTCTCAGTCCCTGTATCTCCATTCGTAGCTGGGTAGTCCTAACAGCCAATGCAATGATCTCCTCTCTGACCTCGGTAATCTGATGCCTGATCTGCTCCTCAAAAGTAGACTCTGTAGTGGCATGAGGAGCAGCTACTAGAGAAATAATAGGTGTTGGAGTGGTCGGCTCAGACCCTAAAGCTGGAACTGAAGCAGGTCTCGGAGGTGTAAGGTGCTCTGCAGGTCCATAAGGTCCTGCCTTGGCTGCTCAAATCTTGTCGTCCTCGTCTGGCTCTTGTCCAGACTCCCTACGAACCCATCTACCAGCAATTCTCCTGTATCCCATACGGTGTAAGGATCACTCGTCATATACATCAATATGAAGTATATCCTTGGAGGCCTTATCCTCCAAAGGAATACCATAAGACCGGAAAAGACAAGTCAACCCCATCCCATAAGGCAGGCAGAGACGTCGTTGAGTCGCCACCTCTCCCATCTGACTCATCATCAGAGCTGGCATGTCGATGGCAGTCCTCTGTGCGAGGTAGACCATCAACATGAGCTCCCGCTCCGTGATAAAGTTGAATCGACCAGTCTTTGGTAGCAGGATCCTCGTAATAATATGATGAAGCAGGCACATCTCAACGGACAACTGATTCGCGGTGATAGTGGATACACTGCGTACATCATTTCGCTCCAGAATGCACTGAAATGCGGCCTCTCTATCATCAACACAAGTAGTAGCAATCCCTTGCAGAGGAATGTTACAAACTCTGCCGATGTGCTCTCATACACAGGAATCTGCACACCTCTGACTACGACACTCCACATCAATCCATCAGTAGCCAGACTCCTGTAGAATTCCCTGATCAAATGGAGATAGTACTTCTTCATAGTGTAGAAGGGGTCAAACCTGCTGCTCCAAGCAACTGACCAATACCAAACCCCTCTCGGTCGAAGAAATCCAAATCTATCTAGCGTCTACCTGTAATGATCTTCCCAGACACTCTCTCTGCAGCAGGGGACTGTGGTGGAGGCACTCGCTCCTGCTCACTGCTCTGCTGAGCCCTGGTAGGGTCACACCGAGCCTTGGATCTCCTCTCGATAGAACCTTGGCTCAACCTCTTCCTTGAAACAACCTGCTTGCGGGGTCCCATGACACCAACAACAAAGAGGGGAAGAACAAAGAAGGAATGGGTGAACCGGAGAAGGCCAAAAGAGGAAAAAAAAGAGGGATCGGGTGAGGAGTGGACCAAGAAAAGGGAAACGGACCAAGGAGGGAAAATCGATGGGGAGGAAGAGTGAATCCAAGAAGGAAACGGCCAAAGATTGGGAAAGGACTAGAGGAAATAAAAGAACATAAGAGTTCTGGCCAAATCCCACAAAAAGATCATGAAGAAATTGCAAGAAATTAGATAAAATGAGAGGAAATAGAGGAAATTACTCGAGAGATTGAGGAACAATGATGGAAAACCACTGTTTCAAGATCAAGAGGGTGAAGGGGGACCACTAGGGCAAGACAAAACCAAATAGAAGTGATTTCCGAATGAACTGTTGATGCCCTAAAAATACAGGTTTTCGTTCGTGAGTCGACACTTGGATTTTGGTCAAGTGTCGACACTTGGATTTTGGTCAAGTGTCGATACTTTCATGAGTCGATACTTGGCCAAAAATTCAAGTGTCGACATCTCGTCAGAAAACCCCAAAAAAATCCAATCCAGAAAAATTTTCAAAAAAAATTTAAAAAACAAGAGGGTTATAGTGAAGGTTTAAGACACAAAAGAGATGATTTTAGGCTTAAGGAATCAAGTAAAAATAGGGTTTGAAAGAGTTTTAGATAAAGGGATCAATGATACCTAACTTTCTTCTAATAATGCAGAATCTATCTTCGCTACGGGGATCAATGATACCTAACTCTCTTCCACTTGTACTTTTTCTATTAAGTTTGTACCCGGTAAAATCAGCATCAGAATATGCAATCAATTCAAATGATGAATCTCTAGAGTACTAAAGTCCAATATCAATAGTACCAGACAAATATCTAAGTATGCGTTTACAGCCAGTAAATGAGACTCTTTGGGAGCAGATTGATATCTTGTACACATACATACACTGAACATTATATCTGGCCTATTTATAATCAAATATAACAATGATACCTTTATATAACTTTTGATCAACTTTCTTTCCTGATTTATCTTTGTCAAGTTTACAAGAGGAACTCATAGGCGTACGTAATGGTCTGGTACTCTCCATTCTAAACTTCTTTAAGATTTCTCTTGTATACTTAGCTTGGTTGATGAAGATCCTCTCTTTTGTTTGCTTGATTCGGAGTCCGAGAAAGAAGTTAAGCTCATCCATCATGCTCATCTCGAATTCTTCCTGCATTAACTTTGCAAATTCTTGACAAAGATGTTCATTAGTAGCACTGAAAATAATAATATCTACATAAACTTGTACTACTAAGAGATCATCATTCTTTTTTTTCAAAAGAAATGTATTGTCTACATTTCCTCTCGGAAAAATATTTTTAAGCAGAAATTTACTTAGTCTATCATACCAAGCTCTTGGAGCTTGTTTCAAACCATACAAAGCTTTATGAAGTTTAAAAACATGATTGGAAAATTCATGATTTTCAAAACCAGGGGGCTGACCTACATATACTTCTTCAATAAATCTATTTAGAAAAGTACTTTTGACATCCATTTAAAATAGTTTGAAATCCATAAAACATGTGGTGTGGACACCAGGACCAGAAAATATCGATAGGTTGAACCCACATTGATGCGCGTCGCAATGCACCGATCTAAAACCTTAAATCCACTACTCTTAATAGGTAGAATAGCGGGAGTAAGGGTCGAACCCACAGAGACTTCCGGGTTATTTCGAAAAAGAATTTTCTTTTGTTCTAAAATAAACTAAAACAAACTAAACTAATGCAAGTAACATATGCAAATAACAAACCCGTAAAGACAACCAAGATATACCTATCTTAAGAGTATGGCCCATACCCATAGATCATGGCCCGTTCCTTAGGTATAGATCAGTCAAAAGTTGACTCACTAGGACTTACCTCAAATGCTTATCCCGAACATGACAATCCCAGCATTAATTCAAACAAGATACAAAAAGAAACATGGATTAATATAAAGCAAAAGAGACATTTATTGCATAAGAATCTGGAGTACATAAAAGAAAATAAAAGAAAAGTATGGGAACAAGGATCCCTGTCTCCCTTTTTATCTGACTCTCTGTGCAATGGAAAGCAACAGCAACAGGGACCAAGAAGTGAAACTACGGACGATGAAAAGTGGAGTCTCCAAAATTATTCCTCGGAGCGTAGAATGACCCCGGGATTTATAGATGGGAAACACCGTGTCGGGCCCGTATGGGAACCGCGGTGATTTCCTCATCCCAATCTGCTTCTCAAACTCGGCGCTATCTCCTCATCCGAACTCCTTCGCGATCATATCTGCATCTCAAAAATAAAACTAAAAAAACCTTATCGCACAACCCCGCATCCATCCAGCATCGTCCGACAACTCTTCTCTTCTTTCGACAACATTGATGCGAACATCATCCGTGGCAGCATGGACTGGTGACAGCATAGACCTTCCGGCCAGTGGGATGGTGCAGCTCGCAGCTACAACAGGGGCGGTGATGGCTCGCAGCAATAACAGGGGCGACGACGGGGACGGCTCAAGCATTGATTCCGGTGGCTTCGGCGGCTTGGGATGGCGGGCTGGAACGGGTTCGCACGGTGGCAGCGGACATGGCGTCGGCTTTGGGACGGTGACTCGCAGCTCAAGATGGCAACGACAGCTTCGACGGCTCACGACGACGACTGCAAACGGGCGGCTCGCGGTGAGGAAGAAGACGATCGGCCGCAGCATGGATTTTCGGCCTTTTTTCGGCCAAACAGGGCTCTCCGGTCGGCAAGGGAGGTCTCTGGTGGGTCGGGCAGCGCTCGGGCGGTCCCTCCGATGAGTTTGGGAGCGAGTGGAGGAGGGTGGTCCACGGTTCTGCCCATGGACCGGCAGAAATGGTGGATCGCGGTCCGGCTGTTGTGCGGTGGACCATTTAGCCACTTTAAATTTCATGCAAGGCTAATATTTCTTTCAAAATTCTGTTTCGGGCCCGTTTGAAGTCCGAATCATGTGTCGTTTGCACCGTTGGACTTCTAAAATCGAGCTCTACACGTTTATGGAGTCAATTTCTACAAAATACCACAAAAAGTATCAATTTTAATTAAATAAAGTTAGATTTAATTGTTATTATTTTAGTAACTATCACATCCCCCAACTTGAACTTTGCTCGTCCTCGAGTAAAGAAAATGAATTAGTCTTGTGTACTAACTTGGTCCATGAAATGAAAATTATCTTACTAGCTCTAAAATCAGAGGATACCTGGTTAGACCATTAAAAAGGTACTTCATTGGATTACCAATTCCACCCATTTAGTGGTAGAGTGAAGTCCATAGAAGTTTCAAGAGTTTTTATTTTCCCAACTTTCTATCTCACTCTTTAAATCTTCCAACTTACTTTGGTTTAGGTATAATATTTATTTAGTCCCCTACTTATTTTTCTTCTTTTTTTTTAATTTTTTTTATAAATCGTAAAATCAGTGCAATGTCCTGACATCTTGCTTTTTAGTTAACCCTTGTAGCGAGCTTTAAGCCAATGACTCCCAAACCAGTTGGCTTTAGGGCATTAGGTGTGAAACACCCCTCGGGCTTACTGACTCGAGTCAAAAAGGCTAAGTCAAGACTGACTCTACAAAAGGTTTCTTTACATCCCCACCTTTTGACGCGAACAACAATGCTTACTTAGACGAAGGGGCGCGGTTACTTAGTGAGAGATGCTGAAAACCTTTATTATTGAACTTGGAGACTTTTTATGATGCCTATACCATTGTAAGTAGGATTCATTATCAAGATCGATAGGTTGAAGGGTGTGGAATTGCTCTTCTAAATTTTTCTAGACTACACTCTACCATTTATAGGGTTTCCTTGATAAATCATCCCTTAGTATCTCCAAAATTTTCTAGATCGTTAATCACTCATTTAATGAGTTTGATTATTTTCAGTTCGAGACAAAGCTTGTACACAAAAATTGATTAAAATTTTACTTGAGGATGAGATTAATTTAATTATCCCCCCAACTTAATTTCCGTTGTCCTCAATGAAAGAGGATACAAATAATGTAATGATAAAGAAAGGTACAACCTGGTTGGGTTTTCAAGCATTGGATGTCCTTTTATCACCATGTTCCTCCCAATCTTCTTTTATTACTCCTCTTGATTTATTCTAAAAAAAGAAATAAAAGGTTAAAACTAAAAGCATGACTGGGTTGCTAAAACTAAAAGCAAGAACCAAGGCAAGAGCTGGGCTGCCTCCCAGGAGCGCTAAGTTTATAGTCTTCAGCCAAACTAAGCTAATCTTTACAGCAACACTGGGTTACAAGTTCAAGAGTTTCAACAACTTCTCCATCACTGATTCCTTCAATATACGGTTTCAAACGCTGGCCATTCACCTTAAAAACATTCCCTTGCTTAGGATCCTTAAGTTCAACAGCTCCATGGGAAAATACCTGAGTTACTGCAAAAGGTCCATCCCATCATGAGCGGAGTTTTCCGAGAAAAAGACGTAACCTAGAGTTATAGAGCCACATTTTCTGATTAGGCTCAAACAATTTTCTATTAATGAATTTGTCATGATAAGCCTTTGTTCAAGCCTTGTAAATTTTCGAACTCTCATAAGCCTCATTTCATAACTCTTCCGACTCACTTAATTGAAGTTTTCTATTGGAACCCGCATTCTTCATGTCAAAATTAAATTGTTTGATGGCCCAAAATGCACGATGTTCCAATTTCATAGGTAAATGACAAGCCTTACCAAACACTAACCGATACGGAGACATTCCTAGTAGGATCTTGAAAGCAGTTCGGTAAGTCCATAATACGTCATCCAAATGTTCTGACCAATCTTTCCTATCAGGTCTTACCGTTTTCTCAAGAATGTGTTTGATCTCTCTATTCGAAACTTCAACCTGACCACTAGTCTGGGGATGATATGGTGTGGCTACTTTATGGATAATTCCATACTTTTTCACCAGTCCTTCAAAGTGCCTATTTGTGAAATGCCCATCCCCATCACTAATAATGGCCCTTGGGCACCTAAACTGACTAAGGATGTTATGCTGAATGAACTTGATTACAACTTTGTGATCATTGGTTCGAGTTGCCACAACTTCAATCCATTTCGACACATAATCCACTGCTAAATGTACTCAAATCTAGAGGAAGGAGGAAATTGTTCCATAAAGTCAATACCCCAAACATCAAGAATTTCAAGAACTAGAATGGGGTTTAGGGGCATCATATCTTTTCGTGAAATATTTCCCGTTTGTTGACATTTAAGACAATTGTGGCCAAATTCGTGTGCATCTTTAAAAAGAGTTGGCCAATAAAATCTACTTTGCAGCACCTTTGCTGCAGTTTTCCTCCCACTAAAGTGTCCCCCACATGCAAGAGAATGACAAAAATTGAGTATATTCTTGAATTCACTCTCAGGGACACATCGCCTAATCACCTGATCTGAACAGTATTTGAACAATTCAGGTTCCTCCCAAAAGTAATATTTGATTTGTGAAAAGAACCTGTCTTTTTCTTGTTTTGACCAATAGGGAGGAACTTGCCCTGATACCAAATAATTCACAATAAGGGCAAACCAGGGAAGATTGTTGTTAGAAGAAATTGAGAATAGCTGCTCATCAGGGAACCTATCTCCAATAATTTTCTTGTTGTATTCTACTAAGATCCTACAAATATGATCTGCTACCATATTGTCGGAACCTTTCTTATCCAAAATTTCTAAGTCAAATTCTTGTAACAAAAGGATCCATCGAATCAATTTAGGCTTTGTATCCTTTTTGGATAGCAGATATCTTAATGCTGCATGATTAGAGTAAACTAGGACCTTAGACTCTAATAAATATGATCGAAATTTTTCTAGGACGAATACAACTGCTAGTAACTCTTTTTCGGTAATGATATAGTTCATTTGTGCATCTGAAAGAGTTTTACTAGCATAATAAATTACATGGGGTTCCCTATTAAGCTTCTGTCCTAAAACAGCTCCTACAGCATAATCAGAGGCATCACACATGATTTCAAACGGCAGAGTCCAATCTGGAGGCTTGATGATAGGTGCAGTGGTTAAAGCAATTCGAAGAATATTAAAAGCGGCCAGACATTCATTACTAAAATCAAAAGACTTGTCTTTGGCAAGTAAATTACACAATGGTTGAGAAATTTTGCTGAAATCCTTGATGAAGCGTCTATAAAAACCATCATGGCCAAGGAAGGATCGTACTTGTCTAACCGAGATCAGGGAAGGCAATTTCAAGATTAATTCAACCTTAGCTTTGTCAACCTCAATCCCTCGCTCAGAAATAATGTGTCCAAGCACGATTCCCTCACGAACCATAAAATGGCTCTTCTCCCAACTTAAGACAAGTTGGTTTCTATGCATCGTTTCAATACCTTAGCCAAATTATGGAGACAATCCTCAAATAAAGATCCAAAGACAGAAAAATCATCCATAAACACTTCAAGGAAGTGACCAACCATGTCAAAAAATAAGGCCAACATACATCGTTGAAAGGTGGCTGGTGCATTACAGAGACCAAAAGGCATGCGTCTGAAGGCAAATGTTCCAAAAGGGCAGGTAAAGGTGGTCTTTTCTTGGTCTGCAGGAAATACTAGGACCTGGTTGTATCCTGAATATCCATTCAGAAAATAAAAGAAACTTTGCCCTACTAGCCGCTCTAGAATTTGATCAATAAAAGGCAGAGAGAAGTGATCTTTCCTAGCAACGGCATTCAGTTTCCGGTAATCAATACACACTCCAACTAGTGGTTGCTCGGGTGGGAATTGACTCGCCCTTTTCATTTTGTATGACAGTGATACCAGACTTTTTAGGTACTACCTGGATTGGACTGAACAATTAGCTATCCGAAATTGGATAAATAATGCCTGCATCCAACCATTTTACCACTTCCTTCTTGACAATTTCCTGCATATTCGGATTTAGCCTCCGTTGCATGTCCCTATATGGTTTAGCTTCCGCTTCACAGTGAATGTGGTGCATGCAAACAGAAGGATCAATTCCCTTGAGATCAGCTATTGTCCATCCTATTGCCTCTTTATGTTCTTTGAGTACATCCACCAATTTTTGTTCCTGATCAGAGGTCAAGGTAGATACAATGATTACCAGAAGGATATCATTGGATCCAAGAAAAGAATACTTCAACTTGTTAGGAAGAGGCTTCAAATC
Source organism: Areca catechu (assembly GCA_021397845.1). Taxonomy (NCBI): domain Eukaryota; kingdom Viridiplantae; phylum Streptophyta; class Magnoliopsida; order Arecales; family Arecaceae; genus Areca; species Areca catechu. The sequence continues at coordinate 128,078,088 of CM038049.1, forward strand.
TAGCTTGGGTGGTGCTTCTAAGAATGACACTAAAGGGCTTGATGAGTCGGTAACGATTCATATTTCACACTCCAGGGAGGAATGGTGCTAAACTTGGGTGGCTCTAACAAAGCATTCACCTCATTTGTGTATTCATCAATATCAAAATCGTCCGTTCCAAAATGTGTCAAACATGCTTGCAAAGGGTCCGAATCAAGCAACACAGGAAATTTCCTATTTACAGCTTCTTCTATCATGTTCACTTCGTTATGATCATAAGTGGGAGGTCCTTGGCATGCATTAAAAACGTTCAACCTCATTTTCTTGTTTCCAAAAAAAACATCCATAACCCCCGTTTTGCAATTTATGCAAGCATTAGCGGTAGCTAAGAAAGGTCTTCCAAGAATGATGGGTAACTGATTAGGGTTACCGCTAGATCCCATGTCCAAAACAAGAAAATCAACAGGGAAGTAGAACTCATCTACTTTCACTAACACATCCTCGAGCATTCCACGGGGTACCTTGACCGATCGATCAGCTAACTGTAAAGTCACCATCGTGGGTTTTAGTTCTCTGAATCTAAACAAATCATACACTGAGCTTGGGGGAAGGTTTACACTCGCACCCAAATCTAACAAGGCTTTCTTGATTGTAAGGTCTCCTATGACACAAGATATAATTGGGGTACCAGGATCTTTGAGTTTGGGTGGGGCTATCTGTTGAAAAACTGAGCTGGCTTGCTCAGTTAACTGGATTTTCTTAAGGATGAGTGCCTTGGATTTCTGTTTTTATGTGCATAGATCCTTAAGAAATTTGGCATAAGCCGGAACTTGCTTGATGGCATCGAGGAGAGATAAGTTTATTTGGACTTGCTTAAATAGTTCAAGCATCTCATTCATTTTTAGATTCTTCTTATCCAATGGTAAAGGTGATTCTAGAGTACTAGGGAATGGAGCCTTAGGTATAGGTGCTTGACCAATGGATTCCTTCTCTTCATTCTTCTTCTCTGGCTTAGCCACTTCTACATCTTGGGTCAAGTCAGGCTGGTTCAATGTTTTCCCACTTCTTAAGGTTATGACAGATTTAGCATGTTCAGAAAAATTTACAGGTCCAGTGGAGCTCTCAGCCATGTATTAACCTTTGGGATTGCTAATGGGCTGGCTAGGTAACTTCCCTTCCTCCCTCCGTTTGAAAGCTGTAGCTAGCTGACCTATCTGGGTCTCTAGCTTGGTAATGGATTGTGTGTGGGAGTGGAGGAGTTGGGTATTCATGTCCAGCCCCTTCAAAGCTTGAAGCACCTTCTCTAATAAAGGGTCATGATTGCTCGATGGAGGTTGTGGAGGCTATAGGGCACTTTGATACTGTGGAAATGGCATGCTTTGAAAGTTGGTCTCCTGATAGTTGGGCCTAACAGATGAATTGATTCCATGTTGGGGTTTCCATGAGAAATTTAGGTGATTGCGACAGCTAGGATTGTATGTGTTCGAGTAGGGATCGTTTCCTGGTCTAGGAGCCATTCGGGTTTGGGCTTGATGGGCTTGCTCCTGAAGCAGCTCAGGAAATTGGTAAGCAGATGGGCAATCACCTAGCAAGTTGGTGGGACTCGAGCAGATAATATAGACATCTTGAGTGTGATGAGATGAGGAAAAATTATTTCCTGCTTGCAAAATTTGGTCGAGCTTCTGAGATAGCTCATCTACCTTGCTGTAAATGTCTACAGCATGACCAACTTCATATATTCCCCCTCTCTTGGGTCCTACGGGTCCTATGAAAGGATCTCTACGGGCAGCGGACATGTGATGTAGGGAGTTTTCACTCAGGGTTTCAAATAATTGCCATGCCTCATGTTCATTTTTAAGCATGAACGTTCCTCCACATAAGGCATCCACCATTTGCCGGTGCCTTTCTGATAGACCGTCATAGAAGCACTGGACTAATTGCCATTTTGGTATGGCATGGTGAGGACATTTTCTGATCAACTCTTTCAATCTCTCCCAGGTTTCATGAAACATTTCTCCGTCCAATTGGGAAAAACTAGTAATGGCTTTTCTGATTTGATTCATCTTTCCTATGAGGAAATACTTCTTAAGAAACTCCCTCTGAAGTTGATCCCAAGTTGAAATAGTCACAGTGTCTAGGGAATTCAACCAGTATTTAGCTTTGTCTTTCAAGGAAAAAGGGAATAACTTAAGCCTTAAAGCATCGTCGAAAAAATTTTGTATCTTAACGGTTAAATAGATTTCCAAAAATTCGTTTAAGTGTTTATATGGATCTTCAGTTGCAAGTCCGTAAAAAGAGAGTAACATTTGGATTACACTGGACTTGATTTCATACTGGACAGCATCTACAGGGGATACTTGGATACAAGGTGAATAAGTGTATTTTGAAGGAGTGAAGTACTCCTTCAGCGGAGGGTCAATTCCTTGATTTCCTTGATTAGGATCCATAGTACATGGGCTGGTTGCTCTACTGGAGCTTTCAATTTTTGGATCTAGGGATATATGTTTAGGTTCTCAAAGTCGACGCCTAGAATACACTAACATACACCCTCCAAAAGCAAATAGCAATCAAAGATTTTTTTTTTTTTTAAATTAAAGAAAAGTGTAAGAATGAGAAGAGGTCTAAAGGAAAAAAATCCTAAGAGAGTCCTAGTTTAGAGAAGAGAGAGTTAATATATATATATATATATATATATATATATATATATATATATATATATATATATATATATTTCAAACAAGTGAAACAATTAAAATCACTATCCTAGGATTAACCTGGATCTAGATAGCTCTTAACTGATCCAAGGTTACCTTCGAACACTCAAAGCCCAAGATCAATTAACTGACTCGGCCAGGTAAGTGTAAGGTTGGTGGGGGTCCCCCCATTGCTTGCCTTAGACATCAATTAAAATTGGCCAGGTAAGCGAACATAACCAATTAAAGAACCACCTTCCTTCGGGCTCTAGTCCCTTAACTACTTTTCTTAGATACCAAGCAACTAAATGATCTGAACCCGGTCCAACTCTAGAGTTCCCTTGTCCTATTGAGCTCGAAATTCCTAGGGTTGATGCCTGATTGATTTTAAAATTAAAGGCTTGGGTCAATACAAATGCTGGGTGGTGGTTTATGGGCTGAGAAAGGGTGATGAATTTCCCACCTTATCTGATTAATGGGTTCTGCCCTTAAGTTGATTATGGAATTATGAAATGCAACAACTAAGGTGTTCAAAATAAAAGTTTTAAACAAACAAAATTAAACTAAAGCTTTTTTTAAAAAATTTTGATGATTAAGTCTCTTATCCTAATAAATTATGAAATGTCAGGATAAATTTTTTTGGATTTTGTAAAAAAAATAAATTTACTTAAGTGAATCTAAAAATGGAAAACAAAAGGCATAAATTTTTTTTGCTCAACCTTTTTGTACCCTAGGATAATCATTCAACATAACCTCCCAGTTATGCCAGAGCAACCTTATATCAGGGCACTCAAGATTGGAAATTTTAATTTTTAATCTTTTTAATTTTCAAATTTTGAATTTTGAAATTTGATATTTTTTTTTTGATTTTTGATTTTTGATTTTTTTTGATTTTTGATTTTTTTTTTCAAAATAATGTCAAAAGTCTCCGGCAACGGCACCAAAAATCTGATGCGCGTCACAACACACTGATCTAAAACCTTAAATCCACTATTCTTAATAGGTAGAATAGCGGGAGTAAGGGTCGAACCTACAGAAACTTCTGGATTATTTCGAAAAAGAAATTTTTTTTGTTTTAAAATAAACTAAAACAAACTAAACTAATGCAAGTAACAGATGCAAATAACAAACCTGTGAAGACAACCAAGATATGACATATCTTAAGAAGAGTACGGCCCGTACCCGTAGTTCACGGCCTGTCCCTTAGGTATGAATCAGTCAAAAGTTGACTCACTAGGACTGACCTCAAACGCTTATCCCGAGCATGACAATCCTAGCATTACTTTAAACAAGATACAAAAAGAAACATGGATTAATATAAAGCAAAAGAGACATTTATTTCATAAGAATCTGGAGTACATAAAAGAAAATAAAAGAAAAGTATGGGAACAAGGGTCCCTTTCTTCCTTTTTATCTGACTCTCTATGCAATGGAAAGCAACAGCAACAGGGACCAGGAAGTGAAACTACGGACGATGAAAAGTGGAGTCTCCAGAATTATTTCTCGGAGCATAGAATGACCCCGAGATTATAGATGGGAAACACCGTGTCGGGCCCGTGTGGGAACCGCAGTGATTTCCTCATCCCAATCTACTTCTCAAACTCGGCGCTATCTCCTTATCCGAACTCCTTTGCGATCGCATCTCCATCTCAAAAATCAAACTAAAAAAATCCTATCGAACAACCCCGCGTCCATCCAGCATCGTCCGACAACTCTTCTCTTCTTCCGACAACATTGATGCGAACATCATCTGTGGTAGCATGGACTGGTGGCAGCATAGACCTTCCGGCCAGCAAGATGGTGCGGCTTGCAGTGACAACAGGGGCGGCGACGGGGACGGCTCAAGCATTGATTCCGGTGGCTTCGGCGGCTTGGGACGACGGGCTGGAATGGGTTCGCACGGTGGCAGCGGACACGACGTCGGCTTCGGGACGGTGACTCGCGGCTCAAGGCAGCAACGACGGCTTCGGTGGCTCATGACGGCGACTGTGAACGGGCGGTTCGCGGTGAGGAAGAAGACGATCGGCCGCAGCATGGATTTTCGGCCATTTTCCAGCCAAACAGGGCTCTCCAGTCGGCAAGGGAGGTCTCTGGCGGGTTAGGCAGCACTCAGGCGATTCCTTCGACGAGTTTGGGAGCGACTGGAGGAGGGTGGTCCACGGTTCTGCCCATGGACCGGCAGAAATGGTGGATCGCGGTCCGGCTGTCGTGCGGTGGACCATTTAGCCGCTTTAAATTTCATGCAAGGCTAATATTTCTTTCAAAATTCTGTTTCAGGCCCATTTGAAGTCCGAATCATGTGTTGTTTACGCCGTTGGACTCCTAAAATCGAGCCCTACACGTTTATGGAGTCAATTTCTGCAAAATACCATAAAAAGTATCAATTTTAATTAAATAAAGTTGAATTTAATTATTATTATTTTAGTAACTATCACACATCCCTGTGGATCACCTGTAAATAAAGTCCTGAACCCAACCCCTTTTACTAACTGTAAATATTTTATTTTAAATTCTATTATTTTGGTTTAGTTGGGTTTAGCCTTTTTACCAATTATAATTAGGGTTTTATTTTTTAGCCTTTTGGGCCAAACCCTTTTTACCAATTAGGGTTTGTATAAAGCTCCATTTATCAGTTATGTCAAATCCTATTGGGCCAAACCCTATTTACCAAATTTATTATTTTTTGTTGTATGAGGTTTTGCCTATTGATCAATTTGATCAAGTTAGGCTTAGAGTTGATTTTTAATTTGTTAAACCATGTGATTGGTTATTGAGTCCATATAATTAGTTAAGTCATGTGATTAATTGAGTCTTGTAAATACAAAAGGGGACTCAAGGGAACATCCCATGTGCTAGCTCAAGATAAGCCATGTGACTCCATGTGCTAGCCCAAGTCACTTGTCATGTGCAACCTCTTCTTGGCGCCACCTTTTCAAGGATTTGGACATCAACACATGTTATGTTTGAACATGTCATGACACATCATTGGGACAACACTACTTGGCACTTCATCCAGGACAAGAACGCATGACATGTCTGAAATGAATTCCAAATTGGTACCTTTTTTTTTAAGAGGAGTAAAGCAGAAGGAGTCCTTTAATTAGCGCCCTCCACTCAGTTAATTCATGCCAAAACAAGAGAAGTCGGCCAAAGCATTCTAGCCTCTTCCTTGATGCCATCTTCCAAAGAGTTTCAATCCAAATTATTCATTCAAAGTGTTGGAAGTCCAAGGGTTTCTACTTCAAGCATCTCAATCAAACAGAACTCAAGAGTCTCACTAAAACTCTTGAGTCTTCTTCTATCTAGACTAAAGAGTCCACTTACCTGCAGAAACCTACAACATCAAGACTCCAGAGTCCAACAACCATGGCCAAGTGATGGAGCATCTTGACCCTACATCAAGCCACCTTACCAATCCTCATCTTGGCGCCCCAATGAGATAAGAGCTTCATGAATTTCGCCCACTTTGAGAGAAGTCCAGATCAGCCCAACAAGAAAGAGTCCAGGATGCCCAAAAGCAGGGTTCCAGGAGTTGTAGTCCAAGGGAGCACAAGTCTAGTCTTTGTATCCCTTACACCACTAGTCGAGGGTCTATAAATATCCCATCAACTCCCCCTTGTATTCATTATTATTATTATTATTCATTCATCAATACAATGACATTCTGTCAAATTTCCTTTGCTATGTGCATCGCGGGGTGTGAGGCCCTAGTTATCCTTTCTTCCATCCAGAAAATTCAAAAACCACCACTTCTAACCTTTCTCTTCCATTATTCTTTCTTTCCTTTGTTGCTTTCTAATTTAATTTTTCTTTGATGAGTGTTTGCAGATGATCTATAATTAAAGTCAGGAGTTCTTGCCTCAGAACCACCTTCGCAACAAAAGATCGAGGCCCGAGATCGAGATTTTGAAATCCTGTCGCAAGAATCCTGAGAGTCCTGCCAGATCTATTCAGAGGGACGATTCCATGTTGGTAAAACTTAAACCTCTTCCCTTCTCTTTAATCTCTGATTAGTTGAAAAGTAGACCCTAGTTTACGGTGGTTTCTCAGCCACCAAGTCCTGCTTTTCTAGTTACTTTGTAATTTTACTTGTGCGGGAGTTAACTAGAACTAGTTTCCTTAATTGCATATTTTGAGTCTTCTTAAAAAAAATCTGAAAATTATTAAAAAAATTAATCTATGTATTTCTATGCTAATTAGATCTTAATATCAGTAATTTAGTTTTAATTATTATCCCGCATCAACATGCAAATACTAATAATAGTCTAATTGCTTCAAGTCTAGCAACAGGAGTAAAGGTTTCATCAAAATCAACCCCTTTCTCTTGATTGTAGCTTTTGGCAACTAGCCTAGCTTTATTCCTTGTAACTATTCCATTTTCATCAAGCTTGTTTCTGAAAACCCATTTTGTACCAATTATTGAAATATTAGTAGGTCTTTCAACTAAAGTCCAGACATTATTTCTTTTGAATTGATTTAGTTCATCTTGTATAGCATTTATCCAACTGTAATCATTTTCAGCTTCTTCAATATATTTAGGTTCTATTTGAGAAACAAAAACTAAGTAATCATATACATTTCTCAAAAAAGAACGAGTACTTATTCCTTTTGATGGATCACTAATTATAAGTTCTTTGGGGTGTTCATGAGCATACCTCCATTCTTTTGGTAATGGCTTAGGTGTTGATGATGCTTCAACTCCTTGTACTTGTTATCCTTCATTATTTTGATTTTCATCTTGTTCCTTGGAAAGCTCTTCATTGATGCTCAGCTTTTCAATCCTTTGAACACTTGTTTCATCATCAACAATATCTTCTTTTCTAGAAGATTTTTGATCAGTCTCATCAAAAACAATATGGATGGATTCTTCAATAAGAAGTATTCTTCTGTTGAAGATCCTGTATACCTTGCTAGATGTAGAGTATCCTAAAAAGATAGCCTCATCTGACTTGGCATCAAATTTACTTAGATTATCCTTGCCATTGTTTAGAATGAAACAATGGCATTCAAAAACACGAAAATATTTAAGTGATGGTTTTCTACCTTTCCAATGCTCATACGGTATTTTCTTTAAAATAGGCCAGATTAAAACACGATTTAAAACATAGCAAGTGATATTATGGGACTATGGTTTTCTACCTTTTCTCCATTAGGCAACAGGATCATGAGCCCTTATGGGACTATGTGACTCGCTTCAAAGTTACCGCACTTGAAATATACAACCTGGATGAGCCCTTCGCCATGCTGGCACTGAAGAGAGGGCTCAGGACCTCCTGCTTGACATATTCCCTGGACAAGAAGCCACCGAAGACATACTCCAACCTTCTCCTCCACGTCCACAAGTACATCCATGCCAAGGAGGCAGACCGCACCACGAAAGAGTTGGACGGGAAGCCGCAGAAGAAGCAGTCTCTAGGAGAGACATCCAGGACATGGAGGCTCGGACCGACCCTGAACTTCCGACGAGGGCCGAAGTCAAAGAGAGGCCGCATCCCAGAAGAAAGATACACTTGTTCCCTCACCCCGAGATCAAAAATGCTCATGGAGATTGAGAGCGAGCATTACTTACACCACCCTCCTCGTCTGAGGCCATCCAACGGTCGTGACAAGACAAAGTACTGTCAATTTCACTACGACCATGACCATGACACTGAGGAATGCTACCACCTCAAAAGAGAGATCGAAGATTTGATAATGAGGGGCTACCTTAGGAAATTCGTGAGGGGCAAGACCCCGGCAGAGCCTTAAGCGCTTGTAGCTTTTCCTCTAGCCCCCCAGTCGATAACCGATCCACCGAGAAGCCTGTGGGTATGATATGCAAGGAAATAGAGCGTGCTCCTAAGAGGGCCCAAGAGGGCGGAAAGGTCAGAAAATATACTCCCCTTTATGAGGGAGGAGGGATCTAGGGATAGAAATGCAAGTAACGATGTTGTGGTTATCGAGATGACGATTGCCAGGCATCCTGTAAAGCGGATTATGGTCGATAGTAGAAGTTCGACTGATATCCTTGTTTATGATGCCTTCTTCAGGGTAAATTTATTATCTGTTCAACTGAAGCCAGTGCGCACCCTCCTTGTTGGTTTTACTAGGGACTCTATGAGGGTTGAAAGAGAGATCACTCTTTCTGTTACTGCTGGATCACCACCTCGGCTGAGCACTGTCATGATGACCTTCACGATTGTTAGTCTCCCTTCGACCTACAACATGATCCTTTGCCGCCCAGGGCTCAATATGCTCGACGTGGTCATTTCCACCAAGCGGCTGCTGGTGCAGTTTCTCACTTATGGCATAAGAGAAATGAGGGGGCACCTCAGCCAATCCAACACTGTTTGCAAGCCATCCCAGGGACCAGAAGTGCCGAGGAGGATCCCAGCATCGACGACCTCGACCAAAGGGTACAGGATCCCAAGGGCGGCCCAGTTGAGCACCTGTTGACGTACCCCCAGGCACGGACTCGACGAAGATGGTGCAGATTAGGCCCAGCTGTAAGAAGAAGAGCGGGCTCGCCTATTGAGTTTCCTCCGAGCGAATGCAAACGTGTTTGCCTGGACTGCGGTAGACATGCCAGGGATTTCCCCTGACATTATTACTCACAGGTTGAACATCGATCCGAAGTGTCACCTGGTCTGATAGAAGAAGAGATGCTTTGCCTCGGAGAGGCAACAGGCAGTCAACGAGGAGGTGGAGAAGCTCCTCGCGGCCAGTTTTGTTCGTGAAGTGTAGTATCCCAACTGGCTGGCTAACGTGGTCATGGTCAGGAAAAATAACAGAAAATGAAGGATCTGCATAGATTACACCAACCTCAACAGAGCCTGCCTGAAGGATAGCTTTCTCCTTCCGAGATCGACCAACTAGTGGATGCCACCTCGGGGCATCGCTTGCTCTCCTTTATGGATGCATTCTCCGGATACAATCAAATCTGGATGCACCCAGAGGATGAGAAGCACACTACCTTCATCATAGATCGGGGAATGTACTGCTACCGGATGATGCCATTCGGCCTGAAGAATGCTGGTGCTACATATCAACGGCTGGTCAACAAAATCTTCAAGGACCAGATCGGTCACAACATGCAAGTTTACATGGACGACATGCTCGTCATGAGCAAGCCGAGGTCGGACCACATCACGGACTTGGTGGAGGCCTTCCAAAATCTTTACCTACATTAGATGAAGCTGAATCCGACGAAGTGCACTTTCGGCATGGTAGCTGGGAAGTTCCTGGGTTTCATGGTCACCTAGAGGGAAATCGAAGCCAACCTGAAAAAATCCAGGCAATATTTGACATTGAGCATTCCACCTTGAAGAAGCAAGTCCAGCGCCTCACGGGCTGGATCGCAACCCTGAGTCGATTCATCTCCCGATCTGCTGATCGCTGCCTACCTTTCTTCAAGGTGCTGTGCAAGGTGCATGACTTGACCTGGATGAAGGAGTGTCGGGAAGCCTTCGAAGAGCTGAAAAAGTTCTTGTCATCACCACTACTGCTCTCCAGACCGGAGGATGGAGAGCTCTTGTTGTACCTGGCGGTTATCCCAGGGGCTATCAGTTCGGTCCTTGTCCGCACGGACGAAGACGGAGCTTAAAGATCGGTGTACTATGCTAGCAAGCTCCTTCGAGATGCGAAGATCAAGTACACCTGCTCCGAGAAACTAATTTATGCACTCATAATGTCTGCTCAGCATCTCATGCCGTATTTTCAAGCACACCCGATCATGGTCTTAACAGACCAACCATTGAGCGCCATATCCAGCCACCCTGATACGTCCGAGTGTCTAGCCAAGTGGGCTCTGAAGCTTAGCGAGTTTGACATCGCCTACCAATCGAGGTCATCTCAGAAGGTATAGGTATTGGCTGATTTCCTGGTCGAGTGCACAGGCATGGCAGAGGAGCCAGAGTAGACCCTCCCAGAGCATCGAACGAAGCTCGAAGCCGAGGAAGAGGTCTCTGGGTCCTCCACGTGGACGGTGCATCCAATTCGAGAGGGAGTGGAGCAGACCTCATTCTCATTAATGGTGACAGGGTCGTAACTGAGTACGCACTTCGCTTCCAATTTGCGGCCACCAACAACCAGGTGAAGTACGAGGCACTCCTTGCGGGACTGAGAGTCTCCTACGAGCTAGGTGCACCCAACCTGAAGGTCTTCATCGACTCTCAGCTAGTGGCCAGACAGGTCTCAGGAGAATTCGAGGCCCGAGACCCCCAAATATCAAAGTACTTGGAGCAGGTATGCTCGAATATGGCAAGCTTCCGGTGCTTCAGCATCTCCTATATTCCTCGTGGGGAGAATGCTCGTGCCGATGCCCACTCCAGGCTCGTGACCCTACTGGACTCATCGTTAGGGCGTGCCTATGTCGAGAACCTTCAGGCTCCAAGTTATGAGGCTTCTAGGAAAATCCAGCAAGTCACCCCGAAACCTAGTTGGATGGACCGGTACATCAGATACATCACCAATGGTACCCTACCCGAAAACTGTGCAGAGGACGGCCTCGTCAAGAAGAAAGCTGCATGCTTCGTACTGATAGACGGGCAACTCTATCGCAGGTCTTACTCTTATCCATTCTTGAAGTGCTTGAGACCTTCGGAGGTGGCCTTTGTACTCTAAGAGATACATGAGGGCCTCTGCGGGAATCATGTGGGAGATAGGATATTATCATACAAAGCCCTCCGCCAAGGATACCACTGGAAGATTATGAGGGAGGACGCAGCCGACTTCGTGAAGAAGTGCGACCGCAGCCAGCGCCATGCCTGCATACAGCGTCAACTTGTCGCACCACTCTCCTAGTTCTCTGCCTCCTAGCCATTTGCTTAGTGGGGGATGGGCATCCTTGGTCCCATTCCTCCCGCATTCGGGTAGAACAGGTTCTTGATAGTAGCCATTGACTACTTTTCAGTTAGGTAGAGGCTGAGATGCTAGCATGGATTATTGAAGCCAAGGTCAGCCAATTCTTCTGAAAGTCGATCATTTGTCGTTTTGGACTCCCCCACACTATCATTACTAACAACGGACGATAGTTCGACAATCGGGAGTTTGGAGAGTTCTACGTCGGTCTCAATATTCATCATCGCTTCACCTTGGTGGCTCATCCTCAGACCAACAGAGAGGCCGAGTTGACCAATCGGACCATCCTCCAAGGGCTCCGAGCCAGGCTAGATCAGGCCAAAGGCAGGTGGGCCAATGAACTTCCTAGTATCCTCTAAACCTACCACACAACACTCCGAACGGCCACGGATGAGATGCCCTTCAACCTTGTTTTCGGCGTCGAGGCCATAGTCCCAATGGAACTTGGTCTGTCCACGTTGCAAGTGGAGCAATATGAAAAAGCTGAAAACCCAGCTCGCCTTCTACTCAACTTGGATCTCCTTAAAGAAATGATGGACAAAGCTCGACTCCAGATGGCGACCTATCGACAGCGGGTGGCCCAGTACTACAACTCTCAGGTGAGGCCAAAGACCTTCCGCCCGAGTGATTTGGTACTGCGGAGGGCCGAAGCCTCTCAACCTCGGGAACGTGGCAAGCTCTCCCTAAACTGGGAAGGCCCTTACAGGGTAGTCGAAGCCCTTCCCCATGGAGCCTACTATCTCGCCGAACTTGACAGTGCCCGGTTCCCACAAACTTGGAATGCCAACAATTTGAGGATATACTACCAATGATGTAAGTCTTCCTCTCATTAATAAAAGAATTCCTTTCGGTGCAAATTGTCTTTGCCTTGCAGGAATATTGCTGCCCAACTCCAGGTCTAGCAACCGAAGTCGGAAAACTCTAGAAGCCCCGCACCTCGAAGCCAGGAAACTCCAGAAGCCCTGCACCTCAAAGCCAGAAAACTCCATAAGCCCCTCACCTTGAAACTGGGAAACTCTAGAAGCCTCGCACCTCAAAGCTGGGAAACTCCAGAAGCCCCACACCTCGAAGTCGAGAAACTCCAGAAGCCCCGCACTCAATCTGCTCAAGTCCTAGTTTGGTGAAGAGACCTTCAGGACTTCCCAGCTAAATCCCCCAGCTCAGTGGCATTTCGGGCACCCAGAGATGGTATCTTTCTATCCCACTAAGGCCCCCTCGAGCCACTCACCAACTCCCAACTCTACCGAAAAGTTCCCAGGACATACAATCAGCTCCGAGAAGATGCAGGAAGTCCTACAACTAGGCTTCCGGCATGGTGGAGGTAACTCGCAAAGCTGCTGATTTCTTTTCCTGACTACCCACTGTACCTGGAGCTCAGCCAAGGATGACTGAAAGCCTGATATCTCATGACTAAGCACTACAGCAGAAGTAAGCGCATGGGCAATTGCAATTACAAAAAAAAAGGAAGGTTGTTGAGACAACTAAAGGCACTAGAACAAGGGAGTTCATTGAAAAGAAGAGGAATTCCATTGAAGTTAAATTTAGAAAACTACATCATTAAAGGACCCCAACAGGCTGGGCAGAAATAAAAGGAAAATACAAGAAACTGAAACAAAACTAAAAGGTCCTTATCCTAAAAGCTACTGCTCCGCCGGCTCCTTCCCAGGATGATGGTGGGACGCGCCGGCATTTTCTCGAACTTTCACTGGAGGGGCTGCTTCGATGCCAGCCGTAGGCTCTGCCTCCTTCGCTTCAGTCGCGACCTCATCTGAACCCCCGCTTGGAGCTCCTAGAAGAGCAAGCTCGTCCATCTTTAGCTCCGAAAAAAGTTGGGCCACCTGGGACTGGCAGAATCCATAGCCCTTGATGAATGAGTCTGTGGCTGCCTCCCGAACTTCATCAGCATATTTTGCCGAGGCCTTGAACTTGGGCACCGCCTTGACAGCCTCCTTCATGGCGGCCTCCATCAAGGCCACTGCCCCAGCAGCCTTCTCCTTAGCCGTCGACGCCCGTGTCTGTACCTCCTCCAGCTGGGCTCGGAGAGCCTGAGATTGCTCCTCCGCCCGGGCCACCTCGGCTTTGAGCTCCTCAGCTTGGTGTTTGACCTGATCTTTCTCTCGGGCTAGGGATGCTTCGAGATCCTTGATCCTCCTCTCGGTGCCGGCCACCTCAGCCTGGAGGGCTTTGCTCTTCTCCTCTATGGCTTGGGCTCTATCATTTTTCTCCTTGGCCTCGACTGCCAGCGCCGTGAGCTCCTGCTCCTTCTGATTCTCCATCTTGGCCCACTGGGCATAGTAGTCACGGATGAGGAGGAGATCCATCCCAATCTGCACCAATGAAGATGTCAGCCATGCCGAAAAAAAGAAAGAAAGAAGAAAAAGACAGAGACCTACCGTAAAGAAGTGAGGAAAAGTGCCAAGGATGGCCTCCGGCAACGACCTGCCTCTTTCGTGCCAATCGCGTGACTGGATGGCGAAGTCCATCATGCATTCGGCCATCGAGCGATCCTAGGTGATCGAGGAGTTTGGCATCACCTCGATTGACACCCTTCAGATGGCAGTCCTCGACTTTGCTAGGACCACCGTTGTGCCCTCGGGAGGTGTTGTTGAAGACGTCTACGAATTCCGGGTGGAGCTTACCATCGTGCTCGACGGCATCGCCGGTGGTCGCTCCCTTCTCTCTTCTCTCCCCGCATCCACCTCGATGACTTTTGGAGACTAGACCACGATGGCAGTGACGGGCCGGGGCCGCGCGGTCGCGTCAGACTCCCGGACCGGGGGCTGAGTCTGCTGGCTCGATGTATCGGGCGCCGGTTCGACCGCCCTTCCCCCTGGGCCGGAAGCTACAGTTGGCCCAAGTCTTTGGCTAGGCTCAATACGGGCCCTCTTCGGTGGGGTCTCCCTGGGCCGTGCCGACGTGCTCCTCTTTTGGGTAGACTCGAGAAGCTGCTCCGTGGAGAATTTCATGCCTGCAAGAAGAGGGAAATAAAGGTCAGCCTCGAACATAAGAAGGATTGCAAAAAAGAAGAAGAAGCGTTGTTCCGAACTCACCCAACTCCCGGATTTGGCTGACAATGGCTTCGAACTGGTTCTGCTCTGACAGTAGAACCTTAAGAGAGGGGATCTGGTCAAAAATCAACTAGTCGTATACTTTCCGATCAGCCGTCTCGACCTGGGAGTTTCGGTTCGGAGTCCGTCACTCTAGACCTAGTTGACTCCTTCAACAAAAGCAAAAAAGTATTTACTCTTCCATCCTTTGATGGAAGAGGAAAGTTCAAACTTTATGCCCTTTGGGCGAGGAGACACAAACCACCACCCATCCTTGGTCGGGTGGCATTTCAGTATGAAGAAGGCCCTGAACAAGAAGAAACGGGCAACAATCCCGTGGAAGTGGCAGAAGACGATGAAGCAGTTGATAGTTCAAACTGCATTCAGGGCCAACTGAGCAGGGACAAGGCGATAATTACTGAGTATAGAAAGGAAGAAAGGATGGAAGGGCAAGCGAAGACCCCCTATGAAGAATTCCTCGTAGAGGGCAATCCGACTCGGGCCACCAGAGGTGACCCGTTCCCTTGGTCCCAGGATCGAGAGCCGGATGGAGTCCGGGATCCCATAAGCATCCCGGATAACAGAGAGATCCTCTTTGGTCATTGTCGACGAGATGCCAAAGGGTCCGGTCGGACGGGAGGCCTAGAAGGGATCTCAGGAGTAGAAGGAACATGAAGGGGAGCCCTAGGTTCTCCTATAACTATGCTGGTTGGACGAGGACCCTTGTGGATATAAAGAGGAACCTCCTCATTGGAGGATGGGGTCCTCGGTCGAGAGGGCCCTGCCTCGTCGGGGTTGCTGGAGAAACGATGGTCACGGCCCGAGGGAGCCATCTCAGATAGGACAGAGGAGGAAGAAGAAAAAAAATGGTGTTTGGGAAGGTTCTAAGGGTGGACTCGACCTAGCCAAAAAAGAAAGAGAGGACTAAGGGAGACAAACCTGGTGGCCTTGAAGGTAAAGGACAACCAAGGGGGAGGAAGAAGACTTTGGTCCATCGACGGGTGCAAAGGATTCGAAAGAAATGATTTGAGAAAAGTTTTTTTTCTTTTCAAAACAGCCAAACAGCGACCATGCATTTTCTCAGGACTCCCTCCATTGGATGGGCACCGCATGTTGAGATCAGTCAAAGACGATGCCTCGGTTCACTGGAAACCACCTTGGGTCCTGCATCGATCATAATGCTTCCTCGGACTCACTGACGTGGTGTTCCAGCATTGGTTCAAGGCCCGATTCGTGAAGCGACGGCGATCATGGTATTAATGGTGCCATATTTTCACCATTCCACGTCAGCTCCGCATTTACTCTCTTCATCCCGAATGCAACCCTTCGCCGGGACTTGGGAGTGGAGGGCAAATGATGTGGTAGGATCGCTGACGTGGAGTCTGTTGACTCCGTTATTGATTTTGATGATAAACAAAATACTTAAGTATAAGTTGAGTACTAACTGTTTCTTTAATGTATGTTTTTATAGAAAATTGTACTTATAAATTCAACAAGACTTGATTGCTTTCAGAAATGAAGAAGTCCCATCAATGAATGAAAGATTAGTTTTAAATGGACTTAAGTACTTGAAGATTGCTTGAAAAGACTTAGATAGTCCAACACAAATTGGTTTCAGCAGAGGTTCAATGATTTTTGAAGAAATCTCAATAAGTGCTGACTTACAACGCAAGTGTCGACTATCGACTCAAGCTGGTATGCAGAAAGAGTTTCATATGGCATGGCTGAAGTGTCAACTCATGCCAGTCAAGTGTTAACTCAAAGTGTCAACTCAAGGATCGGCTCATCGCCTGAAAAAATTTTGATGCAGAACTTGCTGAAATTGAAGCTTGCTTGAAGTGTCAACTTATGGATGTCAAGTGTCGACTCACCAGAAGAAGTGTCGACTCACCTGAGAATTCCAGAGAGCTTCAATGAAGAAATTTAAACTTGGTGTCGACTCATAGGACTTAAGTGTCGACCCTAAGTGTCGACTCATAGCTTGAAGTGTCGACACTTGGAGTTTTGGGAACTGAATGGCTAGTTTTTCAAATGCAGAACTCGGCCTTCTTGGCTCTCAATGGCTAGTTTTTTGTGTCTAACGGCCATAAACTGACTTTGAGGCCTTGGAAAGGTATTTAAGTGATTCAAATCAAATCTAAACATAAGATGATCAACAATAGAAAAAAAAAAGCAAGTGCATTCACTCCCATTCATTGAAAGCAACCACCTTCAAGCAAAAAGAAGTCTCCAAGCATTTAAAGCCTTCAAGAACATTCAAGTCCAACATTCTTGAGCATTAATTGAGGCTTCATCAAGTTGAAGACAAGTGATTCCTCAAAGCTTTAAAGAGATATCCGCTTTTATTTAGAAAGCTTTTCTTGTTGCCTTACTTCAAACTTTATCTTTGTTGTAAAGGTTTTTGGTTAGCCTATTGAAAAACTAAGGAGGTTATTGATTAGCCTTGAAAACTAAGGAGGTTATTGGTTAGCCTTGAAAACCAAGGAGGTTGTTGGTAAGCTTTAAAACCAATTAGGTTCCTGGTTAGCCCGCAAAACCAAGGGAGGTTTTGACTTGTGAGCCTTGTGAAAACAAATCGGGTTTTGATTAGTGAGCCCGGAAAACTAATCGGCTATAATCGGTGGAGATTATAGTGAATTCTCAAGTGGTCCTTGGGGAGTGGATGTAGGTGCATTGGAAAGCACCGAACCACTATCTTGGTTTGTATTTGTGTTTATTTGTCTCTCTCTTGCTCTTACATTTATTGCTTTTAAATTTTCGCTGCATACTCTTTAAGAGCATATTACTCTTGCATCTCATTGTATTTAGTTTGTTTATTGAATTGGTTCTCACACTTGTAATTAATTTTTAGAAACCCAATTCACCCCCTCTTAGGTTGCTTACTGGGCAATAGAGTCCCCTTCAAATCCAGTTGGCAGCCGTGCTGGCAAATGTCGCCATATCAGTCCCCCTCCTTGAGCTCCTTTGCCAGGCGGCTCCCTCGAGGTCGAGCCCACCTCGGTCAAAGTCGAGCTCCCTCTCTTCGAGCTCCTTCGCCAGGCGGCTCCATTGAGGTCGAGCCCATCTCGGTCGAAGTCGAGCTCCCTCTCTTCGAGCTCCTTCGCCGGGTGGCTCCCTCAAGGTCGAGCCCATCTCGGCCGAAGTCAAGCTCCCTCTCTTCAAGCTCCTTCGCTGGGCGGCTCCCTCGAGGTCGAGCCGACCTCGGTCTAAATCGAGCTCCCTCTCTTCAAGCTCCTTCGCCGGGCGGCTCCCTCGAGGTCAAGTCCACCTCGATCAAAATCGAGCTCCCTCTCTTCAAGCTCCTTCATCGGGCGGCTCCCTCGAGGTTAAGCCCACATCGGTTGAAGTCGAGTTTCCTCTCTTCGAGCTCCTTTGCCGGGCGGCTCCCTCGAGATCGAGCCTATCTCGGTCGAAGTCGAGCTCTCCCTCTTCAAGCTCCTTCACCGGATGGCTCCCTCGAGGTCGAGCCCACCTTGGCCGAAGTTGAGCTTCCCCTCTTCGAGTTCCTTCGCCGGGCGGCTCCCTCGAGGTCGAGCCCGCCTCGGCTGAAGTCGAGTTTCCTCTCCTTAGACCAAGCACCCTCTAACGGAAAGGTCTACCTGCCCGAGGCTGTCCCAATGGCCAGGGTCCACCGTGCCTCAGAGAACCTCAAAGCAGGGAGAAGGGGATGTCATTACATCCCCCGGGTAGCGGGACACCACCCAAGGCCCATGAAAGGGAAATGCACCGGCCTACAGAGGGGCGCCCCCCATGGCACCAAGATCTCTTCCGCCGTTGTTTACACCAGGTAGGAAATAGCGCTCCAATCAAGGCACTGCACTTTCCAGCCGACCATTTGCACCGCCCGGAAGAAGAAAGTCATGCCAGGAGATTCAAACCTAGGAGTGGCCACCCCTGGATCAAGGTCCTGCCAAATTTTTTAAAGTGTGGTGACCAACCCGGAGGTCAGAACCCACAACGTAACTCCCTACCATGAAGGGAGGGGGCACTGAGGCATGCCCAACGGGGCACTACTGGTCGTTGACCTTCGAGCACCCCCAGAGGGGAGACCCGAGGTTGGTAGTTGAGCAGATTTAAGGCCTAAAAGGAAATCTCAAGGGCCTTCGAACAAGGTAAGCAAGAGCAAGCATAAGGGGAGTGAGCGAGAGAGAGCGCTCAGAGGCTATCGAAGAACTGCCGGAAGAGTCTCGACGGACACAGCCACCACAGCTCAAGCCCTCCTCTTCCACTGTTGTTCCCACTCTACTCTTTCCTTTGAAAACTAAAACCTCCTCCAAGCGTGGAGACCGGATAGGGATCCACCGAGGAGGGTCTGTTTCCCTAGATGGCCAGAGCTGCAGGCCATGGCGGTATAGGCGGCAACATAATTAATCTTACCAGGGCTTTTATCTTCTTATCAATAAAACAATATCAAAGTTGAGACTCGAATAGGCAATATATTGATAGAGTTCTTTTAGGTAAGTTATCTTGACATCTAGTATTGTATGTGTTGCCGATCTCGCCGCCGCGCCCGTGGCCTCAGAATCGCCGATCCGGCTAGACCGTCCTGCTCCTGGGGCCTCCTGGCTGGACCGGACCTGCAAGGCAAGGTCAGAAAACCCTGGCCGGGGATCCCGGCGAGGGAGCTTCGACGATCAAGTTAGTAGACGGCGAGAGGGAACAGATTCTCTAGGACGGGCTCTCGAAGGAGTCCCAGACTCAGAGAATTTACTAACAAGAAAGATGCCAGAGAGACCAGAAACCCGGCTGGATTCCTTGGCCGAGCTCACGCCAAGCGATCCCCTCCCGGGACCTTGGATCTTACTCTGGGAGCGGAGCTTCCAGCCTCTGTTTCTTACTTGTCTCCCCTTACCTGGTCGTCTCTTCTCTCCTTCCTCTTATCTCCTCCCGCCGCCTGCTCGTTTTCTGCTCCCGGGAGGCTCCCCTTGTCGCTCTCGTCGCCCTCCCTCCGTCCTTTTCTCTTTTCCCCTCTGGTTCAGAGGGCCAGGCGGCTTTCCGGCCTCGTTTGCCGAGCCTAGCGGGGAAAGAGTAAGGGAGGGGGGTGCTGGCCGGGCGGCCGACCAGACCTCGGGCCGAGTGTGGGTGCTCTCCTTCCCAGGTGCTGGCGCTGTTCGTTAACAGGCCCTGTTTCGTCAG
The DNA here is from genome assembly GCA_021397845.1 of Areca catechu. Classification (NCBI taxonomy): domain Eukaryota; kingdom Viridiplantae; phylum Streptophyta; class Magnoliopsida; order Arecales; family Arecaceae; genus Areca; species Areca catechu. Next base: position 128,097,781 of record CM038049.1, read on the forward strand.
AACCGCGTCTTTCGACTGCGGAACCTGTCGAGCCGACGTAAGTGGTGTTTCGCGTGCCGCCGCCATCTGTACGGGGCGCCTCCCTCGGGGTGCGGCGCGCACGGCTCGAGGGTCAACCTCGGAGCCTGCGCCTCCACCCTTTGGGACCTTCTCTGAACAAGCTGCCTGACCTCGGCCGAGGTGGACCCTTCCCGGGTGGACACCTGGCGGGGCGGCAGAAGGACGCTCAGCTTCGGCCGAGGTGGTCCCGTCTCCGGGGGCCACCTGGCGAAGGAGCGAGGGGGCCCGGCTCGACCTCGGCCGAGGTGGGACCATCTCAGGGTTCCACCTGGCGAGGGAGCGGGGGAGCAGCCGACCTTGGCCGGGGTGGACCCCTCCTGGGTGGACACCTGTCGAGGCGGCAGAAGGACGCTCGGCTTCGGCCGAGGTGGTCCCGTCTCCGGGGGCCACCTGGCGAAGGAGCGAAGGGGCCCGACTCGACCTCGGCTGAGGTGGGACCGTCTCAGGGTGCCACCCGGCGAGGGAGCGGGGGGGCAGCCGACCTTGGCCGAGGTGGACCCCTCCTGGGTGGACATCTGGCGGGGCGGCAGAAGGACGCTCGGCTTCGGCCGAGGTGGTCCCGTCTCCATGGGCCACCTGGCGAAGGAGCGAAGGGGCCCGGCTCGACCTCGACCGAGGTGGGACCGTCTCTGGGTGCCACCTGGCGAGGGGGCGGGGGAGCCCGGGCCGAGCTCGACTTCGGACGTGTGGGAGCCGCAGCTGACTCGGCCGAAAACCTCCACGTGGCTCGAATCACGCCCGATGGGATCTGAGACCGACCACGTCATCATTACGACCGTAACAGTATGCTAAATATGTTCTAGGTATGTTGTGAATGTTATGAAATATTAAATATATATAGCGTAAATTGATCTGCATTGAATTGCATAAATTGTTACGTGTGTTGATGTTATCGTTCTCTAGTTTGACTATGATTACATGAAAACCTAGTCTCTTTCCGGGCCTCTAGTGAGACGATCATTGGCACATGACTGATAGATAGTATTCATAGTCAGGAGCTAGTTTCTTTTTGATTTTAGCCATGCAGGGTGATCGTTGGCATATGCTGAGGATGCATGATTTCTCGTATGATATCAGAGCTAGTTTCCTTCCCGGCTTCCAGTGAAACGATCACTGCCACATGACTGGTGGACGGTATGTGTAGTTAGGATCTAGTCTTTTTCACGATTAGCCGCGGTCCGATTGTGGCCATAGTTAGAGGGACTACGAAAGTAAAGTAGAAATGGTTGGCCATCCATAGTTGTGTTGTTTGGTAATTAAATGTACATAACAGCATGATGTATTTTATTTTATCTTGAGTTGGTTATTCTATTATATATAATTTGTTATGTTTGCAAATTGTTGATTGATATATTTATGCATATATTAGAGGTGATGATAACTTACTGAGCCTGTAAAGCCCACTCCCTGTTTCTATTATTTTTGTTATAGATTTGGAAGATCAATTGGGCTTTAAAACCAGTCAATAATGAGCTAGGGTTTAGGGGTTTGGTTTCTTAGTTCATATTTTATTTTAAATTTTAGTTAAACTATGCTTACATTGTATCTTGGATTTTTAGTGAAATTTCATTCATCTGTTAATTTGGGATTGAAATGCTTAGAAATAAATAAAGATTTAGTGAATCTATTTCCTATCCTTGCTTGGATGTTAATTTGGAGGACAGGCCTTGCATATTCGATAGAATTTAATCCTAAGGATATGCGGCCGTCTGATGCATGCCTGGCTTAGAAAATGTGTAGGGTATCTGAGATTTAATCTGTATATTTTAAAATGTTTACATCAAGAAAAATGGTTTGCAATTGCAAATTGTATACATTGCTCCGATTTATTTTCTTTTGGCTATTCATACATGAGAGACATCAAAATAAAAATGTTTTAGTAATTCTTTGTTTCTAAGTATTTATATTTCGTAAATCATGATTGACGTTGCTGATTGTCATTTTTAGTGGGCCTTAATTGTTTTTCAATATAAAGCATCCGGAGCCAAATGATCTCAAAAGCATCCTTTCTTTATATGTGTGTAAATGTGACCATTGCTTTCCTGTTCCTTCTTCATTATCATTTTCACAGTTCTTTTGAGAATCAGTGTCATCACAATTCTCCCTGCATCTTTTTTATGTTCTTTACTGTTATAAGCTTCTTCCTCTTTCATGATATTGGAAGTTATAGGTGTTCATATTATTTCAAAAGTTATCTATCAACCTAAGAAGCTTTTCTCAAATGACTGCAGCATCCTTTTGCCACAAAACATATCTGACGCTCAATCTAGGATAAACACAGAGGCTACAGTGTTCGATTTAATATGAGTTGTTTCCATTGATTTGTAGAGATTACTCATTAGTATCATGAAGCTTGGAATGTAGATGTTTTGCTATTTTCTTGTTTTCGCTAAGAATTTAAAAGCTTTAATGTTCTTTTTTGTTGTTCTGAACTTTCTGCAAACAGTAGAGAGAGAGGGAGGATATAGTAGGTCTTTCTGCTTTTTAAAAGGAGCTGAGGAAATTGATGCTTCGTTTCCAGCCACAAGTTCCATTGTTAATTAAAAGTTTTGATCTATTTGTGTATAGGCTTTTCAGGTGAATCTCTCTTTGTGTTGACATTTTTGGCATAGACAAAATGGAACCAAGAGTGATCAAAGAAAACAATGATGAAGGGTATACGTGCCTTATTTATTTTCCATTTTTGATTGGGTTCACTATTTATTTCAATTTTTCAGCCATGAATAATAGTTATTGCGGTCTTTGTTTTATATTTAAAAACTGTAATTTTATATTTTATGACCAACAAAAGTCAATGGTAGGATGCAGGGAAAAGAAAAATCAGAAGTATGGGATAATTTACTAATATATTTTTTTATGATAATTAGCACGGGAGAGGAACATTAATTTCTTGACTGTAAATCTTGTTGTTACTTCTTTCTCATCCTTCTTTCATTAGTAGAGAAATGGAAAAGAGGAAAACACTTTGAGTTCAGTGCTGTATTTTTCTACCACATATTTATCTTTGCACCATTTTCTGCAATTCTAGGACTCTCATTGTATCATTCTTGTTGTAGGAAGTCAGAAACTCCACAGCTCCTAAAGTGGTCAAGTTCATTTTTGGCCTGCTTGGTTACAAGGGAGCTGTTTTTTTAAATTATTGCAGTTATTAGTGTCCATAAATTATTATAAATTTTATCATGGATAGCACTTTTTATTTGTGGAGTTAGAATATTGAATCATATATAATTCCAAATATGTTTTCTTCTATCTTGTGGAGAGTTCTTCGTAGGCTATAATTTGAATAAAGCTGCACGTAATCTTTGTAGCTCTCTTAGAAGACTAAAAGTTGTTGGCATGAGAATGGAAATTCAGGCAACAGATTGTTCAGGCATAAAGTAGGCATTTGGTTTGGACCAAGCTTATGCTTGCCCGATAGCATTTAAGAAGTACATACGAGTAAAGAATAGTTATTGTGGTCTTTCTTGCTTATGACAGGGATAACTATTTCCAGGAAGGCTGTCATAAGCTAGTTTTGTTATAAGAGCATTGTTTATGCATGCCTCATTTGCTTTTAGATAAAAACACCTTTTTCTAAAAATAATTCCAGAATTGCAACCAAAAAGTATAGGTACAACTTTTGGGTAGCTTTTCCGGAGGCTTGCTTAACTTTATTTATTTATTTTTTTGGATGTGAGGCTTGCTTAACTTTTCTTATTTGCATACACAATGCAGCCTACAAGAAATGCTTTGTGTTTAGTAGTAGTAATTGCGAGTTACCCATTCTATCTACTGTTCATTAACAAATTAGGCTCGATTCTTCCCTCCAAGAAAAAATTATAGCTTACACTATTTTATTACATATACAAGTCTTATATATGCATCTACTTTTCCTCTTTTGTTCCTCGATTAATATGCTTTTAATGAAGTGCTTTCATAGTATTGCATATATTTGCACTAAATACTGAATGAGTGCTTCTTGTATAAATGTCTGTTGGCCTAGTGCCTTTGTCATGATTGTTTCGATCAGGGATTAGTGAAATAAAACAACGCCCATGTTGTACCATGTACTGTGTGGTGCCCAAACTCAGAAGTCCATTAGAAATCTAACGTTTCCAATAATACAGCCATTTTTTATCTACTAAATGAAACTTTGGGTCAAGATTACTTTTATTAGTCAAACTAAATTCAGTTAATACACGTACGAGAAATTCATAATCCATAATGGAGATTTGGGTGAGGAAAAGTGGATTCTCTCAAATGGAATATCGTTAATTTCTACCCTAACTATGTTTTGACTTGCAAAATGCCTGTAGTTTATTTTGTTAATCTGTTATGTATAAGCTGACAAGAGCCCACAAGATAACAACAAATTAAGGATGTACAACTGTAGTAATTTAAGCTGATAATGTGGTTTGTAGCTTGAAAGGTTGCAATGCCTCACTCTTAATCCTATGAATTAAAGCTAGAGATAAAGACAAACCTAGAGGAACCAATCTTTTCTGGATAGTTTGATACTGCTGTGGCTTGACTAGAAAAGTAGGGCATCAAGTCACACAATACTGAACTTTCTCTAAGAATGCTAAGCACCTCAGGAACCAACCTGCTAGGGATCAATTGATACCAGTTCATTTTGGGGAGAGGGCTGCCAGAGAAACCAAAAAAACTAGGAGAAGCCTCTAACTAGACAAACCATGTAGGAATTAAGCCACAACATATTTTGAATAAATGTTGAATAAAATGTCCATTGTAGAGTTTAATTTATATTGGAAGAGAGATTTTCCACAAAACATTTTCTTGATTGAGGCATCATCAAGGAAATTACAAGGTTATCGATCCCTGAGTTTGACATGCAGAGTTCAAGTGATCCTGCTTCTTGAAGTTGTTTTACCAGGTCAATTTGTTCTGACTTTTTCCAGTTACCATGTTGATGAACAGTGGTACAAGGTTAGGCTCAGCCTCCATTTAATGTATTATATGTTACTCTGTTATATGACATTACAAGCGCTTACCCTGGGTTTGCAAATATTCCAGTCTGACAAGAATTCAAATGGTGGTAATAAATATGTAATGTCAATTTGCTTAGAGATTATCTGATGACCATCTCAATGAAAGACAATCATGTGTACTATTATGCCCTTCACATTTGGATATGATGTCTTCGATTTACATAATTAGTTTGGTGGTTGTCATATAAGGCCTGATCATTATAGTTGTGTGATGGTGATTGGAATATTATACTATTCTAAATGAGAAATTAAATTCCAGTTTTCTAGCATCATAAATTGTTCTTGGTCTGGGATGTTGTTAGCACAGCAAGTCAAAATGGAACTAATAGCATGTGTTTTTTTCTTTTTTTTTGTTGCAAATTCCATTTGTTATTTATTATCATTCTTTGAACATTTCAATCTGATAGTCTCAACTATTTTCGCGATCGAGCATTTAGTCGGTGTTTTAACCATATAACCTTGACTTCTGCAGAGAGAGTAGTTCACTCCAGGAGCTCCTTCCAACTAAAATCCAACTGGATTGCCACAATCCCTACAGTTGGTCTTTCATTCAGGCTTTTCTTATCTTATATCTCCTAATGTTAAAACTATGTGGCACTATTTTTTTTTGTGAAAAGGATGGCTTCTTTCTTTGCAGTCTTAACAAAATTTTCTTCTTGTCTCTTTTTGTATGATTTCATGGCATGTTTTGGTAGATTTACTTTGGTGACATCGGCTTTAGCAGAAACGGGCTTGTTAATTAGTATTACATTAAGTTTTGGTTTTCTCAACATAAATAATTACTCATTTGTCTCAATGCTAGCTGCATGAATGAGTATTTACCATGACAAGCAAGGTTTCAAAGAAGGGAACATTTGAAGAAGATGGGCTACTGAATGCAAGAGGTCTATGGCCTACCATTCGTTTTAGTATTTCTTTCTTTTTTTTTTTTGGGGATAACCATCCGTTTTAACATTTCATGGCATGCTTCTGTCTACCAGAACCTGAACTTGATTTGGTAGTTCCTATTTGACCAAAAATGTATCAAACTGTAAGGAGAAAGTGAACCTAGCAATCACTTGACCTATAAGCAATACCATTAAAATTATCTAGAATATCATACCCCATGGATGTTAAACTTTCTAGCACGCTTTTTGAGAAATATCTTTCAGCTCAGCCTGCACCAAGCAGCAGTGGCCGACATTCCTATTTAATTTCTGACACTCATAAAAATCGCTTCTAAAACCTTTAGCCAGTCTGGTTTTCTTTCAAAATTACATCAGTGTTTGAAAATTACATCAGTGACAGTCCTCGTCGCCAACAAAGGTTCCTGGCTGCGCTTTCTGTTGCTGGTGTAGAATTAGAATTACTTTTCACCGCATTTTTGAACTTCTGGTAATGGTTGTGAATACTAAAGAAATCAAGACATACTTCAATTTCTTTATCCAAAAAAAAAAAAAAAAAAAAAAAATTCTAGCATGAAACATTTCCCCACCCAATTTCATATGATTCTGCTATGCGGACTTAATCTCTAAAACTGTTCATCAAAAATTCTTATTTTGGTGCTCCAGTCACCACAATGTTCCCTAACAAAATCCAAGCTTACAATGATCATGATCAGTGATTGTTATGAATGCGATGGGTCGTATTGGCAAATTATGAAATAGAGAATAAAATAAAGTAAAAAATAATCATAGAGGAGAGCAGAAATTTAAGATGGTTTTGTCTTTGGCTTACACTGGCGAGTGAAGGAAATTCCACTACAACAGAAGGGTGAGAAAATATATGAGTGGCTTATAAATCTGAAGAAGAAGAGTAATAACTTTGGAGCTTCGAGGGATTGCAACTACCGTCTTCTCTCATGCTACTGAGTAGATTAAATTAGGTTTTGAGACCTTGTTAATAGAGGTGGATCACATGACCTACCTAAGGCCACGTGTAAAAATAAAAAGAGATATGATTGGATTTGGGGAAGAGCACTAAAGTAACATTCACTCTCCTATTCAATAAATATTACACTATAACAAATCTCTACTTTGGATTGAATTGAATCAAGCAACATCAAATGAAAGAACTTGTTTGCTACCATAAAGCCCTGAAGGGCATTTGCATCTTACAAATTGCAAATTCCAATCAAGTTGAAGCAACATCTAAACTTGAGAGTAATAACAAGCTTGGACATCATATCTTCTAGATCATTTATTGCAATGTCTTTTTTGGTCCTCTCATCATATGTCTGATATTTAGTTGGATGTATAGCACCCTAATTATCGCAAAATATAATAGTCTCGACCTATTGTAAACCTGGATCATTAACTAAACCTCTCAACTAAATAATTTCTTTCATCACTTCTATAATTGCCTCGTAATTTATCTTAGTGGTGGACAAAGTAACTATAGACTAGTCACTTTCCAATGAATGGCATAACCATAAAGAAGTGAGGACATAGCTTATCAAAGATCTACTCTTATACATATTACTAGCATAGTCAAAATTGATGGATGCAACAACACTAATACTATTGCTAAACTACTATTATATACCAAGCCAACATTAGTGTTACCTGTCAAACATTGAAGGATTCTTTCATAACTTGCCAATGCTCTTTACAAGGACGAGCTATGTATCTACTAAGAATACTAATAGCATATGAAATCTCTAGATGAGTGCAAATTATAACATACATGCTCCCAAATTTACTAATATAAGGAATACATGATGTGTTCTCCTCCTCCCTAAAATGTGATGATAAATCAATTGAAAGACTAAAATGTGCAGTAAGTAGAGTACTCACAAGCTTCGATCACTGTGTATCAAAGATTTCAAGTACCTTCTCAATATTATTTTTTATGGCAAAAATAACTTGCTTGCTTTCAGATCTCTATGAATTTCCATCCACAATATTTTCTTAACTATACTCAAATATTTCATCTCAAATTTAGCACTAAATTGAGCATTCAAATTGTTGATCTCAAATATATTCTTAAAAGCAATAAGCATGTCATCAATATACAGCAACAGCAATACACAAGACTTATCCGAGAGCTTCCCATGATGTAAAACTATCATAGTCTAGAGTAACCATTCCCAACCATAAAAGGTATCGAACTACTTGTACCATTGCTTAAGAGATTGCTTCAAACCATATAATGATTTCTTCAACAAGCAAACATGGCTTTTCTTTTCTTAAACAATAAAACCCTCTAGCGGATGCATATAAATATGATCCTTAAGCTTGCCATATAGAAAAGCTATCTAGATATCAAGCTACTCAAGCTTTAAGATAAATGGTACAACCATAGCAAGTGACATATTAATAGAGCCATGCTTCATAATTGGGAAGAACACTTCATTAAAATCTATACCTTCTCTCTAACTATAGTCTTTTGTTAACAAATATGTCTTGAACCTTGGTGCTTCAACTCTTCTGGTTCCTTCCTTTTTCTTGAAGATCCATTTATAAGTAATAATCCTCTCTCATAGCAACTAACTAGTAAGAAGAATCACTACGAATGACTGCCTCCAGAAACTAGAAAGATCTTGAACATTATTACTATCTCCCATAAATAATGAATAAGATATGAGATTTGCATACACATTTATCTCAATAAAGGCCTAATCTATTTCCTCTCCCTATCAGTGCAATACCATACTACTACTGCTCTTGTGGTGCATCTAACTCAACAATGGTAAAATCATGCACCTCTTCTTGAATTAGTTGAACTAAAGTACTGCCTTGCACTTTACTAGGAGCTTCATACTCAAGCTTCTCCTATTCACTAACACTGTGGTCTTTATGATGAGGATATCGTCCAGTACAGACTTTGATGTACATCCAATATTTTTTTTGAGTAGACAGATATATTTATTTTTTTTATTTTAACTAGATGTATGGGGATTGGATTTATTTTTATTTATTTTTCTTATATCCAACTCATGCACAGACCTCAAGGTATGGAACTAGATTAGTTTAGATTATTTTAAAATTTATTTTAGATTAGTCTGAAGTTCTAGAGTTTTGATCAAGTTAGTCTCCAATTTGTTGGAAACTAGAGTCTATTTAAAGAATAGATCATCGAGAAATTAATAAAAGTATTTTAAATTTTCCCGATTCCCTTCTCTCTTGTTATCTTTCTCTCCTTCTCTCTTCTTCTTCTCCCTTCTCTTCTTCTTGCTCTCCTTTTAGCTATTTTTTCTTCCCCTTTCCCTTCTTCTTTCCCTGCTCTTCTCCTCTTCTTTTCCTTTCTTATTCCTTTTCTCAAGTTCTCCTTCTTTCTCTCTCTTAATTCCCTTCCCTCTCTGCTATTTTAAAGTGCCTGAGACTAGGGCTGGAAATGGACCGGCCTAAAAGTTTATTGTTTGGAATTAGGTTGGACCAGCTCAATAAACTTTGGATCGGCCTGAAATTGGTTTAGGCTGCGAATGAAATTTTAAGCATATTGAACTAGTCTTAGGGCTGTTAAATAGAGTCCATTTAATTTTTAGGCCAAAGGGACGTCCGGATTCGGTCCAAAAATTTTTAAAATATAATCTTTGGGCCGGTCCATTTCCAGCCCTACCTGAGACTCTCCGCCCAATCATAACCGATTCCACCGTCAAGCTATCTCCCACTACATTGCACTACCTGCCACCAACGCACAGCCACTACACCTTTGGTATCTCCCACTTCTCCTCTACCCCCAACTAACCCCTATCTCGATCCACCACCTTCATCCTCTTGTCCAAAACCCCCACCAGATACCCCAACATCGGTGAGCGCCTGCCCAAGCCGAACACACCCCACCACCCAGAGACCCTCCTCTTCTCTACCAAACCCCATCACCCGCGGCCCTCGGCTCCCTTGTCTCCTCCGTGATCTCATCGCCGAGGCCTTCCCCATCTCCTCCACAGGACTTCCATCATCACATTTGGAACCACCCCCTCCAACCTCCCACCCGTAAGCATCTCCCCATGCTCTCCATCACCATCATTGTCTTGCCCATAAACAGAGCAAGGTGCGGACAAGGTGAACCACACAACTTGCTTCCCACCATTCGACACCCATTACCCGCGATCCCATCCACCTCCATCATCTTATCCCTCCTCAGAACCAAGGAGAACACAGCCCGTGCCACCTCCATCCTCCACCACCCTTATCATTTGGTGGAACTCCTGCACCGCTCGAACACATGCCGACTGTGCATCCACCACCACCAAGCTAGACGTCGATCGCCGTTTCCCCTTTGCTACCGCCCACTAACCCTCACCACCATCTTCCATCTCCGCCTCACCTCCTGTGAGCCATCGACTATGTTCTGCCCATGCCAACCATGCCACCTCTCGAGCTGTTCATGTCATCCGTGCCGCTACCCGCCTTCGTGCCTTCTACACCACCGGCCCCACCTCCCATGGTTTGGCTACCCATTCCACCATCGACCTCAGTCCTTGCAATCGCAAAAAGCTCCATCTGAGGAGCCCCCTTCCTCCGAGCCCCACCATGAAGGCTACTGGTCCCTCTGCATAATCATGAAAGCAAAGCCCCAACTCCCTGTCGACTTCAATTTTTTTTTTTTTAGGAAAATTGGGGTTACGTGTTTATTGGGGTTAGTTTATACTTTGGCTAACTTGCTTGTATTTGGGTGACTAGATTTGGAGATTTTGCCTATTTTGTAGGTAACCATTGCCCGAGAAACTCGACCACATCCAAAATAATCTTCCTTATCGAAAAAGTCATGAAATCCCATACTCGGTGAGACCTCTTTATGATTTAGTATAGATTATAAATCTTTGCTAGTAAATTTATTTTTAGCACATATCTTTAATTTTTTTATATTCGAATGAATTGAATTGAATAAACCTAGCCTAGTGGCCATTCCTTAATGACCAACGATCTAATCTCTTGAAGTTTTTGACTATGCATGTTGATCAAGTCATTTCCGAGATCGGATCTTAATCTTGACTAGTTTAATTAGCTTACTTCTTGCTTGATTTTGATATATGCTTTTGTTTATTCTAATTACTTATTTAATTTTATTCGCTGATCTCAATAGTGGGTCTTTAGATCTAGGATAGCTAGCCCATCTCACATTCAGCTTTCTTTTTAGTATCAGAGCAAAGTTTAGATTAGTTTAATAATATTTGCATTGCATTTACATAGTTTGCATTAATTAGAAAAAAATTTCATAATCAGCAGTTATCATATTTTGCACACCCTTTAGTGTTTTAGGAAGTTCCATCTCTAAAACATTCAAAAAATTATAAAACTTGCTTCGCTAGAAAATAGACTCGAAAACGAACATTTCAATGTTGGCGGATTTGTGAGATTGCTAAAAAAATTCTAAGAATAAATTCTTAAAATTCTATAACCTATAGTTTTGGATAATCTCTATTCAAACCCTAAGTCCCGTTGCTAGGTGTGTCAAAAAATTATAAAATTGGTGGCTTTAGAAATTAGACTCGATTTAGAAAATTTTTGTATATGAAAATTATAAACCTGCTTTAGGATTTATGCTAGTTTGATCTAAAATTTTTGAATTATGCATGCAAAAATCTGCAACCTTGAGAATTACGTAACCCTTATTCTTTCAACAATTTCTATTAGTAGGATTATCAAAAAATTATAAAACTTATATATTTGAAAACTAGATTCGACAAGGGAAATATCTATGTTTGATAATTTTAAAATTGAATCCTAGATTGATTTCAGATTTCTCTGGAAAACTAGTCACCACACCCTAAAAATTTTGTTGAAAATTTAGTCTACGCAGTCCCTAGAAATTAGTCAATTCTTAATCCTAGAAATATCCAAAAATTTTAAATTTTAGATTGCTAGAATCTCCACTCATTAAAGAATCTGTCTATATTCGAAATATGTGAAAACACTTCCCTAAGATATCTATTTTTGAGCATCAATCTAGACTAAAACAAAGTAGAGTCATCCTCTCGCTCCATTAATAGCCTCGCCTTGGTTCATCGCTTCTATCTTTGCTTCTTTTTATTTAATTGGGTTTAGCCTGACCCGGTTGAATCTTCTTAGGAGGCCATGGCCTCTTTGGAATTGGCATGCTTCTCTTCTCGAGTAAGCAACTCAGCAAAGTCCTTTGTATACTTTTTTTCTAGAAAAAAAAAGAAATTGATACTTCTAAAGTTTATCTTTCATGGTAGACATTGCAAACGACTGATCGATGTTGTAAACTTCCAGGATGGCCATGTTAAAGTGGTTGACATAGTCTCTTAGGAAGTCTCCGTCTCGCTTCTTGAAGTTAATTAGAGAGTCCAAGGCTTAGTGTTGCCTCCTGCTACTAATGAAATATACAGCAAATAGTCAACATAGTTGTCCAATCCAAATGAATGGATTGAGCTTAGTTGAAGACCCAAGTACTAAATTCGAGTTACTTTTCATAGTGTAGCAGGGAAAACTTTGCATAAGACAATATTCATAATATTATGGGAGAGCGTGAGAGCTTTGAAGTACTCTAGATAATTAATGGGATCAATAATCCCACTATAAGGCTCCAATTAAGGCATTTTGAATCAAGATAGAATCAGTTCATCCATAATATTTTGAAAGAATGGTAGATTCGTGTTGAAGTCGAACTCGCTAGGCGGGCATAAGCTTGCCCCTTCAATGCTTCAATCTACTGATTTATCTCTAAGAATTTATGATTGATATTGGCATCTTAGACAAATTAGTTCCTTGAGTATTGGGATGATGAGTACCTTAGGATGGAATCTTTGCTAAAGTGTGAACTTGATGAATACCTTCTGTGGCCATAGCCATGCTCCTTTATCAAGTGTGTTGACTTAGCTAAGCTCATCCAAGACTATGAGGGCAAGAGTGATAGCTTTGAGATGGTGGATGAGCCAACGCTGGATTTGGGCTATTCGGTGATGGTTGAGGTGCAGCAGATTGTTGCATTCCTTGAACCTCTACAATTAGGTTTTGCACCTATTAGACAAGTAGGTTGAGTTCTCTAGGGTCATGGTTTTTGGAAGCTGAGCTAGTGGAACTTAAGGTGAATTTGGTTGGAAAGCATTAGTGACATGAGGCATTCAATACCCCTAGCTTTTGCATGATTTTATGGTGTTGGTTTTTTCTTTTCCAAAGTGGGTCAAGTGCCGTTTCTCTAGTACCAAATTATTATTGTTGAACTCTGAAGTCAGGTTGAGATTAGTAAGATCGAATGATGGTGAGGTTGATAATCTTCCAATGTGCTTTGTGGGCTCGAGGATGCGGCTATCACTTCTTCTCGGATGATAGCTGGATTTGAAAAAAATTCTTTTATCCGAGTTTTCTGGCGAGGACCTTCTGATGCTCAAATCAGCCAAAGTTCAGAATATGGTATAAGAAAAAAAGAAAGTTGAGAGGATGGGAGAGATGTCTAATCTTTAACCTTAGGAGCCCTTGCTCCTTCCTATTTATTGAGAAAGTTTGATAGCCATTATTGAGATGAGTAGGATACATAATAATTAATTGTATAACAATCTATAATAGTACTTAATTGCATTGTAATAGCTCCCTGTATCATCTTGTAGTTATAGCTATTTTAATCATACGATAATGGCAGAGTAGGATAATTGCCTCTAATATTCTTAGGCTACTATGATCAGACTTTCAATTCATTTATATTGAGATAGTGAGATTGGACATTGCCAAGGTAGCTCCACCTTGGTTATTACCAAGATCAAGCAAAATTTTTGCTACAACATCGAGGGTAAAACTCTAACCTAATTACAAGCAATTTTGACCTTGAATTTTTGTTTTTTGGTAAAGACCTGGAAGTCTTCTTTTACAAAAAAAAAAAAAAAAAAAACTTTGGAAGTCTTCGTGGAGCTAAGGTAGCTACTGCTGCGTATGACATGGATCCGCAAGCACACCAACACCTACTAGAAGCCAAAGGGAATGCGAGCCATTGAGGAACTTATGCAAGGTTGAAGGCCGCCGAATGGGTCCCACTATTTATTGTTGGAATGCCATGTTAATAGATCCAGTCTGGCCAAGTTCATTACTGCCCCAATTCTAAAAGCCCTTTCCCTTATCCCTGTTTGTGTTGGACAGAGTTCAACCATCGCAAAAGAAAGATTAACCTTTCTTCGCATGAACCCATCATTATATTGTGTAATGGTTGCCCGAGACCTATGCAAGCAGATGGCTAAAAATTTTGAATTACTTTGAGATCTATGCTGAATGCAATTTAATAGATGAGGGGGGGGGCGATAATGACGTCAAGTCCTCGGACCGACCCATTTAGTCCAGTCGTTGGTCCAGTATTTGTCTCCTTACGTGGCTGTGCTCGCACGCCCCGCTCTGTGATGGGATGTGGGTGACGCTGTGCCACATGAATGAAGTATGAACAAAAGTAAAAACAAACCCAAAATAAGCGGGGTGGGATCAAGTTGTTGCTGTGAGTTGAGAGAAGATTCCTAGAATTGCATAATGAAGCGACTAAGCGAGCTGCCACGAAGGTTATTGGCTTTATTAAAACCTTTGTAGGGACGATATTGATGGGTTGGCCAAGCTTTTTTGGCTGGACTTTTCTTTTGCTTTCCTTGGTCGTTAAGGAAGAAATAAGACGGAATGTAAATTTCAGGCATAATTTTTAATCAGTCCAGGTCCTTGCGCGGCTTTTCATTTTGTCCACATTTTTTCATGTTCCTACTCATAATGACTCGATTTTAAGGCGTCGGATGGTAGTAGAATTTCTTCTAGGTAAAGTAAGTAAAAAATAATAATAATAAAAATAGCCCGTTCGGGTTCCGAAGAACTTCTTGGTTACATAAGTCAAAAAAAAAAAAAAAAAAAAAAAGCCGGTGCGGGTTCCGACGGAGCGCTACAAAAAGTTGCAGACTTCGTGGTTGCATCCTCCGCGCCTTTCCGCCTCCGCTCCTTTACGCCTTCCCTCGGGGCTCGACACAGATTACAAAGCGAGTGGTGGATGATCCAACGGTCGTCGGCCTAGAAGGAAGCTGGATCCTTCTTTCCTGCGAAGAATACAACCACGATCCTCAAAATATATAATAACCACACCACATCGCCATGGGCTTGACGAGAAGGGGAGCTGGCAGTACGTAGAAGGGAGAAGGCATGGCGAAGGGTGAGAAACGGGAAGCAGATCTTGCGAAACTCATATTCTCTTGGTCTCTGGAAGATGTTATCAACCAAGATCTCTTCAAAGACAAGGTCTCTCTCATATTTTATTATTTTATTTGATGACTCTAGAGTTATCTTGTTTTTGTTATTTTATTTGATGACTCTAGAGTTATCTTGTTTTTGTTATTTTATTTGATGACTCTAGAGTTATCTTATTTGATGACAAAGTCCGTGATCAGTCTCGTTGTATATATATCTCCGTTTTCATTTTTCACCGAAACTTCCGGTCTCCATAGCAAAAATATCGAACAACGTTTCCCGTTTCACGCATAATATGACCGTCCTTTCAATTTCTAAGCTGCTTTCCGGTCCCGTTCTGTTTCGATCCCAGCTGGTTTGCTAGCGTTGCTGCAGGAGTCACGATGGTTTGTTTTCAAGGGGGGATATATAATATTTTCCCATGCATTCCTCGTTTCTCTTTTCATGCTTAACACTAAGCACGGAAAGACCATTTCACTTGTATATTTAGAATGATGGCAATGTAAATATGATCAAGGAGTATGTTATTCGTGGAAAATGCCATCTCCTGGACATTTGTAGAAGTTATCGATTGGGAAACAGTGGCACGGTTGTCTGTCTGAGAATGGGGTTTTATTTGAGATTAACAAGTGACCATAAGATTGTGGATTTCGTAATCATTGACTTGCGTGTTGACTTCAAAGTTCCAACTATTTTGTGAAAACGGGAAATAAATGAAAGACCCAACCAACTTGAAGTTAGATTTATGAGCTTAGGTCATTTGCAAGGTAATGGCATGTCATTCTCATTCTTAAAATTTCTTACCTGCTTTGAGAATTACATGACCCAAACTTTTGTTAATCGCTATTTTTAATAGACTGGACAATGTTTTTTTTTTTTTTTTTTTTTGAAAACGGGAGAATTACATCCCTTCTATCCCTTTTCGAAAAAAAAAAAAAAAGAAAAAAAGACCGGAGAATGTTTGTGTGTGTATATAAAATGTATATATACACGCATACATTTTTACACACACATACATACATCTACATATATATATATATATATATATACACACACACACATACATATCTATATATACACATGCATACACACACATACATACATACATATACACATGCATACACAGATATACATACATATATATATATACATACATATATGTATATACACATGCATATATATACACATGCATACACACACGCGTGCACACACATATATATATATATCCTCAACTTGGCATTATATATATGTTTTCAATCTCATATATATATCCTCAACTTGGCATTATATATATGTTTTCAATCTCGCACTTACATTTCCTTAAATCTTTTATAGAATTGGTGAGATATTTTCTAATGGACATGTTATAAGCACACTGCAGGTGATGGCACAAAATATTCATCAAACTTTCACAATGGAAGTAACCATGGATTTATACATCAAAAAAAAGCTAGTGTAGGTGTCTCCTTGGTTTTTAGCATATAATGTTATAATGATACTTAATCGAGTACCATGTATGACAACAATGTGTCCATTCCACAAACAGTGGTGATTTTATTTTTGCAGTGATCAGCATCTATTGTGATAAATCAAGTGACCCAGCTCATAAAAGGCCAAGATGGGCCCAAAGAATGAATAAAGGGCCGTATCAAGCCTAGAAGCTGATGGAACGGCAATCGGCCAACCACCTACAAATTCATTAGTTCGACCTGTACCTAAAAGCCGACCTACATCTAAAGGCCGACCAGCTCCAAAAAGAATGAAAACGCCAAGAAAAGAGTCGGTTACTCTACCAGCATAACCAACTACCATTATAACAGACACGTGTTAGTTTTCAATGGAATAACACCGGGACTAACTACCAAAGGCCCTTTCAACTAAATTCTGTTAAGGCCCATGCCTATAAATGCCGATGAAAAGGGACCTCTAGGGGATAAGTAAGAATAACCAGTTGAAGTATTCTCTCATTTCTGTCCATTTTCTCTGAGATGCTATATCTATTATCCGAACCTTTACTAACTTAAGCATCAAAGTGTCCCCCACCGGAAATCTTTCGGTGAGTGGGTTTGCTTTGCAAGATCATTAGGAGTTTGATCGGGTGAATCTTGATGATGCGGAAAGGTTACTTTGGTTCGGCAACAACAGATTTGCATGCCAGGTAGGGAAGAGATTAAAATTTTGAAAAGAATCTTGAAAGAGAAAATGATGAAAGGAAGAGTGCAGAATACTTCGGCTGGAAGAGGCCATCCACCATCCAAGAAGAATGACTCACCCTTCGATGGTGAGGACGTCGCCCCAGCAATATGCATGGGACGACAGCAAATCGGTGTTCTTTCGGATAAAATGGAAGCTCTGACCGCTGCAATTCAAAATCTCCAAGAGGGTAGGCAACAACGATCGATCACATTGAGGTGTAGTCGGCGATTTTCTTTACAAGAAGCTCGACACTCAGAACCAAGTCAATACTCTCGGCGTCATCGTTCCTTGAACCGGCGTTCTCCTACATGACAAGACTCTCGATTCCGCGAATATGGGAAGAGTCGGTTTAGAGAGAAACGTCAAAAGTCTCCTTTAATGAGTCCACCCCAAGAAGCTCCTATCAAAGTAAGGGGATTCGACGACATGACAGCTTCGAGAGAAAATTCTGAAAGCTAAAATTGCAAATCGTCAAACTCGATGACCAACGGAGGAATGACGAGCGACTGATGGTTTATGATTTACGGGCACCCTTCTCCAGGAGAATCATGGAGAAAAAAATTTTGTCCCACTTCAAGATTCCATAATTGGAGCCATGGAACCTGGAACCATCCCGTACCACCCGGTACGGGGCGTTCCATATAAAACGGTTCGGGGAGCCGGACCATTAAAAAAATAAAAAAAATATTTTTTCTATACGGTATGGTATAGTACGATACCGTACCGTACTGCCTGGTACACTTCGGTTCGGGCTCGGTTCGGGTCCAGTTCAGCTTTGGTTCAGCGATTTTTGCTTGAAAGAGGGGAGAAAGATTTTTTTTTTAGCTCATATTTTATTACTGGTACTATACCGGTACGGTACGGATCGTATCCGTACCGTACCTTATCGTCGGGTAACCGGTACGGCCCCCTGTACCGGTTCAGTGATCCTTGATTGGAGCCTTATGACGGGATCGCCAATTCTTTTAATCATTTGGACAACTTTAAAGCCCATATGATGATTCAGGGGACAACTGATACCCTTCACTACCTTGCTTTCCTAGCCACCCTCAAGAAAGCCACACGGATGTGGTATTTGAGTCTTCGATCATATACCATTCATTCTTTTGAACAATTAAAAAAATTGTTTGTGACTCATTTTAGGACCAGCAGAAAGATGCCGTACAATTTGGACAGCCTTTTTTTATCCAAAAGCAAGAAGGCGAAACTCTGAGAGATTACGTGGCTCACTTCAATTTCTCCATGCTAGAAATTTCAGATCTCAATGAATACATCGCCATGTTTGCCATGAAGAATGGACTCCGATCATCCAGATTCATTTTCTCCTTTAACAAGAAGTTTTCCATTAGTTACTCCAAACTGTTGGCATGCGTGCAAAAATATGCGTAGGATGAAGAACAAGCCACCAGTCGGTGCCATGCCGAAGGGAGACCTGCCCCAAAGAAGAATCTATTGAGCAGCAATGAACCTCGGCCATCTGGCAATGAGGACATCTTGACTCAACGACGTAATCCGAAGTCGAAGAACCCGGTCGGCAAGTTCGATACCTACACTCCTTTATCTCTCCCAATAGAGAAAATACTGATGGAGATTGAAAAAAAGCTTTTTCTAGGGACCCCGGTTGATGCGAGCAACCCAGTCTCGTATAACAAGGCCAAATACTATCGTTTTATAAGGACCATAGGCACACCACAGAAGAATGCATCCAGCTGAAGGATGAGATCAAAGGCTTGATCAAACATGGATACTTGAAAAGGTTCATCCACGATCAAGACCATCAGGGTGAGGTGGCAGCATAAAAATAAACCATCAATGGCACAGAACTTCCCAATCAGTGACCCATCGATGGAATGTCGACATGTTGCATCGCCGATCAAGCTTCGAAGAAGAAAGTGCTTCGAAGAGATCGCGGAATAACAATGTCATCAGCTTTTTCGATGATGACTTACAAGCAATTCAAATACCTCATGATGACCCTGTAGTTGTCTCTGCTATCATTGCAAACTATGATGTAAGAAGAATTTTGGTAGGTAATGGAAGTTCGATCGAGATCTTGCTCTATGATGCTTTTCTTAAGATGAACTTATCGAGAGATAAATTACAAAAAACCTCATCACCCCTTACTAGGTTCGGAAGAAATCCGGTTAGAGTGGAAGGGGAAATAACTTTTCTCGTAACCCTCGGAACAGAACCCAGGCAGAAAATACTTCCAATCACATTTATGGTCGTTCAGACATCCTCTGCATACAATGCCATTTTAGGATGACTTGCCTTGAATAAGTTCCAAGCTATCGTCTCCACTTACCATTTGCTGGTATGATTCCTGACTAGGAACGGTGTCGAAGAAATAAAGGAAGATCAAAGGGTAGCTCGGCAATGCTTGATGATTTAAGACCGACAGCTAGTCAGCAGAATGATCCTAGAACATATGGACCAACAAGATCGGATAGAAGAGATTGGAGAGCCAGTCGAAAGAACCATTTCCATACCTCTTACAAGGGACGATCTAACTAAGGTTGTACAGATTGGAAATCTATTCAATGAAGATATGGGGATAAGATTGATCGACTTCTTGCAGACCAATGCTGTATCTTCATATGGTTGGCAATGATATGTTAGGAATCCCTCCAGAAGTTATCACTCATCAGTTGAAGGTCGATCCAGGATGTCGGCCTGTTCAGCAGAAGAAGAAAAATTGTCCCAGAAAGGCAGAAAGTCATTAATGAGGAGGTAACTAAACTCCTTGATGCAAGATTCATAAGGGAGGTCCATTACTCGGATTGACTTGCTAACGTGGTAATGGTGAAAAAGACGAACGACAAATGGAGAATCAGCATCGATTATACTGACCTCAACAAAGCCTATCCAAAGGATAGCTTTCCATTACCGAAGATTGATCAGCTTGTTGACGCCACCGCAGGACATAGGCTCTTAAGCTTCATGGTTGCCTTCTATAGTTATAATCAAATTCGAATGGATCCTGAAGACGAGGTGAAGATGGCCTTTGTTACTGAGAGAGGGCTATATTGCTATAAGGTAATGCCGTTCAGCTTGAAGAATGCTGGAGCAACATATCAACGACTGGTTAATAAAATCTTCGAAGAACAGCTCAGCAAAACAATAGAAGCATACATCGATGACATGATCATCAAGAGCATCCAGACTGATGACTACATCAGAGATCTCTAGGAGGCCTTCGACATATTACGAAGATATCAGATGAAGTTGAATCTGACCAAGCATATTTTTGGGATTATGCTGGGGAAGTTTCCTGTTTTCCTTGTTATCAATCGAGGAATTGAAGCTAATTTAGAGAAAATCTAAGCAATCTCGATATAAGACATCCATCCAACAAGAAGGAGATCCAACAACTGACTAGACGGATTGCATCATTAAGCCGATTCATCTCTCGGTCTGTAGAAATATGCTTTCCTTTTTTTAAAGCCTTGCGATAAATGAGGAGCTTTGAGTGGTCGGAAAGTTATCGACAAGCCTTCGAGGAGTTGAAAAACTACTTGGCCAATTCGACTCTACTCTCAAAACCTGAGGAAGGAGAAATATTATACCTTTATCTCATTGTTTTAGATGAGGCCGTCAGCTTAGTGCTCATCAAGAAGGAATCTGACGGTGCTCACAAGTTAATTTACTATACCAGCAAGGTGCTTCATGATGCCGAGGTAAGATATCCAAAAGCATAAAAATTAATATATGCTTTGGTGATAGCAGCAAAGCATCTGAGACCGTACTTTCAATCTAATCCTATCATTGTGCTGATGGATCAACCATTGAGGGCCATCTTATAATATTCCGACACCTCTGGCAGGATAGCCAAATGGGCTATCAAGTTGGGAGAATTCGATATTACTTATTAACCCCGACCAGCAATGAAGGTCCAAGTTTTGGCTGATTTCATCACCAAATGCACTTGGACTGATAAAGAGGTACTTACTGGAGAAACACCCACCAGAGAATTTGAGGACGACTCTGACTCCACATGGATCCTTTATATGGATAGAGCATCTAACTCTTCTAGCTATGGAGCTAGACTAATTATAGCCGACCCCGATGGAGATGTTATGGAATATGCTCTTCGCTTCTCTTTTCGAGCATCAAACAATCAAGTCGAATATGAAGCTCTTCTAGTAGGACTTAAGATCGCCAGAAAATTAGGTGTTCGAAAGATGAGTGTTTTCAGACTCTCAATTGATAGTGAACCAAGCCAAAGGAGACTTTGAAGCTCGAGATTTGATGATGACAAAATATTTGGAGAAGGTACGGGACCTTGTGACCTAATTTGACTCTTAACATTACTCATGTTCCATGAACGAAGAATTCCCGAGCCGTCTCATTATCCCGACTAGCCATAATGGCTCTCGACTCCTTAGGTCGGACTTTCATTGAATACTTGGAGACTCCTAGTATTATGACTAGAGAAGGAGCAGAAGAAATACACCAAATTGAGCGAGAGCCAAGCTGGATGGATCTAATCACAAAATACTTGAACGAAGGGACTTTACCAAAAGACACCGTCGAAGCTAAACAAATCCGATGAACGGCTTCTCAATACGTCGTCCTAGAAGGGTTTCTTTATAAATGATCCTTCACGCAGCCTTTGCTAAAGTACTTGGGGCCTTCGGGGGCCAACTACACACTGAGAGAAGTCCATGAAGGCATATACAGAGATCATCTGGGGGGTAGATCTCTAGTATATAAGATTATTTGCCAAGGATACTATTGGCCGACCATCCAGAAAGATGTTGCCAACTTCGTAGGAAAGTGCGACCAATGCCAAAGATATTTTAATATTCAGAGGTGTCCGGCAAGCCAGCTGACCTAATTGGTCGTCCCTTGGCCATTCACCCAGTGAAAAATGGATATTCTTAGGACTTTTCCTCCGGCCTCTAGACAAATAAAAATTGTGATCGCAGCCATCGACTACTTCATAAAATAGGTTGAAATGGAACGTGTAGCCCATGTTACCGAAGGGAAGGTCGAAAACTTCATCAGGAACTCCATAATCTACCGATTTGGAATCCCTTATGCCATCATCACCGACAACGGAAGATAATTTATTAATCAAAAATTCAAAGATTTCTATGCTCAATATCACATTTTTCACAAGTTGACTTCTGTCGGACATTCTCAAATAAATGATGAAGCTGAGGTAACCAATCGGACAATCCTGCATGGCCTGAAAACTTAGCTGAATGAAGCAAAAGAGCTTTGGGCCGAAGAACTGAACTCAATTCTATGGGCATACCGGACAACTCTTTAATCTACTACCGGAGAGTCACCATTCAACCTAACTTACGGAAGTGAAATAATGATATCGGTGGAAGTCATCATTCGATCTAGGAGAGTAGATCACTTCAGGGAGCCGGACAATTCAGAATGAAGGAGAGCCAGACAATTCAAAACGAAGGAGAGCCAGCTGGACTTACTTGAGGGCACTAGACTTCAGGCATAGCTACTAATGGCCGTATGCCGACAGAAAGTCACTGATATTATAACTCGTGGGTAAAGGCCAAAACTTTCCGACCCAGAGATCTTGTACTACGGAGAGCTGAAATATCTCGATCTATTGAGCAAGGAAAGCTTGCCCCCAACTGGGAGGGCCTTTACCAGATCACTGAAGTGGGATGACCTGAAACTTACCGGATCAAAAGCCTAGATGGCTACCGGATGGCTCGGTCATGGAATGTAGAAAACTTATGCAAGTACTATCAATAAAGAGCTCTCTTCATCTTTCACATAGTCTTTGTTATATCAGAATCAATCGGTATATCCGACAAGTGAAGAGTTGGTCTAATCAACTGACTCTATCGGCATGTTCGACAGATGGAGAGTTAGCCCGACTAGTTGACTCAATCAGTATACCCGACAAGCATTAGAGTTGGTCTAATCTACCAACTCCTATCCAACGAACAGAGAGTTGATCAAGTACACTAACTCATCGGTATATCTAAGAAAAGGGAATAGCCAAACTAGCCCGACCATTATGTTCAACAAAGAGAACATTGGCATTCTAAAAAAAAAAATAATCTCTGTATCACGGAAACATTACGCCGATGGCGCAACACTTGTGAAAGCTATCCTAAAACAAGTATAAGGTATGAAAGAGTCGACAAGTTCATACTTAGAAAATTTTTCAAGCACACAT
This sequence comes from Areca catechu, assembly GCA_021397845.1. Classification (NCBI taxonomy): domain Eukaryota; kingdom Viridiplantae; phylum Streptophyta; class Magnoliopsida; order Arecales; family Arecaceae; genus Areca; species Areca catechu. The sequence continues at coordinate 128,121,273 of CM038049.1, forward strand.
TTTATAACATGCAACAAAGACATTGGCTGTGAAAAAAGAAGACTTCATTCATATAAAAAAGGTTTGATTTACATGAAGTATTGAAAATAAACAAAAAGAAAGAAAGAGTACATCAAGGTTCTTCGGTCGATTCAAAAATTGGAGGATTAACTGCATCTTGGATGGAGTCGTTGGGCCCATCTACTATAGAAACAGGAATGTCCTCGGCTTGTTCATCTGCCTCGTCATCCTCGTCAGTCTCATCCAAGTTTATTTTGGAGACATCCAAGTCTGGGTACAATTTTTTTTCCTTCTCCAAACAATCTCTGAAGTCGATGTTATAACTTTCCACCTCGATTCATGCATTTCGTCGTCGAAGGCAGCGGATTTCTTGTACTCAACAGCTTGAAGAGCTTGCTGTTTAGCCAGTTCCGCCCTTCGCTCAGTCGATTCTGTCCTTTGCTCGAGCAATTCAACCTTCTTCTCCACTTCGGCCTTTTGGGCTAAGGCCTCATCGGACTTCTTCAAGCTGTCTTCGGCTAGTTGTTATGAAGAATGAAGTTTCTTCTTCTTCAACTTCGTCTCTAGCTTGTTTATTTTGGCTTGTGCCGCTTTCAGCTTGTTGGGTGTGGAGCCATATCCACCCAAGACCCATGTCTAGCGAAGCCTAGAAGCCCAGAGAAAAAACCAGAAAAAAATCAGAAAAGAAAAAAAAACAAGCAGCAACTAGCAGCAGGCCCAACCCATGGTGCGGGTGGGCTTGCGACGCGGCCCAAGTGCGCGGGCGCGCAAATCACGGCCAGGCGCGGGCATGCGGGGCACGGTCCAGGCCCACGACATTTTTTATGGTTTTGGACCATCCGATCATCGATCGGACGGTTGAGATTCATTCCAGGTTCTATTAGGGTTGATCTGAGGTGTTTTACTCCAATTCGGATGCGGTTTTGGAGGTTTCTTCGGGCTCTTTGCATTCAGAGATGTAGACAGAGACTTGGAACAGCCTACAGAGCAAAACAGAGAGCAGAAGAAGAGAGCCAGAGAAAGAGTTTTGCAATCCAAGTGAAGTCCAAGGGTTTTCCAAGAGAGAAAACAAGGGGAAGAGAGAGAGAGAGAAAGGTAGAGAGAGGGCAAGGGTTCCTCTTGTGTTTTATGTTATTCTTTCTTCTTTCTTCATATTGGACTGAGGTTTGCATCCAAGGAGGGTTCTCTTGTGTAATAACTTCCTGTATTTCTTCCTGATAGTGAAGATTTGATCCTGTGCGGCTGTGGACGTAGGAGCAAGAGGCTTCAAACCACGTAATCCCTGTGTGTTTATTTGTGCTTATTTTTATTTATCTTTCAGGCTTCCTTTTTCATTTTTTCTGCGAGTCCCCGGCATCTCACTACGATCCACATCCTTAACATAGCTCTCCATCCAAAGAAGTGTTAGCAGCGACACTTTGTTCTATTTTTTGTTCCATGGCTGTCCTGAGCTCTTCAGCCACTTCTTTCTCAGCCTTTGCCACCTCCAACTGATCACGAAGACCTTTGCTTAGGTCGGCAAACCCCCGAACACTCTCTTTAATCAGAGAGATCTCGTGGATAAACTGCTGAAAAAGAGACAGATAAAGTTAGTAATGATATTGTACTCTATAAAGAGAAGACATGAAGAAAAGACTTTCCTTAAAAAAAAAGGCTCATCATTTCTTATCAACTCCCGTCTATCAAGGCATTAAATATACCTTGAACTTGGGAGTTGGCGGGCGTGTTGTGATAAGTCAAGCGACCCGGCTCATAAAAAGCTAGGATAGGCTCAAAGAATAAATAAAAGGCCATATCAGGCCCAGAAGTTGATGGAACGGCAATAGTCCGACCACCTAAAAATTCATTAGTCCGACCTACACTTAAAACCAACCTGTACCTAAAGGCCGACCAGCTCTAAAAGGAATGAGAATGGCAAGAAAAGAGTTGGTTACTCTACCAGCATAACCAACTACCATTATAATAGGCATGAGTTAGTTTCCAACGGAATAGCACCGGGACTAACTGCCAGAGACCCTTTCAACTAAATTCTATTAAGGCCCATGCTTATAAATACCGGTGAAAAGGGACTTCCGTGGGGTAAGTATGAATAACTAACTGAAGTATTCTCTCATTTCTGTCCATTTTCTATGAGATTTTATATCTGTTACCCGAACCTTTGATAACTTAAGTATCAGAGTGTCCTCCACTGAAAATCCTCTGGTGAGTGGGTTTGTTTTGCATGGCCACCAGGAGTCTAATTGAGTGAATCTTGATGCTGCGGAAAGGTCACTTTGGTTTGGCAATAACAACATCCAAATTGTTTGTGTAGTGACATATGGGAGAGAGACCTTTTGTACTGAAATTATTTTTAATATTACCCTAATCCCTACTTGATGGTTGTTTTAATGAAAAAAAAAAAGTAAATAAAAACTATTCTTAGTAATGTATGTAACTAGACCTAATCTATTCCAATGCTGATTTTCACATAAATTGAACATCATGATACATTTTCTTTTGTCTAAGATTTGATTATGTTGTAGGATTTTATTTCGAATTGTCTCTCTCTCTCTCTCTCTCTCTCTCTCTCTCTCTCTCTATATATATATATATATATATATATATATATATATATATATATATATTGAATTTCCATTTCTATGCAAAATTTCCTTCCATAACTTATGCATTCAAATAAGTGATTTGCATGACATTAATGTTCAAGGATGTGAAACATGTACATTGTAGTTTTTTAATTGTATATGACATGAAAAAAAATTCTTATGCGTTGGCTAGTTACTTTTCTAAGTTCTGCTAATGGATCTATACAGGTGGTGAAGATACCTCGTACATTCACTTCTTTGAAGAATTACTTGAGTTCATACACTTTTCCTTTGATTGAAGAAATACGTGTTGATATTCATTCTAGCTTGGAAGCTTTATCCCAAGTACCTTTTGTCAAAATATTGTCACTCGACAATACTAAGAGACATAAGCAATGCATATATGAGATTATTGTTGGTGATGTTCCTGCAAATGTTCCATCTCCTGGTGTCAATGGAAACTACATTCCAAACAAGGGTGATATATTTGTCTTATCAGATAGGAGACCTGTTCACATTTCTGATCTTACTGCGACTGGGAGATCATATCGTATTGCCTTAATTACTGGTGGTGGAAAATACGGTGGGCTACCACCTAATATGTTTGTCATTAGAGCATCAAGCAGCATAGAAGTTTCAGAATATAGTAAAAAGAACAAGAAACGAAGGCCACTTTTTGCTGTTTACTTGATAAACATCACAACATACTGTCATATTTGGGAGGCACTGGACTTTATGTCATCTGCGAATCGAAATCTGAACCTTGTCAAGAAGATTTTACATTTTGATCCATTGGTATGAAAATATTATCAATGTTATAGCATGCTTATTTTTTTGGTTACTTTATTGTATTTTTATTTTCTTATTGGCCATGCTATGCTTGCGTGGCTTAAATATTTCTCTCGAAGACTCTTTTGCCAGGGAAAAAACCAGTACCCACTGATGGCAATGAAAACAATCGTGACAATCATCTATCAGCTTATGGATATTAATACAAAATCTTCTCATGTTTTCTTTCAATATAGCCTGTCCTGTTGACTTGTTCTAGCTTTCTTGCATTAGGCATAGCCATTAATTGGACTAGAGTAACAGATGAAGTGTATAAAAGCGGTTCCGCTGTTTCATATTCTGTACATTATTTTATGTTTCTTTTTTCTGGCAGGTTGCTGGATTTGATGACATCTCTCTGTCTGAAGAATTCAGATACAATTTGTCTGCATTGAAGCTCAACGAATCTCAAACTAATGCAATATTAACTTGTATTTCAGCAATAGAATGTCAGAACAAGAATTCCATTAACCTTATTTGGGGGCCACCTGGCACGGGGAAAACTAAAACAATTAGTGCCTTGCTATGGATTCTGAAAGAAATGAAATGCAGAACGGTTGCTTGCGCACCTACAAATATTGCTATCAAGGAACTTGCCTTGCGTCTTTTAAGATTGGTTAAGGAGTACTCTGCAGATGGCGCTTTGGGTGATATTGTATTGTTTGGAAATCAAGATCGGATGAGGTTAGATGGCATTCTTCAAGACATATTTTTAGACTTTCGGGTGCAGAGGCTTTGGGAGTGCTTTTCACCAATTACTGGTTGGAAGCATTGTCTCAATACGATGACAAGCTTTTTCAAGGATGGTTTTACTTGGTACCAGTCATATTTGGAAAGTAAAGAGGACACTGTTGAGATAACTTTTCATGATTTTGCTAGACGAAAGTTTGCTACGATTTCGAAGGAGTTAACTAGATGTTTAAAGACATTGCATCTGCATCTGCCAAGAGCTTCCATTCCAGAAGCAAACACCACAAACATGAATATGGTTCTTGAATTGCTTGAAACTTTCAGAAAACTTCTCCACAAGAAAGATGTTGGCAATAGTCTTGAAGAGATTTTTGCTTCTACTGATGAAGAAAAATGTGTAGGGTATCATGGTATGCTTAGTTCGCAGAAAAATGATTCCACTATAACATCAAGGCTTCGCAAAACTAGAGCTGACTGCTGTAGAATCTTGAAAACTCTTGAAGAATCACTTGGTCTTCCCGTTACCTCTTCCAAATATAAAATTGTGGATTTCTGTTTGCGAAGTGCTTGCATCATTTTCTGTACAACTTCTAGTTCATCCAAATTGTACAAAGTGCGCAAGAAAAAACCGTTGCAGGTGCTAGTTATCGATGAGGCTGCCCAGTTGAAGGAGTGCGAATCATTGATTCCCTTACAACTCTCTGGCATAAGACATGCCGTTCTTATTGGTGATGAGTGTCAATTGCCTGCAACAGTGAAAAGCAAGGTCAGTTCTTCTATTCTCATTTAACAGGCAACAGATTCCCCTCTTATTTCATACCATTTTTAATGTTTGGTCTATTAAGGAATAGAGATACATTTGTTATACATAAGCCACACAAAATATCCATTATCCTATATTTGTTTCCCTCTCTTGAAGATATTTGATGACATATCTGAAGGACTTCTGACCCTTCATGCCAATGTTTTCTATGTTTCAAGAAGCTTATGCCTGTTTTTCTTTTCCTTAGGTTTCTGAGAATGCACTGTTTGGAAGGAGTCTTTTTGAGAGGTTGAGTTCATTGGGACACAAGAAACACCTTCTCGACATGCAGTATAGGATGCATCCCTACATAAGCATTTTTCCCAATACCAACTTTTATGACAACAAAATTCTGGATGCCCCAAATGTCATTCATGACAACCATTCAAAATATATCTTTCTGGACGCATGTATGGTCCTTATTCTTTTATAAATATTGAATTTGGGAAGGAGATATGTGATGATCTTGGACGTAGCAGGAAAAATATGGTTGAGGTAGCTGTTACATTGCAAATATTGGGTAAACTCCGTCAAGGTACGTCCTTTGTATTATTGACTTATTTTGCAAAATAGGATGTTTGATGGTGAAGTATTGTTTTATTTTTCATTGATATCTAATGTTAGTAGTTAAAACCATGGATCTTGTCCAACTTCATAGATGAAACGTGCATGTGAACCTTCGTTGAGATACTAGTCTATCAACAAGCTTCATTCCTCAAACCTTGTCAGCTGTTTCTTTTTGTGACCAATCATGAAGCAGAATACAAATGGCCAGACAAACATCAATGGGGCAAGTTGTATATACTGATCCTAAATCTACTGTAGTCACATCAGAGACTCCATTTACAGTACACAAAAACCAATTATCAGTTTACCATAATCACATAAGAATTTCCTTTTTTAGTGGGCAAACAATATAAGGAAAACCCACGGCCTGCTATCTATTGCTTTTGTTTTCTGCTTTTGTTTTTAAAAATTGAAGAAGAAAACAGAATTAGACTGAAAAATTGTTGAGATTTTGGAATCAAAGACTTGCTGCTCTCAAAAAAGTGAAAATAGAAGTAAGGAACGGATGAATTCCAGCATAAATGCTATCTCCAGTAACAATCTCCAGCAGCATTTCACTTATTTGTAGGGAAATAAAAGCACAACAACTGGAGGAAGCAGGTTTTCATCTATTAATGAATCCTCTCAAGTCTCCACTGTTTTTCTGGAACAGCTGACTAATTTTCTGACAGCAATATATGAAGGCCTTGTTTATTAATAATTATTTTACCATTTAATCCATTATTAACAATGTTATATTCTTTCTTTTTTCTCGCATGATATCGCATGCTTCTCTCTGTTGTTTTGTTTCAACCACAATCTGGGCTTTCAAGACTACAATGCATCTTACAAGCGAGAGAAATTTCAGAATCATAACTGTTCCCTACCATCAACTAGTCCTGATGGTATTTCCATCCCTTTAATCAGTCTCAGTTCAACAATAAATTGGATGTAGAATCTACAATTCCCTATAAATTGAAAAACCTGCTCTGATGTTTACAACAACAAGAAAAAACAAGCTCATTTTCACCACTTTCATATACTAATTTGATCTTTTTTTTTTTTTTTTTGGTAAATACCACCTAAACTAAAACCAGACTGGCCTTAAACATCTTATAGGGAAATAGTCATTACGTACATCTCTACATCTCATGGAGAAGTAGGCATTGCATACATCTCTTTCTCTCTCTCTCTCTCTCTCTCTCTCTCAATTCTTCCCCCCCTTCCCCAAATCAACTAGGTGAAATCTTCTTTGTTCGGCTGTCCTTAGATACTAGCTTTTTCTAGACAGTAACTTGTATGTAAAATATAATACCAGGGGATCACATATCCAGAAAATTGTCCAAGATCTTCAAACCAACACCAACCATGCAATTGAAAGTTTGTTATTTTTTCTCTTAATGTTGACTAAAGAGAAGAGGGTCGCCTACATGTTATGGACTTAGGCCTTTTCTTTTTGGCCTTTTGAGAAGTAGGTAGGTTGGATCTGCAAGATTGAACCCTTGGTACCGTTAATGGAGTTTATCATTTAAAAAATATTAAAGGAATTAGTATCAAGCCCTGGCTTGATAAAAACTCCAGTTTTGCAGTTCTCTTGATAAATAAAATCATGGAACCATTTTGGGATGTTAGAGATTTGATGTCCAGGTTATTGGAATGCTTGGCTTCATTGGAGAATTTCAAAGTCACATATTTGAAGGGAAGGAAACAGCATGGCTGGTTACTTATTACCTAAGACCAAGGGTCACTGAACCAGTACCGGGAGTCGTACCGGTCAGTGGCCGGTTTGGTATGGTACGGTCCGTACCATACCATACCGGCATATGTACCGAGATTAAAAAAATAAGAAAAAATGACTTTCTCCTTCCCTCTCAAGCAAGAAATGCTAAACCAAACTTGAACCGGACCCGAATCGAGACAAACCAAGCCCGAACTAGACAGAACCGGGCGGTACGTACCGGTATGGTACTGTACCATACCGTACTGGTGCGGAAATATATATTTTTTTAACGGTCCGGTATCCGGACCGTTTTTTATGACCGGTGCAGTTCGGTACGTCCCGTACTGGGCGGTACGGGATGGTTCCGTGTTCCTTGCCTAAGACCATTCCTCTAGAATTGAGTGTGGTCTGATTATCCCTAATTACCATGATCTCCCTGCTGAATTGGTATGTATTTTTGAAGATGATGAAATAGAGTGTATTTAGGGCTTAAACATGTCTTCTTTTTGATGGGCATTACTTTTACCTTTCAAAAAGGAGAAAGCAAACAATTAGAACAGGTAGAAGTCTGGCTAGATATTGGGATGAGGCCAGGATCTCAAATGCAGCTCTCAACACAAGAGAACTGACTGACATGGTCTGTTGTTAGCCTCATAAAATCATGCATTTTAGGAACCTGTAGATTCTTCACAGATTCATACATAAATGTATATCCTTAAAGAAAGGATTCTCTATCAACATTTTGCCAATTGATCTATAATAGTATTTTTCTTTTCAAACAAGCTCTCTTTTGTGAATACTAACTACTCCAAGTTACCATGTAGCATGTGGTAGAATGCAGAAAAGACTTAGTGTTGGGGTTATTTGCCCTTACACTGCCCAAGTTAATGCAATTCAAGAAAAGTTGGGAAAAGATTATCAGAAGAATACAAACTTTGCTTTGAAAGTCAGTTCAGTTGATGGCTTTCAAGGTAGTGAGGAGGATGTGATCATATTATCTACTGTGAGATCCAATGCCTCTGGTTCTGTTGGTTTTCTATCTAATCCTCAGCGAGCAAATGTGGCTTTGACCAGAGCAAGGTATGCTGTTTAATCAACATATATTTTTGTGGTAGTTTTCTTGTATCATTGTTTCTTAGAATATCATTCTTTGATGCTGCAGATATTGTCTTTGGATTCTGGGGAATGGCCCTACTTTATTGAACAGTGGATCTGTTTGGGAGAAGTTAGTCTGTGATGCGAGGGATCGTGGATGTTTCTTCAATGCAAATGAAGATGAGGCCCTTGCCAATGCAATTGCTGATGCGCTACACCTGAGTAAGATAGGGATAGGGAAGAAGGTACAATCTCTATTATTATTTTTCTAGTTAGGTGAACTCTGATAGTGTCTGAATGCAGATATATGATTTGATTAAGAGGTCATAAGTAGCACAATTGTCATGGTAACTTCCTTTTAGGTTTTTTTTGGTGTTTCTCTATGCTTGTTTGGCATATGATATGAATGCATTGTACAGTATTATCATAGATTTTTAGGATTTTTAGCTTTGTAGATTTCATCACAAAATGTGTAGTCCTTGCCTATTTGTTTATCACTTGAACTTGTATTATTTTAATACTTGACAAGGTAGGGGCGCAAAAGCATATTTATGTTTTGTCAATTTAAGAGTCATAATTGGTTCAGGCGTCTGTCTTCTCTTCTTTTTGGTGTTTCAAATATCAACAGATGTATAGAAGAGCCTAGGGTTTGCGGTACCATCCTGTACTGTTCGGTACGGGACGTACTGTACCGGCCAAGAGTCAGTACGGTTCATGCATATAAAACGGTCTGGCACTCGGACTGTTAAAAAAAATTTTAAAAAAAAAAAATCCATACAGTACGGTATGGTAATGTAGCGTACCGTACCATACCGCCCGGTTCGGCTTGGTTCGGGTATGTTTTATATTTCAAACAGAAATCTTTGCTTGAGAGGGAGGAGAAAGATTATTTTTTTAAAAAAAAATACTGGTACACATGCCGGTACAGTACGGTACGGACCGTACCATACCGTACCGGCCGCTGACCAGTACAGGTCCCGGTGTTCAGCAATCCTTGGGAGAGCCTGTAAGTAGTTATCACAAAGTTTACCATTCTCCTTTCAATTTACTTTGCTTGCACATTTCAATTCCAAATTTATAACTTGCTGTGAATTCTTTTCATCAACCACCATCACCATAGGATCCATTTAAATATGGCTGATGAATTGAGCAAATGGTAACTATATGACATAGTTTCTCCTTGATGAGGTGAGGAACCAAATAGGAGATATGGATGAGTTAGCTGAAGTTTTTGGGATGAATTAACTGAAGTTTTACTCTTCTTCCAAAGTCTTTTATAAGTGGCTTTTTACTTGCTTAGCTTCTTAAATGATGATCTATCAGTCTAAAACTAGGCCTATATTTTGCTCAGAGTAAAAAGTCAAAACTATCTAGATTAAATGGTGTATGCTGGGTTAAACTATTCCACCATTTGATAGGAGTAGACTATATATTCCCTGTTTAACTGAGTGACAGGACTAGGATAAGAAAAGTAAAGCATTTATTCTATACCAGTATTTGAGGATTTTTTTACTATTTTGTATAGTATAGAATGCAACAAACTCTCTAACATGATTTAATAATTATACCTATCTTTGTTTAATAAATGTTGCTTCCATCCAAGTAATTGCAAAACCTTAAATGTGCTACTTGTAAGTATATCTTAGAATGGCGAAAAGTGTACCTTATTTTCCATGAACGAATCTCAAGCTTTCTCATTTTCATCCACATAATGGGGATGCCTTGCATGCCATGAGTAGTTCATAGAGGTCTAGCCAGAAATTCATTTGTTTATATTCTCCTTTTTTTATATGTTGATGCCTCACTACCTTGGAGAGGAGTAACAGAAGGGCAGGGCATCTACCGAGTCCTAGCCTTCTCACCTTCACATATTTTGCATTTCTAAGCTTAAATTAGTCTTAATCATCGGCAACAGAGTTTCTTCTGAAAAATCTCTTAATGTGCTTTCCTCCAAATGCTTCCTTTCTCTTAAATTTCATGTCATCAGCACGTGTATGGGCTTTTTTTCCATCTTTTCTTCTTCTTTTCTTTTTTCAAAGAAATCAAACCCTGGCAGATGGGTGTTCAGCATCCTTGCATATTCATGCCAAACAATGTTTCAAAGACTAATATGATGGTTGATCATTAGATGTATACCCTTCTGATTTGTGCCCTATTTGGATGATTGGAGTAATTATGCTATTATAAGTCACCAAATAATTAAGGGAGAGATGCACCCACAATAAAGAAGGATCTCAGAGTAGTATCATCAACACCATATGACATAGACTATCAAAGGCCATCATTAGAACTTTAATCAAAGTCTAGATTTCAACCAAACCACCAATACCAGTCAAACCAACCAAACTGGCCTAACCCAAATAAGTTCAAACCCAAGGATAAAACCTTTAAAGTCAATAATACTAGATCCAACAAGCCTGCCCAAGGTCCAAATGAAAGGTTCTATTTTATATGTGGGAGAACAAACCATCTTGCAAGAGACTCTTTTCATCGAAAGGAGTCTCTTCGCAAACCTTCTTTTTCCTTCGAAACCCAAGCTCATGTAGTTAAAGGTCTAAAAAACTTCACCAAGGTGCCAGATTTTTGCATCAAGGTGCCAAATGCCAATTGGTTAGAACAAGAAACTAAACAAGACCCTGACCTCTCACTTGACCCAAACGTCATGGGCCCCAGGAGGGATAAATTTTGGGATTTAATTAAGTCCTTCGTAAAGTCATTCCTCATACCCGTGACTAGTTGGTTATGAGGCGAGGTCCCAACCAACTAGGCTACCACCCCTTGATAAGATCCTTCTATTAAAATACTTAATCTGGTCAAAGTTATTAGCCATGGTTATCTGTCTAAGGTAGTCACATGCAACCGATTGTTGCTGCCCTGCATCAGTCCCTCATGGCAGTTGGGGATTGGTGTGGTACATGGGGGTGATGTGGGTGACAAGTAAGCCCCATGTACCAGCCTACCAGTCATGGTGCACTGGACCGAAGCAGGGTGGGAGTGGTGTGGTGCAGAATTTTTCAATGCAACTCAAGTGCTCAGATGTAGTTATGATGAAACCTTTCCTCTTCCATAGAATGCTCAACCAACCATGTTTAACCCTTCCCTCTATCCTTGTGTAGTTGTGTTGCTCTTTTTCTTCTTCCTTACATTTTATAATTTCATTTCTATTTTATTTCTTGTGAGATCCAACAGACCCTCGGTATTCTGGCTTACTTTGTGCTCTTTTTTATTCATAAGCCCAACACAATGAAAAAAATCTTTTGAATTTAAGAATCTCTTAATTTTTCTAGTAGTTTCTTTTGGTACTTTGTTATGACTGGACCCTATTTTAATTAAGCAAGTTCATATTTAACATGAAATTTTGAGATGTACTTTAGTCTGTAGAAGTATAGTGAGATACATAAAAACATGAAAATGCTCATTCAGAAACAAAAGCACAAATGAGCTGATATATAATTTCCTTGTAACAGATTGAGTAGCTCATGATATGGAGGCACATAAAAGAAGTTACTTCATTCAAGCAAATAGACATAATGATTAACAATGTCACATTGCACTTTCCTTTGAAATTTTGCCTATCTTAAAATTTTATTGTGGACACTGGAAATTAGGAGGCAGATTAATGCAAATTTTTTATCTTTCTTATTTAAAATATTGTATTTTTTAAAATTATTTAAATAATCTATCATAAAACTATTACATTACTGACAGCAAGATTTAATCTCTGTAATTAATCTTATTCATTTACTAGTTTCTTTAATATTTGTGCTTTTGTTTTCTATTTTTACTAGATCATACTAATTTGCAATCATTCACATATATATTTCCTTCTTCTGCAAGAAATTCGAAGGAATATTCTTTCGAAAAACTCATCTTGATTCTATTTCACCGAAATGCCTTGAAAATTTGGAGTCAAGGAAGGATACATCTATTCAGTTGCTTCCATGTAACTCAGGAAAAGACTGTAAAGATTCTACAGCGAATTTGAGGTATGCTGTGTCTAAGATTACCATCTTTCATTTTTAAAATTTTGTCAAAATTAATGGTAATTCCATGCTCAATGTTGGTCCATGCATGTTATTCTAGAGACAGTGAGAAATTTAATTATAAAATAAGAAAATAAGAGGGAAGAACATTCTTTCTAACTTTTTCTGAACAAGCAAGATTTATTTCTTATTTTCTTTCCTTCTTTTTCCATTGTTTTTCATCAATTAGCTGAAACTTGATGCCACTCTTATATCATATGCAAGAAAAAGAATTGCTTTACCAAGTCCAAATTATCTACTACATTTGTTGATGCATGACCGAAACAGAAACAAGAAAGAATTTGACGAAGAAGTGGCAAGTGAAATAGTCAGTATTACTTAACTATTAGCAAGTACATTTTGGTTTCACCTAGTTATCTTTTGCTGAATATCATTGTAAAGCAGTAGCTTTTTTAGATATAATATAGAATTCCTTTTTGATGCACAAAGATGATTAACTACTGATTGTGTTATGTTGTTGATATAGTGCTGATTCAAAGAAAGAGCTAACATGTCATTCAAGCTCCAGTGCAGACAGCATGACCTATGATTTGACTATGTCAACTTGGTGAGTTATTTTCCTCTTTCCATGTTCTATTTCTCTATATAATGATATCCATATTCCTCATTACAGTCTTACTTGGTTAGAACTTTTACTAGACATGCATATTTCATCAGTTATTCCTGATAATGGAATAAATTTTGAAACATATTCATTTCTATATTTATCTCTGTCCTACTATGAAAGTAAATTTGCATAGTAATAAAGAAGCAAAAAAGAATAGCAAGTGGCGAATATAATATTATTTTTTTGTCCTCTAGATACACACATATACATGGTACTTTGTGGTAAAACTGATATCAACTCACTGTTATGTTTTTTACAACCATAAAGGAGAAAAGATAAGTAAGAAAGAATAGAATGATAGATTAAAGTTAAAACATTCAATAAACAGTCAAGGTCATTATTCTAGATAGACATCTGAAGGAATCTTAATTGGTGCATGGAATATTTTCTCTGGATTAAAAGACATGAATCAAGTTATTCTTAATATCCAGTAGTCTATCATTTGTCTTCATGCACATGAAAACTATGAGTTTAATTCTTTCTTTTTATAATATATAGTGAATATCAACTTCTTGCTTAATTTTATATATTTGAACCATATATTGGTCTACCCTGATTACAGTCTTATGAATCAAAACTTTTAACCATAGTTTGCCAAATCGTGCTGAATTGGCTAGTTCGGGGTGTGCTGAACTAAATTGGACGGTTGTCTCATGGCTTTAATTTGGTAGCTCCATGCTCCCATGCCAAAACCCTATACCTTAGTTTGAAATGGAGGGAGAGGGAGAGGGAGGGGAAAAGAGAGGCCAAAAGAGTGGGAGGGAGGGCTTGGAAACCCTTGTCAAGATAGGAAACCCCTCTCATTTAGAAATAGGAGAACCCATTGTTATTTTGCTGGCTTTGAACTGAAGTCAGCACACTATTTGGTGATTTGAACTTAAGATGGCAAAAAAATGAAATTAGCAAATGGTTTGCTGACTTCTTAAGTGCAGTCAACAAACCATTTGTCGACTTCAGTTCAAAATTTTGATCAAACTGGTTCTTTGAGTGGCAATTCTATCATCTTGGGATGGAGATCATTCGTGACAGGTAATTATGTAGACACTATTTGTTACTCAGCATGATTATATTGAGAAAGTCTTGGACAGATATGGTATGTCTACAGCTAAGCCAGTCACTATTCCTTTTGCCAGTCATTTTCGGTTATCTGCCAGGGATTCTTCTCAGACTGAGGATGAGGAGAAGTATATGTCTAAAGTGCCTTATACGAGTGTAGTTGGCAGTATCATGTATGCAATGGTCTGCACTCGTCCTGATATTTTACAGGCAGTTAATGTAGTGAGCAGATATATGGATAAGCCTGGAATAGCTCACTGGTCAGCTATGAAATGGATTTTTAGATACTTGAAAGGCACTTTTGATTTAGGATTAGTATTCTCCGGACAGAGTAGTTGCACTGTTACAGGATTTTGTGATTCAGATTATGCTTGTCACTTGGATAGGAGGAGGTCATTGATCGGATATGTATTTACTCTCTCTGGTTGTGTAATTAGTTGGATGGCTACTTTGTAATCTACAGTTGCTTTGTCTACTACAGAGGCAGAGTATATGGCATTGACAGAGGCAGCAAAGGAAGCTATCTGGCTAAGAGGGTTAGTACAAGATTTGGGTTTCAAGCAAAATTGTTTGGTTATTCATTGTGACAGTCAGAGTGCTTTACATCTTGTCAGAGATCAAATGTATCATGAACGCACTAAGCATGTGGATGTCAGGTATCACTTTATCAGAGATTTGGTAGAGGATGGTGATATTCAACTTCAGAAAATTAGCACTGCTATTAATCCGGCTGATATGCTCACTAAACCAATTCCAGTGGTCAAGTTCAGGACATTCCTGAACTTGATTGGTTTGAGCACTTGGTGATGCCCCTTTGGGGCTTGTGATGAGGAGGAGGCTTTACAATCCATATTTGATAGAGGCATTTTTTTTTTTGGTTGCAAGGAGGAGGATTGTTACTTGTTTTGCTCCCAAACGCCCGCCCCAGCCCATGACGCACACGCGCGAACGCGCGTGGGCTCGGCCCAGCACGTTGCAGCAACCGCGCGGAGAGTTTCCGCGTGCGTTTCGCACGGTGCACGGTTTTCTTCCGTTTAGTTCACAGCATGGCGAGTTCTTGACCGTCCGATCGTGCGATTGGATGGCCACAGTTTGATCTGGCATTGAGGTAGTGTTTTGCACGGATTGTGGCTCGATTTGAGCCATTGATTTTTTATCTGATGGCCTGGGATATTTTTGGAAGGCATTGGACTTATTTTATGTCTCTTTTGACACAGTTTCCGATGGTTTTTTAAAACCACAGAGACGCTCTGTGACACAAGACATCGAAATATTTTTCTGAGATATAATAGAGAGCTGCAGAAGGTCCAGAAAAATATTGAAGACGATCCAGATAGCAAATAAAATAACAGAGAATCCACGACAGGATTTGGCGAGGCTAGAGGCCTGGTATTATGTGTCTCTCCTGTTTTCTTCTTCCTTTTCAATTTGTTTGTCTCTTTGTGATTAATCTGTAATTGTTATTGGGATATTTATATTTCTTTTGCCCCCATTTCTGGAGGCAGATTATAGTGGATTGCTCCTTCCTCTGTGTGGATGTAGGCAAATTTGCCGAACCATGTTAAATCTCATCTTTCCTTCTGATTTGATATTTGCCTATGTGATTGGTAAATTGCTAAAGTGAGTAAACAGGAATTAATTGAAAACCTAAACCGATTCAATCCGCTGCACACATCCCAACAGGACTGAAACAGAAATAAGAAAGAATATGACAAAGAAGTGGCAAGTGAAATAGTCAATATTACTTAACTATTAGCAAGTATATTTTGGTTTCATCTAGTTATCTTTTGCTGAATATCATTGTAAAGCAGTATGTTTTTTAGACATAATATAGAATTCCTTTTTGATGCACAAAGATGATTAACTACTGATTGTGTTCTGTTGTTGATATAGTGCTGATTCAAAGAAAGAGGTAACATGTCATTCAAGCTCCAGTGCAAACAGCATGACCTATGATTTGACTATGCCAACTTGGTGAGTTATTTTCCTCTTTCCATGTTCTATTTCTCTATATAATGATATCCATATTCTTCGTTATAGTCTTACTTGGTTAGAACTTTTACTAGACATGCATATTTCATCAGTTATTCCTGATAATGGAATAAATTTGAAACATATTCATTTCTATATTTATCTCTGTCCTATTATGAAAGTAAAATTGCGTAGTAATAAAGAAGCAAGAGAAGAATAGCAAGTGGCGAATATAATATTATTTCTCTGTCCTCTAGATACACACATATACATGGTACTTTGTGGTAAAACTGATATCAACTCACTGTTATGTTTTTTACAACCATAAAGGAGAAAAGATAAGTAAGAAAGAATAGATGATAGATTAAAGTTAAAACATTCAATAAACAGTCAAGGTTATTATTCTAAATACACATTTGGAGGAATCTTAATTAGTGCATGGAATATTTTTTCTGGATTAAAAGACATGAAATCAAGTTATTCTTAATATCTAGTAGTCTTCATGCACATGAAAACTATGAGTTTAATTCTTTCTTATTATAATATATAGTGAATATCAACTTCTTGCATAATTTTATATATTTGAACCATATATTGGTCTACCATGATTACAGTCTTATGAATCAAAACTTTTAACTATAGTTCGCCAAATCGTGCTGAATTGGCTAGTTCGGGGTGTGCTGAACTGAATTGGGCGGTTGTCTCATGGCTTTAATTTCGTAGCTCCATGCTCCCATGCCAAAACCCTATACCTTAGTTTGAAATGGAGGGAGAGGGAGGGGAAAAGAGAGGCCAAAAGAGTGGGAGGGTGGGCTTGGAAACCCTTGTCAAGATAGGAAACCCCTCTCATTTAGAAATAGGAGAACCCATTGTTATTTTGCTGGCTTTGAACTGAAGTCAGCACACTATTTGGTGATTGGAACTTAAGATGGCAAAAAAATGAAATCAGCAAATGGTTTGCTGACTTCTTAAGTGCAGTCAACAAACCATTTATCGACTTCAGTCCAAAATTTTGAATAAAAGAAATTGGCCAGCAAATAGTTTGCTGACTTCTTAAGTGCAGTCAACAAACCATTTGTCGACTTCAGTCCAAAATTTTGAATAAAAGAAATTGGTTTGTCATTGGTACAGACCTATACCATACTGCTTGCTTATTGATACAAATTCCTATACAAATTTGGCAAAAGTTGCTTCTAATTATATCAAATCATTTTTGAAGTCCTTGATATCTTTTTTAGTACTTGATATTGCAAAATACAAAATTATGCAAGACTCATAGATCTTGTAATTAGCCTGGTATATGGTTAAAATACTTCTTCTTCAAGTTAGAAAGCATATTGTATTTGTAATAAAAGAATTATATCATCTTATGATTATAAAATTATTTTGTGTACATAGAACTAATCCCCATACTTACAGTCATGGTTGATAAGCCATAAAATGTTTAAATTATTTTGTTTGTTCATGTAGGATTCATTGTTGTAAATAGATCTCCTTGATGCAGTTGAACTTATTTCATAGTGCACAAGGTCTGTTTTGTAGTTAAATGGAGCAATTTATCCTTGATGCAGCTGCATGCGTGCACAGCATGGGCAACCAAGATGAGCCACACCCACATGCTAGTTAAGTAGCCCAGAAATCATGATTCAAAGAGTAATCAAGAAGAATAGAACAAAAAAGGTTAACACCTTTTTTTTGTGATGGTTGAGAGAGAAGGCTTTATGATTAAAGCTTTGCAGCTTAACAATGACCATGTGTTTCCCCAGATACTAAGACCTAGATGAAATCAAGAACAATGGGAAAATTTGGAATAGAAAATAAATTGCAAACAATAAATTTTATACAAAATTTCCCAATACATCCTCATAACATGCAAGCTCAAATAATGTATAACAATAGTTAGGCAATATCATGTTTTGTCATGGTTTCTTAAGAAGCCTTGTTCAAAGGCCTTGACCAAGGTCATAGTTTCCAACTTTAAGTCATGCACATACTACAAAATGATCATTAGCAACTTGAGAAATGTTGTGCCAACACCTTTCCATGGTGTTTTGTGCACCAATGTTATCTACTAATACCTCATTCTTTCAAGGCACTAGAATAGTTCTTACCATGCCATCCTGACTATGCCAGCCGGTACTTTAATCATGATTCTTGGGTCTTTAAGTATGTTAGCTTTATTAATGACTGGGTATCTTATTTTCATTTAAGTTCAGAAGGATTGATCCTAGGTCCTATAGTCACAACGTAATGATGATTCTTAAAATGTGCTTCTGATTATTTGCTCAAAAGTCCCATCTAAAACTCATTTGGAGTTAAACCTTTTCTTTACTTTAGTGCTTATATAATCATCTTGTTTGCACCCATTAAACCATTTGTTTTCAAATTATGAAGAATGGTTTTGTATCAAAGGTAGCTATGTTGAAGGCATTATCTTGTCCAACTTATCAACTCTTAAAGTACATTTCTGTGTAATAGTTTGGTCAATTGGCATGCTATAATTTTGTTGACACAATTTTAAGACATCAAACATGTCCTTTTGGAGAATTTTATTAGATTTATATCTCATTTTCCTATTTGTATATAGTTTTCCATCTCGATATCGAATCCTGAACTGTGTTACTATTCTATTACAATGTCAGTACACAGTATGGTAGGAGACGGCAAGGCATACCGGTTGTCGATATAGTATGAATTGGTAATTGAATTAAAACTATCTAATCATCCTTCTATTTGTCCATTCCATGCCAGTTTCTCTACACCTGTATCCCATGTGCCATGTTAAAAAGGAATAAAAGACAAACACTTTAGCCTCTATTGTCATACCCCGAACCCAGCATCGGGATTGGCAATGCGACCGGTAGCACAAATCCTAGATATCATCCTAGGGATAATGCCAGGCCTAAGTACATAAGGTTTTCATCATTTATCAAAATTAAAATTAAATTTAGTCAACCAAATATCATTGGAACAATCTAATAACAATCAATAAATCAACTCATTCAATTTATGATTACTAAATGATCAACCTATTCGTCACATAGGTATCATAAATAGGATTAACTAAATCATCTAAAAATTCTGGTATTCGGTCTCACGCTTATCTCCATTACATGCTATGCATCCTGCGACTCTAAAAAAAATATAGAAGTAAAGAGTGAGCTTTACAGTCCGCTAAGAATTTCTGTACAATTTCATTCATAATTGTATGCATCAAAATAATAAAAAAATAATAAATACCATGAGTCACAAATACCATGTACGTATCCAAAATAGCTCAACTATCATAAAATCATTTCATGTCCAGTTTAATCAATAGCCTTCTTTAGGATTTGGACTAACCACAGTCATGCTCAGCCATGATGGCATATTTCAAATTGATCATGTAGTGTCCACCCGTGGCCAGGCTAGCTCACGTACTATCCGCTCGTGGCTCATTTATTCTATGTACTATCCATCTGTGGCTCGGCTATTCCACGGACTATCTATTCATGGCTTGATTATTTCATGTATTTTCAGCCCGTAGCTCGGTTGTCCCATGTACCATCCTTCCATGCTGGCTATTTCAAGTATTATTCATCATGGCTCAGCTATCCCATATATTATCAGTCCGTGGCTCGGCTATTCTGTGTATGGCATGGCTAGTCCAAAATATTTCTTCTTGATTATCAGTTTAACCAAATCTCAATATAATTGTCAAATCATATTAAATTCAAGATTTTTCCAACTAGTATCATCTTCCAAATATCCAAGCATAATATATGAACAATAATAGTATCAAGTCGGCAAATACAAATACCATTACCAAAATATAAATGATGCATAAACAATAATACATGCCCATGCTCATGTCCATGAATAAAACTATGCAGTATAAATATATATATATAAATCAGTGATCATATACAAAAATTCTTACTTCACTAGAGGCAACTAACTATACCCAATATCAGTCTGTACCTGGAACTCGTGCAACATCCTTCTGCTCAGAAGGTTGTTTTCTTATAATAATACTTTTTTATTAATAAATAATCCTATAATAATTATAAATCCAAAATTCTCTATTCGAATTTTATCAGTGATCTATCCGTTGATATCCTTCACAAATTTCCAAACAGAGGGACTTTTCGATCTCCCCCTCAATATTTATATTTTTTCTCTTTTTCTTTCCTTTTTTTCTTTTCTTTCTCTCTCTTCTTTTTTTCTTTTCTCTCTCTCCTTTCTTTCTCCTATTCTCTCTCTTCCTCTTCTCTTTTCTTTCTTTTTTTTTTTTCTCTTTTTTTTTTTTTTTTTCTCTTTTCTTTTCTTTTCTTTCCTTTCCTTTTTTTTTTCTCTTTTTCTCTTCTTTTCTTCTCTTCCCTTCTCTTTTTCTTCTTCTCTTCTTCTCCACCGAATAGAGGGTCCTCCCCTCCCCCTCCTTTTTTTTCCTTTCCTTCTCTTCTCTTCCTCTTCTCTTCTTTCCCTCTCTTCTTCCTCTCTTTCCTCTCCCTCTCCTCTTCTTCTACTCGGCCGAACAGGGGGATCTCCCCTTCTTTTCTTCTCTTCCTCTTCACTTCTTCCCCTCTCTTCTTCCTCTCTTTCCTCTCCCTCTCCTCTACCTTTACTCATTCTCCAGTGCATGGCTTCCCATTGGTTGGCGATCAAGAGTCGGGCTTTCAAGGAGAGAGAAAAATAGAACATAACCCCCTTACTTGGCTTCCCGGTGTCAATCGACTGCGGTGGTGGCAAAACCGGTGAGTTTTTTTCTCGATTCCTCGACCCCTGTGGGGTTTTGAAAGAGGGATGATCTAGGTTTTTAAAGAGGGCAGAAGGGAGAACTTTGACTCCTTCCTGACTCTCTCTTTGAACCTAGTAGGAATCTCTCGGAGAAGAAGATTCTTGTTGGGAGTCTCCCTCTATTTTTTTTGAACCGGGTACTACATTCTTTCTCCTTAAAATAATTTCATTCTCAAAATTTACGTACCTAAGGTTCAAAGAGTTGTGAATATTTGTCTCTCATTTCTATCTCAAGCTCTCAGGTAGCCTCTCTCTCACAGTGGTTGCTTCATTGTACCTTCATGTATAGTATTGTCTGGTGTCATAACACTTGGTCCTTCTTGTCGATGACTCGTGTGGGAACCTCCTTATAGGTCCGATCTTCATGAAGTTGCAATTGCCTGTACTTTACTGCATGGCTGGGTCTGGAATATACCTTCATAGCATTGACACATGAAATACATTATGCATACCTGATAGGGCTGGTGGTGGTGCTAGTCGGTAGGCACCTTCCCGACCTTATCCAAAATTTCAAATAGATCCACATATCTTGGACTCAACTTGCCTCGTATTCTAAACCTCATTACGCTTTTAGTGGGAGACTCTTAGAAAAATGCGATCACCTACATGAAATTCGAGCTCCTTCTCTTGTTAGCATAGCTTTTTTGCCTGCTCTGAGCTGTACGTAGTCATTTTCTGATCACTTGTACCTTGTCCACCATTTGCTATACTATCTTTGGATCCAATAACTTTTTTTCCCTACATTCTAGTACATGGGAGATCTACACTTCCTGCCATACAATGCTTCAAAAGGTGCCATCTGAATGCTAGCTTGATAACTATTATTATAAGCAAATTCTATTAATGATAAGTGACTGTCCCAAGTACCATCCAAGTCCATGACACAAGCCCTAAGCATATCTTCCAAAATTTGGATGGTTCGTTTTGATTGTCTATCAGTTTGGGGATGAAATACTGTACTGAAATTTAATTTAGTTCCAAGTGCTTTGTACTGGTTTTTCTAAAATTATGAAATAAATCTACTGTCTCGATTTGATACATAGTAGTTGGAACTCCATGCAATTTTGAGATCTGTTCTATGTACAAGTCTACTAATCTTTTCAATGAGAGATTGACTCAAAAAGATAGGAAATGGGTTTATTTTATCAGTCGATCCACAATCACCCATACTGCATTATTACCTTTGGAGGTTTTGGGCAAGTTTGTCACAAAGTTCATGGTAATATGTTCCCTTTTCCATTGAGGGATCATGAGGGATTGCAGTGGTCTGGTGGATCTTTGATGCTTGGCTTTTACTTGTTGACACACCAGGCATTGAGCCACATACTGTGCTATATCATTCTTCATACCAGGCCACTTAAAGTTTACTTTCAAATCTCAGTACATCTTTATACCTCTTGAGTGCATCGTATAAGCTAAACTATGTGTATCTTCCAGAATCTCATTCTTTAATTTTGGAACCTTAGGAACACAATCTATTACCAAATCTCAAGGTATCATCTGTATATATACATAATTCAGACTGGGCTCTAGACTCTACTGTTTTTCTAATCCTCTATAGCTCTAGATCCTCATTTTGAGCTGATTTAATTCTTTCAATCAGGATAGGCTGTATTGTAAGATTAGCTAGTTGAATTTCAGGATCATGTAACCGTACTTCAATCTTAGATTTTTCCAAATTCAATATATATGTTTTTGATTAGTAAGTAAAACTGCTAACTTAAAAATTTCCTGCTTAAAGCATCTACTACAACATTTGCCTTTCTTGGATGATAATTAATAGTCAGGTCATAATCCTTTAGCAACTCCAACCATCTTTGTTGTCTTAAGTTCAACTCCTTTTGAGTGAAGATATATTTTAAATTTTTATGATCTGAAAATCTCGCAACGACTATCAAATAATGCTTTCATCTTTTTAAAGCAAAAACCATAATTGCTAGTTCCAAATCATATGTAAGATAGTTAGACTCATATGGCTTTAACTATTTATAGCAAGGTTCCCGGTACTGGTATGGTATGGTACCAGTATCGTACTGTACCGACATGGTATGGTCGGTGTGCCGGTATGAATCGACATGCCCATTTTTTTTTGTTAATGAATTTTGGATTTTTTTATTTTTTTAGAATTTAGGTCTTAGGATTTAGTGTTTAAGGCCTAACTACCTTGTTTTAGGCCTTTAGGATTTAAAATTTAGAGTTTAAGGTTCAAGGTTTAGGATTTAGGATTTAAAAAATGCTAATATATTAATTTTAATTAAAATAAAATAAAAAAATAATAATTAAAGTAAGATTATCAGTAATTAATGAAAGTGAAAGGTAAAATATAAATATAATTACATACCGATATCTAGAATCGGGTAGAATGTCGATGTGTATAAATATAGGGATTATTTGTATACCATGTAGGAAGATCATTAAATTCCTCTAGCCAAGTAGCATGATACTCTTGTAAGGTTATCTCAGGAGGTATGCGTGATAGATCGTAACTCATCACAGATCCCTCACTGAGGTCCTGACTCTGAGAGGTATTCAGAGATGATGATATGGTTATGTAGGGGCCCATCCAAATATGCCAGTGATAAAATCAGATCCATAAGATACTCCGGACTACATGGGATAATACTACTAGAAGATGATGTCTCAGATGCACCATATGGACCATATAGATTACAAGCTGTTGGTAGCTGCGGGTAAGAGGATCCTGAATATGAGGATGATCCTGATACATCCATGGATCATACTCCATGGTAAGAGCTGTAGCTGCATCGTGCTCGAATGACCTTGCAGAACCCGTCGTCTATATGGAATCATATCACCACAGGATCTACTATCTGGTGCTCCATGGTCTGTATCCTGTGTGGCATGGCTAAACTGCGACTCACAAGTAATCGAAGGTGAATAGGCAGCTGTGATATCTTTCCTCCGACCCCTCCATGATCACTAGATCCTTCACTATATGAAGAAGTACTAGCACCACTCTCTTTGGTATCCAAATCTGAATGAAGTGCTCTGATGGAGGTGCAACTTTCTTTTCTTTTCCTCTATCTCTGGACTGAATAGATGGCGGGGAGGGATAATGTGCTGTATCTGCTGGAGCTCTGTAAGGAATATTGCTTATTTTTATTATTCAGTATCCTTCCCAGTCTCGCTAGCTATAAAATTGGCTGGTTGAGGAGACGATCCTGGCTCATCAAGCTCTAGCTCTTGCTGCTGACTCATGACCCATTTAATCATTGGATCTTCATCCTCATCAATATATGTACTTGTAGTGGGATCGGAGTATTTTAATTCAACTTCCTTCTGAATATATTTTAGCCTCAATCTTAAATTATAATTTACATAAACAAGATCATGGAGGCATTTTTATTTTAGACGATTCCTTTGCTTAGAGTGGATAAGGCCAAATTAGACTAGTTGCACTCACATCCACCAGATGACACCGTCTCGGAGAGGATTTTGACTGCAAGAACTTTCAGATATTTTACAGATCCATCAAAATGTACCCATCATTCAGTTACAAATGATATTAAATTATTTAGAATTTTAGATTCAGTAAAATTAAAAAAATCAATTTGAATCTAATATTAGACTTAGTACTTAGTAGTACCTACTAGGATTCATCTTTGATTTACTTTTTATAGCTATAGTGGATCCAAAAGAATCTGTGCCCTCTTTAAAAAATTGTCTGAAAAAAAATATTATTATCATGTGCTACTTATTGAAATTAATACTAATAAAAGTCACTCGATAATTTTAACCTTCTTCTAGATACATAGCTGCGACATCTGGATCGGGCTCCATCTTGTATATGACATTGGCAGGGCAGATATAAGCTGTTCATCCATGGCAATATCCAGTATGGAGTATTGAAATCTCGGATTCAAATAGTAAGCTGCATACAGGGTTTGCGGTGCCATCCCATATCGTCTGATACGGGGCTTATCATACCATATCAGCCAAGAGTCAGTACAGTTCATATAAAAAATGGTCCGACATTCTGGATTGTTAAAAAAATAAAAAAAATTATATTCCATACTGTACGATACGGTATGTTCGGCCCGGTTCAGGCTCGGTTCGGTCTGGTTCAGGTTCGATTCGTGCTCGATTTAGGTTAAATAATTTTTTGATAGGGAGGGAAGGAATTTTTTTAAGATTTTATGGATCCGGTATGGGGCCTGTACAGTACCATACTGATTGGTGACTGGTACGGGACCCGATATCGATTTCGAGTTCCTTGGCTGCACACATATTTTAAGAGTTAGTCAAGTATACTTATATAAATATAATTTAATTTAAAATTTTAGGAAGCTCATAAATTACTACGTACCTACTAGATGCAAATCTGAACTTATTTGATAACTCCACTGTCCGTTAATGATATGGATATACTCAGTAGCATGTGCTAGATCTGTCTCTTGGATCTTTTTTTTGTCCTTTGCATCATAAAATACAGGAAGCACATCTGAGCATATCTCTCGGAGTTCACAGTCTAAAGTACTTCATATAGAGGCTTGAAAGCATTCACTATCCTCTCATCCTGCTGTAGTAATATCTGTCTCGTTACTAAATTTTCGATATTGTTTTTCTCAATATTTGTCCTAGCATATCTGCTCTGCTGCCACTCTTAACTGACAAACATCTGATGCAGTTCTATTTTTTTACCAAGAAGACTATCAAGTACTATATAATTTGTAGCAAACCGTGTGACTATTGGTCTCAATATTTCTTTTCCAATAAAGCTTTTCATCAATGATAAGATCCATGTATTGTTATAGATGAATTTGGTGATGGTTTATACTAACTTAATAATCTTCTGTAGAAATTGCAGGGTTTAGAGAGTAACAATGTTCTGGCAGTGTGAGATGGTAGTGAATATGAAGATTCTATTATAATCGTGTTAGGATTTGATGATAACTGAAATGGCTAAAGTCTACTTTGTTGTTTACACTTCTAACAACCAAAAGCACATATCGTATTTGCTTGCACCCATTTAATAATCATATCTTCTTCTTTACTTTTCACATAAAATGTATTATTAGTGCATTTATTTGCTTAGGTGCACGGGATTGATCACATAATTTTGTTCTCATAGATATAAAATTGAGATAGATAAGTTGAAAGTTTGTGTTAGATAAGCTCAATGAGGTTGTCAACACTATCTAAGAATTTGTAGGGTCAAGAGAATGACTGTTTTTGTACTGTGAGACGGTGAATATGAAGATAATAATACTAAGGGTTTTGCAAAGGGAGTGGAGATGCATGTTGAGGGCAGGCAATGTAATAGAGTCAAGTTGCTGCAAGATTATAAGTGTAAATGTATTGATTTTTTTTATCATGGGGTCTTTTAAGTTGATTAGTGAATCACCTATACTAATGATAAAAGTTGAAAGTTTGCTTTAGTCTCCTCATCTTGCTTTATATTTTCTAATAATATTAAAAAATTGAATAATAAAACAAGAGTGAGAAAGAAGAGTCAAAAAAAAGAGAAAAGGTCAGATTTAAAACTTGTCTCCCTCTCATTATTCTGAGCTCTCTTATCATGATGATTGTTTTGGTTAGCTACACATTTGAGTGGCTAAGACAATTGCTTGAATTTGTTTGGGTTAGCTTGAGGCCAAGGGACACATTGCTATCGTCCTTGGATTGGTGAACTATGATGAACCATCTGGTTAAAGCTTACCAAACCAAACCACTCAGTTATGGTTCAAGACCTGCTTTCAAAACGTTAAATACTCCTGTTCATTGAAACCTCTCTCGAATCAAAGCCTCCATGACTCCACATTCTCTAAAAGGGTTTCTCTCCTCCAACACCTTTGCCTCCTCTAGCTTCTCTCTCCCTACTGAATCAAAGCCTCTCCATCACTTGCATCTATTTTGAAAACTCCTTCAGCCCCTTCACCTCCTCCGGCCCCTTCACCTGCTTTTCCAGCCCCTCTCTTCGTCTCTTCTTGCCCCCTCAAAAGGAGAGCATCTTTGCAACTCCATGTCCTAGAAGCTTTTCTACCCAATTTGCCTCCTCCTCCTCTCACTCTCTTGGATCTGAAATTGTCGTCTCTCTAATTCAAGCTTGGAGCCGATGATGGCACTGATCTCCTCATAAATGAGTCCTCTCTCTCCCCCACCTCTCCCTTTCCCTTCCTCTCCTTCCTCTCCAGTTCTCTCCCTCTCCCTTTTGATGGTTCCATCTCTATTAAGTACGATAAGGATCGGTATCATACCATACCAATCGCTAGTTGGCACATTCGAGATTGTTGTCTCTTTAATTCAAGCTTGGAATCAAATGATGGCACTGGTCTCCTCACAAATGAGTCCTCTCCCTCCCCCACCTTTTCCTTTTCCTTCCTCTCCTTCCTCTCCAGCTCTCTCTTTCCCTCTTGATGGTTCCACCTCTATTAAGTATGATAAGGATCGGTACCATACCATACCAATCGCTAGTTGGCACACCTATCTACACTAATTCTGCCATCCTTATTACTCCATGTAATAGCCTTCCATCCAAAAATATTCAACAAAGACCCTAGGTAGTCCAGCCTTTGAAGATTTTGATCTTGTTAAATAATATGTTGAAGATACATTTTCGACAAATACATTTGTTTTTATTGTGAAAAAATTATCGCTTTAAATTCATTTATTTTTATCATATACTTTTTGTCTTTATATCTCTATCTTCTTGTAGCATATCTCTCTCTTCATTATGGTTTAGCTCTTGATATGATATTAGGTTATCACTTTTTTTTTTATACTAAGATGAAATGTTGGAGATAAGAGACCCACAAAGTTATCTAATGCCTAAAAATTTTTATTGCATGAATCTAGAGAGCACTTCACATGTGCGTCCCTCCACTAAATTCAAGGAGTATTATGTTGTTCTAGATTGAAGAAACTCTAAGCCGATATGGTTGGCAATTAGTATGGTATGGTACAGGTTTGTATTATGCCATTTGCCAACTTCACTGAATTAAAGTCGGTAAACCATTTATTTGCTAATTTTGGCTCTAAATATTCAAAAACAAAAATTATAGGGTACCTTTGTTTTGATTTGAAATAGGGAAACCCCATGCCAATGAGATGAGGGCTTTCGAGCTCTCTCTACCTCTCTCTCCCACATTCCCTTTCTCCCTCTCCCTTTCTTCATCCATCTCTCTCTCCCCCTCTTCCCTCTCTCTTTATCTCTCATTTCTTTTTCCTCCTCCCTCTCCATCCATTTTGAAATTGATAGCTGGCCAATCTGATTTGGTACATCATGAACTAGCTATTTTGGCATAGTTCAGTAGACTTTACTTTAAGTTGTAATTCAAAAGCATAGATTGGGTATGCTTGCTGTTGCCACCAGATCACCTGAGCTGAAGCTTCGACAGCGTCGGGCAACTCGCTCGCGCTCCTGATCCCGCTCCCGGGTACCTGCAAAAGACCCCGGACCGGATTTCTGGCGGGGACACTCCGACGCTTAAGTCAGTGGGCGATCTAGGCATCAACAGAATGGAGAATTCAAGAATAGCATAGATAGAAAAGGAAATGAGTAGAGTGGAGTGGCCTTAGACCTTGCTTACCCTTGGAGTGTCCCTTTTATCCTATTTATAGAGGTTGTGATAACCGAATATGGTTGAGATGGTTGTAACCGAATAACAGAATAACAGAATATGGTTGTAATTACATAACCGAATAACCGAAGTGGTTGTAACCAAATAACAGAATAACCAAATATGGTTATAACCACATAACCGAATAACCGAAGTGGTTGTAACCGAATAACAGAATAACCGAAGTAGTTGGCCTTGGTGGGCCTTGGGCTTTGATGGGCCTTAATGGGCCTTGGGCCTTTAATGGGCCTGGATGAAAGGGATATAACACAGCCCCCCACTCCCGAGCTGAAAAATGTTGCTAGTGAACTTGTTCTGACTTCATTTTCAGTGAAGGGAGTAATAAATAATAGCCTTTGCACTTTGTTAGTTGGCCAATTAGATCTGCCTTTGATAGAGAATAAGATAGACAAGTCAGATCATCAATAAGTTGCTAAGTAATATATGTTGATTAGATGCACTTTGGTGTGTCGCTGGATTTGCCGCAAGATAGACCATGTAGATCATTCTTGAATAAAGATTGGACCATTTTGTTACTTCATCAAATTTATAGTAGAGTAGACCATATGGATCATTTCTGAATTTTTGATAGATAATAAGATAGGCTTATCAGGCCCACCTCGGCATTTCGTAAGGTAGATCACGTAGATCTTCCTTATGCCCTTTAATTAAAGATTAAGATAAGCTGATCGGGCCTACCTCAGTACTTCGTGAAGTAGATCTAAAGATCATCCTCATGCCTTTTTGTATTGAGACTAAGACAGGCTGATCATGCCTACCTCGGCACTTCGTGAGGTAGATCCGGAGATCATCCTTATGCCTTTTTGATTAAGATGGACTGTTTTAAGTCCAACTCAGCACTTCGTAAGGTAGATCCGGAGATTATCCTCATGCCTTTGATAATAAGATAGGTTTCGGTGAGCCTTCCCTTGGGCTTCAGTGGGCCCTGATAAGATAGGCTTCAGTGAGCCTTTCCATGGACCTCAGTGGACCCTAATAAGATAGGCATTGATGAGCATTTCAATGGGTTTTAGTGGGCCATAATAAGATAGGCTTTAGTGAGCTTTTTAATGGGCTTTAGTGGGCCCTAATAAGATAGGTTTTAGTGAGCCTTTCCATGAGCTTCAGTGGGCCCTAAGCAAAGATTGACCTCGGACCTCCTGGGCGTTGATCGACCTTTAAGAAGGTACTAGCCATTTTTAAGAAGATACTGGCCATTTAAGAAGAGATTGGCCATTTAAAAGGAGGCTGGCCATTTTAAGAAGTTACTGGCCTTCAAGAAAATATCAGCCTTGAAGAAAATATCGACTTTTAAGAAGTTCCTGCAAAATAAATTTTTGACCGAGATTTCTCCGGTAGGAGACACTCCGCCATTCAAGTTAGTAGAGTTCAAACAATAAAATGGAGAACTCTTTGATAAATGAAAGAGGTCAGAGTGATATTATCCAAGATAGAACTTTTTGACAGTACTTACTGTTATAATGCTTGAGTCAAAATTATTTTTGAACGATTCTTCTCAAAAATATGGATAGTCCTTCATTAGAAGTTACTAATTAGAAGTACTCACAATATGGGAATTGGTGTTGATGGTGTGGCTCCGAACGGGATCCGGTGGTCGTGGAGACTTTAGAACCTCAAGGAACCATTTCTTATGCTGAAGAGAACCATTTCTTTTTTCTTTTAGTGGGCTTTGTTAGATAAGTGCCTTCTCCTTCTCTCTCCGAAGAGGAGTGCTTCGGGATCGTAGAAATTTTTAAGAATCTCAGAAGTTGAGAAATATCTTCTGACTTCATCCATAATCTTCTTTGAAGCCTGCAGTTCATATCACCAAATTTATTTATTTAAAAATATATATGGTAATGGTATACTCACAGTTTTGAGCTTCATGGATCTTTATGTGCCTTTGTGATCAAATTAATCTTGAATCTCGATAGCTGAGCCGTAGATCACGGCGATGTGGCCCACCCGGGCCAGGCGGTGCGGATGACTTGGAGGGCGTCGAAGGGATCCTTCTTGGCGGGGCCGAGAACTCCCAGCTCAGGTGGTGGTGATAGCTTCCTTGGAGCTTCTCATTCTCTGTTTTGAGGAACACAATAGAATCCCCAGTAACAATCTTCTTCTGATTCATACAAAAGTGCTCCACCCAGTGGTAAGCAAGTGCCTGCGAGGGGTCCCTCTGTATATATATGCATGAACTTCCAAACCTCGCCATGCACATCCTTAGCAAGAACATTGTGGACTAGAGGGTCTGCTGAGTAGTCCAACCGCGGGAAGATGGTCTCGGCATAGTAGCGAGGAATAGAGAAACCCCCGCCATTGTTGGTATCCGATTGGGTCAGTGTCTTGGCAAAAGAAACAGGCTTTTCTTGCACATCAACCCTGTTGCTATCGAGGCCCATTCCATCATCGTCGCCATAGTCCGGCTCGTCCGATCGAACTGGAGTCATCCAGATCCTGGCAAAGACCTCGTCGGTCTCCGGATCCGCCATGAATTTCATAGTGCTCACCCGACTGAGGATGAGCACCGGGACACCGGACGACTCCTCATCACCGGATATGGGAGATGAGGGCGGGATGATAACCGCGAGCTCTCCTATGGCGCCGGCGAGGAACTGGAACGCTAGAGCAAATGTACTCCACCTGGAAGTGGACCCAGCTGGTATTGTAAGATCTCGAACGCCAAATAAGGTGGAAAGACGATGCCCTGCAGCTGGGGAGCCTCCAGGTATCAGCGTTTGAAGTGGGCGACGACCTCGACTCCTATTAGCACCACTAAGAGACAAAGGAAGACCTTGAAAAAGGAGTAAAAGCGCATCTGCAGTACTAGGCTTTCTTCCGACGGCGAGGAGGTGGCATCGGAGTCCGTCTGGCCGGAGGTCACGCGACGGTGGATGACGGACGTCAGGTCGAAGAAGGCGCAGGGGTCGTGGATGATGCCGGTACCGATGGAGATGCGGTGGTGCTCTCCATCGGAGATGCCACGGTGGCCCTCGTCGCCGACGATGGTGCTTGCGGCTGGGCGGAGGCCGATGACGGCGTGGCGGCATTCCTCTGGCCATCGGGCATCGAGGGAGCCGGAGGTAGAAGGATCTTGTGCTGGTGATCCTAGTTGCTGAGGGAGGCCAATCAAGAAAGGAAATCCAGATGGCCGTTGCTGTGGCCATCAATCTTACGATGAAAAAGGAAGATCAATCGTGGAGGTGGGCTAGCTGGCGAAGACGATGGAGGACCGGGCGGCACAGATCTTGGTGCGTGACTTGCTCGAGCCGAGGTCAAAATCCTCATGGTGGTGGCCGGTGGCATCAATATGGTCTCATTCTTGGAGGATTTGATTTCGCGGAGGCATCGACGAACCCCTGGAACTTCTGGAACATGAAGCATTTGTCGATCTCCCTTTTCTCGCCCGAGCACCTCCTCGCCCCATCGGAGCCCTGCTTCAAGGCGGTCCTCCTCACCCGCGGCCCAGTTTTCGTCCGTACGGACCCCCACGCGGAGCCCTGCATTGGCGCTTACCGCTTCCTCCTATCGATGTCATCGACCACAGACTCGAGGTGCTCGTCCGTGGCTGCTCGGGCCTCCGGTTGCTCGCCCTCGTTTCAGCCACCTCTGAGTCCGCAGTCCTGGGGATCGCCGGTGAGTGCGCCACCCTCCACGAGCTGAGGCACCATCGGTGCACCAATCTCGCTCTCGGCCCTATCTCTATCTTCAAGAACCTCCAGATCTTGCGGCTGGTGGGGCTGTAGCTCAGCGGCTGCAAGGGGCTGGAGCTCAGTGGCCAATGGCAACCAGCTCCGCGGACTGCCCCCCCATCTCCCAGAACGGTGATGGTGAGATCCGCCATCAGATCTGGCAGGGGAGGATGCCCGGTCTTTCCAAGATCTGAGAAAAAACCGGATCTCCATAGCTATTTCCATGGCAGTTTGCCAGCGACCAGAGCCTTCTTCTCTGTCAATGCCAGCTAGATCGCTGGAAACCTAGATCTTTGCGAGAAGTGGCTTGCCGCCTTGTACCGCCGCTGGGAGGAAGAATGCTACTGCAACAGTGCGACGACCCACGGGACAAACACCGGGATCTGGTTCATCTTCTTGGCCCGGGAGGAAGGCTTCTTGGAAGAGGCAGTGGGGGCTCCGGCAACGGCACCAGACTTGAACTTGGAGAGGGAGAGGTCGCGGGTGGCATCCCAGCCGAGGCCGTGGACGAAGATCTTGCTGAGCAGAAGGAAGTCGAACGAGCGGAGAATCCTCCGAGCGGTCCTCCCTGTGGGCAGCCGCTTCCTCCCTGAGTTCGTCACCATCCAGTTCGACGACTCCATCGCCGGCGTCTCATGGCTCCTCCGTGTCTTCACTGCGGCAACCGATGGATTAGAGGGACTCTTGGGCGACGGAGGCGATGGACTCGAGGGACCCCGGAAGGTCCCGGACGGCGTGGGTGGCGACATCCCGGATCACTGCCGTTTCCATATTTAGGCCGAAGTCAAATCCGAAGCCGATGGGGCTGGCGACGTCCGGATGAGCAGCAACTCACCATCCTCAGCCACTGCTGGTGCAAGTCTAGACAAGGCTCCGCCGGTCGAGATGTCAAACATGATGTAGACGCCCGAATCATGCCGGTGGCTGAGGATGATACATTTCTGGTTAAAGGACGAGGAGTCGTCCGATATCGCGGTCGCGGACGCCAGCACCTCCTCCGGCACTAATGGGTGGAGCTGGTGATTTGGGGAGAGTCGCTGCGGTGCATGGCGTCTGCTCTCGCGATCCGTCACCAGGTCTTCCATCGGGTATATCTACCACCAGATCTGCCGTCGGGGAGATCTGCCACAGTCTCTCATCCACTTCTCCGAGGTGATTTTTTTTTTTTTAATTCTCCTTCGAGGAAAACAACGGCCCCCTACATGGCGTGCTAATCTGTTACCGCCAGATCACCTGGACTGAAGCTTCGGCAGCGTCGGGCATCCCGCTCGCGCTCCTGATCCTGCTCCCGGGTACCTGCAAAAGATCCCGGATCGAATTTTCGGTGGGGACACTCCGACGCTCAAGTCAGTGGGCGGTCTAGGCATCAACAGAATGGAGAATTCAAGAATAGCATAGATGGAAAAGGAAATGAGTAGAGTGGAGTGGAGTGGCCTCAGACCTTGCTTACTCTTGGAATGTCCCTCTTACCCTATTTACAGAGGTTGTGATAACCGAATATGGTTGAGGTTGTTGTAACCGAATAACAGAATAACAGAATATGATTGTAACACATAATCGAATAACCGAAGTGGTTGTAACCAAATAACAAAATAACCAAATATGATTGTAACCACATAACCGAATAACCGAAGTGGTTGTAATCGAATAACAGAATAATCGAAGTGGTTGGCCTTGGTGGGCCTTGGGCCTTGGGCCTTTAATGGGCCTGGATGAGAGGGATATAACACTTGCAATATGTCATTTATTCTTGTAAAAGTTTATCTCAAATTGAAATTATTATCTAATGACTTTTCATCTATCCATTATTTTATCATGAACTTTGTTTCCAATGCTCTAATCCAAGTTTCATAATATTGCCAAGTATGGGTTGAATATACTAGGTTATGACTGTTTCATATTATTATGGTTTAATGACAGTAAATTGGAAGCTTTGAAAATTCAAGAACATGTTGAAATTGTTCCTTCCCCCAATTGGCATTGCAAAAATGAGTAGGGAAATGATTTGACTAGTCATTTAAGTGATACCAACCATGGCATGACTAATGACCTTTTTACTTCAGAGTTCAAGTGTCACACCTTGAACACATCACCAAGGTTGGCCACATGACTGGTACATAATTTTTAGGTTACGTTTGATGCATTATAAGATAATCCTGAAAGGTAATGTGGATTGCCGTAATGTGGATTGTTAATAATGTAGATTATAAGTAATGTGGATTACTATATTTGGTACATGTAGGTAATGTTATATAAGATAAAATTAAAATTTTAAAATATTCATTAATTAAATTTATATTTTATTTATAGAAATATAATTTTTTTAATATTTTAATTATAAAATATATTAAATATAAAATATTTTATATTTTTATATTAAAATTAAATAATTATTTTTTATACTAAATAAATTTAATACAAAAAATTTATATATTGAATAGATAATATATTTGATATATTATTTAAATATATTAAATATATATATTACATTATTAAACTAAATATAATATACTTATATTATTTATAAATATATTTAATATAAATATACTACACTATATTTAATATATGATATTATATTAAATATAATAAAATAATGTATTTTATATTATAAAATAATATATAATTTATGTTATGCTATATTATGTTAATATTATCATATTATAATATTATATAGTATATTATATAATTTTATTTTATAATATCACAAAATAAAATAAATTAAAATAATATAATATAGTATAATATAATATAATATTATATTATTATAATATATAATATTAAAATATATTATACTATATTCATACTTTATAATATAAACATAATATAACAATATTATATTATATTAATAAAAGATATTATAATATTATATAATAATATAATATAATATAATAAATTTTATAAAATAGAATAAAATAATATAATTTAATATACTATTAAGATATATTTTATTAGTAATATAATTCTATATTTATAATATTATATAGTTTATCATATATATTATATAATATTATAATAATATAATATAATACTATTATATTATATTATTTAATATCATATTATATATTAGAGAAGAGAAGGGTAATATTGTCCAAAAGATTATCTGAAACATGATAATCTGAATTATCAGCCCATCTAGAGATAATCCAGATTACCTCTTGAGAGGCAATTTATATTATCAGACATGATAGATTGCCATCTATAAAAATATACCAAACACAATAATGTGGTGGGATCCTATTAAATTACCAATAATTTGGATGGATTACTTGCTATCAAATGCAACCTTAAGTCAAGGCCTGAGAGAATATGCAAGGCATGTATGCTTTTGTCACAACCTTAATATTATTGGCCAATTATGATTCTTAACTCATAGCAAAATAATTTCATCATTAATAAATAACAAAATTTGTCCAATTACAAAATTTAGTTAGTTTGTATCAATTCATCATCTCACTAATGATCCAAATCATAGCCAAGTACTAAGCATCTTACTATAAAAGAAAAAGGTGAAGGAATGGTGTGAGCTTTATGGCATGATAAGAATCCCCACCAATATAATTAGATAAATTTGAAAATAATAAATAATCAATAGTGGAATAAATGCAAATATTATGAAACTCACAAACTATCGAAATCCATTCGAATAAAATGGTGTAGATATAAAATAATATATAGACATCAACTTAAATATGATATATCACATTATTTGGTAAATCTTCAACAATGGTTTTAAGTAGCTTATCATTTAGTTCTCTTTAACACAATCAGGATCCAAGATCAATTACTTTTTTTGACTTTGGGCCAATCCTAGTCACATTTTCCATCCATGATGGGGTAATAGTGCTATATTTTTTGCCTATGATGGAACAGTTGATAATAACAAGATTAGCCCAGAGTCCATATAAGTTCACATGCATATATCTATTATATATAACTAAAATAGTACTATGATTCAATGGCTACCGAGTATCAAAATTTTCTAGCCATTTTTCTCATTCAAAATTATACCTTATATATAATCAATTATATCTATAAAAACAAAGAAATCTAGTTTAGTTTTGTAGAATTTTTTCTCCAAAACTTGCACCAGATTTCTCTGACTTAGTTTTGGAAAAAAAATTTTAAACATCAAAATTTTGAAATAAATTTTGAATTGATTTAAAATAATAGAATTAATAGATTTAATAGATAATAAATTTTATTAAATAAACTTTAATCATACCAAATATCAAAACTATTATATTCTGTGTGTCAGCACGGGCCCAGCATCTAGTATATAATTAAAGTAGTACTATCTAGATTCAATGACTACCAAGTGTCAATTTTTTCTAACCTTTTTTTTTAAAAAAAAAATTATACCTTCTATATAATCTATTATATCTATAAAAGCAAAGAAGTTTGGTATAGTTTTGGAGAAAATTTTCCTTCTAAAACTTGCACCAGACTTCTATAACCTAGTTTTGAAATTTTGAAATAAATTTTAGATAGATTTAAATAATAGATTTAATAGATAATAAATTTTATTAAATAAATTTTAAATCATACTAAATTATCAAAATTGTTATACTTCATGCATTGCACGGGTCCATCATCTAGTTTTATTTTTAACTTTAGATTAACCATAGTCACATTTCTTGCTCATGACTGGCACACCATAACCTTGTGCTCCGGCTCATGGTGGCAAACTAAAGTGCAATGATTTAGCTCATGGTTGGCAATCCACAATGTGTCTAATCAAAATATTTTTTTGCACAACCATCAATTTATTCACTTTTATCCTTGCCATATAAAATATAATTTTATATCATATTTTTTGACAAATCTCAAAGCAACTGGTATTATATTCTAGGCAATTAAAATCATACATGTATATAATAGAGAAAATATTATTTATATATTCATTTAAGCAATCATGCAATAAATGATAGTCATTCCATGCAAAACCAAAATCATCGAAACATGTTACAAAATTATATAAACAATACATATAAATATAGGTGATCGTACATGGATTCTTACTCTTATAGGTGACAAACTCAGACGCATACCAGTCCACACTTTGCAAGTCCAATTAATCAACATAAATTCAACTCAACCTTGATCAATCATTAACATAAGAAATAAATAAGTTTTTGTTAGCTTCTTATTTTCAGAGCTTGGATATCTAAATTACACTTGATTCTAATTCCTTTGACCAATCTAATACAAGACTAAATAAATAATTAAGAAATTTGGGTCATACCTCAATTTAAGAGCTAGTGTGAAATCCCTTGCTCAGCATCTTGTCTAGACAATTGCTCCCCTTCCTAACCCAAACAAATAATTAGGGGAAGCCATACAAGTGATTATGGTCAATGGTGGAAAAACTATGAGAGAGGAAGAACGTGGCTACTTCGATAACGGTGTTTGGCAGCCCGTGTGGGTTAGATTTTGTGACTCCACCAGTCGATCATGAAGTAAGAATCCAATCAGTTCAAAAAGGATATGACAAGCATTGTTAATCATAGGGTTCAAGGATGTTTGATAGAGGCCGGGTGCAGGTCGACATCTTGGATGGCCGCAGTAGAGCCGCTACGGCCTTTTATTGGATCAACTTGGGGTATGGGACCCTCTTGTTGGGTCTATCGAGCTACATAGAGAGAGAAAGAAGAGAGAGAGGAGAAATATGGAGAAATAAACTTTCGTTATTCTTTCTCGGAATAGAGGAAGAGGAATTAGGAGGGATAATGATCTGGTGAAAGTAGTGGTGAGTAGCAGCTAGAATTCCGATAAAATGATGGTCGGGAGGGCAGAAAGCCGGCGGGATGAAAAAGAAAACAAGAAAATAGGGGACAAGTAGAATAGGGTTCCAAGCTTCGTAGCAGCATGGCCTGCTTGCCAGTAGTTGGGGCCTCCTCGTGCGATCACAGATGGGAAGTATTCGGAGTCAAATGATCTCAAAAATATCCTAACCTCTCTCTCTGCTGTGTTTGTGTGCGCGTGCATGTGTGGATATGATCATTGCTTTTATGTTTCTTCTTTATTCTTCTTTATTTGTATTTTCACAATTCTTTTGAGAATCAGTATCATCGCAATTCTCCCTGCATCTTTTTATATTTTCTGCTGGCATAAGTTTCTTCCTCTTTTATAATATTAGAAATTATGGGTGTTCATATTGTTTTAAAAGCTATCTATCAAACTAAGAAGCTTCGCTTAAATGACTGCAGTGTCCATTTGCTGAAAAACACATCCTGCACTCAATCTGGGATGAACACAGATGCCACAGGCTTAAATTTAATGTGAGTTATTTCCATTGATTTGTAGAGATTACTCACTAGTATTCTGAAGCTTGGAATATAGATGCTTTGCTATTTTCTTTTCACTAAAAATTGAAAAGCTTTAATATCTTTTTTTTTTTTTCATTTTTTCTGAACTTTCTGCATACAGTACAGAGATAGACGACATGGTAGGTCATTCCACTTTTCAAAAGGAGGCTGATGAAATTGGTGCTTCATATCCATCCACAGGGTATGTTGTTATTTAAAAGTTTTGATCTATTTGTGGATCAGCATTTTAGGTGAATCTCACTGTGTGTTGACATTTTTGACACAGACAAAAAAAGGAACCAAGAGCGACTAAAGAAAACAATATTGAAGGGTATACATGCATTATTTAGTTTCCATTTTTGATTGGGTTCACTATTTATTTCCATTATTTAGCCATGAATAAACTCATGAGTGAAAGAAATCTAAAAAAACTATAATTTTATATTTTATGTCTAAGAAAATTTTTATTATTCCAAGATGCTATGCATGATTTATAGAGCACCAAAAATAATATTATTTTCAAGAATTGATTTTAGCAACCAATAGATTTATGAATCTCATAAAACAAATAATATCTAAAGATTTAGAATGTATACCTGTATTTGCTATTAATTTTTAAATCTATAATTATAGATGCGCACATGAACATGGAAGGCCAATTCTTTGTTTTTTCAGCATCCTTTATCAACAGGTGGCTATTCAATGAGACAAGCCATGAGAACAAATCTCACGATGAAAATTATTATTATGAGGAGTGTAGAGGGGACCTAGCCTATTTATAAACAAATCCTAATAAGCCTTTCCATTACGGGCCAGTTGGGCCAAGACCTACATATGCCGCTTCAACCATACCAACCAACATAAGGTGCTTTAAGTCCAAATACAAGGATCACACATAATATTGGGCAATACATAAGTTTATCAACATGAATCATAAATCAATCCATTTTTAACAAATAAAAAATAAAATAATAATTAATGGTAGTCCATAATTAAAAAAAAATTATATTCTCCCACTTGGACAACATTAATTATTATTTTAAAAATATTTTATTTCAAAATAACTTTTGAGTTGAACATAGTACGTGGCCATAGATAGCACCTACAAATAACTCGATCTAACAGTATCAATCATATTGAATCATGGAAGTTATGTATCCCTTATTTGATACAAGATCTATCCATGATTACAAGCACTACTAATACTATCGACATGAGTCTTGGTGTAGTAGTGTAGCAAGAAAATAGCATCCAAAAGTGATCCAAAGATAGTATAATATTTTTGTTATCAGTCCATATTCTTTTCAATATGCTTGAAAATAAAATAAGTAAGAAAAATTTTAATAGCATCAAAACAACAAGCTATTTTGTCTCACATATTCAACATGGTATTAATGATGAGACAGCATAACATATCTGAGACTCGATACATGATCTCAGTTTTTCTATTACAGGTACATAAATAAGAGATATATCACATAATAAAAAAATTATATAAATGTATTAGCAATCATGATTGCTTTTTACCTACATATTTTATTACAAGCTAAAAAAATTTCATGACTTCAAAAAAAGCCTGAATATCTCCAAACAAATAAATTGAGATCTCTTAAATAATAAATAAGACATACTCATATGACTATCATTCTCAAGACAAGGAAACATTCTCGAGATACTATGTTGTATTTTATTTCACATATCCATATAATTATATAAGAATACAATCCATCAACTATCATATCAACAATATATATTGTTGCCGCTCTCGCCGCCGCGCCCGTGCCACGGATCAGCCGATCCTTCCTGACCGCCTGGCGAGGGAGCCTCCCTTCCCGCGGAGAACCTGCAACAAAGGGGTTAGAGGACCCTGGCCGGGGATCCCGGCGAGGGAGCTCCGACGGTCAAGTCAGTAGACGACGAGAAGGAACAGACTCTCCAGCCGGACCCTCGAAAGGGTTCCAGACTTAGAGAGTTAACTGGTGAAGGAAACGCTCTGGGGACCAGAATCTCGGCTAGGCCTCCTTGCCGAGCTCACGCCCAGTGTTCCCCTCTCGGGATCTCTGGTTTTTCTCCCGGAGCAAGGCCTTGTGCCGGTGCTTCCTCTTTGTCCCCAGGCTAATTGGCTTACCTTGTCGTCCCCAGATTCTTCCCTCTTTATCTCCCTCCGTCGTGCGCTTGTCTTTTTCCTCCTCGGAAACTCCCCTCCCCCGTCCTTTTCTCTTTTCCCTTTTCGGTGAAGGAGGCCAGGCGGCTTTCCGACCTCGTCCGCCGGGCCCAGCAGGGAAAAGGCAAAGACAGAAGAGAAAGAGGGGAGGGCGGCGCTGGCAGGGCGGCGCTGGCAGGGCGGCCGGTCAGGCCTCGGGCTCCGTGAGAGTGCTCTCTTCCCCAAGCGTGGGCGCCACCCATCTATGGGGCCTGTTCCGTCAGGATCGGGTCTCTCGGCTGCGGGACCTGTCGGGCCGATGCAAGTGATGTTCCGCGTGCCGCCGCCCTCCGTACGGGACGCCGTCTGGGATTCGTACGGCCCGAGGGATGGCCTCGGGGCCCGTCTCTCTCCCCGGGGCCCTCTCCGTACGAGCGGTCTGACCTTGGCTGAGTTGGACCCGTCTCCGGGGGCCAACTGGCGAGGGGCGAGGGATCGGCCGACCTCGGCTTAGGTGGACCCCTCCTGGGTGGACACCTGGCGAGGTGGCAGGAGGTCGCCCGACTTCGGTCGAGGTGGGCCCGTCTCCGGGTGGCCACCTGGCGAAGGGCGAAGGATTAGCCGACCTCGGCTTAGGTGGACCCCTCCTGGGCGGACACCTGGCGAGGTGGCAGTAGGTCGCCTGACTTCGGCCGAGGTGGGCCCGTCTCCGGGTGGCCACCTGGCGACGGGCGAAGGATCAGCCGACCTCGGCTTAGGTGGACCCCTCCTGGGCGGACACCTGGCGAGGTGGCAGTAGGTCGCCTGACTTCGGCCGAGGTGGGCCCGTCTCCGGGTGGCCACCTGGCGACGGGCGAAGGATCAGCCGCCCTCGGCTTAGGTGGACCCCTCCTGGGCGGACACCTGGCGAGGTGGCAGGAGGTCGCCTGACTTCGGCCGAGGTGGGCCCGTCTCCGGGTGGCCACCTGGCGAAGGGCGAAGGATCAGCCGACCTCGGCTTAGGTGGACCCCTCCTGGGTGGACACCTGGCGAGGTGGCAGGAGGCCGCCTGGCTTCGGCCGACCTCACTTAGGCGGACCCCTCCGGGCCCGGGCGCCAATGAGGTGGTAAAGGAAATCCGAGCCGAGCTCGACCTCGGTGAGGGCGGTTTGCCTCAGACAGTCGTCGGGCGGTGTAGTCTTGCTGATCCTGGCTTTGAGGACGTGGCGCTGACTCGGCCGGAGAAACTTACACGTGGCTCGCTCGCATTCGGTGACACCTGAGCCTGGCCGCGTCACTGTCACGGCTGTAACAGTTGCCCCCCAGCCCGCCGTTCCGTCGAGGCGTCGTAGAACGGAACGTCGGGATTAAATGCGGACATGACGTGGAGAGGCGAAGATCTTGCATCATAATTGCCACGATCCTCGTCGCCGTGGCTCGATGCGGCTGAAAACCTATGGGGAGCCGCCACGCGTCGCCCACTTGCCCGTAATTAATGCATCGCTTCGAGGCAGAGGCCGTTACTCTGCTAACGAGGCGTCGGTGTCGGGCGTGCGCTCACGTGGCGATCATCCAGTGGCCTGAGACAGAATGACGGGTACGGCTGCTGTCGACTGAGTTTGAAAGGGAGGGGACTTTTCAGAACGAGGCCTTTTCCCTTGCTTCGTGGGCGGTTTGCTGCAGGCTAACAACTCCTGTTGCTCGCGCTCGTCCGGTGTATTTTCGGTGAGTGCCTCCTTCTTCTCCAGCCCCCTTCCTTCTTTCTTGTTTCTTTTCTGATCTTTCGTCCTTTCCTTTTCTATGGCGCGCTGTCGCCATGTTTCTTCCAACCCGGACGAGGCCGGTCCATCCCGGTTGAGGACTCCATCTTCTTCCTCCTCAGATGAGGAGACAATCCCGGAGGAGGTCCGCCGGCGGCTGCAACCCGGGGGTGTCACCATTGGCATCCCCAGGGGGATCCGGTCCCCTCCGGTTGCACCTGCCGTGCCCCTCCGTTCTCTTCCTGCTTTGCCTTCTCTTCCTGCTCCGTCGTCTCTTCCCGCCGGTCCCTCCGGTCATGCTTCTACCATGACCGAAGGCGATCTTTCTCTGCTCCGGGATGCCTACGGCATTCCGGGGTCAATTCGTTTGTTCGTTCCGCGGTCCGGGGAGCGCGTCACCATGAGTGGCCCCGGCCGCATAGCCTTCTACGAAGACTTCCTCCTTGGGGGTCTTCGGTTTCCTCTGCATCATTTCTTTCTTTCCTTCCTCAGCCACTTCCGGCTTGTCCCGGCCCAGCTGGCTCCTAATGCCATCCGGGTCATCTTTTCCTTCATTGTTTTCTGTCACTTCCACGGGTTCGTTGCCCGTTTTTCTCTCTTCAGGGCCTTATTCACCCTGAAGTGCTCCACCGATGACGGCTGGTAGTACATTTCGCCCCGGCCCAGGTGTCTCCGGTTCGACCTCCCTTCCTCGGTCAAGGGATGGAAGAGCCGGTTTTTCTTCGCCTCGGTCGACGACGTCGACTGGGCCTGGAGTGAACCGGACCGGTCCCCGAACCGAAATTCCCGGTCGAGTCGGCGGACCAGGAGTCCTATACCCAGCTCCTGAGCGACGTGGTCCCGGCGCTCGAGGTTCTGCTCTATGAGCAGAATCTTTTTGAGGCCGGTATCAGTCCCATCCGTGAGACTGGTGAGATTCGGCCCCACCTTGACCTCTGCCCCCCTCTCTCTTCATAACCGAGCCGGCTGACTTCCTGTTTCTTTTGTTTTGCAGGGATGAAATTTTCATTGGAGAACCTTTTGGAGGGGGCAGCTCAGCAGGATGTCGTGGAGGTGGACGAGCCCGCAGTGAAGAGGGCTCGCACGGAGACGAGCCGGGAGGTCGTGGCGGTGACCGTGCCCAGCCCGGTTGCTGTCATTTCCCCGCCCAGGCCACCTCAGGGCGGGGCTACTGATACTCCGGCCGCGCGACCTGGTGGCGCCGCCGTCGAGAGGGCTCCAGCGCCTGCTGCTCCGCCCATCGCCGGGCCC
This sequence comes from Areca catechu, assembly GCA_021397845.1. NCBI lineage: Eukaryota > Viridiplantae > Streptophyta > Magnoliopsida > Arecales > Arecaceae > Areca > Areca catechu. The sequence goes on from CM038049.1 coordinate 128,164,696, forward strand.
GTCGTTGCTGCCAGCTCGACAGCGCCGCCTGTGGCGACCGCCGGCCCGTCGGTTGCGGCCTCGGCTGAGGGGGCGGCCGCCGCAGGAGCCGGCTCGAAGGCTCCGGCGCCGGTGATCACCCACCGGGACTCTGTCATCCTCGACAAAGGGCTGGCGGAGAAGATTATGGAGTACGCCTCCACCGCCCGGGATCGCCGAGCTCGGGGCGGCCGGGATTACGCGGACGCGCTGCTCGGCATCCTCCCGCAGCTCTTCACGGTGAGTCCGAGCTTCTTCCTTCTCCTTTTTTTCTCTCGAGACTTATCTTCCTTTATTCTGACCTGTGTTGCTTTTGTCATTGCAGATCGGAAACGACGTCCTCCTACTGAGGAATTTCCTCGTAGGGAACGCCAAGAGGGACTCCGAGCGGGAGCTGAGACTCGGCAAGCTCGCGGCCGACGTCAAGGACTTGATGGAGAAGGGGGCCGAGCTGCGAGCCGAGAAGCAAGCCCTCCAGTCCGACCTGGCGCGTTCCGAGGGGCGGAACAAGGAGTTGGAGGCCTCCTTGTCGGAGGAGCGGACCTCCAACCAGCGCCGAACAGAGGAGGAGGCGGCGGAGAAGGCCTGCCAGCTGGCCCACTCCCAGTGGCTGGAGCGCCAGCTGGAGGAGGCCCGGCGAGACGCGGCCGCGGCGAAGGACCGGAGCGCGTACGTCAACGGGCTCCTGGAGGCAGCCAAGCGGGAAGCGCAAGAGGCCGTCCCCAAATTCCGGGCTTTCGACGAGTACACGTCGGAGGTCCGGGAGGCCGCCGTGGACTCCTTCCTGAAGGGGTTCCGGATGTGCCGGGAGAAGGTGGGGGCCTTCTTCCCCCAGCTGGATCTGAGCGGGGTTGTGATCGGTGGCAGGAGGCCAGGGGGCGAGAGCAGGGCTTCCGGCACGGCCGAAGCGACTCCTGCGGCGCCGTCGACCAGCGATGTCGCGGCTCCGGAGCAGCCCCAGGAGCCGGCCGTTGTAGAAGTCGAGGACGCAGCACCCGCGCCTCCGGCAGAGGGCTCCGACCCCGCACCTCAGTGAACCCGGCGCCGTCTTCTCTTTTTGCTTCTGTTTGTTGTTGTGTTGTTTTTTTTTTGGGGAGTCCCGGCCTGTCGGGACTCCCAGCTTGTACCGACTTCTCACATCAATGGAAAACTAAGTTTATCTTAACCTTGAGTCTTTCCATTTCATCTCACCTTTCTTTTCCTTTCTTTCTGAGATGTCGGTTTGGAATACTTGAAACAGTTGCAGGCCTGGTCCTCCCATTGCTCAAATCGAAGGATAGGGCCTGCTGAGTCGCGTCGCAGCAGAGCAAGCCTTAAGCGGGCCCGACTTTGGGTCGCCTTCATGCTTCCGCAGGCAACATGGTTTCTGCACCGCCTTCCAGGCCGAAGCCCAGGATCTCCGGACTGAGCTCGGTGCCGCAGGCTTTCTCAAGCCTTGCGCGGCTTACTGAGCTGTGCTCCGGGCTTGCGTGGGCGAACTGGGTTCGGCGCCACCTTCCAGGCCGAAGCCCAGGATCTCCGGACTGAGCTCGATGCCGCAGGCTTTCTCAAGCCTTGCGCGGCTTGCTGAGCTGTGCTCCGGGCTTGCGTGGGCGAACTGGGTTCGGCGCCACCTTCCAGGCCGAAACCCAGGATCTCCGGACTGAGCTCGAAGCCGCAGGCTTTCTCAAGCCTTGCGCGGCTTGCTGAGCTGTGCTCCGGGCTTGCGTGGGCGAACTGGGTTCGACGCCACCTTCCAGGCCGAAGCCCAGGATCTTCCGGACTGAGCTCGATGCCGTAGGCTTTCTCAAGCCTTGCGCGGCTTGCTGAGCTGTGCTCCGGGCTTGCGTGGGCGAACTGGGTTCGCGCCACCTTCCAGGCCGAAGCCCAGGATCTCCGGACTGAGCTCGATGCCGCAGGCTTTCTCAAGCCTTGCGCGGCTTGCTGAGCTGTGCTCCGGGCTTGCGTGGGCGAACTGGGTTCGGCGCCACCTTCCAGGCCGAAGCCCAGGATCTCCGGACTGAGCTCGATGCCGTGGGCCTTCTTGTCGAAGTTAGAAGGGAGTGTTTGAAGTGGGGGAACTTTGTTACAGGAACTGAGAGCCTTACATCACTGATTGTACATCCTCAGGTTCGAGGAGTTCCACGTCCGGGGGAACCTGGCACCTCCCAATTCTTCCAAGTAATATGCTTCATGAGGGAGGGCTTCTGCCACCCGATATGGGCCTTCCCAGTTGGGTGATAGCTTGCCGCATTCCCGTGGCTGGGAGGCTTCCGCGCGCCGGAGGACCAAGTCTCCGGGACGAAAAACCTTCGGCCGTACTCGGGAGTTGTAATATCTGGCTACACGTTGCCGGTACGCCGCCATTCGGATTCGGGCCTTGTCCCTCGTTTCCTCGAGAAGGTCTAGGTTGAGCATCATCCTGGCTGGGTTTTCTGTCTCGTCGTATTGCTCCACGCGCAGCGTGGGTAGGCTGAGCTCGATCGGGATGACTGCCTCGTCTTCGAAGACGAGGTTGAATGGGGTTTCGTCGGTAGCCGTCCTTGGGGTGGTGTGGTATGCCCAAAGGATGCTGGGAAGCTCGTCGGCCCACCTGCCCTTGGCTTGGTCCAGCCGCGTGCAGAGGCCCTGAAGAATGGTCCTGTTCGTGACTTCGGCTTCCCCGTTGGTCTGAGGGTGCGCCACCGAGGTGAAGCGATGCTTGATGCCGAGGTCGCTGCAGAATTCTTCGAACTCCCGGCAGTCGAACTGGCATCCGTTGTCGGTGACCACGGTGTGGGGGAGGCCGAAGCGGCAGACGATGGACTTCCAGAAGAACTTGGCGACGTTTGCTTCGGTGATCCTCGCCAAGGGTTCGGCCTCGACCCACTTCGTGAAGTAGTCGATAGCCACTATCAAGAACTTCCGCTGGCCAGACGCCGGCGGGAATGGGCCCAGGAGGTCCATCCCCCACTGGGCGAACGGCCAGGGGGCTGAGAGCTGAGAGATTGGGTTGGAGGGTTGCCGCTGCACCGTGGCGTGACGCTGGCACCGGTCGCACTTCTTCACGAAGTCGGCGGCGTCTTCCTTCATTGTCTCCGAGAAGTAGCCCTGACGGAGGGCCTTGTACGCCAATGCCCTGCCCCCCACGTGGTTCCCGCAGATGCCTTCGTGAATCTCCTGGAGCACAAGCTTGGCTTCTGTGGGTCCTACGCACTTGAGGAGGGGGTAGGAGTAGGATCTTCGATACAGCTGCCCGTCCATCAGGACGAACCGCACGGCCTTCTTCCTGATGAGGCGAGCCGCCTCTCGGTCCTCCGGCAGGGTGCCGCTGGTGATGTACGCAACGTACTTGTCCATCTAGCTGGGCTCCTGGCTGACCTGATGGACCTCCACCGGTGCTTCGAGGCTTGGGATCTCAAGGCGCTCCACATGAGCGCGTCCCAGCATCGTGTCCGGCAGGGTCGCCAGCCGAGAGAGGGCATCCGCGCGGGCGTTCTCCCCGCGGGGGATATGGAAGATGTTGAAGCGCCGGAACTTGGATGCGCCCGCCTTGACGAGCTCCAAGTACTTCGCCATTTGGGGGTCGTGTGCGACGTACTCCCCGGATACCTGCCCCGCCACGAGCTGGGAGTCAGTGAAAGCTCTGAGGTTGGTCACGCCCAGCTCGCGGGAGACTTTCAGTCCGGCAAGAAGTGCCTCGTACTCCGCCTGGTTATTTGTTGCGGGGAATTGGAAACGGAGTGCGCACTCGGCGACGACCCCGTCGCCGTTGGCAAGGATGAGCCCAGCTCCGCTCCCGCCGGAGTTTGAGGCTCCGTCTACATGGAGGATCCAGGCGTCCTCTCCGGGCTCATCGGTGCCAACCTCCATCGACTGGGCCGGGGGGCCTTCCTCGGGCTCCTTGCCCAAGCCTGCACATTCGACCAAGAAATCGGCCAGCACCTGCGCCTTCATGGCCGACCTTGGCCTGTATGTAATGTCGAACTCGCTGAGTTTCAGTGCCCACTTGGCCAATCGTCCCGAAGTATCGGGTCGGCTGAGCACCGCTTTCAGCGGTTGATCCGTCAAGACGGCGATGGGGTGCGCTTGGAAATAGGGCCTGAGACGCTGGGCAGACACTATTAGTGCAAAAACAAGTTTCTCGGGCCGGGAATACCTGAGCTCCGCGTCTCGGAGAAGTTTGCTGGTATAGTACACCGGCCGCTGGAGCCCCTGGTCGTCGGTTCGGACCAAGACAGAGCTGACGGCCTCTGGGGTAACCGCCAAGTAGAGGGTAAGCTCCTCCCCCTGCTCGGGCCTGGAGAGCAACGGCGGCGATGCAAGCGTCTTCTTCAACTCCTCGAAGGCCTGCTGGCACTCCTCGGTCCAAGCAAAGCCATTCATCTTCCTCAGCACCTTGAAGAAGGGACGGCAGCGGTCCGTCGACCTGGAAATAAAACGGCTAAGGGCCGCGACTCGGCCGGTCAGTTGCTGCACTTGCTTCTTGGAGGCGGGCTGCTCCATGTCCAGGATGGCCTGGACCTTCTCCGGGTTGGCCTCGATTCCTCTTTGAGTCACCATAAACCCTAGGAACTTCCCGGCGGAGACGCCGAAGGCGCACTTCGCCGGGTTCAGCTTCATCTGATGGCGCCGGAGGTTGCCGAACGTCTCCGTCAAGTCAGCCACGTGGTCCGAATCGAGTTTGCTCATCACCAGCATGTCGTCCACGTACACCTGCATGTTGCGGCCTATCTGGTCTTTGAAGATTTTATTGACCAGACGTTGGTACGTCGCCCCCGCGTTCTTGAGGCCGAAAGGCATCATCCTGTAGCAAAAAGTCCCGCGGTCAGTTATGAAGGCAGTGTGCTCTTCGTCCTCCAGGTTCATCCGGATCTGGTTGTATCCGGAGAAGGCGTCCATGAACGACAGGAGGCGATGCCCCGAGGTGGTGTCGACCAGCTGGTCGATCTTTGGAAGAGGGAAGCTGTCCTTTGGGCAAGCTCGGTTGAGGTCGGTGTAGTCCACACAGATCCTCCACTTACCGCTACTCTTCTTTACAATGACCACGTTTGCCAGCCAACTGGGGTATTGGACCTCTCGGACAAAACCGGCGGCGAGGAGCTTCTCTACTTCCTCGTTGATCGCCTTCTGCCTCTCCATGACGAAGCTTCTCTTCTTCTGGCGGACCGGGCGGCAACTTGGGTCCACGTTCAGCTTGTGCATGATAACCTCGGGCGGGATGCCCGGCATGTCGGCCGCTGACCAGGCGAACACGTCAGCGTTGGCACGGAGGAACTCCAACAGGCGGGTTCGCTCTTCTTCGGGGAGCTGGGCCCCGACTTGCACCATCTTCAGGGGATCCGAACCGAGGGGAAAAGTCAGCAGACGCTCTACGGGCCCTCCCCTGGGTTCCTTCTCTCTCAGATCGAGGTCGTCAATATCATGGACGAGCTTCGCGCCCCTGGCGCCTGGGACCGTTTGGAGGCAGAGCGAGACTGGCTGGATCGTCCCCTTCATCTCCCCGAGCCCGGAAGGCGTGGGGAACTGCACCAACAGCCTCCTCGTGGAGATAGTGGCGTCCAGTTGGTTGAGCCCGGGACGCCCGAGAATGGCGTTGTAAGGCGAAGGGAGCCTGACGACGGTGAATGTTATTAGGACGGTCGCTTGCCGGGGCGGGGATCCGGCGGTGACCGGGAGAGTGATCTCCCCTTCGACCCCCACGGAGTCCCCTATAAAACCTACCAGGGGGATGTGCACCGGTTTCAGCTGATCGGGGGATAAGTTCATCCGAGAGAAAGCATCGTAAAAAAGTACATCAGCCGAGCTTCCACTATCCACCATGATTCGATGTACAGGATGCTTCGCGATGGTCATCTCGACCACCACGGCATCGTTGTTTACATTGTCATTAATTTCCCCTCCCTTGGAAGGGACTACATTCTCCGGGACTTCCCGGGCTCTCTTCATTGCTCGGCCGGACCCGCGTGAGATCATGCCCACGGGCTTCTCCGTTGGGCGGTTGTCGATCGCGGGGGCAGGTGGTAAGGCCGCGAGCGGCTGCCCTTCGGAGGGGGCCTCGTTCTTGACGAACTTCCTGAGGTAACCCCTCCTGATCAGCTCCTCAATCTCCCGCTTCAGATGGCGACACTCCTCCGTGTCATGCCCGTGCTCGCGGTGGAACTGGCAGTACTTTGATTTGTCTCGGACGGCTCTCGGGTTCTGAGGAGGAGGTCGGCGGAGGTAGCGCTCGCCCTCGATTTCCATGAGGATCTTCGTTCGAGGTGCGAGGAGAGGGGTGTACCTATGCTCGGGAGTGGCTTCGCCCCTTGGCCTTGGATTTGGGCGAGGGTCGGCAGACGGCCCGGGCCTCCGAGCTCCCGAGGTGTCACTCGGGAGCGGCTTCTTCGGAGTCTTCCCGTCCAGCTCTCGACGGGTGCGGTCAGCCTCCTCCGCTCGGATGTACTTGTGGGCGTGGAGGAGGAGCTCGGAGTACGTCCTGGGCGGCTTCTTGTCCAGGGAATAGGTTAAGCGGGACGTCCTAAGCCTGCGCGAGGGTCGGCAGACGGCCCGGGCCTCCGAGCTCCCGAGGTGTCACTCGGGAGCGGCTTCTTCGGAGTCTTCCCGTCCAGCTCTCGACGGGTGCGGTCAGCCTCCTCCGCTCGGATGTACTTGTGGGCGCGGAGGAGGAGCTCGGAGTACGTCCTGGGCGGCTTCTTGTCCAGGGAATAGGTTAAGCGGGACGTCCTAAGCCCGCGCTTCAAAGCCAGCATGGCGACGGGCTCGTCCAAGCTGTAGATCTCCAGGGCTGCGGTCTTGAACCGGGTGATGTAGTCCCGGAGCAGCTCCTGGTCCTGCTGGCGGATGGAGAAGAGGCTGTCCACCTCTCTTGGCACCTTTCGACAAGCGTCGAAGTGCGCCACGAACCTTCCTTCCAACTGATGGAAGGAGCAAATGGATCCGGGCTCGAGGCGGGTGAACCAGACTCGAGCGGCCTTCCGAAGGGTTGCCGGGAAGGCGATGCACAGAAGGGCATCGGTGGCGCCCTGGACCCTCATGAGAGCTTTATAGCTCTCCAAATGGTCCAGGGGGTCGGTGGTCCCGTCGTAGGGGTCCACCTGCGGCATGCGGAACCGTTTCGGGATCGGTTCCGCCTGGATTTTTTCAGAGAAAGGGGGGCGGGAGTCGTAGCCCGCCGGGTCTGCCGACGAGTTCTGCAGGTCGGCGAATCGTCGGGCGAACTCCGCCAACTTGCGCTCGTGCTCCTCCAGGCGCCTCTCGGCCTGGCGCCTGATGGCTTCGTCGGTGGAGTCTTCCACCGAGACTGCAGGTGAAGGGGGCGCCGATCGGTCTCGGCGCGAGGTCTGGCCTCGGCGTCGCTTGCTACGATGCGCCGTTTCGGCCCCATCGGCCGGGGATCGACTCTCGTGATCCTCCGAACCGGAATAGTTTCTCTTTGCGGGGGCTTGTTGGCTCCCCCGGGGGTTGGAGACGGCCCGCGGATGGGATGGCCTGCCCTGGATTGAGCGCAGGCTCCCACGCTGCCCCGCGGCTCGGGCCGCGGGGGTCCCTGGCTGCGGCTGAGTGGCCAGGGACCGTTGCTGATGCTGAAGCTGTCGGACCGCTGAGGTCAAGGTCTGCAGCTGCTGGACGATGGCCGCAAGGGATCCGTCCACCGGGGTAGGCTGCTGTGGAAGAGGAGGGGGAGCCGGAAGCTCCCGTTCGGGGCTGTGGCCCCCTGGAGGGGAGTGGGCTTCTCCCAAACGGCTGGTGGACGCCTCGCGACCACGAGTGACCACCATTGCTGGAGAGCGTGACACCTGCAGAAAGCTGGTTCCCACTAGGGGTTAGTGTCCTGCCCCCCTTCCTGGCGCGCCAATCTGTTGCCGCTCTCGCCGCCGCGCCCGTGCCACGGATCAGCCGATCCTTCCTGACCGCCTGGCGAGGGAGCCTCCCTTCCCGCGGAGAACCTGCAACAAAGGGGTTAGAGGACCCTGGCCGGGGATCCCGGCGAGGGAGCTCCGACGGTCAAGTCAGTAGACGACGAGAAGGAACAGACTCTCCAGTCGGACCCTCGAAAGGGTTCCAGACTTAGAGAGTTAACTGGTGAAGGAAACGCTCTGGGGACCAGAATCTCGGCTGGGTCTCCTTGCCGAGCTCACGCCCAGTGTTCCCCTCTCGGGATCTCTGGTTTTTCTCCCGGAGCAAGGCCTTGTGCCGGTGCTTCCTCCTTGTCCCCAGGCTAATTGGCTTACCTTGTCGTCCCCAGATTCTTCCCTCTTTATCCCCCTCCGACGTGCGCTTGTCTTTTTCCTCCTCGGAAACTCCCCTCCCCCGTCCTCTTCTCTTTTCCCTTTTCGGTGAAGGAGGCCAGGCGGCTTTTCGACCTCGTCCGCCGGGCCCAGCAGGGAAAAGGCAAAGACAGAAGAGAAAGAGGGGAGGGCGGCGCTGGCAGGGTGGCCGGTCAGGCCTCGGGCTCCGTGAGAGCGCTCTCTTCCCCAAGCGTGGGCGCCACCCATCTATGGGGCCTGTTCCGTCAGGATCGGGTCTCTCGGCTGCGGGACCTGTCGGGCCGATGCAAGTGATGTTTCGCGTGCCGCCGCCCTCCGTACGGGACGCCGTCTGGGATTCGTACGGCCCGATGGATGGCCTCGGGGCCCGTCTCTCTCCCCGGGGCCCTCTCCGTACGAGCGGTCTGACCTTGGCTGAGTTGGACCCGTCTCCGGGGGCCAACTGGCGAGGGGCGAGGGATCGGCCGACCTCGGCTTAGGTGGACCCCTCCTGGGTGGACACCTGGCGAGGTGGCAGGAGGTCGCCCGACTTCGGTCGAGGTGGGCCCTTCTCCGGGTGGCCACCTGGCGAAGGATCAGCCGACCTCGGCTTAGGTGGACCCCTCCTGGGCGGACACCTGGCGAGGTGGCAGTAGGTCGCCTGACTTCGGCCGAGGTGGGCCCGTCTCCGGGTGGCCACCTGGCGACGGGCGAAGGATCAGCCGACCTCGGCTTAGGTGGATCCCTCCTGGGCGGACACCTGGCGAGGTGGCAGTAGGTCGCCTGACTTCGGTCGAGGTGGGCCCGTCTCCGGGTGGCCACCTGGCGACGGGCGAAGGATCAGCCGACCTCGGCTTAGGTGGACCCCTCCTGGGCGGACACCTGGCGAGGTGGCAGGAGGTCGCCTGACTTCGGCCGAGGTGGGCCCGTCTCCGGGTGGCCACCTGGCGAAGGGCGAAGGATCAGCCGACCTCGGCTTAGGTGGACCCCTCCTGGGTGGACACGTGGCGAGGTGGCAGGAGGCCGCCTGGCTTCGGCCGACCTCACTTAGGCGGACCCCTCCGGGCCCGGGCGCCAATGAGGTGGTAAAGGAAATCCGAGCCGAGCTCGACCTCGGCGAGGGCGGTTTGCCTTAGACAGTCGTCGGACGGTGTAGTCTTGCTGATCCTGGCTTTGAGGACGTGGCGCTGACTCGGCCGGGGAAACTTACACGTGGCTCGCTCGCATTCGGTGACACCTGAGCCTGGCCGCGTCACTGTCACGGCTGTAACATATATAAATATTTATGATAGAAATATAAAATAAAATAAAGGTTTATAATAAAGCATAAATACAAAGTTACTCCCATACTTCTACTAACCAAGTACATCAAAAGAACTCAACATGCCTATATTTTTAACAAACTTTGTAAAACATATGAACTTCAAATCCTTGATCAGAGGATCAGCCAACATGGATTTTATATATATGTATTGACAGTTATATGTTCTTGGATTACGTTCCATCAATAAAGAAATCGATGATAAATAAAATTTGTCATTCAAGTCAATGCATAAATACATCAAAATATATTAAACTCCCACTAATCCAAAAATTTAAAAGATTTTAAAATATTTATAACTTCATATTCTTGACATATTTCATGAAAATTATGGATCTTATTCATTTAATTAGAGGATCAATAAATATTGACTCTGTACAAATATATTTTACAAATTTTCTCTTTTTTAATTAAAATTTCTGACTATCAAATATTTTATCTCCATATAGATAAAGAGAATGAAAATTTTTATTATTTCTTTAAAGAACATAGCTATACTAATATTATAATAAATTTTAAGTAGTTTTAATATTAGAATTATCAATTATAAGATCCAGGATAAAGTTTCATAATTAAAATAATATGAAGTGTGACTTTGCAACATGCCATAAAATTTGTCTACATGTTCAAAAATGTCATTAGATTCTATTTTCATGCCTTTTTAAACCCTCCAGCCATTTACATCTTAAAAAATCAAATTATCATGAAAATAACATATTTTCATTTTTTATTATATGATTTCTTTACTAGTGCTACATTAATTAGTAATGGAGATACTATAATTAGTTTATATATATATATATATATATATATATATATATATATATATATATATATATATATATATATATATATGACATTCTCCCACTATCCTCCAATAGAATGAAATATAATATTTTCTTAAATAAAAAAATAAGAGTAATAACTTATTTTGTCTTTAATGTCATATTTTTAGTATAGAAGCAACTATAACATCATACAAATTAGAATCTATAATATGGTATAATTTGACTCAATATTCTTTATACCCTTATTAGGATAGTAGAATCTATATATATTTAGAATTATTTGGATAACCAAAATAAATAATATTGAACTTTCTACCAATTTTTAATTGAAAAGGTATCTTGTATAATTACCTTACCAAAAACTTTATCCAAAATATAGATATAAGTTTTTTAGAGTCTTATACCAGAGATATTATGGCAAATTGCTCCCACTCATTACACTTCAAATCATATCTATCAGAATGTGATTTTGCCTCTCAATCACATTATTTTGTTTAAAGTTTCAGGCATGGTATATTAAATAATGTCTCATACTTATACAAATATTCAATAATACTATTTATTTATTATATATGGGATCATATGATGTGACTGATATACTATATTAATATTCTTATCCTTTTTTTTAAAAGTATCAAAATTTTTGAATAAAATATGTAAAATTATTAATTATTCTACTTATATGATTTTATGTTTACTAAATCGTACAACAATATATTAAAAACATGATGAATAACCAACATATTACAGATAAAGATATTATAATACTTAGTTTAGGCACAATACTCTTTAGTTTTATAATATAAGTCCTAACACCATCATATCATCATATCTCATATTAATTTTTTTATCCATCGACTATCCAGATTTTTTTATCAGATTCTACATACTTTTACAAATGAGATCAAAAATTATATTAGATCATCATTCCTAGATATAACACCGCAAATGGAATAATTATATATATTATGAGTAAAATGAACCACTCTTTACCATTTTTATAGGTAGCTTTTATTTTAGAGTATTTTTATAAATCATCCAAGATGGAGGATCATTACATAATGTAATATCTATAATACATTATATTTAGTACTAGCATAATTTCAGTTTTTATATTTTTATAAATTATTCTAATCAGAGTCATCATATTGGGAGTATTAACTTAATTGAATACAAATATACTAACTGTTAAACAATCTTTATATAATTAATTAATAGAGAGACATAAATAATATATATGTCAGATAATCTTTATAAATATTATTTTAATGAGAGCTCTAGGTTCAATGCTATAAAATTTTTTTTAGAAAGAAAGTGATTCATATAAGATATCTCTTTTCAATATATAATGCTATTCAATCTCTTCTAAATATCCTATAGAAGGATCTTGTAAATCTCAGTGAACGGGTCATTTTGGTGGTCACCATCCATCGAAATTGATAAATCTTCCAATCAGGGATCATCAAGTAATGACCTTTAAGATGGCATAAGATACATAAAGGATCAATCTAAATCATACACAGATATAATATGTTAGAGATACAAACAACAAATAAATAAATAAGGGCTTTAAACATAATAAGTTATTTTCAACAAAAATAACATGTGCATCATCATAATTTTTTTTTTAGACAGAGAATATGACATATTTTAAAGTTTTAATAATAAGGTCAATATAATGAGAATACAAGGCTTTTGAAAATCTATTCTCTTTGGATACACAAACTTCTTAGGCCCAATATATCTCTTTTCAAAGAAAACAAAGGTTAACACAATGAGGATATAAGACATTCGAAAATCTATTCCCTTTGGGCAGGCATTTTCTAAGCCCAATATTCCTTCACATTTGATAATTTGATCCAGTTAAGATTTCAACAATAACATTGTTATTGTTGACTTAAAAAATGATTGTATAATCAAAGATAGTAGTGATGTTGCGAACTGCTAACATGGAGGCATCCGACGTGGCAAACCGCCGACGTGGCAAACCGTTGTGGAGTTCATATTAGACACAGCTGGTGGTTGAGGTGGCAGGCGAGACCGCTAGGAAGGCTTTCGTTCGAGGTGAGCTCCCGATTGAGGTGAGCTCTCGACCGAGGTCGAGCTCTCGATCGAGGTGAGCTCCCAGCCGAGGTGAGCTTCCGACTAAGGAGCTCCCTATCCGAGGTCGAATTCCCGACCGAGGTTGAGCTCCCAATCGTGGTGGGCTCTCGGACAAGAAAGGTCGTGGCCAGATAGGATTCTCGGTCGGGCCAAATGTTGAAGGCGGCAAGGACCCCCCACAGTCAAGATGACAGGACTGGCAGAAGAGGGGTGTGCTCCTTCAAGGGGCAGTCGCTAAAGAGGGCTCCGACGGTGACCCCAGTGCACAACATCGCCATCTTCGCCAAACCCTCCGTAACTCAGAGAATCGCACCCTCTTCGATGGAGGTGCTCCACTAAGGGCTCAGATCTTGTGGCGCGCCGTCTGCACCCTCTGTAAGGGTGTACTCCACTAGGGCTCCAGGTCCTGTAGAACGCCGATTGTATCCTTTGCAGGGGTGTGCTCCACTGAGGCTCCAGATCGTATAGCACGCTGCCTGCACCTTTTGTGGGAAGAGTACTCCTTCAGGGATCTCGATCCTGCAGCACTTTGCTCGCACTTCTTGCCAGTGTAGTGCTCCTCTGGGTGCCTGGGCCTGGCAGCATGATGCCTGCACCCTCTGAAGGAGCGCTCAGTCGGGGCACCAGATCCTGTGGTGCGCCACTCGCACTTGTTGCAATGGGCCACCCCACCAGGGGTGCAGACCCTGCAGCAGCCACCTGCACTCATTGCAGAGCCTCCCTCCAATAACCTCGGACCTTGTCCCACGTGGCTCCAGGAACAAGGCAATCCTAGGAGAAGGAACCCCCCACAGGAAGGGGGGAGGGGGAGGGGGAGGGGGAAGAGGCTCTAAGCTTGAAAGGATAGAGCTAACTAGTATAAGAGATAGAGGGGACCTTGACAAAAGGTAAGTGAGGGTGAGGGCCGGACGAGAGCAAGAGGACTTTCCCAGTCACCTGCATTTCTATCTTCCTATCTTTTAAACCCTCCAGACGTGGAGGCCTTCGGTTGCCCCGCTAAGGAGGATATGTTCCTCTAAATCACTCTACTAATGTTGATCGTCGGAGTCTCCCCGTCGGGATCCTCGGCCTGGGTCTCCTCTTTTTTGCAGGGGCTAACCAATCAGGTGTAGAGGTGATGCAGTTGGAAGCCTAGCTCTCCTACGAGAGTCCAGCTCCGTCTGAGCCCTTTTCAAGCTTTAGGCCACAGCGATCCAGGCAGCAATAAATTAGTGCGCCAGGAAGGGGGAACGAGAAGCTTGCACGGTAATCGATTAGTGATATCGATTGCTTCATCCAGAAGGCATCTACGAAGCTCGGTGGTGCAATGGTGGTGACCCGAGCACGAGAGGCCTCGGTCAGCAACATCAGGGAGCAGTCCCAGCACGGTGACCGGTGCAGCCCGGAGGTTGAGCTCCCTATTCACCATCATCGTGATGCGGGATGACTCTAAGATTGCAAGAAAACAGTAAACTAATTTTTTTTGTAATTTTTTAGAATTTAATTTGTAGGCTATATTTTCGAAATTAAGTAAAGACTAGCAAGGAAACTAGCAATGTAAAGAATCATCATGCAAGTGTGCTCATGCAAAATAATAAAAGTAACAGGACCCGAGAATTGAGAAATTCCTGGCTTAGGATAGTTATCTTCAATCAAATCAGATATTAAGAGAAGGGAAGGTTTCTTACCGGTCAGAGATTGAAAACTTTGCAGTAGAAAGGATCACTCACACTCTGATTGGAGCCTGGATGAAGAAGCCTCGGTTCCTTTGAATCTGATGGCTGATCTGGACAGTCCTGAAGGCAAGGAAAGCCTCCTTAGGGGAGGTGAAACACCTCGGGGATCTTGCAAGCATCAGGGGTCAATCAAAACAGCAAATAAAAATTGGAATGGAAACTAGGGTTTATGAGAAATCAGAATTAGGGTTAGGAGTTGGTGGCTTGGGAAGAAGAAGCTCTTTGTCTTGGACGGCAGCTAGGGCTTCACTTTCTGGGGCGTGGCTGATCTCCTGGGATGCAAATGGAAGCTAGGGCAGCAGGAATTCAGCCAGGGTACACAAAGAGAGCACTCAAAACTAAGGTCCAACACAAGAGCAAAACAATGACTCAAAATTTTAACAAATTGTATTCATAAGAGAAAAGTACAAGAGGGAGAGGGGTGGGGTATTTATAGAGTTTCCATGCCCTCTCCTGACTAGGGTTATACTTAGGTTAACAAGCTTTTTCTTAGTTAGATTACAAGTCCTCCTAGCTAGGTTAGAATTACAAAGCTTAAATGAACTAGGAACATAAATCCTAACTAGGTTAAACTAGTCTTCTCCTTCTCACTTAAGGACACCTTGGACTTGGTCAACACTTTAAGGACGCCTAAGCTTGGCGTGTTGGGCTTCAAGGCAGCAAGTGGGTCGGCCCAAAGGGGGAATGGTGCATGGGCTTGGGCCTTTTGGAAGCTGAGGTGGCCTGGTAGCCTGGTAGCAGGAATATTCCATGGGATCAAAGTAGAATCTTGCTTCTTTATGGACATGGGCTTGGCGTCTGGGCTTGATCTCCTTGGGCTGGGTGTAGATGGACCTCTGGAATCATGGATGCCCTGGTTTAGGAATATGCTCTGGCATTTGGAAAACATCTGGAAGGAATCAGGGTTTCTGGAAGTGTTTTGGATCCTGGGGTGTCATACAAAATCCAACAAGCTGATGTAGTGATTTCTGACTCCTGGATGTGGCTTGGTGGAACTCCAAACTAGGGTAACCTTTTTTCTTGTACAAAATTTGAACTCATACTGAACTCACAACTGAAGTACAGGACTCAAAACTGGACTAAGGTTGAGGGTTGAGACAAATCAACTAACCTCAACTTATTACAGGACTCAATTTAAAACTTTCAAAACTTTGACACATGACTAAGTAAACCATATGGGATCCAGTGATCTGTGTCTGATCCTGGTGTCCCCACCACGCCACCTCCAACAGACCCACAAATTGCTGCACTAGCCTAACAGGTTTAGACCTTGGCGGCGGCAGTGCGCCAGTTACACCATCAGCATCGATCCCTGGTGACCCAGCAATAACCAAGGACCCCGGCAACCCCGGCTGCCGGACCTCATGCCAGCCTAAGGCCCTTCCGGGCGGGGCCGTCGCAACCACGCTCGGTGTCTTGCCTGCAAGGGAGCTTGAGGATGACCATAAAATGATGCTGAGATGGATTGGTCGACCAGGAAAGTCGTTCCCTGGTCTCAGCCCACAGCGCCACTTCCCACTGTCGACATCGGCATGGCAAGAAGCTGGGGAACGGGCTCTTCCGATCCTTGCTTCCCTCTCCCCTGATGGTCTTGATGGAGGGGTCAACCGATGAGGCCATCCGGTGGCGGGCTGAGAGTGCCTAGAGGAGCAATAGTGCAAGCTAGCTGAGCTTGCCCACCAGGGCAAGCTCACAACTGAAGTACAGGACTCACAACTGAAGTACAGGACTCAAAACTGGACTAAGGTTGAGGGTTGAGACAAATCAACTAACCTCAACTTATTACAGGACTCAATTTAAAACTTTCAAAACTTTGACACATGACTAAGTAAACCATATGGGATCCAGTGATCTGTGTCTGATCCTGGTGTCCCCACCACGCCACCTCCAACATACCAACAAATTGCTGCACTAGCCCAACAGGTTTAGACCTTGGCGGCGGCAGTGCGCCAGTTACACCATCAGCATCGATCCCTGGTGACCCAGCAATAACCAAGGACCCCGGCAACCCAAGCTGCCGGACCTCATGCCAGCCTAAGGCCCTTCCGGGCGGGGCCGTCGCAACCACGCTCGGTGTCTTGCCTGCAAGGGAGCTTGAGGATGACCATAAAATGATGCTGAGATGGATTGGTCGACCAGGAAAGTCGTTCCCTGGTCTCAGCCCACAGCGCCACTTCCCACTGTCGACATCGGCATGGCAAGAAGCCGGGGAACGGGCTCTTCCGATCCTTGCTTCCCTCTCCCCTGATGGTCTTGATGGAGGGGTCAACCGATGAGGCCATCCGGTGGCGGGCTGAGAGTGCCTGGAGGAGCAATAGTGCAAGCTAGCTGAGCTTGCCCACCATTTCCTTGACATGCTGGTCTCCCCGAGCGAGCTCATGGGTTACGATGCCCGCCCTCCTTTCTCCCGCAGGATTCAAGAGGAACCGATTTCCAACCGGTTTTATATGTCATAGGTGGACCCCTACGATGGGTCCACCGATCCTCTGGACCATCTTAAGAGCTACAAGGTTCTCATGCGGGTCCAAGGGGCCATCGTTGTCCTCTTTTGCATCGCCTTCCTAGCAACGCTCCGAAAGGCCACTCGAGTTTGGTACTCCTGCCTCAAGCTGAGGAGCATTGACTCCTTTGAACTCCTGAAGAAGATGTTCGTGGCCCACTTCGATGCATGCCAGAAGGTGCTGCCCGAGGTCGATAGCCTCTTTTATATTCGACAGCAAGATCATGAGCCCTTCCGGGACTACGTGTTCCGCTTCAAAGTTGCCACCCTAAAAATCTATAATCTGGATGAGCCCGTTGTCATGTTGGCACTGAAGAGAGGGCTTAGGACCTCCTGCTTCACCTACTCCCTTTACAAGAAGTCCCTGAGGATTTACTTTGAGCTTCTCCGAGCCCACAAGTACATTCGCGCGGAGGAGACTGACCACACCAAAGGGAGCTCAACGGGAAGTCCCTGAAAAAGCAAACCTAGGGGAAGCTAGGCGGGACCCATGGATCCAAGGCCACTTTGAGTCCCCATTCGGGTCCTAAGCCGGGGAATGCCCCTGCCAGGGATGAGAAGTACACCCATCTCTTCACTCCAAGATCCAAGATCTTCATGAAGATTGAGGGCGAGCGGTATTTGCACTGCCTTCCCCCGCTAAAACTGTCTGGTGGTTGAGACAAGTCTCGGTATTGCTAGTTTCACTGGGACCACGGCCACGACATCGAGGAGTGCCGCCACTTGAAGAGGGAGATAGAAGACCTGATCAGGAGAGGCTACCTTGGGAGATTTGTGTGCGGGAGAGCTTTGTCCGGGCCCCAGGGCACAGAGGCCCTTCCTCCTCCCATCGATAACCAGCCCATGGAGAAGCCGATGAAAATGATCTCCTCGGGGATAGGGCGAGAGCCGAAAAGAGCCATGGCAGGGGAGGGACTCGATGTTGTACTCCCCTTCGTGGGAGACGGGGGAGCTGGGGTAGAAAGTCCAAATAATGATGCTATTGTCATAGAAATGCTGATAGCAAAGTATCCTATAAAGAAAATTATAGTTGATAGTGAAAGCTCAACCAATATCCTTTTTTACGATGCTTTTGCCAAAATGAACTTGTTTCAGGTTTGTCGAAGCCGATATTCATCCCATGGTGGGCTTCATCGGAGACTCTGTGGGTAGAAGGAGAAGTTACCCTTCCCATCACCATCGAGACATCGTCCCAACAAAGCATCGTCATGATGACCTTCATGGTGGTCAAGCTCCCTTCGGCCTACAATGTGATTCTGCGCTGCTCGGGACTCAACTAGCTCGATGCAGTTGTCTCCACCAAACAGCTCCTTGTCCAATTCCCGACCCCGTACGAAGTCAAAAATGAGGGGTCCCACCAGTCGGTCCAGCACTGCCTGCAAGCGATCCCCGACACCAGGAGTGTTGAGGGAGATGCTGTAGTCGACCAGCTAGACCAAAGGGAGCTGGAAGCTAAAGGTGGGCCGATGGAGTGTCTGTTATCGTTCCCTTTTGGGGACGATCCCTTGAAGACGATGCAAGTGGGAGCCCTCTTACCAGAAGAGGAGAGAGACCGCCTCCTAAGTTTTTTATGGGCAAATGCTGGCATCTTTGCCTGGACGGTGGTGGATATGCCTGGGATTTCCCCCGACGTCATCACACAGGCTAAACATCAACTCCAAATGCCATCTGGTCCGGCAGAAGAACAGGAGCTTCGCCCCGAAGAGATAAAAGGTGATGGACGAAGAAGTTGGGAAGCTTCTCATGGCAAGCTTCATTTGAGAAGTACAATACCCCACTGGCTGGCCAACGTGGTTATGGTCAAGAAGGCCAATGAGAAGTGGAGAATCTGTGGACTACACCGACCTCAATTGGACGTGCCCAAAGGACAGCTTCTCGCTGTCCAAGATTGACCAGTTGGTGGACGCCATATTGGGGCACTCCCTGCTGGGCTTCATGGATGCGTTCTCCGAGTACAACCAAATCTGTATGCATCTGGAAGACGAGGAGCATATAGCCTTTGTGATGGACCGAGGAATGTTTTGCTACAAGGTGATGCTGTTCGGCTTGAAGAACGTCGGGGCTACATACCAATGTCTGGTTAACAAAGTTTTTGGGAACCAGATAGATCAAAATATGCATGTTTACGTGGATGAGATGCTCGTGATAAGCGCCCGAGATTCGAACCACATTGCTGATCTAACGGAGACTTTCAATAACCTGTGCCTTCACCAGATGAGGCTAAATCCAGCTAAGTGCACATTCTGTATCGTAGCGGGAAAGTTCTTGGGTTTCATGATCACCTAGCATGGGATCGAAGCCGACCTAGAAAAGATTCAGGCGATCACGGACATGAAGCACCCCACTTCGAAGGAGGTCCAATGTTTGACGGGCCGCATCGCCGTCTTGAGCCGTTTCATCTCATGGTTGGTGGAGCATTGCTAACCCTTCTTTAAGGGGCTCCGTAAGATGCATGATTTTGCATGCACAGAGGAGTGTTGCGAAATATTTGAGGGCTGAAGAAGTTCCTCGCCTCCCCCTTGCTATTGTCCAGATCAGAGAGCAGAGAGCAGCTTCTCCTCTAGGGCGGTGAGTTTGGTGTTGGTCCCAATTGACGGAGACGGTGTCCAAAGGCCGGTGTATTATACTAGCAAGTTGCTTCGTGATGTAGAAACCAAGTACATCCACTCCGAAAAAATTATTTTTGTACTAATAATGTCTGCTCAACGTCTTATGCCTTACTTCCAAGCCCATCCAATTATGGTTCTCACTGACCAGCCCTTGAGGGCTATCCTGGTTTGCCTGGATACTTCAGGATGCCTGGCCAAGTGGGTGGTAAAGCTTAGCGAATTCGACATTTATTATCGCCCAAGGCCATCCCAGATGGCCCAGGTTCTGATTAACTTCCTAGTAGAGTATACGTGGACGGACACGGAGCCGGAAGAGGCTCCCCCCGAACCTGCACGAGGCCCGCTCGTAGGAGAGAAGGCCTGGATCCTCCACGTGGACGAAGCATCCAACAAAAAAGAGAGCGGGGCTGGTCTAATCCTCGCCAACTCAAATGGAGTGGTGGTCGAGTGCGCACTGTGCTTCCTCTTTAACACGACAAATAACCAGGTCGAGTACGAGGCGCTCCTTGTGGGCCTCAGAGTATCCTGTGAGTTGGGCATAAAGAACCTAAAGGTCTTCACGGACTCGCAACTTGTGGTAGGACAAGTCTCTGGAGACTTCGAGGCTCGGGATCCCGTGATGGCAAAATACCTGGATCGAGTGCGTACGTATGCCTTGGGCCTCCAATGCTTCGAGATCTTCCACATCCCCCGCGGGGAGAATGCTCGAGCCAATGCCCTTTCCAGGTTGGCGATTCTCTCGGACTCGTTGCTAGGATGCACTTACATCGAATATTTGGAGGCCCCTAGCCACGAAGCCATGAGGGAGGTCCAGCAGGTAGCCCCAGAGATCAGTTGGATGG
This sequence comes from Areca catechu, assembly GCA_021397845.1. Lineage (NCBI taxonomy): Eukaryota > Viridiplantae > Streptophyta > Magnoliopsida > Arecales > Arecaceae > Areca > Areca catechu. Next base: position 128,184,799 of record CM038049.1, read on the forward strand.
ACCCTTATATTCGATACATCACCAATGGCACCTTGCCAAATGATCACGCACAGGCTGGTCTCCTCAAGTGGAAGGTCACCTGTTTCGTGTTGATGGACGGGCAGCTCTACCAGAGGTCCTATTCCTATCCCCTGCTAAAATGCTTGAGGCCTGCGGAGGCCACTTACGTCTTTTAGGAAATACATGAGGGCATTTACAGAAATCACATGGGGGGTAGGACATTAGCCTACAAGGCCCTCCGGCAGGGTTACTGCTGGGAGACCATGCGGGAAGATGCGGCCGACTTTGCGAGGTGTAATCACGGCCAGAGGCATGCTCACATCCAATGCCAGCTGGCCTCTCTGCTGTCCCAACTTTCTTCTCCATGGTCCTTTGCCTAGTGGGGGATGGACATCCTAGGGCCATTCCCCCCAGCATCTGGTCAATGGAGATATCTAATTATAGCCATCGACTACTTCACCAAGGGGTCGAGGCCGAGCCCCTGGCACGGATCACCGAGAGCAAGTCGAGATCCTTTCTCCGGAAGTCAGTCATTTGTCGCTTTGGCCTACTGCATACAATCGTCACTGACAACGGGCGTTAGTTTGACAACCAGGTATTTGAAGCATTCTATGCCAATTTGAACATTCGCCATCGCTTTATGTCGGTGGCACACCCACAAACCAACGGGGAGGCCGAGGTGATGAATCGGACCATTCTCCAGGGACTCCGCACCAGGTTAGACGAGGCGAAGGGTCGCTGGGTAGAGGACCTCTCTAGTGTGCTATGGGCCTATCATACTATGCCTCGAATAGTGATGAACGAGACACCCTTCAACCTAGTCTTCGGCTTCGAAGCGGTGATCCCGGTAGAGGTAAGTCTCCCCTTATTACGGGTCGAGCAGTACGATGAGGTCAAGAATCCAGCATGCCTCCTCAACCTAGACCTACTTGAAGAAACAAGGGACAAAGCTCGGCTTTGCATGGTGGTGTGCCGGTAGCGGGTGGCTTGATACTACAATTCTTGCATGAAGCCGAAAGCTTTTCGCCGGGCGACCTTATCCTATGGCGGGCTGAAGTTTCCTAGCCTGGAGAACATGGTAAGTTGTCCCCGAACTAGGAGCGTCCATACAAAGTGGTCGAGGCTCTGTCGCAGGGAGCATACCGACTCGCAGGACTTGATAATGCCTAGCTCCCTCGAACATGGAATGCTGGAAACTTAAGAATGTACTACCAGTAATACACAATCCTCAGTTAGCAATGAAGGGAGATTCTTTTCTGGCAGAACTCTACCCGTCTTTTAAGAAAGCCGGGAAACTTCCAAAGCCCCATACTCATCCACTTGACTCCAGAGCAGGCGAAGAAAGTCGGGAAACTTTCGAAGCCTCGCACCCATCCACCTGACTCTAGGTCGGGTGAAGAAAGCTTGGAAACTTTCGAAGCCCCGCACTCATCCGCCTAACTCCAAGTCAGGCGAAAAAAGTTGGGAAACTTTTGAAGCCCCGCACTCATCCGCCTGACTCTAGGTCGGGCGAAGAAAGCCGAAAATCTTTCGAAGCCCTGCACTCATCCGCCTGACTTCAGGTTGGGCGAAGAAAGCCGAAAAACTTCCGAAGTCCTACACTCATCCGCCCCACTCCAGGTCGGGCGAAGAAAGCCAGAAAACTTTCGAAGCCCCGCACTCATCTGCCTGACTCTAGGTTAGGCGAAGAAAGTTGGGAAACTTTCGAATCCCTGCACTTATTTGCATGACTTCAGGCCGAGTGAAGGAAGTCGAGAGATCCCCGAAGCCTCGCAAAGCCCTGCAAAAATTGAAGCCCCCAAAGGGCCTGCATTAATCTACTGTAGACAACTCATGCCCCACAAGGCCAAAGACAAAAATATAAAGTAGAGAAGAAGAAAGAAGAACACGATGAAACAAGGTAAGTTTCAATTTCATTGATAAACGAAAATCTTTATAGGAGGACCCTCGACAGGCCAGAGAGTCCAACAAAATATCCTAAAAAAAGAAAGAAAGAAAGAAAGAAACGGAGGCGGTGACATAAGAGCTGGGGGTTGAAGTTGGGGCCTTGCCGAGCCTTCGGGTCTTCATAGCAGCATCCTGTGCATCCGGCGGAGGTGACGGGTCGGCCCCCAGTGCGGCGTCAGCAATAGCATCAGCTTTTGTAGCAGGAGCCTCCTCACCCCTGGCATCCCCGGGCTCATTGGGGACGATGTCATCCAGGTCCGGTAGGTGGAAGGCTGGGACATCTTCTTTTTGCATTCCTCGAAGCCCTCGAGGAATGCATCCTAGATGGCCTCCCGCACCTCTTCCATGAAGGCTTTTGAGGCCTTGAACTGCGGGATAGCTTCCGTCGCTTCTCTCTGTGCGGCCTCCATCACCATAGCAGTTGCAGCGACCTTCTCAGCGGCCACAACCCGTGCCTCTGCTGCCTCAAGACGAATCTCCAGAGTCTGCAGCTGCCCCTCAGGCTGATCGTCTTGGAGGTAGAGTGGGCAGCCTTATCTGCCAAGCGGGAAAGCTCCTCCTCCTTCCTGGCTAGGTCCTCCTCGAGGCCCTCCACTCGCAGCTCCAGGTCCCTGACTGTATCCCTGGAGTTGGCAAGATCGGCTTCCAGCCCCTTCACCTGGCCCTCCATGTCTATCGCCCAGTCCTCCAAGACTTTGGCCTTTCCCTCGATGGACTTCGCTTTGCTATAGAAGTCGGCATCCCACCAAAGCAACGCCAGGTAGGCGTCACGGACCAGGAAGTTGTCCTAGATCATCTACAGTTGAAGGAAAGGAAAAAGGGCATTAGCCTAAAAAAAAGAAAGAGGAGAGCGAGAAGGCGAACCGTAAGAAATTGGAAGAGCCTAGAAATGATGGTCCCTAGCAACTGGCTGGCCCTTTCTTGGTGGTCCCGAGGTTGGAGGATGAACTCTAGCATCCTCTTGGCCAGCCTCGGGTCGAGAGTAGTCGCAGCATCTGGTGGTACCCTGGTGGACACCCTGGCAACTCTGGGTCCCGGTGCCATAGAATTGGAGGGCCTTGGCCTCGCTGACGAAGAGGGGCCTGCTGCAGTGGACGGTAGAGGCCTGGGTAACGTTGGCCGGGCCTCTGCCACCTCGGTGAATGCCGATGGAGTTACCCTTCCCCTGCCATGGCGGTGATCGCTGTCTCCTCCACCTCTAGGGATCGCAGGTTCTTGATAGTTGGGCGGCCGTCGAAGGAGTTGGCAACATCTCATCCCTGGTCGTAGTGCTCCTGCTGGGCCTGTGGGTTGTGGCCCAGGCTGCCTCCATGGTTAGCACTGGGGCATCGCGGGCACTCCTTTCCTGGGGCTCGGAAGAGGTCTCCTCTCGGGGCCTCTGCTCTGCTTCCCCTCAGGGCCTCTTCGGCGTCTCCTCCCTGGGCCTTGAAGATGCGGGTTGCTTGCGGGACATTTACCAGATTTGGCCCATGGAGAACCTCATATCTGCAATTCAAAAGAAGAGTTTGGGTTAGACACTGTATGCCACAAAAGGACCTAGGTCTGGGGCCTTACCTAGAGAATGGGCAAGGCTGATCTTGGCATCGAACAGGTTCTGTATGGATAGGAGGTCCCGCCCGCAGGGAACCTCCGAGGTGACGAGCTGGTCGTACACCTCCTGGTCGGTGGGCTCTACCAAAGCGTTCTGGTTTGGGGATCGGTCGGGGTCGCTCCAGGCCTAGTTCACTCCCTCGACCGAGGAAAAGCAAAACCTATTTTTCCATCCTTTGATGGAGGTGGGCAGGTCAAATTTAAGGACCCCCGGGTGGGGGGCCATGAACCACCATCCATTGTCGGTGGGGTGGTGCTTCAGGATGAAGAGAGCCCTGAAGAGGGAGAAGCGGGCGGCAATGCCATGGAAGTGACACAGCACGATGGAGGAGATGACCCTAACAGAGTTTGGGGTGAGTTGGGCAGGAATTAACCTATAGTGATCAAAGAAGAGAGAGGGGATGAAGAGGAAGCTGGAGCCTGGCGAGGAAGAAGTCCTCGTATAGAGCAATCCATCCCAAGCCACTGGACATGACCCGTTCTCCCGACCTCGTGGCAGTCAACCGGATGGAATCTAGGATCCTGTAGACACTTCGGAGATGAAGGGTGTCTGACCAGGTCATCGTTGAGGTGATCCTGGATGGGCCTGCCTGGTCTTGGCTAGGAGAAAAGGATGAAGGCAGAGGCAGAGAAGATGCATCGGGGTCCACCATCCGGCAGGTACCTCGTGGGACTCTAAACGGGATGTCCTCGCTATCCGAGGGAGGAAGCCCTAGCCGGGAGGGCTCTGCCACACCTGGGAGGTTTGAACGGTGGTGCCCCCTCCCGGGAGAACCCATGGAGACAAAAGGGGATGGAGGAAAGAGAGAAAAATACAAGCCCTAAGGGAACCCCCTCGGCATCTAGCGGAGGGAGAGGAGGTCGAGGAAGAAGACTGACTTGCGGAGACCCTGGGCCAAGGTTATTGAAACAGGTTTGAGGCTTTCTCTCCTTTTTATGTTTTAATCCCTCAACGATTTTCGAAAAGGTGGATGGAGGGGAATGGCCTCTCTAGAAAAGATGGCAAAGCCCTATCACACTGCGTCGATCGGGGTTTGCATTCTTTCCCCTTCCATGGCTAGTGAATCTTAGCCATGTGGCGATCTTCGCTGCGCGAGGCACTTCGATTTGCACGCAACTGCATCGGGCAGGGTGTAACCGTAATGGTGGGCCACCATGCTCGCTGATGTGGCATCTTTTAATTGGTGCAGAGCATGATTTGCAAACTGTCGGTGATCAGGACATTTAATGGTCCAGGCACGATCTCCACGTTTGCGATGTCATTACTCTCCTCGCCCTGAGCTCGAGGAGGCACCTCACGCTCCGGACTCGAGAGTGGGGGCATTTGATGTGGCTAACTATTGACGTGGAGGCATCCGACATGGCGAATTGCCGACGTGGAGTCCATATCAGACGTAGCTGGCGGTTGAGGTGGCAGGAGAGACCGCCAGGAAGGCTCCTAGCCAAGGTGAGATCCCGATCGAGGTCGAGCTCTTGTCCAAGGTGTGCTCCCGATCGAGGTCGAGCTCCCATTTGAGTGATCTCCCGATCGAGGTCTATCTCCTGTCCGAGGTGAGCTCCCGACCGAGGTCGAGCTCTCGTCCGAGGTGAGCTCCCGGCCAAGGTCGAGCTCCCAGCCGATGAAGGCTCCTCGTTCGAGGTTGAGCTCCCGATCGAGGTCAAGCTCCCAACTATGGTGGGCTCTCGGACGAGAAAGGACGCATCTAGATAGGATTCCCGATCGGGCCAAATGTTGAAGGTGGCAAGGACCCCTCGCGGTCAAGACGACAGACTGGTAGAAGAGAGGGGCATGAAAGGGGTAGCTGCTAGAGAGGGCTCCGATGGTGACCCCAGTGCATAATGTCGCCATCTTCGCCGAATCCTCTGCGACTCTCAGAGAATCGCACCCTCTTCGACGGAGGTGCTCCACCAAGGGCTCTAGACCCTATGGCACGCCATCTGCACCCTCTGCAAGGGTGTGCTCCATCGGGGCTTCAGGTCCTGTAGTACGTTGACTGCACCCTCTACAGGGGTGTGCTCCATCGGGGCTCCAGATCCTGTGGCACGCCGCCTGCACCTTCTGTGAAAAGAGTACTCCGTCAGGGGTCTAGACCCTGTAGCACTTTGCTCGTACTTCTTGCCAGGGTAGTTCCCCTCTGAGCGCCTAGGCCTAGCAGCACGATGCCTGCACCCTCTGAAGGAGTGTCCAGTCGGGGCACCAGATCTCGTGGTGCGCCACTCGCACTTGTTGCAACATGCCACCCCACTAGGGGTGCAGACCTTGCAGCATGCCACCTGCACTCATTGCAGAGCCTCCCTATGAGAACCCTGGACCTTGTCCCACGTAGCTCCAGGAATGAGGCAATCCTTGGGGAAGGAACCTCCTGCAGGAAGGGGGGAGGGGGAGGGAGGAGAGACCCTAAGCCTTAAAGGATAGAGCTAACTACTACAAGAGAGAGAGAGAGAGAGAGGAGACCTTTGACAAAAGATGAGGGTGAGGGCCAGCCGAGCGCAAGAGGACTTTCCCAGTCACTCGCATTTCTAACCCTCCTATCTTTTAAACCAGCCGGATGCTGAGGCCTTCGGGAGCCCTGCTAAGGAGGATCTGTTTTTCTAGATCACTCTACTAAATTGATCGTCAGAGTCTCCCTACCAGGATCCCCGGCTCGGGTCTCTTCTTTTTTGTAGGGGCTAACCAACCAGGTGTAGAGGCGATGCAGTTGAAAGCCTAGCCCTTCTACGAGAGTCCGGCTTCGATCGAGCCCCTTTCGAGCTTCAGGCCATGGCGATCCAGGCGGTAACAAGTAGGAATGCAAAATATTAGTTAATGGGCATATATATAAATGACATACAAGAATCCAAATACAATCACTTTTTTTTTGAGAATATGCAATATGCATAAGTACTCTTCACATGAAACCACATGCAAATAAAAAATTCTAACCAGTATTTACGGTACCATCCCGTATCACCTGGTATGGGACATACCATATCGTACCGATCAAGAACTAGTACGGTTCAGCCTTAAAAAATGGTTCAGGATCTAAACCATAAAAATTGGCTTGAACCGGACTGGTATAGGTCGGTTCAGTATGGTACGAGTCGGTTCAGATCGGTGCGGCTCGATTCAGTCCGGTTCGGGCTCGGTTTGGCTCGGTTCAGGTTTGGATCAGGTCCGATTTAGCGATCCTTACTTAAGAGGGGAGGAAGATGGTTTTTTTAATTTATCAAGGTTGGTACACATACCGGTATGGTATGGTATTGTATCGTACTGGTTGCTGATCGGTACGGTTCTCGGTACCGGTTCAACGATCCTTGATCCTAACATTTACAAACCTATTTTTTTTGGACAGACATCCATGAAAGCTAAAGCGCCCTTGTAACACAATGCTTTATGCAATCTTTTTCAGTTAAAACATACAACTCCCTTTGTATTGGCGGTTGTATGCGATAACCAGAAAATATCCCTTTCATAATTAAAAAAATTCATGGATAACATAAATAAACCATTATGGTGATAAATATTTATGCCAACCCATAAAATTATTCATATAGAAAAATAAATGCCCAATCAAATATAAAATGACATACTTTAACTATATATATGTCACAAAAGATCAGTTCAGAATGGGATACTTAATAATATGCACCATACTGATCAAATCATAATATAATATTGCATTCTAATTGCCATTTCTATTAATAACACTTACTACATAATTATAAAATACTTTTGAGCAAGAATTATAGCATATAATAAGTGTCGCAACTAATTACAGTCAATTTTGGATCAACAATAACAGATATATCAATATGCAATTCTAAAATATAATAAAAAATAAAATAATTAGTTCTTAATGACTGAGCTATTCAAAATTTATAGTGTTCCAGATTCTTTGGGACAACATGAAAACATACTTGAATTATACAATAATAAATAATATTATACATAAATAATTTAGAAATTATTTAAATATTTTATCATGTAAAAATGACTCAACCACAATGTTTTTCAAATTATTATGAGTCCAACGATCAAAAAATGGCTGAAATCGAACGTAAAACAAGCAAGATACAGTGATTTTATCAAAAAATCAATAATAGAAAACTAAATCATAAATTACAGAAATATAGGAGCTTTTTTGAAAAATATATTTTCAAAAATGATTTTGATATGTAATTTTGAGGGTCCATATATAATTTGAAATTTTATAAGGGCTTAATTGCAAAATTTTTCTTAACCCAAAATTAAAATTTCCATGTAATCGGGTTCAGTCAATTTATAAATTTGACTAAACCTATTCATTATGTTAATGGATCCGGTCATTAATGGATTAAAATCTAAAATTCATTAACCCAAATTTCATTGAATCTCATCTTTGTATTTTTTGGCCTTTCCTGATCACCACTGTTGAGAGAGGGAGGTTTTTGCTGCTATGTGAACCTCACGTGGTTCTATCCACTTTAGGAGAGGCTTGAACTGGGCATTCGCCAAAGCCATGCAACTCAACTACCCAACTTGGAATGGCGAGCCAAGCCAATGAGCATACTTGACAAAATTATTCTTCAGCACTTGCATGAGAATTGTGGCAAGAAAACTAGTCAAGAGAAGAACTGTGACACATGAATTTATTATTGAGAACCAATGTATCTCCAAGTGGTGTGGCAGCGAAGAGGACTGTGAGTACTTATTCATTCTCTTGCTGAAGGGTGTGGTAGTCTTTTTCCACTTCATAGAAGATATAAACTCTACTTCAATATCCCTATCCTCTATGACATCTACCAGTGTACCGGGATCCGTATGGACACTAATCTCAATCACACGGTCATTATTGTAGAGAATGTGAAAGTGGATATGCTTGTCAAGGAAGTACTTGTACTCACTTGGGTCCTTTCCTTGTCAACCTTCCCAATGAATCCCCAAATAGGGAGGTTATCATAATACATCTGAAAATAGGAATCCTTGATAACTGCATTACTGAACTTGGCTACGTCTTCTTTTGTGAGTGATTTTTTTCAGACCCCTTGGAAATCTTGATGCACATGAAAATCAAGCTTGTATGGGACGACAACCAAACGGTGCCCATTCAAAACTTCACCAAGGTCCCCTTTTTTTTAGTCACATGATTTGGAGTGTAGAATGGAAGATCAAAGTACCGATAGGTCTTGCTAGGGTTTTGGAAAGGGCCAACCTTGTTGGCATAGAGGGGGACCGGATCCTCATGCTTGTAGCGGTGGTTGGAGGCGTTTGACACGACTCCAGTGATCTCCAATAAAAGGAAGAAGCGCCGCCACCGCCACTGCCACCGGAGCCATGGCCTTCTTTCCCATCTCTCTCTGTCTCGACTTCCTTGACATTCTAGTTTTTTTTTTGAACGATTTTGGTCGAAGGTCTGATTTACCGGAAACCTTGTCCTTTGCCAATGACATGAGGATATGGTGTCTTGCAAGAGAAAAAATAAAAAATAAAATAAAATAAAATAATAAATTGACAAGAGGTGGTTTAATTTTTTTCTGAATAGAATTCGAATCTCGCCCCAACAGCCAACACGGGGGAGCATCCTTTGTTGGAAAGGACAAGCGAAGGGAGATGCAATGGCAAGATAAAAGAAAGAAATTGGAAAAATAAATTAAAAATAAAATTAGAAAGAAATGAGGATCATTTTTTGTGAAATAAATTAAAAATAAAAAAGATTATAGATCATGGCATAGTCACTCTGATACCAATTGTAAGAAAAATTTTATTATTCCAAGATCCTATGCATGATTTTTAGAATTACAAAAACAATATTGTTTCCAAGAATTGATTTTAATAAATAATAAATCTGTAAATCCCATAGAATAAATAATATCTAAACATTTTGGATGCATACTTGTATTTATTATTAATTTCCAAATCTATAATCATGGATGCTCACATGAATATTAAAGCCTAAGTACTTCTCTCTAGCATCATCTCTTAACTGGCAGCTATTCGATGAGACAAGCTATGAGAACAAATTTCATGATGAAATTATTATTATGAGTGGAGAGAGGACCTAGCCTATTTATAAGCAAACTCTAATAAGCTCTTTCATGACTAGTTGGGTAAGGCCTGCCTCAATCACACCATTCAATATAAGGTGCTTCATGCCTAAACACAAGGATCATGCATAACATTGGGCTATACATATGTTTATCAACATGGGTCATAAAATCAATCCATTTTTAACAAATAAAAATAAAATAATAATTAATAGTATCCCATAATTAGAAAAAACCACTCTTGTATTATGCCTTATAAAAGTCAATGGTAGGATGCAAGGAAAAGAAAACTTATGGGATAATTTACCAATCTATTTTTTATGATAATTAGTGCAAGAGAGGAACATTAATTTCTTGGCTGTAAATCTAGTTACTTCTTTCTCATCCTTCTTTCATTAGTAGAGAAATGGAAAAGAGGTAATATTTTGAGTTCTGTATTGTACTTTTCTGCCACACATTTATCATTGTTCAATAGGCTTATGGATCAGAGTCCAACCATCGTTAACCGATATTCACCATTTTCTGTAATTCTAGGACTCTCATTGTATCATTCTTATTGTAGGAAGTCAGAAGCTCCACAGCTCCTAAAAGTGGTCGAGTTCATTTTTGGCCTCATATGTAACTTGAAAATGTGCAGAGTATCTGAGATTTAATCTGTATATTCTGGAATGTTTACATCAAGAAAAATGGTTTGCGACTGCAAATTGTATACATTGCTCCCTTTATTTTCTTTTGACTACTCATACATAAGAGACATCAAAATAAAAATGTTTTAGTAATTCTTTGTTTCTAAGTATTTTATATTTCGTAAATCATGATTGGCGTTGCTGATTGTCATTTTGAGTTGGCCTTAATTGTTTTTCAATATAAAGCTTCTGGAGCCAAATGATCTCAAAAGCATCCTAACCTTTCTTTATATGTGTGTATATATGACCATTGCTTTTCTGTTTCTTCTTCATTATTATTTTCACAGTGCTTTTGAGAATCAGTGTCATCACAATTCTCCCTGCATCTTTTTTATGTTCTTTACTGTTATAAGCTTCTTCCTCTTTCATAATATTGGAAGTTATAGGTGTTCATATTATTTCAAAACTTATCTATCAACCTAAGAAGCTTTTCTCAAATGACTGCAGCATCCTTTTGCCACAAAACACATCTTACACTCAATCTAGGATAAACACAGAGGCTACAGTGTTCGATTTAATATGAGTTGTTTCCATTGATTTGTAGAGATTACTCATTAGTATCATGAAGCTTGGAATATAGATGTTTTGCTATTTTCTTGTTTTCACTAAGAATTGAAAAGCTTTAATGTTCTTTTTTGTTGTTCTGAACTTTCTGCAAACAGTACAGAGAGGGAGGATATAGTTGGTCTTTCTGCTTTTTAAAAGGAGGCTGAGGAAATTGATGCTTCGTTTCCAGCCACAAGTTCCATTGTTAATTAAAAGTTTTGATCTATTTGTGTATAGGCTTTTCAGGTGAATCTCACTTTGTGTTGACATTTTTGGCATAGACAAAAAATGAAACCAAGAGTGAGCAAAGAAAACAATGATGAAGGGTATACGTGCCTTATTCATTTTCCATTTTTGATTGGGTTCACTATTTATTTCCATTTTTCAGCCATGAATAATAGTTATTGCGGTCTTTGTTTTATATTTAAAAACTGTAATTTTATATTTTATGACCAACGAAAGTCAATGGTAGGATGCAGGGAAAAGAACAATCAGAAGTATGGGATAATTTACTAATATATATTTTTATGATAATTAGCATGGGAGAGGAACATTAATTTCTTGACTGAAAATCTCGTTGTTACTTCTTTCTCATCCTTCTTTCATTAGTAGAGAAATGGAAATGAGGTAATACTTTGAGTTCAGTGCTGTACTTTTCTGCCACACATTTATCTTTGTACAATAGGCTTATAGATCAGAGTCCTACCTTTGTTAACCAATATTCACCATTTTCTGTAATTCTAGGACTCTCATTGTATCATTCTTGTTGTAGGAAGTTGGAAACTCCACGGCTCCTAAAAGTGGTCAAGTTCATTTTTGGCCTGCTTGGTTATAAGGTAGTTGTTTTTTTATATCATTGCAGTTATTAGTGTCCATAAATTATTATAAATTTTATCATGGATAGCACTATTTATTTGTCGAGTTAGAATATTGAATCATATATAATTCCAAATATGTTCTTGTATCTTGTGGAGAGTTCTTCGTAAGCTATAATTTGAATAAAGCTGCATGTAATCTTTGTAGCTCTCTCTTAGAAGACTAAAAGTGGTTGGCATAACATTGGAAATTCAGGCAACAGATTGTTCAGGCATGAAGTAGGCATTTGATTTGGACTAAAACTTATGCTTGCCCGATAGCATTTAAGAAGTACATACGAGTAAAGAATAGTTATTGTGGTCTTTCTTGCTTATGAAAGGGATAACCATTTCCAGGAAGGCTGTTGTAAGCTAATTTTGTTATAATAAAAAAACCATTTTTCTAAAAATAATTCCAGAATTGCAACCAAAAAGTATAGGTATAACTTTTGGGTAGCTTTTCCAGAGGCTTGCTTAACTTTTCTTATTTGCATACACAATGCAGCCTACAAGAAATGCATTGTGTAGTAGTAATTGCCGGTTACCCATTCTTTCTACTGCAAATTAGGTTTGGTTCTTCCCTCCAAGAAAAAAATTATAGGTTACACTATTTTATTACATATACAAATCTTATATATGCATCTACTTTTCCTCTTTTGTTCCTCAATTAATATGCTTTTAAATGAAGTGCTTTCATAGTATTGCATATATTTGCACTCAATACCGAATGAGTGCTTCTTGTATAAATGTCTGTTGGCCTAATGCCTTTGTCATGATTGTTTCGATCAGGGATTAGTGAAATAAAACAACGCCCATGTTGTACCATGTTCTGTATGGTGCCCAAACTCAGAAGTACTCCAGAAATCTAACGTTTCCAATAATACAGCCATATTTTTTCTACTAAATGATACTTTGGGTCAAGATTACTTTTATTACTCTAACTAAATTCAGTTAATACACGTACGAGAAATTTAAAATCGATAATCCAGATTTGGGTGAGGAAAAGTGGATTCACTCAAATGGAATATCGTTAATTTCTACCCTATGTTTTGACTTGCAAAATGCCTGTAGTTTATTTTGTTAATCTGTTATGTATAAGCTGACAAGAGCCCACAAGATACAACAAATTAAGGATGTACAACTGTAGTAATTTAAGCTGATAATGTGGTTTGTAGCTTGAAAGGTTGCAATGCCTCACTCTTAATCCTATGAATTAAAGCTAGAGATAGAGACAAACCTAGAGGAACCAATCTTTTCTGGATAGTTTGATACTGCTGTGGCTTGACTAGAAAAGTAGGGCATCAAGTCACACAATACTGAACTTTCTCTAAGAATGCTAGGCACCTCAGGAACCAACCTGCTAGGGATCAATTAATACTAGTTTGTTTTGGGGAGAGGCTGCTCTAGAGAACTGCCAGAGAAACCACAAAAACTAGGAGAAGCCTCTAACTAGGCAAACCATGTAGGAATTAAGCCACAACATATATTTAAAATGTTGAATAAAATGTCCAGTGTAGAGTTTAATTCATATTGGAAGAGCAAGATTTTCCACAGAACATTTTTTTGCTTGAGGCATCATCAAGGAAATTACGAGGTTACCGATTCCTGAGTTTGACATGCGAGTTCAAGTGATCCTGCTTCTTGAAGTTGTTTTGTCAGGTCAATTTGTTCTGATTTTTTCCAGTTACCATGTTGATGAACAGTGGTACAAGGTTAGGCTCAGCCTCCATTTAATATATTATATGTTACTCTGTTATATGACATTACAAGCGCTTATCTGATGACCATCTTAATGAAAGACAATCATGTGTAATGTTATGCCCTTCACATTTGGATATGGTGTCTTCGATTTACATAATTAGTGTGGTGGTTATCAGATAAGGCCTGATCATTATGGTTGCGTAATGGTGATTCGAATATTGTACTATTCTAAATGAGAAATTAAATTCCAGTTTTCTAGCATCATAAATTGTTCTTGGTCTGGGATTTTGTTAGCACAGCTTATTAAAATGGAACTAATAGCATGTGTTTTTTCCTTTTTTTTTTGTTGGAAATTCCATTTGTTATTTATTATCATTCTTTGAACATTTCAATCTGATAGTCTCAACTATTTTCGCAATCAAGCATTTAGTCCGTCTTTTAACCATATAACCTTGACTTCTGCAGAGAGAGTAGTTCACTCCAGGAGCTCCTTCCAACTAAAATCCAACTGGATTGCCACAATCCCTAGGGTTGGTCTTTCATTTAGGCTTTTCTTTTCTTATATCTCCCAATGTCAAAACTATGTGGCACTATTTTTTTGGTGAAGAGGATGGCTTCTTTCTTTGCAGTCTTAACAAAATTTTCTTCTTGTCTCTTTTTATATGATTTCATGGCATGTTTTGGTAGATTTACTTTGGTGACATCGGCTTTAGCAGAAACGTGCTTGTTAGTATTACATTAACTTATGGTTTTCTCAACGTAATTAATTACTCATTTGTCTCAATGCTGCATGAATGAGTATTTACCATGACAAGCAAGGTTTCAAAGAAGGGAACATTTGAAGATGGGCTACTGAATGCAAGAGGTCTATGTGGCCTACTATCCGTTTTAATATTTCTTTCTTTCTTTTTTTTTTTTTCGAACCATCCGTTTTAACATTTGATGGCATGCTTCTGTCTACCAGAACCTGAACTTGTTTTGGTTGTCCTATTTGACCAAATACGTATCAAACTGTAAGGAGAAAGTGAACCTAGCAATCACTTGTGACCTATATGCAATACCATTAAAATTATCAAGAAATGCCCCATTGATGTTAAACTTTCTAGCACGCTTTTTGAGAAATATCTTTCTTCTCAGCCTGCACCAAGCAGCAGTGGTTGACATTCCTATTTAATTTCTGACACTCATAAAAATCACATCTAAAACCTTTCGCCAGTCAGTGGCAGTCTCCAATGGTACTTCCGGTTATCTTTCAAAATTACATCAGTGTTTGAAAATTACATCAGTGACAGTCCTCGTCGCCAAATAAAGGTTCCTGGCTGCGCTTTCTGTTGCTGGTGTAGAATTAGAATTACTTTTCACCGCATTTTTGAACTTCTGGTAATGGTTGTGAATACTAAAGAAATCAAGACATACTTCAATTTCTTTATCCAAATTTCTTTATCCAAAAAAAAAAAAAAATCTACCATGAAACATTTCCGCACCCAATTTCATATGATTCTGTTATTCGGACTTGATCTCTAAAACTGTTCATCAAAAATAATTATTTTGGTGCTCCGGTCACCACCATTTTCCCTAACAAAATCCAAGCTTACAATGATCAGAATGTTCATGATCAGTGATTGTTATGAATGTAATGGATCGTATTGGCAAATTACGAAATTATTGGGATGTGCGCAGCGGATTAAACTAGTTTAGGTCTCCAAATAATTCCTGTTTATTCACTTAGGCAATTAATCAATCAGAATACAGGCGGATATTAAATCAAAAGAAAGACGAGATTTATGTGGTTCGGCAAAATATTGCCTACATCCATCAAAGGAAAGGAGTAATCCACTATAATCTGACCTAAATCTGGATACAAAAGGAATACAAATATCCAGATAACAAATGCTAGATTAAAAACAAAGAGATATAATAAATAAATAAAAGAGGATGAAAGAAGCACGAGAAAAATTTCAAATACCAAGCCTCTAGCTTTTCCTGGTGCCTGGATCGAAGAAAAAATCTCTCTGAAATTTTTCTGGATTTTTTTCTCTGTCTCTCTCTCTGTCTGTGTGTATCAAAAATCGCAGGCTCTCTGTGGTTAAATAACCATCTGAAACGGCGTCCAAAACAGACCTAAAATGAGTCCAGAAAGTCCAAAACACTCCCAAACCATCAGATCAAAGAACAAAGGCTCAAATCGCATCAAAATCCGTGCAAGATACCCTCAGATCAAGCTTAATCAAGCTCGGATTAATCTCAGCCATCCGATCGATTGATCGGATGGTCTAGAATGCGAGAAATTGCATGGACCGCGCGTACACCGCGAGAAACCAAGGAAAAACTGCACGAGAAACTGGGGAAACGCCCCAAGGGGGGCACCGCAAGCGGCTTGGCCGAGCCCACACGTGCGCCCACGCGCGCGCCCTCGCGCTGTGCGTGGGCCTGCACCGCGCGTGCGCCTGTGCGCTGGGCCGAGCGAGTGCCCGCCCGTGCCTCGCATGGGTCGGGGGCAGCAAAACAACAATAATCCTCCTCCTTGCGACTAAAAAACAAATGCCTCTATCAAATATGGATTATAAAGTCTCCTCCTCATCAAAAGACCCCGAAGGTGATCACCAAGTGCTCAAACCAATCAAGTTCTGGAATGTCCTGAACTTGACTACTGGAATTGGTTTAGTGAGCATATCAGCCGGATTATTAGCAATGCCAATTTTCTGAAGTTGAATATCACCATCCTCTACCAAATCTCTGATAAAGTGATACCTGACATCAACATGCTTAGTACGCTCATGATACATCTGATCTCTGGCGAGATGTAACGCACTCTGACTACCACAGTGAATAACCAAAGAATTTTGCTTGAGACCCAAATCTTGTACTAACCCTCTTAGCCAGATTGCTTCCTTTGCTGCCTCTGTCAAAGCCATATACTCTGCCTCTATAGTAGACAAAGGAACTGTAGATTGCAAAGTAGCCTTCCAACTAATTGCACAACCAGAGAGAGTAAATACATATGAGGTCAATGACCTCCTATTTAAGTCACAAGCATAATCTGAATCACAGAATCCTATAACAGTGCAACCACTCTATTCGAAGAATACCAATCCCAAATCAGAAGTACCTTTCAAATATCGAAGAATCCATTTTACAGCTGACCAGTGAGCTTTTACAGGCTTGTCCATATATCTGCTCACTATACTAATTACCTGTGAAATATCAGGGCGAGTGCAGACCATTGCATACATGATACTGCCAACTGCACTTGCATAAGGTACTTTAGACATAAACTTCTCCTCATCATCAGTCTGAGGAGAATCCATGGCAGATAAACGAAAGTGACTGGCAAAGGGCGCAGTGACTGGCTTAGCTGTAGACATACAAAATCTTTCCAAGACTTTCATAATATAACTGTGCTGAGTAACAAATAGTCTACATAATTGCCTGTCACGAATGATCTCCATCCCAAGTATCTTCTTTGCCGGTCCAAGGTCCTTCATCTCAAATGCAGTACTAAGTTCAGCTATCCAGCTTATGGATGACTGACATATCCCTAGCTGCAATCATCATGTCATCAACATATAATAACAAATAACAAAAGGACCCGTCTGAAAGCTGCTAATGATACACGCAACTATCATATGGAGATCTATCAAATTCATGGTCAACCATAAACTTATCAAATTTGCGGTACCATTATCTTGGAGACTGCTTCAAACCATACAAAGACCTTTTGAGCAAGCATACATGATCTTCTTTATTTGGAGCCTCAAAACCAGGTGGCTGTTGCATATAAATCTGCTCCTCCAAGTCACCATGTAGAAAAGTTGTCTTGACATCCAGCTGTTCTAACTCCAAATTCTAAGAAGCAACTAAAGCAAGGAACACATGAATAGAAGAGTGTTTAACTACAGGCGAAAATACCTCCTTGTAATCAATACCCTCTTGTTGACTGTAACCCTTAGCCACCAACCTTGCCTTATATTTCAAATCTTGAGGGGTAGCTTCTTCCTTTTTCTTGAAGATCCATTTGCAGCCAATTTTCTTCTTGCCCTTAGGTAATTTGACTAATTCCCAAGTCTGATTCTTTTCCAAAGACCGAAGCTCTTCTACCATAGCCATGGTCCATTGCTCAGCCTGTGAACTACCAATTGCTTCTTGAAATATGGTCGGCTCATCACCTATAGTATCTGCAATATTCAGAGCATAATATACTAACTCAGCACAAGCAGAATCCTCAAAACTATACCTTTGAGATGCTTTGATATTTCGCTTGGATCTTCGAGTGGCAATACTATCATCTAGACCTTGTCCAATAACCTCCTCCTGAGTCTGTATCTCTAGATCTATCTACTGATGCTGTTCATTCTGAATATCACCAATAGGCTGCAACTGTTGTAAACTAATTATCTGATTAATATCAACAACAGTCATATCCTGCTGATCCTGAACTTGATCTCCCGGTGAAGAACTTGGCTGTAACTGCCTTGAAGGAGTGGATGACTCATCAAAAGTCACATCCCTGCTGACTAGAAAACCCTAGGATTCGGGCTCGGTGCACCATAATCTGTAGCCCTTCACCCCATATGTATATCCAAGAAATATGCATTTCTTAGCCCTGGGATTCGGCTTTCCATCTTTGACATGTGCATATGCTGAACACCCAAATACTCTAAGAACTGAATAGTCTGCAGGTCTTCCTGTCCACATTTCTTCTGGAGTCTTCATATTCAAAGCAGATGCTGGAGATCGATTTATAATAAAGCAGGCTGTATGTGCAGTCTCTGCCCAGAAGTCTCTACTCAATCCAGAACTTGACAGCATAGATATGACTCTTTCCAATATTGTGCGATTCATGCATTCCGCAACACCATTTTGCTGAGGAGTATACACTGTGGTCCTATGCCTGACAATGCCCTTTGACTTGCAAAAGTCATTAAACTCTGTAAAACAAAATTCCAATCCATTGTCAGTCCGGAAGGTTTTCTCCTTCCTCTCAATTTGCCTCTCGACCATAGCTTTCCACCCTTTAAAAGTGTGAAACACATCACTTTTAGTTTTGATAGTATAAATCTAGACTTTACGGGAATAGTCATCAATCAAAGAAAGCAAATACCTAGATCCACCCTTGGATGTAACTGGGATAGGTCCCCATAGGTCAGAATGAATGTAATCCAATATACCTGCTATCCTGTGCACGCCTGTAGTAAAGCTGACTCTGTGTTGTTTTCCAAATATGCAATGCTCACAGAATCCAAGTGCACCAACTTTCTGACCTCCTAGCAGACCATGTCTGCTCAGCTCCTGTAAACCATTATCTGACATGTGACCCAATCTTTGATGCCATAACCGTGTCAATTTAACAATAGAGGAATGTGCTGAAGAAGCCTCACCAACCACTATAGTGCCATCTAAATAGTAAAGAGTGCCACTCAATTTATCTCTTAACAAAGTCAATGCACCTTTACTAATTGTAATAGACCCTCTACCCCATCTACCCTCAAAACCTGCAATATCAAGAGCATTTACCGGGAGAAGATTTCTTTTCAATAAAGGAACATATCTAACATCATCCAAAGTCACCATATTATTAGCATGAGATTTGATCTGAACTGTACTAATTCCTTCCACTTTACAGATGGCGTCATCCCCAAGAAGAACAGAGCCTCCATCACATGATCTAAAAGAAGTGAACCATTCTTTATGGGGTGTCATGTGAAAAGATGCTCTGGAGTCCATGATCCAGGTATCAGGCTAACTGATACTGCATGCAGCTACAAATACTGCATCATCTGCAACACTGCTATGATCTGCAGAAGAGACTGCTACTAATACCGAATATGAGATTGTTCCTTTATTTTTCTATTCCTTCTCTTTCTTGGGCTGTAGAAGTCTACACTCATTTTTTTAGTGGCCTGGCTTCTTGCAGTAATGACAAACACCAGGTCTTTTAGACCTAGACTTTGATCTAGTCTTGGACTTGTTTCTACCTTGTCCAACTGTTCTTTTCTCATCTCTACCTCTGACAGTAAGTCCTTGTACCGGATTTAGAGCCTGATGCTCCAACTGTACTTTCAACCTAAGCTCATTGGATAATAAAGTGGCTTCAACCTCATTGAGACTTATAGTCTCTCTTCCATAGAGCATGGTAGTAGTAATATTTTCATAGGACTTAGGCAAAGAATAAATCAGGATCAAAGCCTTGTCTTCCTCATCAACATTAACACAAATATTTGCCAAATCAAGCAAAAGCTTATTATAATCATCCAAGTGATCCTTGAGTGAGATCCCTTTCACCATATGAAATGTGTGAAGCTTGCCCCTCAAATACAATCTATTAGTGAGAGATTTTACCATATACAAAGTATCCAATTTTTCCCATACACCTTTAGCTGTATCAAGTTCCACTACATTGTGGAGGACTTTATCACTGAATCCCGAAAATAGAGTCCCAAGTGCTCTCTCATTCATCTCCTCTTTTTCTGCCTCTATAACACCTGGAATTGCATCCATTCCTTTGAGAGCTGTTGCAATGCCCTTCTTTACCAACAGATATCTCATTCTCACATTCCATAGTGCAAAATCACCTGTGCCATCAAATATCGCTACCTCATGCCTAGAGGTAGTGAAATGAAAAATAACCACCTCAGGAGCCGGAAAAGAACTTGGTTGCCCATCAGATGCCATCCCAGTGCTCTGATACCAATTGTTGGGATGTGTACAGCGGATTAAACCAGTTTAGGCCTCCAAATAATTTCTGTTTACTCACTTAGGCAATTAACCAATCACAACACAAGCAGATATCAAATCAAAAGAAGACGAGATTTACGTGGTTCGACAAAATATTGCCTACGTCCACCAAGAGAAAAGGAGTAATCCACTATAATCTGACCCAAATCTGGGTACAAAAGGAATATAAATATCTAGCTAACAAATGCCAAATTAAAAACAAAGAGACATAATAAATAAACAAAATAGGATGAAAGAAGCACAAGAAAAATCCCAAATACCAGGCCTCTAGCTTTTCCTAGTGCCTGGATCGAAGAAGAAATCTCTCTGAAATTTCTCTGGATTTTTCTCTCTCTCTGTCTCTCTCTGTCTGTGTATCAAAGACCGCAGGCTCTCTGTGGTTAAATAACCATATGAAACGGTGTCCAAAACATACCTAAAATGAGTCCAAAAAGTCCAAAACACTCCCAAGCTGTCATATCAAAGAACAAAGGCTTAGATCGTGCCAAAATCCATGCAAGATACCCTCAGATCAAGCCTAATCAAGCTCGGATTAATCTCAGTCGTCCGATCGACCGATCATACGGTCCAGAATGCGAGAAATTGCATGGACCGCGCGTATACTGCGAGAAACCAAGGAGAAACCGCATGGGAAACTGGAAAAACGTCTCAAGAGGGGTACCGCAAGTGGCTGGGCCGAGCCCACGCGCGCACCCGTGCGCGCGGCTGAGCGAGCGCCCGCACGCGCCTCGCTTGGGTCGGGGGGAGCAAAACGACAACAGAAATAGAGAATAAAATAAAGTAAAAAATAATCATATAGGAGAGCAGAAATTTAAGATGGTTTTGTCTTTGGCTTACACTGGCGAGTGAAGGAAATTCCACTACAACGGAAGGGTCAGAAAATATATGAGTGGCTTATAAATCTGAAGAAGAAGAAGAAGAGTAATAACTTTGGAGCTTTGAGGGATGGCAACTACTGTCTTCTCTCATGCTACCGAGTAGATTAAATAAGGTTTTGAGACCTTGTTAATAGAGGTGGATCACATGACCTACCTAAGGTCACGTATAAAAATAATAAGAGATATGATTGGATTTGGTGAAGAGCACTAAACTAACATGTACTCTCCTATTCAATAAATATTACACTATAACAAATCTCTACTTTAGATTGAATTGAATCAAGCAACATCAAATGAAAGAACTTGTTTGCTACCATAAAGCCCTGAAGGGCATTTGCATCTTACAAATTGCAAATTCCAATCAAGTTGAAGCAACATCTAAACTTGAGAGTAATAACAAGCTTGGACATCATATCTTCTGGATCATTTATTGCAATGTCTTTTCTGGTCCTCTCATCATATGTCTGATATTTAGTTGGATGTATAGCACCCTAATTATCGCAAAATATAATAGTCTCGACCTATTGTAAACCTGGATCATTAACTAAACCTCTCAACTAAATAATTTCTTTCATCACTTCTATAATTGCCTCATAATTTATCTTAGTGGTGGACAAAGTAACTATAGACTAGTCACTTTCCAATGAATGGCATAACCATAAAGAAGTGGGGACATAGCTTATCAAAGATCTCCTCTTATACAGATTACTAGCATAGTCAAAATTGATGGATGCAACAACACTTATACTACTGCTGAACTACTATTATATATAAAGCCAACATTAGTGTTACCTGTCAAACATTGAAGGATTCTTTCATAACTTGCCAATGCTCTTTACAAGGACAAGCTATGTATCTATTAAGAATACTAATAGCATATGAAATCTCTAGATGAGTGCAAATTATAACATACATGCTCCCAAATTTACTAATATAAGGAATACATGATGTGTGCTCCTTAAATTGTGATGACAAATCAACTGAAAGACTAAAATGTGGGCTTGGATCTCTACATATTAAAGATTTCAAGTACCTTCTCAATGTAATTTTTCTATTGCAAAAATAACTTGCTTGTTTTCAGGCCTGTATGAATTTCCATCCACAAGATTTTCTTAACTATTCTCAAATCTTTCATCTCAAATTTAGCACTAAATTGAGCATTCAAAATGTTGATCTCAAATATATTCTTAGAAGTAATAAGCATGTCATCGATATACAACAACAAGAATACAAAAGACTTATCTGAGAGCTTCCCATGATATAAGACTATCATAGTTTAGAGTAATCATTCCCAGCCATAAAAGATATCGAACTACTTGTACCAATGCTTGAGAGATTGCTTCAAACCATATATTAATTTCTTCAACAAGCAAACATAGGTTTTCTTTTCCTAAACAACAAAACCCTCTAGAGGATGCATATAAATCTGTTCCTTAAGCTTGCCATACAGAAAAGCTATCTAGACAATAAGCAACTCAAGCTCTAAGATAAATGGTATAACCATAGCAATTGACATATTAATAGAGCTATGCTTCATAATTGGGGAACACTTCATTAAAGTCTATACCTTCTCTCTGGTTATAGTCTTTTGCTTCCAAATATATCTTGAACCTTGGTGCTTCAACCCTTCTGGTTCCTTCCTTTTTCTTAACGACCCATTTACAAGTAATAATTCTCTAGCTCTTAGGTGGTTTACCAATTCTCAAGTATGATTCTTTTAAAGAGATTTTGTCTCCTCTCTCATAGCAAATAACCAGTAAGAAGAATCACACTACTTGTGACTGCCTCCAGAAACTAGAAGGATCTTGAACATTATTACTATCTCCCATAAATAATGAATAAGATATGAGATTTGCATACACATTTATCTTAATAAAAGGCCTAATTTATTTCCCCTCCCTACCAATTCTATTGCTGCTCTTGTGGTGCATCCAACTCAACAATGGTAAAATCATGCACCTCTTCTTGAATTGGTTGAACTAAAGTACCACCTTGCACTTTACTAGGAGTTTCATACTCAAGCTTCTCCTATTCACCAACACCGTGGTCTTTACCTATTTTAGAAACTCCTTTTGCATGGTCAACAATAGTAAACTCATTAAATCTCACATCTCTATAAACAATCAAATCAGGGGAAGATAAATTGTCACACCACAACCTATAACCTTAAACCCTTGATGGATACCTTAGGAATATGCATTTCTTTTCCCTTAGATTAAGTTTACCATCATTCATATAAGCAAGATACCCAAAACTATAAAACTAGAGCAATCGATAGGAGAACCAGACCATCCCTAAAATGAAGTCTTATAATTAATAGAGTTGATGGAGATCTATTCACCAAGTAGCAAGTTATATTAACTGCTTCACCGAAGCCTTTAAATAGGAAGAGAAGAGGCATCCAAAATATCCTTTCATTAGTCCCTAATATGATATTTAAGATATCAAATAATACCCTTCAAGTAGAAGGAGTCTTTATGCAGAAAGGTCCAAAGTGAAACGTTGTTTCACTAATATTTTGCACCAAGAGTTGCTTATCGCAACTCTTCAGAAAAAATATGATAATTTGTATTTAATTTTAAGATAAAGACTTGGTCCAACACCCTAATAGGTGCATAAACTAGAAAAGTTTATCTAAAAAAAGTAATTGATAAGCAGAAGGATTCTAGCCCATCCCGTGCACCATATATTTGAAGATCACATCCCTTCATGAAATCATGCCCATAATTACTTAATTTGATCGATTAAAGCCAGTCCAAATAGGCATGTATTAGAGAGGATAAGGACTAAAGTTTATCACTAAAAAAGTGATTTAATTGTAGAAGAACTCTTGATCTTTTTGCACTCCTTAATGTGTGCGCATGCCAATATTGGCACCAAGAGTCCTAAGCCCTTGGGATTCTTGGTTTAATCAATGGATAAAGGCTATAAAATCAAGATAAATCTCAGTTTGGCTGCTCCACTTAAGGCTCAACCCAATTTATGTCCTACTTAAATTAGTTAGCCCAAATAGTAGGCATTTAAATCCAATCTAATTAGGTTAGGAGTTAGGCTAGCTTGCATATGCTAGTATGTTAATTAGCTAGCCAATTGAATCCTATGACCCTAATAAAAATATAAATGACTTCCTTGATAAATTTCTTAATGTGTGTGACCCTTTGGGCTCATCATCTAGCTAGCAGTAGGTCTAGGTTTATGTTGATGTAGTTCGATTAGAAATCAACTAATCGAATTAGGTCAAATCGAGCTAACCCTAGCTATCAATTTGAACCATCTTTCAAACTGACTCATGAATTCAGTCAATTTAATTTATGATAACCTATAATATATGATTGACATCTAGAATTGTGTCATGCCTATCCAAAAGACAAAAAATTTGATAAAAATTATCAAAATATCGTTTAGTGGCAAGTTACCATGCAATTCAATCCTTCGATCTTCCTTTATCCCGAATAAGTGATGGGTATGGAAAATTGTCAAACCCTTACATTTTATTTATTCGAATCTCAAATCACTAATGAAGACTCGATCAATTAAATATTAGAAATCATTTTCTAATTTTATCCTACTTTGATCAAAGACTTCCTGAGTTATCATTTGATGAGATTCATGGGATAAATACTTCTCTTATTAGGAGTGATCGATTCCTTGTTGACCTACTCATAACCTTCATATATAATTCACCATATCTATAAACATCCCATACATGACTAAGTTATCAATGAGTTATGAACCAAAATATGGATTCATGTGTACAAGATACCTTCGTGATCACAGGTCTAATGATCACTTGCATTATTTTGACTAAGAGAATTATCTTTTGACAAGTAAGACTTCCATAAGATGTTCTCATGATGGATCAATTCAGTGAACTCATACCCTGATGAGCACCGACATCCTTGAATTAGTATCCCTACACAAGTGGTCGTAAGACCAACCACTCTCTCCATCGAGTATACATAGGATGTGCCCGTCTCTCCGGAAACATCGATCTCTGACTCAATAATCTAATGACTAGGAATATTTTAGATTAGGATTTATAAGATCTGAGATCTCACTATTATGAACTCCATCATAACCCTAAAACCATTGTCCTAATTTATGGGGTTCATCATAATCTTAAAATGATAAAGTATAAGACATAGCACATGATGAAACAAGATACCTTTTATTAATATGATACATGAGTCGGGAGAATTTTATAGATAAGCCCTTGTTTCATAAGAAATATGATTGGCTTTTAGGGCACTATTCTTTCATAAATAAAGTTATGGACTTTATTCCTAGTCTAGGTAATTGGTCAGTACCTGTCCGATGAGTAGTTGAACAACTTATACTTTAGATAAGTGATCGGCTTCTAACCGTTGGGCATCCCGTGCCTTGTATAAGTGATTGGCTCCTAGCCATTGGGCATCTTATTCCTCAAATAAGTGATTAGCTTCTAGCCTCTGGTATCCTGTGTCTTGAATAAGTGATCAGCTCTTGACCATTGGACATCTGTGCCTTGAATAAGTGATCAGGTTCTGGCCATCTGGTACCCTATACCTTGAACAAGTGATAGACTCCTGGCCATCTGGTACTTTATGCCTTAAAAAGTAATCGGCTCCTAGCCATTAGGCACCCTATACCTTGAATAAGTGATCAGCTCTTGGCCAAACACTTTTCTATATAACAGTAGTTACTTATGATAGGTTATTTATCATGCATGTAACAAAATTAATAATAAACATGGTGAAAATAGATAAATACCTTTTGGTTTGATGAAGATAGAAAGAAGCCGGTAATTCAATCTTTCCACTAGACCCCCAAATGTGAGTCCTCCAACGTTAATCCACACGGGAATCGCACCAAGAATGGGCTCCAACAAAACTTGCTTCAATAGTTCTAACTTATAAAACTTGATTTGTTACTAACTAATCAAACCCTCCTGACTTATATTAGGACTTTGCTGACCCTCTTGGGCTCTCCCTAAACCTCTCTTTATCCTTCCTTAACCCTTGTCTTAAATCTTAGAGTCTTGTCTTAAAAAGAAAAACTCTAAAACTTAAAACCCCTAGAGTTATAAGAAGAGTTCTCTTTTGTCTTAAAAATCTGAGAAACCTTTCTCAAATAAAACTCCATGCAACTTAAAGTAAAATTGAATCTTTTACTCTTGCATGCCGAAGAGTCCCTAGCACATGGGACTCTTGGTCTTTGGCATGTGCAAGAGATTGTACACCCAATCTTGGGTTGCCTCTAGGTGACTGAGCCTAAACCAAGTCAGATACAAACCCAACTCAATTTACAAATTAATTGGGTTATAAAAATAGCAAGATTTTAGTAAAAAACCTTGGATTAAAGGAGCTAGTATTTGCTACATGTGCTAGCATGTTTTTCTTAGCAAACCACTTAGATCTTTTGGCCCAATCAACCATTCCAAAAAAATTCTTTGGTCAATTTCTTTCTGTGTATCATCCATTGTGTTCCATACCTAACCAGCAATAGGTACAGGTTCATGTTAATCTAATTCAATCAGACTCCTAATCAATTTAGGTCAAACCCCATGCTAACCCAAGTTGTCCAATTAAAATCCTTTCTAATTGACTCATGAATTAAATTCTTAAATTTATAAAAACCTACAAGACATGATTGATTTCTAGCAACGTATCATGCTTACCCAGAAGATGTGAAATTTGGTTAAAATACCAAATATATCATTTAGTGGCATGATACTATGTAATTCAATTCCTCGATCAAACCTCTTCTCGAATAAACAATGGATATGGAAATATGCCAAACCCTAACATTTATTCACATCAATCTCAAGCCTATAATGAAGACTTGACTGATGAAACTTTAGAATCCAATTTTAATTTTCATCCTACTTTGATCAAAGATTTTCTGAATCATCATTTGATGAGATTAATTAGGTTGCAAACTCTCATTGGGAGTGATCGATTCCATGTTGACTTACTCACTATCTCCATGCATAATTTACCATACTTAGAGCATCATGTACATGTTTTAAAAAATCATGCTAGGTGATGAACCAAAATATGGATCTATATACACAATATACCATAGTGGTCTCAGGTCTAAGAATTACTTACACAAATCCCATTAGAGAATAATCTTTTGATATGTAAGTAAGACTTACATAAGATATTCTCTTGGTGGATCAATTCAGCGAATTCATTATCAAATGAACTCCTGCATCCTTGTATTAGTGTCTCTAGACAAGTGGTTATGAGATCAACCACTCTCTCCAATGAGCATATATAGGATGTGCCAGCCTATTTGAAAAAAAAATATTAATCCCCATGTTACCTAGCGAAGCAATCCAAAAGGGGGGGTGAATTGTATTTTTCAAAACTTATGCAACTATGCGCTGAATTTTAAGGTGGTGAAGTGATTATATTGAAAATATATATGGGCTAACTGAAACTAGATACAATTCTTGAAATGAAAAGAGTAGGAGGAGAGTAGAGCACACGAATATAAGTTTTTATAGTGATTTGGTGTACTCTAAGTACCTACATCCACTTTTCAAGAATCCCTTGAAAATTTCACTATAGTCCCTCAAGATTATAGTCGATTTTTTCTCGGACTCACAAATCAAATCCTTGTTGGTTTTCTCACTTAGGCTTACCAACACAACCTTACAACAAGTCAATCCTAGACTTTTAATCTAATTCAAATGCTTGGAAGGGCCTATCTCTTAGTTTCAAAACCCTTAAAACTAGTTATAACTCAAAAACTAAAATATAAAGGGTTTCAAGCATAAAAAGCTCTCTAAATGAGTAAAAAAAAAGTTGATGAAGCTTGAGAAAGAATCTTTAAGTTGTCTTCTTTAATGAAAAGTCTCGATGATTGCTTGATTGATTGGTGGTTAAGAATTGAAGGCATATACTTTAAGAACAAAGACTTTTATTTTGAAAGTTAGCTCTTGAAAGATTCTCTTGGAAGTACTTATCTTTTCACTAGGATTTTCTTCTATCTTCAATGAGTTTTAAGTGTAATAGATATACTCAAAGTCTTGTTTATAGCAATTAGAGAGAAAGAATTAGCCATTTAGACTCAAAATCTAGCTTTCTACAGTTCTAAAAATATAACCATTACATACTGTCAGACCTGCAAGTGTTAACACTTCACTCTATGAGTCGATACCTTGAGTTAATGCTTGAAGTTCTTGAGTTGACACTTGGATTGTTCTAAAAAATACTGCTCTCTAGAATTATCTTGTGACATCAATACTTGGTCATGAGCCGATCCTTGAGTTGACATTTGAGTCCTGGTGTCAACACTTGAGACTATGCCAAAAATTTTAGCTTTCTATTAATTCCTATTATATAGATATTTGAGGCTTGAGTCGACCCTTAAGTCGACACCTTGAGTCAACTCTTGAACCATATGTATCAACACTTAACTATGCTGGCTGAAACTCTGTATGCCAAACTAGTTTCTTTTCTGGATTTTTTTTGAGTGTAGCTACTTTGACTTCCTTGAGTTGACACTTGACCTATACCATCTTCAAAATACATGCCAATCATAGAGTTTTGAATTATTAACATAATTGCTTCCATTCCAAATCTTAATTGTCTATTAAAATGAGGTTTCCATGGCCTTTCCTCTTGAGAAGACTTTCAAAATAAGTAATTCTTCTTGCTTAGGGAATGATCATTTTGATACATTACTTATAGGGCTTGAAGGGTATCTAAAACATTAATCTCACAACTCCAACAAACTATTAGTATCTCATACATATTTAAACATTTTGTTATTCATCAAATTCACGGTAGGAGCCAATAATCTTTCCATTTTTGATGATGATAAAACTTTGAGTATATAAGCATGAAAGCTTAAAGTATCAGAGTATGTGGGTCTTGATTATGAATGTTGGTACTATAAGAAAATTGATCTTTCAAATTGACTAGGTATTAGAGTGATTTATTTACCAAATTTCTCAATAAATTCAAAACATGATCATATCAAAGCATAAATTGATGTATGAGCATTAATTGAATTGTATTCATGATCAGCATCTTAGATATTCATGTTTCAAGTTATTTACTTATGTATCGACAATGAATGGATGCATGAGATGGTGTATCAGGGTAAGTAAGTGAATGTATCAAAGTATAACATAATATACCAAAGCATGCGACCAATGTATCAGACACATCACTAGTGTATTAGAGCAAAAACAAATCATGAAAAGTTTGACTAAAAACTTCAAGTTTTCTCTCCCTTTCATGTATAAATATGCAATTATATATTATTGATCTTATATACCGATAGTTTTAGTCCCCCTTTTTATCATCATTCAAATAAGAGATGCATTAATTTGAACTTTGATTTATAATTGGCTTACATTCTTCATTTTAGAGTCTTTGCTCCCCCTTTTTTATTAGCTCCCCTTATTTATTTACAAGGTTAAAAATATTTTACAATGTATTAAAGTATATAGAATCAAGGATTAATGGAGTATATAGTAAAACAGTCATTCAAGACATAGAGAGTAGTAATAATGTGAGATATATATATGTTCCAGTACAAAATTGATGTTCTGTAAATATCAAAAAGTAATAAAAAGTGTTGTGCACAACATCGTACAAAGATATGAACATGAATGAGTAAGCTATCAATCCTGGGATAGCATCTATGAGGTTACTCATCAAATGGGAAATCTAAGATAATCAGGGTCATCACTCTAGAGAAAGCAGGCTTAGGTGTCCTATAGGTCAAAGCTTTGGTCCTACTAGAGGGACCAGTGCGATGGAAGCCTGGAGTGTGAAATCCTACAGTCCTAGTAGTCTGAGGTATGGTGGGTGGTCTAATGGTGGATCTGTAGTTCGATCTGAAGACTAAGATGCAGAGGGATCGGGATCTGCTGGAGGTACCGAAGCATCTAGTGGTGGAGCTAGTGGATCTGCTAGCGAAATAGGAACATTAGCTATTGGAGGTGCAGAGTGATCTGCAAGAGGTGCTGATGGTGGAAAATCAGGTGGAGTGTCAGACCATCCAGCTGGAGCTGGAGATGAAGCTGGGGCTAAACTCTAGATAGTAGCAAGAATCTCTATGAACCCAATCTCCATCTTGTCTCTTAGCTATCCCAGTGCAGCATTAGCATGCATTTGTAGACTATGCATCTTTGCCTATACCCTGTCAACTCTAATAGATAAGAGATGAATGTCTTCTTTAACTATGCTAATCATTGAGCTGATCCTCTCCTCTTTAACATGATTAGTATGAGATCCAGGAGAAGGTGTAGCAATAGGAGTCCACGGTGTCAGCTATGGTGTCTTGGTGTATATGGGAGCAAGTGGTGACTGGCTCAGATCTCTCTCTCTTAGCTATGTCATTAGTAGCAAGCTTGGAAGGTCCATCCTTAGTAGCTCATATCTCATCCTCAAAGTCAGGGTTAGCCTCTTGTCCTAATCCTCTTTGAATCTAGTGCCCTCCTATCTTCCAGTACTCTATCTTATGAAGGGACTGATTATCATGAGTATCCATGTGTAGGATCTCCTTGAAGGCCTCATTTTCAAGTGGAACTCCAAATGCTCAAAAAACTCACCAAACCCAAATCATAGGGTAAACACAATCATCTTATCTACTGGTGGCAGCCTCCTGCATCTGTTTAGCCATGATGCCAAGTAGGTTCACTTCCATCCCCTATGCCAAAGAGGTCATAAGCATCAGCTCTCTCTCGATGATAATGTCAAATCTGCTTATCTTTGGTACCAATATCTACACCGTGGTTTGATGTAGAAGTTGCATCTCAACTAAAAGCTAATTTATGGCTACTATAGATATGCTCTCGACATTGTCTCTCTCAAGGATACATCTAATACCAATAGCTATATGTTCTAAGCTATCTATGGTGTCTCTCAAGGATACATCTAATACCAATAGCTCTATCTCCTAAGCTCTCTGTGGTAGGCCCTCTGACTATAATTTCTCATACTCTGCTCAAGATAGCTCCATTGATTGGTATCGAAATACCTTGAATCTCAGCAAATATCCATCTGCTCCCTGTGCCATCAAGCCATAGAACTCATGCATGAGGTGAGGATAGTACCTCTCCCTCATCAAATAGAATGCCTCATAGCCTACAACATGAATCCAATCTTCGATGGAGAATCTCTCTCTATCAAAGTATACAAAGTCTATCCACCTACTATTTACAATAGCTTTTCCAAACATCCTATTTGCTACTGAAGCTGGAAGAGGTCTAGGCCATGTCACTGTTAGCCCTCTGGGTCGTGGCATGCCTTAAAGTGCTGCTCAGTTCCTCTAGATCCACCTGAAGAGGTATGAGGTCTCTTAGGTTTATGGGCTAGTTGCTTGCAGGGACCCATGAAGTTCAAAAAGGGATCAAGCAAGAGATGGATGGATGGAGGGATGAGATCAAGCAACTAGGATGGGTCTTGGCTAAAAATGAAAGGCCAAGATCAATGTTTTCACTGTTGAAGCGCAAAAGAGTGTATTTGGAAAAGTTTAGAAGAGAGAGTGTGAGAAAAGAAATAAAGAAAAGTCACTATCAAGCCCTTGATCATGTCGAGTTCCGTTGATGAGTCAACATTTGCAAATTGCTCAAGTGTTGACATTTTGGTGAGTTGACATTTGGGCAAATCTCAAGTGTCGACACTTAGATAGTTTTTAAAAAGAAAATTTTCTTCTAAAGGGAGAAGATCATGAATATTTCAAGGATGATATTAGGGCATTTAGAATGATTCAAAAAGATAATTTTTAAATAAATTTAGATTGCTAGGATTGAAGAAGTATGAGAGGACTACTCAAAGGAATCTATGACTCCTAGTTCTCTCCTAATCAATATATACAAAATCAAGTAATACATCACCATTTTACATATGATCTCTTATGAAGTGATTTCTTATCGTAATATGTTTACTTCTTGAATGTTAAACTAGATTTTTAGTTAGATTAATTATACTTGTATTATCATATCTTGTGACAGTCTTGTTTAATTTAATGCCAAAATCTTTGAGTTGTTATTTAATCCATAAAGTTTGATACAACAACTTTCAATTGCTACATATTCGACCTTGACCATATATAGCATAACTAAATTTTATTTCTTGCTAAATCATGAGATTAAATTAACTCCAAGAAATTGATATGTTCTAGATGTACTTTTTATATCTAACCTACATCCAGCAAAATCAGTATCAAAATATGCAATTAGCTTAATTAATGAATTTCTAGAATACCATAAACCAATATTAATAATACTAGACAAGTATCTAAGTATGCATTTTATAGTCAATAGATGAGATTCGTTAGGATTTGACTGATATCTTGCATACATGCAAACTTAAACATAATGTCTGGTCTACTTACAGTGAGATAAGGTAATGAACCAATTATCTTTATAGAGTTTTTGATTGATACTCTTACCAGTCTAATCTTTGTCAAGCTTACAAAAAGGCCTCATAGGTGTCCCAAGAGGTTTAATGGTCTCCATCCCAAACTTGTTTAGAACTCTCTAGTGTACTTAGCTTAGTTGATAAAGATCCCCTCTCTAATTTGCTTGATTTAAAGTTCGAGAAAGAAATTTAGCTCTCCCATCATGCTCATCTTGAACTGCCCCTGCATTGCTTTGTAAATTCTTGATAAAGAATTTCATTAGTAGCAGCAAAAATAATATCATCAACATATATTTGTACTATTAACAAGTCATCATCTCTTCTTTTCAAAAATAAAATAGTATTGGCATTTTCTCTTGTAAAACTATTTTTAAGTAAAAATTTGCTCAATCTATCATACCATGCACGTGGGACTTGTTTTAAACTATAAAGAGCTTTATAAAGTTTAAAAACATGATTTGGATAGGTATGATCTTCAAAATCTGATAGTTGTTCAACATAAACTTCTTCTATATAACTATTTAAAAAGGTAATTTTGATATCTATTTGAAATAGTTTAAAGTCCATGAAGTATGTAAATCAAGTAATAGTCTCATTACTTTTAATCTAGCAGTAGGAGCAAAAGTTTTATCAAAATCAATACCTTCATCTTGATTATATTCTTTAGCTACAAGTCTAACTTTGTTTTTTATTATAATTTTATTTTCATCTAATTTATTTTTTAATATCCATTTAGTTCCAATTATTGATATATTAGATGGTTTTTCTAGTAAAGTCCAAACTTTATTTCTTTCGAATTGGTTTAATTCTTCTTACATTGCATTAATCAAATTAGGATCTTTTATAGCTTCTTCAATATTTTTAGGTTCAACTTGAGATATAAAAGCTAAATAATCATACACATTTCTAAGAAAGGATCTAGTTCTTATCTCTTTTAATGGATCACCTATAATTAGTTTTTTAAGATATCCATGAGCATACCTCCACTCCTTTGATAGATCATTAGGTCTTTATCCTTGTTATTCCTTCTTGTTTTGATCTTCTTTAAGGTCCTTGGAGGGGCATCATTTAAAGTCAACTTCTCCATCCTTCGAACACCTGCTTTATCATCAAGATCATCTTCTTTTCTAGAAGATTTATCAATAGACTTATTAAAGATAACATGCATAGACTCTTCAACAACAAAAGTTCTTTTATTAAAGATCCTATATGCCTTGCTAGATGTAGAGTATCCTAAAAAGATATCCTCATCTAACTTGGCATCAAACTTACTTAGATTATCTTTGCCATTATTTAAGATAAAACAAAGACATCCAAAAGTATAAAAATATTTTATAGTTGGTTTTCTACTTTTTCAAATCTCATAAGATATTTTCTTTAAAATTGGAAGTATCAAAACTTGGTCCAAAATATAGCGTATAGTGTTAATGGCTTATGTCCAAAAGTATCTTGGTAGGTTATTTTGATAAAGTATGGTGTGTGCCATATTTTTAAAGTCTTATTCTTTCTTCCTACTTTCCTATTTTATTAAGGTATCCTAAGTGCAAAAAAATCATGATCAATGCTATTTTTATTACAAAAATTTTTAAAATCATGATTTTTAAATTTGGTTCTATGATCACTATGAATGCAAATAATAGAAGATCCTTTCTTATTTGAAACATTTCTATAAAACTTGTAAAAGCTGAAAATATCTCATTCTTATGTGTCAAAATATTATCCATTTAAAACATGAAAAATTATCTATAATGACTAGACCATATCTCTTTCCACTTAGATTAGTGATCCTTGTGGGTTCAAAATGATCTATATGAATTAATTTCAAAGGTCTGGAAGTAGAAACTATGCTTTTTGATTTAAAGAAGTTTTAGTTTATTTTCTAAATTGATATACATCATAAATTTTATTCTTTTCAAAAGTGAGTTTTGGTAAATCTTTTATTAGACCTTTTTGTTTAATTTTGAGAGCAAATGCATACTAGTATGTCTTAATCTATGGTGCCATAACCAACTAGTTTCATTGACTTTAGCTTCTATTACAACTAGACATTGACCATTTTGCAAATGAAGATCATCAAGATCTATTATGTAGATATTTTTTTGTCTATATCTAATGAATATGATTTTATTATCATTAAGACTAGAAACGATACAGAGAGAAGATTCAAAAGTCATTTTAAAATCTTTATCATAAAATTGACTAATGCTAAGTAAATTATATTTTAATCCATCTACAAGTAAAATAATTTCTATATAAGTAGAGGGGGTGATATGAATTTTATCAATTCTGATGATTTTACCCTTTTCATGATCACCAAAAGTCACATTACCCCTATTTAATGCTTCAAGAAATGTGAATTGCTTCATATCTTTAGTCATGTATCTTGAGCAACCACCATTAAGGTGCCATAATATTTTCTTCTCCTTGTTTGCAAGACATACCTATAAAACAAGTCAAGTAGAAACTTGAGGTATTCAAGCCATCTTGGATCCTTTAGGATTAGTAGATGTAGTTTTTTTTAGAACCCAAGCTTTTTTTAATACTAATTATCTTCTTATGATCACATAAATAAACTTTATGACCTAATCTACTATAATAATAACAAGTAATACTAGAAGATGTAAGAACAAAGAAATTTATGAAGTACTTTTATTATTATTGTTGTTTATATCTCAAACCAGCTTTTTGAAAATTTGTGCATTGATTATTCAAAAGCATGTTAAGTTTTTCAAAACTATAAGTAAACTTATCAACAAATGGTTTGACTTTATCAAATTCTTCTTTCATATTCTTGTTTTCTTTATTTAAAATTTTATTTTCTTTTAATTTTTTTTATTCATTAGTGCTAACTTTTACTTTTTTAAATTCTTGTTTTCTTGAGCTAAACTTTTATTAACTTTTGTTAGACCTTTCTTTTCATTGGTTAAGGTAAGCTTTTGATCCTTTAATTCTTGATTTTTTTTAGTTAAGTTTTCATTATCTTTTGATAGTTTTTCATTAACACTAGATAATTTAAGAACTTGTTTCTTCATTTCCTTATTTTTTATTTTTTGTTTCCTAAAATCATTCATAAGTTCAGTAAAAGCTTCTTATAATTCTTCAAATATAAAATCACTTTCGATTTTAGACCTTACATTTTCCTTATTGGCCATGAAGCATAAATTAGTAACCTCTTGTATCTCTTCAATGAAGCTAGAGTCCTCACCCTCACTCCAAGTTATTATCATTGCCTTCTTCTTGAATTTTTTTTTAGCTTGCTTCAAGAGGGGACAGTCCATCTTATAGTGGCATGATTTCATATACTCGAAGTATATGGGTTGCTCCTTCTCTTTCTCTTTACTCGCTCTCTTATTTGAGGCTTTTCTTCTAGCTATACTCCTCTTCCTCTTAAATCTTCTGAATTTTTTTAATACAAGGGCTATTTCATCATCTCCATCTCCCTCATCCGAATCTTCACTAGATCCTTCCTAGGTTACTGTGGACTTAAGAGAAATTGTCTTCTTTTTATTTTTAGCAACCTTTTGCTTTAAGAACAACTCAAAGGTCATGAGTAACCTAGGAGTTGCTCAATGGAAATAGTATTAACATCTTTGGCCTTTGTTGCCCAGTTGGCAAATCCAAGAGGGGGGGTGAATTGGATATTTTAAAAATTTTAAGCAAGTATGTGCAGTTTAAACACTAAGTTGTATATATGTTAGTGATGTGCAATGCAACATGAAAGCAATAAAGTAAAAGAATATAATAGAGAGACAAGCACACTCAAAAACCACAAGTTTATAGTGGTTCGGAGCAACCCTCGACTCCTACATCCACTATCCAAGGTGCACACTTTGGATTTTCACTATATTTCTTCAAGAATACAACCGGATTGTTTTCATGGGCTCACAATCCACAACCCACTACAACGTTTGTTTTCCTGGGCTCACAAACAATCCAAAATGGTTTTCAAGGCTCACCAGAAACCTTAAACAAAATCACAAGCTGCAGCCCCCTGCTGCACTTGCTACAACACCCAAAATAGAGCAATAAAAGTGCAACAAAAAATAAACTCTAGGAAGTTGAGTTGTTGCAGATACTCACATTGAGCTGAATGTCATTGAGGTCTGGGTAGAAGTACCAAAAGAAATAGTAGGGACTGAAGGAGCTGTAGGTGGGCCTGGTGGAGTCCTTGGACTGCCAGGCTGTCTACCCATTTCAGCAAGTGGAGGTGCAACATCGTCCTGTGCCTCAGCCTCCTCTCCAGCAAAATCACCATCACTATCAAAACTCTCACTAGACTCTTAATCTCCATCCTCATTTGAGTCCTCCTCCTATCCAATAGCAGCAGCAGCATTAGTCTCAAGCTTAGCCTGCTCCTCCTCCTCCTCCTCATCATCATCATGATCATAAGGATATGCTACCCTCTATCCAGATGTCCCCTTCACCCACTGTCCTTCAAGCTTATGATATTCCATTCGGTGAAGAGATTTTTCAGTATATCTGTCAGTATGCAATAGAGGCCTAGCATCCTCTCCAGTCAAGTCAACACCAAAATCTCTAAAGATCAAAGTAAAAGCCATGCCATAGGGTAGGCATGCTCTAGCTTTCCTAGCTGCATCTCTCATTGAGTCATCATAATGAAGGGTAAGTTAATCTGCTCCCCCTCAATCATATATCTCATAAATACAATATCTCTTTCACTCACCCAATCAAATCTTCCTATCTTGGGCAAGTATATTCTACTAATGAAGTGTGCAGCAGTCTCATTTCCAATGAAAGTTGATTGGCTTGAAGATTGACAATGCCTCTTACATTCCTTCTTTCTAAGACTGTCTTTAGAGCAGCTTGCTTGTCATTCAAAGTCAAATAACATTTTCCCCCAATAGGAAGATGTAGAACCCTA
This sequence comes from Areca catechu, assembly GCA_021397845.1. Taxonomy (NCBI): domain Eukaryota; kingdom Viridiplantae; phylum Streptophyta; class Magnoliopsida; order Arecales; family Arecaceae; genus Areca; species Areca catechu. Next base: position 128,221,987 of record CM038049.1, read on the forward strand.
CTCAAAACTTGCTCATCCACAACAATGTTAACACTTTTAACAGTAGAAATAATCTGATCTACTTTAAGAGTTAGGTTTTCAAAGAATGTTCTTACCAATGCGGAGTATGTAGGTAAGTCTAAGGAACTGAAAAACTCCTAGCCTTGATTTATAATCCAATCCCCAATACGGAAGTGTTCTTGCTCGAGAAATTCAAAAATTACCTTTCTACCAGGAGTAACCGGATGATTTCCCATCAAAATGACTTACCTTGGTGGGGAAATGGGTAAACCACTATGAGTCGACTACTCATGGCAACTTTTGGTTCTCCGTCCCATTGTACTCGAGCTCAAGGGCTTCCATTTTCTTTGTTGAGCTATTGCCTTCCTTGGAGCCATCGATCGCAGATCTAAGGGAGGATGGAAGATTGGTGTGGTCCTTATAGCTTGGAAAGGGATATTTTGTCCTTTGGCTAGGGTTCAACAGAAAATGGTGAGACCTAGATTTTTGGGGCCTACGATTTTAAAAAAAATGAACCCGTCAACCAAGTCGGCTTAGCCAGGTAGGGGCTCAAGTCGGCTCGAGTGAAGCCTCGGTTTTTGGTCCAAAAAAATAGAAAGGCTATTATTCTATTTTAAACCTTAAAATAGGTATGCATTTTCCATAAAATGGACAAATAAGGGATCTAAAAGAATTTTCTATGTTTTTCTAAGGGATTTTCTAAGAATTTCCTAAAAAGGGTCATATAGCCCTAATTTTTCTCTAATCATTCTAAATCTCTCTTCATTATGTGGTTTTGTGAAAATATCAGCTAATTATTTTTTAGCTCAAATAAATTCAAGTTCAATGTCACCATTTTGTATATGATCTCTAATAAAACGATGTCTAATTTCTCTGTGTTTTGTTCTTGAGTGTTGAATTGGATTTTTTGTTAAGTTTATAGCATTGGTGTTATCATATCTGATAGAAATCTTAGTTTGATTAACACCATAGTCTTCTAGCTGTTGTTTAATCCAAAGCACTTGTGCATAACAATTTCCTACAGCCATATATTCTGTCTCAGCAGTAGATAGTGCCATGGAGTTTTGCTTTCTACTGTGCCAAGAGATTAAGTTCAACCCTAAAAATTGACATGTGCCACTAGTACTTTTTCTATCTATCTTGCATCCGCCATAATCACATCTGTGTATCTAATTAATTCTAAGGATGATTGTTTAGAATACCATAGACCTAGATTACTTGTTCCTTTTAGATATCTTAAAATTCTTTTAAGAGCAAGTATATGTGATTCTTTTAGATTAAATTGAAATCTAGTACATATACAAATACTGAATAAGATATCAGGTCTACTTACAGTTAAGTACAACAATGATCCAATCATACCTCGATAGAGCTTTTGATCAATGTTGTTTCCATCTTCATCCTTGTCAAGTCTACAGGTAGGGCTCATGGGTGTGCCAATTTATTTAATGGACTCTATACCAAACTTCTTAAGAATCTCCTTGATGTACTTAGCTTGGTTGATAAGTATTCTTTCTTTTGTTTACTTAATTTGAAATCTAAGGAAGTAGGTTAACTCACCCATTAAGCTCATTTCAAATTTGCCCTGCATAAGCTCAGCAAATTCTTCATACAAATCTTCATTAGTTGCACCAAAAATTATATCATCTACATAAATTTGTATAACTAATATATCATCTTCTTTTCTTTTAATGAATAGTGTTGAGTCTACATTACCTTTAGTAAAATTATTTTCAACTAGGAATTTACTTAACCTATCATACCATGCTCTAGGTGCTTGTTTTAAATCATATAATACTTTATTAAGTTTAAATACATGATTAGGTAAATCATGGTTTTCAAATCCGGGAGATTGTTCTACAAAAACTTCTTCAGAAATGCAACCATTTAAAAAAGCTCTTTTCACATCTATTTTAAATAATTTAAAGTCCATGTAGCAAGCAAATGCAAGTAATAGTCTAATGGCTTCAATCTTGCTATAGGTACATAAGTTTTATCAAAATCTATTCTTTTTTCTTAGTTATATCATTTGGTAACTAATCTAGCTTTATTTCTAATTACATTGCCTTTTTCATCTAATTTATTCCTATATACCTATTTAGTACCTATAACAGGATGTTCAGAGGGTCTATCTATTAAGGTCCATATATTATTTCTTTTGAATTGATTAAGTTCTTCTTGCATAGCCATCATCCAATTTGGGTCATTTTCAGCCTCTTCTATGCAATTTGGTTCTATTTGTGAGACAAAAGCAAGATAATCTTGTGCATCTCTAAGTGAAGATCTAGTCCTAACACCTTCAGACGGATTTCCAATAATTAATTCTTTGGGATGGTGATGTACCTACCTCCATTCCTTAGGCAAATCACCATGCTCTTTACTTACCATTTCATCTCCTTCTTCCACTTGTTTGTCCTTTAAGCTCATGTCCTTCATTTCTTTGTCAACTGTACCTGCATCATCATCAATCACTCTTCTTTTCTAGAAGGTGAGGGATTAGTTTCATTAAATATTACATGAATAGACACTTCTACAGTTAATATTCTTTTGTTGAAAACTTTATTTGCTTTTCTTGAAGTTGAATAACCAAGAAATATCCCTTCATCAGATTTAACATAAAATTTTTCAAGGTTATCCTTTTCATTATTCAATACAAAGCATTTACAACCAAAAACATGAAAGTGATTAACATTTGACTTTCCATCTCTCTAAAGCTCATAGGGGGTTTTCTTTAAATAGGTTTAACCAAAATATGATTTAAGATGTAGCAAGCAGTGTTCACAGCTTTAGCCTAGAAGTGTTGGTTTTCTGAACAGGATTGCTGCAAGAAAGTCAGGGTTCAAAGCCTGACATAGCAAAAGATAACATATAAAATAATTTTCATATCTAAGCATGCAGTTTATAAATAAATCTAATTTATTTATAATAAATTCTTAAACATGCTAGAATTAATTGAATATAATTCATATCTAAATATAAAATTATTTTGAATGAGAAATACTTACCTGGATTGCTATCCTGGCTTGCTTTAAAAATTATGCCAATTAGGATCTGAACAGAATATTGGATTCTCGAGATTTTGCTCGAGCCGTGCAATCGCTCGACCTCTGCTATCCACACGAAGCTGGTGTAACGAAATCATAGAGAGCACAAGACTGCTAGATCCTTGCAGCCCTCTCCTCTTTTAACAAATCAGGACCTTTCTTCTTCTTGAACGGCTTCTATCTTGTAAATCGGATTCACAAGAACTTGGATCTCTCTCTTTTGATTTTCTCTTTTAATCTCTCTTTTATTTTCTTTCTTTTTGTTTTTTCAGATTTTGAATACCTTCTCTAAGATTTTTGGGTGAAAAGAAAGGTAAAGAAGAAGAGAAATAACAATACTATATGTTACGATGATTTTCTCCTCACCTATACGCTCCTTAAATAACCCATGCCAAATAATAGGGTCCAACCACTTATTATTCTGAGATTATTATGGATCTTAATTAGGATTAGGATAAGAGAAAGTCCTAATTAAACCCATAGTTAATTGATAGAGTTTTGGTGGAGAAGGTTACTTAAAGTAGGACTCTTCCTTCATATTTGCACCACAAAGTTTTCATGCAAAAAAAATCCTCCATGCCTAAAGTGCTTTGCACCACATTTTACCGGATTAAGATGGGTCCCATCTAGATTAAAACTAGATAAAAGTCCTAAATTAATCTATATTCTATGGGATAGAGTTTGGGATGAATTAAGAGTCCTAAAATAGAAGGACTCTTCTCTTCTTGTGCCAACTTATTCCTTGCTGCACAAAAAGTTGCGCCATTCACATTTTAGCATGTGGAGAGGAGAGAGTTCCAGTCAAATGGGACTCTGAGTTATATGTCCAATTAAAGTGATTTGACAGTCAAATCGAAGTCAATTTCAAGCCTGATCAAACCTATTTCGAAAAGGCTGTTGACCTAATTCGATTAGGATTAGTTAACCAAGTCAAATTCAAATAACTAACCCAATTAGAATCAAATTAATTAAATTAAATCCGACTTAACTCAATTAATGACTGATCCTTAATTTAATTAGGTCAAATATAAATTGTAACACTTACAATTAGGTCCAAATGTACTAAAATTGGCAGATGCCAAATTTAGCAACATATTGATTTGCTAATGGGTTAGTTGAGCTCCTAATGTGTGTGACCCCTCAGGTCCTACCCTGTTTGGTAAAGAGATATGCTATAATCTACTAAAATTGGTAGATGCCAAATTTAGCAATATATTGATTTGCTAATGGGTTAGTTGAGCTTCTAATGTGTGTGACCCCTCAGGTCCTACTCTATCTGGTAAAGAGATATGCTATAATCTCTATTATACATCATCAAAACTCTTTTCGATGGGCTGAAACAATTTCAGCTCAACCCTAATTAGGATCGTCGATCCGTAAACGATCCTAATAGGCTCTCCACAATCCACCAGTGACACCTAGCAGTATGTAGTTACTGTGTGATTCGGTTCCTCTATCAAAAATTCTGACATGATGCAGGTTACGGAAACTCATCAAACCCATCAGTCATATGCTTAATTTAATTGACTCGAGTCCGAATATGATACTAATGAAAATACTTTTTCATTATTACTCTACTATAGCCATAGACTTATGGACTCAGTCTCACTAAGTTGCATAGGATTATTCCTTACTACTAAGGCTAATAGATCCCTACAAGTGTGCACCCTACTCTTGATAATAAACTTACTGTAGTCAACGAACACCACAAGGTCCCGAATGGATAGAAACCATATTTATGTGCTGTCAAACTACAGCAACCTTACTATGAGTAGCTGAGACACCCTAGGTCAAAGAACTATTCACACAACTACAGCATCAGGAATTTATTGACGAGTGAGTTGTCATCCATATAACTTCCTGTACTTGGTCATGCTCAGTACCGTTGCACTCTCACTCTAGCATCACCATACTATAGATCAGAGACTCATTTATCCATAAAGGGAAGTGATTTGTGCACCGATCTTAACAGATCAATCACCATCCTCGTGATTTCTAATGATTGGGAGCTTTAAGGAGTTAACCTATAAAGACACATGCCTCGAATTCTCAACTTTTGAGAATATGTGTCATTGCCCATTAACTCCATGGATGATTCATAGATACACCAATATAAATAAAATAAATACCCTTTTTATTAATAAGAAAAATTAACAACAAAATTCATGCCCTAAAATTATAATGTGTCAAACTAATTTGGCTTTTAGAGCATACATCTAACAATCTCCCACTTACACTAAAGCCAATTGGTTACATATCTAAGTCCCATCTTCTCAAGATGGGCTTCAGTCTTTTGCTGGCTTAATGTCTTGGTCAGTGGGTCTGCCATGTTATCCGCGGAGCCTACTCTTCGCACCTCGACACCATGTCGAAAATGTAAAAATCCTCTTTTAGAGTTCTCCATGCTGAACCTTTTCAACACTTCCTCTATGTATATTTTTGTGAAAGGCCAAGCATCCAATTAGATCTATCTCTATAGACTTTAATCTCCAAAATATAAGATGCTTCACCTAAGTCTTTCATAGAGAATTTCTTAGATACCAACTTTTGACCGAAGTCAACATGGGAATATCATTCCCAATAAGGAGGATGTTATCCATGTACAATATGAGGAATGTCAATGCCCTTCCATTGGCCTTCTTGTAAATACAAGGATCATCCTCAGTCTTGATGAAATCAAATGATTTGATTGCATCATTAAAATGAGTTCGAGAAGCTTACTTCAATCCGTAGTTTGATATATGCAGCTTGCAGACTTTTTGATCTACATCATTGGAAGTGAAACCCAAAGGCTGCTCCATATAGATATCTTCCTCAAGATATCCATTTAGAAATACAGTTTTTACATCCATCTGCCATATCTTATAATCATGATATGTTGCAATTGCAAGCATTGTGCGGATGGATTTCAGTATAGCTATTAGTGAAAAGGTGTCATGATAGTCAATGCCTTCATGTTGACTATAACCTTTCACCACTAACATAACTTTAAAGGTCTCTACCTTACCATCTGCACCTATCTTCCTTTTGTAGATCCATTTACATCCAATGGGTACAATACCCTTTGGTGGATCCACTAAGGACCATACTTGGTTTGAATGCATTGATTCAATTTTTGACTTCATAGCATTCAACCATCTCTCGAAGTCGATGTTTGACATCGCCTCATCATAAGTCTTAGGATCAACCAATTGATCCTTATCCCTTACTAGGAATAATTTTCTTATATCCTCTATAAGCATACCTAAGTACCTTTCAGGGGGATTGGAGACTTTAGTAGACCAACGAGGTGGAAGAGCATTTATCTCAATTGGTTGATTGGGTTCGATATGATCTCTAGCTAGCTGCTCTTCTGAGACTTTCTCATTGAGCTCAATTAGCCTCCCACTACCACCTTCCTGAATAAACTGTTTCTCCAGGAATGTGGCATGCCTGCTCACAATCACATTATGATCTTCTGGAAGGATAAATTAGTATCCCAAGGTTTCTTTAGGATATCCTATGAATCGAGCTTTCATAGATCTAGATTCTAACTTATCCGCCATTAGTCTTTTGACATAGGCTGGACATCCTCAAATCTTGAAATGAGCAAATCTTGGTTTCTTACCATGCCATATCTCATATGGTGTGGTAGGAACAGATTTAGATAGAACTCTATTTAAAATGTAAATTGAAGTTCGTAGGGCATATCCCCAAAAAAATAAAGGCAAGTTAGTGAAGCTCATCATGGATCGAACCATATCTAATAGGGTCCTATTTCTCCTCTCAGACACCCCGTTGAGCTGAGGCATACCAGGTGGAGTCCATTATAAGACTATGCCATTGTCCTTAAGATAACCTAAAAATTCTTCACTAAGGTATTCACGTCCCCGATCTGATCGGAGAACCTTAAGGATTTTACCTGTTTATTTTCTACATCATGTCTGAATTCCTTGAACTTTTCAAAGGCTTCAGATTTGTGCCTCATAAGAAACACATAACCATACCATGAACAATCATCAGTAAAAGTTATGAAGTAGTAAAAACCATCCCTAGCCTGCACATCAAATGGGCCATACACATCAGTGTGTACCAGGATAAGTAATTCTGTGGCCTTCCCCCATGTCCTACAAAGGGTAACTTGGTCATTTTTCCTTGAAGACATGACTCACAAAGTGGATATGATTCAGAATTAACTGAATCTAGGATCCCATCCCTTTCCATTTTGTTAATCCTGTCCTTTCTAATATGATCGAGCCTAAGATGCCACATATATTTTTTGTTTAGGTTATCTCTAGTGCATTTATGTCCTATGGCATTCACATTAATTTGCTCGTTAATATTCATAGATGCATTGGCATGCAATTATAGAGACTGTCAATTAGAATAGCTTTTGCAATCAATTTATTTCTCAAATAAATATTACAAAAGTCTTTATTGAATATAAATTCAAATCCTTCCTCTGCTAACACAAAGATAGAAATCAAATTTCTACTTGCTACAGGCATAAAATAACAATCACTAAGTACTAATCTAAATCCTAAAGTTAACGCCAGAGAATATGATCCAATGGCTTATGCAGCAACCTTTGCTCCATTTTTGACATGTAGGACCATCTCACCTTCCCTCAGCATTCTACTTCTTTCTAGACCCTGCATTGAAGTACATATATGAGCACTAGAGCCAGAGTCCAAAACCCAACTAGAAGTAGATGAAACCGTTAGGTTAGATTCAATAACGAGTATGGACTTACCTTCAGAAGGTGCATCCACCTTTTGTTTCTTTAAGCTTTTCAGGTAGAGTGGACTATTTCTTCTCCAGTGGCCATCTGTATTGCAGTGGAAACATTTTTCTTTGTTGACCTTGGCTTTCTTGGGAGTGTCCTTCTTCCTCTACTTGTTTTCCTTCTTCTGCTTCTTTGCAGGTTTCTTCTTCTTCCAAGTGGACTTTCTTTTGGGGGAAGCCTGCTCCACAGAGAAAACAGAGCCTCTTGAACTCTTCAAAGTCCCCTCATTGCTTACCAACAAGTTCAATAATTCAGGTAGGGTGTAATTCAACTTGTTCATATTATAGTTCATAACGAACTAAGCATATGAACTAGTCAAGGACTGGAGGATCAAATCCACTTAAAACTCCTTGTGAATAGGAATGCCCAGCATCTCAAGCTGTTCTATGTCCTTGATCATTATCAAACAATAATCGTGGATAGACTATCCTTCATGCATCTTGTTATTGAAAAGATTTTTCGATACCTCGAAGCGTGCAATACGACTTTGTTTGCCATACAACTCTTGCAGGTCAGTCAAAATCAATTTAGCAGTTGGCATGTCCTCATGTTGGCTCTGCAATTCATTTGACATTGAGGCCAACATGTAACACCTAAACTTATTATCATCATCCATCCATTTTTCAAATGCAGTCGTCTGACGGGCATTTGGATGGTCAGATAAAATAGGGGGTTCCTGGTCAAGCACATAGCCTAACTTCTTAAAACTCAAAACAATTTTGACGTTCCTTAACCAGTCTTTGAAATTAAGGCCTACAAGTCAGTTTGTCTCTAAAATGCGGGCTAAGGGATTTGAAGCAGACATAGTCAATTGCAAGAGTAGAAAATTCTAATTAGATACTTTATACTTAATTATAAAAATTGATCTAGGGTCTTTAAGAAATAATTTTAGATTTCTCACTATTTTCTCGAATTTTTCACACTCCCCGTAGAGATGCGGAAACCCTAATGCGACTTTAGATTTCTAGTGGGTGCTACAGTCCTATCGATGTACGGTACCTCATCGTGCCTAGTTATTGGTAATACGCTACACCAATAAATGGACAATCCTTGTCCAATGTATCAAATACAAGTAGTAGCAACTTGGTCTCTAAATCATGGAGCCTCAACGTGACCGTTTATTGGCCCAATCATTAGTTAAGTCAGACCCACCATTATGCTAGACAAAGCCATCATTGGGTCTCTCAAAGTGACCGTTTATTGGGCCCAACCCCATCAGTGCTTAGCTACATCTCATGCTTAATAGGGTGGTTGTATCTTCCCGATGCAACAGAACCACTGTAACCAATCGAGAACAATCAACACTAGTAGGACACCCACACACCTACAATGGTGGAAGACCTTAGACTTAATATTTATGGGGAGATTAGGTTTAGGTCTCTTCTAAATTAATCAGCCAAATCATGGATGACCAATTAGATTAAGTCAGCACAATCTCATGTCTGACTTAAAATAGCTGGCATGGGTGAACTCAAATCAAAAGCGACCCTTTTGAAAACTTAATCAACCAAATTGGCTAGGTCAGTATGATGCATGGGAGGGTTCTGCCATATACCCTCTTTCCACCAATCGAGTTGAGTTGGTTAGGAAAGAGTTAGCCCCAATTCAAAATCATGATGGAAACTTTTCTTAGACACCAATTGGTTGATAAGATTCAATTAGGTCAATCTAGTGATTTGGGCTCATCACTAAGCCAAATTAGGTCTTAACTTATCGATTCACAATTGTGAATCGATCTGACCAGACTACACCTAAATTCAATTTTGAGCACACTTGACCTAACCCTAATCATCATTTGATTAGGTTAAGTCACTTGCTCAAAATTGAATTAGGGTTACTAGTTGATCTAATTAAGCCCTAATAATGCAGCCAAATCTCTAGACCTAATTTGTTCAACCCAAACCCTCATGAACCTAATTTAATTTTCTAATTTCAAGTAAAATTTAAATTAGGTTCAAGTGCATGATATTTAATGGCTTATGATCTTGAATCCAATTTAAGATCTAAACCTAATTTGGTGCATCATATACATCAACCTTTTAGATCATATGATTAAACTACATTTAATGTAATTAACTAGATCTAAAACAAACTTAATAACACATCACATATGTAATTAAGATCATAAATTGATCAAAATTCTTTTGAAAACTTTTTTCAAAAACAGGTTTGCATCTAAGTAGGACAACCTTTGCACTATAGGGGGTAAACCCTATAGTAAGACAACTTTATTTATTCACTTTGTGCAACCTTTGATCAATTAATTTTTAGATCATGATATAAATTAATAATTAATTCATAAAAATTAATTTTAGATGTAAAAGTTATGATTTTAATTTTGAAAATAATTTTTAAAACAAATCAAATCTATGCTAGGACAACCTTTGCACTATAGGGGTAAACCCTATAGCAAAACAACCTTATAATCAGCATAGATTTGATGAAAACATAATCTAACTTTCAGATCTGAATATATTTCAGATCTGATCCTAATCCATGCATGTTAAAGAAAGGGAGAACCGTGGGTCTGATACCATTGCTGGTTTATCGAATAGGATCGCTGCAAGCAAGTCAGGGTTCAAAGCCTAATGCAGTAGAAGATAACATATAAAACAATGTTTATATCTAAGCATGAAGTTTATAAATAAATCTAATTTATTTATAATAAACTCTTAAACATGCTGGAATTAATCGAATATAATTTAGATCTGAATATAAAATTATTTTGAATGAGAAATACTTAAATGGATTGCTATCCTGGCTTGCTTTAAAAATTATGCCGATCCGGATCTGAACCGTATACCGGATTCTCGGGGTTTTGCTCGAGCAGGACAATCTCCCAACCTCTACTGGTATCCACATGGAGCTTGTGTAACCAAATTGTAGGGAGCACCGGACTGCTAGATCCTTGCAGCCCTCTCCTCTTCCAGCAAATCAGGACCTTTCTTCTTCTTGAACGGCTTCTATCTTGTAAATCAGATTCACAAGAACTTGGATCTCTCTCTTTTGATTTTCTCTTTTAATCTCTCTTTTGTTTTCCTTTTTTTTTTTTTTTTTTTTTTTTTTTTCAGATTTTGAATTCCTTCTCTAAGATTTTTGGGTGAAAAGAGAGGTAAAGAAGAAGAGAAATAAAAATACTATATGTTACGATGATTTTCTCCTCACCTATATGCTCCTTAAATAACCCATGCCAAATAATAGAGTCCAACCACTTATTATTTTGAGATTATTATGGATCTTAATTAGGATTAGGATAAGAGAGAGTCCTAATTAAATCCATAGTTTTGATAGAGTTTTGGTGGAGAAGGTTACTTAAAGTAGAAGGACTCTTCCTTCATATTTGCGCCACAAAGTTTTCATGCAAAAAAAATCCTCCATGCCTAAAGTGCTTTGCACCACATTTTACTGGATTAAGATGGGTCCCATCTAGATTAAAACTAGATAAAAGTCCTAAATTAATCCATATTCTATAGGATAGAGTTTGGGATGAGTTAAGAGTCCCAAAACAGAAGGACTCTTCTCTTCTTGTGCCAACTTATTCCTTGCCGCACAAAAAGTTGCGCCATTCACATTTTAGCATGTGGTAGGAGAGAGAGTCCCAGTCAAATGGGACTGAGTTATATGTCCAATTAAAGTGATTTGACAATCAAATCAAAGCTAATTTCAAGCCCGATCGAACCTATTTCGAAAAGGTTATTGACCTAATTCGATTAGGATTAGTTAATCCAGTCAAGTTCAAATAACTAACATAATTAGAATCAAATTAATTAAATTAAATCTGATTTAATTCAATTAATGACTGATCCTTAATTTAATTAGGTCAAATATAAATTGTAACACTTATAATTGGTCCAAATGTACCAAAATTGGTAGATGCCAAATTGAGCAACATATTGATTTGCTGATTGGTTAGTTGAGCTCCTAATGTGTGTGACCCCTTAGGTCCTACCCTGTCTGGTAATGAGATATACTATAATCTCTATTATACATCATTGAAACTCTTTTCGATGGGCTGAAATAATTTCAGCTCAACCCTAATTAAGATCGTCGATCCATAAATGATCTTAATGGGCTCTCATAATCCACCAATGATACCTAGCAGTATGTAGTGGCAATCCAACAGGATAAGATTGGAACCCCTAGGTGTAGTTACTGTGTGATTTGGTTCCTCTATCAAAAATTTTGACATGATGCAGGTTACGGAAACTCATCAAACCCATCAGTCATATGCTTAACTTAATCGATTCGAGTCCGAATGTGATACCAATGAAAGCACCTTTTTATTATCACTCTGCTATGGCCATAAACTTATGGAGTTAGTCTCACTAAGTTGCATAGGATTATTTCTTACTACTAAGACTAATAGATCCCTACAAGTGTGCACATACTCCTGACAATAAACTTACTACAGTCAACGAATACCACAAGGTAACGAATGGATAGAAACCATGTTTATGTACTATCAAACTACAGCAACCTTACTGTGAGTAGCTGAGACATCCTAGGTTAAAGAACTATTCACACAACTACAACATCAAAAAGTTATTGACGAGTGAGTAGTCATCCGTATAACTTCCTGTACTTGGTCATGCTCAGTATTATTAACTCCGTTATTGATTTTGATGATAAGCAAAATGGTTAAGTATAAGTTGAGTACTAATGATTTCTTTAAAGTGTATTTTTACAGAAAAAGATGCTCATCAATTTGAAAAAGATTGTTTGATTGAAGAAGCCAAGTTTAGATGAAAGATCTACTTAAAGATGAGTTGAACAGTCAAAGTTTGTTTTAGATGAAAGATCTACTTAAAGAAGAGTTGAACAGTCAAAGTTTTCTTGAATGGATACTTGAGTGAAATATAAATTTGATTCAGCACAAGTTCAAATATTTTTGTGAAGATTTCAGTGAGGTGTCGACTTAAAATATTGACACATGACACCAAGTGTCGACACATGACAGTGAAGTATCGACTCAAGCCGGTATGCAAAGAAAGTTTCAGATGGCATGGCTGAAGTGTCAATACATGGACTTGAAGTGTTGACTCAAAGTGTCAACACATGGATCAGCTCATCACCTAAGAATTTTAAGTCACAGAACTTGCTGAAGATGAAGATCTACTGAAGTGTCGATACATGGATGCTAAGTATCGACTCAAAGTGTCGACTCACTTGAAGAAGTGTCGACACATCTGAGATTTTTAAAAAGTCAGATTGAAGATATTTGAACTAGATGTCGACTCAAGAAGTTCAAGTATCGACTTGAAGTATCAACTTATAGCCTGAAGTATCGATACATAAAATTCTAGGAACAGTAACGACTAGTTTTTCAAATATAGAACTTGTTCCTTTTCACCCCCAATGGCTAGTTTTTTATGTCTAATGGCTAGAAACTAGATTTGAGGCATTGGAAAGATATTTATATGCTCCAAATCAAATCAAATCAAAAATAATTGAAGTTGTTGAAAAAGAAATATCGAAGAGAGAAGAAAAGAGAGCATTCACTCCTATTCTTTGAAGTTCACCTACTCTCAAGCAAAAGCAAGCCTCCAAGCATTCAAGAGTCTTCAAGAGAATTAAAGATCAACCATTCTTGAGCAATCAAAGAGGCTTCATCAAGTTGAAAGTATCACAACGTCGAGCTTCAAAGAGATACCCATTTTTTATTCAAAAGCTTTTATTGTTTCTCTACTTCAAAACTTATTTGTTGTAAGGGTTCTTGGTTAGCCTATTGCAAAATCAAGGAAGGTTATTGGTGAGCCTTTGAAAACCATTTAGGTTTTTGGTTAGCCTGGAAAACTAAGGAAGGTTGGTGGTGAGCCTTAAAACTATTTAGGTTCTTGGTTAGCCCGTAAAACCAAGTGAAGTTTTGACTTGTGAACCTTGTGAAAACAAGTTGGGTTTTGATTAGTGAGCCTGAAAAACTAATTCGCTATAATCAATAGAGATTATAGTGAGTTCCTAAGGGGATCTTGGGGAGTGGATGTAGGTGCATTGGATAGCACTGAACCACAATACTTCTTTGTGTTTGTGGTTGCCTGTCTCCTCTACTTGCTCTTACATTTATTGCTTTATATTTTTGCTGCACATTTACTTAAGAGCATTTTATTTGCATTCATAGTACTTGTTTAAATTGTTGGATTGGATCATATACCATTGCATTGCATCAAGTAATTATTTTTTAGATATCCAATTCATCCCCCCTCTTAGATTGCTTACTGGGTAACAAGTGGTATCAAAGCCCTGTTCTCAGTTTATAGGCTTTACCATCTTGAGTAAAGATCTATGGCAGCCCCTATTGGTACTAGTGTAGTTGAGGGACAAGCCTCAAATAGACCTCCATTTTTTAATGGATCAAATTATACATATTAGAAATCTAGGATGAGAATTATATGCATTCTATTGATTATAACTTATGGAGAGTAGTTGATAAAGGTCCACATATTCCTTCGGTTGTGGTTAATGGTGTTTCTATCCCAAAGCTCAAAGAGGATTGCGATGAAAATGATATTAAACAATCTGAGATCAATGCTAAGGCAATGAATCTCCTTTATTGTACATTAGATCCTAGTGAATTCAATAGGATATCTACTTGCATTTCAGCCAAAAAAATATGGGACACACTTGAAGTTATCCATAAGGGTATCGATCAAGTGAAGAATACTAAGGTGAACATGTTAGTACACACTTATGAAATGTTCCGAATGGAACCTAATGAGTCTATCACTGACATGTACACTATATTTACAAATATTGTAAATGGAATGAGAAGTCTAGAAAAAGTAATGTCTAATGCTGATCTTGTAAATAAAATCCTCAGGTCACTTCCAATATCATGGGATCCGAAGGTGATCACCATTCAAGAAGCTAAAGATGTTGACAAGCTACCATTAGAGCAGCTAGTTGGATCGCTTATGACTTATGAGCTGAATTTGAAGCAAAAGTCAATGGACATGGATAAGAAGAAAAAGGGGATTGCATTCAAATCAAATATACAAGAAGAATCCACAATTGATGAGTCTGAAGAAGAAGAAGAAGACAAAAATGAAGAAGCTCTTCTTGCTAGAAAATTTAGAAGATTCATGAAGAGAAGGAAGTTCCCTTACAAGAAGAAGTTCCAATCAAATAAAGAAAAGGAAAAAGAGAAAGAGAAAGAAAAGGAAAAGGAAAAGGAGAAGGAGATACTCACATGTTTCGAGTGTAAGAAGTCGGGACACTACAAATTCGACTGCCCTTTCCTAAAAAGTCAAGAAAGAAGCTAAGGAAGAAAGCAATGATGGCCACCTGGAGTGATAGTGAGGACTCCAGTTCTAAAGAAGAGCAGACAGAAATTACAAATCTTTGTCTCATGGCACATCAATAGCAAGATGAGGTAAATTCTGATACAGAAGTAGATTTTACTTTTGATGAGTTAAGAAATGCCTTTGATGAACTTATGCATGATTATAAACTAATTTTATTTAAAAATAAAAGATTGAAAAAGCATGCAAATAGTTTTTCTCATGAAAACAATTCTTTATTAAATGAAGCTAGTGATTTGAAAACTAAACTAGATATTTTAGAAAAGAAAAACAATGCTTTAACAATGAAAAATGAAGTTTTAAAAAGATCCAAGACTATTATTTCAAATGGTGATCTTTTAAAGAAAAATAAGGATTTAGAATTAGAAAATATAAAGTACAAAAATGAACTTGATAAAATAAAGCCTTTTGTTGAAAAATTTACCTATAGTTTAGAAAAATTAAACCTACTTTTAAATAGCTAAAGAGCCATTTTCAACAAAGCAGGATTAGGTAATAGACCTTAAAGATAGCAAAAGTATTTCAAATTTTTTTTTGTACCTGCATCATCTAGCATAACATGTTTTTCGTGTAAAAAGCAAGGTCATAAATCTTTTCAATGCAACATGAAAAAAATTAATTCTTTTGGAAAAGTTTGGGTTCCAAAAGGAACCATTTCAAGTGCTAACCCTAAAGGACCCAAGTTGGCTTGGGTACCTAAAAACAAAGCTTGATTTTTATTGCAGGTGTGTCTTGCAACCAAGAAGAACAAAAGACTTTGGTATCTTGATAGTGGTTGCTCAAGGCACATGATGGGAGATGTAAAGCAATTCACTTCTCTTGAAGCAATGAATGGAGTGTGACCTTCAAGGATAATGGTAAAGGAAAAATCATTGGTATTGGTAAGGTTTACATTACTCCTAGTTGTATTAGCAATGTACTGTTAGTTGAAGGTTTAAAGCATAATCTTTTAAGTATTAGTCAATTTTGCGATAAAGGTTTTCAAGTTATTTTTAAATCATCTTATTGCATAATTGCTAGTCCGGATAAAAATGGAGTACAATTCATTAGAAGAAGGCATGGTAATATTTATTTGGTAGATTTAGATGATCTATCTTTGCCTAATGGAGAATGCTTTGTTGCAATGAATTCTACTAAAGATGAAACTAGTTGGATTTGGCATAGAAGATTGGGGCAAGCTAGTATGTATCTACTTTCAAAACTTTGTAAAAAGAATTTAGTTAGAGATTTTCCTGAACTTTATTTTGAAAAAGATAGAGTTTGTCAAGCATGTCAATTTGGAAAACAAGTTAAAACCTCTTTCAAGCCTAAAAGTTTTGTAATTACTAGTAGGCCACTAGAACTACTTCATATGGATCTCTTTGGACCAACTAAAACATCGAGTCCAGGAGGCAAGAGATATGGATTAGTCATATTGGATGATTTTTCAAGATTTATATGGGTTTTCTTTCTAGCACATAAAGATGAATCATTTTCTGCATTTATAAAGTTTTACCGAAAAGTTTCAAATGAAAAAGGTATTTCAGTTGTTTGCATTCGTAATGATCATGTAACTGAATTTGAAAATTAGGATTTCGAAAGTTTTTGTAATAAAAAGGATATTGAACACAACTTTTCTGCACCTAGGATACCTCAGCTGAATGGGATAGTATAAAGAAAAAATCATACTTTAGAAGAAATGGCATGCACTATGCTTTATGAAAATGATTTACCAAGATATTTTTGGGCTGAAGCTATTAATACTACATGTTACATTTTGAATCGAGTTTTAATCTGCTCCATTTTAAAAAAAACTCCTTATGAACTTTGAAATCAAAGAAAATCAACTTTAAAATATTTTCGAGTTTTTGGTTGTTAATATTTTATCTTAAATAGTGGCAAAGACAATCTTGGAAAATTTGATGCCAAGTCTGATGAAGGTATCTTTTTTGGATACTCTACATCAAGCAGGGCATATAGAGTTTTCAACAAAAGAATCTTAGTTGTAGAGGAGTCTATACATGTTGTTTTTGAAGAATCTACTAACAAATCCTTCAGAAAAGAGGATACTTCTGATGCATGTGTAGGTGCTGATAAACTTCAAAAGCTGACATTGAATGATCAACCATCTCAGCCAAGTGAAGAAGATCAAGACAAAGGTGAGAAAGGTGAAGAAACTCCAAAGCATCAATATCTATCTAAGGAGTGGAGGTATGCTCATGGACATCCTAAGGAATTAATCCTAGGTGATCCATCTAAAGAGGTAAGAACTCGAGCCTCAATTAGAAATGAATATGACTATATAACTTTTGTTTCTCAAGTAGAGCCTAAATACTTTGAAGATGCCGAAAAGGACCCTAACTGGATAAATGCCATGCAAGATAAACTAATTCAGTGTGATAGAAATAATGTCTGGACATTAATAGAAAGACCATCCAATGATTCTATTATTGGCACAAAATAGATATTTAGGAATAAGTTAGATAAAAATGGAGTTTTTGTTAGATATAAAGCTAGGCTAGTTGCTAAAGGCTAAAATCAGGAGGAAGGAATTGATTTTGATGAAATCTTTGCTTATGTTGCTAGACTTGAAGAAATTAGACTACTATTAGCATTTGCTTGTTTTATAAATTATAAACTCTTTTAAATGGATGTTAAAAGTGTGTTTCTAAATGGTTTTATAACAGAAAAAGTTTTTGTTGAACAACCACCTGGTTTTAAAAATCATGCACATCATGATCATGTTTTTAAATTGCACAAAGCACTTTATAGATTAAAGCAAGCACCTCGAGCCTGGTATGAAAGAGTCAGCAAATTTCTGATTGAAAATGAATTTACTAGAGGCCATATTGATAAAACCTTATTTCTAAAGAAGAAAGATAATGATTTATTAGTAGTGCAAATATATGTTGATGATATTATTTTCGGTGCTACTAATGAAATTCTTTGTCAAGAGTTTGCTAAGCTAATGCAGGGTGAGTTCAAGATGAGCATGATGGGAGAACTCAATTTCTTTCTCGGACTCTATATCAAGTAAACTAAAGATGGAATCTTCATCAACCAAGGTAAGTATACAAGAGAAATTATAAAGAAGTTTGGGATGGAGACTACTAAATCAATAGGTACACCTATGAGCCCCTCTTGTAGACTTGATAAAAATGAGCATGGTAAATCTGTAGATCAAAAATTATACAGAGATATGATTGGCTTTTTACTGAACTTAACTGCTAGTAGACCAGATATAATGTTCAGTGTATGCATGTGTGCTAGATATTAGTCTGAACCCAAATAATCACATCTTTTGACTGTTAAGCGCATTATTAGATATCTATATGGTACAATTGATATTGGCTTATGGTATTCTAGGGATTTTTCTCCTGAATTAATTGGATAGTCTGATGTTGATTTTGCTGGTTGTAAATTGGATAGAAAGAGTACTAGTGGAACATGCTAATTTTTTGGAGTTAACTTAATCTCTTGGTTTAGCAAGCAATAAACTTCAGTTGCACTATCCACGGCTGAGGCTGAGTATATTGCAGCAGGAAGTTGTTGTGTTAAAATCTTATGGATTAAGCAACAACTTGAAAATTTTTGAATCAAGTTGACTAGTACACCTATAAAGTGTGATAATACCAGTGCTATTTGCTTGACTATTAGAGATCATATTGAAAACACATTGAAATTAGGCATCACTTTATTAGAGATCATATTGAAAATAATGATATTGTACTTGAATTTATCAGTACTGAATTTCAATTAGCTGATATTTTGACTAAGCCTCTCCTAGAAGATCGATTCTGTATGATTAGAAGAGAACTCGGGATCATTAGTCCTTTTGATTATAATCTTCAAATCTTTGACTTAAAAATAGATCTAATTTGACATCAATCATATTCAATTCTTGCTAATTTCATTGAATTACCCATGATTTTAATCTGCCTTTGATTCTCTTATTTTTTGATTTTAAAGTCGATGTGTCGACACTTGAATGTGTCGACACATTCGTGAGTCGACACATGAACGGTAGCAGACCAAGAATAAGGTCATTTCGAAGTATTTTTTGCTTTATTTCATCTCCCCACTCGAGCTGACACATACCCTAACTCTCTCCCAATAATTTCTTCCCTCCAATTTGTGCTCAAAACCCATCGATTCTTCATTCTTGATGCTTTTTGGTTTGGATTAAGCGACATTCCACCTCCCATTTCCAATTTGAACCCTAGAAACCCTAGGTTTCTCCTCCAATCTTGTTCAAATCCTTGTTCTGTGCAATGGGACCCCGAAAACTAGTCCATCGCCCTCGGCCATCCAATCAGGAAGAAGAGTGAAGAACCAGGCCAGACACGAAGCTAGAGCTCCAGATCCACCAGTTCGACCTCTATTTGCAGCTTCTAGTCAGATGAGCTTGAAGATAGTTATCGGAGGACACCATATGGACTTCAGTTTCGTTGACCAGCAGTACTTTAGGATCGGTCAGTGGATTAGAGATGCTGGTCTGACATCTTTCTATTCTCTGAGTGAGGAACTACCTAGGGCTCATACAAGAGTTCTATGGATCATTAGCCCGTGAAAGTGATGGCTGGATTGCTCAGGTTAGAGGCAGGGATATCCCCATTACTTCAGAGATATTGAGCAGAGCGTGGGATATTCCTATGATTAGTTCAGTTGTTGATAGCTTGATTGACAGAGTGAGTGTTTTCCAATGCATATTTGAGTCAGACATTTTGCCTGAGGGAGCCACTGTGCCTGCATCCCGTTTGTTTGCAGAGATGAGACTTCTGCACCACATTGTCGCCCGGATCCTTTTGTCGAAGACTGGATGTTTTGATTACATCACTGAGAAAGAGCTACTCGTGATGGTCTCATTGGTACAGTATACACCCATCTGCCTTCTGGTGCTTATGGTTCATCAGATGATGAAGGCTTTGACGAGTCAACGACCATGCTTACCCTACGGGATGGGGTTGACTTTATTGTTTAGAGCTTATGGTGTTATATTTGAGGACGAGCCCTTCCGTATGCTGCTACATACTGATGTTTATGACATCAGGTCATTACATCGGATGGGTTATCATCTATTCAGAGGCCAGTGGAGATGCAGAGTATCTGGTCAGGCCGACGATAGAGATGATGATGCTGCTGTAGAGGAGGAGTGCATTCTTTCTGGTGAGGCAGGACCTACTGAGGCATCTCTTCCAGAGAGTCAGCTTGAGCGAGCAGCGTAGCCAGAGACTGCTTCTCAATCTGAGCCTACATCTCAGCCTCAGCCAGTTCAGTCAGATACTCCAGGAGTTTCAGAGAGTCTGTTGGACAGAGTCAGTCGCATTGAGATAGATGTCTTGATCACTAGACAGTGACTTGATAGCTTTTATCATGGAGACGAGAGATAGCCATAGAGGACTGAGTGATGGCATCTCAGTTATCTTATCTGCACTGTCCAGACCTTCTACAGGGAGTACTCTAGTTTCTGATCCAGCTCCATCTGCCCCAGAACCAGTTGTTGATAATGGTGATGATGATGGTGATGAGGAGACTGACTCTGATGATTTTGACTTTCCAGATTTGATTTCAGAGCCAGCGATAGAGGTGACAGTAGACTTGCCTAGGAGTCCCATTTTTGACCCTTCCAATTCACCTACTCAGACTCCTGTTTTATCTACTCCACCATCCAGATCAGATAATCTTGTTCCTATTCCTATTCTTTCACCAGTTGTTGATTCACCTATTATTGATACCCCCATTATTGACACTCCTATTGTTGACTCACTGATTACAGATACACCCATTCATTCTTTAGCTGATATGCCTATCATTGATACGCCTATCATTTCATCAGCTGATACACCTATTTTTGACACACCCATTGTTGATACACCTACCATCCATACATCCTCTCTTATCCGAGAGCTAGATTTTTACACACCTGGCATTCAGTATTTTGATTCTGGTCCATCTTTTGATCGTACACCATATCCGACAGTTGTAGAGACTGCCACCCCGATCTGCTCTATTTCTGCTGAGGATATAGCCTCCACCTCTTCTGCTCTAGCTAGAGGTCGGACGTATGCTTGATGGATAGGACGTGGTCGTCATACTCCTCCATGATCGACCAAGACCCATCTTCATGATCTCAAATCGATGTGGCCCTGAGCTCGCTCTTTTACTAATACTGGACCAATTGAGATTGGATCTTCCGATGATGAGGATGAGGATTAGGATATCTTTGTATGTTTAGATAGTTTGCTTTTATGCATCTTTTGTATGTTTTATTATTGTACAAATTCTGAATTTAAATAAAATATTATATTGTACTTCATATTATGATCTTAAATGAATGAAATGCTTTAATTTTCTTTAGTAATTCATTGTCTCTTGTATGAATGAATGAATCTTTATGTACTTCAATGTTAAATCTTGAATGTCTTGCCTATTTTTTTCTTACCTTTTTAATGATAACAAAAAGGGGGAGTAATATGAAAAGTATAAATGTGCAAGGGAGTAAAAGTATAAATATATGCTTGACAGTTTGTCATGTTTGACAATTCCTTTGTAAATTTAAAAATTCTTTTGAAAATTAGGTTGAGCTTGAGTTGAGAATTTTTTATAAATTCCTTAAGTAAGGGGGAGCAACACCTCCTTTATATTAAAAATCTATTTTGAATTGAATTTCATGTCAAATCTTTTTTTTAGATGTTTGAAAAGATGTTTATAAACTCTTTTATGAATCATCTATTCAGGGGGAGCTTTATCTATTGCTGAATTTTTGTCACTCCTAAACATATTTTCTTTTAGAGTATCATGATACATGAGTTTATATCTTATTTATTCCAAAGCTCTAATACTCTAAATCATTATATCACTCTTGCTCTGATACATCATTTCAATATTGCAATTACTTTGATACACCTATTGCATTTAGCTCGTTGCACCTTGAAATTTTTTTTTAAAAGCTTTTTATGTAATTTATACTTAAATATTTTGTCATCATCAAAAAGAGAAAGATTGTTAACTCCGTTATTGATTTTGATGATAAGCAAAATGGTTAAGTATAAGTTGAGTACTAATGATTTCTTTGAAGTGTATTTTTATAGAAAAAGGTGCTCATCAATTTGAAAAAGATTGTTTGATTGAAGAAGCCAAGTTTAGTTGAAAGATCTGCTCAAAGAAGAGTTGAATAGTCAAAGTTTGCCTGAATGGATACTTGAGTAAAATATAAATTTGATTCAGCACAAGTTCAAGTATTTTTGTGAAGATTTCAATGAGGTGTCGACTCAAAGTGTCGACACATGACACCAAGTGTTGACACATGACGGTGAAGTGTCGACTTAAGTTGGTACGCAAAAAAAGTTTCAGATGGCATGGCTGAAGTGTCAACACATGGACTTGAAGTGTCGACTCAAAGTATCAACACATAGATTAGCTCATCGCCTGAGAATTTTAAGTCACAGAACTTGCTGAAGATGAAGATCTGCTGAAGTGTCGACACATGGATGCTAAGTGTTGACTCAAAGTATCGACTCACCTGAAGAAGTGTCGACACATCTAAGATTTCTAGAAAGCTAGATTGAAGATGTTTAAACTAGGTGTTGACTCAAGAAGTTCAAGTGTTGACCTGAAGTATCGACTCACAGCCTGAAGTGTCGACACATGAAGGTCTGAGAATAGTAATGGCTAGTTTTTCAAATGCAGAACTTGTCCCTTTTCACCCCCAATGGCTAGTTTTTCATGTCTAACAGCTAGAAGCTAGATTTAAGGCTTTGGAAAGGTATTTATATGCTCCAAATCAAATCAAAACAAAAATAATTGAAGTTGTTGAAAAAGAAATATCCAAGAGAGAAGAAAAGAGAGCATTCACTCTTATTCTTTGAAGTTCACCTACTCTCAAGCAAAAGCAAGCCTCCAAGCATTCAAGAGTCTTCAAGAGCATTAAAGATCAACCATTCTTGAGCAATCAAAGAGGCTTCATCAAGTTGAAAGCATCACAACATCGAGCGTCAAAGAGATACCCACTTTTTATTAGAAAGCTTTTATTATTTCTCTACTTCAAAACTTATTTGTTGTAAGGGTTCTTAGTTTGTTGTAAGGGTTCTTAGTTAGCCTATTACAAAACTAAGGAAGGTTATTGGTGAGCCTCTAAAAACCATTTAGGTTCTTGGTTAGCCCGGAAAACCAAGGGAGGTTGGTGGTGATCCTTAAAACCATTTAGGTTCTTGGTTAGCCCATAAAACCAAGTGAGGTTTTGACTTGTGAGCTTTGTAAAAATAAGTCAGATTTTGATTAGTGAGCTCAGAAAACTAATCGACTGTAATCAATAGAGATTATAGCACCGAACCACTATACTTCTTTGTGTTTGTGGTTGCCTGTCTTCTCTACTTGCTCTTACATTTATTGCTTTATATTTCTGTTGCACATTTACTTAAGAGCATTTTATTTGTGTTCATAGTACTTATTTAAATTGTTGGATTGGATAATATATTATTGCGTTGCATCAAGTAATTATTTTTTTGAGATCCAATTCACCTCCCCTCTTGGGTTGCTTACTGGACAACAAGTATTGTTGATCTCTATCAACTACCTGTACTCTCACTCCAATGTCACCACACTGTAGATTAGAGACTCATCTATCCATAAAGAAAAGTGATTTGTGCACCGATCTTAGTGGATCAATCACCATCCTCGTGATGTTTCAATGATCGGGTTAGGAGTTAACCTATAAAGACACATGCCTCGGTTTCTCAACTCTTGATAATATGTATCATTGCCCATTAACTCCATGGATGATTCATAAACACACCAATATTAATGAAATAAATATCCTTTTTATTAATGAGAAAAATTAATTATAAAATTCATGCCCTAAAATTATAATGTGTCAAACCAACTTGGCTTCTAGGGCATACATATAACAAGAAGTACCTTGGAAGGTTGCCTTCACATAATATGGTTCCGGCCATTTCTTCCAATGTTCTATTTTTCCTTTCCACAACACCATTTTGTTGTGGTATCCTAGGGGCTGAAAAGTTATGTTCGATGCCATGCTCGGTGCAAAATTCTTCAAATTGTTGATTTTCAAATTCAGTGCCGTGATCACTTCTAATTGAAATAATTGAAAAGTTTTTCTGATTTCTAATCTTTCGATAAAACTTTTGAAAGATACTAAATGCTTCATGTTTATGTGTCAAAAATAAAATCCATGTGTATCTTGAAAAATCATCTACTATCATAAGTCCATACTTTTTACCTCCTAGGCTTGTGGTCCTAGTTGATCCAAATAGATTCATGTGAAGTAGCTCTAATGGTCTTGAAGTTGAAATAATGCTTTTAGCTTTAAAATTCTCACTAGAATGTTTATCATATTGACAAGTATCACAAACATGATCAAGATCAACTTTAACTATTGGTAAACCTCTTACTAAGTTTTTAGAGATCAACTTCGACAATGTATACATGCTAGCATGACCTAATCTTCTATGCCAAAGTAGACTGGATTTCTTTGTTTTAGCATTCATTGCTAGTAGACTTGAACTACTCGACATGGCTAGATCATTTAAATCTACCACAGATATTTTCAAGTCTATGACCTACAAATCTAATGCTAGAATCAAGTGTGCTAGTTACTATGCATATAAAGGATTCAAACAACACTTTGAAGCCTTTATCACATAATTGACTAATACTCAATAAGTTATGCTTAAATTTGTCAATTAGCATTTTCAATAAAAATGGTAGGGGTGATTTTAATCTTACCAATGCCAATGATCTTCCCCTTACCATTGTCACCAAATGTGACCATTCCATCTCTTTTTATCCCAAGGGTGATGAATTGCTCCTTGTCACCTGCCATATGTCTTGAGTAGCCGCTATCCAAATACCATCTCTTTTTATGATTTTGGACTGCAATGCAAAACAAATCAAGTAGATTTTTTAGGTACCCAAGCTTTCTTGGGTCCTTGGGGGTTAGTTGCCTTGATTCCTTTAGGAACCCATATTTTCTTTGTTTTGTTCTTTCTTTTCCATTTCAGATTACATTCATGTGCTTTGTGTCCTATTCCATTACAACAAAAGCATACTATCTTTGATTTTTATGATGAGGAAGATGCAATGAACTTAGGTACAGAAAATCTATTTTTAAAATCTTCTTTGTATTTGATTCCAGCTCTATTAAAGGTTTCCTTTTGACTTTTCAAGAGCATTTCCAATTTTTCAGAACTTAAGTTAATTTGTCAACTAGTGGTTTTAATCTATCCATCTCTTTTTGCATATTCTATCTTTCTTTTTGCAAAACATGATTCTTTTCTAGATGTTCCTCATTTTCCTATTGCAAAGCTTTATATTTTTCTAAAAGCTCATTCAAATCCTTTTGCAAAACATTATTCTTTAATGAAACTTCACTCTTTTCTTTTAGCAAACTATCATTTTCAAGTTTTAGTGATTTTATCTTTAAGCCTGCCTTCTTATATTCAGTTAGAAGGTCATGAAATGTAGCATATAATTCATCATAAGTGAAATCAAGAGTATGTTTGGGTGATACCTCATCCTCTAATTTCATTAAGCAAATATTTGCAAATTTTGATTGATCTTCTTCTTCACTTGAGGATGATTCCTCACTGTCAGTCCATGTTGCTACCATAGCTTTCTTTTTCTTCTTTTTATAGCCCTTCTTTAGGGTAGGACATTCAGATCGATAATGTCCAGGCTTCTTACACTCGTTGGATATAGGGTGTTGTTCTTTATCCTTTTCTTTTTCCTTACTTTGTTTACCTTTAGATATGTATCTCTTCCTATACCTTCCTTTTCCTTTACCCATGAATCTTCTAAATCCTCGCATGACCAAAGCCATCTCATCATCTTTGAGTTCTTCACCCGAGGAGGGAGTTTCTTCTTCTACTTCTTCAAGTTTCTTCTCTTCTAATGCAGCTTTAAGTGCGATGGTCTTCTTTTTTTTTCCATCATCTTCAGTACAACATTTCATGGCAAGATCGTGTGTGATGAGGGATCCTAGAAGTTTATCCTATGGAAGATTGTCCAAATGCCTTGCCTCTTGGATTGT
Organism: Areca catechu; assembly: GCA_021397845.1. Taxonomy (NCBI): domain Eukaryota; kingdom Viridiplantae; phylum Streptophyta; class Magnoliopsida; order Arecales; family Arecaceae; genus Areca; species Areca catechu. Next base: position 128,248,120 of record CM038049.1, read on the forward strand.
AGTTACTTTAGGGTCCCATTTGTCCGGCAAGGATCGCAAGACTTTTTGAACAAGATTTGCATTTGTATAAGTCCTGCCAAAACTTTTCAAACCATTATTAATATCGATAAACCTTGCAAACATATGAGATATAGACTCGTTGGGATCCATTTTGAATGGTTCATAACTATGCACTAACATATTAATTTTTGATGTTTTGACTTGGTTGGTGCCTTCATGTGTAACTTGTAGTTTATTCCAAATTTTCTTTGTCGAAGCACAAGTAAAAATTCGGTTTAACTCATTGGCATCCAAGGCACAATAAAGAAAGTTCATGGCTTTAGCATTGAGCTCACCCATTTTCATTTTATTGTCATCCCAATCCTCTTTCGGTTTTGGGATGTCAACTCCATTAACCTTCACGATGAGTGTATGTGATCCTTTTAAGATAATTTTCATTGTTGAAAATCAATAGCTTGAATATAAATCCTCATTTTAGCTTTTCAATAACTGTAATTTGTGTCGGTGAAAAGTGGAGGTCTATTACTTGATTGGCCTTTGGCCAAAGATGTGCTCATGTGGTTTTCCATAGATCTTTTCTCTAAGTGATTGGGTTACAGAGACACTGCTCTGATACCACTAGTTACCCAGTTGGCAAACCTAAGAGGGGGGTGAATTGGGTGTTTTGAAAATTTTAAGCAAGTATGTGCAGTTTAAACACTAAGTTGTGTATATGTTAGTGGTGTGCAATGCAATGCAGAAGCAATAAAGTGAAAGGATAGAGTAGAAAGACAAGCACACTCAAACACCACAAGTTTATAGTGGTTCGGAGCAATCCTTGGCTCCTACGTCCACTACCCAAGGTGCACACTTGGAATTTTCACTATATTTCCTTAAGAATATAGCTAGATAATTTTCATGGGCTCACAATCCACAACCCATTACAACATTTGTTTTTCCGGGCTCACAAACAATCAAAACTGGTTTTCAAGGCTCACCAAAAATCTTAAACAAAATCACAAGCTGCAGCCCCCTGCTGCACTTGCTACAACACCCAAAATAGAGCAATACAAGTGTAACAAAAAACAAACTCTAGGAAGCTAAGTTGTTGTTGTTATATCACTTGAATGAGGCCCTCTTCAATGCTCCACAAGCCTCTCTTAACTCTTGAATAAATGCTTCAAGATTTCTTAGTGGAAAGTGGTTGAAAACTTGAAGTTGAGTTGATAGCCCAAAAAATTTGAGATCTCACTTGATTTCACTTGTATTCCTCTTTCTTGTTGTTTTTCCACTCTTAATTTCATCATTTATATCTCCTTGGAGTGTCCCTAGGTTCATTTGGTAATTGGAGTGCTTTGAAAACTGAGATCTAGTCATTAGAAGCTTTGAATTCCAAAAAATTTGAATTATGGAACTAGCCGTTACTGTAACAGAACCAGAAAATTGAGTCGGTTCGGATGATTGAGTTAGCTCAGATGCTCAGTCCAGTAGTTTAGCAGTTTTGGAAGAGTCGACTCAGATTCTGCTTGAGTCGGCTTGATTGGCTGAAACCTAAAACTTTCTGTGCCATGCTGTGCCGTGCCATGGGAATGTATCAGCTCTAATACTTGAGTCGGCTCGAGTAAACTTGCTTCCAAAAGCTCCAAATTTTATTCAAACTTTATCTAAACTAATTTTAAACCTATTCTAACATATTTTTCTTACAAAATACATCAAATTCCACTATTTTACCTTTTTTTACATAAATATACAAAGCATCATTCCTTAGGGCTTTCAAATAACATAAGTGATACATTTAACTCTTTTTTGATACATGAAGGTATGCCAATGGTCCTAATAATGTACAATTATCAAACTTCCACTTGGAACTACCTACAAAAACTTTTAAAGCACTTGAAGATCATTGGTATCAGAATCATGCACCAATGTTTTGTAATCATCAAAATCATTCCAGGGGTCAACAGCCTCTTATATGGTACTGAATTTTGCATCCCATGAAGTAGGAAGAGATCTGATAATTTCGTTCACATTGATTGGGGCCCATAACTTTCTTGATCATTGTTCAAGCATGCAAGTCTCGACATGCAATGTCGCTAAGCTTCCAAGCATACATCACTCGTCAAGCTTGAGAGAGGTTCTTAGCCACCGGTGCCCTATTAGTTAAGCTCTTTCATGAAAGCATCCTTGGGCAAAGGTTTCTCGATCAACTACTTGAATGAAGAAAAACACAACTCTTTTTCATATAAAAATTTATCAGTCTAGTCCTTTGTACCCGAAGAGTGTAGCAAGGAGAGATACTAAGCAATCAAAGGGATGCAAACAAGGAATCTAGCCTATTAGCTATTATAGCCAAGGAAAGCTATCCAATCGATCTAACCAATCCTCTAGTTGAAGAGTAATAGGATGGTAAACAAGAGCAAGAAAGGGGCTGCCATTGGTTAGCTACAAGGGATGAGCATTAAAAGTAGGTTTTTATAGATAGATGATTTTTAGATCATATAAGTTTTCTTGTGTAATAGTAACTCTCTGGAAAGCTCCTACCTTAGAGCTCTCATACTTATTGATGAGTTCAAGCCTTAGAAGCATGCGAAGGAATAGGTCTAGAATAAGTCTTGTATGAGAAGGACAGTTTTTCTACTACGGTAAAAGTGGCAAATTTAGCTTAGTCAAGTTCTCATGTGGGCAGCTCCTAGTTGTTATCATCATGTAAGGGGTCGTGGAAGGAAGAGTTGGGTTCAGATCCCCCACTCTTTTTTTTAACCCCTAATGGGGCCCCTCTTTGATAAGAAAGGAAAGTTCATTCAAACTTTAATGACAGATCCGCTCTGATGGCTATTCTCCATTAACCACAAGGATATTGGTACTCTATATTTAATCTTCGGTGTCATTGCTAGAGTGATGGGCATATGCTTCTCAGTACTGTTTCGTATTGAATTAGCCCGACCTAGTGATCAAATTTTTGATGGAAATCATCAACTTTATAATGTTTTAATAATGGCTCATGCTTCTTTAATGATCTTTTTTATGGTTATGCTAGTGATGATAGGTGGATCTGGTAATTGATCTGTTCCAATTCTGATAGGTGCACCTAACATGGCATTTCCATGATCAAATAATATATCATTCTAGTTGTTGCCACCAAGTCTCTTGCTCCAATTAAGCCCAGCCTTAGTAGGTATCGGCACTGGGTGGATGGTCTATCCACCCTTAAGTGGTATTACCAGCCATTATGGAGGAGCAATTGATTCAATAATTTCTAGTCCTCATCTATCAGCTGTTTCATCCATTTTAGGTTCTATAAATTCAATAATGACTATCTCCAACATGCGTGGACCTGGAATGACTATGCATAGATCACTCCTTTTTGTGTGGTCCATTTTAGTGACAACATTCCTAATTTTATCATCACTTTTGGTACTAGCAGGGGAAATTTCTATGCTATTAATCGATCAAAACTTCAATACAACATTTTCTGATCCTGCTAGAAAGGAAGACCCCATATTATACTAGCATCTCTTTTGATTCTTCGGTCATCCAGAGGTGTATATTCTCATTCTACTTGGATCCAGTATTATTAGTCATATCATATCGATCTTTTTAGGAAAACCAGTCTTTGGGTATTTAGGCATGGTTTATGCCATAATTAGTATAGGTGATCCTAGATCTCTTGTTCGGGCTCATCACATGTTTACTATGGGCTTAGACATTGATACGTGTGCCTACTTCACCGTAGCTACCATGATGAAGTCTATTTCATTTTCAGCAACCTTTTGCTTCAAGGACAACTCATAGGTCATGAGTGAACCTAGGAGTTGCTTGATGAAAAGAGTATCAACATCTTTAGCCTCTTATATGGCAGTGACTTTTGCATCCCATGAAGTAGGAAGGTATCAAAAAATTTTGTTCACAAGCTCAACACTAGAAATAGACTTGCCCAAACTTCTCAAACTATTTATAATATTAGTAAACCTAGTGTACATTTCAGTTATAGATTTACTAGGTATCATCATAAACATCTCATAGGTTTGAACAAGCATATTTATTTTGGTGTTTTTTACTTGATGAATACCGTCATGGGTGACTTCAAGTGTATCCCAAATTTTTTTGGCTAAAGAATTAGTGAAAATCCTATTGAACTCACTAGGGTCTAATGTACAATAAGATAAGTTCATAGCCTTGGCATTCTTGTTTTTTATCATTCTTATCCCATTCATCCTCTAGCTTGGGAACAGGAATACCATCTACCATGATGGTTAGTTTATGAGAGCTTTTCATAATGATTTTCCAAAGGCTATAGTCTATGGCTTGAATGTAGATGTGCATGCATATTTTTTAATATATGTAGCTTATTCCATTGAACAAAGATGGTTAGTTTGAAGCTTACCCCTCAGTAATACAAGCACCAAATTGAGCTACCATTAGATCTTTAATTCAAGATCGTTGGATCTAATTCACTGAGTACTAAGCTCTGATATCACTTGTTGCCTAATAAAGCAACTCAAAAAGGAGGGTGAATTGAGTTTTTCCAAACTTTTGCAAGTTTGTGCTAAATTTTAAAGGTGGTGAAGTGGTTGTGTTGCAAATATATATTTGCTAATTGAAACTAATGCAATGCTTGGAATGAAAAAAGTAGGAAGAGCACACAAACATAAGTTTTTATAGTAGTTTGGTGCACTCCAAGCACCTATGTCTACTTTCCAAGAACCTCTTAAAAATCTCACTATAATTCCTTAAGATTACAGTCGATTTATTTTTCAGACTAACAAATCAAACCCTTGTTGGTTTTCTCACTTAGGCTTACTAACACAACCTTACAATAAGCTAACCCTAGACTTGCAATCTAATTCAAAGGACTGGAAGGGCCTATCCCCTAGTTTCAAACCCTTGAAACTATTTACAATTTAAAAACCAAAATACAAAGGATTTCAAGCATAAAAGCTGACTAAAAGAGCAAAAGAAAAGTCGATGAAGCTTGAAAAGAATCTTTGAGTTATCTTTTTCAATGAAAAACCTCAATGATTGCTTGATTGATTGGTGGTTGAGAATTGAAGGCACACTCTTTAAGAACAAAGGCTTTTATTTTAGAAGTTAACTCTTAGAAGATTCTCTTGAAAGTACTTATCTTTTCACTAGGATTCTCTTCCATCTTCAATAAGTTTTGAGTATAATAAATATACTCAAAGTTTTTAAAAAACAGTTTATGACTATTAGAGGGTGAGAACTAGCCATTTAAACTCAAAATCTAACTTTCTACAGTTCTAAAAATATAGCTCAAGAAGTCCTTGAGTCGACACGTAGATTGTTGAGTATCGATACTTCATTCTTTGAGTCGACACCTTGAGTCGATACTTGAAGTCCTTGAGTCAACACGTAGATTGTTCTAAAAAATACTACTATCTGGAATCACCTTAAGTCGACATCTTGAATTGACACTTGAGTCCTAGAATCGATACTTGAGATCATGCCAAAAATTTTAGCTTTCTATTAATTCCTATTATATTTACACTTGGAGCTTGAGTCGACACCTTGAGTCAACAGTTAAACCCCAGGTGTCGATACTTGACCATGTTGGCTGAAACTCTACGTGCCAAACTAGTTTCTTTTCTAGATCTTTTCTAAGTGTAGACACTTGACTTCCTTGAATCGATACTTGACCTGTGCCATCTTTAAAATGAATGCCAATCATGGAGTTTTGAATTGTTGACATGATTTCTTCTATTCCAAATCTTAATTGTCTATTAAAATGAGGTTTTCATGGCCTTCCACTTGAGAAGACTTTCAAAACAAGTAATTCTTCTTGCTTAGGAATTGATCATTTTGATCATTATTTATAGGGCTTGAAGGGTACCTTAAATATTAATCTCACAACTCCAACAAATCATTAGTGCTTCATACATACTTAAATATTTTGTTATTCATCAAAATCAAGGCAGGAGCCAACATCCCTACTCAATGTTCATATGTTTGAGAATGTTTTAGATTAGGGATTTCAAGATTTTAGGTCTTATTGTTATGAATTCATCATAATCCTAATACCATTGTCATTATCTTTGGGGTTTATCACATTCTAAAAAGAATACAGCTAATGATGAATCATAAAATGCGATGAATCATAAAATGTCTCAAATTTTATTAAATAATAAATGTCATACATGAGTTGAAAGATTGTATAGAAAAATTCTTGTCACATATCAAATATGATTGGTCTTGTAGGGCACTATTCTTTCATATTATTATAATTTGTGATATCATTCATATATTATAATTCTATTTATTCCTATAGTAAATTTGGTCCAACTCTTGAGCTAAATTGAATTGGACTATCATTTGAACTAATTCTTGGTCCAAATTAAGTCAATCATATATCAACAATTGACTCAAGTCAACTTAAGTTCAGACCCTAATCTAGTTAGGTTTGACTCAAGTGAACTCTGATTCAAACCCTAATCAAATTAGGATTGAGTCCAGTTAACTTGAAGTCCTTATCTAATTAGGTTAACCTACAACTCTAATTTAAAAGAGTCCTAATCTTATTAGGATCAAAACTCAAGTCAACTCATAATTGAACTTTGGGTGACGTCCACAATTTTAGAGTTTTGACTGTAGCATTTCTCAACCATGAATCTAATTCACAGTCACCAACTCATGGCATGACAAAGATGGAAGAATGCCATATCCTCACCATAAATTTCCAGCAACATAAGATTTTAGACATTAGAAAATTTCAGGAACCCGAAAATTCAATGACCAAAAAATTTCAGTAATTAGAAAATTCCAGCAACTCTAATTCTCAGCAATTTAAAAAATTTCAGCATGTTGAAAATTCTATAACCAGAAATTTTAGCTGCTATGATGATCTAACCTAGGCAAATTAGGGGTTGAAAAAAGGGTTTTAGGGTGTGCTAAATTGATGGCTGTTGTATCAGCCCCTATCTTGCACATCCCATATGCAAAACAGCAATTATATTACTAAATCAACATGGTTTATGGCTGCCCTAACTTGTGTAACAAGTTTTTAACTCTTAGCATCTCATACCATGGGTTGATCATGGTCAAAACAATTTTGTTTTAATGATTGATGTAACTAATCAATGAAAACATAAGTGTAGAAATTTAAATTATAACAAATGTGAATTATATCTAATCTATATCACAATGATAACATATATTTTGATTGAATCTTGCAAGATGGCTTTGATACCACTGCTGAAAAATGGATGCATAGTGGAAATAAATTTTTAAAATTTTTTATCATAATGTTAACAATTAAAGTTATGCGTCCGAATTCTAGAACCATGAACTACTTATAGATATCAATCAAAATAAATAACAATAAAAAGTAGATGCATACTTAAATGATGATTGTTCAATGCTGGTTTAAACTCCACAAGTCTCCCAAGCATGAGCTCTCTGATGATAGTCTACACACAAACCTTTCAAGGACCTTCCTAATCGAAAATATTTTGCTGAAAATCCTTCTCAAGAAATTTAGCCTTTCTTCTTCTCGAGGAAATGCATAGCTTTCTCTTTCGCAGGTGATTCCTTCTAAAGAAATCACCATTTCTTTCTATCTTTTCCTTCCCTTTTCTTTTCTCCTCTTAACTTTTCTTGACCTCTAACTCTTGGATGTCCTCTTATTTATAGCCTTCTCTCATGCTTATACCAAAAAAACATTTTGACATATAAGTCCTAGCATGACCAAACTCCCATACGAGAAGGACTCCTTAGGGGTGCCAACTTTTGGCATGTGAAAGGTTTAGCATGGGAAACTCCTTCTCAATTTGGGGCACCAACATTTAGCTTGATTCCCTTTAGAGAAGGACTCTATATGGGGTATGGAGAAAGGTTATGCACCAACTCTCTTTGACATAAGAAATCATTCAAATCACCAACTATTTTTGGCATTTGAAATCCTATCTTATATGGCATGTAAGAGAGAGACTCCTAGGTGTTAAGGACTTTTTTTGGGCACCAAATAACCTTCTCTCATGTTGATAAAAAATTGGTGTGGAGAAAGTACGTGGCACTCAAACTTTTAGGCACCACAAGAAATCCTAGTCCTTTTAAGATTGGGATTTGACTAAGTTAATATTGGTCTTTAAATTAATTAGAAATTTGGGGCTAATCCATGTACTAGTAAGTCTATTATATCTATAGGATTTAAAATAAATTCAATTATATTAGATCTATAATTGATTCCCTATTGTATATGACCGATTGGGTTCCATACTTAGCCAATAGTAGATTTAGGTTTGAACCCAATTCAATTAGGTCAAAACTGAATACATTAATTAGTTAGAACTCCTTCTAATTAATCATTAAATTAAACTCATTAATTCATACAAGTCCACAAGTTAAGATTGACATTTAACAATGTATCATGACTATCCAAAAGATGTAAAATTTTGATAAAATTATCAAAATACCCTTTCATGGTGAATTACGATGCAATTCAAACCTTAAATCACACAACATCCTGAAAAGGCTATAAATATGGAATCATGTCAAGTCCAAATGCCTAACCATATATATCTCGATCCAAGATGATGACTCAATTAATGAAATATCATAAACTCTTCATGATTTTCATTCAACTTTGGTCGAGAACTCTTAAGTCATCATCCTATACAATTATATAGGATGTTCTCTCATCTTACAAGAAGTGATCGATCCCTTGTTGACCACTCACAACCTCTATGCATATTTCATCATACCTAGAACATCCCGCACATATCTCAAAGAATCATGATTGGGTATCATGGTGATCTCTGGTCTAAGGATCACTTGTACTATTTTTACTAGAGAACTATCCATTGATAAGCTAGTAAGGCTCCCTTAGATATTTTCTTTGCTGGTGAGTCTAGTAAACTCACTTTTTAATGAGCACCCGCATTCCTATATTGGTATCCCCACATAAGTGACTTGTAGATCAATCACCCACTCCATTGAGCATATATAGAATGTGCCAATCTATCTGATATCATTAATCTATGACTTGATGATCCTATAACTTAGAATATTTTAGATAAGGGCTATCAAAATTTTAGGTCTCACTAATATGATCTCATTATAGCCTTAAAACTGTTGCCCTAATTTATGGGGTTCATCATAATCTTTAACAAGATGTAGCATATGATGAAACAAAATACCTCATCATAGGTATCAATGTGAAGAAGTATCTTATAAGCCTCTACTTCTAAATCAACACATTGCTCTTTGAAGATAAGGATGAAGACCATACTGTAAGGTAGAGTAGCCTTGGATTGGCTTGCCACCTCATAAATTTGTTGCAACATCAAGGTAGGGAGGTTAAGTGAGAGCTCTCATCAAAGGTACCAGTGCGAAGAAGTATCTTATAAGCCTCTACTTCTAAATCAACACCTTGCTCTTTGAAGATAAGGGTGAAGACCAAACTATAAGGCAGAGTAGCCTTGGATTGGCTTGCCACCTCATAAATTTTTTGCAACATCAAGGTAGGGAGGTTAAGTGAGATCTCTCTGATGATGTGGTACATGATTGTCATATCCCCCTCAATAACAAAGTGAAATATCTTCATCCAGGGAACGAAAATCTTATAGATGATATTGTGAAGGAGATGTATCTCGATTGAAAGCTGATTTGTATACATTTGTCCTATCTCCAGTATGTCATCCCCACCCAAAACATACATCAACCTAATATGATGATGCTCAAGCTAGTTGGATGAACTCCCATCAATAGGCATCCTAAGTATCTGACCAAGTCCATTGGTGGTTAGGTTGATTTGGACTCCCTTAACCATAGATTCAACTCATCTAATCTTGAATTTGGCATTTTCATAGAACTTACAAACAAGGCTATGTTAAATTGGTACATTAAAGGACCACATGAGCTCCCAACCCATCTTCCTTAACTTTCTCTTAATGAAGAACCCTTCTCTTAACATGAAGTCAAAATCAATGTTTCTTCCAAAAACTACAATCCATGTGATGCCTTCACAAGAATTGGCTAAGGAGAGAGAATGTGATGAAGATGATGGCAATATTCCTTGATGTCTTGTTGAGTTCCACTCCTTGACCTTGTTTGCCTTGCCATAATAGAAGGAGTGCTTTTGGGGCCATTAGAGCTTGGCAATTTTTCATGCTTTTTCTTCAATCGTTGGGCTAACCATTTTTATGGACCCATTCATGACAAAAAGGACAAGAATTTGAAGTAAAACAACAATAGAGTTTGAGAAACAATGGGACAAGGGTTTTGGAGTAGGGTTGGCTAGAATAGGCAATGGAATAAAAAAGGGATAGCCAATTGTGAATTGTTTAAAAAGGCTATCTTCTGACAAATTATTCATGAGTTGGCTCGAAAGGGATTGACTTAGGGAAAAACATGAGTCGACTCCTTAGATGACTAGATTTTCGTAACTTAGTAGTTGACTCCTCAAGTAGGAAATCAACAAAGAATAGATTTGGGTCAAGAAAAATTCAATCAAATTAGAATCAAATAGCATTCAAATCAAACTAAAAGAAACTTTGGTGAATCTTGATAGGGGCTTCTAGGATTTTGGTTAAACTAAAGAGATCACAATGCCCTAACTCTCTTCTAATCATACACAATCTATTTTCACACAAGGGTTTAAAAATATTAGCACGTTGTTTCTCAATTGATATTAAATCAAGCATAACATCATTATTTTACACATGATTTCTAATAAAATGATGTCTAATTTTAATATGTTTAATTTATGAATACTAAATTAAATATTTAGTTAGATTTATTGTATAATATTATCACATCTTAGGAAAGTTTTATTATATTTGATGTCATATATTTAGCTTTCATTGTTGATAATGCTACCAAATTTTATTTTTTACTAAACCAAGAAATCAAATTCATACCTAGAAATTAGTAAGTTTTACTTGTACTCTTTTGATTAATAAGTATCTGACAAAATTAGCATATGAATAACATATTAGATTGATAGAAGATTACTTAGAATACCACAATCCAATATTTTGAGTTTCAATTAAATATCTAAATATTTATTTAATAGTAATTATATGAAATTCTTTAGGATTAGATTAAAATCTAGCATACATGCATATACTAAACATAATATCAAGTCTACTAGTAATTAAGTAATGATTCTACTATGGGATACATATTCTCTATGGCAGGCAGTGTTATGAGCTAGGAGTCAAAGTTATAGTGAATCATAATTTTATACATAATAGAGGAAGGGTACATTGCAGCTGCACATGTTTGTAAAGAAGTCATATAAATTAGACGATTACTTAGAGATTTTAAAGTGAAATAGAATGTGTTGGAGTTGCATTATAATAATGAAAGTATATTATACATAAAAGAAATCTAGCTTTTCAATCTCATACGAAGTACGTTGATGCTCATTTTCACTTTGGGCATGACATAGTGGAGGATGCTCAGGTGTCATTACTGAAAATCCATACAAATGCAAATCTAGCCGATATATTGATTGATGAAGCTTGTGACTTAATAGAAGTTCAATTGGGATAAGACTTCTCTTGAACTTAGAGGTATATGATGAGTAGTGATTTGCAAGATCTTTGATTAGTGTTTCATTGATAGCACATGTCTTAAAATGGGAGATGTGTTAGTTGATGAAGTCATGTCCTACTAAAATACTAAGAGAAGTATACATAAACTCAAACAAGTGAAAAAGTGAGATAATGATAGGAACATTGGTAGTTTAAACCAACAAAGATAATAATTCTAGTCAAACTCAACAAGAGTTATATATATATATATAACTCAAACAAGTGAAAAAGTGAGATAATGATAGGAACATGGGTAGTTTAAACCAACAAAGATAATAATTCTAGTCAAACTCAACAAGAGTTATATATATATATATGTCCATTACCTTCTATTCTTATATGGAAGCATTTAAGGGATGACTCTGACTCTTTGTTGGTTTCTTTTCTCTTATATTGTTGGGATTAAGTTCTACAATCTTGTTCTCATTGTAGAGAGAGAATGATAAGAGATTCAAAGTTATTTTCTTCTTATAATTATTTCCTGCTATGATTAGTAAAAGATGCATATGAAGGTTTTACCTGAAAATGTAGGAATGACACATTGTTATCCAAACCTCGTAAATTAATTGTGTTCTTTCTTTCTTTTATGCTTTACTTTGCTTGTAGTTTATATGTTATTTTTAGTTTCCTATGCAAGATCTCTTATTTATAATATTAAAGAGATTATAGAGGCCTTCATTTAATTGCTTGAGATATTGTTTGTTACCAAAACACAAGGCCTTGGCCTACAACTCAAAAGGCTTTATTATGTAAATTGGCAGCACAAGTAGTGCATCATCCTGACTGTGTTTATGGTCCGAAGTAATGCGTGCAAAATTTAAATTCATGGATTCATGGATAGCTCATACATCCAAGGAACTCATGATCTCCTATATGGCACACAACATGCAAGTAGAATTATAGAGTACAGAAGAGTAAGTCTTTGTGCACCGCATGCAGTGTAGAAAATCCAAGTTGGGCTGCACCACTTTTTTTCATTGGTCTACGTGGATCCAAGTTGGCATGATGGGATGGGATGGGATGTGCATTGAATATTGAGACACTAGTGTCTGTCATCAACGTGACAGAGTCAGCCTATTTTTAAAAGTTTTGGATGGACCAAAATGCCCTTCCCCTTTCCCAAATATTTTTCTCACTTGGATATTACAGAGAGCCAAAAATTGCATGGTGGAGAATTCATTTTTACCTTCTTGAGCTAGAACAAGAAGATGACGATGAAGACAAAGAAGAAGAAGGCGCCGAGAGTCCAATGTCATGCCTCGCCACCTCATGCGATCCCTCTCCATGGTTAGTAATCATTTGGAATCCTTCGCCTTCAATTCTCTTTCGCCTCATTATCGTTCTCCTTGCCTCTCTTTAGCACAAAGCTCGCATCCCCGTTCCTCTTTATCCCCACCAATTGCATAGAAAAAAGATAGAAAAAAATGATAAATATATAGCAAAGCAGGATTATGACACCCTAGTTCAAAATTTATGACACCCTAGTTTAAAAATTATGACATCCTAGTTAAAAAATTATGACATCCATGTAAAAAATATGAAACTAAAAGTATTAACCCCTCATACCAGGAATACCTATTACTCATTTTTCGAATTATAACTCCCAAGATGCCATCACATGCCACGGATGGTAAAAGAAAATAAACATATGCCAAAACAGGATTGTGACACCCTAGTTAAAAAACTATGACATATTTCAAAATATTATTTTCTCCTAATTCTTTATCATAATCTAACAATCTTATTCAAGCCAATGCATGGTTGAAAAGTCCTATGACGGAGGACAAAAGCCTTTATTTTTGATTTTATACCGAGTTGTTTATGTTTCAAAGTTTTTGATATTAAAGTTTTCTTAGAAGTATTTTATTACAATGTAGGTGTCATATATCAGCAATGTATATTTAAACACTTTTATTACGTAGGATTAAAATATTTGGTTTATGATTTTATGTAGAGATGTCATAGTTTTTTAACTAGGGTGTTGTAGCTTTTAAACTAGGATGTCGTAATCCTGTTTTAGCATATATTTATGATCCTTTAGTATCCGTAGCATATTATGATATCATAGGAGTCATAAATCAGTCCTCAAGTGATAGATTTTTTTGGTATGAGAAGTTAATATTTTTAGTTTCATATTTTATGATCGGGTGTCATAATCTTTTAACTAGGATGTCGTAATCTTTTAACTAGGATACCGTAAGTTCAAATATTATATTTCAAAATATTATTTTCTCCTGATCTTTTTATCATAATCTAATAATCTTACTCAAATCAATGCACGGTTGAAAAGTCCTATGATGGAGGACAAAAACCTTCATTTTCTATTTTGTACTGAGTGTTCATATTTCGAAGTTTTAGATATTGAAGTTTTCTTAGAAGTATTTTATTATAGTATGGATGTCATATATTAGCAATGCATACTTAAACATTTCTATTACATAGAATCAAAATATCCAGTTTATGATTTTATGTAGAGTGTCATAGTTTTTTAACTAAGGTATCATAGCTTTTAAACTAGGATATCGTAATCTTATTTTAGCAGATATTTATGATCCTTTAGCATCCGTAGCATGCTATGACATCCTAGGAGTTATAACTCAGTCCACAAGTAATAGATTTTCCTGGTAGGAGGGGTTAATATATTTAGTTTTATGTTTTATGTTTGGGTGTCATAATTTTTTAACTAGGATATCGTAATCTTTTAACTAGGATGTTGTAAGTTAAAATATCATATTTCAAGATGTTATTTTCTTTTGATCTTTTTATCATAATCTAAAAATCTTATTCAAGTCAATGCATGGTTGAAAAGTCCTATGACAGAGGATAGATACCTTCATTTTCTATTTTGTACCAAGTTATTCATGTTTCAAAGTTTTTGATACTAAAGTTTTCTCAAAAGCATTTTATTATAATGTGGATATCAAATATCAGTAATGCATACTTAAACACTTCTGTTACATAGGATCAAAACATCCGATTTATGATTTTATATAGGAATGTAGTAGTTTTTTAATTAAGATGTCATAGCTTTTAAATTGGGATATCATAATGATGTTTCAGCACATATTTATGATTCTTAAGCATCCATAGCATGTTATGACATCCGAGGAGTCATAACTCAGTCCATAAGTGATAGATTTTTCTGGTAGGAGTTAATGTATTTGTTTCTTGTTTCATGATCAGGTATCATAATCTTTTAACTAGGATATCATAATCTTTAACTAGGATGTCATAAGTTCAAATATCATATTTCAAAATATTATTTTCTTATGATCTTTTTATCATAATCTAATAATCTTATTCAAGTCAATGCATGGTTGAAAAGTCCTATAACAGAGGCCAAAAGCTTTCATTTTTTATTTTGTATCGAGTTGTTCATGTTTCAAAGATTTTGATATTAAAGTTTTCTCATAAGTATTTTATTATAATGTGGGTGTCATATATCAGCAATGCATACTTAAACACTTCTATGACACAGGATCAAAATATCTAGTTTATGATTTTGTTTAGGGATATTATAGTTTTTTAACTAGGATGTCATAGCTTTTAAACTAGGATATTGTAATGCTATTTCAGCATATATTTATGATCATTTAGCATCCGTAGCATGTTACGACATCCTAGGAGTCATAACTCGATTCACAAGTGATATATTTTCTTGGTAGGAGGGGTTAATATATTTAGTTTCATGTTTTATGATCGGGTGTCATAATCTTTTAACTAGGATGTCATAATCTTTTAACTAGGATATCGTAAGTTTAAATATCATATTTCAAAACAGTATTTTTTCTGGTCTTATCATAATCTAACAATCTTATTCAAATCAATGCATGGTTGAAAAGTCCTATGATAGAGGACAAAAATCTTTATTTTCTGTTTTGTATCGAGTTATTCATGTTTCAATATTTTTGATGCTGAAGTTTTCTCAAAAGTATTTTATTACAATATGTGTATCATATATCAGCAATGCATACTTAAACACTTCTGTTACGTAGGATCAAAACATTCGGTTTATGATTTTGTATAGGGATATCATAGTTTTTTAATTAGGATGTCATAACTTTTAAACTAGGATGTCGTAATACTATTTTGGCATATATTTGTGATCCTTTAGCATCCATAGCATGTATGACATCCTAGGAGTCATAACTTAGTCCACAAGTGATAGATTTTCCTGGTAGGAGGGGTAATATATTTAGTTTCATGTTTTATGATCGGGTGTCATAATCTTTTAACTAGGATATCGTAATCTTTTAACTAGAATGTCATAAGTTCAAATATCATATTTCAAAATGTTATTTTCTTCTGGTATTTTTGTCATAATCTAACAATCTTATTCTATTAAATGCACTTGAAAAGTCTAGACAAAGGACATAATCTTTCATTTTATGTTTTGTACTGAGTTGTTCATGTTCTGAAGTTTTTGATACTAAAATTTTTTTAGAAGCATTTTATTATAATGTGAATGTCATATACCAGCAATACATACTTAAACACTTCTGTTATGCTAGATCAAAGCAACTGGTTTATGATTTTGTAAAGGAATGTCATAGTTTTTTAACTAGGATGTCGTAGCTTTTAAACTGAAATGTCGTAATACTGTTTCAGCATATATTTATAATCTTTTAACATCCGTAGCATGTTATAACATCCTAGGAGTCATTACTCAGTCCACAAGTAATAGGTTTTTCTAGTAGGAGGGATTAATATATTTAGTTTTATGTTTTATGATCGAGTATCATAATCTTTTAACTAGGATGTTGTAATCTTTTAACTAGGATGTTGTAATCTTTTACTAGGATATCTGATAGACTATGATGTTGTCATTAAGACACCATAGCTATTAGTTTAATTAACTGACTTTAATAAATTAAAAATAAGTAGATAGTATCGAGTCGGATCGAATCCACGGAAAAGGTAGTTCTTGGGATAGTTTGAAATCTTTGATTTTTATAAAATAAAGAAAAGTGATTTGAAGTCAGGATAAAAAATAAAAGCATGAAAGAAAATTAAAACTTGGTATGTTTGATCTATTAGTCAGATCTTAGCATCTACTTGCAAGAAAGTAAAAGACAGGAATTTAAATAAAAATAAATTTTATATTTATTAAAATAAAGATCTATAAAGTATTAAAAATAATAATTAAATATCTAAGAAAGTAGGAACAAAGTATTCGGTCGATTGGCAGAGCCTCATCAAAAAGTCGGTTGATGTCACGTCACCTTCTTTTATCATACTCTATAGAGCGAACTGTGCTTTCTCTTCTTCTTCCTTCTTGGATCTTGATCCGAAGATCGGCGTAGGTGAAGAGATGGCATAGATAGCACAGCTTCTCCTCTAGTAAACTTCACTCTTAGAGGCTAACCTA
The DNA here is from genome assembly GCA_021397845.1 of Areca catechu. Classification (NCBI taxonomy): domain Eukaryota; kingdom Viridiplantae; phylum Streptophyta; class Magnoliopsida; order Arecales; family Arecaceae; genus Areca; species Areca catechu. The sequence goes on from CM038049.1 coordinate 128,265,016, forward strand.
CAACCCAAATCTAGACCTCCTACCTTGTACCGTACTTCTCTTTCCAAGTTGCTTTTTTCCAGTAACCTAGGGATCCTTTAAATAGAGCTCACCTAGGACTTCCTCCTGGTCAAATTTGGACTCAATCGGGTTCCAAATCAGGCAGATATCACGTGAAGAATTTTCATCCATCTGATGTGTAATTGGATGGGTTGATCGACACTTGTTTCCTTCTCGGGCACATAGAGTCCGAACTAGACTCTTAAATTTGCAGCTCCCTGGGATCTTTCTTAGATCAGGACTTTGCCTTTCCCATTTTCAATCATGGCGTTGATAGCGGTGGGACCGGCATGATGGAGCGAAAGGTGGTGGCATGAAACGATGATGGACAGTGAAAAAATAAAAATTGATGAGAGGCGATGCTTGGATGGTGCCGGTGGCTTCTTTCAGCCATGGGGAGGCTGGGATGGTGATGGCAATGGCTGATGGAGGGCGGTGATGGCAATGGCTGATGGAGGGCGATGATGGCAGAGAAGAAAGGGGAATGGTGATGGCATGTCTGATGGCTTGGGGAAAAGATGAAGGTCGGTGGCATTTTCGATGGTTCCAAGCGGCTTCTCCGGCTAGGAAGGGGGCTGGGCTACAGCAGTAATGTCAGATCGAGATAGGGAAGAATGGAGATGGGCAATGAGTGGAGAAAATGGTGGTGCTCAGGTTGATGGCCGATCAGGCCAGGGAGGAGGTGGATGGCGGTCAGCAGGAAGTGGGGCGACGACTTGGTAGTGGTGAGAAGTGGTCTCTGTGTCTCCTCCAGAGACGGGCGGCGATGGTGAGTGAAAACCATGCTCAGGAGGGGAGATGGTCCATGGACAAGCTCGTGGACTAACGGCAATGGCCACCTATGGACCAGCTCACGCGATGTAGACCCAGCAGTCGATCCATGGTGGACCGGCTGCTTTAAAATGCATGCTTTTCCTTGAATAAATCTCAAATTCTAAGTCTAGGCTCAATTGAACTCCAATTCAAGTGCCATTTGCACCGTTGGACTCCAAAAATCGAGATCTTTATAATAATGATCTTCTTTCCTACAAATAATATATAAAAGTATTAATTTAATATAAATAAAAATAGTTTAATTATTAAATTAATACTTTTATGTATGTGTATAATCTAATTATCACACCCCCAACTTGAACTTTGCTCGTCCTCGAGTAAAGCAGATGAATTAGATATGTATACAAACTTATCCATGAATTGAAAGTTGACTTAGGCAGTCCTAAATGTAGCTGATACCCAGCCAGACCATTAAAGAGGTACTTCATTGGATCACCGAGTCAACCAAATTTGTGGTTTGGGTGTTGATCATAGAAATCTTTAGAGGTCTTCCTTACTATCTTCCAAACTTACCTCTAAATCCTCTAACTTAATTTGAGTCGAGTTTGCTACCTTTTTACACTTTAGTTCTTTTGTTGTTCTTCTTTTTCTTTTTTGAGAAGTCCAGTGTAATGTCTTGTCCTCTTAAGTATTAGCGTCCTCACCTTTTGACATGAATCGCGATGCTTACTTAGGTGAAGGAGCCCGGTTACTCAGTAAGGTATCATTGCTTAATAGATCTTTTAACCTTCTCACCTTTTGATATGAACCACAATGCTTATTTAGGCGAAGGGACTCAGTTACTCAATAAGAGTTCAAGAAGAGATGTGAGGTTAGATTGATTCTTCATTTTTTTTAAGGACTTTTTTTAGGACTTTTTCAATATTTCCACCCTTACTCTTAATAAGCAGATTCTTTATTGAGATAAGAAGGGAGAGAGTTCTTGAATCACTCCCAAAATTTAACTTGGTCAACACCCTACCATTTTTTGGATTTTGTTAGTGATTTTCCCCTTAGTATCTCTAAAGCTATCTAGGCCGTTAATCAATCATTGATAATGGTGCCTAATTAATTTCAAATTGAGAAAAAATTTGAATACAAAACTATATATGTTTAGTCATACTTGAGGACTTAATTAGATTAGTTATTCTCTCCTCCAACTTAATTGACATTGTTCTCAATGGAGAAGGAAAATAAAGGGTGCAATATGTAAAAAGGAATAGAAAAGAGTACACCTGGAGTGGATGGGCTTTGGAAGTTGAAGAAGGCTTCATGAAGTAGTGGGCTATTATACTTCAGTCTAAGTTCTTGTAATTGTACTAAAGAAGAAAAAAATGAGACTGTTGGGTTGCCTTCCAACAAGCACTAAGTTTAACATCTTTAGCCAGATATTATGAGGGAGTCCAATAAATGATTAAATTTGATGTATCTCTTATAACATCAAAAGGACAGGACCAATCAGGAGGCCTTGTCATCATAGTAGAAAAATATCCATAAAGTACTCTATGACAATTAGCCTGAATTAATAAAATATACTGGACAAGCATATTATTCCAGGACTTAAAAATATTATTATAGTTTATATGATACCTGGAAGGGGTTGTGCTTGTTGGGCCGAGATTAGAGGAGGTAGTTTAAAATTTTTTTCAATCATGGCTTGGTTCACCCTACTCCCCTTCTCGAGCATGATATGTTTAGTTAATATCCCTTCCTATTTTAAAGCTAGGCACCTTTTTTTTATTAATATTAGACCTGACTTCATACATTGTTTTAATATCATGGAAAGGTTTTGGAGGCAGTTCTCAAAATTGGTGCCGAATATGGAGAAATCAACTAGAAAATTTTTAAGATCTTGATCCCTCATTTCAGTAATATCCCATATGATAATTTCTTTATGTGCTTTTAGAATACCACTGAGTTGGGCTTCCTGGGTAAGGTTTACTGGAAGAGTTTTAATGGGTGTATTAGGAAGTGATTTCAGTTCAAGTTCAGGTGGTGATTCTAACAAGGGGGCTATTGGTGGGTTAGGTGATGGCTCTTATTGTTCATCAATAAAAAATGGGATGGTTTCAAAGTAGGGTATTTTGTATTGGATTATTTACTTCAGTACTATACCCATCTATATTAAAATCATCTACTCTTAATTGAGCCAGACAGGGATCTAACAAATCCTGGAAAGGAATTATGGGGGTGGCTTCCTTTATTAAGTCATGCATTTATGGGTCTTGGGAAGACTTGACCAATTCCATCCTTGCATCTATTTGTTCTCCCATCCCCTTAAAAGGAATGGACAATTCTAGGGCACTAGAGCATGAGGCCATAGGGAGTGGGGTAATGATGAAATTGGTTCATCCCATAAGCTTAATGTCTCCATATATTTTTTTGCCTTAGCCAAATTGTCTATATTAGTCTTTATGGTTATGCAAAGTTGTTCTAAGATTAGTTCATTATTGGAAGTTAGAGTTGATTGTTCAGGAAAAGGTAGAGGGTCATTAAAGTTATGAGTTAGGTATGGTCCTTCTAGGTTACTTTCGTGTTGACTAGGCAGTTCACCTCCCTCCCTCTATTGAGCTCAATTAATTGTTGATTAATTTGATCCATTAGCCTATCGATAGATTGCTGTTGGGCTTTAATCATTTGTTAAAATTGATCAAATCCATCGTTATCTAGGTTGGTCTGTAAGGGAGGTGGATATGGTACTTGCTGAACCTTCTCTTCAAATAATGGGCTATAATTAGTTTGAGAAGGTTGATAATGGGGATAGGGCTGATCATAATAAGGTTTCTCTATAAACATAGACCTTGGGTAGCCAGGGTAACCACTGGGTGTGGTTGCCATGAAAAATCTGATTGAGCTCCTCAACCTGAAATATAGGCATTATAGTATGGATTATCTCTTGAGTTGTAGGTTGTTTGGATTTGATCCTGATAAACTCGATCATACAAAAACTCAAGAGATTGGTACCCGATGGGTCACTCACTCTTAAAGTAGATGGGGCTTAAATAAATTTGGTGTGCCGACAGAAAGGGTACTCCACTATAAGGGTTCATGCTCTTGGCACTGATTTAGTCTGTCGGATTATGCTAATCATTCGGATATGCAATCAAAGTTTTAGATCAAAATAATTTTTTTTATATATATATATATATATTATTATACTATTTTTTAAGAGGAGTGGTGAGATGAAAATGGAGAAGAGTTTTAAAGAAGAGGACCTAAGGAGTCCTGAATCTAAGAAAGAGAGAGAGAAAAGAATTAGTTAGGGTTAATGTGATTTACAAACAAGTTAGAATACATGGACTCTCTATCCTAGGGTTATCCTAAATCTAGATAGTTTCTAACTGCCAAGGCAACCTCGGAGCCCTCCAAGTTAGAAACTGACTAATCAACTGGTCAGGTAAGGATAAGATTGGTGGGGGTCCCTTCATTGCTTTCCTTAGACACCAATTAAAATTAGCCAGGTCAGTCAATAGAACCAATTAAAAACCACCTTTCTTTAGGGCTATATCATCCTTAAATCCCTTTCCTAGACACTAGTTAATCAGCCAATCCTAGCTTAGTCCAACTCTTTGGATTTCTTGTCCTATTGAGCTCAAATTCCTTAGGGGTTGGCATCTAATTGATTTTGATTAATAGGCTTGGGTATTCCGAATGCAAGGTGGTGGTTTGTGGACTAAGGAAGGGTAATCAAATCCCCACCTTATCTTATTTATGGGTTAGTGCCCTTAAGATAGTTTATAAAAATATAAAATGCAAAATATGAAGGTGTCCCAAATAGGTAGCAGTCTTTTAAGGTTTAGTTAGTTACTTTATTTTAGTTAAGTCTTATGCGATATAATTGTTTTCTTTTTAGGTTATGTTAATTTAAGCAAAAAGAATAGAAGGTAGGTTTTAATTTTTGGTTAGTTAGATATAAGAGGAAGAAAACAAAATTAGGTTAAATAAATAAGGAAACTAGATATTCTAAACTAAAGCAAAAAATCAAATCTAGTATTTAAGGCAATTATTTAAAAGATTTATTATTTTTTTCTTTTTTTAGGTTTATTTAAACAATAAGAAATTTAATTTTTTTTTCTTTTTAGGTTAGTTTGAAAAGAAAGAAACTAACTAAAATCAAATAAAAATATATATTTTTTGTTATGTTGAAAAGGAAGAAACTAATTAAAAGAAAGTAAATAAAAAAAAAGAATGAGTCTGGGGTTAGGGTTGATCTCACCAGATTTGCAAAAATTTCCTTCTCCTCTTTTCTTTTTCTTTTTCCTTTTTTTTGGTTTTTTTGTTATAAAAAATAAGAAAAAAATTATTACACTTGAATTTACAAGAAATCAAAGAAATCAAAAATGTTAGCGTTCATGCCTTCCCTAGTAATGACATCAAAAAACTTGATAGACTGTGATATTATCATTAAGACACCATAGCTATCAGTTTAATTAACGAACTTTTAATAAATTAAAAATAAGTAGATAGTAGCAAGTCGGGCCAAATCCATGAAGAAGGCAGTGCTTGGGATAGTTTAAAATCTTTGATTTTTATAAAATAAAGGAAAGTAATTTGAAGTCAAAAAAAATAAAAGCATGAAAGAAAATCAAAACTTGGTATGTTCGATCTGTTAGTCAGATCATAGCATCTACTTGTGAAAAAGTAAAAGACAAGAATTTAGATAAAAATAAATTTTACATTAATTAAAATAAGAATCTACAAAGTATTAAAAATAATAATTAAATATCTAAGAAAGCAGGAACAAAGTATCCGAAGTCGATTGACACAGCCTCGTCGAGAAGTCGGTTGATGTCACGTTCCCTTCTTCCATCGTACTCCATGGAGCGAACTGGGCTTCCTCTTTTTCTTTCTTCTTGGACTTAATATGGAGATCGGCATAGGTACAGAGATGGCATAGATGGCACAGCTTCTCCTCTAAGAAACCTTACTCTCAAAGGCCGACCTACAACCCAAAGCTAGACCTCCTACCTTGTACCATACTCCTCTCTCCAAGATGCTTTCTTCAGTAACCCAGGGATCCTTTAAATAAAGCTCATTTAGGACTTCCTCCCGGTCAAATCTAGACTCAATCAGGTTCTAGATCGGGCATATATCACATAAAGAATTCTCAACCGTCTGATGTGTAATTGGATGGGTTGATCGATGCTTGTTTCCTTCTCGAGCATATAGAGTCTGAATTGGACTCTTGAATTCGTAGCTCCCTGGGATCCTTCTTCGATCAAGACTTTGCCTCTCTTATTTCCAGTGATGGCGCTGACAGTGATGGGACCAGCGTGATGAAGCAGTAGGGGGTGGTGTGAAATGATGATGGATGGTGAAATCATAAAAATCAGCAAGAGGTGGTGCTTGGATGGTGGCCGACGGCTTCTTCCAGCCATGGGGAGGCTGGGACGGTGATGGCAATGGCTGATGGAGAGCGGTGATGGCAATGGTTGATGGAGGGCGATGATGGTAGAGAAGAGAGGGGAATGGTGATGGCATGTCCGATGGCTTGGGGAGAAGATGAAGGTCGGTGGCATTTTCGGTGGTTCCGAGTGGATTCTCCGACCGACGAGGGGGCTGGGCGGTAGCAGTAATGGCAGATCAAGATGGGGAAGAATGGTGATGGGCAATGAGTGGAAAAGATGGTGGTGCTTAGGTTGATGGCCAATCAGTTCATGGAGGAGGTGGATGGTGACCGACAGGAAGTGGGGCGGTGACCTGGTAGCGGCAAGAAGTGGTCTCTAGTGTCTCCTCCGGAGATGGGCGGTGATGCCAAGTGAAAACCATGCTCAGGAGGGGAGATGGTCCACAAACAAGCTCATGGACTAGCAGCAATGGACGCCTGTGGACCAACTCACGTGATGTAGACCCAGCAACCAGTCCATGATGGACCAGCTACTTTAACATATATGCTCTTCCTTTAATAAATTTAAAATTCTAATTTTGGGCTCAATTGAACTCCGATTTGAGTGCCGTTTGTACCATTGTACTCTAAAAATTAAGCTCTTTATAATGACAGTCTTTTTTATTAAAAATAATATATAAAATATTAATTTAATATAAATAAAGATAGTTTAATTATTAAATTAATACTTTTATTTATGTATATAATATAATTATCAATGTTGTAAGTTCAAATATCATATTTTAAAGTATTCTTTTTTTTAGTCTTTTTATCACAATCTAACGATCTTATTCAAGTCAATGCATGGTTGAAAGTCCTATGATGGAGGATAAAAGCCTCCATTTTCTATTTTGTACTGAGTTGTTCATGTTTCAAAATTATTGATACTAAAGTTTTCTCAAAATCATTTTATTATAATGTGTGTATTATTTATCAGCAATGCATACTTAAACACTTCTGTTACATAGGATCAAAATATTAGATTTATGATTTTGTACAGGGATGTCATAGTTTTTTAACTAGAATGTCGTAGCTTTTAATCTTGGATGGTGTAAGCTGTTTCAACATATATTTGTGATCCTTTAGCATCCATAACATGTTATGACATCCTAGGAGTCATAACTCAATCCACAAGTGATAGGTTTTCCTGGTAGGAGGGGTTAATATATTTAGTTTTATATTTTATGATCGGTATCATAATCTTTTAACTAGGATATCGTAAGTTCAAATAGCTTATTTCAAAATGTTATTTTCTCCTGCTCTTTTTATCACAATCTAGCAATCTTATTCAAGTCAATGCACTTGAAAAGTTCTATGATGGAGGATAAAAGTCTTCATTTTCTATTTGTACTGAGTTATTCATGTTTCGAAGTTTTTGATATTGAAGTTTTCTCAAAAGTATTTTATTATAATGTGGTTGTCATATATCAACAATGCATACTTAAACACCTTTGTTATGCAGGATTAAAACATCCAATTTATGATTTTGTACAGGGATGTCATAGTTTGTTAACTAGGATATCGTAGCTTTTAAACTAGGGTATCGTAATACTGTTTCAACATATATTTGTTATCCTTTAGCATCTGTAGTATGTTATGACATCCTAGGAGTCATAACTCGATCTACAAGTGATAGATTTTCCTGGTAGGAGGGGTTACTATATTTAGTTTAATATTTTATAATTGGATATCATAATCTTTTAACTAGGATGTTATAATATTTTAACTAGGGTGTCTTAAGTTCAAATATCATATTTCAAAATATTATTTTCTTTTGATCTTTTTATCACAATCTAACAATCTTATTCAAGTCAATGCAGGGTTGAAAAATTCTATGATGGAGGACAAAAGCCTTCATTTTGTATTTTATACCGGGTTGTTCTTGTTTCAAGGTTTTTGATATTGATGTCTTCTCAGAAATATTTTATGACAATGTAGGTGTCATATATCTGCAATGCATACTTAAATAGTTTTATTACGTAGGATTAAAACATCCGGTTTATGATTTTGTATAGGGATGTCATAGTTTTTTGACTAGAATATCATAGCTTTTAAACTAGGATGTCATAATGCTATTTTAGTATACATTTGTGATCTTTTAGCATCTGTAGAATGTTATGATATCCTAGGAGTCATAACTCAGTCCATAAGTGATAGATTTTCCTAGTAGGAGGGGTTAATATATTTAGTTTCATATTTTATGATCGGATGTCATAATCTTTTAATTAGGATGTCATAATTTTTTAACTAGGGTGTCGTAAATTCAAATATCATAATTCAAAATATTATTTTCTCCTGGCTTTTTTATCATAATTTAATAATTTTATTCAAGCCAATGCATGGTTGAAAAGTCCTATGATGGAGGATAAAAGCTTTCATTTTTTATTTTGTACTGAGTTGTTCATGTTTTCCAGATAAGTACTTCTTGAATAGATGGTGCAAGGACATGAAATACCAATTCGATGATTTCGAATGCGATACTCAATTTTATGATAAAAGTATATGAAAATCATGGTACACGATCAAATAATTATTTAAATTCAGATGTCTTATTTTATGTTTGCATAAACCTATCATGCATCATAATATTCTAATACAAATGTTATATTTTATTAATAAATTCAGATGTCTTATTTTATGATGGAGGACAAAAGCCTTCAGTTTTTATGTTGTACTGGGTTGTTCTTATTTCAATATTTTTGATACTGAAATTTTCTTAGAAATATTTTATTACAATGTGGGTGTTATATATTAGCAATGTATACTTAAACAGTTTTGTTATGCAGGATCAAAACATCTTATTTATGATTTTGTATGAAGATGTCATAGTTTTTTAACTAGGATGTCGTAGCTTTTAAACTGGAATATCGTAATGCTGTTTCAACATATATTTATGAAAGAATTATGTCCTGAAAGCCAATCGCAGTTATTGTATCGATGGCATTCTCCCAACTCAAGATTGATAAAGGCAATTTTTGATTCATCATATGCTGTGTTTTATGTTTTAATTATAAGATTATGATGAACCCCATAGGTTAGGGCAATGGAATTAGGGTTATGATGGAGATTATAATGGTGAGACCTAAGTTCCTATAAACCTTAATTTAAAATGTTCTTAGTCGTTGGATCATCGATTCGAGGATCAATGAATCTGGAAAGACTAGCATATCTTATGTATGCTCGATGGAGAGGGTAGTTGGTCTCACAACCACTTGTGTAGAGATACTAATACAAGGATATGGGTGCTCATTAAGTTATGAGTCCGCTAAACTAATCCAATAAGAGAACATCAAATATAAGTCTTACTTACTTGTCAAAAGCAATGTTCTCTTAGTGGGAGTTGTGCATGTAGTCCTTAGACCTGAGACTGCTATAGTATCTTGTGCACATGAATCCATGTTTTGGTGCATGCTCCTTCATAACAATTAAGTTATGTACGAGGTACTTCTGGATATGGTGGATTGTATATGAAGGTAATGAGTAGGTCAACAAGGAATCAATCACTCCTAGTAAGGGGAGAAGTTATCCCATGTGATCTTTTCAAATGATAACTCAAGAAGTCTTTGATCAAAGCTTGATGAGATTAGATAGAATTTCTTATCTTTTATCGATCAAGTCTTCATTATCGAATTGAGATTTGAAAGGATTAAGTGTTAGGGTTTAACATTGATCCATGCCCATCACTTAATAGAGATAAAGTGAGATCGAAGGATTGAATAGCATGATAACTTTCCAATGAAGGATATTTTGATAATTTTTATCAAATTTTTTATCTTCCGAGTAGGCATGACATGTTGCTAGACATCAATCATGTCTTGTAGGTTATCATGAATCAATGCGATTGGATTTATGAGTCAATTCAAAAGTTGGTTCGAAATGGCAGCTTAGGTCAGCTAAATTTGACCTAATTAGGTCAATCGGGTTCGATTGGATTGAATCAACTTGGACCTAGATCTATTGCTAGCTAGATATGAAACCCAAAGGGTCACACATATTAGGAAATTGTCCAAGGAAGTCAATTATATTTTTATTAGGATCATGGGATCCTAATTGACTAGCTAATTGACATACTAGCATATGTTGGCTAGCCCAACTCCTAACCTAATTGGATTGGGTCAGTTTGCTTGTTATTTAAGCTAACCAATTAAGTGGGACTTAAATTGGATAAAGTCCTAAGTGTAACATCCTAATTCAGTATTTATTTGGATTTATTTGAGACTTATCTTGAATTTATGGAAGAGTCCTACATGGCATGGACTCTTGGGTGCCAATTTGCATTCACGCTAATTTCATGCACGCAGAAGGACTAAGAGTCCTTTTCCCAGTCAATCACAAATGCTAGATAAAGTCCAAAGGACTTCTCCCTTATCTCCACACCCAAATGAGTGGCTTTGATTGGTCAAATAAATGCAATATGGCATAGAAGGAGTAGGCACAAAAAAGAAGAGTTGCGTCTCTTCATTATGGTGCAAAATTAAAACCAGGAGTCCTTCTATTTGAAGGCTCCTGTATTTCTCTGACACCTTCTTTCAGAGTTCACACCCATTAGCCTTAATATGACCGGTAAATGCCATGTGGTAGGTGGAGAAGATGGCTAGAAAAGTGAAGAGACATTAATATGTCTCTTGGCGCATGATTAGTTGTATCATGATATATCCTCTCATCCAAAAGACTCCTTCTGATTGAAGGGTCTTATCAAATGGTTGAAGGAGAGACATATCAAGCACCCTATCCCTCTCTATAAAAGGCATCATATTCTAATGCCAGAGCAATGGAGTTTTCCATCCAAAAATACTACCTGCTATTTTCTCTTTCTCCTCCTTAAGACAAGGTTTGTTTTTTTTAAGACAAAGCTTGTTCTTTTAAGGCAAGGCTAGTCTAATTAAGATAAGAGCCTAGGAAGAAATATAGAAGGGGTATTTAGGATCTGAGAGAGGACTCAGAGTATTCTCTGAGTGCCCTAAGTAGGGTAAGGTTTCTAGCAAAGAAAAAAGTTTGAAAGGCTGCCGGAATAGTCCCAGTCAAACAAGTAACCTTTGTAGAAGTGTTTTCTTAGTTCAATTCCTATGTGGATCACCTCTGGAGGGCATACACTTATGTGCCTCATGAAAATTAAGAAATATAGAATTCCAGGTATTCCTCTATAATTCTAAAGTTTAGATTTATTAGTTATCATGATCAAGTGGTCCTAGGGTCTAGGGTTCCGGCCAATCAGGATTTCGAAAATAAAAATTTTAAAATCCAGTCTTCCGCTGTGCTAGGCCCAAGGAATCCAACAATGGTATCAAAGCCACCTTGATGCATGCAATTAGTAATCTCTTTAGTGTTGATTGCTTACTATGCTATGAATCGATGCATTATTAGTTTATATTATATATGGGATATGTTATATCCTAGTATCTGCTTCGGATTGGGTTACTCACCATGGCAGTCCGGTTATAGGAGCCAAGTAGGGTTTAAAGGCCCTCTTTTTTCATTCAATGGGATCTCTTATGGCGTGTAGGGGTGCCGATGTGGCCATATCCCATGAACAAGTGAGGTGAACTAATTGATGTTATAATCATGCTTATGTTATGCATATTAGGGTTAACATGCTTGATTGTTGGAATGAATGTCATGTTGACATGATTAATTAGGATGTGTTTGAGACCATCAAAGTCCTTATAAAAATTATATTTAGTCATAATGTAAGTTAATCATGATGCAAATTCGATTAGGGTATGATCAGCCAATTGGTGTCTAGGCAAAGTGGTCTAGGGAAGGTAAAGGGAATGAGATTTTTAATTGGTTCCATTATCTGACCTGGCCAATTTAATTGGTGTCTAAGGAAAGCAACTCTTTCACTTACTTGGCCAATTTGGTCACATCTAAACCTTAAATTGGAAATGCTAATTGATTAAGCACACTACAAATTGCCTTCCTTCATGCTATGACAAATTTGTATCAAAACTATAGTAGGTTTGTTGAGCAAACTCAAGTCTTACTATTAGGGTTTGATATAAAGTTTGACATGGTGCATCTTATGCTTTATATTATGATTGATATTGCTACTTTGTTAAGCAAACTCGAGGATAACATTATTTAATCATGACTATATAAAATGAAAGGTTCGACTAAACTAAGATATTATGGTTTGTTGTGCAAACACAAGGTTGTAAGTGTCTTAAAGGCAAGTGTTATGTTGAGAATTGCAAGGGTTGTAATTGGAAAGAAATTTCTTACCCTTGAACTTATAAGTGTTTGTTGTGCAAACACAAAGCATTTATAACGAATTGGGATCTCAACCCCACTAAAGAAACTAGATTTTGGTTTCTCATCAGCCATAGTTGAGGGTTATGGTATTTGAAGAAAATAGTGGGAGATACAATTAGATTTAAAGTCCATATCTAATTGTGATTATCATCTTGAGTGGTCTGCTTATGTATAGTTCTTGTGTGTTCATAGATTTAAATTATGGCTTCTACTCTTTCACTACGGGGCATCCTGGATGCCAATAAATTGATTGGAGCAAACTATATGGACTAGTAGAGGAACTTGAAAATAATACTTACTCAGGAAAAAGTTTTCTGCATCCTCGATTCTCTGGATCCAGATCTGATCGGAGATGATGCTACAGAGGAGGAAGAGGCTACTTATAGAATGTGCCAGAATGATAGCTTGATTGTCAAGTGCATCATGTTAGCCTCGATGAGCAACGAGCTACAGAGGCAATATGAAGACATGGAACCTTAGTCCATACTGCTCAATCTTAAAGAGCTGTATGGAGAGCAAAGTAGGACTACTAGATATGACATGTCTAAGCAGTTGTTCTAGGCATGAATGAGTGATGGCTCACCTGTATAGGTTAATGTTCTTAAGATGATTGACTTAATCACTTGATTAGGTCAATTAGGCTTTATCATGGACGAGGAGCTTAATCAAAATTTGATCATGCAATCAATCCTAGATTTCTTCTCTCATTTTATCATGAACTACCACATGAACAAATTGAATCTTTCATTATTAGAGCTGCTTAACATGCTTAAGATAGTTGAGAGCTATTTTAAAGGAGATAAGGCTAATCATCTTCTTCTAGTTGATGGAAAGAAGAAAGGGGTAATGAAGAAGGGTACAAAGCGAAAGCTGAACCCTAAGAAAAGCATCAATAAGAGGAAGAAGGTGAAGAGGCCTTCAAATGATGGATCTTGTTTCTTCTGTGATAAGAAGGGACATTAGAAGAAGAACTGCAAGACATACCTTGCAAGTCTGAAGCAAGATGCCAGTGGAGTATCAAGAGGTTTGTTTATGATACAAACAAACTTATCATTGAGTTCTTCAACTTTTGATTCATGGGTATTGGATACCGCATGTGGGTCTCATATCTACAAGTCATTGCAGGGGTTATTGAGACCTAGAAGTTTGAAGAAAGGTGACTTCAAGCTTTTTGGCATGAGTTGAAAGGCCATTCATGCCAAAGCTATTGGAACCTAAATGTTATTGTTGCCTTCAAGCAAGATATTGGAATTAAAAGACTATTATTGCATTCTAAGTATTGTTAGAAATATTATTTCTGTACCTTTGTTAAGAAGACAAGGTTATGAAATAAATGTTGAGAGAAATGGGTGTTCCATTTTTCATTCTAATGACTCTTTGAAATGGATAAATTTGTGAATGGTCTTTTACTATTATTACATTCTAAGTATTGTTAGAAATATTATTTGTGTACCTTTGTTAAGAAGACAAGGTTATGAAATAAATGTTGAGAGAAATGGGTGTTCCATTTTTCATTCTAATGACTTCTTTGAAATGGATAAAATTGTGAATGGTCTTTTAATTCTATCATTCAATGATGAAGTGTTGCTTGTAGAAAATAAAAAGAAAAAGAGAGATGATACCAATGAAACATTCCTTTGGCATTGCCAATTAGGTCATATAAGTGAGTCAAGGATTAGCAAGTTCTCTAGCCCTTATGATTATAAATCATTAGGAACATGTGAATCTTGCCTCATAGGAAAAATGACCAAGTCTCTATTTACTAGGCATGGAGAAAAGGCAACTGAGTTGTTAAGGTTAATACATTTAGATGTATGTGAACCTATATCAACTCAAGCTTGAGGAGGATACTCTTATTTCATCACTTTCATTAATGATTTATCTAGGTTCAGATATGTGTATCTCATGAAATATAAATCCGAAGCCTTTGATAAATTTAAAGAGTGTCAAAGTATGGTTGAGAAATAAATTGGAAAAAGTATTAAAGTCCATCGATTTGATTGAGGAGGAGAATACTTATATAGTGAATTTCTTAATCATCTTAAGGAAAATGATATTTTCTTTGAATGGACCCCTCCATATCACTACAATTAAATGGTATAGCAGAAAGGAGGAATCGTAACTTTTTTGACATGGTAAGGTCCATGATATGCTTAACAGATCTTCCAATATCCTTCTAGGGATATGTCCTAGAAACTGCTGCATATGTATTAAATAGGGTACCATCAAAATCAGTAACTAGTACTCCTTATAAATTATGGAATGGCAAGAAACCAAGTCTTAAATATATTAAGATTTGGGGTTTTCCAACTTATGTTAAAAAAGAATTTGGACATAAGCTAAGTACTAGGGCTAAGAAATGTAGGTTAATTGGTTATTCTTAAGAGGGTATTGGATACCTATTCTATCATCCTACTGAACAAAAGTTTTTTGTTAGTAGGCATGCCGTATTTTTGGAAAAAGAATTTATCCAAGAAGAATGTAATGGAAGAATAATTGAATTGAGTGAAGTTCAAAATGAACAAACTCAAGTTCCTTAATCAGAAGTACCAGTTGATCAGGTACAACCATAACACACAACTCTCTGTAGGTCAGAGAGAGTGCGGGCAGCACCTCTAAGATATGGTTTTATGATTGGAAACAATAATGAAACCAGCATCATTGAAGGAGATGATCCACTGACCTATATAGAAGCTGTCATGAGTAAGGACTTTGACAAATGGTTAAGTGCCATGAAATCTGAAATGGACTCCATGTATGATAACCAGGTTTGGACCTTGGTTGATCCACCTGAGGGAATTGTCCCAATAGGGTGCAAATGGATCTTCAAAAGGAAGATTGGAGCAGATGGGCAAATAGAAACCTACAAGGCTAGGTTGGTGGCAAAAGGTTTCAAGCAAAAGCATGGTATAGACTATGATAAAACCTTCTCGCCAGTTTCCATGCTCAAGTCTATTAGGATTATGCTTGCCATTGCTGCATACTACGATTATGAGATATGGTAGATGGATGTTAAGACTCATTCCTCAATAGAATCTTGAAAAAGATCGTCTATATGTTACAGCCAGAGGGCTTTGTCTCAAGTGGGAGACCAAACCAAGTATGTAAGCTTAGGAAATCCATTTATGGATTGAAGAAAGCATCAAGGAGATGAAACATTATTGACCCTTGGAATGATTTTGATGATAACAAAATATTGGAGCATCCATTTGATTCTAACCATTTTCAAGTATTTTATAAGTTTTTGTAGGATGATTTTAATGTACAACCACTCTTCCTACAATTCTAATGTATGTTAAATTTATTTTTGAAAGAGTATTATGTAATGAAGAGCCCAAAGAAAAACTACTTATGTATTCATGAAAATGGGCCAATTCAATATATTTTTCAAGTTTAAATTATTTAGATTAGGCTTTGAAGGAGTTTGAAAGCCTTTGAAGTTGGTTGGAAGCTTTTGGAAGTAATCTAGAGAAGTTCGAAAGGTTTTTGACAAAAATCACTCGAGCTGACTCAAAAGAGAAGAGCTGACTCAAGTTTTTGGCATGGCACTACATTTTTTGGCATGCAGATTTTCGAGCTGACTCGAAGGAAATCAAGTTGACTCGTTCAAAGTTTTAATTCTTCAATCTGTCAAAGCAAGCTGACCTGATATAATCCGAGCCAACGCAAATATGCAGTCAGACAACTGAGTCGACCCGATAGTCAACCGAGCTGACTCTTCTAGAGTTTGGAAAATCTCAGTTCTGAAGAACCAACCAAGCGAGCTGACTCGATGGAGAAGAGTCGACTCGACCAGAGTAAAGTTTCAACCTGTTTGAGAATATGAGCCGACTCGAAGCATCCGAGCTGACTCGAATCCCAGTTCCAGGTGCATAACGGCTAGTTCCAGAACTATTTTTTTGAATCCAAAAAATGATCCAACTGCCATATTTCTAATCCTAACGTTCTACAATGGTCATGTTCACTTGAAATCAGTTAAAGGGATTATTTATAAGGGATTTAAACAACTTTTAAAAAGGGGAATGACCTTTTGATGAATATTTGAGAGCATTCAAGAGAGCCTTCAAGATAGCACTCAAGACTTCACCAACTCTCATCAGATTCTTAAGTCATTTATTGAGAAATATCAAAGCCTTAAAAGTACTCAAGGATGGAATCAAGAAGGCTTCTCAAGAGCTATAACTGCAACCACCCGACAACGTTCAGTTTGTCATTATAGTTGCTCTATTTTTAACTCTTTATCTGAGTTGTTCCAAGTATAACAGGGACTGTAACTCGGGGTTTGCATAGATTTTTGGTGACCCTTTGAAAACCAAGAGTGGGTTGTTAGTGAGCCTGTGAAAACTAACAGTGTATTAGGTTTTTTGTGATCCCGGTGAAAAACCAAGTTGCATTTTGGATTATGAGCCCGTGAAAATAATCTGGCTATATTCTGAGGTGAATATAATGGAAATCCTAAATGGTACCTTGGATAGTGGACGTAGGAGCGAGGTTGTTCTGAACTACTATAAATTACTTATGTTTGTGCTTGTGTTGCTTATGTTCTTTATTTGCTTCCACACTTGATATTTAATTCATATCACTCACCACAATAAGTCATTTTAAAAGGAGCACATACTTGTGAAAAAATTTAAATACCCAATTCACCCCCTTCTTGGGTAAGTCACTTGGGCAACAACTGGTATCAGAGCAGTGTCTCTGAAATTTACTTAAAGAAAAGATAAATGGCAAACCTATGAGTACCTCTTTGGCCAAAGGCCAATCTACAAATAGACCTCCACTTTTCACAGGCACTAACTACACCTATTGGAAATCCCGAATGAAAATTTACATTCAAGCAGTAGATTTTTAATTATGAAAAATCATTCTAAAAGGACCTCACATACCCACAAAGAAGGTTGATGGCATGGACATCCCAAAACCTGAAGAGGAATGGGATGAACATGACATGAGAATGGATGAGCTGAACACTAAAGCAATGAATCTCTTATATTGTGCTTTGGATGCCAATGAGTTTAACCGGATTTCTACTTACATGTCTATGAAAGAAATTGGCAATAAACTTGATGTAACCCATGAAGGAACCTCCCAAGTGAAAATTTCTAAGATTAATCTTCTTGTATATAGTTATGAATTATTTAAAATGGAACTGAATGAGACTATATCTGCCATGTTCTCAAGATTTATATATATTATTAACGGTTTAAAGAGTCTTGGCAGGATATACTCTAATGCAGACCTCGTGTAGAAAATTTTGAGATCTCTACCGGCCAAATGGGATCCAAAGGTCACTGCTATCCAAAAAGTGAAAGACTTGAATGCTCTACCACTGGATGAGCTATTGGGTTCCCTAATTACACACGAACTTATAAAGCAGCATAGAAGTGAGGATGGCATCAAGAAGAAAAAGTCTATAGCCTTCAAAGCTGTAACAGAATTTAAGAAACAAGAAGAGGAAATAGATGAAGAAAGCCTCTCCTCCAAAGATGAACTTGAAGATGATGATATCGCACTTGTAGTGAGGAGATTCAAGAAATTTATGGACAGGAAAAAGGGAAGATATTGGGGGAAATATCATAAAAAAGGAGAATACAGCAAAGAAAGAGAAAAAGATAAAGATAAAGATAAAGAGCAATAGCCCATCTGCTACAAATATAAGAAACCAAGGCATTTTCGATCAGACTGTCCAATATTGAAGAAAACTTATAAAAAGAAGAAGCAGAAAGCAATGGTTATAACTTGAAGTGATAGCGAGGAGACTACTTCAAATGATGAAGAAGAGACTACAAAAACTGTGAACATATGTTTGATGGGTCTCGAAGATGAGGTAATGTCTCCCGAACCTCATGATGAACTTATATTTAAGGAATTAAATACTGCATTTCATGAGCTGTTATCTGAATACAAAAAGGTCGGTCTGAATATTAAAGCTTTGAAAAATAACAATGACGTTTTAATGAAAGAAAAAGATAAAATTTTAGAAAAGAATAAAATTTTGCAAAAAGAATTGAATAGCTTTTCTGAAAAACATAAAGTTTTGCAAATTAAAAAGAATGAGTATCTTAAGAAGAATAAAGCTTTACATGAAGAGAATATAAGCTTGCAAAAAGAAGTTGAAAAACTCAAGCCATTGGTTGAAAAGTTAACATTGAGTTCAAATAAGCTTAAGCAGATTTTAAAGATCAAAGGAACTCGAATAACAAACTGGAATTGGTTATAACCCTTTGCATACAAATAGAATTTAAGCTACAAATTTTATACCTTCAAAATCATATGTACCTAAGTTTTCAACTCAAAAATCTTTTGCATCTAGGGCTTCAACATTTGTACCTTTTCAAAAATCAAGAGTTACTTGTTATTCATGTAATGGGGTTAGTCACAAAGCATTTGAATGCAATTTAAAAAGAAATAATAGAAGTAAGATTAGAAAGATTTGGATTTCCAAAGAAACCACTCCTACTAACCTGCAAGGACCCAGCAAAGCTTGGGTACCTAAAAGAACTACTTGATTATCTTGCAGGAATGTCTTGCAGCCTAGAATACAAAAAAAAAAATGGTATCTGGATAGTGGCTATTCAAGACATATGATGAGTGACAAAAAATAATTTATCACCCTAGAGATGAAGGATGGAGGATTGGTCACTTTTGATGATAATGGTAAGGAAAAGATCATTGGCATCGATAATATCAAAATTATCCCTTTTACATTCATCAAAAATGTATTGCTAATTGATAAATTGAAGCACAATTTATTGAGTATAAGTTAATTATGTGATAGAGGCTTCAAGGTTGTCTTTGAATCTTCAATGTGCATTGTAACTAACTCACTTGATTCTAGCACTGAGCTCATTGGTCATAGACTTGGAAACATATATGTGGTAGATTTGAATAATCTAGCCATGGCTAGTAGTACAAGTCTTGTGGCAATGAATGCTAAAACTAAGGAGTCTAGCTTACTTTGGCATAGGAGATTAGGTCATGCTAGCATACATACAATAGCTAAATTGATTTCTAAAGATCTAATTAGAGGTTTATCAAAATTTAAAGTTGATTTTGAACATGTTTGTGATGCATGCCACTTAGGTAAACAAACTAGGAAGAGTTTTAAATCAAAAAATATAGTTTCAACATCTAGACCTATAGAGCTACTACACATGGATCTATTTGGATCAACTAGGACCACAAGCCTAGGTGGTATGAAATATGGACTTGTGATAGTAGATGCTTTTTTAAGATTTACTTGGATCTTATTTATTATACATAAAGATTAAGCTTTTAAAGTATTTCAAAAATTTTAAATGAAAGTTTCAAACAAGAAAAATCTTTTGATTATTTCTATTAGAAGTGATCATGGCACGGAATTTGAAAATCAATACTTTGATGAATATTGTACTGAGCACAGCATTGATCACAACTTCTCTGCTCCTAAAACACCACAGCAAAATGGTGTTGTAGAGAGGAAGAATAGGACATTGGAAGAGATGGCCCGAACAATATTATGTGAAGGCAATCTTCCAAGGTACTTTTGGACTGAAGCTGTGAACACTGCATGCTATATTTTGAACAGTGTTTTGATAAGACCAATTTTAAAGAAAACCCCACATGAACTTTGGAATGATAGAAAACCTAACATTCATTATTTTCATGTTTTTGGTTATAAGTGCTTTATGTTGAACAATAGAAAGGATAACCTAGGAAAATTTGATGCTAAATCTGATGAAGCAATTTTTCTTAGTTATTCAACATCTAGCAAAGCTAATAAAGTATTTAACAAAAAAACATTAACTGTTGAAGAATCTGTGTATGTTATTTTTGATGAAACGAAGAGTGCATTGACAATGATGCAGGTGCAATTGATAAAGCTATAGAGGACATGAGCCTAAAGGACAAACCAACTCAAGAAAGAGAAGAAATGGTAAGCAAAGATCATGGTGATCTACCGAGAGAATGGAGGTATGTAACTTCACACCTTAAAGATTTAATTATAGGTGATCCCTCACAAGGTGTTAGGATTAGGTCATTACTTAGAGATGCACATGATTACCTAGTATTTGTCTCACAAGTAAAACCACATAGTATAGAAGAAATCAAAAATGATCCTAATTGGATGATGGCCATACATGAAGAACTTAATCAATTTGAAATAAATAATGTATGGACCTTAGTGAATAGACCCTCAGATCATTCTATAATAGGAACTAAATGGGTTTATAGAAATAAACTAGATGAAAAAGGCCAAGTAATTAGGAATAAAGCTAGATTAGTGGCTAAAGGATATAATCAAGAAGAATGAATAGATTTTGATAAAACTTATGTACTCGTAGCAATATTAGAAGCTATTAGATTATTACTTGCATTTGCTTGCTAAATGAATTTTAAATTATTTCAAATGGATGTAAAAAGTGCATTTTTGAATGGATTCATTTTAGAAAAAGTTTTTGTAGAACAACCATCAGGTTTTGAAAATCATGCTCTTCCAAATCATGTTTTCAAACTTAATAAAGCTTTGTATGATTTAAAACAAGTACCTAGAGCATGGTATGATAGATTGAGCAAATTTTTACTTGAAAATAATTTTATTAGAGAATATGTAGATACAACTTTATTCATTAGAAGAAAAGAAAATGATATGTTAGTTGTACAAATTTATGTAGATGACATTATTTTTGGTGCAACTAATGAGAATTTGTATAGAGAATTTGCTGAGCTTATGCAGGACGAATTTGAAATGAGCTTGATGTGTGAACTAACCTACTTTCTTGGACTCCAAATTAAGTAAACAAGAGAAGGAGTATTTATCAACCAAGCAAAATACATCAAGGAAATCATTAAGAAGTTTGGTATGGAGTTAGTTAAAGAAATGAGCACACCCATGAGCCCCTCCTGCAGACTAGATAAAGATGAAGATGGACACAACATTGATCAAAAGCTTTATCGAGATATGATTGAATCACTATTGTATTTAACTGCTAGTAGGCCTGATATCTTGTTCAGTATATGTATATGTGCTAGATTTCAATCAAATCCTAAAGAATCACATATACTTGCTGTTAAAATAATCATAAAATATCTAAAAGGAATAAGTAATCTAGGTCTATGGTATTCTAAGCAATCTTCATTAAATTTAATTAAATTTTTTGATGCTGATTATGATGGATGTAAAATTGATAGAAAAAGTACTAGCGGTACTTGTCAATTTCTAAGGTTGAACTTAATTTTATGGCACTGTAAGGAACAAAACTCTGCAGCACTGTCTACTGCTGAGGCAGAATATGTAGCTACAGGGAGTTGTTGTGCACAAGTGCTTTGGATTAAGCAACAACTAGAAGACTATGGTGTTATTCAAACTAAAAATCTAATCAAATATTATAACACAAGTGCTATAAATTTGACAAAAGAATCCAATTCAACATTCTAGGACTAAGCATATAGAAATTAGACATCACTTTATTAGGGATAATGTACAAATTGGCAATATTGAACTTGAATTTATTCCAACAGAAAATCAATTAGCTGACATTTTCACTAAGCCACTTAATGAAGATAGATTTCAAATGATTAGAGGAGAATTAGGTTTATGTGACCCATTTTAGTAATTTTTGACCTAATTTCTTCTAAATTAAAGAAAATTATCTAAAAAACCTTCATACCAATTTGAAGTAGATGACCACCTTATTTAGTGTGTTCCTAGGACTGGATACCTTTTTATTGGGGTTTTAGAGCCTTTTTGTTGATCCTTGCTCGAGCCAACTCGAGTAGACTAGGCTTTGGCCGAGCCAACTCGGATGTCGGGATAATCTTTTTTATATATCCCGCAGGATCCAAACCTAGGGCATATCTTTCCTATTGAACCGTAGCCGAGCAATAGAAAAGCCCTTTCCAAAACTTGGGACCACACCTCTACCCCACTTTCCTTACATCCACTCAATCCACCTTCTCCAATCATCATTTGCTCTAGATGGCACCAAAAAGAGCAGTTGCTAAGAGGCCTAGACGTGTGGAATTGAGCTCCCAAAGAGAAAGAAGAACCAAACAGAGAGAAGACAAGCTAACTCAGGTCGAAGAGCATGAAGTACCAAGAAGTCTTCACCTGCACCTCAAAGGCAAATCATTCCCATAGGAAATTGGCCCGTTACCGGTGGAAGAAAGGTAGACTTCACTTTTCTTGAAAAATTAGGACTGAGAATTGGTGAATGGATTGAAGTCCAGGGTTGGGTTTATTTTTGTTCCTTAGATATTGCCACATACCCAAGCCTTGCTAGAAACTTTTTTGAGAATTTATCTTTTGGTGAAAACTATGTTGAATCAACTGTTAAGGGAATTAGAATGGTAGTTGATGAAGAGATGATTAGCAAAGTTTTGAGGATGCCCAAGGAAGGTTCAAATCATTTGGTTTCAAAGGACAAATAGAAAACCTTGAGGATCATATTGGAAATGAGAAATGTTAGTGAAATTTCAACTGTTCAAGCTAATATCTTATCATTGTAAATGAGACTATTGCATAATATGATCAGCAGAATCTTTCTACCTAGGACTGACCACTTTGACTGGGTTAGTAAGCATGACATGGTCTTCATGGGACATATATTGAGGGGGAGGCCTCAATCTGCCATCCATTATGCTTGCTCAGATGCGGGATGCAGCCCGAAAGGCTAAGGCCTACTTACCTTATGGTATGGCATTCACACTACTGTTTAGAGATTCAGGAGTTGATTTGGTAGGTCAAGATAGTCGACTACTGCACCACACTGATACTTATTCAGTGAAATCCCTACAGAGGATGGGATATTACCAGGTTGAGGGAGTTTGGACTAAGAAAGTATTAGGTCAGAGATTGGTTCACCAATCATCAGATGAGGATGAGGAGGTTGAGCATGGCATTGCAACTACAGAGACTGCTAGAGAGGAGTCAGATGATGAGAGTGATAGTGGCTCCAGTGACTCTGATGAGGATTCTAGTGATGAGGAGTTCCATGGATAGGTTGGACAGACCAGCAGCCCTAGGACTCCACTAGCACCAGCAGCCCATTCAGGACCCTCGACTCTAGCACCCCCGACTGCTACTCAGGCTTCCATTGCAGAGTAGCTTACTCAGTTTACTGAGACTCTGACAAGTTCCTTCAGATCCATGTTTGATGAGCTTCATCATACAGTGGACCACGGACTTGAGGAGTTCAGGACAGAGCTGAGAGAGCTGACGCACAGAGTTGAGACAGTCGAGAGACTATAGTAGACATAGGATGATCAGTAGAGAGATCTCAGAGACCTGTGCTCAGATCTTTGTAGGATTAGAGGAGCAGTAGATACATTTGTCACTCAGCAGACTGCTACTCTATAGCACATTCTGGAGGGAGTTCAGATGATACAGTATGGGATGAGCACTGTTCTTTTTCATCTTTTTGGAGCTTCCACTTTTGCTCACCCACCACCTCAGAGTACACCTAGATATAGGTCAACACCTCTTAGACAGCCTCCACCACATTATAGGCCTAGGACAGGACCTGCTTCCAAGATCAAGAACTCGGTAGGACCCCCTCCACCTATTAGAAGTCCCAGAGTCTATGCATCTCAGACTTTTGATGTAAGAGTGACAATGACTAGATTTGATATTTTTTCAGTATTACCTTTTGATTTGTCACGTTTTGACTGTATTGAAATCATGTATTGTACCTCTTATGAAAAGTAATGAAATGCTTATTTTCAAATCAATGTGCACATTTCTTACTTCTCATTATCTCTTTGTTGTTTCTATGCATGATCTCATCAATTAACCTAAAATGGGGGAGTAACACCTCAAAAGAATATTAATAAGAATATCAAGAACACAAAAAGAAGGTGAAATTATCTAAAATCATAATAATATTCTTACACTTTTTCAAAATTTACTGTTTGCAAAGAATATTTCAAAGAAAACCTTTTTGATTAATGACAAAAAGGGGGAGTGATATTAATGATGTGCATGGAAAATTCAAAGAATATAAAAACAGGGGGAGAAATCATTTTATGTATGGAAATCAAAGAAAGTTTTTTGCTTTGATACTTTTGAATGCTCAAGTAACCTTGATACATCTTGATACTAAATGAAAATTAGCGCTGATAAATAAAAAGTAGCTCTGATACATTCTGATACATTATTGACTTTAATAGCTCTGATACATTTTGCTAGCTCTAATACATTCTCCAATACTATTGCTAGCTCTGATACATTTTGATATCCAATTTGCCTTGATACATTATTGCTAGAAAAAATAGTTTTTGATAAATATTAAATCTGACACATATTGGATCTATTTCAAAAGCTCTGATACTTTTCGATACATTCTTGACACATGTTGATACATATAGATATACATCAATTTAAAATCATACACAAGTTACTTTGATATGTTTAAGTGTTTATATACTCATAACTATAAAGTTTTTCCATGTCCAGTGTTTAGTCATCATCAAAAAGGGGAAGATTGTTGACCCCTAGAATGATTTTGATGATAACAAAATATTGGAGCATGTATTTGATTACTAACTATGTCCAAGTGTTTTATAAGTTTTTGTAGGATGATTTTAATATATAACCACTCTTCCTACAATTCTGATGTATGTCAGGTTTATTTTTGAAAGAGTATTATGTAATGAAGAGTCCAAAGAAAAATTACTTATGTATTCATGAAAATGGAACAATTCAATGTATTTCTCAAGTTTAAATTATTTAGATTAGGCTTTAAAGGAGTTTGAAAGCCTTTGAAGTTGGTTGGAAGCTTTTGGAAGCAATCTGGAGAAGTTTGGAAGGTTTTTGATAAAAATCACTTGAGCCGACTCAAAGGAGAACAGATGACTCAAGTTTCTGGCACGGCACTAAGTTTTCTGGCACGTAGACATCCGAGCTAACTCGAAAGAAATTGAGCCGACTCGTCTAGAGTTTTAATTATTCAATCTTTCAAAGCGAGCTGACCCGACATAATTTGAGCCAACTCAAATATGCTGTTAAACAACCGAGTCGACTCGACAGTCAACCGAGCCAATTCTTCTAGAGTTTGCAAAATCTCAGTTCTAAAGAACTAGCCAAGCGAGCCGACTCGATGGAGAAGAGCTGACTCGACCAGAGTGAAGTTTCAACCTATCTAATAATCCGAGCTGACTCGAATCCCAGTTCCAGGTGCGTAACGGCTAGTTCTAGAACTATCTTTTTGAATCCAAAAAGTGCTCCAATGGCCATATTTTGAATCCCAACATTCTACAACAGTCATATTCTCTTGAAATCAATTAAAGGGACTATTTATAAGGGATTTAAACAACTTTTGAAAAGGGAAATGATCCTTTAATGAATATTTGAGAACATTCAAGAGAGCCATCAAGAAACAACTCAAGACTTGACCAACTCTCATCAGATTCTTGAGTCATTTATTGAGGAAGGTCTAAAGCCTTAAAAGCATTCAAGGAATCAAGAAGGCTTCTCAAGAGCTACAACTGCAACCACCCGACAATATTCGGTTTGTCATTTTAGTTGCTATGTTTTTAACTCTTTATCTGAGTTGTTCCAAGTACAGCAAGGGTTATAACTTGGGGTTTGTATAGATTTTTGGTGAGCCTTTGAAAACCAAGAGTGGGTTGTTAATGAGCGCGTGAAAACTAATAGTGTATTGAGTTTTTGGTGATCCCGATGTAAAATCTAGTTGGGTTTTGGATTGTGAGCCCGTGAAAACAATTTGGCTATATTCCGAGGTGAATATAATAGAAATCCCAAGTGGTACCTTGGATAGTGGACGTTGGAGCGAGGTTGCTCCGAACCACTATAAATTGCTTGTGTTTGTGCTTGTATTGCTTGTGCTTTTTATTTGCTTCTGTACTTGATATTTAATTCATATCACTCACCACACCAAGTCATTGTAAAAGGAGCACATACTTATGAAAAATTTTAAATACCCAATTCACCCTCTCTCTTAGGTAAGCCACCTAGGCAACAAACTTTCATTTCAATGAAACTATTAAAAAATTTGGTTTCATCAAGAATATGGATGAGCTGTGTGTATATAAGAAGACAAGTGAGAGTGCTATTATCTTCTTGGTCTTGTATGTCGATGACATACTTATCATTGGAAATGATGTTCCAATGATGTAGTCAGTTAAATCATGGTTGTCGAAATAGTTTTTCATGAAGGATTTGGGAGAAGCATCATATATTCTAGGAATAAAGATCTATAGAGATAGATCTATAAGAATGCTAGGATTATCCCAATCTAGGTGCATAGACTTAATATTGAAGAGATTCAATATGGAGGGAAGTAAGAAGAGTTACTTGCCTATGACTCAAGGCATATGCCTATCTAAAAAGATGTCACCTAAGACTCAAGAAGAAAGAGATAGGATGAATTAGATCCCTTATGCTTTGGCAGTGGGATCAATAATGTATGCAATGCTATGTACCAGGCCTGATGTTGCTCATGCCATAGGCATAGTAAGCAGGTTCTAGGTTGATCCACGGGAGGATCATTGGAAAGCTATGAAAAATAATCTTAAGTACCTGAGAAGGACTAAAGATGTTTTTTTGATATATGGTGGATTATAGTTGAAACTAGAAGGCTATACAAATTTTAGTTTCCAATCTGATCTAGATGAAAGTAAATCCATATCAGGGTATGTCTTTACTCTGAATGGAGGAGTAGTGAGTTGGAAGAGTACCAAGCAGCCAGCTATAGCTAACTCAGTTACTAAGGTAGAATATATAGCTGCTAGTGAAGCCACTAAGGAAGCTATCTGGATGAAGAAATTTATCATGAAATTGGACATGGTTCTTGTAATCACAGGATCCGAGTTCTTACCATAAGTCCAAGCACATCTTGAGATGCTTGCACCTCATTTGAGAAATCATTGAAAGAAATGATGTGGTAGTAGAATGAGTCAATACAAAAAACAACATAGCAGACCCATTCACTAAAGCACTTCCACTACAGTTAGATCCCATCTAGATTATATGGGAATTAAATTCAAGGGTGATTGGCTTTAGTTCAAGTGAGAGATTGAAAGAATTATGCCTTGAAAGCTAATCACAGTTATTGTATCGATGGCATTCTCCCGACTCAAGATTGATAAAGGCAATTTTTGATTTATCATATGCTGTGTTTCATATTTTAATTATAAGATTATGATGAACCCCATAAGTTAGGACAATGAAATTAGGGTTATGATGGAGATCATAATGGTGAGACCTAAGTTCCTATAAATCCTAATTTAAAATATTCCTAGTCATTGGATCATCGATTCAGGGATCGTTGAATCCGGAAAGACTAGCACATCTTATGTATGCTCGATAGAGAGGGTGGTTGGTCTCACAACCACTTATATAGAGATACTAATACAAGGATGTGGGTGCTCATTAGGTTATGAGTCCACTGAACTGATCCGATAAAAGAATATCAAATAGAAGTCTTACTTGTTAAAAGTAATGTTCTCTTAGTGGGAGTTATGCATGTAGTCCTTAGACCTGAGACTATCATAGTATCTTATGCACATGAACCCATGTTTTGGTGCATGCTCATTCATGATAATTAAGTCATGTACAGGGTGCTTCTGAATATGGTGGATTGTGTATGAAGGTAATGAGTAGGTCAATAAAAAATCAATCAATCCTAGTAAGGGGAGAGTTGTCCTATGTGATCTCTTCAAAATAATGACTCATGAAGTCTTTGATCAAAGCATGATGATATTAGATAGGGTTTCTAATCTTTCATCGATTAAGTCTTTATTATCAAATTGAGATTCGAAAGGATTAAGTGCTAGGGTTTGACATTTATCCATGCCCATTACTTAATCGGGATAAAGTGAGATCGAAGGATTGAATTGCATGTAACTTTCCATTGAAGGGTATTTTGGTAGTTTTTATCAAATTTCTCATCTTCCAGGTAGGCATGATACGTTGCTAGATATCAATCATGTCTTGTAGGTTATCATGAAACAACTCGATTAGATTCATGAGTTGATTTAGAAGTTGGTTCGAATTGGCAACTTAGGTCAACTCAATTTGACCTAATTAGGTCAATCGGGTTTGATTGGATCGAATCAGCTTTGACCTAGACCTACTGCTGGTTAGATGTGGAACCCAAAGGGTCAGACACATTAGGAAATTGGCCAAGAAAGTCAATTGTATTTTTATTAGGGTCATGGGATCCTAATTGGCTAACTAATTGATAAACTAGCATATGTTGGCTAGCCCAACTCCTAACCCAATTGGATTGGGTCAGTTTGCTTATTATTTAGGCTAACCAATTTAAGTGGGACTTAAATTGGATAGATTCCTAAGTGGGGCTGCCTAATTTAGTATTTATATAGATTTATTTAAAACTTATCTTGAATTTATGGAAGAGTCCTACTTGGCATGGACTCTTGGGTGCCAATTTGCATTCATGCTAATTTCATGCATGCAGAAGGACAAAGAGTCCTTCTGCCGGTCAGTCACAAATGCCAGATAGAGTTCAAAGGACTTCTCCCTTATGTCCATGCCTAAATGAGTGGCTTTGACTGGTCAAATAAATGCAATATGTCATGGAAGGAGTTGGCACAAAAATGAAGAGTTGCATCTCTTCATTATGGCATAAAATTAAAACTAGGAGTCCTTCTGTTTGAAGGCTCCCGTATTTCTCCGATGCCTTCTTTCAAAGTTCATGCCCATTAGCCTTAATATGACCAGTAAATGCCATGTGGTAGGTGGAGAAGATGGCTGGAAAGATGAAGAGACATTAATATGTCTCTTAGTGCATGATTAGTTGTATCATGATATGTCCTCTCATCCAAAAGACTCCTTCTAATTGAAGGGTCTTATCAAATGGTTGAAAGAGAGACATATCAAGCACCCTATCCCTCTATATAAAAGGCATCATATTCTGATGCTAGAGTAATAGAGTTTTCCATCCGAAAATACTACCTGCTATTTTCTCTTCCTCCTCCTTAAGACAAGGTTTGTTTTGTTTTAAGACAAAGCTTATTCTTTTAAGACAAGGCTTGTCTAATTAAGATAAGAGCCTAGAAATAAAAGTAGAAGGGGTATTCGAGATCTGAGAGAGGATTCAGAGTATTCTTTGAGTGCCCTATAAGAGGGTAGGGGTTCCAGCAAAGGAAGAAAGTCCGAAAGGCTACTGGAATAGTCCCAATCAAACAAGCAACCTTTGTAGGAGTGTTTCCTTGGTCTAGTTCTTGTGTGGATCAACTCTGGAGGGCATATACTTGTGTGCCTCATGAAAATTAAGAAATATAGCATTTCAGGTATTCTTCTATAATCCTAAAATTTAGATTTATTAGTTATCATGATCAAGTGGTCCTAAGGTTTAGGGTTCCGGCCAATCAGGGTTTCAAAAATGAAAATCTTGAAACCCAGTCTTCCGTTGTGCCAAGCCCGAGGAACCCAACAGGTGTCATACATCAGCAATGCATACTTAAATAGTTCTGCTACATAGGATCAAAATATCCTGTTTATGATTTTGTGCAGGGATGTCATAATTTTTTAACTAGGATGTCGTAGCTTTTAAACAGGGATGTCGTAATACTATTTCAGCATATATTTGTGATCCTTTAGCATCCGTAGCATGTTGTGATATCCTAGGAGTCATAACTCAATCTACAAGTGATAGGCTTTCATGGTAAGAGGGGTTAATATATTTTTCATATTTTATGATCGGGTGTTATAATCTTTTAACTAGGATGTCGTAATCTTTTAACTAGGGTGTCATAAGTTCAAATATTATATTTTGAAATGTTATTTCTCCTGGTATTTTTATCATAATCTAACAATTTTATTCAAGCCAATTCATGATTGAAAAGTCCTATGATGGAGGACAAAAGCCTTCATTTTCTGTTTTGTGCTGAGTTGTTCATGTTTCCTAGATAAGTACTTCTTGAATAGATAGTGCAAGGACATGAAATACCAATTCGATGATTTCGAATGCAATACTCAATTTTATGATAAAAGCATACAAAAATTATGGTACATAGTCAAAGAATTATTTAAATTTAGATGTCTTATTTTATGTTTACATAAACCTATCATATGTCATGAAATTCTAATACAAATGTTATATTTTATTGATCGTAGATATGCTTTGATGAGTCATCAGATGATGAAGCTTAAAGAGATAGCCTTCATGTATGAAGATGCATTTAAGATCTTACATCATTATTCAGAAGAGTTATTGATGCTCACCATGCAACTAAGTAAAGTACATGTTGTACCATGACTGCTCATCCCTTATCAAAACCGGCCCAATTTCGTAGTCTGATCCGGTTGCTCCGATCAAGAAGGGTCCGACCTACTGGAGTCGAGGTCCGAATGACCCTCTCCTACTGGGGTCCGGCCCGCCGTCCTCCACCAGGGTCCGACCCACTGGAGTCGAGGTCCGAACGACCCTCTCCTGCTGGGGTCCGGCCCACCGTCCTCCGCCAGGGTTCGACCCACTGGAGTTGAGGTCCGAACGACCCTCTCCTGCTGGGGTCCAGCCCGCTGTCCTCCACCAGGGTCCGACCCACTGGAGTCGAGGTCCGAACGACCCTCTCCTGCTGGGGTCCGGCCCGCCGTCCTCCACCAGGGTCCGACCCACTAGAGTCGAGGTCCGGACGACCCTCTCCTGCTGGGGTCTAGCCCACCATCCTCCACTAGGGTCTGACCCACTGGAGTCGAGGTCCGAACGACCCTCTCTTGCTAGGGTCTGGTCCACCATCCTCCGCCAGGGTCCGACCCACTAGAGTTGAGGTCCGAATGACCCTCTCCTGTTGGGGTCCGGTCTACCCTTCTCCTTCGAAAGTTTGACCTTCGACCCGACGACCAACCGCCTCATAGCCGACATCCGACGGGTAGGCCTTGACATCCAGAGTACTTCAGAAGTATCGTTCTGTTACGGCGGGATTCTCCATCCCAACGACCTTGCTCCACTACTTCCATGGTGTCGCTGTATCTACGTGCCACATGGCCACTCTCCAGATTCTCCTAGGGGCAGATCGATCTTTCTCAGCCTCTCCCCTAACGGGTTTTGGACTGTTCCGCACCTATATAAGGTACCTGGGGGACCCCGTTTGAGGTAGAACAACTCTTCCCTCTCCATGCATCGCTGTTCTTTCGATTTCTCCATTCTGTTGCCCTCAACCAATTACTGACTTGACCATTAGAGGGCCCCCCACCGGAACACCACCGGCGCCCTTGGAGACTTTTCTGCAGGTTCGCCCGGAAGAGGAGTGCTCCAGCCGATCTAGCCATCCCAGTTCCCGATCCAAGAGTTGACACAGCAACAGATTAGCGCTAGAGGAAGGGCCCCTCTTTCTTCTAAAAGGAGGAATCCATCACCTCAACGAAAAAATGGTTAAGGAAAGAGCTCCAAATGCCACTGCCAGGAGAGATACTGGTGTGGACACCAGAAGCCGAAAGAAACTTCACTCCAACAAGGTTAGCCTTATCCCAATTTGGATCGAAGATAATTAGGTTACCTTGTATCCTTTAGTTCAAAAATATTTTATTTTCAAGAGTCATTTCCTTTTCAAGAGTCCTGTAATTAATTTTGAGTTTCAAATCAAGAGTGTTTATTGAGTCCTGTAATTACTTTTAAAATTTCATTTCCTGTAAGTCCATTTCAAGTTTTAAAGTCTAGGTCAGTCAAGTCAGTTCAGTTGAGTTAAGTCTAATTCAGTTGAGTTAAGTCTAATCAAGTCTTAAAGCCATGAAAGCCAGCAACAAGACTCAAATTCTAGACCCCAGAATTTGACCACATGAAGAAGAGAAGACACATCAACCAAGCAAGAGAAAAGGACCATCAACTAGGACCACTGGGCGCCACATGTCATTCTTATCCAAGTAGAAGACCACCTCACCATGCCACGTCATCAGGTGCCACTTCACCAGCCACCTCATCACCCTTTGGGCGCCAACAAGGAAGATTCAAATTCAAGGAGGTTGGCCACATCCCTCCAAGTCCTCCACCAAATCCTCCAACCCCCCCCCACATCCCTCCAAACTCTCCACCAAATCCTCCAACCCTCCTTGTAATCCTCCTCGATTTGGGGAGTTTTTAAATTTCAAAAGCTAGCTTTGTGAGGCTATTAAAAGCCTTGGAGGCCCATTGTAAAAGAAATTGATTTTGATGAGATGAATGAAAAATGAAGTTGAAGTTGAAGTTGTAGTCTTATATTATTTCTTTGAGTGATTGTTGCTAAGCCCCCTTTCCCCCCCACTCGAATCTACTTTCTTCTCCAAGCCATCCAACGCCAAGTTCAAGAAGGATACATTGGAGCCGGCCAAACCATCTCAGACTTCCTTCCTTGCTCATAAATTATTCCATCCCTTCCATATGCCTGCTTTCTTCTTCCTTAACTTTTGATCTTCATTGCAGGGTCCTTCGAAGTCTTTGAGTTGTGAACAAGGTTCCCCTTGACAATGAACCAACAAGCTGAAGCCCAAGCCCAGCGTTCTGATCTCTGTTATCCGAGTTCTCCAGTCCAGAGCATCGGTAGTTTCAAGGTTTGAAATCATTAGAAGGTTGGAAAGCTCAACAAGGCAAGTCCTCAATCATTAGCCCCTATTGTCTAGATCTTTTTCCTTCTTAGTTTTAGGATTGTGTCTAATCATGTAATAGTCCCTTTTCATGTAATCCTTAAGACTTATTATGATGAGTACAATGCTAGTGTAATTAGGTTTCATTGCTCTACAAACACGAATCAAATCACTAATCATATGCTTGCCGCATCATCTTGGTATCTAAGCATGGACTTTGTTCTAGGATTACCCAAGACCATTCGAAAACATGATTCAATCTTTGTGGTGGTCGACCGATTTTCAAAAATGGCCCATTTCATACCTTGCACCCAAACTTCCGATGCCTCTAGGATAGCCAAACTCTTTCTTGATCAAGTAGTCAGACTCCACGGGTTACCAAAAACCATTGTTTCTGATAGGGATGTCCGCTTCACAAGTTACTTCTGGAAAACCCTTTGGCACCTATTAGGAACCAGACTGAAATTCTCCACTGCCTACCATCCCCAGACTGATGGACAAACCGAGGTTGTAAATAGAAGTCTAGGGAACTTGCTGAGATGCCTAGTGGGAGAAAGTCTAGGAAACTGGGATTTGTTATTGCCACGTGCTGAGTTCGCTTACAACAGTTCGGTCAATCGATCTACGGGCAAAAGTCCCTTTGAGATAGTCCATGGTTGCAAGCCTAGGAAGCCTTTAGATCTAATCCCACTACCTATTCACACACGAGTCTCTGAGTCTGCTGAGTCTTTTGCACAGCATGTCACAAATCTACATAAAGAAATCAGTAATAAGATCAACCTGAGCAATGAAACTTACAAACACTTAGCTGACTCACATAAGAGGGCTAAAGAATTCTGTGAAGGGGATTATGCGATGATTAGGCTCAACCCTGAACGGTTTCCCCCTGGAACCATAAAGAAGCTACATGCCCGCGGAGCGGGACCTTTTAAGATCTTAAAGAAAATAGGGCCTAATGCATATGTTTTGGAACTTCCACCTGATATGGGTATTAGTACAACCTTCAATGTTTCAGACCTAGTAGAATACAAAGAACCACTACTAATACCTAGTGAGCCTTTTGAGCCAGAAACTTTCATTGAGAGTGAACATATTTTCGAGTGTCCACCACCAACCTTACCTGAGCAGAGAGAGAGGATTGAGAGAATCCTGGATGACAAGATCATTACTACCAGGAATAAGGACTATCAGCGATACCTGGTTCAATGGCAAGGTCGACCTGAGTCCGACAACTCTTGGATTACTCGAGAGGACCTGCAAAGACTTAACCCAGACTTGTTCGAGCATTACCAGGGCAAAACTGAACCATACTCGACTGGGTCGAGTTCTGCCCACCCCAGGAGAATTGGTGTGGACACCAGAAGCCGAAAGAAACTTCACTCCAACAAGGTTAGCCTTATCCCAATTTGGATCGAAGATAATTAGGTTACCTTGTATCCTTTAGTTCAAAAATATTTTATTTTCAAGAGTCATTTCCTTTTCAAGAGTCCTGTAATTAATTTTGAGTTTCAAATCAAGAGTGTTTATTGAGTCCTGTAATTACTTTTAAAATTTCATTTCCTGTAAGTCCATTTCAAGTTTTAAAGTCTAGGTCAGTCAAGTCAGTTCAGTTGAGTTAAGTCTAATTCAGTTGAGTTAAGTCTAATCAAGTCTTAAAGCCATGAAAGCCAGCAACAAGACTCAAATTCTAGACCCCAGAATTTGACCACATGAAGAAGAGAAGACACATCAACCAAGCAAGAGAAAAGGACCATCAACTAGGACCACTGGGCGCCACATGTCATTCTTATCCAAGTAGAAGACCACCTCACCATGCCACGTCATCAGGTGCCACTTCACCAGCCACCTCATCACCCTTTGGGCGCCAACAAGGAAGATTCAAATTCAAGGAGGTTGGCCACATCCCTCCAAGTCCTCCACCAAATCCTCCAACCCCCCCAACATCCCTCCAAACTCTCCACCAAATCCTCCAACCCTCCTTGTAATCCTCCTCGATTTGGGGAGTTTTTAAATTTCAAAAGCTAGCTTTGTGAGGCTATTAAAAGCCTTGGAGGCCCATTGTAAAAGAGATTGATTTTGATGAGATGAATGAAAAATGAAGTTGAAGTTGAAGTTGTAGTCTTATATTATTTCTTTGAGTGATTGTTCCTAAGCCCCCTTTCCCCCCCACTCGAATCTACTTTCTTCTCCAAGCCATCCAACGCCAAGTTCAAGAAGGATACATTGGAGCCGGCCAAACCATCTCAGACTTCCTTCCTTGCTCATAAATTATTCCATCCCTTCCATATGCCTGCTTTCTTCTTCCTTAACTTTTGATCTTCATTGCAGGGTCCTTCGAAGTCTTTGAGTTGTGAACAAGGTTTCCCTTGACAATGAACCAACAAGCTGAAGCCCAAGCCCAGCGTTCTGATCTCTGTTATCCGAGTTCTCCAGTCCAGAGCATCGGTAGTTTCAAGGTTTGAAATCATTAGAAGGTTGGAAAGCTCAACAAGGCAAGTCCTCAATCATTAGCCCCTATTGTCTAGATCTTCTTCCTTCTTAGTTTTAGGATTGTGTCTAATCATGTAATAGTCCCTTTTCATGTAATCCTTAAGACTTATTATGATGAGTACAATGCTAGTATAATTAGGTTTCATTGCTCTACAAACACGAATCAAATCACTAATCATATGCTTGCCGCATCAGATACCTCTCCTTCAAGATCTGAGGAGCCTCTCCGAGAGAATGATTTCGTTGCTACCACCCCCACTGCTGTAGAGCCTACCATCACTTTGGAGCTATAGCAATTCCAAAATTTGGTGAACCGCATCGAGACACTTACGACTGCGGTTCAGCGATTCCAGGAAGTAGTCGATAATCGGCAACAACTACCAGCTGCTTCCTACTCTAACCCTCGGACGGTTGCTGCGGGAGGTCGACAGCCAGAGATCCCCCAGCATGGTTCCCACCCCATCACGGAGCCCCGAAGGTCCTTGGGAGATCGCACTGATGGCAAAAGGGTGAGGTATGCTTCGCCTTCTTGCGCTGAGTCCATCCCCTTCGACGGTCGACCTACCACCGAACCTCTGAAAAACTATGGCAGCAAGATTATACGCATGGAGGAGCGCATTGATGAAATTGCCCTCCGGCAAAAGGCCGAAGGGGGACAGGTATACGACTCCCATCCCCTGTTCTCTGCAAAAATTCTGGCGGAGACGATTCCCCCACTTCAAGATCCCACAGGTGGACCCCTATGACGGTACCACTGATCCGATGGACCATTTGGGCATGCACAAGGCCCACATGATGGTCCAAGGCACCTCCGACGCCCTCCACTGCATTGCCTTCCTCGCGACCCTCAAGAAGATCGCCCGGATGTGGTTCTCCGCCATCCAGCCAAGTACGATCCACTCCTTCTCCCAACTCGAATCCCTTTTTCTTTCCCATTTCAAGACTTGTAGTCGGACCCCGAGGACTACCGACTGCCTCTTCCTCGTGCTGCAAAGGGAGGGAGAGACCCTCCGGGATTTCATGGCCCGTTTCAACTCAGTGGCCATGGAAGTCCCAGACCTGAACGAAGCTGTAGCGATGTCAGCCTTCAAGCGAGGGCTCCGCTCATCCAGGCTGACCTTTTCCCTGGACAAGAAGCATCTGGCAAGCTACAGTGATTTGCTGGCCAGAGCGCAGAAGTATACTCTGGCGGAAGAACAAGCCGCCAGCAGACGCCAAGCTGAAGGAAGGTCGGCCCCGAAGAAGTGGAGTGACAAAGCTCCCGAAGTTTGACCTCCGAACGATAGTCAGCGGTCGGCCCAACGTCAAAGTTCGAAGCCTAGGGACTTTCCCCGAAGGTTTGAGACTTACATGCCTCTGTCCCTGCCAAGAGAGAAGATCTTGATGGAGATCGAGAACGAGACCTTTCTGCAAAGGCCTCGGCCAATGAGGGGCCCTCCTGCCTTAAGGAATAAGGACAAGTTCTGCCCCTTCCACAGGGACCGTGGGCATAGTACCAAGGAGTGCCTAACAACTGAAGGATGCCATCGAAGATCTCATCCAGAGGGGGTACCTATGCAAGTACATCCGACACCATCGAGACCGGGCAGAAGCATCAAATGCTAGAAACCTTTCGAAGGAGGTGGAGCTCCCCAATCAAAGACCAACTGGTGGAGACGTCAGCATGCTGCACCGACGGTCTGGAGGAGGCCAGGAAGGCGGGATGGATGTTGCTAAGAGGTCCCAGGGCTCCAATGCCATTATCTTTTCTGATGAAGATCTCCTGAAAAATCATGTCTTTGAGAATGATCCTGTAGTCGTGTCGGCTGTCATTGCCAATTACGATGTAAGGAGAATACTTGTTGATAATGGAAGCTCGACAGAGGTATTATTGTATGATGCTTTTGTGAGAATGAACTTGTCTAGATCCATGTTGCTGGAATCCCCCGTGCTGCTGACAGGCTTCGGGGGCAACTCCGTCGAAGCGGAGGGTGAAATAGTCTCCTTGTGACAATTGGGACGGAGCCTCTCCAAAAAACCCTCCTCATCAACTTTGTGGTCGTACGGACGACCTCACCTTACAATGCTATTCTAGGCCGACCGGCCCTCAACAAATTCAGAGCCATTGTTTCTACTTACCATATGTTGGACAAGTTCCCAACTAGGAACGAGGTCGGAGTGATGAGGGGAGAACGTCGGATGGCCAGGCAGTGTTTGACTATTTTGAATCAACAGTCAGAAGGCCATTCCACTGTGGAGCAACTGACCCAAGGGCTGAAGCCGACGGCCTCGGTCAGCCGGGGAGAAGATTCTGTTTGTCCCACTCCAAGAGGATGATCCCGCTAAAGTCCTTCAGATTGAGGGCTCTCTCAGTGAGGACATTAAGATAGAGTTGATCAGCTTCCTAAGGAGAAACGCCGACGTCTTTGCCTGGTCAGCGTCGGACTTGCCTGGGATACCGTCGGAGGTTATTACTCACCAACTCAAGGTCGATCCGGCCTACCGACCTATCCGACAAAAAAAGAGAAGCTTTGCTGCCGAAAGATAGAAAGCTATTATTGAAAAAGTGAAGAAGCTCCGTGATGCCGGCTTCATCAGGGAGGTCCATTACCCTGAATGGCTAGCGAATGTGGTCATGGTGAAGAAGTCTAATGAAAAATGGAGGAATTGTGTGGACTACACTGACCTTAATAAGGCTTGTCCGAAGGATAGCTTCCCAGTATCCAAAATTGATCAGCTGGTGGATGCCACGGCCGGCCATCAGCTTCTCAGCTTTATGGATGCCTTTTTTGGATACAACCAAATAAAGATGCATCCAGAAGATGAGGAGAAGACCGCCTTTATCATTGACAAAGGCCTGTACTGCTATCGGATGATGCTTTTCGGCTTGAAGAACACCAGTGCCACCTTTCAATGGCTGATCAATAGGGTGTTCGAAGGACAACTAGGAAGAAACATGGAGGCTTACGTAGATGACATGATAGTGAAGAGTCTCCGTAAGGCTGACCACATCAAGGACCTGCAAGAATCCTTTGACGCACTTAGGCACCATCGGATGAAGTTGAACCCCACTAAATGCACCTTTGGGGTAACCTCTGGTAAATTCCTTGGTTTTCTAGTTACATAGAGGGGAATTGAAGTGAATCCTGACAAGATCAGAGCCGTCACGGAGATGGCACACCCGACCAACAAAAAGCAGGTCTAAGAGCTCACCGGTCGGATTGCCTCTCTTAGCCGTTTTATCTCCCAGTCGGCTGAAAAGTCCTTTCCATTCTTCAAGACCCTGCGCCGGTCAGAGGGGTTTGTTTGGACAGATAAATGTCAGGCGGCTTTCAAGGCATTGAAGGAGTACTTGAGGAACCCTCTGTTACTGGCTAAGCCGGTAGAGGGGGAGCCCTTATATCTCTACCTTTCGGCATCGGACGAAGTAGTTTGCACCATCCTCGTGCGAGTCGGAGAGGACGGATAGCAGAAGCCCATCTATTACATCAGCAAAGTCCTCCATGACACCGAAATGAGGTACCCCAAGATGCAAAAATTAATATACTCCTTGGTCACATCAGCTATGCGGCTCCGATCGTACTTCCAAGCACATCCAATCGTAGTGCTGACCGACCAATCTCTCAAGGCGATCTTCGGAGCCCGGACACATCCGATTGGCTCGCTAAATGGGCCATCAAGTTAGGAGAATTTAACATCTCCTTCCAGCCGCGATCTATCTTGAAGGCTCAGGTAATTGCTGACTTCATTGCAGAATGTACGTGGAAGTAGGAGATGCCCCCTCGGATGGCCGAAATACCTGAAGCAGATGCTGTTTATGAAGCAGAACCAGCCTGGACTCTCCATGTGGACGGAGCGTCCAACCTTTCAGGCTGCGGGGCTGGGCTGATTCTGGCCGAGCCGGACGGGGGGAACCTGGAGTATGCTTTGCACTTCTTATTTTAGGTATCAAATAATCAAGCGGAATATGAAGCCCTCCTTGCGGGGCAGCGGATCGCCCATGAACTGGGCATCAGCCGACTCTGAGTTTTCTCTGATTCCCAGCTGGTGGTCAACCAAGTAAAGGGGGAATTTGAGGCCAGAAATCCGACCCTGGCAAAGTATTTAAACCAGGTACAAAGCCTCATCTCTCGGTTCAGATTTTTTGAAATCCTCCACATACCTCGTCTGCAGAACTCTCGGGCGGATGGTCTCTCAAGGCTGGCTACGGTCGCCAGCGAGACTTCCGACCGAACCTTTATGGAGTATTTGCGACATCCCAGCATTGCCGAAGAGCCAACGGAGATCCATCAGGTGGAACATGAAGCCTCTTGGATGGACCCAATCCTTACTTTCTTGGCCAAGGGAACCCTTCCTGAGGATCCGGCAGAGGCCAAATGGATACGCCTGACAGCCTCCAAGTACGTCATCCTTGACGGTGCTTTGTATAAGCGGTCATTCTCACAGCCGCTATTGAAGTGTTTGGGGCTGGCTGATGCCGACTACGCCCTTAGAGAAGTCCATGAAGGTATTTGTGGTGACCACATCGGAGGGAGATCCCTGGCTTACAAGATCATGTAGCAGGGATATTACTGGCCCAGCATTCAGAAGGATGCATCAGACTTTGTTCGAAGATGCAATGCATGCCAAAGGTACTCATCATTCAGAGGAGGCTCGCCAGCGAGCTGACTCCAATCACCACCCCATGGCCATTTACGCAGTGGGGAATGGATATTCTGGGACCCTTTCCCCCGGCCTCCGGACAAAGAAAATTTTTGCTTGTGGCTATCGATTATTTCACCAAGTGGGTGGAAGCCGAACCACTAGCACAGATAATGGAGCCTATGGTGGAGAACTTCATCCGGAACAATATCGTCTTTCGATTCGGCATTCCCCGGACAACTATCACTGACAATGGAAGACAATTTGACAACTCCAAGTTCCAAGACTTCTGTCAGCAATACCAAATCTCTCACCGACTTACCTTGGTCGGCCACCCACAGTGCAATGGTGAGGCCGAAGTCACCAACAGGATGATCCTGCATGGGCTGAAGACCCGTCTCAATGAAGCAAAAGGACTTTGGGTGGAAGAACTCCATTCTATGTTATGGGCATATCGGACGACTGCCAGAGCATCCACCGGCGAAACTCTGTTCAACCTCACTTACGGAAGTGAAGCCATCATCCCTATTGAAATTTCTCTCCAATTCCTCTGGATCGACTGCTATGCTGAGCCAGCCAACTCCGAGCAACGAAGGGCTGACCTGGACTTACTTGAGGAAACAAGGCTTCGGGCAAGCATGAAGATGGCGGTATGCCACCAAAAGATGGCAAAGTACTACAACTCATGAGTCAAGGCACGATCTTTTTGAGTCGTCGATTTGGTCTTGCAGAGGGCCAAAATTTTAAGGCCGACAGAGCAAGGCAAGCTTTCCCCAAATTGGGAAGGACCATATCAGGTATCCGAAGTGGTTCGAGCTAGCACTTATCGGCTGGAATTTTTGGACGGACGATTGTTGGCGCGTCCGTGGAATGTAGACAATCTCCGCAAATATTAGCAATGAAGTTCACATTTCTTCTACGAACCAGTTTCGAAAGTCCGACTCTAGTCGGCAAAGGCTCTAGGGCAGCCCACTTCTAAAAGTCTGACTCTGATCGGCAAAGGCTCTAGGGCAGCCCATTTTCGAAAGTCCGACTCCTGTTGGCAAAGGCTCTAGGGCAGCCCATTTCTGAAAGTCCGACTCCGGTCGGTAAAGGCTCTAGGGCAGCCCATTTCCGAAAGTCCGACTCCGGTCGGCAAAGGCTCTAGGGCAGCCCATTTCCAAAAGTCCGACTCTGGTTGGCAAAGGCTCTAGGGCAGCCCACTTTCGAAAGTCCGACTCCGATCGG
The DNA here is from genome assembly GCA_021397845.1 of Areca catechu. NCBI lineage: Eukaryota > Viridiplantae > Streptophyta > Magnoliopsida > Arecales > Arecaceae > Areca > Areca catechu. The sequence continues at coordinate 128,306,364 of CM038049.1, forward strand.
CAAAGGCTCTAGGGCAGCCCATTTTCGAAAGTCTGACTCTGGTCAGCAAAGGCTCTAGGGCAGCCCATTTCCGAAAGTCCGACTCCGGTCGGCAAAGGCTCTAGGGCAGCCCATTTTCGAAAGTCTGACTCCGGTCAGCAAAGGCTCTAGGGCAGCCCATTTCCGAAAGTCCGACTCCGGTCGGCAAAGGCTCCAGGGCAACCCATTTCCGAAAGTCCGACTCCAGTCGGAAAAGGCTCTAGGGTAGCCCACTTCTGAAAGTCCGACTCTGATCGACAAAGGCTCTAGGGCAGCCCAATTTCGAAAGTCCGACTCCGATCGGCAAAGGCTCTAGAGCAGCCCACTTCCGAAAGTCCGACTACGGTCGTCAAAGGCTCTAGGGTAGCCCACTTCCGAAAGTCTGACTCCGGTTGGCAAAGGCACTAGGGCAGCCCCATCCGGAAGCCGATGGACCAACACTTAAGATAAACCTCCTAAGCTAGTTTCTCCGGCCTGAGCTGACATCCGACCACTGCCTCAACTGCTTCAGCATCCAGAAGCCGACGGACCAACACTTAGGATAAATCTCCTAAGCTAATTGCTCCGGCCTGAGCTGACATCCGACCACTGCCTCAACTGCTTCAGCGTCCGGAAGCCGACGGACCAACACTTAGGATAAATCTCCTAAGCTAGTTGCTCCGGCCTGAGCTGACATCCGATCGCTGCCTCAACTGCTTCAGCATCCGGAAGCCGACGGGCCAACACTTAGGATAAATCTCCTAAGCTAGTTGCTCTGGCCTGAGCTAACATCTGACTGCTGCCTCAACTACTTCAGCGTCCGGAAGCCAACGAACCAACACTTAGGATAAATCTCCTAAGCTAGTTGCTCCGGCCTGAGCTGACATCCGACCGCTGCCTCAACTGCTTCAGTGTCCGGAAGTCGACGGACCAACACTTAGGATAAATCTCCTAAGCTAGTTGCCGATGGGCTAGTACTTGGAGTAAAAGTCCTAAGAGGATTTAGTTCATTTCGGGTTCACTCAATACTCACCCTGAAGATCCGACCGCACACTCTAATGTGCCGACTAGCCCATACTTAGCAAAATTTCAGAGAGCAACGCAGTAAAAAACACAAAAAGAAGATACAATTATATGATGAAAAGCTTTCTCCATTGATCCAAAAAGATTTTTACATTGACCGAAGGTCAGACCTTTACAACCTACTAGGTCTGACCTTCGGAGGGTACTACAATGGCCACTTCAGCCTCTTCGGCTACAGCAGCCGCTTTGACCTCTTCGGCCCCCTCGGCTGCCTCCGCCTCAGCACAAGATAGGGCACCCACTCCAGCCTCTTCGGCAATCATCTCCGTCGGGGCTTCGATCGTTTGGGCGGTCGGGTTAGCTCCCTCCGAAGCTTCTGCCGCCGTCAGCTTTGGCAGCTGGAGAAAAGAGAGGTCGAGCTCTGGAAAGGTGGTGCTAACCTTCCCCAGGCATTCATCATACCCGTAGTCGAAGCCGACCATCCTGGCTTCGTTCATCTCCTCCTCGAAGTCCTTGGAGGCCTTGTAATCGGCGACGGCCTTCTCCCTGGCCGTCTTCAGCAGATCCTGGGTTGACTTCAGCAGGCCCTTGAACCTCTCCACTGATGCCTGATATCCCTTCGAGCGGAGATCCAGATCAGTATAGCGGCCCTCCTCAACCTTCAGCTAGCGAGCCAGGGCTTTGAGCTTCTTCTTCTTCTCCTTGAGCCTCTCCTTGAGCCTGGCCTCCCTGTCAGCCTTCTGAGCAAGCAGGTCCTCTACCTTCATCTTCTAGGCCTCCAGTTTGGCCCGCAAGGGGGACACCTCGGCTGCCGTAGACTTCAGGTCGGTCACCTCTTCCCTGGAGGCCGTCAGCATAGTCCAGGCAGTGTCCCTCGCTAACTTGGTCGCCTCGACCCTCTGGGTCAGTTGCTCCTTTATATATAGCAGCTCACCCAACCCTTCGTCTATCAAGAGGTTGTCCCTGACGAGCTGCCGACCAAGACAAACAGTTAGAGGAATCTCAAAGTGAGCTGAAGGTGAGGGTTGGAAGAACCAAGCTTACCCCAAGGAGGTGGCGGAGGGAACTGCTAGCCGCCTCATTGACTGTTCGCCCATCAGTCTCGGGGATGGACTGTTGGAGCCGCTCTCTGGCCTCCTCCGCCGTGCACCACAGTAGGTGCTCTTCTTCTTCCCCTAGGGCCTAAGCGGCCCTCTCGCCGGAAGTTGACGGCCCCTCGCCCGCAGGGGCCCCCTGGGTCGTTGGGTGAACTGTTATGGTCATCTCCGATGGTGGGGGTGCAGGAGCCGCCACCGTTCCGATCGACGAGGAATGCCTCCCCTCCTCCTGGGTGGCCGCCTGTCCCGCTGAAGATGGTCGCTCAGACGCGATCACCTTCTAGCATTCGGTCAAGGGCATATCATCCTCTGAGTTGATGGAGACCACTGGAACGGATGACTCCACCGTCTGCTGCTTCTTCGGCCTTTCGGGTGCCAGTTCTGCCACCCGTTTTCTTGTTTCTTGCTGTGCCGGCTCTGCGATCCGGACAGCCCTCCTCTGCATCGACCTCACCGACAAAATAGCCCTATCCGGCTTCATCTTTCCACCTGCCAGCAACAAAAATAGAGTTAGCAGCAGCCGCAAAAGCCGACAACGAGTAAAGAAGAAAAGGGTGAAGGTTGATCTCTCCCTACACAACCCTCGCCCTGCCTAATATCGACTGTCGGCTGAGTCCTGCCCGGTGAAGGCTGTCCTCAAAAAGCAGTAAGTTAATGAACTTTGGGTCTTCACCGTCCAGCCTATGGAAGTCGGCCTCGTCGACCCTCGAGACCATCCTCCCGTGCAAGGCATCCGGCCTCGGCCCCCTCTAGGCTACCTCGAAGCCCCATGGCTCCAGACTATCTACAAAGAAGAACCTGGACTTCTATCCATGAATAGCTGATGGAAGACCCCTTAAGATCTTTCGGTTAGGATGGGGACTGAACATCTACCATTCCTAACTCCGGAAGTCCTGTTTCAATAGGAAGAAGTTGGAAAACAGGGACACCCTAGGCTCTATGTCAGCCTCTCGACACAGGACCACGAAGCTGCATTGCACTCTAATGCTATTCGGCGTCAGCTGGGAGGGTGTGATCCTAAAGGTGTTAAAGACCTGGACAAAGAAACTATGGATCGGAAACCGAAGACCGGCCTTCATATGGTCTTCATACATAGGGAGGGCTCCTAGGTTCAAGCGTCCGTTTACCCTACCCTCTTGGCTCGGGATGGTCAGGTGCAAAGTAGAGGGAATGTCGTATGTGGTTCTGAGGTCTTTGACCCTCTCTCGGGTCATGGTCGATGGGATGTCGAACGGACCAGGCTCCCTATGGCTACGAGCTACAACCATCCTAAGACTAGCTGCAGAGGAGGAAGAAGAAGATGGGGGAAGACGAAGACGGGACAAACCTGGTTCTTGGGTCTCTAAGAAAGCCTAAGAGCAGTGCGGAGGGGGGAGGAGGCGATTCTCTCTTCCAACGCAAATGTAGCAGCAAGTGCCTCCGGGGCGATCCCCCCTCCTTTTATAGGCATCCAGGGGTCGCGTCTCAATGCACCCCCACGTGCCGAGCTCCGATAGCTATCACTTTGGTTTCTGAATTTGACAGGAATCCAAAGGGATGCGCCGGATCATAACCGGTCGCGATCTGCATGACAGGCGAAACAACAGTGGATGGGCTACTTCGACGAGCGCACCCATCGCTCTGATGGCGCCACATGTCCCACGTCGCTTCGAGAATCCGGATGGACACCATTACACGCCGTACTAGCCATAACTACTCTGCCACACCCCGCCAATCAGGCGCTGCCACATGTCCCGGGGGCAAGAATCGGGGCGGGAGGCGGATGAACACGACGCGCCGAATCGGATTCGCCATCATTTGAAAGGCTGGCACATTTAATGCCATTTAATGCCCTCGCCCTTCGAGCCTATGGACTCGCTCGAAGAACAAGGGTAAGGGGGACAACTGTTGTACCATAACGGCTCATCTCCTATCAGAACCGGCCCAATTTCGCAGTCTGATACGGCCGCTCTGATCAAGAAGGGTCCGACCCATTGGAGTCGAGGTCCGAATGACCCTCTCCTGCTGGGGTTCGGCTCGCCGTCCTCCGCCAGGGTCCGACCCACTGGAGTCGAGGTCCGAACGACCCTCTCCTACTGGGGTCCGGCCCGCCATCCTCCGCCAAGGTCCGACCCACTGGAGTCGAGGTCTGAACGACCCTCTCCTGCTGGGGTCCGACCCGCCATCCTTTGCCAGGGTCCGACCCACTGGAGTCGAGGTCCGAACGACCCTCTCCTGTTGGGGTCCGGCCCGCCGTCCTCCACCAGGGTCTGATCCACTGGAGTTGAGGTCCGAACGACCCTCTCCTTCTGGGATCCGGTCTGCCATTCTTCTTCGAAAGTTCGGCCTTCGACCTGACGACCGATCGCCTCATAGCTGACGTCCGACTGGTAGGCCTTGACATCCAGAGTACTCCAGAAGTATCTTTCTGTTACGACGGGGTTCTCCATCCCATCGGCCCTGCTCCACTACTTCCACGGTGTCACTGTATCTATGCGCCACGTGGCCACTCTCCAGATTCTCCTAGGGACAGATCGGTCTTTCTCAGCCGCTCCCCTAACGGATTTTAGACTGTTCCGTGCCTATATAAGGTACCTGGGGGATCCCGTTTAAGGTAGAACAACTCTTCCCTCTCCATGCGTCGCTGTTCTTTCGATTCCTCCATTCTGTTGCCCTCAACCTCTTGCTGACTTGAGCATTGGAGGGTCCCCCGCTGGAATACCATCGGCGCCCTTGGGGACTTTTCTGCAGGTTCGCCCGGGAGAGGATTGCTCCAGCCGATCCAGCCATCCCGGTTCCTGGTCCAAGAGTTAACGCAGCAATAATACACAACTTCTAATTCAAGATCCTGACCAAGTTACTATGAAAGGTCATCCAAAAATAAAATAGAATTAAGAGTGGAGTCGAGAAAAAGTCCAAGAGATCAAGGAAAAATATGGATAAGACTTTCGTTGACACTCCTGTATAAAATGAAAGAAGAGCTAGTACAAGCAAGAGGCAGACTTTCTATAATGTAGTGAAAGTACCTGAATAAGTAATTACCATACCATCTTTTGATCTTTTTTTAGATGAATTTGATGCTTATGTATGCAGTCAACTAACACGAAAGAGGACATAAAATGCTGAATTTTTATACAATCTTGTATATATTTATAATATCCAGAAAAATTTAAAACACGATTTATTAGACATGTGATTGAATATGTTTATTTCAAATATAAATTTTAGGATTACTTTATGTGCCCAAAGACTAAAATAGGGATAGCAGATTTATGACACCCCTTGATATAATGGATGACATGCAATTACAAAATTAGAGTTCTCCAGCATGAAACAAGAAAGTGAAGGAAATAACTGCTCCTAATAGGACTTCCTATCATCCATGTTCTGAATAATGACTCTCAAAGTGTCAAAAATTGCCACGGATACTAGAAGATCACTCAAATTAGCTAAAATAGTAATATGATATCCCAATTTAAAAACTATAATATCCTATAGTTTAAAAACTATGATACCCATGCATAAAATGAAAATAAAACTTTCTAACCCCTTCTACCTATAAGATATGTCATCCATGGCTTGGTTTATGACTCCTAGAGTATAAAAAAATATCATGGATACTATAAGATTAATCAAATAGCCCGAAATAATATTACGACATCTAAGTTCAAAAGCTACGACACCCTAGTTAAAATATTATAACATCCATGTACAAAATATAAAATAAAACTTTCTAACCCCTTATACCTGTAATACATGTCATCCATGGTTTGGTTTATGACTCCCATAGTATCATAAATTTCCATAGATGCTAGATGCTATAAGATTAATGAAATAGCCCAAAACAGTATTACGAAATCCAAGTTCAAAAACTATGACATCCTAGTTAAAAAACTATGACACCATTCATAAAATGTAAATTAAAACCTTCTAACTCTTTCTACCTAAATACATGTCATCCATGGCTTGGTTTATGACTCCTAGAGTATCATAAATTATCATGGATGATATAAGATTAATCAAATAGCCCAAAATAGTATTACGATATCCAAGTTCAAAAGCTACGATACTCTAATAAAAAACTATGACATCCATGCACAAAATATAAAATAAAACTTTCTAACCCCTTCTACCTGCAATATATGTCATCCGTGGCTTAGTTTATGACTCCAGAGTGTAATAAAATGCCACGAATGCTATAAGATTAATCAAATTGAATTATTATTATCAATAGTCACCAAAAAAAGATCCATGCGAGATGGTTGACACTTAACTGGGAGTCTTTACCAAGTCATTTTCCACCATAACATCTTTACTAGAGGTATTGCCATCAGGTTTCACATGGCACCAAATTATCTGTTATTTATCCTCTCATGATTAGATTGGAGGACAAGCTCTCTATAAATGTCCCTAGCTTTAACCATTGTTCGTCCAGTTTTATGCCACACCTAAATATCCTGTTGAACATGTTTCATAATAGGCATACACTATACTTTGTTGGCCAACTCTAGACCAAACATAAAGTTTAATTTTTTGCTCATCTCAATCCCCATAATCATTCATCAAGATGGCAATAGAATCACCAATTTGGAGGGTGCCAACATTTAAAGGCATAGGCATTCTATTCTTCAAGGATCTTTATAATCATTCTAGTTTAGTTGGGTGAACTGCGTATGCCGAACTTTTACTTGGAGCCTGTCAAAATGTTTCACAGCATCAAACATTTAATGAAGCTCACCTAAAATTGAGTTTCATGATCTCTGATCCCATATAATCATGCTATGGAAAAGCATGCACCCTAGCTTGATACAAATAACACAGGATGAAGCTCACTTGAAAAATGAGTTCACAACATTTTGTTTCCATGTTAAAAAAAATTGTTCTAAAGAGAGATGGGGAACATTCAACTACATATAATGGAGGAAGGAGCATACAAAGATATGGCATAGTGCAGAGACAAAAATATCATGTAATTAAAAAAGCTAAGCCACAAAGAAACATGAATTATTCCTAATGTTTTACAAATAACATTGCCAACATAATAAGGTGTAACTGCGATGTCTGAGGTACATCAAATCCAAAGCAGCAAGGTGTATAGAAAAAAATTTCTATACCACAATCACATCACTCCTAGTTCAGTAATCCACATGGTGACAAAAGCATTACAGTTCATACTCTTTAGATAAGTATGCAACAAATCTCAAATTTCAGTATCATTGTATAACTTTAAATCTGGGCAGTGGTTGAAACAGTGAAGGACATAAGCTATAAGTACATAGTTATGGCCCATGAATTCTTTTGGCCTCCTTTTAACCAGACCACAACTGTAGAGTGGAACCCTCCATCTGGCCATGTTGTTTCGCTCCAGAAGCAACATCTATTAAGTTGGTTCTTATCATGTCTTCTATTTTCCCATGCTCCCTTTTGAAGCATCTTCATTTATCTTCCTTCATAGAGCAAATGTTGACCTCCAAACATCCATGCATCCATAAAAACTGATTATATCCTTCAGCTGATGAGCAAGAACTAGTGACTTTGTAATGCCACTCTAGTTCCTCACATCTGATATAAGCAATGGAATAGTCTTCTCAAACCAAACTCGAATTCCTAGACTAACATCATGAGGTAGTAGAGACTCAAATTAACAAGTTAATCAAGAGCACATAGAGTATAGAGTTAGCAAATGCATTTTTGATATAGTGGCTGCCAAAGATGCATTGCGATTCACTAATGCTTAGTTAAGGACTAAACCTGTTGATCTTTGACTGGTTCATTAATGCTCCCATGTCCTGTTGACTCAGTGGATGCTGGGGACTTCTTATCTAGAGATTTTAGGTAGCAATATTTTATGTATTCATAGTAATTATTTAATATTAAATATAAAGAGTGACACCTTACAGGTTATAAACCCAAGAACTAAGCCTAAGAGTGCACATAAACAATCACAGATATAGAGGTCACTCTCGATTCTAAAAATTAAGGATTATGGGCATTAACTGCTTCAGTTAAGAATTAAAATAACAAATTTATATCAATCAAGAATTCCATGGATTTTGAAGGATTGGCAACAACTTACCATTAGAGTAGCATGTAGTCATGCACATCTTGTAATTAAGTAACATTATCATGACCTCTCACTCTAGTAACACATAAATATCAGCATGGTACTTTTGCACTTGTTAAAAGCAATGATAGTAAAAGAAGCATTAGAAATAATTATTTCATATTTTATACTTAATCAGCATAGTTTCTGTTGGTAACAACCAAAGTTTCACTAATGAACATGACAGATTGGAGCCAAAGATTAAGAAGAATGCTTATCTATTTGGGATTCCTGCACATGTATTGCATGTACAAGGGACTGAAACTTATATTTTATACTTTTTGCAAGGATGTCATAGTTTTTTAACTAGGATATCATAGTTTTTATACTAGGATGTTGTAATACTATTTCGACCATTTTGATTAATCTTATAGCATCCACGAAAATCTTTGACACTTTGGAAGTCATAAACCAAGCCACGAATGACATGTATTACAGGTAGAAGGAGTTACAAACTTTTATTTTATAATTTCTGTATGGGTGTCGTAGATTTTTAACTAAGATATTATAGTTTTTAAACTAGGATATCGTAAAACTATTTCAGCCATTTTGAGTAATCTTATAGTATTCATGATAATTTTATGACACTCTATGAGTCATAAACCAAGCCATGGATAATATGTATTAGAGGTAGAAGGGGTTAGAAATCTTTATTTTATAATTTCTACATGGATGTCATAGTTTTTTAATCAAGGTGTCATAGATTTTAAACTGGAATATCGTAATACTATTTTGATTAATCGTATAGCATCCGTGATAATTTTTAATACACTGAGAGTTATAAACCAAGCCACGGATGACATACATTATAGGTAGAAGGGGTTAGAAATTCTTATTTTATATTTTCTGCATAGGTGTCATAATTTTTTAACTAGGATATCACAGTTTTTGAACTTGGATGCCGTAAAACTATTTTGATCATTTTGAATAATCTTATAGCATCCGTGATAATTTTATGACACTCTAAAAGTCATAATCAAGCCACGGATGACATGTATTAGAGGTAGAAGGGATTAAAAATTTTTATTTTATAATTTCTGCATGGGTGTTGTACTTTTTTAATTAGGATATCGTAGATTTTAAACTGGGATATCGTAATACTCTTTTAGTCTATTTGATTAATCTTATAGCATCCATGATAATTTTTGATATTTTGAGAGTCATAAACCAAGCCATGGATGCAATGTATTATAGGTCGAGGGGTTAGAAACTTTTATTTTATATTTTCTACATGGGTGTCATGGTTTTTGAACTTGGATGTCATAAAACTATTTTGGCTATTTTGAGTAATCTTATTCCATGGTAATTTTATAATACTTTGGGAGTCATAAACCAACCCACAGATGACATGTATTATAGGTGAAGGGGTTAAAAACTTTAATTTTATATTTTCTACATGGGTGTCATAGTATTTTAAGTAACGTATCATAGATTTTAAACTAGGATGTCATAATATTATTTTGGTCATTTTGATTAATCTTATAGCATTCGTGATAATTTTTGATACTCTAGAAGTCATAAACCAAGCCACGGATGATATATATTATAGGTTGAGGGGGTTAGAAACTTTTATTTTATATTTTCTGCATAGGTGTCATAATTTTTTAATTAGGGTGTCATAGTTTTTGAACTTGGATGTCATAAATTATGAACCATAGTATCATGAAACTTTGCACGGTATCATAATTTTATATTATAAAGACTTAATATTTTTAAAAATATATCGTGACATCCCTCTGTAGAGATAAATTTAAAAAATTTGTATTAAAACATATAATTTCTTACCTATTTCTGGTTGTGTAGCTTCTTTTGGGAGGGATCTTAAGGAGGTATCATCCTCTCCTGACTAAACAACAAGTGTAGTACTTCCTTCCTCTATCTGCATTTCCTTCTTGCAGTGTTTTTATGTTCACCATCTGCATTGAAAGATGAAATCACTTTTCTTCGTTGGCTTGAATAATATTATTATATTATGATAAAAAGACCAAGAAAAAATAATATTTTGATATATGATATTTGAATTTACGACACCGTAGTTAAAAAATTACGATGCTCTAGGTAAAAGATTATGATACCTAATCATAAAATATGAAACTAAATATATTAACCCCTCCTATCAGGAAAACCTTTCACTTGTAGACTGAGTTATGACTCCTAGGATGTCATAACATGCTAGGATACTAAAAGATCATAAATCTATGCTGAAACAGCATTACGACATCCCAATTTAAAAGCTACGATATCCTAGTTAAAAAATTATGACATCCCTGTACAAAATCATAAACCGAATGTTTTGATCCTGCATAACATAAGTATTTAAGGATGCATTGTTGATATATGATACCCACATAGTAATAAAATACTTTTGAGAAAACTTCAGTATCAAAAACTTCGAAACATGAACAACTCGTTATAAAATAGAAAATGAAGGCTTTTATCCTCCATCATAAGACTTTTCAACCATGCATTGACTTGAATAAGATTGTTAGATTATGATAAAAAGACTAGGAGAAAATAATAGTTTGAAATATGATATTTGAACTTACGACACCGTAGTTAAAAGATTACGACATCTTAGCTAAAAGATTATGACACCCGATCATAAAACATGAAACTAAATATATTAACTCCTCATACTAGAAAAATTTATCACTTGTGGACTGAGTTATGACTCCTAGGAAGTCATAATATGCTACGGATGCTAAATGATCATAAATATATGCTGAAATAGGATTACGACATCCTAGTTTATAAGCTACGACTCTCTAGTTAAAAAACTATGACATCCCTGCATAAAATCATAAACCATATGTTTTGATCCTGCATAACATAAGTGTTTAAGTATGCATTGTTAATATATGACACCCACATTATAATAAAATACTTTTGAGAAAACTTTAATATCAAAAATTTTAAAACATGAACAACTCGGTACAAAATATAAAATGAAGGTTTTTGTCCTCCATCATAGAACTTTTTAACCATGCATTGACTTGAATAAGATTATTAGATTGTGATAAAAGACCAAGAGAAAATAACATTTTAAAATATGATATTTAAACTTATGATATCCTAGTTAAAAGCTTATGACATCCGATCATAAAATTTGAAACTAAAAATATTAACCCCTCTTACCATGAAAACCTATCACTTGTGGATCGAGTTATGACTCCTAGGATATCATAACATGCTATGGATGCTAAAGGATCGCAAATATATGATAAAACAGGATTACGACATCCTAGATTAAAAGCTACAATATTCTAGTTAAAAAACTATGACATCCCTGTACAAAATCATAAATCGAAAGTTTTGATCCTGCGTAATAGAAGTGTTTAAGTATACATTGCTAATATATGATACCTACATTGTAATAAAATGCTTATGAGAAAATTTCAATATCAAAGATTTTGAAACATGAACAACTCGGTACAAAATAAAAAATAAAGGCTTTTGTTCTCCATCATAGGACTTTTCAACCTTACATTGGCTTGAATAAGATTGTTAGATTGTGATAAAAAGATCAGGAGAAAATAATATTTTGAAATATATCATAGTTTTTTAACTAGGGTATCATAATCCTATTTTGGTATATATTTATATTCTTTTACGATCCATGGTATATGATGACATCCTAGGAGTTATAATTCAAGCCACAAGTAATAGGTATTCTTGGTACGAGGGGTTAATACCTTTAGTTTCTTGTTTTTTATATAGATGTCATAATTTTTTAATTAAGGTGCCATAATTTTTGAACTAGGATGTCATAATCTTGTTTTGGTATATATTTATTATTTTCTTTTATCCTCTATGCAGTTGGTGGGGATAAAGAGGAACGAGGATGCGAGCTTTGTGTTGAAGAGAGGCAGGGAGAACGATGATGAGGCGAGAGAGAATGGAAGGAAGGCGGAGGATTCCAAGTGATTACTGATCGTGGGGAGGGATCAGGTGAGGTGGCTATTAAGATTCCTAGGCACCGATCCCACTATTGGGAGATCCGGACCAGCACCTATACACAGCAAAAATAGCTTGTTCTTGGATTCAAGATCCACATAAGAAAACAAAATAGAGATATAGGAGAAAAAGAAAGATTGCTTTATTAATCCTTTGAAAAAGAACCTTGTTACAAGACAACAAGACCCACATGGAACCCCTTCTAAAACTCCAGAAGCTTCTCACCATCCCGGACATCTTCTCTCTTGTAGACCTCACGCCCCAAGAATCCACGTACAGTCATGCACGGACAATACCTCAACATGCATCCCTTCCTCTCTAAAACCTGAGAAGAAGATCCACCCTACGGACTCCCTTACGCAGGATTCCTTATGCAAAGCCCCGTGATGTACCCTCACAGACCAAGCCCTCCATGTGATATCTTTCTCATGTGCACCTCTCTGAAGCCCTCCATCATGGCCTCATTGAAACCTAGGAGGTCTCCACCTACAGACTCCCTCATGCAGATTCTCACGGCCAAGTCTCCACGTGGACTCCCTCCATGCGGCCTCTCTCCAAGCACGAAGATGCCATTCGGGATTATGAGCCAAGCCTCACGGTCCTCTCAAGACCATGGACACCCGAAAGGGGCACTCTCTTATGGACGCCTCCCAAAATCGGAGAGAGATCCCAATTCTCATGCATGCCTCCTCTTAAATAACACATGGGGCATGCGGTCATCTCATATTGGGCGTAAACCACTTCTTGGTTTCTTGGACTTCTTGGGTTAACAACATCTTGAATCTATTAGGACTCAATCACATGGGTGGTTAGGACTTGGATGGTCCAATAACAAACTGGTTAAAACACCTCACATGGTTGGACTTCCTAATTGGTTACAACCAACCAACAAACCAACAACTGGCTAACGTCCTAACCAACTTAACAAACCAGGACCCAACCACATAACCCACAAACTGGGTAATGTTACAATCTCTCAAAAAAATTCTCCCTCTAAGCCCATATGAAAGTACTAATCCTTTTAGATCAAATCCCCTGACCCAACATGCCGTGATCCAAATTGACTCGGAGCTCTGGGGAAAATCCAAGAAATCCCCTGGAACACCTCCAGGACAGCTTGGGACACGTCGCCAAGCTACAGGGATCGCCTCCAGCATCCCTGCCATGGCCTTCCAAGTCTCTCCAAGGCTTGGATGTACCATGCAAAATCCTACAAGCTCTACCTTAGTGTCCCCAAGCCTTGGCGAACCTAGCAATGTCCTCCTGCATAACCCTGCTATAACTGCATGTCTTGATAGCTCCTTGTGCATATCTCTTTGCCTCTGCCAACACCCTTCAGCTGCTGAATTTACCTGGAGGCCTTTGGGATGACCGCCTCCATAGTTAAAGACCCTTGCTTGTATCCTTGCACCATGATTATAGCCTTTCTTCTGCCTGGCAGCTGCATCAATCTTTTCCTTAGATTCCCTGGAGAGAACACGGTGAACCTGAACCGACACTCGCTGTAACTAGAGCTCTACCTGACACCATCTCCTTAGAGCCATGCCAATCTCTGCACACTCTGCTCCACCTGGCTAAGTGCACCCTTGGTGCTCATGCTAGGATCTGGCCACTATCCCTGTACCTCCTATTCTGAACTCGTATCGAATCCTGCTCCACCCATGAAGCCACCTCTCCCTGGTGCTCCACCTGAAACTAAAGTCCACCTGATGCCATAGAAAGAAACCCCGAGGCCAGCAACTCAACATTGCCCTGCTGAGCATGCACCTGAACCTCGTACCCCATCGCTGCCTCCTCGGACCCTTTGCATCCCACGAACCTCTCCAAGACTGTTCAGATACACTGCACACCATAGGCTCCTCTGAAACAAAGAGCTCATCCCAACTCTTCCTCTGACCCAGCGATGAAAGCTGAAAAATTTGAGCTTTTTCTTTCTTCATCCCTAACAAGCTCCGTGTGACTGTCTGCACCCATCCTACTATCTCTAGAGCTGACATATTTCCGTCGAAGCCATCTCGCCTCCCCAGCTGGAACATCGACCCATGCTCCACAGCTCCTGAGACTCGTACTTCACCGCACTCATGACCTCGAACTGATAACTTCCTGCTCTGTCCTTGTGACTACAACACCAACCTGTGCTTCCGCAGTGCACCCAAATAGTTGTGCAAACCTAACACTAATGTCAGACTATTGACCCCTGGAATGATTTTGATGATTACAAAATATTTAAGCATGCAATTGATTACTAACTATTTTCAAGTATTTTCTAAGTTTTTGTAGGATGTCTTTAATGAAAATCTACTCTTCCTACAACCTTATTATATGACAAATTTATTTTTCTTAAATGTATTTTGTAATGAAGAGCCCAAAGAAAAATCAATTATGTATTTATGAAAATGGTCTACTTTTATGTATTTTTCTAGTTTAGATCTCTCAAAATTAAGTTTGATGGAGTTAGAGAAGCTTTTGGACTTGATTGGATGTCTCTAGAAGGAATCTAAGAAGTTTGGAATGTTTTGGATCTAAGTCATAAGAGCCGACTCAAAGTCTGGCATAGCACTCAGTTTTTTTGGCACACAGACATTTGAACCGATTCGAGAGTGAAGAGCCGACTCAGGCAGCGTTCAACTCTGAAGTTTTGAGAACTTGAGCTGACTTGAGGGAAGTCGAGCCGACTCGACTAGAGTGATGATTCCTCAGACAAACAATCGATCGACTCAAGTATAGGGGAGCCAACTCTTCCAAAGTTCACATGTTTTCGATTCTGAAGAACCAGCTAAGCGAGCCGAGTCGAAGAAGAAGAGCCAACTCTAGTAGAATAATATTTTGACCAGTCTGAGAATCTGAGCCGACTCGAAGTCCAGTTCCAGGTTTGTAATGGCTAGTTCGAGAACTTTCTTTTTGAATCCAAAACGATCTCCAACGGTCATTTTTTAAATCCCAACAGTCTACAACAGTAATATCCATCTGAAATCAGTTAAGGGGACTATTTATAAGGGATTTGAATCACTTTTAGAAAGGAAAATGAGTAGTGAATGAGAAATTAATGAGTTTTTGAAAGAATACTCAAGAGAGCACTCAAGACCACACCTAACTTCTGTCTAATTTCTTGAGGCATTTATTAAAGAAGCTAGAAGCCTTGAAGAGCATTCAAAGAGCAATCAATAGGGCTTCTTAAAGGCTATAACTGCAACCATCCAACAACGATCAGTTTGTCATAGAGTTGTTTTGTTTTCATACTCTTTATTTGAGTTGTTCCAAGTATAGCAGGGGTTGTTACTTGGGATTTGTATAAGTCATTGGTGAGCCTTTTAAAACCAAGTATGGGTTGTTAGTGAGCCCGATAAAACTAACATTGTTTTGGATTTTTGGTGAGCCCGGAATAAAACCAAGTTTGGGTTTTGGATTGTGAGCACGTGAAAATAATCTGGCTATATTCCTAGAATGAATATAATGAAAATCCTAAGTGGTTTCTTGTGTAGTGGACGTAGGAGCGAGGTTGCTCTGAACCACTCTAAATCTGCTATGTTTGTGTTTGTGTTTCTTGTGCTTCTGATTTGCTTCCGCATTAGTTTTCTAATTTACAACACTCACCACACTAAGTTAGTTTAAAAGGAGCACATATTTGAGAAAAAATTTAAATACCCAATTTACCCTCCTCTTGGGTAAGCCACCTAGGCAACAACTGGTATCAGAGCAATGCCTCTAAATTTACTTAGAGTATAGATTAATGGCAAATCCCATGAGTACCTCTTTGGCCGAAGGCCAATCTATAAATAGACCTCCACTATTCACAGGCACTAACTACATCTACTGGAAAGCCCGAATGAAAATCTACATTCAAGCAGTAGACTTTCAATTATGAAAAATGATTCTAACAGGACCTCACACACCAACGAAAAATGTTGATGGCATGGATGTCCCAAAACCTGAAGAGGAATGGGATGAACATGACATGAAAATGGGTGAGCTGAATGCCAAAGCCATGAATCTATTATATTGTGCTTTGGATGCAAACGAGTTTAATCGAATTTCTACTTACAATTCAGCTAAGAAAATTTGGGATAAACTTGAGGTAACCCATGGAGTTTCCCAAGTAAAAATATTTAAAATTAATCTTCTTGTACATAGCTATGAACTGTTTAAGATGGAACCGAATGATACTATCTTTGCCATGTTCTCACATTTTACATATATTATTAACGGTTCAAAGAGTCTTGGTAGGATATATTCCAATGTAGATCTTGTGCAAAAAGTTTTGAGATCACTTCCAGATAAATGAGACCCGAAAGTGACTGCAATTCAGGAGGCCAAGGACCTCAACACATTACCATTGGATGAACTACCGGGTTCCCTGATTACACATGAGCTCATTATGCAACATAGAAATGAAGATGACATCAAGAAAAAGAAGTCAATTACCTTCAAAACTATTATAGAGTTGAAAAAACATGAAGAAGAAATTGATGAAGAAAGCTCCTCCTCCGAAGATGATGATATCGCACTAGTAGTGAGAAGATTCAAGAAGTTTATGGGCAAGAGAAAGGAAAGATACTAAAGGAAGTTTCATAGAAAAGGAGAATACAACAGAGATAAGGAAAAAGAAAAAGAAAAGGATAAAGGGCAATAGCCCATTTTCTATGAATGTAAGAAACTAGGGGACTTCATATTAGATTGTCCAAACTTGAAGAAAGTATATAAGAAGAAGAAGAAAGCAATGGTTGAAACTTGGAGCGACAGCGAGGAGTTAACTTCGAATGAAGAAGAAGAGACCACAAAAATAGTGAACATATGTCTAATGGGTCTTGAAGATGAGATAATGTCTCCCGAATCTCATGGTGAATTCACTTCTGAATAATTAAATACTGCATTTCATGAATTGTTATCTGAATACAAAAAGGCCAGTCTCAAAATTAAATCTTTAAAAAGTAGTAATGATATTTTAATGAAAGAAAAAAAGAGATTTTAGAAAAGAATAAAATTTTGTAAAAAGAATAAAATGGTTTTTCTGAAAAACATAAAGCTTTGCAAATTGAAAAGAATAATTTTCTTAAGAAAAATAAAGCTTTGCATGAAGAAAATATTGGTTTGCAAAAGGAAGTTGAAAAGCTCAAGCCATTGGTTGAAAAGTTAACATTGAGTTCAAACAAGCTTGAGTTAATTTTAAAAGATCAATGAAATTCAAGTACCTAATTTGGTTTTAATCCTCTGCATGTAAATGAAATTTGGCTACAAAATTTATACCTTCAAAATCCTTTGTACCAAAGTTTTTAGTACCTAATTTTATGCATCAAAGTTTTCTATGATAAAATCTATTGTTTCTAGAGCTTCAACATATGCATCAAGAGTTGTTTGTTATTCATGCAATAGGGTTGGTCATAAAGTATTTGAATGCAATATCAAAAGAAATGTTAGAAATAAGATTAGAAAAATTTGGGTTCCCAAAGGAACCACTCATACTGACCTGCAAGGATCCAAGAAAGCTTGGGTACCTAAAAGAACTACATAATTATTTTGCAGGAATGTCTTGCAGCCCAGAATACAAAGAAAAGATGGTATCTGGATAGCGGCTGTTCAAGACATATGACGGGTGATAAGGAACAATTCATCACCCAAGAGATGAAGGATGAAGGAATGGTCACTTTTGATGACAATGGTAAGGAAAAGATAATTGGCATCGGCAAGATTAGAATTATCCCTTCCATATTTATTGAAAATGTATTGCTAGTTGATAAATTGAAGCACAATTTATTAAGTATTGGTCAATTATGTGATAGAGGCTTTAAGGTTATCTTTGAATCTTCAATGTGCATTATAACTAACTCACTTGATTCTAGCACTAAGCTCATTGGACATAGACTCAAAAATATATATGTGGTAGATTTAAATAATCTAGCCATGTCTAGCAGTACAAGTCTTATAGCAATGAATACTAAAATCAAGGAGTCTAGCTTACTTTGGTATATGAGATTAAGTCATGCTAGCAAGCATACTATATCTAAATTGATTTCCAAAAATCTAGTTAGAGGTTTACCAAAATTCAAAGTTGATTTTGAACATGTTTGTGATGCATGCTAATTGGGTAAACAAACTAGGGAGAGTTTTAAATCAAAAAATATAGTTTCAACTTCTAGATCACTAGAGCTACTACACATAGACCTATTTAGACTAACTAGGACCACAAGCCTAGGTGGTATAAAATATAGACTTGTGATAGTAGATATTTTTCGAGATTTACTTGGGTCTTATTTATTGCACATAAAGATGAAGCTTTTAAAATTTTTCAAAAATTTTATAAGAAAGTTTCAAACTAGAAATATCTTTCAGTTATTTCTATTAGGAGTGATCACGGCACGGATTTTGAAAATCAGTATTTTGATGATTACTGCACTGAGCACATCATTGATCACAACTTCTCTGCTCCTAGAATACCACAGCAAAATGGTGTTGCAGAGAGAAAGAATTGGACATTGGAAGAGATGACCTGAACAATGTTATATGAAGGCAATCTTCCAAGATACTTTTGGGTAGAAGCTGTGAACACTGCTTGCTATATTTTGAACCATGTTTTGATAAGATCGATTTTGGAGAAAACCCCCTATGAACTTTGGAATGACAAAAAGCCGAACATTCATTATTTTCATGTATTTGGTTGTAGATGCTGTGTTAAACAATGGAAAGGATAACCTATGAAAATTTGATACTAAATCTGATGAAGCCATTTTTCTAGGTTATTCTATAAATAGCAAAGCTTATAGAGTTTTTAATAAAAGGACATTAATGGTAGAAGAATCTGTTCATGTTATCTTTGATGAATCTAATCCCTCACCTTCTAGACAAGAAGAGTGTATAGATAATGATGCAGGTACACTTGATCAAGCAATGGAAGACATGAGCTTGAAGGATAAACCGACTCAAGAAGGAGAAGAAATGGTAAGTAAAAATCATGGTGATCTACCAAGAGAATGGAGGTATGTAACTTCACACCCTAAAGATTTGATTATAGGTGATCCCTCACAAGATGTTAGGACTAGGTCATCACTTAGAGAAGCACATGACTATCTAGCATTTGTTTCACAAGTAGAACCATATAGTATAGAAGAAGCTGAAAATGACCCTAATTGGATGATGGCCATGCATGAAGAACTTAACCAATTTGAAAGAAATAATGTATGGACCTTAGTAAACAGACCCTCAAATCATCCTATAATAGGAACTAAATGGATTTATAGGAATAAGTTAGATGAATAAGAAAAAGTAATTAAAAACAAAGCAAGATTAGTAGCTAAAGGATATATCAAGAAGAAGGAATAGATTTTGATAAAACTTATGCACCCGTAGCAAGATTATAAGCCATTAGACTATTACTTGCATTTGCTTGCTACATGAATTTCAAATTATTTCAAATGAATGTAAAAAGTGCATTTTTGAATGGATTTATTTTTGAAGAAGTTTTTGTAGAACAACCACCAGGTTTTGAAAATCATGCTCTTCCAAATCATATTTTTAAATTTAATAAAGCATTGTATGGATTAAAACAAGCACCTAGAGCATGGTATGATAAAACAAGCACCTAGAGCATGGTATGATAGATTGAGCAAGTTCTTACTTGAAAATAACTTTGTTAGAGGCAATGTAGATACAGCATTATTTATTAAGAAGAAAGAGAATGATATGTTAGTTGTACAGATTTATGTAGATGACATTATTTTTGGTGCAACTAATGAGGATCTATGTAAAGAATTTGCTTAGTTGATGCATGGTGAATTTGAAATGAGCCTGATGGGTGAACTAACCTACTTCTTTGGACTCCAAATTAAGCAAACAAATGAATGAATTTTTATCAACCAAGCAAAGTATATCAAAGAGATTATTAAGAAGTTTGGTATGGAGTCATCCAAAGAAATGAGCACACCCATGAGCCCCTCCTGTAGATTAGAAAAAGATGAAGATGGTGGCAACATTGATCAAAAACTTTATCAAGGTATGATTGGATCACTGTTGTATTTAAATGCTAGTAGGCCTGATATCTTGTTCAGTGTATGTATATGCACTAGATTTCAATCAAATTCTAAAGAATCACATATACTTGCTGTTAAAAGACTCATAAAATATCTAAAAGGAACAAGTAATCTTGGTCTATGGTATTCTAAGCAATCTTCATTAAATCTAATTGGATTTTCTGATGCTGATTATGGTGGATGTAAAATTGATAGAAAAAGCACTAGCGATATTTGCCAGTTTCTAGGATTGAACTTAATCTCATGGTATTGTAAGAAACAAAATTTTGTAGCACTGTCCACTGCTAAGGCAGAGTACGTGGTTGCAGGTAGTTGTTGTACACAAGTGCTTTGGATTAAGCAACAACTAGAAGATTTTGGTGTTATTCAAACAAAAATTCCTATCAAATGTGATAACATAAGTGCTATTAATCTAACGAAAAATCTAATTCAACATTCAAGAACAAATCATATAGAGATTAGACATCACTTCATTAGGGATCATATACAAAATGAAGAAAGTGAACTTGACTTCATTCCAACAGAAAACCAACTTGCTGACATCTTTACTAAGCCACTTAATGAAGAAAGATTTTAAATGATTAGAGAAGAATTAGGATTATGTGGCCCTTTTTAGAAATTCTGACATATTTTCTTCTAAATTAAGGAAAAATTATCTAGAAGACCTCCTACATCAACTTAAGGATAATGACCACCTTACCTAGTGTGCTACTATCATTAGAAACCTTTTTATAGTGTTTTAAAACCTTTTTGAGAGTTTTTGTTTGAGCCGACTCGAGCAGGCAAGGCTCTAACCGAGTCGACTCAGATGTCGGGATAGGAGTTTTTATATAAAAACTACAGAACCTAAACTAGGGCATAGTCCTTTTAAATCCTATCTAAGGAATAGAAACTTCCATTCCAACTTGGGACAACTCCATCTCTACCCTATCTACTTTTGATTGCTTCAAACCTCTCTTCCATCATTGATTACTGGAAATGGGACCTAGGAAGGCAGTGGCTAAACGACCTCGTGGTGTTGAATCTAGCACACGGAGGGAAAGGAGATCCAAAAGAAGAGAAGAAGAGTCGACCCATGGCCAGAAACAAGAAGAAGAACAAAGGAATGAGTCTCTGTCTTTGCCTAGACAGGTAATCTTAATGGCTAACCGTCCTATCACTAGCAGGAGAAGAATTGTGTTTTCTTTTCTTGAAGAATTAGGATTGAAGATCGAAGACTGGATAGAAAACCAGGGTTAGACCTATTTTTGCTCATTGGATACTTGTTGCCCAGGTGGCTTCCCAAGAGGGGGGTGAATTGGGATAATAAAACTTGCAAGAATGTGCATTTTGAAAATCTTTTAGTGTTGTGATAGATTATGCAATGGAAGTAAGTAAATCAACAATCACAAACAAGTCAAACAAACATAACCACAAACACAAAAAACTTAGAGTAGCTCGGAGCAACCTTGCTCCTACGTCCACTACCCAAGCACCACTTTGGATTTCCACTATATTCTTCCTAGAATACAATCGGATTGTTTTACCGGGATCACAATCCAAACCCAACACCCTTTGGTTTTTACATCGGACTCACCAAAAAAATCCAACTTAGGTTTTAATAGGCTCATCTAATAACCTTCAACACCCTTGGTTTAAATTTGGGCTATCCAAGAAACCCAACTTAGGTATTAATAGGCTCACCTAATAACCTTTCAACACTCACAAGACACAGCCCCTTGCTACTCTTGGAAAAGATACAAGATATTTCAAAAAGAAACTAGCAACTTTACAGCAAACCCAAGTTATTTAGAAGTTGCCGATGAAGCTCAAATTGAAGCCTTGCTTTAGATGTTCTTAAATACTCTTAAAGCTACTTCTTGATTTCCTCAAAAGTTGGATTCAATGATTGAAGATGAGTTGGTGAAGTTTTGAATCCTTTCTTGAATGTTCTCTTGAAGTTAGTTGGTGAAAGACTTGAAACTCCCTTGAATGCTCTTTAATTTTTAATGAATAATTCAAAGAATTCTCTTAATCCATCATAAATATCTCCCTTTTATAATTTTCCAGTAGTTTTAGCTATTGTAGGGCCTAGGAAATCGAAATAGAGCCGTTGGAGCCTGCTTGGAATTCAAAAACTCAATTCTGTAGCTAGCCGTTACAAGTCTGAACCCAACACTCGAGTTGGCTCGAAGTCTCGGTCAAGAGAATAACAAACTCTGGATGAGTCGGCTCTTCTGGGTCGAGTCAGCTCGGATCTCTAAGTCTCTGAAACCTGTGATTTGGAATTTCTGGATAAGTCTGCTCCATATCTTCTAGTCGACTCAGATTTCTGAAACTCTGAAACTCTCCGTGCTGTGCCAGAACAGGAGTCGGCTCTTGGTCCATGAGTCAGCTCGAGTAGAACTTCAAAACTTCAACCAAAGATATCTCCAACCAATGCAAGTCTTCCGAATACTTCAAAATATTTTACAAAAGATATCTAATCTATTCAAACTCATTTTTACTAAATTATAGCCCTTTTTACAAGATTACAAGAATAAGAATTAGGGCTTTACAACTTTGAGATCTTCAATACAATTTATTCATACAACTTTTCATCAAATAACTCAATTATACTAGAATAAACTTCAACTAAGTAGGAAATAAAATAACACATTGATAAATGCTTCCTACAAAAACTTCTTGAATAATTGAAAATGTTAGTAATAAATACATGCTCTAATATTTTGTAATCATCAAAATCATTCAAGGGGTCAACAATCTCCTCCTTTTTGATGATGACAAAATACTGGGCATGAAAGCTTTAAACTACTTTACAATTGCATGTATAGTATCATACTATGTATCGATATTCACATGTATCACTGCATATTCAAAATAGTATGTATTAGAACAAATGAAGTATCATGATATTGTATCAGAGTTAAAATGAACTAGCGTCAAAACAAAGTATCAACAATTAAGGAGCAATAAGGTTAACATACTAATCATGCATTAAAGTTAAAATCATGTATCAGATTAATAAGGAATCATAATGTATCAAAGTTTCCCCCTTTCATTATATTATATTGAAACAAACTTTTCAATACTACTTCAAGAATTTTCAATAATTGCTCCCCCTTTTTCATGTAACAAGGTTAATTGCAATTCTTCTCATTTTCATGCTTACATTTTCTCAATTCTTTTCATTTTCATGCACTTCTCCCGCTTTTTGTCAGCAACAAAACATAATAAAAGCATACATTATCAGGAAAAAGGTAACATGTTTGAGATAAAAGCACTTCTCCCCCTTTTTATCTGACCGGGGAAATAGTAAGATAAAAATAAAAAAAATTGAGATAATTTCACCAAGACATTTAAAGTTCAAATCATTCATCTAGAATGTTTTATAGACATTCATATATCAATCATAATACAAGATTTCCAAAAATATATATATATATATATATATATATATATATATATATATATATATATATGTGTGTAAAGAATGTTAGTAGAAGATGTGATATAATACAAAAGTGTCAATGCACTACAAAATAGTATCACATACAACAAAAGCGCAGAATAAGTGAGATCTAAACTCAAAAAGTAGGGTTAGACTCATCTTCACTAGAAGAAGAAGAGCCAATTTCTAAGATGCTAGATTGTGGTTTGAACTTTGGAAACCTAGGCCTAAGGTTCCTAAGTCTGGTCCTAAAAGGAATAGGTGGTCTAGCAACTCTAGGCTAGAATGTAAAGACTCAGCTGAGATCAAGATAGGAGTGGGCTACACTAAAGGAGGATCTGACAAAGCCAAAGTGCTGGTACCGGAAAGAAT
The DNA here is from genome assembly GCA_021397845.1 of Areca catechu. Lineage (NCBI taxonomy): Eukaryota > Viridiplantae > Streptophyta > Magnoliopsida > Arecales > Arecaceae > Areca > Areca catechu. The sequence continues at coordinate 128,330,340 of CM038049.1, forward strand.
CTGCATCGCTGGAGTTTCCGAAATATTAGTGCTCTGCTCCTTAGTAACTGCAGGTAAAACAGTGGCCTGTGTGCCAGTACAATGCTCATCTGTAGGAGAGTCTCCAATAGGTGTGCCAATAAAGTGCTCAAGCTCTCCATGTCCAAAATCAGTACCAACATTTGGTCCAGGTCATCATCTGGTGATGGAGGAGGTGCTGATGGTCCAACTGCACTGATTTTCCAAAGAGTTGCTAAGATCTGTTGAAATCCATCCCTCATCTTAGTTTGTAAGGCATCTATCCTAGCATCAGTCTCAGCTCTGCCTCACTGTAGAGCAGAGAGCTCATCTAAGATAGTCTGCAATCTCTGATCATCATGTGAACCACCAGTATCTGAATCTCTTACAAGTGATTGAGGTGAAGTAGGTGCTAGCTCAGAGGGTCCAGTCTCATTAGTAGGTCGCTCAATCTCGATGTCCTATGGCTGTCCAGTCTGCTCATCCTCAGAAGACTCCTCATCATCAAAATGTACCACCTCTGTCCTGAGGTCTTCTGAATCCATCGGCCTTCTACTTTATGAAATCCCATCCTGTTCGATGACTTAGCATTGTACATGTCAGTATGCAATAAAGGTACCTATCCTCGCCTGACAAGTCAATACCAGCATCCTCGAAGACTAGAGAAAATACCATACCATATGGAAGACAGGCTCGTGTCCTGCGAGCTGCTTCTCTCATCTGAGAGATCATAATATATGGCAAGTTGAGGGCCTCCCCTTCAATTAAATACCTCATAAACATTAAATATCTTTCACTTACCCAACCGAATCTTCTAGTTCTAGGTAAAAATACTATGCTAATTATGCTATGTAATAGTCTCATTTCCAAAGATAATAGGTTAGCTTGAACATGTATTATCCCTGATACATCACTTCTTTCTAAAACTTTTCTCAGAGTCCTTTGTTTCTCTTTCATAACCAAAAAACACTCTCCCTCTTTTGGTATTTACAGTAAACTACTCAACTTTTGCTTATTCACAACAATAGGTTTGCCTTTAACAATAGATTCAAGATGAAAAGTACCAAGAGATAGGTTTTCAAAGAAATTTTTGACTATGGTTGGATAAGTGGGCAAATCAAGCATACAAAAGTGTCTCCAACCCTGAACATCAAGCCAATCACCTATCCTCAAGTTCTCTCCCTCTAGGAAATTGAAATCCATGATTCTTCCGGAGGTTACCTGTCGATTACCCATAAGAATGACTTGTCGTGGAGCTTCTAGAACTTCAGTCAGTTATTGCTCATGCTGTTCTTCATTTGATTGAGAAGCCGAAGCATCTTGCCTCCATTTGGTCCTTCGTTCCTCCGCAACAAATCGAATCACCTTCTTAGGTCTTTTTGTTACGACCTTCCTAGGTGCCATTGAGCTCGGATTAGAGATTAGGAAGGGTTCTAGTAGTGTTCCTAAATCTTAGAAGGAGAAACTGATGGAGATAAATAGTGGAAATTGAAAAGAGGTTAAGGAATGAAAGCTACGGAACTCTATTTAAAAAGCCCAAACCCATCCTTCGAGTCGACTTGACAGGATAGGGGATTGCTCAAGTCGGCTCGAGCAAAAATACTGGGTAAAGCTTAAAAGATCAAACTAAATATTTCTATAGCTAAATCATTACTAAATGAAGTGGTCGATTTCTCTAAATTGAATTTTAAAAATTCTAGATAATTTTTCCTATTTTTTAAGAAAATAGGTCAACAATCTTAAGATGGGTCACATAACCCTAACTCTCCTCTAATCTTTTCAAATCTATCTTGGCTAAGAGGCTTGGTAAAAATATTAGCTAGTTGGTTTTCAGTTGGGACAAATTCTAATTCTATGTTATTATTCAAAACATGGTCTCTAATAAAATGATGCCTTATTTCTATATGCTTAGTTCTAGAATGCTGAATATAAATTAATAGCACTTGTGTTATCACATTTGATAGGAATCTTAGATTGGACAACACCATAGTCTTCTAGCTGTTGCTTAATTTATAACACTTGTGCACAACAGCTCCCTGTAGCCACATACTCTGTCTCAGTAGTGGATAGTGCTACAGAGTTCTGTTTTTTATAGTACCATGAAATTAAGTTAACACCTAGAAATTGGCATGTGCCATTGTTGCTTTTTCTATCAATCTTATAGCCACCATAGTCAGCATCTGAATAACTAATTAACTTTAAAGATGAATGCTTGGAATACCACAATCCTACATTACATGTGCCTTTAAGATATTTGATAATTCTTTTAACAGTAATAATATGTGATTCTTTTGGATTTGATTGAAAACGTGCACACATACAAACCTAAACAGAATATCAGGTCTACTGGCAGTTAAATAGAGTAGAGATCCGATTATACCTCTATATAATTTTTGATCAACACTTGTGCCATTTTCATCTTTATCTAATCTGCATGCAAGACTCATGGGTGTTCCAGCTTCTTTGCTTGATTTCATGCCAAACTTTTTGATAATCTCTTTAATGTATTTGGCTTGGTTGATTAGAATCCCTTCCCTTGATTTTTTGATTTGAAGCCCGAGAAAATAGTTTAGCTCACCCATTAGACTTATTTCGAATTTACCCTACATTAACTTAGCAAAATCTCGGCATAAAGATTCATCAGTAGATCCAAATATTATATCATCAACATAATTTGAACAACCAAAATATCATTATTTTTCTTTTGAATAAACAGAGTAGTATCTACACTACATCTTACAAAATCATTTTTAAATAAAAATTTACTTAATCTGTCATACCAGGCTCTAGTTGCTTGTTTAAGACCATATAAAGCTTTATTTAACTTGAAAACATGATTTGAAAAAGAGTGATCGATAAAACCAGGTGGTTGTTCTACAAAAACTTCTTTAGATAAAAAACCATTTAGAAAAGTGCTTTTTACATCCATCTGAAACAATTTAAAGTTCATGAAACATGCATATGCCAAAAGTAATCTAATGGCCTCTAGTCTAGCTATTGGTGCATAGGTTTCATCAAATCTATTCCTTCTTCTTGGTCATAACCTTGAGCCATTAGTCTAGCCTTATTTCTAATTACATTACCTTGTTCATCTAGTTTATTTCTATAAACCCATTTAGTACCTATAACAGGATAGTCAGATGGTTTCTCTACAAGTGTCTAAACATTGTTCCTCCTAAATTGGTTTAACTCATCATGAATAGCTAACATCCAATTAGAGTCAGTTTCAGCTTCTTCTATGATATGTGGTTCTACATGAGATACAAAAGCAATTAAATTATGTGCATCCCTATGTGAAGCTCTAGTCCTAACACCTTGTGATGGATCTTCTATAATGAGTTCTTTAGGATGTGATTGTACATACTTCCATTCTTTAGGTAGATCTTCATGATTCTTGCTTACCATCTTTTCTTGTTGTTTACCTGCTTGTTTATCTTTGATAATCAAGTCCTTTAATCCATTTCAAGTGTACCTGCATCATTATTAGCACAATCTTTTTTTCTAGTAGATGCAAAGTCAGTCTCATAGAAAATAATATAAATTGACTCTTTAACAATTAAAGTTTTCTTATTGAATATCGATAAGCTTTACTATTAGTTGAATAACCAAGGAAAATAGCCTTATTAGATTTAGCATCAAACTTACCAAGGTTATCCTTACCATTGTTAACTACAAAATATTTGAAACCAAAAACATGAAAATAATCATCATTTGGCTTTCTATTGTTCCATAATTCATAAGGGGTTTTTCTTATAATAGGTCTAACTAAAACTCTGTTTAAAATATAACAGGTGGTATTTACAGCTTCTGCCCAAAAGTATCTTGGAAGAATGCCTTCATAAAGTATTATTCGGGCCATCTCTTCCAAGGTCCCATTCTTTCTCTCTACAATACCATTTTGCTGTGGTATTCTAGGAGCGGAGAAGTTATGGTCAATATCGTGCTTTATGCAAAAGTGATCAAAAAATAGAATTTCGAATTCCGTACCATGATCACTATGAATAGAAATAACAGAAAGATTTTTCAAACTTGAAACTCTTTTATAAAATTTTTTAAAAGCTTGAAAAGTTTCATTTTTATGTGCAATAAATAAAATCCAAGTATATCTTGAAAAATCATCTACAATCACAAGACTGTACTTCATACCACCTAGGCTTGTTGTCCTAGTGGATCCGAATAGATCCATGTGAAGTAGCTCTAAAGGTCTAGTAGTGGAAACAATATATTTGGATTTAAAACTCTCCCAAACTTATTTTCCTAATTAGCATGCATCACAAACATAATCAAAATCTACTTTAAACTTTGACAAACATTTAACTAAGTCTTTTGAAATAAGTTTTGCAATAGTATGCATGCTAGCATTCCAAGTCGTCTATGCCATGGTAGACTTGATTCCTTGCTCTTATCATTCACTACTACAAGATTTGTTACTTGTCATAGCTAGATCATTAAGATCTACAACATATATATTGCCAAGTCTATGTCCAATGAACTTTGTACCAGAGTCAAGAAGATCAACTACTATACACATTGAAGCCTTGAAAAAAATATTGAAGCCAATATCACATAGTTGACTGATACTTAACAGATTATGCTTTAATTTTTCTACTAGCAGTACATTCTCAATAAAGGTGGAAGGAATAATTTTAATTTTACCAATACCAATTATCCTTCCTTTACGGTTGTCACCAAATGTTACCATGCCACCATCTTTTTCTTCAAGGATGAAGAATTGATCTATATCACCCGTCATGTGTCTTGAACAGCCGCTATCAAGATACCATCTTTTCTTTGCATTCATGGCTGCAAGATATCCCTGCAAAACAATCAAGTAGTGGATTTAGGTATCCAAGTTTTCTTGGGTCCTTGCAAATTAGTAGGATTGGTTCCTTTTGGAACCCAATTTTTTTTTATTTTATTTTTGCCATTATATTTCAAATGACACTCAAATACTTTGTGACCTATGTTATTACATGCATAGCAAGTAATTCTTGACTTTGAGTAAGGAGCATATGATGTAAACTTAGGTTCATATTGTTTTGATGCAATGAACTTTGGAGCATAAGAAGTGGATGCAGAAAACTTTTTTGTATTTGTACCTTTATAACCGATTCCAAACTTATTATTAGAATCTCTTTGATTTTTCAAAATCAATTTAAGTTTGTTAAAACTTAAAGTTAATTTTTCAACTAAGGGTTTTAGCTTTTGAACTTTCTTTTGCAAATCAGTATTTTCTTTTTATAAAATTTTATTCTTTTCAAGAAGTTCTTCCTTTTCAAATTGTATGGTTTTAAGTCTTTCACAAGTCATACTTAATTCTCTTTGCAAAATTTTATTTTTTTCACAAACTTTATTTTTATCTTTTTCAAATATATCACAGTTATTTTTTAAACTCTTCATTTTCAAATCAGCTCTTTTATATTTTGATAATAATTTGCAAAAAGTATTATGAAGCTCATCATAAGTAAAATCTAAATTTGGTTCAGAAGTTGTTACCTCATCCTCCAAACCCATAAGACAAACCTGAGCCGTCTTCGTTGTATCTTCTTATTCTTCAATTGATGTAGACTCATCACTATTGCTCCATGCCGCAAGCATGGCTGTTGACTCTGATTTTGATTATGATAAAACACTTAAATATATTTGAGTACTAATTGTGCGTTAAGTGTATAAATCAGTTATAGGTACTCAAAGAAGTAAAATTTAAAAAAAATTGGCATGGCACAGATGAAGTGTCGACACTTGGAAATGAAGTGTCGATACCTAAGGATCAAGTATCGACACTTGAAGAGTGAAGTGTCGACTCAAGGCCTGAGACAAATAGAAAACTTCAGAAAGCTCTTTCAGTGAAGTGTCGACACTTGGAGCTGAAGTGTCGACACTTGGAAGTGAAGTGCCGATACCTGGAAACTGAAGTGTCGATACTTGAACCTGAAGTGTCGACACCTGAAGGTGAAGTGTCGACACTTGAACAGTAACGGCTAGTTTTCTGGGCTGCAGAACTTCTCCAACTTGCTTTCAAACGGTCATATTTTCCTCCCTAACGACTATAAACGGTCATTTAAGTGTTGGGAGGCTATATAAGCATCAAAAATCAAATGGAGAAGTAATCCTTTGGTGAGATTTTTGAATATTCTTCAAGGATTCAAGAGTTGAGTGGTTCAAGCCTTCAAGCTTCCAAGTTTCAAAGAAAGCATCCAAAGTTCACATCCTCAAGCATCAATCAAAGGCTTCATCAACTTGAAGACAAGATCTTCATCAACTCTCAACAGGCTTCAAAGAGATATTTGCTTTATTTTAGAAAGTTTTTATTGTATTCTTTTATACTTGCTCTTACATTATTTTACTTAAGATTTTTGGTGAGCCTTGGAAAACCAAAGAGGTTTTTGGTAAGCCTTGAAAACCAAAGTGGTTGTTGGTGAGCCTTGAAACAAACTAGGATTTTACTTGTGAGCCCGAAGCCAAAACAAGTTGTTTAGGTTCTTGGTTATCCCGTAAAACCAAGGGTGGTTGTTGGTGAGCCTTGAAACCAACTAGGGTTTGACTTGTGAGCCCGAAGACAAAACAAGTTGTAAAGGTTGTTGGTGAGCCTAAGTTATAAAACCAAACTTAGTGGAATTCCCAAGGAGTTCTTGGGGAGTGGATGTAGGTGCTTGGTTGGCACCGAACCACTATAAATCTTTGTGTTTGTGTGTTTGTTCTCCTTATGCTTTTATTTCTTTATTTCCGTTGCATTTATTTGAAATACACAAGCACTTGAATTGCATTAGCACATACTTGCTTTATTTCATCTTTTAAATAGTACAAAATTTTTATAAAACCCAATTCACCCCCCCTCTTGGGTTGCCTACGTGGGCCTCCAATTGGTATCAGAGCGGGTGCTCTGTTTGAAAATCTAACGATTTTGAGCTAAAGATTATGGCAACCCTTGTAGGTATTAATGTTAGACCACCGTTTTTCAATGACATAAATTACACATTTTGGAAAACTCGCATGCGCATCTATATTCAATCTATTAGTTATCATCTTTGGAAAATCATTGTTAGTGGTCCTTATATTCCTTCCATTTTGGTTAATGGCATTTTCATTCCAAAGCTCGAAGAGGATTGGAATGAATATGACATTAAACAAACTGAAATCAATGCTAAAGCAATGAACTTGCTTTATTGTGCATTGGACTTGAATGAATTTAATAGAATCTCTACATGCACATCGGCGAAGGAAATATGGGACATACTTGAAGTTACTCATGAGGGTACTCTTCAAGTAAAGAATACTAAAATTAATTTGCTTGTACATTCTTTCAAAATTTTTGAAATGATGCATTATGAATCTATATCTGATATGCTTTCAAGATTTAGGACTATTATTAATGAATTAAAAAGTCTTGGAAAAATCTATACTAATACTGATTTGGTGAACAAAATTCTTAGATCTTTGCCAAAATCATGGGATCCAAAGGTGACGGCGATCCAAGAAGCTAAAGATGTAGAAACCTTACCTTTGGAGGAGCTTATCGGTTCACTCATGACCTATGAGTTGAACATATGGCAAAGGATAGTGGAAGCTAATGTAAATAAGAATATAATAGCCCTCAAGGCCAAAAAGAAATTCAAGGCAATGATGGCAACTTAGAGTAATAGCGAAGATTCAAGTACGGATGATGAAGTTGCCCATCTTTGTTTAATGGCAAATGAGGAAAAGGTATGTACTAAAAATGATTATAATTTTACCTTTGATGAATTACATGATGCATCTAATGATCTTGTGCATGAATATAGATTGCTAAAAATTGAGCACAAGAAATTAAATAGGCATGTAGATTCATTTTCTCTTGACAACACCAATCTTGCAAATAAAAATGATGATTTAAATGCCAAGATTTATATTTTAAAAAATGAAAAGAATAATTTTTCTAAAGAAAAGGAATTTTTAGAAAAAGAAAATATTATTTTGAAAGATTTATGTGATAAAGTTTTTAATGAGAAAAATATTTTGATTGAGGAATAAAAGCAAAAACTTTTGAAGAATTTCTATATTCCAGCTTCTTTTAATTTATCTTATAAATGTGGTTTTAATGCTTATCCTTCTAAATTAAGAAAAGTTTGGGTTTCAAAAGGAACCATAATTGCTAATCATAAAGGACCCAAGAAAATTTGGGTACCAAAAATGTCTACTTAATTTGTTTTGCAGGAATGTCTTATAACCTAACATGAAAAAAGGAAGTTCTTGAAAAGAGGTTGTACAAGACAATTTAAAGAAGTGGACAAGCTACATTTTGGACTAAATGGTAAAAGGAAGGATTATGTATATTGGTAAATTCTAAACATCTCCTTCCATGATTGAAAATGTAGTTAATTTTTTTTTTTGTTATAATTATTGCATCAATTACTTTTAAAAAAAAATTATTTTAAATGATTAATTAGAATCAAGTTTAGACTTAAAATTTTTGGTTATGATCATGGACTTTTTGGTGTTGATGAATTTCATGCTATCATGATTAAATTTATGATTGTAAGACCTTCACTTGATTTTGATTAATGTATTTCATGAAAAATACTTTTAAAGATACATATTGATTTGAAAGATATTTTAATTGATTAATTAGAATCAAGCTTAGACTAGTAATCATTAGTTATGATCGTGACTATTTTGATGTAAATGGATTTCATGCTCTCATGATTTCAACTTATGATTATTAGATCTTCACTTGATTTTGATTAATATAGTTTCTAAATTATTTCAAGTGAAATGTTATGATTTATATATTTTTATTTTTGACAACTATGTATAATATAGAAATGATTTGGATCAAGTATAGAACTAGCAGTTAAGGGTTACTTTTAAGAAGAAGGTATGCATATTGACAAACCCTTGCTCTAGTAGCTAGACTTGATATTATATTACTTCTAGCATTTGTATGGATATCAAATCATCTTAAAATGAATTTGAAATCATGCTAAAAGTTTTTAAGTGATATAAATGCTTTGTATTTTGAAAATCATGAATATCTTGAAAAATTTCAAATCTTGATGCATAAGCTTTCATGTTTTATTCCTGAAATAAATGCATATTTTTAAAGGAGGAATAACATTCAGGGGGAGCATCCAAAGATTTGTTATTTTTTGCTTTGAATATCTTGTTGATATCATGATTTGCTTATATTGCTTTGATACTCCTTCTTCTTGTTTTCAAATCTAATTCTTTGAGGGGAGTTACATTCAATTGGTATCAGAGCTCGGTGCTCTGATTGAAAATCTAATGATTTTAAGTTAAAGATCATGGCAGCCCAAACTTGAAATTTGAAAGTTCGAATATTTTGAAAAACTTTGAAAAATAATTTAGAAATCATATGTTAAGGGGGAGCTTTTGAAAAATTATTTTTGGATCATATTTTGATGGGGAGCTCAATGTTTTTCATTGCTTCATTGCTCTATTCTTATCATTTATCTTTTGGAGCATGTTATATTTATTTTTGAGCTTACTTTGTTTATATACTTAAAGGTTTTGTCATCATCAAAAAGGGAGAGATTACACTTGTGAATCTGAAACTGCTTTTAAAAGGACCGAACGAGGGTTTTTAAAAATTCCTTCCCCCCTTGATTTCTTGCAACAGTGGTCCCCTCTGTCCAAATCCGTCCTTTCACCCCTTAATCCATCATAAATCAGGTATTTCTCTTTTCTAATTTCGGTTTATTTTTCCTTGTTTTTAGTTTTATTGTTTTTGAACCAAACAACCGTGATTTGGGTTTTCCGAGTATTTTTCATGAATCTAACCGGATTTTTGCGTGTTTTAGTGGATTTCTAAAACTCCATTTGAGGGAATAGTATTTTAAACTTATTTTTCTTGGATTTCCCTCATCTTTTGGTCGTTTTCACCCCCTTTTCGTAAAAAATACTGTTTCATTAATTTTGGCCGAAATAAATTGGGTTTTCATCTAAATTAAACATACTAAATCCATTTCTTGATGATTTAGAAAGGTTTTTCATGATACATTTGCGACATTTTTGCCTTTTTGCTAAAACCCTATGTGATTAAACTCAAATCCCATGGTTTTTGATTTTTAGACCTTACAAAAATTATTTTTCCAAAGATTCAAATGTGCTCTACCAAACAAAAATATTTTCTACAAATTTTGTTCAAAGGTTTGTCATTTAATTAAAAATATATTTTCTACAAATATTATTTTTATAATTTTCCAAACATTATTGATTATGGTTTTCGAAACCTATATGAACATCTTTCTAATCTCAACCTGTAGCCAGTCCCTTGTTCTAAGCCTTTTTTCCTTTTTCTTGGTCAGTTGGCTGTAATGGGTCCTAGGAAGAGACTGGAAGTTAGGGAGAGGCCCAGTCATAGTACTGAGAGGAGGTCGAAGGCCAGATTTGATTCTGCACAACCGAGCAGTACAGCCACACCGAGCTCCCCCCTGCAGAGAGGATGGCAGGAAAGTTTGTAGCTTCAGGGAGGAGAGTTGACTTGCAGTGCTTCGACAGGCACCACTTTGGTATTAGACAGATACTCACTGATGCAGGACTAGTACCATTCTGTACCATGTAGGAGAGGTACTATCCTCACCTAGTGAGGGAGTTCTATGGTGCACTGGACTGTCGACGACTACTGTGGATGACATCTATCAGGGGTATTCAGATTTCTTTGACTGATGAGCTTCTGAGCTGTGTATGGGAGATAATCCGGAGAGGAGTCTGTGCCTTTTCAGTGGATGATAGAGAGGCGGCATTTAGGTGCATCCTTGAGAGAGAGGATGTTTGCGGTATATCAGTGGTTACCGCGAACCAGTTATCATTAGAGATACGCCTTTTGTACCATATTACTGCACGGATCCTACTACCGAAGACTGGCAGATTCGACTTCATCACCGAGAGGGAGTTGATGGTGATGACCAGTCTGATTGAGAGGTGATAGATAGATATTCCTTCCCTGATACTGACACAGATGTATGATGCTGCTACTCAGCGCCGACACTGTTTTCCATACGGCATGGCACTGAACCGACTTTTCAGAGCATGTGGAGTATCATTGGAGGGGGAGATCCCTAAGGAGATACTATACACGGATGTGTACGACGAGAGGTCATTGCATCGGATGGGATACAGACTGGTTGGAGGTCGATGGGTTCGCAGAGAGTCTGGCCAGGAGCCAGATAAGGAGGACGAGATTCGAGAGGCTGAGGCTGGACCATCTGAGCCAGCAGTTCTTCCTCCAGTAGATGTACCATCGACACAGGCAGAGCACCTGTCTCCTGACACTTCAGCTCCTCCACCACCATCTACAGGACTATCTTTTGAGGAGCATGCCAGAGCACAGTTCACTGAGATCAGAGGAGAGGTGACTCAGCTCCGTAGCGAGGTTGAGCTTCTACGAGCACATACTACCTCGGAGCATGCTGAGATTCGTAGATCCATGGAGGAGGGATTCTCTTGCATTGAGAGTCTGTTGAGATCCCTTATACCTCCGGCAGCCCCTGCACTTGCATGATCTGACGATGATGACGATGATGATGATGATGGCGGCGATCACCAGAGCGACCATGCTGATTCTGCTGAGGATGGTGATCAGGATATTGATAGAGCTACAGAGGTAGTGGGCAGTGACAGTGACAGTGTTGGCGGTATCGATGCTTATGAGGTGGTCAGTCGAGATCCTCCTACTATACCAGCTCCTGCTACTGCCTTGGTTGATTCCACACCGGATCTTATTACGCCAGCTGATCGTCTTTCACCTCCTTCCACTAGATCTTCTAGGGTTGTACCCATCTTTGGTCCTTCCGGCCGCACTAGGAGTCGTAGAGCTTTAGCACCTCCTAGGGCATTAGCCACCAGATCTAGGATCAGTGCTCCTTTCAGTCTTGATATTCCATCTGATGAGGATTAGCCTCACAGATGTCTGTTTTAGCTCTCTTGTTATATGTTTGATACTTATTTGACTCTGATGACTTATGTTTGTTTCAGCTCTTGCTGATGATTCAGCAAATTTTGTACTGAAAACTTACCTTATATATATATATTTCTGTTCAGTACTCTTTACGTGTGCTTCCATGAATCAATTTACTTTTTTTTTTGGCTCTGATACTCTTTTCTCTTTGTATATTTTAGCTCTGATACTCTTTAATATTAGCATAATTTTGGCTCTGATATCTATGTCATTGGATTCCCTTCTATCTTTTTGTCTCCATACTCATTGTGAAGGGAAGGTTATTCTCCTTTCTAATGATTGACAAAAAGGGGGAGAAAGAGTATTAATTTTATTGATGTACAAATTTGTTGAGAAAAAGGTGTTAATTCATAAATTTTTTGGAGAACATGTATTGATTGTGTTTTTCACCTTGTAAGAATCTTTGAAGTTTACCTTAATAAGAAGTATCTAATTAAGGGAGAGATTGTTTCTTCCTATCTATGAAGTTTTTGCTTTTATTGTGACTTAAATTCATATTCAAAAAATTAAATGGTTAAAGTTTGAAATATGTTGCCTTTTTACTCAAGGTTTTGTCATCATCAAAAAGGGGAAGATTGTTAGCTCCACCCAGTGATTTTGATGAATAACAAAACATTGAGTGCATATTGTATTCTAATGAGGATTTCAAGTTATGAGTTTTCAGGAAGAAAGCACCTCAAAATTTCAAAAACTTATGGTGTATGGCACGCAATGGCATGGAGCAATTCTCACAAATCCTGGCATCCTCTTCATTAAAAAAGGGCATAAAAATGTTTAAATATTATGTGTTTATGTATTCAAGAATTTTATTTATGTTTTCGAGGTATTTACACTTGAATCTGAAAGTTTTCAGTCTCAAGTGTCAACACTTCAGTATTTGGCACAGACGAAAATTCTTGGCACGCCAAGTGTCGATACCTATATTCAAGTGTCGACACCAAGTGTCGACACTTAGGTTCCAAGTGTCGACTCAAGGCCTGAGATTTTTGAAAATACAGAACTTTGTATTGTTGAGGATTTTTGTGTCAAGTGTCGACACTTGTGCATCAAGTGTCGACACTTGAATGTTCAAGTGTCGACACCCAGAAATCAAGTGTCGACACCTGACAGCCAAGTGTCGACACCTGACAACCAAGTATCGACACTTGCAGCCTGACAGCTCTAACGGATCTATTTTTCTGGCTTGCAGAACTTCTCCAACTTGGCTCCAACGGCTATAATACATCCCCCAACGGTCATCTAAGGTTTGGAGGGCTATTTAAACACTTGGAGAAGCAAGGGAGAAGAAGAGGGAAGAGGATCCATCGTTTGAAAGATAAATCCTTTGATTTCCAAGTGAAAATATGTGAAGGATATTTTGAGGATCCAATTTGTTGAGTGTTGAGCCACCAAGAATTCAAAGAGGAGAGGGAGATTCCAAGAGCAACATGATCAAGCATCCATTGAAGCTTCTACAACATGGAGACACGCTCAACATCAACAATCAACATGCTTCAACGAAAAATTTGCTTTGTAAGAAAGCTTTTTATTTTCATTCTTCATTTCTTGTATCTAGGTTGGTGGTGAGCCTAGTGAAAATCATCAAAGGTTGTTGGTGAGCCTACGTAGTAAAAACCAACCAGGGTTTTGACTTATGAGCCCGAAGACAAAACAAGTTGGGTTGTTGGTTAGCCCATAAAACCAACTAGGTTCTTGGTTAGCCCGCAAAACCAAGGTAGGTTGTTGGTGAGCCCGCAAAACCATCAAGGTTTTTGGTTAGCCTGGAAAACCAAGGGGTTTTTGGTTAGCCCGTGAAAACCAAGTGTTTTGACTTGTGAGCCCAGAAAACAAGTTGACTGTAATCGTGAGATTATAGTAGATTTCCTAAGGGGATCTTGGGGAGTGGATGTAGGTGCCTTGGAGTGCACCGAACCACTATAAATCTTTGTGTTTGTGTGATTGTTCTCCTTATGCTTTTATTTCTTTATTTTTGATGCATTTATTTGAAATACACAAGCACTTGAATTGCATTAGCATATACTTGCTTTATTTCATACTTTGCAAATAATACAAAAGTTTTATAAAACCCAATTCACCCCCCCTCTTGGGTTGCCTACGTGGACCTTCAATGGTTTTTTTTTTCTTCTTTTTGAATAATTTTTTCTTAGCCTGGTTTCTTGCATTCATAACATATTGGAATTTGATCTTTGTCCTTATCCTTCTTCTTGTCTTTTTCTCTTTCCTTTCCATGGTCTCCTCTTTTGCATTGCTTTCTCCATCTATTGGTTCTTCTTCTGTCCATAAATCTCTTGAACTTTTTCATTACTAAGGCAATTTCATCATCCTACATATCATCATCATCAGGAGTATCTGAATCTTCATCTTTATCTTCTTCAGTTGCTTTAAATGCAATGGCCTTTTTCCTTTTTGAATCTTCTTCTATTCTTTGCTACATGGCTAACTCATGTGTGATTAATGACCCCAGCAGCTCATCCAATGGTAGTGTATTCAAATCCTTTGTCTCCTGAATAGTTGTAACCTTTGCTTCCCATTTTTCTGGCAAAGATCTCAAAACTTTCTACACTAAATCAACATTAGTATAGGTCCTACCAAGACTTTTAAGACCATTAATAATGTCAGTAAAGCATGAGAACATAGCAGATATAGTTTCATTTGGCTCCATTTTGAATAACTCATAATTATGCACAAGAAGGTTAATTTTAGAAGTCTTTACTTATGATGTACCCTCATGTGTGATTTCGAGCATATCCCAAATTTCTTTAGCAAAATTACACATGGAAATTATATTAAATTCATTTGGGTCCAAAGCATAATAAAGTAAATTCATGGCTTTGGCATTTAACTCGGCCTTTTTCATATCATTCTCGTCCCATTCCTCTTCAGGTTTCGGAACTTCAACATCATTAACCCTAATCGTGGGTGTGTGAGGTCCTCTTAGAATTATCTTCCATAATTGGAAGTCTATGGCTTAAATGTATATCTTCATCCTAGCCATCCAATATATATAATTAGTTCCAGTGAAAAGTATAGGTCGATTTGTGGATTGGTCTTCAGCCAAAGAGGTACTCATGGGATGTGCCATCAATCTTTACTCTAAGGAATTTCAGAGACTCTGCTCTGATACCACTTGTTGCCCAGGTGGCTTTCCAAGAGGGGGGTGAATTAGGATAATAAAACTTGCAAGAATATGTACTTTGAAAATCTTTTAGTGTTGTAATAGATTATGCAACGGAAGCAAGTAAATCAATAATTATAAACAAGTCAAGCAAACACAACCACAAACACAAAAAATTTAGAGTGGTTCGAAGCAACCTTACTCCTACGTCCACTACCCAAGCACCACTTAGGATTTTTAATATATTCTTCCTAGAATACATTCAGATTGTTTTACTGGGATCATAATCCAAATCCAACACCCTTTGATTTTTACACCGGGCTCATCAAAGAAACCCAACTTAGGTTTTAATAGGCTCACCTAATAACCTTTCAACACTTTTCGTTTCAATCCGGGCTAACCAAATGTTGCCACCAAGATTGCTGTGGCCTGTATCTGAGGTCAAGTTCAGACTACACTCTCGTTGCTCAGGATCCTACTCGGATGCTCGGACCTGCAAAACATAATTAGAGACCCGGGCTGGGGATTCCGGCGAGGGCACTCCGATGCTCAAGTCAGTAAAGATCCAGGAGAACAGATCTTCCTGATCGAGCCCCGAGGGTGGACCCCATGCTAGGAGTAAATAATGTATTAGTGGAGTAAGAGTGAGCCGAGAGTGAAGTAGCAGGAGTAATGGCTTGGGAGGATTGGAGCTGGGTGGCGTATCCGTGCGATCCTTCCCACGGATCTCTAGTAGCCTGGAGTTCTCAGTCCCCTCCTTTCTCTCTCCCGTGTGCCATCTCCTCCCTGTTGTTTCACTCTCTCAGATCGACTTACCTTGCTTGGGACTGTGGGTGGCTCTTTTAAGTCACGATAGTTGTCAGACGCTTGCCTTGGGATCTTCCCCTCGTTAGCAGGTGCATGCGGCGATGTTTCATTTTGTGCGTTGGACGTCTTTCCCGATTCGTGATAGAGAACCTACCATACACCCTAACATTTCTTCCAATCGCTCAATTCCGAGAAATTTGGCAGGGCCTCGATTGGGGAGCCACCGCTCCCGGGGATTCAAATCTCCCAGTTGACTTCCTTTTCCGGGTGGTGCAGACGGTTGGTGGAGAGCACGATGCCTCTATTAGGGAGCCTCTCCCCTTAGCTAGGGCATTTATCGTGGCCTGTGGGGAGACTCTTCGTGGTCCTTGGGTGACCCGCCACCATCCGTGGGGGCGGCATTGTCCTTCGATCATTGGTGCCTTCATCCGAGGTGGGACCGATCTGGAGAGATGGAGCTCGACTTTGGCCTAGGCGTCTTGACCTCGCGGGAGTCAGCCTGGTGGAGGAGGGCAGAGCTCGACTCTGGCCTAGGTGTCTGGACCTTGTGGAGGCAGCCTGGCGGAGGAGGGCGGAGCTCGACTCCGGCCTAGGCATCTCGACCTCGCGGGAGTCAGCTTGGCGGAGGAGGGCGGAGCTCGACTTCGGCCTAAACATCTAGACCCCTCGGGAGGTAGCTTGGTAGAGGAGGGTGGAGCTCGACTCTGGCCTAGGCATCTTGACCTTGAGGGAGGTAGCCTGGCAGAGGAGGGCAAAGCTTGACTCCGGCCTAGGCATCTCGACCTTGCGGGAGGTAGCCTTGTAGAGGAGGGTGGAGCTCGACTCCAGCCTAGGTGTCTCGACCTTACGGGAGGTAGCTTGGCGGAGGAGGGTGGAGCTCGACTCTGGCCTAGGTGTCTCGATCTCGGGGAGGTAGCCTGGTGAAGGAGGGCGGAGCTCGACTTCGACAGGGCATCTCAACCATCGAGGGAGCCGAGCCCGATGAAGGAGTCCGAGGTAAGGTGTCCGACATGGCAGCTTTCTCCGACATGGCGTCCAACACAGATAATATGTCAGTGACCCTGCCACATCACCAAGAAAATCAACTTAGGTTTTAATAGGCTCACCTAATAACCTTTCAACACTTATAAGACATAGCCCCTTGCTGCTCTTAGAGAAGATACAAGATATTTCAAAAAGAAACTAGCAACTTTACAATAAATCCAAGTTGTTTAGAAGTTGCCGATGAAGCTCAAATTGAAGCCTTACTTTAAATGCTATAGAATACTCTTAAAGCTGCTGCTTGACTTCCTTAAAAGTTGGACTCAATAATTGAAGATGAGTTGGTGAAGCTTTGAATCCTTTCTTGAATGCTCTCTTGAAGTTGGTTGGTGAAAGACTTGAAACTCACTTGAATGCTCTTTAATTTTCAATGAATAATTCAAAAAATTCTCTTAATCCATCATAAATATCTCCTTTTTATAGTTTTCCAGTAGTTCTAGACATTGTAGGGCCTAGGGAATCGAAATAGAGCCCTTAGAGCCTTCTTGGAATTCAAAAACTCAATTCTACAGCTAGCCGTTACAAGTCTGAACCCAACACTCGAGTCGGCTCGGGATGGTTGAGTCAGCTCGAAGTCTCGGTCAAGAGAAAAACAAACTCTGGACGAGTCGGCTCTTCTAGGTCGAGTCAGCTCGGATCTCTGAGTCTCTGAAACCTATGATTTGGAATTTCTGGATGAGTCGGCCTAATATCTTCGAGTTGGCTCGGATTTCTGAAACTCTCCGTGCCGTGCTAGAACAGCAGTCAACTCTTAGTCCATGAGTCGGCTCTTGATCCATGAGTCGGCTCAAGTAGAACTTCTTCAAAACTTCAACCAAAGGTATCTCCAACCAATGCAAATCTTCCTAATACTTCAAAATATTTTACAAAAGATATCTAATCTATTCAAACTCATTTTTTACTAAATTATAGCCCTTTTCACAAGATTACAAGAATAAGAATTAGGACTTTACAACTTTGAGATCTTCAATACAATTTGTTCATACAACTCTTCATCAAATAACTTAATTATACTAGAATAAACTTCAAATAAGTAGGAAATAAAATAATACATTGATAAATGCTTCCTATAAAAACTTCTTGAATAATTGAAAAGGTTAGTAATAAATACATGCTCCAATATTTTGTAATCATCAAAATCATTCCAGAGGTCAACAACACTGTTACTTATCCTAATCTAGTAAGAAGCTTTTATGAAAATCTTATCCTAGGAGAATATCATATTGAATCTACTATTGAAGGAGTAAGATTGATTATGGATGAGGACAGATTAAGTAATGTACTGCAGACGCCCACTGATGGTCTAAACCATTTGGTCCTAAAAGATAAGCAAAAAACCCTAAGGACCATCTTAGAAAGAAGGGATGTGGATGATGTTGGGAATGTGCAGGCTAACATGTTGTCATTGGAAATGAGACTCCTACACAACATGATTAGTAGGATCTTCATACCAAGGATCGGGTGCTTCGATTGGATGAGCAAATGGGACATAGTGTTTATGAGGCACATGGTTGAGGGGGAGGCCCTCAATCTTCTCTACATTATGTTGGTTCATATGAGGGAGGCAACCAAGAAAGTGAAGGCTTGCCTACCCTACGAGATGGTATTTACCTTACTCATTCAGGATTCTGGCATAGATTTGACTGGAGAGGACGGGCATCCACTGCATCATACTGACACCTATTCTATAAAGTCCCTTCAGAGGATGGGCTACCATCTAGTTAAGGGAGTTTGGTCAAAGAGGATGTCAGGTCAGAGAGTTGCTACCTCTTCAGATGAGGATGAGCAGGCAGAGCACCCTTTGGCTGACACTAAGATCGTTGTTGTTTGAGATGATGATGATCATATTACAAAGGCTGAGATTGAGGAGTAGAGATAGTCAAAGAGATAGCCTGGTAGTCCTAGGACTCCACCAGGACCTTCAATTGCTCCATCAGCACCTTCAGCATTGACATCTGCACCATCTGCTTCACAGGCCTTCATTGCTCAACAGCTCATATAGCTTTCTGAGTCCCTGACTGCTACTTTTAGTTCAATGTTTGGTGAGCTTCGTCAAATAGTTGATACAGGATTTCAGGAGATCAGATCAGAGCTGGGAGAGTTGACCTCCAGGGTTGAGGCTGTTGAGAGTCGTCAGCACCCGCAGGATGAGATTCAGTCAGATATTAGAGACCTGCACTCTAATTTTGATCGACTGAGAGGAGCAGCAGATGCTCTTAGTGCCCAGCATACTGCAAAGCTTTAGTGCCCAGCATACTGCAAAGCTTTAGTGTTTATAGAAGGGAGTTTAGGGTATCTCTAACGAGCTTCGGACTATTTGGGTATTCTTATCGAGATTATCTTCTACATTCGAGGCTTCAGGAGCTCCAGCATCTAGATAGCCACCTCAGTCACCTCCTCTTGCTTTTGATCCTGTACCACTTGCTTTACAGCCTCCTACACCACCTACAGCCGAGCCTAGTATACCTACTGATATTAAAGTTGAGCCTGTACATGTTAGAGCAAAACCTAAAGCTAGGCCTAAACAAAAATCTAAGGTATCTAAGGCCTCAACTGGAACTAGAAATCGAGATCTTAGATTCAAACCTTTGAAGACTGAGACATCCTCCACTGTGTTAGAGATTAGCTCTTCCTTTGTGAGGAAGAAGAGTAGTGGATGTATCTTTTTATTTCTTTTTGGATGTATCTTGTATTGCATTTTGATGCATTGTACTTTTTTTCCATAGTAATGAAATGTTTATTTGCAAAGCAATGTGTAATGAAATGTTGTTATATCTTGTTATCTCAATGATTGATCTCTTTAATTACCCTAATAAGGGGGAGAACTTTAATGAAGAATTATGATTTGAAAATTTCTATGAGAAGGCGAAATTATCTCAAACAATGTTATTAATCTTCTTATTCTATTTAAAAAGGGGATGTAATTTGCTTTTGAACCCTTTTTGATTAATGACAAAAGGGAGAGTAATTGTATGTGCATGGAAAACTAGTAAATCTATTAAAAGTATGCATGGTAATGAATGAAACAGGGAGAGTTATCTTGTTTTTGTTTAACTTTGCTCTGATCATAACTTGCTCTGATTCATCTCTAGCTTCTAATAGCTCTGATACATTCTTGCTAATTCTGAGCTCTGATGCAATTCTGCTACCTTTGATAGCTCTGATACATTCTTGCTACCTTTGATACTTTTTGCTACCTTAAGCTCTGATACTCATAATACACTTAAGCTCTGATACATTCTTCAATACTGTTGCAAACTCTTGATACATTTTGCCTCGATACATTATTGCTCTGATACTTCAATTCATTAACAGCTTTTGATAAATGTTAACTTTGATATATATTGGATATATTTCAAAAGCTTTGATACTTCGTTGATAAGCTCTGATGTTTTTTGATAGATGCTGATATATATCAGTTTAAAGTCATACACAAGTTACTTTGATACATTTAAATATTTATATACTCAAAACTATAAAGTTTTTCCATACCCAGTATTTTGTCATCATCAAAAAGGGGGAGATTGTTGACCCCTGGAATGATTTTGATGATAACAAAATATTGGAGCATACATTTGATTACTAACTATTTTAAAGTATTTTCTAAGTTTTTGTAGGATGTCTTTAATGAAAATCTATTCTTCCTACAATCTTGGTGTATGACAAGTTTATATTTCTTAAATATATTTTGTAATGAAGAGCCCAAAGAAAAATCAATTATGTATTTATGAAAATGGGCTACTTCTATGCATTTTTCTAGTTTAAATCTCTTAGAATTAAGTTTGATGGAGTTGGAGAAGCTTTTGGACTTTATTGGATGTCTCTGGAAGGAATCTGAGAAGTTTGAAATGTTTTGAATCTAAGTCACAAGAGCCGACTCGAAGTCTGGCACAGCACTCAGTTTTCTGGCACGCATATATTTGAGCCGACTCAAGAGTAAAGAGCCGACTCGAGTAGAGTTCAACTTTTGAAGTTCTGAGAACTCGAGCCAACTTGAGGGAAGTCAAGTCAACTTGACCAGAGTGATGATTCCTCAGACAGACAACTGAGTCGACTCAAGTACAGGGGAGCCGACTCTTCCAGAGTTCATATGTTTTCGGTTCTGAAAAACCAGCCAGGCGAGCCAACTCGAAGAAGAAGAGCTGACTCGAGTAGAGTAATGTTTTGACCTGTCAGAGAATCCGAGCAGACTCGAAGCATCCAAGCTGACACGATGTCCAGTTCCAAGTTTGTAATGGTTAGTTGTTGGCTCCACCCAGTGATTTTGATGAATAACAAAACATTGAGTACATGTTGTATACTAATGTTCATTCTCAGCTATGAGTTTTCAGGAAGCAAGCACCTCAAATTCTTAAAAGTTTAAGTATCATGGCACGCCATGGCACGGAGCATTTTTCGCAATTTAGGACATCCTCTTCATGCAAAAAGAGCTTTTACATGTTCAATTATTAATTATTTATGTTCCATTTAAGTTTTAAAATTAATGCTTGTGTTTTTGGCTTAATTTGCACTTTATTATGAATTTTTCAAAGTCAAGTGTCGACACTTAGGATGTCAAGTATCGACACTTCAGCATTTGGCACGCAGAAAAACCCCTTGGCATGCCAAGTGTCGACACCCAGAACTCAAGTGTCGACACCTGCAATTCAAGTGTCGACACTTAGGTTTTCAAGTGTTGACTCAAGGTTTGAGATTTTTGAAAATACAGAACTTTGCCAATAGAGGGTTTTTGTGTCAAGTATCGACACCTGTGCATCAAGTATCGATACTTGAAAGTTCAAGTGTTGACACCTAGAAATCAAATGTCGATACCTGACAGCTAAGTGTCGACACTTGAAGTCTGACAGCCCTAACGGATCTATTTTTCTGACTTGCAGAAATCATTTTTCAAGCTCCCAATGGCTAGATTCGAGGCTCCAATAGTCACAAACCATTTTTTGAAAGTTTTTAGTTGTATTTAACCTTCACCAACTTCATTCTTGATGTACTGAAGTCCATTGAAAGCCAAAAAGCCAAGATTCTCTCAAAAACTTCACTTCAAGAGCTATTTAAAGTTTGATTTCCTGAAAAAGCTTACAAGTCCATCCTCATTTCATTCCAAAAAGAGAAGTTTAAAGAATATTCCAAGGAAGAGACAAGACAAAGCATCAACTTGAGCTTCAAAGCTTCTATTCTATTCTTGAAGAGAGTTTGTCTTATTTTTGAAATTGTATATCTGATTTTATCTTGTGATTTGACCTTGCTTTCAAGGGTGTCTTGAAAGAAGATTATTGTGGTTTGTTGGTAAGCCAAAGGGACAAAACCAACTAGGGTTAACTTGTGAGCCCGAAGATAAAACAAGTATAAAGGTTTGTTGGTGAGCTTAGATGATAAAACCAACATAGGTTTTGACTTGTGAGCCTTTTGAAAAACAAGTCAGCTGTAATCTTGATTGGATTATAGTAGAATTTTCAAGGGTGTCTTGGGGAGTGGATGTATGTGCTAGGTTTATACCGAACCACTATAATCTTTGTGTTTGTGTGTGATTGCCTTCTCTCTTTCTTGCTCTTTGTTTATTGCAATTCATTTACTACTTTCAGCTGCATTCAATCTAGTGCATTGAATTTATTACTCACAAACACCACTAGACCTTCATATTACTGCTTTAAATTTTAAAAGATCCAATTCACCCTCCCTCTTAGGCTCCATTTCTAGGCAACAAGTGGTATCAGAGCACTGGTACTCTCTTATAGGTCTAAGGATCTTGAGTAAAAGATCATGGCAACCCCAATAAGAATGTGTGTTGTTGAAGGTCAAGCTTCAAACCGTCCCCCACTTTTTAATGGCACAAATTACACGTATTGGAAAACATGCATGTGCATATTCATTCAAGTAATTGATTATAATCTTTAGAGGATAATCATAAAAGGTCCTCATCAGCCTACTATGATGGTTAATAGCATTCTCACTCCAAAAATGAAAGATAATTGGGATGAGAATGACATTAAGCAAATAGAGCTTAATGCTAAGGCTATGAATTTATTGTTTTGCTCTCTTGATCCAAGTGAATTCAATAGAATATATAATTATCTCTCCGCCAAGGAGATTTGGGACACACTTGAGGTTACCCATGAGGGTACACACCAAGTGAAAATAACTAAGGTCAACATGCTCATTCATACTTACGAAATGTTTAGAATGGAACCTACTGAGTCTATTAGTGAGATGTATACTAGGTTCACAAATATTGTGAATGGCATGAGAAGCCTAGGAAAAGTTATTTCTAATGGTGAACTTGTAAACAAACTTCTCAGGTCTCTATCGGCTTCTTGGGATGCAAAGGTGACTGCTATTGAAGAAGCCAAGGATGTCAACACTCTTCCACTTGAACAATTATTGGGCTCACTGATGACTTATGAGCTCTTCCTCAAACAAAAGAATATGGAAGTCGACAAAAATAATAAAGTAATCGCTTTCAAATCCACTGCAAGAGAAGAATCAAGCGATGACTCTGAAGAAGATGATGAAGAAGATGAGACGGCTCTAATGGCAAGAAAATTCAGAAGGTTCATGAGGAAGAAAAAGTTCAACTTCAAGAAAAAACCATTGAAAGGTGAGCTAAGTAAAGAGAAAGACAAGGAGAAAGATAAGGAATAGCCCACTTGCTTTGAATGCAAGAAACTAGGTCATTTTAAGGTGGACTGCCCCTTACTCAAGAAAAGCAGAAGAAAATTAAGAAAGAAGGCCATGATGGCAACCTGGAGTGATAGCGAGGACTCCAGCTCTGAGGAAGAACAGCAGGAGGTTGCAAACTTCTATCTGATGGCGGATAATGACGAGGTATAATCTGAAACTGAGAATGAATTTACATTTGATGAACTTCATGAAGTTGTTGATGAATTAGTTATAGAATTTCAAAAACTAAAGTCAAAACATAAAGATTTGAAAAGGCAAAATTTGGATTTAGCCAAAGCAAATGATAAGTTTTCTAATGAAAATGATTGCCTACTTCTTCAAAATAAAAAATTAAATAATAAGATTTCTGTTCTTGAAAAGGAAAAAGAAGTTTTGAAAAAGAAAAGCCTTTCAGTTAAAAAGAAGTTTCAAATGAAAATCTTTCAAAACAAAACAAAGAAACTTTGGATGAAAACAAAAAATATAAAGAAGAAATTGAAAAGTTAAAATCATTTGTAGATAAATTTACATTCAGTTCTAAAAAATTAAACATGCTTTTGAATAATCAAAGGACTATTTTTGATAGAGCAGGTTTAGGGTTTAAAACTCAGAAGAAACAAAAACTTTTCAAAAATTTCTTTGTGCCTGCATCTTCATCCATTACTTGTTATGCATGTGGTACTATAGGACATAAATCTTACAAGTGCAATAAAAGAAAATTGAGTAACATTAAGAAAGTTTGGGTTCCAAAAGGAACCAATGCCACTAACCTGAAATGATTCAAGATGACTTGGGTACCTAAAATCTTCACTTGATTTTTATTGCAGGTATGTCTTGTAACCAATAAAAGAAGAATGTGGTATCTCGATAGCGGTTGCTCAAGGCATATGACCGGAGATGTGGAGCAGTTCTCATCACTCGAATATCAAAATGGTGGCAATGTGACTTTTGGTAATAATGGAAAGGGCAAAATTGTTGGTATTGGTAAAGTCCATATCACCCCCTCAAGTTACATTGATAATGTGTTATATGTTGATGGTTTGAAATATAACTTGCTTAGTATTAGTCAATTTTGTGACAAGGATTTTAAAATTATTTTCGAATCTCTATGTGCATTGTTTCTAGTTTAGATGACAATGGCATCAAGTTCATTGGTTATAGGCATGGCAATATTTATATGGTTGATCTTGATGATCTTCTGGTTCAAAATGGTCAATGCCTAGTGGAAATGGAAGCCAAGATCAATGAAACTAGTTGGCTTTGGCATCATAGACTAGGACATGCTAGTATGCATTTGATTTCAAAATTTAGCAAAAAGAATTTGATAAAAGATTTGCCAAAACTCAGTTTTAAAAAAGACAAGATTTGTAGTGCATGTCAGCTTGGAAAACAAACCAAATCCTCTTTCAAACAAAAAGGAGTAATCTCTACATCTAGACCCTTAGAGTTGCTTCACATGGACCTCTTTGGGCTAACTAGAACATCTAGTTTGGGAGGTAAGATGTACGGTCTAGTTATTGTAGATGATTTCTTACGATTTACATGGATCATGTTTTTAGCACACAAGTATGAAACCTTTTCTGAATTCATTAGATTTCATAAATGAGTTTCAAATGAAAAAGGTGTTTCAATCGTATCTTTGAGAAGTGATCATGGAACCGAATTTGAAAATGCTGATTTTGATAAATTTTATATTGAAATGGCATTCATCATAATTTTTCAGCACCTAGGACACCTCAACAAAATTGGATGGTAGAAAGAAAAAATAGAACTCTTGAAGAAATGGCATGTACCATGCTTTGTGAAAATAACTTACCTAGATATTTTTGGACGAAAGCCATAAATACTGCATGCTATGTTTTAAATCGAGTTTTGATTCGATCGATTTTAAAGAAAACACCATATGAGCTTTGGAAGGGTAGAAGACCTTCAATTTGTTATTTTTGTGTTTTTGGATGCCGTTGTTTCATTTTAAATAATGGTAAGGATAATTTAAGCAAATTTGATGTCAAATTAGATGATGAAGTCTTTTTAGGCGACTCCACATCTAGTAAGGCATACAACATCTTCAACAAAAGAACACTTATTGTTGAAGAATCCATACATGGGTGTTTGATGAATATGACCAGAAATCTTCTAGAAAAGAAGATGTTCTTTTTGATGAAACAGGTACCAAGAAAACTGAAAGTGTGAACAACAACGAAGAACCTACCAAGGAACAAGAAGATGATCAAAACACTGAAGGAGATCAAGTACAAGGTGATGAAAACACATCTACTGTTGATCCACTATCAAAAGAATGGAGGTATGCTCATGGACACCCAAAAGAACTAATTATTGGTGATCCATCTAAAGGTGTAAGTACTCGATCATCCCTTAGAAATATCTATGATTATTTAGCATTTGTTTCTCAAATTGAACCTAAAACTATTATGGAAGTTGAATGTGATAGTAATTGGATAAACGCTATGCAAGATGAACTTAACCAATTCAAAAGAAACAATATTTGGACATTAGCAGATAGGCCTTCAAATACTTCAATTATTGGCACAAAATAGGTTTTCTGAAATAAACTTGATGAAAATAGTATTGTTACAAGAAATAAGGCTAGACTAGTTGCCAAAGGATACAATCAAGAGGAAGGGATAGATTTTGATGAAACCTTTGTTCCTGTAGCTAAACTTGAGGCAATTAGGCTATTGTTGGCTTTTGCTTGTTTTATGAATTTTAAATTATTTCAAATGGATGTTAAAAGTGCCTTTTTAAATGGTCTCATTGAAGAAAAGGTTCATGTTGAACAACCACCTGGTTTTGAAAATTCTAAATTTTTAAATCATGTTTTCAAACTTCATAAAGCTTTGTATGGTTTGAAACAAGCTCCTAGAGCTTGGTATGATCGTTTAAGTTCTTTTCTACTCAAAAATGACTTTGCTAGAGGTAATGTAGACAAAACTTTATTTTTGAAGAAAAAGAATGATGATCTCTTAGTAGTACAAATCTATGTAGATAATATCATATTTGGTGCTACTAATGAATCTCTTTGTCAAGAATTTACAAAGTTAATACAAGGTGAGTTCGAGATGAGCATGATGGAAGAACTTAACTTCTTTCTCGAACTCCAAATAAAGCAAACCAAAGATGGGATCTTCATCAACCAAGCAAAGTACACAAAAGAAATACTCAAGAAGTTTGGGATGGAGAGCACCAAGCCTTTAGGTACCCCTATGAGCTCTTCTTGTAGACTTGACAAGGATGAATCGGGTAAATCTATTGACCAAAAATTATATCATGGCATGATCGGTTCATTGCTATATCTTACTGCCAGTAGGCTAGATATCATGTTTAGTGTATGTATGTATGCTAGATATCAGTCTAATCCTAAAGAGTCTCATATTTTGGCTGTTAAACGCATACTTAGATATCTATCTAGCTCAATTGAAATTGGTTTATGATACTCTAGAGATTCTTCATTTGAATTAATTGCTTATTCTGATGCTGACTTTGCTGGGTGTAAACTTGATCGTAAAAGTACTAGTGGAACTTGTCAATTTCTTGGAGTAAATTTGATCTCTTGGAGTAGCAAGAAACAGAATTTTGTTGCTCTATCTACGGCGGAAGCCGAATATATAGCAGCTGGAAGCTGTTGTGCTCAAATCTTTTGGATCAAACAACAACTCGAAGATTTTGGCATTAAACTAATTAAGACACCCATAAGATGTGACAATACCAGTGCAATCAATCTAACTAAGAATCCTGTGCAACATTCAAGAAGTAAACACATTGAAATAAGATATCATTTCATAAGAGATCATGTACAAAACTCTAATGTTTTACTTGAATTTGTGTGTACTGATGATCAATTAGCTGATGTGTTTACCAAACCCTTGAGTGAAGAGAGATTTTGCATGATTAGAAGAAAGTTAGGTACATTGATCCATTCTCATAGAACTCTCTCAATTTCCATCTTACCCAAGTTTTGTTTAACCAAAAATTACTTATATTAAGCTCCAAAATGCATTTAAATTTTTTTCTAATTTTCTATTATTTTTTAGATTTTTTTTGGGATTTTCTTAGCCAAATATCGACACTTAGGTTTTGCGAAGTGTCGACACCTGACCAAGTGTCGACACTTGAGAAATCCCAAGTGTCGACACTCGTGGAGTTTTTTCTATTTTTTAGGGTAGACTGAACGGTTTTGTATTTCATTTTTCTCCCATCTCTCTCAAGCAAGAGTGGTCCCCCAAGCTCCACCAACTTCCAAATCTTCCCATTTCCCGTTTACCCCAATGAAAATCAGGTATTTCCCTTTCTTATTTTCATTTTTGTTATTTTCAAACCGTGGAAGCTTAGGTTTAGGTTTTTCTGACCATTTTAAACCATTTCAATCGGATTTTCATAAGTTTTAGTTCATTTCTAAGACTCCATTTAGGAGGAATCAAGCTTCAATGCATTCTTTTTGGATTTCCTTTAGAATTTTGGCCGAATTTCCACTCTTTCCGTCCATTTTTGGGAAAAATATTGTTGGATTGATTTTTAGCCAAAATTTTATTGGGTTTTTCATCAAAAATCAGATTTTCTAAAATAGGTATTGCATTTTTATATTTTGGGAAAGAATTCTAGTGATGTTTTGTGAAATATTTCTTTCACTTAGGTGTTTAACCTAAAAGCCCTAAAGTGTTTTAACCTAAATCCTATTTGTTTAGATTTGGTTTACTAAGTCGTATGTTTTATACATTGTGCAACCCAAAAATATTCTATACATCTTGGATTAAAGTCTTTTTAACCTAAATATATTTTGACTCCACTTTTCAAACTTTTTTTAAAAAAATATATATATATTTACTCTTGTTTCGTCGTATTAAAGGTATTTTACAAACCTAAATTTGTTTTTAATCCTAGTTTTTCAAAACTTATGTTAGCATATTTTTTTTAAAATCTAGAATTTCTAAGTTTAGAAAGCATAAGTTTTCCTTTGCCCATCTAGTTCTCAGCCTAATTAAACCTGTCCCCCCTAGCTTACTTTCTTCAACCTTTCTTGCACAGCTTGCTGTAATGGGTCCCAAGAAGAGACTTGCAGTTAGGGAGAGACCTAGTCAGGGGATAGAAAGGAGATCCAAGGCTAGACATGATTCCGGGCAGGCTAGCAGTTCTGCTGCACCAAGTTCCCCCTGCAGAGAGGATGGCAGGGAAGGTTGTGGCCTCTGGGAGGAGAGTCGACCTTGATTGCTTTGATCGGCACCACTTTCTTATTCATCAGGTACTCACAGATGCAGGTCTAGTACCCTTCTGCACCATGCAGGAGAAGTACTACCCTCATCTAGTGAGGGAGTTCTACGGTGCCATGGATTGTCGATGACTTCTTTGGACCACCACCATGAGAGGTGTTCAGATTTCTCTTTCTACAGAGCTAATGAACAGGATCTGGGAGATCCCCCTCGGGGAGTCAGTGTATTTGCAGTAGACGATAGGGAGGCAGCATTCAGGTGTATCCTCCAGTGAGAGGATGTTCGCGGAGTGACAGTGGTCACCACGAACCATCTATCATTGGAGATGTACCTGTTACACCATATCATCGCACGTATTCTTCTATCGAAGACAGGGAGATTCGACTTTATTACAGAGAGAGAGTTGATGGTGATGACCAGTCTGACAGAGAGGAGGCAGATTGACTTACCATCATTGATGCTAGTACAGATGTATGATGTCGCGACCAAGCGCCATCATTGTTTACCCTATGGCATGGCTCTAACCAGGATATTTAGAGCTTGAGGAGTATCCTTGGAGGGGGAGATCCCCAAGGAGATACTGCATACAGATGTATATGATGAGAGGTCATTGCACCGTATGGGGTATAGACTAGTCGCAGGTCGGTGGGTGCGCAGAGAGTCTGGCCAGGAGCCAGATGAGGAGGACGAGCTACAAGAGGCAGAGGCTGGGCCATCTGGGCCAGCTAGTTTTCCTCCCACTGATATTCCACCGACACAGACAGAGCCTTCGACACCGGCTGCTTCGGCTCCTCTACCACCTTCTACTGGTTTACTCTTCGAGGAGCATGCTAGGGAGCAGTTTATGGAGATCAGGAGTGAGATGATAGGACTGGTGTCCGCTCGACTCAGATGCGCATCGAGATTGAGAGTCTTCGAGCACATACTACCTCGGAGCATGCTGAGATCCGTAGGACTATGGAGGAGGGTTTTGCTCGTATTGAGGATTTACTGAGATCCCTTATACCTCCAGCAGCCCCTGTAGTTGTATCTTCTGATGATGACGATGATGATGGTGATGATAACATTGCTGATGATCACCAGGGTGACCATGCTGATATAGTTGGTAGTGATGATCAGGGAGATAGGAGTGAGGGCAGAGATACAAATGTTATTGACAGTGGCAGTGGTAGTGATGACTGTGCTTATGGTTATGAGGTGGTCAGTCACGATCCTCCTGCTACCCCTGCAGCTTTTCCACCTACTGACTTAGTTGATTCCATGCCAGACTTTGTTATACATGCTGATCTTCTTTCACCCCCTTCCACTAGATCATCTAGGATTGTACCCGCTTTAGGTCCTTCTGGCCGTACTAGGAGTCACCGGGCTTTAGCCCAGGGACCTCCTAAGGCCTTAGCCTCTAGATCTAGGATCAGTGCTCCTTTCAGTCTTGAGATTCTATCTGATGAGGACTAGCCTCATAGATGATTTATGATTTATGTTGTATCTTGACTATTTCTGTTTACTATCATTGACTGTTGATGTATCTTGGTATGTTTCAGTATTACTGATGAGTCAGCAAAATTTTGTAACTGAAAACTTCATATTATATTTATATATGTAACACTTTGATACTTCATTTTCCTGATTGTTTCACTATGATTGATATGCTTGAATTTAATATGATACTCTTATCTTTTTGGCTTGATACCTAATAATGTTAACTTTGAAATCTTAAGTTTAATGCTCTTGAGCTGTGACAAGTTCAGCTATGATTGAATTCAACTCCGTTACTTTTTGTCTCCTAACTTGTGTTAAGGGGGAGTTTACTCCCTTTTTCTAATGACTGACAAAAAGGGGGAGTATGATTAATTGTTTGTAATTTCCAATTTGATATGATAAATTTGATATGATATCAAAATTGCATATTTCCTATTCTAATTAGAATTGTCTAATTAAGGGGGAGATTTATTCTTCCTATCTATGCAAGTTGTGGTTTATATGAGCTTAAAATCATGTTCATAAAACATCATATCTGAAATTTGAAAATTAATGTTGAATTACTCAAGGTTTTGTCATCATCAAAAAGGGAAAGATTGTTGGCTCCACCTAGTGATTTTGATGAATAACAAAATATTGAGTACATATTGTATACTAATATTTATTCTCAGCTATGAGTTTTCAGGAAGCAAGCATCTCAAATTCTTAAAAGTTTAAGTATCATGGCATGCCATGGCATGGAGCATTTTTTGCAATTTAGGACATCCTCTTCATGCAAAAAGGGCTTTTACATGTTCAATTATTGATTGTTTATGTTCCATTTAAGTTTCAAAATTAATGCTTGTGTTTTTGGCTTAATTTGCACTTGATTATGAATTTTTCAAAGTCAAGTGTCGACACCTGGGAAGTCAAGTGTTGACACTTCAGCATTTGGCATGCAGAAAAATTCCTTGGCATGCCAAGTGTCAACACCCAGAACTCAAGTGTCGACACCTGTAATTCAAGTGTCGACACTTAGGTTACCAAGTATCGACTCAAGGCCTGAGATTTTTGAAAATACAGAACTTTGCCAATGGAGGGTTTTTGTGTCAAATGTCGACACCTGTGCATCAAGTGTCGACACTTGAAAGTTCAAGTGTCGACACCTAGAAATCAAGTATCAATACCTGACAGCCAAGTGTCGACACTTGAAGTCTGACAGCCCTAACGGATCTATTTTTCTGACTTGCAGAAACCACTTTTCAAGCTCCCAACAACTAGATTCGAGGCTCCAACGGTCACAAATCATTTTTTGGAAGTTTTTATTTGTATTTAACCTTCACCAACTTCATTCTTGAAGCATTGAAGTCCATTGAAAGCCAAAAAGCCAAGATTCTCTCAAAAACTTCACTTCAAGAGCCATTTAAAGTTTGATTTCCTGAAAAAGCTTACAAGTCCATCCTCATTTCATTCCAAAAAGAGGAGTTTGAAGAAAATTCCAAGGAAGTGACAAGACAAAGCATCAACTTGAGCTTCAAAGCTTCTATTCTACTCTTGAAGAGAGTTTGTCTTATTTTTGAAATTGTATATCTGATTTTATTTTGTGATTTGACCTTACTTTCAAGGGTGTCTTGAAAGAAGGTTGTTGTGGTTTGTTGGTAAGCCAAAGGGACAAAACCATCTAGGATTAACTTGTGAGCCCGAAGACAAAACAGGTGTAAAGATTTGTTGATGAGCCTAGGTGATAAAACCAACATAGGTTTTGACTTGTGAGCCTTTTGATAAACAAGTCGACTGTAATCTTGATTGGATTATAGTGGAATTCCCAAGGGTGGCTTGGGGAGTGGATGTAGGTGCTAGGTTTGTACCGAACCACTATAAACTTTGTATTTGTGTATGATTGCCTTCTCTCTTTCTTGCTCTTTGTTTATTGCAATTCATTTACTGCTTTCCACTGCATTCAATCTAGTGCATTGAATTTATTACTCACAAACACCACTAGACCTTCACATTACTGCTTTAAATTTTAAAAGATCCAATTCACCCCCCCCCCCCCCCCCCCCCCCCTCTTGGGCTCCATTTCTGGGCAACACTAGTTCTAGAACTCTCTTTTTGAATCCAAAACGATCTCCAACGGTCAAATTTCGAATACCAATGATCTACAACAGTAATATCCACCTGAAATTAGTTAAGGGGACTATTTATAATGGATTGAATCACTTTTGGAAAAGAGAATGAGCAGTGAATGAGAAATTAATGGGTTTTTGAAAGAATACTCAAGAGAGCATTCAAGAGAGCACTCAAGACCACACCTAACTTCTATCTAATTTCTTGAGGCATTTATTGAAGAAGCTAGAAGCCTTGAAGAGCATTCAAAGAGCAATCAAGAGGGCTTCTCAAAGGCTACAACTGCAACCATCCAACAATGATCGGTTTGTCATAGAGTTGCTTTGTTTTTATACTCTTTATTTGAGTTGTTCCAAGTATAGCAGGGGCTATTACTTGGGGTTTGTATAGGTTATTGGTGAGCCTTTTAAAACCAAGTATGGGTTGTTAGTGAGCCTGGTAAAACTAATATTATTTTGGATTTTTGGTGAGCCTGGGATAAAACCAAGTTTGGGTTTTGGATTGTGAGCTCATGAAAACAATCCGACTATATTCCGAGGGTGAATATAGTGAAAATCCCAAGTAGTTTCATGGGTAGTGGATGTAGGAGCGAGGTTGCTCTGAACCACTCTAAATCTGCTATGTTAGTATTTATGTTTCTTGTGCTTCTGATTTGCTTCCTTATTAGTTTTCTAATTCACAGCACTCACCACACTAATTTATTTTAAAAGGAGCACATATTTGAGAAAAATTTTAAATACCCAATTCACCCCCCCTCTTGGATAAGCCACCTGGGCAACACATCCCTCTTCTGCAAAGCCTCCTTCTTCCTTGAATCCTCCTGTCCAAACACTCGAACCCCGCTCTGATACCAATTGTTGAGATTCCTAGGCACTGATCCCACTTGTTGGGAGATCCGAATCAGCACCTATACGTAGCGGAAACAGCCTGCTCTTGGATTCAAGATTCACACAAGAAAATAGAATAGAGATATAGGAGAAAAAAAGATATTGCTTTATTAATCCTTTGGACAACAAGACCCACACGGCACCCCTTCTGAAACCCCAGAAGCTTCTCACCGTCTCGCACGTCTTCTCTCTTGTAGGCCTCACATCCCAAGAACCCACGTACGGCCATGCATGGACAATACCTCAACGTGCGTCCCTTCCTCTTTGAAACCCGAGAAGAAGCTTCACCCTGTAGACTCCCTCACGCAGGATCCCTTCTCCAAAGCCCTGTAATGTACCCTCACGAACCAAGCCCTCCACGTGATATCTCTCTCACGTGCGCCTCTCTGAAGCCCTCCACCATGGCCTCTTTGAAACCTAGGAGGTCTCCACTTATGGACTCCCTCGTGCAGATTCCCATGGCCAAGTCCCCATGTGGACTCCCTCCATGCAGCCTCTCTCCATGAAAGAAAATGCCATCCAAGACCGTGAGCCAAGCCTCATGGTCCTCTCAAGACCGTGGACACCCTAATGGGGTGCTCTCCCATGGACGCCTCTCAAAACCGGAGAGAGATCCCAATTCCCATGCACGTCTCCTCTTAAATAACATATGGGGCGTGCGGTCAACCACTTCTTAGTTTCTTGGATTTCTTGGGCAAACAACTTCTTGAATCTATTAGAACTCAATCACATGGACGGTTAGGACTTGGATGGTCCAATAACAAACTGGTTAGAATACTTCATATGGTTGGACTTCCTAATTGGTTACATCCAACCAACTAACCAACCAACTGGCAAACCTCCTAACCAACTTAACAAACCTGGATCCAATCCCATAACCCACAAACCGAGTTATGTTACAATCTCTCAAAAAAACTCCCCCTCTAAGCCCATATGAAAGCACTAATTTTTTTGGATCAAACCCCCTGACCCAACATGCCGTGATTCTAATTGACTCAGAGCCCTGGAAAAAATTCCAGAAATCTCCTGGAACACCTCCAGGATGCTTAGGACATGCCACCGAGCTCCAGGGATCACCTCCAACATCCCTGCAATAACCTCCCAAGTCTCTCAAAGGCTTGGGAGCACCACGCAAAACCCTACAGTGGCGAGGCACGATATTGCACTACCGGTGCCTTCTTCTTCTTCGTCTTCTTCGTCATCTTCTTGTTCCAGCTCAAGAATTCTCCACCATGTAATTTTTGGCTCTATGTAGTATCCAAGAGGAAAAGATATTTGATGAAGGGAAAGGACATTTTGATTTATCCAAAATATTCAAAAGAAGGCCGACTCTCTGTCACGTTGATAACAGACACTACTCTCCCAATATTCAATGCACATCCCATCCCATCCTATCATGACAATGGATCTACATGGATCAATGAAAAAAAAATGGTGCAGTCCAACTTGGATTTTTTTCACCGCACGCACGCGGTGCACAGAGACTTACTCGAGTACAGAATCAATTTTGGTGGGCTGTGGGCTCGGGTACTCATATATAAGTGCTTATACTGAACACACTGGCCAACATATATCAATGTTGATGTTGATTTATCTTGTCTGAAACTAGAGGATTTTATTAATGTTAAGCGTAGATGGGATTTGCAAAAGCTAGCATCATCTTTCAATGCTGAAATGATGAATCATGTCTCCCAGATTCCTTTGGCAAAGGGATGCTGGTCTAATCAACTGGTTTGGGACACTAGTTAGTATAAAAGTCCATTTTTGATGGAGTTTTATTATTTAGTTGAGAATCAAACACCCTCTTCAGACGTCCAATTCCAATGGATCTGGAAATTGCTGGTGCCGTTGAGGGTGTCTTTGTTTTGGTGGAAAGTGGTTTGGGCAAGACTGCCTTGCAAATCCTTAATTACGACATGAGTGGGGCATTCAACGGCATCAGGTATTTTGTGATCTCTGTCCACGGCAATTGAGAATTCACAGTACATTCTTATTCATTGTCTTTTTGCAACACGTACAGTGCTGGTATTGGCTGAATGATTTTATTAGAACTGGGTTTATTCCATCATCTTTGCTGGCTTTAGTAACTTTTGTGGTTCGAGAAGGGGTAGATGAAGGTGTTCAAGCTCTTTATTCTTATGTGGCTTATTTTATCTAGTTTGCTAGGAACAAAAAATCTTTCAATCCAAATATCAAACCCCACAGGACCTGTTTCTGTTTGGATATGTCTCAAAATCAAATGCATACCTTCTCTTCTCAATCAAGGAACTGGGCCATCTATTCTTTTTGTCAACAACCAATTAAGTTGGGTGGCTCCCCCCTGGAGTAGTGAAGGTAAACTTTGATGGGACTAAAAGAGGGGAAAAGCCAACTTCCCCTTAGAGAATGTATGGCAGCAGGTAGACAGTTACCCAACTCATCTTCTGTTATCTTTGCTGAACTTATGGATGCATGGATGGGTCTGTATGATGCTGTACAAGTATTTCATGCCGAGAAATTGTGGCTCGAGGGGGATTCTAGTTCTACTATCACTTGGCTTTCTCCTCTATCCAATTGCAGGTTAGCACGAGACCCCTTGATAATGGACATTGTTAGGTGGATGACAGCAGCTGATGCAAGTACTATATTACATATAAAGCAAGAAGCCAACAAAGTGGCAAATTGATTGGCAGGGAAAGCTTTTGATGGTGACTTTGTTATTCACTCTAATCAGCCTACTCCCAGTTAATTAAATCAACTGCTCAGGGCTGATGCATATGGTGTGGGATACTTGGGACTTAGTTTGGCTTTTCGCTTCCATTAGTCTTGATGTAGACTATGCTTCCACTGACAACTGGAATAAAACATTCACCACCCTGTCCAAGTGGCAGGGGGTGATACTATCTAAGCAAGCGCCTGGTGGTGTGGTTTTCCATATTTGATTGTTCTCTTTTATTAACAAAGTCCCAATACCTTACAAATCTGAAAGTTGAAAATTTCAAATTCATACAAAGAAATCATGATTTTGAAATTGATACCCAAACACAACCAAGGTATGAATTCATTACCAAGAACAATGTGAATATTGAATTTATTCGGTTATCAAACTCTTCATCTTGGATTCAATATTGAATTTCACTATCATGTACACTTACAGCACTCAACAGAAAGAATATGTTAGAACGTCACAAACTTGGGATCTGAAAATAAGAACTTGAACTGACATCTACGTATAATTGCATCATCCGACGTTCCAAAGAAAAACAAACACCATGTTAATGCTAACTAAAGACCAGGATAATCATCCAGAGTCCAGGCTCTCAAGGATCTAGCAAACCTAGTAAATGTACAACCACTGATGCTACTACAACCCAGAAAGAATCAGAGAGACCTCCAAGCCTCTGCTACATCCCTGGTAGAATACAAGCAGAGAACGGAAATTAAGTAAAAAGAAAACCATGAAAAGATAGCTATAGGAACAATGATGAACATTCCCATCCCATTATTATATAGACAGGCAAATTAGCTCAATGATTACCATAAACGTAACTTCTTTATCAGAGGCCTCCATGCCAAAGCTATCTGAATTATATATATATGCACCAATTGGGTCAAAGTTGATAGACAAAGTGTTTCAATATAATATATAAAGTCATTGAAGTTCTTCCAGATGAAACATGCTTCTAGAAGGGAGTCATTATAATAATTCGAAGCTTTTTTCTCAAAATTTAAGTTAGAAACCTAGTTAATGCTGGGATCAGAAAAAGGAAAGTGCGAGAACGTTAATAATTGTGATTAATATTTTAAACACCATATATACATCTCATTCCGTTTAGATCTGGCACCAGTGATTGTAGCAGTCAGTATCGTTTAACTGTTCATGTTTTTATATTATTTCTTATTTTCATATGCATGCAATTACTTGCATCTTGGGGGTGCCTCAATGGGGCTTGAACAATTTCAAACTAGTTAGTCATGTGATTTAGTCTCATTCATGTCTCCATGGGAGTTGAGACAATTTTACATTAGCCAGTTCTATTGTCTGACATTCTAGGCTGCACTATTGATTGATAAAAAAGTGACATGGAATGGAATTGTTTAGTTGATTCATGTAGCATTCGTGCTACTGGATGTGGTAATTACTTTGGAAAATTGACCAAATTTATATTGTCATATATACCTCGGTAAACTTCATATGCTTGCACAATAAATGAGTGGTCAATGTTGCAAGCATATTTATAAATGGACGTTCAGCTGTGGACAATCTAGATTGTAGAGGCTTAAAACATATTATTTTGTAGCTTATCCCGATAATCCAAACTTTTTGAATCTCTAACAAAAATTGATGTCAAATAAATATATGAAAAAAAAAAAAATAGGGATGGGGGAAAACATATCTTAAAAATGCACATCGCCCTCACCTCACTAAAATGCTTAGTTAATGTACTTTGTGGAGTGGCACATTCGGAGTTGAGTGCACAAGCATGTCATGATGAAATAAACTATCAAATAGATTTACTAAAGCTTTCAGTTTCATGTTCATTGCTTTAGATTAGTAATTAATGTCCATTTGTGCAGGGATGATGCTAAATTTAGATGTCCATCTAAAAAGTTCTCATTAAGAATTAGTGGCAGCAAGCATCAAGCAGTGCATTCCCACTTTAAAAAAAAAATAAGGAAAAAGAAAATAGAATTCAAGTGAGAAAAAATAGAATCATGAGTGTTCTAGTTGAGAATTTTGCCTTTAGATAAACATGACCTACTATTTTGTACAATGTTGACCACCCAATTGGATCTAGTCTAGCCTAGTAAATCCTTTTCACCATACACTATAAAACTATGATCTAGCCTTACCGATCCTAGAACATTTGTAGTAACTGAAACATCACCACGTTGTCATCCTTGAGATCTACCAACTGTAGAATGAAATCAGTCTTCCATTCTGGTATACAATTTTTCACATGATCCAAAATTAAGATTTCGATTACATCCACCAATTACATAAATCAAGCACTTGAAAAGTAAAGTGAATTTTTCACTAAAGCTGAAGGATATAAAAAACGTACAAATGTTTCACTGAAGTGTCTGGTTAAAATTTAAACAATCGTATCAGCTGAAGTTCATGAAACAAAAATACAGAACAATTTTCTGCACGCAGCTTAAATCCAACTACATCAATGGACTACCGGAAGAATAAAGTAGTGATAAAATGCTCATTACATTCTTGTAGTGAGTACAGCATTTAAGGAGTTATCAAAGAGATGAAAAGAGTAGTAGCCATTCACTTGGAGTTAGATCTACATGTCTTTTAAGTAAATCAACCATGAATAGAACTTTGTGTTTCTAATTATGACTACAAGATATACCAATTCCCCTTTACCTAAAAAATAATAAAAAATAAATAAATAAATAAATAACCAATTTCACCTCTCACCAAGCCTCCCAGCTTTCATCTCCCTTCAGCCAATTTTACCACCATACGGACTTGTTTGGTTCACAGTATAAAAGGGGAAAAGTGTGGTTAATGTAAAGGTAAAGAAGTCTCATGTTTGATTAGAGTTTTTAAAAAAAGAGATTTAAAAATGATATTCACTTGAAAATTAAATTTCTATATATATTTTATGAGAAAGAAAAAAGTATTTGGGACATAAACTTTTGGCTAGCTTTTCCATGAGAAGAAAATTAGATTTTTTTTAAAAAAAAATATTTTTAAAGTAACGAATAAAATATGACAAGGTCTTTTCTTTTCTTAGGAATATAATAGATATTTGATACAAATTATTTATAAAAATAGATTAATCAAACAAATAGTATTTTGAAATGTGTCATTTTATATAATTAATTAAACATACGAAATTTTTTTAAAAAATATTATATTTTAAAAATTATTTTTTATAAAAAATATATTAATTAAAAAAAATTTCCTGCCATCCAAACAAGTCTTAGATGATTAATTTGTCCTGTCGCGGAAGTGCGCGTAAATGCAGAAAGAGAGAGAGAGAGAGAGAGAGAGGGTCCCGACTCTTAAAAAAAGAGTTAAATAAATACAAAACATAGCAATTAATTTGCTGCTCCAACTCTCCAACGGTAACACCGAAATGCGTAATTCTTGGATAGGCCTGGTCTAACATAAATATGATAAGTAAAATCAATGGAAAAAAAATATCGTAATAATATTTTGGGTGGATAAGCAGGTGTGTTGGATGATTGATTACAACTGATGTGGCATTCCTTATTGACTTCGTTCACAGCATTTAGGGCAGGCGTAGCCTAGCAGCCTATAAAATGACAAAGCTCACAAAGCTTGGTTGGATGGTTGGTTACACTTCCATCCATTCAACGCGCATGAGGGCTAGATGGCATCATAACGAATGCTAGCTACCGGCTCTTTCCAAAGATTCCAAACAACAATAATATACATATTAAATTAAACCAAAGAAAGAAAGATTCCATACGACTCTCTCTCTCCAAGCTCTCCTTTTCCTTGATTCGGCGGAGGACCCGCAGAAAATAACAGGTATGTGCACGTAGCAAGAACTGGCCCATCCAGCTTAATTTACAATTAAAAGAGAAGGCAAGAACTGCTGATGTCGTAGTTCATCTTCTCCAGATTGGGAAGCACGGCGAACTGGATCATGGGGGGCGGCCCGCACGCGAGGGCCAGCGTGTCGTCCGAGCCCCCCATTGGAATGCGCTCCCTCAGGACGCTCTCGGTGACCAATCCAGTGCTGTACCGCCACTCCTCATTTCTCTTCGCCTCGCCCACGACATACCACACTTTTATCCGGTCCGGATGCTCCCGGGCCCAACCATCCAGCTCGTCTCTTAGCAGTATGTCGTCCTCCGTCCGGTTCGCATAGACCAGGTGCATCTCGGTCCGGTCCTCCGGCTGGTCCCGCAGCACCGCTTGGATCACCTGATACACCGGTGTGATCCCCGTCCCGCCGGCGATCATTGCCAGCCTTCTTGCAAATCTTGGCTTGCCGTTGATCAGGAAGTTCCCTCGCCCCGAGTACTCGATGTGGCCCAACGGTCCCTTGACATCAAGGATGGAGCCCATAGGGAGCGATTCCAGGTGCTGGGACATGAGCCCGCCGTTGGGGAACTTGGGGTTCTTGCCCTTGAAGTAGATCTTGATGAGGAGTTCGAAATGGCCGACCTCGTCGACGGGGCTGGTTGGAGTGTATGCCCGCATGCAGAGCTTTCCGTCGATGATGGCGCACAGGAATATGTGCTTCCCGACGGGGAGGCCTAGAACTTGGTCGCTGGAGGGGAGTGCGAAGCGGAACAGGCGAACGTCATGCGATATGGTGGTCTTGGAGACAAGCCTGGAATGTATCTTCTCTCGTGGATTGGCGAGAGCTTCGGTGGGCGTTCTTGAGGCCTCCCCGATGGTGGCGAGGTTCGAGAGACCGGAACCACCGTGAACGGAGTTATCAGAGGAGTAGCCGGTGACGATCAGCTCGCCGACGCGGTAAGTGTCGAGCATGGCCTTGGCCTTGTCGGAATGGATGGCATCGAACTCCTCGGTGCAGTCGGTGCCCGCATTGATTAGGATGCTGTCCGCACCGCCGGGGTGATCTTTGATGAAGGCGGTGCAATCGTAGACGTGGCCATGGACGACAATCCAAGCAGAGTCCTGGGATGAGTGTTTGCGGACTTCGGACATGGTATACCGTTTCTCAGAGGTGTTCATGAAAGGGGTTGAGGTGCTCTTCTTGAGCGACTGTCCACCCTCGGCGGTCTCGAGGTGTTTCTGCCGGGCCATCCACCCGCCTGATTGATTCCCAGGTTGGGTTGGGTGCTCGAACATGATGCCGATCTCTCCCTTGTGAGGTCGGCATGCATTCACCTTCACCCTGAACCAGCAGTTGTTCATCATGCCCTGCATCACCACCAGTACATGTCTTTCACTGCAAGCTGTTCAACTTGCTAATGAAATGAGTAGATGACCGACAGAAAAGATTTCGATGTTACCATGACGTTCCAGATTAACTTTTCCGATTGGGTGTTCAGGGTCTCATCCCAAGCCCGAACAGCTACTTCCCTGGCTCCAAGCAAATCCAGAACCTCCACTTCCACCGACCAGAAGCACCAGCACCAGTATTTACCGTACTGGTTAGGCTTTTCCGGATGCTCGACGGTGCACACTAGCCATGTCTCCCCACCGTCTAACGTAATCTCCGCTCTCGTCACTTTCTTACCGCCACCTGTTCAATCGATAAGGTTTTAGTAAGTGATGCACAAAATCTAAAGTTAGGGTGTACGGTTCCACGTCCACGAACAAAGAAAAGAAAGAAGAGTATAAAAATAATATATATATATATATATAAAGGAAGTGCGACAGCGTCCGGGCCAAATCTTCAGGGAACTATTGGTTCACGATAAAGCTCGGTGGCTCACTACAAGCTAGAAGTGTCCCCCCCCCCCCCACACAAAGAAGGGAACGATGACGTAGGGATGGCAATGGATCGCCGGTAATTAAAAACTCCATGCCCAATTTTGTGCGGTTTCCATCCCGGATCGAATAGGATCAAGCAAGGGTGCAGATCGTATCAATAAAGGGCTTATGATATAAATATTATAAAATAATTATAATTTTGAAAAAGATATTTAGATTAAAATTATATCCGATCGATTTTGAGACGGGATGTATTATTATCCATATCCGAGCCAAATCGGTTTCATATTGCTTTTCTAGAATGCATATTCATTTCAAATTTTAATTGGATCAAATAAAATCCATCTTATTGAGATCGGATCGTATCGAATATTCAATAAATTGGCTAAAATTATTATTTCTAAAAACTTGTTTGTTTTATAGGAAAAAAATTTAT
This sequence comes from Areca catechu, assembly GCA_021397845.1. Classification (NCBI taxonomy): domain Eukaryota; kingdom Viridiplantae; phylum Streptophyta; class Magnoliopsida; order Arecales; family Arecaceae; genus Areca; species Areca catechu. Next base: position 128,372,423 of record CM038049.1, read on the forward strand.
TTTCATGTAGTAACATTTTTTAAAAAATAATTTCTTAGAAAGTTATATTCCAGAAATAAAATTTTTGAATGCTTGATTGATTATGAAAAAGTGGCTTGCGGTTTGGTTGAACATCCCATTTCTAGAAATGTCATTATTATAAGGTAGATGAACTATATATCAAAGTAACTACTAGTATATGGAAAGATGTTCGATCATTTATTTGAGGCATAGGATGCTCCATAGCTAAAAATCAATCATTTATTTAAGGCACAAAATATTTAATGATCAAGAACCAATTACTTATTTAAGGTACATGGTATCCGATGATCAGAAGTCGATTACTTATTTAAAGTACAGAGTATTCAATGGTCATGAATCAATCACTTATTTAAGGCATGCCGAAGTCAATTACTTGTTCAAGATACAAGGTGCCCAACGGTCAGGAGTCGATTACTTATTTAAAGCATAGATTGTTCAACTGCTCATCAAACAGGTACCAACTAGGTAACTTGATAGCTAGGAACCGATTACTTATTTGAAGCATGCCTTATATATTTTTTTATGCACAAAAATGGTGAAAATAAAAATATAAAACTCTTCCATTGATCTCAGAAGATTTCTTACAAAGTACAGCGATAAGATTCATTTATATATTACACCAGTAAAAAATATATATATCTATCCTTTTCTACTCTTTGACCTTAGAGTCCTTTTAGGTTAGCAAATAATGGGTCGGACTTTTATTTTTCTCATTGCTTGAAGGTCTTGCATATTCTAAAGGAGGATCATCTTCGACTGGTGGATCCAAAGCTCCTACCTCCATTCCTGCCGTCAAAATTAATGATGTTTTTGCAAAAAGGATGAGCCTCATTTAATGTCCATATAGTGAAATGGCAATCCAAAAGGTAATCAATTCTCTTTTTCCTATCAGAAAGCTTGTGAAATCTTTTTATTGTATTTTCGAGTTGAATTGAGTAAATCACCTTAAACTTAGAAGTGGAGGGCAATTATTATAGAATAGATGATTTGTCATAAGTAACTATTGATATGTGAAAAGATGTTCGATTAGAAATAATCACTTATTCGAGGCACAAGATACGCGATGGTCAAGATCCAATTACTTATTTGAGGCACAGAATATCCGATGGCTAATAGCCAGTCATTTATTTAGAGCACAAGATGCCCAACAGCCTATAATCGATCATTTATTTAAAGCACATGATATCCGATAGCTAAGAGATGATCACTTGTTCGAGGACAGGATGTCTATGGCCAGGAGCTAGTCACTTTTTCGAGGTACATGGTATCTATATCCAAGAGCTAATCACTTATTTGAAATACAGGATGTCCGATGGTCAGGAACCGATTACTTATTTGAAGAATAGAGTGCTACATGGCCAGAAGCTGATCACTTATTTGAGGCACAAGGCACCCAATGACCAAGAGTTGATCATTTATTTGAGACACATAATACTCGATGACTAGGAGTCGATTGCTTATTTGAGATATAGGATGCCCAATAATCAGAAGTAGATCACTTAATTAAAGCACAAGATATCTAATGGTCAGGAGGTAATCACTTTTTTAAGGCATAGGGTACTCAATAACTGGGAGCCTTTCATTTATTCAAGAACAGTATGCTCAACAACCAAGAGTTGATCACTTATCTGAAGCACGGGTTGCTAACTACTCATCAAACAGATGCCTACCAGTTACCTAGACTAGGTACAAAGTTCTATAACTTCATTTAATGTAGAGCATGTCTTAAAGTCATTAGAGCCATTATGACCAGATTGATAAAGTAGTTGTTAAGAAGTGTAACAGACTACTTAACAAACCACTTCACAAACTGACCTCTTAACGATTTAATCAACTTAACAACTTTCTTAACAGTATAACCACCTTACAAATGGTTATAATCATCTAACCAATTCGGTACTAAATCTCTATAAATAAGGGATCGAGTGGAACTCCAAAGGATTTTTCACGCACACCAACACTCTCTCAATTTTTTTTACTATTTTTCCTATTTAAACTCACTTAAGTATTGAAGGGTTTCTTGTTGAAAAAGTTTCATCAATTTTTCTAATATCGAGGACTCCTTTTGTAGGTCAAAGAGCTGATCGAGTTCACTTTCAAAATTATCGGTCAGTTTCTTGAAGACCCTCATGAGCTTGAAAGCCCCTCTAGCACATACACTTTATCAAGCTTGGAAAAGTGTAGCAACAACTATATAAAATATTTATTATATCCTTAATAGAAATAAGATAAAATCTTTTTACTCCCAACCTTTATATAAATAATAATATTATATTTATATTAATATAAATAATTATTAAATCATAATAATTTATTATATTAATATACTAATGATATCTTAATATTATCTTAGTATAATATTAATATTTTAATATAATAAATTTATTATAGATATAAATAAATATTAAATATTATATTATATTAATATATTAATATAAATACTATATTAATATTTATAAAAATATTATATTAATATAAATATTATATTAATATAAATATTATATTATATTATATTAATATAAATATTAAAGCTGGAATTGGGCCGGGCCAGCCCACTGGGCTTCGGGCTGGTCCGAAATCGGATTGGACTTCGAACCAAATTTTAAGCATATCGGGCTGGATTTTGGACTTTAAAATAGAGTCCATTTAATTTTCGGGCCAAAGGGGTGCCTGGGTTCGGTCCGAAAATTCTTAAAATCTGGTCCGAAACCTGACCCAATTTCGGGACGGTCCAAAGTCTATTGGACTGGCCCGGCCCGGCCCAGTTCCAGTCGATGGACTTTGGACCGGCCCAATTCCATCCCTAATAAATATTAGGATAATATCACTATTCCGTATTTTATCTTAACTATCCATTAAAATTTATAAAATTTCTATCATAAAACCTAGAAGGAAATTTTTCAAAAAAAAAGAATCATCAATTTTTATCGCATAAAAAGTTCCAAAAGTCAACACCTTCATAAATTTTCACTTTTTATATAATATAAAAAAATATCTTTTTATAAAAATATTTTTTTTCATTCATTTCGTGAGAGCCAAGCTTCCACATATTGTCAACATATTTTGTAAAAAAAAGTTGTGCGCTGTATCTCCGGGCAGCATAATTAGTCCAGCCGCCTTTAGGGAGTCAAGCAGTTTTAAAAATGATAGAATGGCGAAAGGAATGAGGTAACAATTGGGGTCCCAACTCAAGCAATAAAGTGGAATAAAAATAGCAGATACAACATATCGAGACCCTCCATCACTTTCCTGAATTTATTTCATTTTTATTATGCAAATCAAAAGCCGATGAACACATCTCGGAACCAACGGGCCAAAAACAGGTGTAAAGAATTGAGGCAGTCCACTCACCCGAATATGCGTAGCCCTTCATGGTATATGGCCTTTGCGCGGTCAATGAGTTGATGGGAAGGATCTCGTCGTGACCCGGTACGGTGATCACCGAGTTAATGTTCAGCTCGTTGATGATGTACTCTGGTTTATACCACCAAGCTTTTCGAAACAAAGAGTACAAGAAAACCATCAATTAATCCTTCTCTAAATCAACAAGATGGCGAAAAGAAAGAACAGGAAGAAATTTTCCCAGTTTAATTCAATTTAATACCTTCAGCGTTGGCGATCTCGGCATCGACATGGGAAGGGAGGACTCGGTTATCCCGATAATGGTAGTAGCTGTCGGACTCCTGAGGAGTGACAATGATCCGCTTGAGCCACTTGACCATCCGGCCACCGATGAACCCCGGTATGATCACCCGCACCGGGAAGCCGTGGTCTGGGGCAAGCAGCTCGCCGTTCTGCATGTAGGCCAGCATAATATCCCTCGACGGGTCCATGGCCACCTCTCGCCGTAGGCTTGTCCCGTACTTGGAGCCCCCGCCACCGGGGAGGTCCTCCGCCCCCTCGAAGCACACGTGGAAGGCGCCGTCCTTCCGGCTCATCACCCCGCACCGGCGCAGCACGTCCCGGAGCCGCGCGCCTCGCCACACCGAAGTTGAGATGGCGCCGGGGCCCCAGTTGAAGCCCACCGACTGGCGCACCATGTTCTGCTCCTTGCGCCTGTTACCGGCGCAGACCAAGGTCACGGGGATCTCGAGCGGGGCGAAGTCGCGGACCAGCTCGTCCATGGTGAGCCGGGTGGGGCGCTTGACAAGGCCGGTGATGTCGATGGTCCAGGTGTCCCAGTCGGCGCGGGGCACGACGCCGTGGTTGCGGACGTAGTGGAGGGGGACCGGGGTGATGAAGCCGTGGTGCATAAGCCGGGTCAGCGGGGGCTCGCAGTTGAAAGGATGCTTCCCGGTGAGGCGGATGAGAGAAGGGTTCCGCTCCACCCAGCTGTCCGACGTGCCCTCGTCCCGAGGATCGTGGATCGACGGCTCCACCTCCAGGTGGCCTCTGCCGACACCGTAGATGATTTTCCAGTCGGTGCCCTCCTCCTCGCGGTCGTCTTCGGATGAGGAGTCGTGGTAGGCCCTGTCGCGTTCATGCCCGTCGCCGGCGAGGGGAAGGGGGAGAAGGGGCGTGAAGCTGCAGCCCCGAACAGGGGAGTCGGAACGGTGGGTTTTCTGGAAGTTTTTCGGTACCGCTCCCACCGCGCTGCCGATGCCGCTGCCAGGATTGAGGCGGCCGAACTGTCGGTTGTCGACAGACGCCGCCATGGGTGGAGACTTTTGGGAGATACGTAGAGATCTCGTCAAACGAAACGGGGAAAAGGGACTTGGATCTAATGTCCGACCCCTGGAGGTGAGGAGAGGGCGTGGATCAATTTATACACACAAACGGCTGCAGGGGTGGGGAGATGCCAGCGTCCAAGGAACAACGTGTGGAGGCCGGGATGGGTGGGGCCCAGCTTAATATCAGAAAGCCGGGCCCGTCTTTAAGATGCACCAACCCTTGATCGATCTCGGCTCGGGCTATGTAGTCGCTTCGATTCGGCTTGGGCTATAATGGTCGCTTCGGTTCGGCTCGGGTTAGGATAGTTTCGGCTCGCTGCTAATCGAGACAGCTCAAGTTTGCCAGTCAAGTCAACCTCGACAAGAACCCTCCACCAATTTAGACTGTTGTGAGCAACGTGAAAGTGAAACTAATGTGGCATTAGATTGGCATAATAATGCCGTACAATCAAATTCGACCAGCCAATTGGCAACTTTGACACCCTTTTATGATTACATCAAATCAAGCTTCAACGATAGCTAGATGGTTAAGCCAAGTAGAGCATATGAAACCAATCTTGGACCTCTAGTTCCCTAGCTCGGTCAAATGACCGCTCGCCTTGGCACCGAGCCAGCCCAGACCCTCTTACATTGGAAAACAATTGGAAGTGTGGATCATGGCCAGAGCCCATCCATCCTAAGGATAATATATTAGTAGTGTAAATATATGGATATGATATTATCTTTGGTGCTATTAGTGGAGAACTTTGTCAAGAATTTATTAAACTTAATTATGCAGAAAGAATTTGAAATGAGCATATTGAAAGAGCTGAACTTCTTTCTCGAACTTTGAATCAAACAAACAAAGAAAGATATTTTTATTAACCAAGCCAAGCACATCAAAAAATTATTCAAAAAGTTCGGGATGGAAAGTACAAAAAAGATTGGCAAGCTTATGAGTATCATATGTAGACTTGACAAAGATAAAAATAGTAATAGCATAGATCAAAAGCTTTATCAAGGTATGATTGAATTTTTGCTATACTTAAATGCTAGTAGACCTAATATATTATTTAGTGTTTGCATATATGGCAGATTCTAATCTAATTCTAAAGAGTCTCATAAACTATCTATTAAAAGAATAATAAGATATTGGAAAAGAACTTCTAATTTATACCTATGGTATTCTAAACATTCATCTATTAATTTGATTTGTTACTCTGATACTGATTATGGTGGATATAAAATTGATAAAAAGTATACAAGTAGATCATGCTAATTTCTAGGATCAAACTTAATCTCATGGTATTGTAAGAAATAAAACTCTATAGCCTTATCCATTGCCAAAGTTGAATATGTTGCTGAAGGAAGTTATTATGCTCAAGTAATTTGGTTTAAGAATAACTTAAAAATTTTGGTATTAAATAAAGAAAAAATTTTATTAGATATAATAACACAAGTACGATAAATCTAAATAAGAATCATGTTCAGTACTTAAGAACCAAACATAAAAATTATATATCATTTTATTAGAGATCATGTTCAAAACAATGATATTATGCTTGAATTTTTTAATACTCATAAATAATTAGTGAACATATTCACCAAATCCCTAAGTAAAGATAGATTTTTCATAATTAGAAATAAATTAGGACTTTGTGATCCCTTCTAGTTTTTTATTCTTAAAAATCTTTCGAGTCAGTCTAGAATTCCTTTTGAGTTGATTCTCACTTTCTCTAGCAATTATAATCAAATCCTTTCTTCTTTAGTTATTTAAAAATAGCCTAATTTGACTAAAATAATTTGTAGGCCAAAATTTCTTGATTTTCAAAATTTCTGTCAAAGAAGAGTTAACTCATGTCAATTTTTGGTCTGCAAGAGCCAACTCATGGTATTGGGATCTTATTTTTTAACAAGGTTTAGAACTTTATCTTTTTTCATTCACTGTTCAAACTCTTCAAGCTGACCAACCTTTTTTTCTACACTGAACCATCCAAAAGCCCTAGGGATCCATTTCTTGCCTGTTGCCCAATTAGCCGACCCAAGCGGGGGGTAAATTGGGTTTGAAAACTTTTAAACAAGTATGTACCTTTTAAAACAAATACAATATGTGTATTGTAAGCCTTGTGTTGTGTGTGGAGTGGAAGCAAGTAAATGCACACAAAAATAATAATCACACAAACATAGCGATGTATAGTAGTTCGGAGCAAACCATGGCTCGTATGTCCACTACCCAAGATACCACTTGGGATTTTCACTATATTCACAAATGAATACAGCTGGTTTGTTTTACACCGGGCTCACAAACCAAAACCCAATCTTGGTTTTATATCGAGATCACCAAGAACCCAAACTTTGGTTTTCACGGGCTCACCAAAAATCCACTTTTGGTTTTACACCGGGTTTATCAAGAACCCAAACTTGGTTTTCATGGGCTCACCAAAAATCCAAACTTGATTTTCACGGGATCATCAAAAACCCAACAAACAAAAATAAGGAAAACAAATAAGTAAACAATGCAAGACAAAATACAAACTCCTAAAGAGCGGATGGTTGCAGCTTTAGCTTGATTTGGTGTAGCTCTAAGGCTTCAAGATGTGCTCTTCAAAGCTCTTTCTTTTCTTCAAAAGATGCCTCAAGAGTTGTAGTAGAATGATCTTGAATCTCTCTTGAGTGTGGAAAACGAAGCTCACTTGATTCCCTAAAAGATTTTCTTTTGAAGCTCACTCTTTCTTCTCTAACTCCAAAACTATTCTGTTCCTCAAAAAAACTTATTCCTCTTGAGTTTAGATCTTTATTTTATACTCATTGAGGTGTTCCCTGGTTGTTTGGACCATTGGAGTGCCTTGGAAAACGAAATATGACCATTTGGAACCGTTGAAAGGAAGAAAAATAATTTCTGCAACTAGTTATTACTGTCCAGAATTTTGGGATTCGAGTTAGCTCGGATGACTCGAGTCAGCTTGGATAATTACAATTCTGCCATTCTAGAGTTAGCACTATTCAGAACTCAATTTCAGCCACTCTGGAAGAGTCGGCTCGAATTCTCAGCGAGTCGGCTCGAGTGAATTTTGTCCAAAAGGCTTTCAAACTTCTCCAAACTTCTTCTAACATCTTCCAAACCACTTAAAACATCTTCTAAACCTATGATACTCTACAAAAACAATCTTTATAAGGATAATTAGTAACATAATCATGCATTAATATTTTGTAATCATCAAAATCAATCCTAGGATCAATAATCTCTCCCTTTTTGATGATGACAAAACATTGGGCATGAAAAATATTTTTTTTAAAAAAATTAGCTCTATAAAAGATTGTATTCCAATCAAATTAACAAGTATCATAAACTCAAACATATAAATAATAAACTCCCCCTTAATTTATCAATATATTTCAAAAATGAAATTTTTCTCTTTTCAAATATTCTTTTTCATGACACCTTATATCTCTCCCTATTTTTGTCATCAACAAAAAATATTCTTAACCATTCTTTATGGGGATACCAATCAATAATTTTCAATGATTTTCATAATATCACAAAAATATTAAGGTTTTTTTGTGATAATTTCACCTTCTCTTTACTTCATATATTTGTCAACATTCTCTCCTTTTTTTTACATTCATTCTCATGTCGCCTTAAACATCTCCCCCTTGATATAATATTCAACATAAACTTTTTCATGTCAACATACTTCTCTTTTTATATCCAAATTTATTAAAACCATAGTAGATGGAGCATTACATTACTTGATAAGATTTTCAATGTATATGCTCGACAATTAAGTGTATTAAAGTCATGAGAGCATAGTATGCATCAAAATCAATAATTTCTCATGGTCAACAATATTTTTCACATCACATAATAATTTTCAATAAAGCATTCAAATCATATACATTATAAGCATAATCAATTTTAATCATTAACATAAATAAGCTTACAATGATCAAATTTGAGACATTTTCAATTAAAGCACACAACATAAGCATAGTCACATATAAGCATTAACTAAGGTAATTGACTAGGCTTATAAGGTTTAATGTTAAACATTAAGTATGCTAGCACATTTCAAATTATCTATGCTAGAGTAAGCTAGAACTCTTGATTTCATAGTTCATTGCCACAAGACTTGAATATCAATCATACCTTAAACATTCAAAATATATCAAGTCAAAGTTCAATGAATTTTATATAATCAAGAATTCTAGTAACTTTTGCATAGTTAACATTTAACTTATCTTGAAGCATCAAATATAATAAACATAGCAAATTGCTTCAAGTAAATTACTAGCATTACATATATCAAAAAGTAAGGAAGAGTTTGAGTAAATTATAACAATATGAATAATCTTCCATTTGCCATTATTTCTACAAACTATTAGTCCACTTGCCTTAACTTTAAGATCAAGACTTGCTCTTCCACCCTCCTTCATACCTTTCCCAGCCATTTTATAATTGCAATCTTCTTTTTCTTATGATGGATTGCAAGACAAACCCACAAAATAGCTAAGTGGACACCTTTGGTACCCAAATCTTTTTGGATCCATTGGAGTTAGTACATGTGGTTTCTTTTGGAATCTAAACTTTCTTTACTGAATTTTTCTTTTTTCACTTCAAATTACAAAGATAAGCTTTATGCCCAAGCATTTTACAATAAAAGCATACTACTTTAGAATTTTGAAATTTACTTTAAGCTATAATTTTAGTTTCCACAAGATTAGAATTTGAATTGTATCCAATTCTAGCTTTACTAATTGAAAATATTTGATTGCTTAATAATAACTCAAGCTTATTTAGAGTCAATTTATCAACCAAGGGCTTGAGTTAAGAGGGCAAATAGCAAATACAAAATCTGCATTCACTATATAGATTTCAATAAAGCCTACCCAAAAAATAGTTATTCTCTTCCAAGAATTGACCAACTAGTGGATGTTACATCTAGACATGAATTACTCAGCTTTATGGATACTTTCTCAGGATATAGTCAGATTTGGATGGGGGAAGAATATGAAAAGAAAATAGTCTTTATTATAAAAAGAAGGCTATACTATTATAAAATGATGCCTTTTGGATTAAAGAATACTAGAGCTACTTACCAGTATTTGGTTAATAAAGTCTTTAAGAACCAGATTGGAAGAAATATAGAAGTCTATGTAGATGATATGCTTATTAGGAGTATGAAAGTTGATTATCACATAGTCAATCTAGAGAAGCCTACAATGAATTAAGGTGATATCAGATGAAGCTCAATCCAAACAAGTGCATATTTGGTGTTACATCAGAAAAATTTTTAGGCTTCATGGTAACTCAGAGGAATTGAAGCCAATCCTATGAAGATTTGAGCACTTTTGAAGATGAAGCATCCTCGAAATAAGGAGGTTCAATGGCTATAGGTTAGATCATTTCACTCAGCTAGTTTATCTCCATATTAGCTAAAAAGTGCTTACCATTCTTCAAATTATAAGGCACATAACAACTTTGAGTGGTCAGATAGCTGCAAATCAGTTTTGAGGATTTAAAGAAGTATCTTTATTCTCCTCCATTGCTGTTAAGGTCGAAAGTAGGTGAGCCATTTTATATTTATCTATCCATTTTTCTAATGCCATTAGCTCTATTTTGGTAAGAAAAGATGCAGGTATACAAAAGCCTATATATTATATCAGCAAAATATTAAGAGATGCGAAAACCATATATTTTAAGGTAAAAAAGATGATCCATGCTCTTGTTACTATATCAAAAAGACTTTGATCATATTTTTAATCTCATACCATGATTGTTCTAATAGATCAACCTTTGAAGGCTTGGCACATTGTGATGTAATGCCGAGTGGGCTATCAAATTGAAAAAAAATGATATTGAATACAAACCTCACCCCGGCATAAAAGCTAAAGTCCTCACCAACTTCATCATCTAGTGAACCATACCTGATGAAGAAAGAGCAAAAAAAAGATTAGAAGAAGAACCGACCACTCCTTTCAAGATTTTGCATGTCGACGATGTCTCAAATGACCAAGGAAGTGGAGCTGGATTAATCCTCGCAAATCTCGATAGGATAGTGATGGAATATGTCCTAAGATTTGATTTTCATACTACTAATAATGGGGCTAAATATAAGGTTCTAATTATTGGCTTAAGGATAGCCAAAGAGATCAGCATCAATCAAATAAAAGTCCTCTCAACTCATAACTAGTTGTCAAAAAAATACACGAAAAATATTGAACTAAAGAGCCAATCATGATCAAATATCTCTAAAAGATTAAAATATTATCCTTAAATTTTAGAGTTTTGAAAATCCAGTAGATATCTAGATATAAGAATGCCCGAGTAGATGCTCTATCACATTTTGCTACCTTAGACTACGAAACCATCCAAAAAGAGTCTTCATTGAATATTTGAAAACTTTCAATATAGAAGAAGCTCCTATTATTGCCTAGATGGAAATGAGCCAAGCTGGATTGATCTACTCATCACATTCCTTGATAAACGAGATCCTCCAGTAAATGAAAGAGAAGATTGAGGGATCAGCTAATAAGCCCTATGGTATGTGCTCTTAAATGGGCAGCTTTACAAAAATTCTTTTACTATGCCTTTACTCTGATGCCTGCATCCTTCATAAGTTGAATATGCTCTTGAAGAGGTCCATGAAGGTATCTGATATGGCATATTTGTTGATATGGAGCCCCTGCTGGTAGACGTGTTGGCAAGAGATGCCACCTGGATGCGGTGGCCAAATGAAGAGCTAGGGAGAGCCCTCCTACTGAGGTCAGCTCCTAGCCAAGGTCATGCTCATAAGGCGAGCCCTCCGTCTGAGGCCAGCTCCTGGCCGGGGTCGTGCCCATGCTATCAAGGTGAGCCCTCCTATCGAGGTTAGCTCCCAGCTGGGGTCGTGCTCATAAGGCAAGCCCTCCATCTGAGGCTAGCTCCCAGTCGAGGTCGTGCTCATGTTATCAAGGCGAGCCCTCCTGTCGAGGTCAGCTCCCAGCTGGGATCATGCTCATGCTGCCAAGGTGAGCCCTCCTATCGAGGCTAGCTCCCAGCCGGGATCATGCTCATAAGGAGAGCCCTCCATCTGAGGCCAGCTCCTAGTCGAGGTTGTGCTCATGTGTAAAGGCGAGCCCTCTTGCAGAGGTCAGCTCCTAGCCGGGGTCGTGCTCTAAGGCGAGCCCTCCTGCCGAGGATAGCTCCCAGCTAGGGTCGCGCTCATAAGGCGAGCCCTCCATCTAAGGCCAGCTCCTGGCTGGGATCATGTTCATGCTTCTTGAGGTGGGGCTCCCCCCTACCTCACGGGGGTCAAAGTTCTTGCCAATGACCAAAGGAGGAAGAACCAGCAGAAATTCAAACCACGGCAAGAAGGTTCCCAGTCACCTGCAACCTCTGGGAGGTGGTGCATGCCTTGCCATAAATTCAAGTTCTACAATATGCCATTTGCATGCTCTGCATAGTGTGTACTCCACCAGGCTCCAGATCCAGTATCGTGTCGCCATGTTGGCAACCATGCAACCGGGGGCTTCAACCCTTGCGACACGAAACCTGAACCTCCTCGAAGAGGAGTATTCCATTAAGGCCCCAGGGCCCTACGATGCTCTGATGGTCCCTCCAGGAATAGAAACATCCCACCATGGATCGGGGCTCAGCAGCATGGTGTCTGTCCCTCCCATCGGGAACTGCACCAACAAAAGGACAAGATTTGTACCACACCAGTGAACACCCCTAATAGGAGGAGCTCCTTTAAAGGACCGGTCGGATAGGGGGAGACCGTAGGCAAGAGAAGATCCCTCCCAAAGGGGATGCAAGGAAAGGGACTTCTGGACAAAGCCCCAGACCTGGTCTGGGCCATCCTACATACATAAGATCAGAGAGAAGGAGGCAATCGGTAAGAAAGAAGAAGAGAGCTAACGGGCAAGGAACCAGTCAAGAAAACCTCCCAAGCTCTCTGATCCTAACTCCACCTTGTCTTTACATCTTAATCTTATCTTTCATCCTCTACATGGAGAGTCCCTAAGCTCTCTGCCACAGAGGTTCCATTCCCGTAGATCGTCCCATTGACTTGACCGTCGAAGTGTCCCCGTCGAAATCCCCGGCCTGCATCTTCTCTATTTTACAGGGAAGCCAACTCAGGAGTGCACCGGAGTAGAGGACCAAGTGCCCTACAGGAGCCTGATGCATCCACAACATGTCAGAGCTACAGGCCACAATTATCTAGGCGGCAACAAATTGGTGCACCAGGTAGGGGGACAAAGCAGAGCGCTAGAGCTCCAGCGATTGCGAGAAGTCCAACCGTGAGTCCCCCACTACCAGCAAAGCATCTATAGAAGCCCCAAAGCTCCATGGTGACAACCCGAGCATGGGAGTCTTCCGCTAGTAGAGCAGGGGCCTCTCATCGCGGTGATCAGAGCCCAGAAATGGAGCTCCCTGCTCCACCACCGCCAACTCCGGCGGCCCCCAGGTTACTGCACTAGCCTAGCAGGTCCATGCCTTGGCTACGGTGGTGCACCAGCTTCATCAGAGACACCGATCCCTGGCAACATAGCAATAGCCAGGGACACCGGTGGCCCATGCTGCCGACCCCCGCATTAGCTTGCAATCCTTCCAGGAGTGGCTATTGCATGCGGTCTCCTACCTGAGAGGAGAAACTAGGTGGACAGAAAGAGGCAGCATAGTGGCCCGACTGGCCGAGAGAGCCGCTCCTCGGTCTCGGACCATGGCGTGCACTCCCACTAGTGATGCTGGCATGGTCGAGAACTCAAGCGAGAGTTCCTCCACTTCTCACCTCCTTCACCCCTAGCGGCCTCTTTCAAGGGGTCTATTGACGAGACCGTCCATCGCCAGGAAAAGAGTCACCTCGAAGAGTAGGAGCACAAGCTGGTAGATCTATCTCATTGATTTGTAAAGATTCAGGGCTCCCCAAGCAAGCCTGTGGGTTACGACACCCGCCTCCCTTTCTTCCGTAGAATCCAAGAGGAACCGATCCATAGCCAATTCTATATGCCTCAGGTTGATCCCTATAATGGAACGACCGATCCCTTGGACCACCTAGAAAGCTACAAGGCCCTCATGAGAGTCCAGGGAGCTATTGATGCTCTCCTTTGCATCACCTTCCCGGCCACCCTATGGAAGGCTGCTCGAGCCTGGTTTTCCAAACTCGAGTCATAAAGTATCGACTCCTTCTCCCAGTTAGAGAAGAAGTTTGTGGCATACTTAATGCATGCAGAAAGGTACCATGTGAGGTTGACAGCCTCTTCTCGATCTGTCAGCAGGATCGAGAGTCCCTCCGGGACTATGTATCCTGGTTCAAGGCTGCCATCCTAGAGATTTACCACCTCGATGTGCCAGTCGCTATGTTGGCCCTGAAGAGGGGGTTGTGAACCTCTTGCTTCACCTACTCCCTCGACAAGAAGCCTCTAAAGATTTACTCAAAGCTCCTCCTCTAGGCCCATAAGTACATCCATGCGGAGGAGGCCGACCATACCAGGAGGGAGCTCAATGGGAGGTCCTTGAAAAGGCAGGCCATTGGGGAAGCGTCTGCTCCCTAAGCCCAGAAGGCGATACTGGTTCAGCGATCAGGGCCGAGACCCAGAGTCGACTGCACTAAAGAAGAAAAGTTTACTCCTCTCCTCACCCCAAGAATGAAGATCTTGATGGAGATTGAGGGTGAATGCTTCCTGCACCGCACTCCCCCATTGAGGCCATCCACCGGATGCGACAAGTCCCACTACTACTACTTCCACTGAGACCATGGCCATGATATGGAGGAATGCTGCCACTTGAAGTAGGAGATAGAAGACTTGATCAAGCATGGCTATCTCAGGAAGTACGTGGACGGAGTAGCTCCCCCAACAGTCTAGAATGAAGAGCCCCGATCACTTACATCGATAACTGGCCCACTAAGAAGTCAATCGGGATGATCTCCTAGGGTGCAGGAAGAATCCTGAAGAGGGCTAGGGGAGAGAAGAGAGTGATGATGTACTCCCCTATGTGGGAGAAGGGTTAGCTAGGGTGCATAACCCAAATAATGATGCTGTCATCATAGAAATGATAATAGCAAAGCATCCTATAAAGAGAATCATAGTTGATAGTAGAAGCTTTGTAGATATTCTTTTTTATGATACTTTCGCAAGGATGAACTTATCTGCTGATCAAATAAAATCAGTATTCATGCCCTTAGTGGGCTTCATTGGAGATTCAGTAGGAGTTGAGGGAGAGATTATACTCGTAATAACTACCGAGATCCCACCTCGACAAAGTACTATGCTGACAATATTCATCATTGTGAGGCTTCCCTCACATTATAATGTGATCCTGGGATGCCCTAGACTCAACCTACTCGATGCAACCATCTCCACAAGGCATCTTCTTGTCCAATTCCCTACCCCTTGGGGGACCAGGGAGATGAGGGGGTCATGCCAGCCAATCCAGCACTGTCTGCAGGCTATCCCGGGACCGTGAGGGGCCAATCCGAGCGAGTCATTGACCAACTGAATCCAACAGAGCCGAAGCCAAAGGGCGAACCTGTTGAGCCCTTGCTATCCTTCTCCTTGGGAGAAGATCCCTTGAAAATGGTGCAGGTGGGAGCCCTGCTGTCCGAAGAAGAGAGATCCTACCTGCTCGATTTCTTGCGGGCCAACATGGACATCTTCGCATGGACCGCTACTGATATGCCTGGCATCCCTCCAGAAGTGATAACCTATAAGCTGAATGTCGACCCGAACTATCACCCAATCCGGTAGAAGAAAAGAAGCTTCACCCTAGAGTGGCGGAAGGCGATCGATGAGGAGGTTAAGAAGCTCCTCGCAGTGAGCTTCATCCGTAAGATACGGTATCTTGACTGGCTTGCTAATGTGGTGATGGTCAGGAAGGCTTCTAAGAAGTGAAGAATCTATGTGGACTACATCGACATCAACCAGGTGTGCCTGAAGGATAGCTTCCCACTATCCAAGATCGATCAGTTAGTGGACGCGACCTCGGGCCACAAGCTCCTCAGCTTCATGGATGCATTCTTTGGATATAATCAAATATGCATGCATCCAAAGGATGAGGAGCACACAGCATTTATGACCAACTAGGATATGTACTGCTACAAGATGATACTATTTGGTCTTAAGAATGTAGGGGCCACGTACCAGCATCTGGTCAGCAAGGTCTTCAATGACCAGATCGATTGCAACATGCAGGTTTATGTAGACGATATGCTCATCAAGAGCAGCCTAGAGTTAGATCACATTATCGACCTGGCAGATGCTTTCGACAACCTCTGCCTCTACTAGATGAAGTTGAACCCTGTCAAGTGCACATTTGGCATTATGGTGGGAAAGTTTCTGAGGTTCATGGTCACCCAGAGGGAAATAGAGGCCAACCCTGAAAGATCTAGGCAATCACTGACATGAGACACCCTGTCTCCAAGAAGGAGGTCCAGCACTTGACTAGATGCATTGCGGCATTGAGCCGCTTCATCTCGCATTTTGTCGAGTACTGCCAGCCATTTTTCAAAATGCTGTGGAAGATGAACGACTTTACTTGGATGGAAGAGTGCCGGGAGGCATTCGAGGGGCTGAAGAAGTTCCTCGCCTCCCTACCGCTGCTATCCAAGCTAGAGCCCGGGGAAGAGCTCCTCTTGTACCTGGAGGTTTCACCTGAAGTGATCAGCTCGGTGCTGGTCCGCATCGACAAGGATGGCTCTCAATGACCAGACTATTATGCCAGCAAGCTGCTTCGCAATGTGAAAATCAGGTACACCCGATCTGAAAAGATCATTTTTGCATTAATAATGTTTGCGCAGTGCCTCAGGCCCTATTTTCAAGTACACCCCATTACTGTCCTTACCGATCAGCCTCTAAGGGCTATCTTGAGTTGTTATGACACTTCAGGGTGCTTGGCCAAGTAGGTGGTAAAGCTCCAAGAGTTTGACATCACCTACCACCCAAGACTGGTGCAAAAGGCCCAGGTCCTAGCCAACTTCCTGGTGGAATATACCTGGGCATATGAGGACTCGGAGGCAGCAGACCATCAAGCTGAGCCCGGGCCAGAGCCAACCTTGGAAGTGATGATGTGGATCCTTCACGTCGACAGCATAGCCAACACCGGAGGAAGTAGAGCCGGCCTCATTCTTTCCAACTCTGATGGGGTCATTGCGGAGTATGTACAACGGTTCCTCTTCAAGACGACCAACAATCAAGCTAAATATGAGGTGCTCATCGTAGGGCTAAAGGTGTCCCGCGAGTTGGGTGTCAGGAGATTGAAGGTCTTCATCGACTCTCAGCTCATGATGGGCCAAGTCTCTGGTGAATACAAGGCTCAGGATCCCATGATGGTGAAGTACCTAGACAAGGTACGCTCATACACGATGAACCTCCAGCACTTCGATATTTCCCACATCCCACGAGGGAGAATGCCTGAGTTGATGTCCTCTCTAGACTAGCCACCCTGTCGGAGTCATTGCTGGGGCATATCTTCATCGAGTATCTCGAGACCTCGAGCTACGAGTCAGTAGCAGAAGTCTAGCAAGTTGCCTCTGAAGTCAGCTGGATGGACCCCTACATCAAGTATATCACTACCGGTGCCCTACCCGAGGATCAAAAGGAAGCTGGCCTCCTCAAGAAGAAGGTTGTGTGGTATGTGATGATAAATGGGTAGTTATATCGGAGGTCTTTCTCTTACCCCCTGCTGAAGTCCTTGAAGCCCTCAAAAGCCATCTAGGTGCTCCAAGAAATACATGAAGGCATATGCAGCAATCATGTGGGGGGCAAGACTCTCGCCTACAAGGTACTCTGGCAAGGATATTCTTGGAAGACCACGCGAGAAGATGCTGCTAGCTTCATGAGGAAGTATGACCGTTGTCAACATCACGTCCACATCCTGTGGTAGCCGGTAGCCCCACTCTCCCAGCTATCAGCTCCATGGCCGTTTGCTTAGCGGGGAATGGACATCTTAGGTCCCTCCCCACCGCGTCCAGTCAACAAAAATTTTTGATTGTGGCCATCAATTACTTCACCAAGTGGGTCGAGGCCAAAACCTTGGCCTGGATAATGGAGGTGCAGATCAGGTCCTTCTTTTAGAAGTCTGTCATCTATCGGTTTGGGCTGTCGCACTCAGTCATCATGGATAATGGATGGCAGTTCAATAATCAGGCTTTCGAGGAGTTCTATGCCGACCTCAACATCCATCATCATTTTACCTCGGTGGCTCATCCTCAGACCAACGGGGAGGTCGAGGTGACTAACCAAACCATCTTGCAAGGGCTCTATGCAAGGATGGATGAGGCCAAGGGTCGAAGAACTGCCCAGTGTGTTATGGGCTTACCACACTATACCCTGCATGGCCACCGGTGAGATGCCCTTCAACCTTGTCTTCGGCATTGAAGCTGTGATTCTGGTAGAGCTTGGCCTACCCATACTGCGGGTGGAGCAGTACGACGAAGCTGAGAATCCAGCCCATCTCCTCCTCAACCTGTATCTGCTGGATGAGATGAGAGACAAAGCCTGACTTCGGATGGTGGCCTATCGGTAAAGGGTAGCACACTACTATAATTCCTGCATCAGGCCCAAGGTATTCCATCCAGGTGATCTCGTCCTTAGGCGAGTGGAAGCATCCCAACCAGGAGAATGTGGCAAACTCTCCCCAAACTGGGAAGGCCCCTACAGGATGGTTGAGGCTCTACCAGGTGGAGCCCACTACTTCACCGGGCCTGACGGTGCTCGATGCACGTGAACATGGAATGCGAGCAACTTAAGAATATACTACCAGTAATATTAGACCTCTTCTCAATCATTAAAGTTCATTTTTGGTGCAACCTTATCTTTCACCTATGCAGGAATGTATTTGTCCGACTCCGAGTCTGGCGAACAAAGCCGAGAAACTTATGAAGCCCCGCACCAATAAGCTTGGAAACCTACGAAGCCTCGCACCTCTAAGCTAGGAGACTTACAAAGCCCCGCATCTCTAAGCCAGGAAACTTACGAAGCCCCACACCTTTAAGCTAGGAAACTTATGAAGCCCCACACCTCTAAGTTGAAGAAACTTACGAAGCCCTGCACCTTTAAGCCAGGAAACTTATGAAGCCCCACACCTCTAAGCCAGGAAACTTATGAAGCCACGCACCTTTAAGCTAGGAAACTTATGAAGTCCTACACCTCAAGCCAGAAAACTTACGAAGCCCCATACCTCAAGTCAGGAAACTTACGAAGCCCTACACCTCTAAGCTAGGAAACTTATGAAGCCCTGCACCTTTAAGCCGGGAAACTTATGAAGCCCCGCACCTCTAAGCTGGAAAACTTACGAAGACCAACACCTTCAAGCCAAGAAACTTATGAAGCCCCACATCCATAGCCTTTCACATAGTCTAGAGATGTTAGCCAGGAAATCCCAGAAATCTCGTCATCTATCACTTGACTCACAGTTTGGCACCTTCAAGCTAGGAAACTTATGAAGCCTCGCATTTGTTACATTACTCACAGTTCGGAGATGTCAGCCAGGAAACCCTAGAGATCCCGCCATCTATCACTTGACTCACAGTTTTGCACCTGCAAGCCAGGAAACTGACAAAGCCCTGCATTTGCTGCCCTACTCATAGTCCGGAGATGCTAGCTGGGAAGCCCCAGAGATCCTGCTATCTATCACTTAACTCATAGCTTGGCAAGACGAGAAGATCCAGAAGTCTTGACTTGGGCTTGCATGATCTCAAAACTAGGAGAGTAGGAGTGGAATGTTTCCAAAAACCTTCATACTAGTCCTAAGACCCCAGAGCCAACCTAAAGAAACTAAGGCCTGAGAAAGGCGTGCACTCAGGAGTTGGGAAGTAGAAAGAAGAAGAAAGACCATGCTATATTTGTCAGTCGAGTTAGTCTATTCCCTCGTTGCAAAGATAAGTCCCTTGCACACTTTGAAGGATTTTCTGGAAGTACTTCAAGCAAAAAAAAAAGAGAAGAAGAAAAGTAAATGAGCAACATTAGTTAGAAAAGAAAGATGTATTCATTAATAAAACTTTCTTAACATTCTATGAACGCTCCTGAACGCTCCCGATAGGTCAGGAGGCCTTCCAAAAACCTAAGTTATAAGAAGAAAAAAGAAAAGGCCTACTCTTCGGTCGCCGGCTCCTTCCCTGGCTGGCGAGTGACTTCGACCGATTGAGGGGCATCCTGGGTGGCTCCGGATTCGGCCTCAACTTTGGCTACCTCCAACTCTGGCTCTGATTCTACTTCGACAACAAGCACACCTGGTCATGCAACGTATGGAAGTGAGGGCACGATATTGTCCAACCCCTTCAATCTAAAGAAGCAGATGGCTTTGCCCCTGAAGTCACTGAACCCCTGATGGTAGGAGTCCAACATGGCTTCGACGACCTCATCCTTGAAGGCTTGGGATTCCATGAATTTGGGGATGGCCTTGGTAGCCTCCTTCTTGGCCATCTCCATCAGGGCTATGGCCGCCGTAGCCTTCTCCACCGTTGTTGAAACTTACGTGGCCTCCTCCTCCAACTACACCTGGAGGGTCTTGACTCTCCCCTCTAGTCGCACCACCTCTGCCTTGGAAGATGCCTGGTGGGGGCACCAGGTTCAGAAAGAAGCTTCAACTAATACCAAGTTCTTTATGGATTGAGACTAGGAACTCAAGTCTCGTATGAGTCCTATATGTTTATTAAGTCATGTTTTATTTTCTTTTGGGGTTTTAAAGTTCAATTAGAGTCAATTGGGCTTTATACTGAGTCAAGTTCAAGAGCTACTTGAAATTGGGCCAGACTAGCTTTACTTGGAGCGCCACATCATCATGGACCACCTATGCCAACTCATCACCAAAGAATGCCACATCACCTTTTTACCAAGTCATCTCCAAGGGGTGCCATGGAGAAGGATGCGCCATGTCACCATGCCATTTCACCTTGCCACATCATTGGATTGGGAAACCACCTCGCCATGCCAACTCACTTTGCCAAGTCATCACCAAGTGGTGCCACATCAAAACAACTTCAAAGTGGGGACCTCACCATGCCAACTCACCTTGCCAAGTAATCACCAAGAGGCGCCAACTTCAAGTGGGGACCAAGGATTCAAATCCTCCACATTCCATGTAACCCTCCACCAAATCCTCCACATTCCATGTAACCCTCCACCAAATCCTCCACATTTCATGTAACCCCCCCTAATATTTCTCCATGATATGGGGAATTTCAAATTGATTGAAAGGCCAATAAAAGCCTCTTGTACGCCCATGGTAAAGGGAGCTTTTGGATGATGAAACAAGAAGGAGTAGTTTTTTCTATGAAGCAAGTGTTTTGTGGTGTGGTTGTGTTTCAATCTTAGCATGTGATCTTCTACCTCCCAAGCCAACGACTTCTCCAAGGATCCCATCTTCCCTCAACGACCACTTGTTTTCTTAATTCCTTCCTCCTACTTTGATTTGGTATTCTTTCAAATTAGCTTAGTCCTAATTCCTTCATTGCGCAGGGTTCCTTCTATGATCCGGAGTTCAAGAAGGGAGTCATTGCCATCAGATCAAGTATGGTGAGAACTTGTTTCGATGGAAGAGTCATCTTTTCATCCAAGGCTTGTTTATTTGATTGCTTCAACGAATCTACACCAACAAGGAGTGCTCATCATGGTAACAATTTCCTTCTAATATTTTTAAGTCTGGGTTGTTGAAGACAGTTTTTCCTAGGTTTAGATTCTATAATCATTAGCCCTAATCTTCTCTAGGATTTAAATAACTACATCACGGCATAAGTTCCAAATTTTCGTGCTCCTTCCATAGCTTTACCTTAGTACTTTTGATCTGAAATTTAGTACCTGTTAATAGGCTTCATTGCTCTCATTTCTCAATTCATCATTTATATTGCATTCTCATCATCGCGCCGCATCATCTTAGTATCAGAGCATGGTTGCATTAGGGTAGAATAGTTTTCTTTAAATCCAAGCAAGATCTAAAATTCATGCCTCTTGAGCGGGTGTACTCCAGTACATTGTCATGACCCATGGGAATAATGAGTCCCTGGCTGGACATGAATTTTTTAGATTGAAGTTTGGGTAAGCCATTGCACTTGTTTGATTAGGTTCTGTTTTATGAAAATTTGCATCTGTTTACTGTAATCCATCTGCAGCTCCAAAGGCAAGTCACTAATTTTTTGTTGAAATATTTTGTTTCTTGTTCCTTTTTAAGTCAGTTATTACCATATTAAATTTCATCATCAGAAAAAAATTATAAAAAAAATGAAATTTTCTGCAGTTCGACACGTCATTAGGGTTCTGTTCTGTCCTTTTTATTTATCTTCATTTGTAGGATCTTCTTAGAGTAGTACAGATTTTAGTTTTAAAATTCCTTTCATATGCATTGAAACATATAAGTTAAGAATCCTCTGTGAATTTTTTAGAATTTTTGGACATTTTTTCATCACATTTTCCATACCACTTTTAAACTGCAACACACTTCTGCAACACCTTTGCATTTCATTCATCTCATGAGAAATCAAATTAAGGGCATCAATTTGACATAGGGTCAGGGTTTCATCACCTGTCCCTAGCCCAAAAATCACCAACCAGCATATCGATCCCAGCCCATTAATTAAAATTGAGTAGAACGTTAATTGCCCTAGTGGGTTAGGGACACCAACAAGTTGAGTTCAGGTTAGGGTCAAGTTAACTGTGTCAGCTAATTGATGTGTGCTTACTGGCTTGGTGTCTAGGATTGGTGCATCAGGGCTTGTGATTTGGCCCGCCTACCTATCCAATCTTAGATTGGTGTCTAAGGTTGGTAATCAGGGACCTTCACTCCCCTCCACCTACTTGGCTAAGTCCCATAAGTACTACTAGCTAGTTGGTTCACTTAATTAGACTTCTAATTTGTGCTCTATGTCTAGAAAACCTTAGCTCGAGCTTGAGTCTACTTGCATGCATGAAAACTAGATCAGGGGTCTCATATTCACCAGTCCAGACCCAGTCCAGTGTAGCCATGGACCCGAATCTTGAAACCATGCTGAAAGGCCTAAATGATCTAATGGCCCAATTGAACCAAATTCTGGCTAAACAATTTTTCTTAGACCAACCAACTCCTACTATCCCATTAGCTCATATGAATGATAGGAGTAAGAACCCTGAAGTACAAGTTGAGTTCATTAATACCCAAGACTTAGGGTATCCTCAAACTGAAGGGCTAGGGAAGGAAGAAGGCAAATATGAACCTAGTAAATATGTGTATGAGACTAACATAAGTTTAATAGATGAATATGAAGGGGAAGACTGTGAAGAGAACAACTTTAGTACCTTACCTGAGGAAACCTTTGGTAAAGAAAAGATTATTGAGCCTAGTCCTGAAACATCAGAACAACCAAAATTTAGTGAGGACTTGGTTCCTGCAAGACAATGCCCTCAGGAAGAACCCAATACTTTAGCTTCGACACAAGAACTCCTTCAGGTACCTGAGAAGAACCCAATCATTATTTTAGAAGACTTTCCTGATGACCTTCAACTACCTAGAAGCATCCCGCCTGTAGATCAAAATTCTAATCTTAAGGGCATCATGAGTAACCAAGGTCTGTTTCAAGATTCTCCTAAATTACCCCAAGTCTCGGATTCCTATTTCCTGCCTTTTCCTGAGTCTTATCATAATTTTAGAGCCATTAAGTTTCATTTTGATGAGATTACTAGGATGCATGAGCTTTTAAAGCCTATTCCTTCTATGGAAGAAAGGAAAGATGGAAATGACTATGGAGTCGACTTACTAACATAAGCTAGGGGAACACCCCAGTGGTGAGCTCCGCCAGTGGCTTCCCGGTCCTGCCCTAGTAATCAGACGGTTGGACGAGGGAGTTCAGAATGTCCTTCACCAACTTCTCATCTTGGGTTATTTTGGCATCCCGAGAAAGGAAGATGGAGAGCTTTTTGACCATCTGGCTTGACATCGCAGGCGGTCGGGAAAGATCCAAATCGATCATTGGCGAGGGCGCTGCACCGATCGACTGGTTGTCGGTAGCTCCGGCTCCAGGCGGTAGAGTCAGCCTTTCGATGGTGGTTGGTCCCTCCACCTCCACCACTTCTGGCCATGGTGGGTCTTTTGTGCATAGAGGGGCCATCGGTGTAAATGGCATGGCCCCCACCATGGTTCTGGCTCACACCAGGGTTGGCGAGCCATGATCGGGGCCCCCGATCCAGGTGTTGCTGGCATGGTGTCAGGCCCCCTTCTCTTCGGTTCTTCGCCAAGCTTCTGCCCCGACTACCCTAAGCCTTCTTCCCGGACTCTCCTTTTGGCGCCACAGCAGGAGCCCTCTTCTTTGACATCCCCAAGAGTTCCTCAAAGCTAAACCCATATCTACAAAGCCAGGCAAACCGTTAGTTCCATCTTATAACTGGACTCATTATTGAGAGGAAAAAGAGCCCGACATCAAGCCTTACCCTGGGACTGGGCCTGGCCAACTCCAGCATCAACGAGATTCTGATTGGTCATCAAATCCCAAAGGGCTGGAACCTCGGAGGAGATGAGCCGGTCGAATACTTCCTTATTGGCCAGCTCAACAGTAGACTATCAGTTAGGGGAGCAGTCCGGGTCACTCCAGACTTAGTCCACCCCCTCAACCAAGATAAATAAGAATCTGCTCTTCCATCCCTTGATGGAGGTGGGTAGATTGAACTTGAGGCCCCCCTTCCGGGGGGACACGAACCACCATCCACTATCAGATTGGTGGCACTTCAGGATAAACAGGGCCCTGAAGAGGGAGAAATGGGCGATAATCCCATGGAAGTGATAAAGAATGATAAAACAAAAAATGGTTTGGACACTAGTGGGGGTGAGTTGGGCCAGGACCAAGCACTAGTTGCTGAGAAATGAAAGGAAAAAGACATGAAAAGGAAGATGAAGACCCCCAAGAAAGAAGTCTTTGTACAAAGCAATTTGGCTCGGGCCACTGGAAGTGACCCATTCCTCTGGTCCAGGAATAGAGAGCTAGATGGAATCAATAATGCCAAACACCCTTTGAATGTGGAGGAGATCCTCGCTGGTCATCACTGAAGCGATGCCAACGGGATCGCTAGACTCTCCAGCAGGAGGAGCAGGTGGGGAAGGAGCCACAAGGGGTCTAATGATGATCCCCATCCAACGGGGACCCCTACGGAACACAATCGGGACTTCCTCCTCCTCGCTATCCGAGGAAGGAGGCCTCGGCTGAGATGGCCCCACCCCATTGAAAAAACCCCGGTGGCGGTGCCCTCCACTGGGATGACCATCGAAAGTGGTGGGAAAGAAAGCAAAGATGGACAGAGGCCTAGAGGACCTAACAAAGGATCTCCCCCAGCACAGGTTGAGGGAAGAAAGCAAGAGGAAGGAACAAATGAAAAAAAGGGGAAGAAGGGGTCTAACCTGCTAAGACTTCGCGACCTTGATCAAGAAAATGAAAGGAGAAGAAATCGCTTTGCAAAGAAAGCCTTGTCCTTACTGCTCGAAAACCCTTCAAACAACAAAAGGACAAGTCCCTTTCAAATGGATCGAAGCCCCCATCACCTCGTACCTATTGAAGGCATGCACCATATCTCGCCCCGAATTAGTCGGAGCATGCCATGTGTCAGGGCCCGTTGGGAGCGACACTTCGATTTGGAGGCAACTTCTTTGGGCCTGATGATGGCATTTATGGTCACTTTTGGGGAGGGCTAACATGGCATTGCCCTGTTGGTGCAGAGGCATGATCTCTCGGGTGCCGGTGCACAAGGCATTGATGGCACAGGAAGTATGCCCCTCCATGTTAGCATGATCATTACTCCCTTTGCTTCGAGTGTCGCTTCATTCTCTAGGCTCGGGAGTGGGGGGCATATGATATGGGACATTCACTAACGTAAAGCCCCTACTAGCATACACGCTGGCAAGAGATACCACCTGGACGTGGTGGCCAAATGAGGTGCCAGGATGAGCACTCCTACTGAGGTCAGCTCCCAGCCAGGGCCACGCTTATAAGGCGAGCCCTCTGTCTGAGGTCAGCTCTTGATGGGGGTTGTGCTTATGCTATCAAGGTGAGCCCTCCTACCGAGGTCAGCTCCCAGTTGGGGTCATGCTCATATTGTCAAGGTGAGCCCTCTTACCGAGATCAGCTCCCAGCCGGGGTCGTTCTCATAAGGTGAGCCTCCCATCTGAGATTAGCTCATGGCCAGGGTCGTGCTCATACTGCCAAGGTGAGCCCTCCTACCGAGGTCAGCTCCCAGTCGGGATCATTCTCATAAGGCAAGCCCTCCATCTGAGACCAGCTCTTGACCGAGGTCATGCTCATGCTGTCAAGATGAGCCCTCCTTCTGAGGTCAACTCCTAGCCAGGGTCATGCTGATAAGGCGAGCCCTCCGTCTGAGGTCAACTCCCGGCCGAAATCATGCTCATGCTGCCAAGGTGAGCCGTCTTGCCAAGGATAGCTCCTAGCCGGAGTCAAGCTCATAAGGCGAGCCCTCCATCTGAGGCCAACTCCTGGCCGAGGTCGTGCTCATGCTTCCTGAGATAGGGCTCCCCCTACCTCACAGGGGTCAAAGTTCCTGCTAGCGGCCAAAGGAGAAAGGACCAGCAGAAATTCAAACCATGGTAAGGAGGTTCCTGGTCACCTACAACCTATAGGAGGTGGTGCATGCCATGCCATAAATTCAAGTTCTGCAATGTGCCATCCGCCTGCTTTGCATAGTGTGTACTCCACCAGGCTCTAGATATAGTATTGTGCCACCACGTTGGCAACTGTGCAATCGGGGGCTTCAACCCTCGCGACATGGAACCTAAACCTCCTCCAAGAGGAATATTCCATTTGGGCCCCAGGGCCCTGCAATGCTCTAATGGTCTCTCTGGGAATAGAAACATCCCATCATGGCTCAGCGGCATGGTGCCCCCTCCTATGGGGAACTGCACCAATAGAGGGACAAAATCTGTACCACACCGACGAACACCCCCAATAGGAGGAGCTCCTTCAAAGGACCGATCCGACAAGGGGGAGACCATAGGAAAGAGAAGATTCCTCCCATAGGGGGTACAAGGAAAGGGACATCTGGACAATGCCCCAAACCTGTTTGGGCCATCTTACATACATAAGATCAGAGAGAAGGAGGCAATCGATAAGAAAGAGGAAGAGAGCTAACGGGCAAGGAACCAACCAAGAAAACCTTCCAAGCTCTCTGATCCCAACTCCACCTTGTCTTTATGTCTTAGTCTTATCTTTCATCCTCTACGCGGAGAGTCCCCAAGCTCTCCACCACAAAGGTTCTGTTTCTCTAGATCGTCCCACTGACTTGACCATCGGAGTGTCCCTGTTGTAATTCCCAGCTCAGGTCTCCTCTATTTTGCAGGGTGCAGCCAACCCAGGAGTGCACCAGAGCAAAGGACCAAGCACTCTATAGGAGCCTGATGCGTTTGCCACATGTTGAGTTGTAGGCCATGGCGATCCAGGCGGTAACAGTATCTATGGTAGTCACATCAGAGGAAGAATATTAGCCTATAAAGTTTTCAAGCAAGGATCTTACTGGCCTACTATCATGCAAGATGATATGGACTTTGTCTAAAAATATAATTGGTATCAGAAGTTTGCTAATATCTAGAACAATGCATCTATGCTGATCACTTAAATTCTAACCCTTTGGTAATTTGATATATGGGGAATTGATATCCTCGGACCTTTTTTAATAGCAACTAGACAAAGAAAATTCAAAACTTCATCTAGAAGTCCATTATCTATTGATTCAGATTGTCTAGGTATATTATCTTTGATAATGGAAGGCAGTTAGATAATAGAAGATTCTAAGAATTCTACTCAAATTTGCATATTAAGCAAAGGTTCATATCAATGGGATACCCACAATCAAATAGAAAGATAGAAGTGGCTAATCAGACCATTCTTCAAGGCTTGAAGTCCAAACTTGACTAGGCGAAATGCCTTTAGGTTGATGAGTTAGTATTCTATGGTCCTATTAAACTACTCCACATGCCTCAACTAGGGAAACACCTTTTAAATTGATGTACGGAATAGAATCAATCATCCCTTTAGAGATCAATCTAGTTTTCAATTAAGGGAGTGATGTGGGACTAAGATGCATGCAAGTGATTCTTTGTTGTTTTTTGTTTTAATGAATTGACCAATTCTCGAAATCAAACTAAGGATAGATCTAGAGATTCGCATAAAGATCAAGAAACTCTAGCATGCAGAAATAGACCTTAAATAGTGATAAAGTAAAACCTTAGAATTAAGAAATCCAGGTAGGACTTAGCTCTAAATCAATAACCCTACTCAGAAGATTAGGGAGTGCAAACCTTTCAAAACTCTGAAGCGCACGATGCCGAGTTCGCTCACACTTATGGATGCGACCTAGAAGATCAAGCCCTCGACCCTGCGGGTTCATCGGCTTTCCATCAGATGGTCCTGAAGGCAAGGTAGGCTGACTCCTTTGTCCGTGGCACCTAAAGGACCTATGAGCAACCTAGAACCGAGTTAGAAAACAAGAAAGAATAAGATAGCAAAGAAATGAAGAGGGGTAAAGTTGAGGGTGACGGTCAAGAAGAGATTTTTTTTGTTGGGCATCCAGGAGGAGCTTCCAGAGGGGCATCCAGACTTGGGAGGTGGGTTAGTGGCTTGTGTAGGAAGAGGATATCTAGGGCCTCACACCCCTCTACTCTCGAAAGCGAAGGCTCACTCTCTCATAGAGTTTCAAGTCACAAAGACAAGGGCTAGAAAAAATTTCAGAATTTCATTTGATTCAACATTCATCATTTTTCATTACAAGAGGGTTAGGGCCATATTTATAAGCTCCCAAGTCCTCATTTGAATTCAAATTGAAAAAGGGGGTTACAAACTTGATTTGGGGAGTGGAATGGGGATGGTTGTCTTCATGAATCAAGGGGCGCCTAACTTTGAATTTTGAATTTTCTTTCATGAAGCTTGGCCGACCATGATGCTTGACTTGATCTTGGTGATGTGGCTTGATTTGTGGAGTTGAGTGAGAATGTTGTCTGCTTAGATCAAGAAAGAGTTAAAGTGCACCCATCTTGGAGTTTGAATTTGAAATTTCATCATAGACTTGTCCGCCTAAGGTGTTTGACATGGATTTGGTGATGTGGTGCCTCTCATGACATGTGGCATTGGTGATGTGGCATTTTTCATGGCTTGAAAGATGAGTTGGCAGTTCTAACTTGGCATGGAGGGGAAGTGGCTTGATCAGGCTGGATTTGTTTGCTTACTTGTGGACCCATCTTCAAATTAGCTTAAACCCATCTTCAAATTGAGTTGAATTTATGAACCTACTTGGCAATTACAAGACCCATTGACCTTAACTTGACCATATTAACTCACTCTGGCCAAATTACAAGACTAAACCAAAATTGAAACTAACTAGATACTAATTACATGACTCGAATTGCAAATTACTCAAGTTTAAATATCTTAAGCCTTACTACAGGATCCAAAAAGACTTAGAACCCTAATCAGAGATCCACAGAGGGTTGAGGATCCTCTGTCTAATCCTGAGGCCTGCACCAGGGAGTATAATAAAAATACTAATTAGGAAATATTACAAGTATATCTCAACTTCCTAGACGAAGTCCAGGAGAAGGCTTCCATCAGAATGGTAACTTATGAACACAGGGTTGCTTGATATTACAACTCTAGGATCAAAACCAAAATCTTCCAACAAGAAGATTTTATCCTCTGATGAGCTGATGTCTCAAAGTCATTAGAATAAGAGAAACTCTCACCCAATTGGAAGGGCCCTATAAACTATCAAAGATCATCAGACCTGGAGCATATAAATTAAAAATTTGGATGAAATTCCAATTCCAAGATCATGAAAATCTGATAATTTAAGAAAATATTATTAATAAATTTATTTTCTTCCAAGAAGATGTCTTTCTATTAGCTCTATCAAAGTAATCAGTAGAGGGCACAAGTTTGTCCAAAATGGGAATATATTTTTTCAATCTTCTGATCAGGTATTCTCTATCAAAGTAATAAGTAGAGGACACATATTTATGCAAAGAGAAAACTTATTTTTCCAATCTTCCAGTCATATATTCTCTATCAATATGATTAGTAGATAGCATAGGTTTGCCCAAAGAGGGTACATGTTTTTTAATCTTCTGATAAGATATTCTCTATCAAATTACCCGATAAAGGGCACAAGTTTGGTCAAAGAGGGAACATGTTTTTTCAATCTTTTAATCAGGTATTCTCTATCAACGTGATTGGTAAAAAGCACAAGTTTGTCCAGAGAGGAAATAAGCTTTTCCAATCTTTCGATCAGGTTTTCTCTATCAAAATGATCGGTGGAGGGCATACATTTGTCCGAAGAGGGAGCATATTTTCTCAATCTTTTGATCAAGTATCCTCTATATCAAAGTGATCAATAGAGGGTACATGTTTACCCAAAAGGAAATAATTTTTTTCAATCTTCTAATCAGGTATCTTTATCAAAGTGATTGAGTATAGGTTTGCCTAAAAATCTTTTTAGATATTCTTTATTCAGAGTGATTAGATATTTTCTATTCAAAATGATCAAATATTCTTTATTAAAGTGATCGAGCATAGATTTGCCTAGATTTTTTATCAAATATTTTTTTATCAAAGTAATCAAATATTTTTTATCTAAGTGATCGGATATTCTCTATCAAAGTAAGTAATCAGGCATTTTTTCTCAAAGTAAGTAGTTATTCTCATGTGATCGGATAAATGGCATAGGCTTGTCCAAACTTCTAAAACTTCTGATTAGATATTCTCTATCAGATATTCTCTGTCAAGTATTCTTTATCTAGTACTTTTGATCAAGCATTCTCTATCAAAATGATCATAACCAAAAGTGATAAAAAAAGACTTGAATAGCCTACATGTTCTCTAAAAAGTGATTAAAAAAAGCTAATAAAAGACACATATTTCATACAAGTACCTCAAAGCTCAGGGAGCAATATACATCTTTTACACACAAAGATGATAAATACAAGAAAGTGAAGGGAATAAAATATTTTCATGAATCTCAAAAATTCCTTAAAAAGTATGCCAAAAGAGATTCTTTCATTTCCATGGGTTACATCAGTTAAAAAAAGAAAAGAGAAAATAAAAATATTTATTTATTTCTTTCTTCTCTTTGACCTTGGAATTCTCGAAGGTTTGGCAAATAAAAGGCAGGGACCCTTATCTTTCTCACTACTTGAAGCTCTCACATGCTTTAAAGGTGGATCATCTTCGACTAGAGGACCATAATCTACTATCTCTAATCCCACATCCAAAATGGCATTAGCTTCTCCTATAAAAGAGTATGGGTCTCCTCCCAACACCTCCTTTATTAGTGATTGAGCATCCAGGTCCGTTAAACATAGAAAATTTATATCTATGTTTGGGAAGAATTCTTTTGCCTTCAGATGCACCTGTTGAAACCTATTTTATAGGTAAAGAAGAAGGTTACTGAGTTCTCAGTAATTGAAATGTATCTTCTAGCCATTCTTGTAGCATCAAAGGCAATGATCTCTTTTTTGGATATTTCTTTTGTCAAGTCAATTACTGATGAGAGCCCATCAACCCCTTTTTTAAAGACCTCGAGAAGAACTTCAAGTCACTCCCTAGGTATAGGTAGCATGTTGATAACTTTGTCCACTACAATAGCCACCAAGTTACCATAAACTTTGCAGATAATCTCATATGGCTACAAACATTCAACATATTAGGAAAAAAAAAACATTGATTTAAAAATAGAAGCTTCATTACTTCAAATATCTTTTACAAAGATAAAGACTTTCAAACTCTCAATGGAAGAAAATAGAAATATAGGAAGCAAAATGAAAACAAAATATAAGGAACCCTCATACTTCCATCACCTGATCAGTGGGAGCTTTAGGTTGGGCATTTGCAGTTACTTGCAATGCCTCAACTACGGTTGTGGCTTCAGAAGTGGTCGGTGGAAGGGTTTCTATAGGTGCACTGACGTCTTGCACTTCTATTGCATCCTCTATTGCTGGGATGGCAATACTTGGGATAAGGAGAGTAGTATCAATATTTGGGAAGAGTTCCTTTACCTTGCTCTTGTAGTCTTTGAATCTCTCATGAAAAATGCCTAGTGACTCCTCAACAATGTCATCCAAAAAGTTATTGGATGACTTGTACTCCTTTATGGCCTTATTTTTGGCCTTTGCAAACTCCTCTCTAATTTCTCCTTTTCTTCTCAAAGCTTTTGAATGGAGATTTGACTTATTTCAACTTCCTTATTCACATTAGAGAGGTCGGTCTTCAGCTAATTTATTTAATTGGAGGTTGTAACCTCTAACTCAGTATTTTGGGCCTTAGCAATTTTCTTTTGGGCATCTACAGCATCTCTTTGAACCTTTGCTACACTTTTTTGGGCCTTGATAGTGTCCCTTTGGATTTCTATGGCCTTTGCTTGAGTGTTGTCCATTTCTACCTCATTGGCCACGTTCTTTGTTGCTTCATTAACCATCGATAACTTCTTATTCAAATTCTTTTTTAACTCATCATATGTGATGAGGAAGCGCGAAAGATGATTGATGTTAGAACGAAGTTGGAGCAAAAGAAGAAACATGAAGATTAATATAGAATAAAGACAAGAGAAGT
Source organism: Areca catechu (assembly GCA_021397845.1). Taxonomy (NCBI): domain Eukaryota; kingdom Viridiplantae; phylum Streptophyta; class Magnoliopsida; order Arecales; family Arecaceae; genus Areca; species Areca catechu. The sequence goes on from CM038049.1 coordinate 128,404,629, forward strand.
AGAAGAGAAGAAAGCAAAGTGAAATAATATTTACCTGGTAAATCCTAAGGTAGATATCACCAAACACTTGGGAGTGGGGATGCATTTCCTGTTCTTGTTTGTTAGCAAGAAGTAGAGTCATCTCCAAAAGCTCCTAAATGAGCCTTGGATCCCTATGAGTAGAGTCGGTCACCCTTAGCTTCTTTTGTAGAATGAAGTACTCTCTTGAGCACCCTAAGCATTGGTCTATGGATCATTGTGGTGATTGGACAATCCCCGATGGCATTATAGGACTGGTTGAGGGATGTGGTCGGATGACCTCCGATGATGTGGCAAGACTAGTTATCAGAGGTGGTGGTTGGACAACTTTTGATGACTTGGTCAAATTAGTCATTAGAGGAGTAGGTGCAGGCATCTCCATTGGCATAGGAGTGCTCATAGAAAACATTGGCAAAGAGGCCTCTTTGAGCTTCTTCATTTTGGCTTCCGAGGTGGTGTCTACCCCCTTTCTCTTTGCAACATGCTATAGTCTCTCTAAGTTGATCCTCTTCATCGCTATGGACAAGATAATATAGGTAACATTCAAGAAATTAGCAAAATATGTTGACTTTGCAAAAAAAAGGGGAGAAAGGATCCAAAGTTGTTGGATGTACTGTAAGGACCAACCAAGCTAATGTCCGCATCGTATATGGCTTGATTGAACAAGAGGATCTTGAACTTTGGGACCTCGACATTGAGAACCATGTTGAAATACTTCTGATCATCATCTATTAGGGTTTTGTTAAGATTGGGCTCGGTTCGGACCTTACCCCAAGAAAATCTAAGGCCTAATAAGTATAAAGAAAGAAAAACCTATTCTTTTATCCATGGATGGAAGAAGGGATACCCTCAATAATCTTAGAAGATTGTCTATGGGTGAAGTAGTACTAGCCCTTATTATATGGATGTGTTTTCAACATAAAGATGGCTTGTAATAAGGAGCATCTTGGCTCTACTGCTACTAGATGATAGATAAGGATGAAAATGATTATCACCCTAAAACCATTTGGGAAAAAATTGGGTTGGAGTGATCCTATAATAATCCAGTATATTCCTAATGAAAGAATGAAGCGGGAGTCGAACCCCAGCATCAAATACATCCTCATAGAAGGTGACACATCTAGATGGAGGAGACAGGACTAGTTCATTGGAAGCAAGGATAGTCAATCTAATATTATCAAGGATAGAGTACTTATCCCTAATCCTCCTAAGGTTTTTTTTGTTAATATTGGACTTCTCTTTATTAGGACCTTGAGAGGCCCTCCTATGGGATTTCGTAGTACTAGCAGGAGGAACCAAGTGTCCCTCCTCGACTGGGTTTGGTCTATTACAGGATCTACTCTCAAGCTCCTTACTTTCCTAACGACCTCCTTAACCATAGAGGCCATGACTATAAAGAAAAAACTATGGAAAAGGAAATAACTAACCTAGGTCTCATAGAGTGAGTAAGCTAAAACTTAGAGAAGAATCACTTGGAGATGATGGTGAAGTAGCAAGAAGGCCAAAGATCCATATTAAAAGATGGAGCTACTACTTATAATGGCACTCAATGGTTTAGATTGAATCATCTTATCACTGGATGATAGCCACATTGTACAATCCCTGGCTTAAGGTGTGGGCCACTCCCTTCTGACACGCGGACTATTTTTATTACTTGGGGGCAGGCCCTACGGATCGAGGGGTCATTGTCATTTTGAAACCATCTGCTGCCAAGCCTAATGATGATTTTCATGAAAAGTGCACACTACATTTAATGTCATACGATAAAATGGCAATACAACAAGTAATTAATTACCTTTTTCCCCATCAGAAGGCCCATGGAGTCTTATCATTATGCTTTCAAGTTGAATTAAGTAAATCAATTCAATTTGGAAGTAGGGGGCAACAACGATAGGATGGATGACTTGTCACAAGCTACTACAGGTATGCAAGAAAGTGTTTGGCTAGAGATCGATCACTTATTCAAGGCATAGGGTGCTAGATAGCTAGGAGCCAATCACTTGTTCAAGACATAGGATACTAAATGGCCAATATTTGATCACTTATTCAAGGCACAGGATACTATACGTGATGCGGGACTAAATATGCATGCAAAATATTTTTATATTTTTATGTATTAAGTGAGATGATTAAATCCTGAAAAGGATGCCAAGATCTAAAGTAGAGAGTTCTATGCAAAAATTAGAAGCTATTGCATGCAAAAGACCCTCAAAGTGATAAGGAAGAAGGATCGCTGAGGCTGAGAAGCCCCGGTTGGTTTAGTTCTCCTTCAATACCGCTACTAGTGAGTTGAGGGGGTCTTACCGGCAGGGATTTGATGACGAATCCTTGCAGTGGTTGCTCTTCGCTCTCGGATGCAGCTTGGATGATCAAGCCAAAGACCCCGCGGATCCACGGCTTTCAAGTCGTGGCCCGAAAGCTGTCCGACTAGAATCTTGGATTCGTTGGCTTCGAGGGACTTGCAAATCGCCTATCAGGGGTTAGAAAATAATGTAGGGATGAAGAAAAATTTAGAAAATAGCAAGGGAAGAATGGTTTTGGTGTTGGGCAGCCAAGGCTGGAGAAGGTGGCTACTAGGGTTTTGATGGTGGCTGGAGGCAGGGCTCAGGAGACTAGGAAGAAGAAGGGGTTCACACAAATTCCACTTAGCACATAGAATGCACACTGCAGAGGTTGGAAAACTTAATATATTTCATGAAAAATTAACCTCCACACAAGAGAGGGGGGCTTCTTTTATAAGCTCACAAACTTGTCCCCCAAGCAAGGATAGAAAAGACATTACATAGGAATTTGAATCCCACCCAAACCCTAGCTAGAATACATGGCAAGCCCTCACCTACTTTCCCTTAAATCCTCTTTCTCTCACTTGCCTTGGTAGGCCAAGGGAGGTGACCCTAAGTGGCCGACCAAGGGGAGGTGACCATAAGAAATTATGGTGCCCCTTGGTGCTTCTCATGGGCCTTGGGTGGCCCAACATGCTCCAAGCTACGGTCCAGGGCTCCAATCTGCAATCCAAGGTTCCAGGCTGCGATCTTGGGTTCTAGGGCCTTTAATTTTCTTGCTGGGTCTTCCATGATCTTCATGACTTCAAGCTAGGTTGATCTTCAATTGTATTGAGTCTTCATTGGACTTGGACAAGGGTTTACAGGACTCAGGCTAGCTCAACATGAGCTAACTTGACTGACTGATCCAAACCCTACTGGTGTGAATCAAACTTTGAATACAGGATTCGAATAAAGAAGGCCCAAAAAGAACATGACTCAGGGGCCAAAGAAAAACTCAAATAGATGAAGCCCTTATTACAAACTGGACTTAAATAGACTAACACTATTAGGAAATCCATAGAGGGTTGAGAAGCCTCTGTCCTATTCTGGTGCCTCTGGTGTCTGCACCAATTTTTTCGGGATGGAAAAACTCGACCCTATCGAGTAAGGCTCACTCTTGCTCAGGTATCTCTCGAGAAGGTCTGGGTCGAGGCGCTGTAAGTCCTCTCGAGTAATCCATGAATCGTTGGATTCTGGTTGGCCTTGCCATCGAACCAGGTAGTGTTGATAGCCGCGACCTCGAGTCATGATGGCTTGATCATCCAGGATATGCTCGATCCGTTCTCCTCTCTCAGGCCAATTTATTGGTGGACACTATGGACTAGGATCGCTCACAAAAGAAGGGGTAGGTCCAAAGGCCTTACTAGGTATCGCTGCTGGTTTCTTATACTCAACCAGGTATGCGATATTGAAGGTAGAACTAATGCCAAAATCCAGGGGCAAATCTAACACATAGGCATTGGGTCCAACCTTCTCTATCACTCTAAAGGGTCCAGCTCCATGAGCATGAAGCTTCTTAATGGTCCCGGGTAAGAACCGTTAAGGCCTAAGCCTAATCATGACAGAATCTACAATACTAAATTTCTTGGCTCTTTTCTAGGAATTAGCCAGTTTGTTTCAAAATTAATGCTTAATGCGAATGATGCACCTGACTTGTACTGACATCTAACAAAAATGCAGACTCAACTATGCATTCCTATTGAGAGAAACTTTATTGAACTCTTTGGGCCTAAACTTAATAGACTATAGACTCTCTAGGTTTGACCCTGGTTTGGCATGCACATGAAAATTTATAGTGGACTCCTAACAAATGCCATAAGGTCTTCCAAAAGTAGGTCACAAACCTAACATACTCAAAGAACTGGTGCAACCGAACAACCTCAACAAAGTGTAATGAAAAAGTTTGGGGAACATTGGAAAACTTAGGGTATGACAGGAAATAAGAATTAGAGTCTTGGGACAATCCATTAGAGGCATGCAATAGACCTTGGTTACTAGGGATGACCTTAAGATTTGAACATTGATCTATGGGTGACATAAGGTCCACTTGAAGAATGGAGAATTTGGTTATTGCAAGTGCAAGGTCTTTAAGAAAGGATGACTTAATCAGTTCAAGAAAAAGGTCATCAACTGGGGTTAGAGGAATGAACTCTTCATGAGGATACTGAATGAGGTCTAGGGTTGAGGCTAAAGGAGTGGGCTCTTCCTGAGGGTATTGACTTATAGGAACCAAGTCCTCACTAATTTCCTGTTGTTCTTTTACTTTAGGACTAGGCTCTACAATTTCATCTTTGCCTAGGGTTTCCTCAGGCAAGGTATTAGAATGATCCTCCTGAAAGTCTTCTCCTTCGTATTTATCTACTAAACTTATGTCAGCCTCATATATCTCTGCAATGGGTTCTTCCTTAGGCTCATTAATGGGTTCAGGGGTTTTTTCCTTACAAACTAATGGGATAGGAGTAGTAGGTTGGTTTGAAGGACTTTGCCTAAGAATTGCTCTAGAGGTGCTAATCATGCTGGGCATAGGTTGGCTCCCCATGAGTTCCTTTTGATAAGACTTGAATTCCCTAGTAATCGATAATGTTGCCCAGAAATGGAGCCCAAGAGGGGGGGGGGGGGGGGTTGAATTGGGTCTTTTAAAAATAAAACAATAATGTGAAGGTCTAGTGGTGTTTGTGAGTAATAAATTCAATGCACAAGATTGAATACAGCGGAAAAACTAAAAGTGAATAGCAATAACCAAAGAGCAAGAGAGAAAGAGGGCAATCACACACAAACACAAGGTTTATAGTGGTTCAGTGCAAACCTAGCACCTACATCCACTCCCCAAGCCACCCTTGGAAATTTCACTATAATCCAAACAAGATTACAGCTGACTTGTTTTTCACAAGGCTCACAAGTCAAAACCTAAGTTGGTTTTGTCACCTAGGCTCACCAACAAATCTTAAAACTTGTTTTGTCTTCGGGCTCACAAGTTAACCCTAGTTGGTTTTATCCCTTTGGCTCACCAACAAACCACAACAACCTTCTTTCAAAACACTCTTGAAAGCAAGGTCAAATCACAAGATAAAAATAGATATATAATTTTAAAGCTAAGACAAACTCTCTTCAAGAGTAGAATGGAATCTTTGAAGCTCAAGTTGATGCTTTGTCTTGACTCTTCCTTGGAATATCCTTCAAAATGCCTCTTTTGGAATGATGTAAGGATGAGCTTGTAGGCTTTTTCAGGGAATCAAACTATAAAAGGCTTTTGATGTGGAGTACTTGAGAGAATATAGGCTTTTTGGCTTTTGAATGGACTTCAATACACTTCAATGCCTTTAGAATGAGGTTGGTAGAGGTTAAATACACCAAGAAACTTTCAAAAAATGGTTTATGACCGTTGGAGCCTCGGATCTAGCCGTTTGGAGCTTAAAAAGCAAGTTCTGCAAGTCAGAAAAATAGATCCGTTAGAGCTGTCTGGCTTCAAGTATCGACACTTGGCTGTCAGGTGTCGACACTTGGCTGTCAGGTGTCGACACTTGATTTCTAGGTATCGACACTTGATGTATAGGTGTCGACACTTGATACAAAAATTCTCAAATGGTAAAGTTCTGTATTTTTAAAAATCTCAGGCTTTGAGTTGACACTTGGAAACCTAAGTGTCGACACTTGAGTTCTGGGTATCGACACTTGGCGTGCCAAGGATTTTTGTTCGTGCCAAATGCAGAAGTGTTGACACTTGGCTTCTTAGGTGTCGATACTTGAGATTGAAAAGCTTAGATTCAAGTGCAAATTAGCCCAAAAACATAAATATAAATTTTGAAACTTAAATGGATCGTAAACAAATAATAATTAAACATGTAGATGCCCTTTTTTCATGAAGAGGATATCCAGATTTGTGAAAAATGCTCCATGCCACGACGTAGCATAACACATAAATTTTTGAGATTTTGAGGTGCTTTCTTCCTGAAAACTCATAACTTGAAATACACATTAGTATACAATATGCACTCAATGTTTTGTTATTCATCAAAATCACTGGGTGGAGCCAACAGATAAGCTTCCTCTAGAGTATGAATTTTCCATTGAAATAATTTTCCCTGGATGTCCCTACGTAGGCCAGCTCGAAACCTCGATATAATCTTATACTCAGGTTCAACTGTGTTGCATCTCCTAATAAACTCATTAAATTGGTTAGTGTATTCAGACACAGTCTTATTACCTTATCTCAAATTGTACCATTGTTCTAAAAGTTGGTGCTCATAAAATCTACCTAGGTACTTTGTTCTCAACTTACTTCTCATGGATCTCCAAGTAAGTATTTCATCTCCCCATTCATCCTCAATATCTTCGCAATATCGCCTAGCATGTCAGATTAGCTTATGTGTGGCCAATCTAACTTTTCCTAACTCCATCATTTGAGTGTACTCAAAATACTGATCCATTCTTTCTTCCCAATCAATATACATCTCAGGATCTAGGCTTCGATCAAAAGTGGGTGCATAGGGTTGGGTGTGTCTAACAAGTCTTTCCTCTAGGTCCACCAAGTATGGGTATGGGCTTTTAGGGTTAGACTCAGGGGCAAGATCAGGATGATAAGCTCATGGATCAAAGGTTCTGGGCATATGGGATCTGAATTCAGCATGGGTCCTATGGGCTCCTTCATAGGTCAAAGAATGTTCACCTATTCGATTAGGCCTATGGGGTTCAAGAGAGTCAGATATAATTTGGGCCTTAGGGGGTTTAAGGGACATGGTTGATGGGCTAATGGGCTCCTAATCTAGTGGACATGCAAGACACAGGACAATGGACTTTTGACCTAGTGTACATGCAAGACACAAGACAAATCGAGTAGGGCTACCTAGACCTAGAGACCAAATAGAATGGGTCGACTTAACTTACACTCAACATAACCCTTAGTCCTTCCACTGGCCAGGTAAGAGGTGGGATGGTGGGAGGCCCCCCTGCTTTCACAGGGACCCAATTAAGGAACCACCGATCCACTTAGATCGTTTGACATTGTACCTCTAGCCTAGACATCATCTTCCAATAATAGAAGATGTATTGGGTGCATTAGTCTTCCCACAAAGGTTGAACCCAACCTGTTGATGTTTCTAACTCACTAGAGCAAGTTAGTAGGGATGGCAATGGGCCGGCTTTGGGTCGGGTGCATAACTATCCAAATCCAAATCCAAATATTCAATACACTGCCCAAACCCGGTCCAAATGCTATCGGGACTGGGTTTTTTAATCCAAACCCATCTTAATTAGATATCAGGTAATCGGGTTTACTCGGCCTGAATCCAAATGAGTCATATTAAATATTTTTTTATTTTTATCAACCTTAAAATCATCTATAATTTCATAAATTATACATACATTAAACAGATAAAATTTAACTATATTTTTAGTTCAACATCATTTAATTTCATATTCAATCAAAATTTATATTATGAAGTTGGTAAACTATTAATTATGATCTTGTTTTGAATTCACCCTGAATAGAATAGGATGAAAAAAAATTTCCAATATATATATAATGATTAGGGTATAGGGTTCAAGTATTTTAAAATTTAATAACTAATAATTATAATTAATAATATATATATTAATTATATATATATTTAAATATTAAAATAATCTAGGTCGGGTTTGGGTTGGGTGTATATCTATCCAGTCCCGGTCCAAACCCAAAGTTAAGCATTCGGGTTTTATCCAAACCTGGCCCAAACCCAGTCAAAGCATTGACTACCCGGCCTAATCGGGTCGGGTCGGGTCGGGTACCCATGGATTTGGGGGTTTACCTGGTAGGGATTTGAGATGAATCCTTGTAGTGGTCACTCTTCGCTCCTGGATGCAGCCTGGATGATCAAGCGGAAGACCTCGTGGATCCGTGGCTTTCGAGCTGGTGGCTCGAAAGCTGTCCAGCTAGAATCTTGTATTCGTTGGCTTTAAGGGACCAGCAAATCACCTATCAAGGGTCAGAAAACAATGCAGGGATGAAGAAAGTTTTAGAAAATAGCAAGGAAATAATGGTTTTGGTGTTGGGCGACCAAGGCTGGAGAAGGTGGCTTCTAGGGTTTTGATGGTGGCTAGAGGCAGGGCACCGGAGACTAGGAAGAAGAAGGGGTTCACATAGATTTTCCTTAGCACACGGCAAGCACACAGTAGAGGTTTGAAAACTCAATATATTTCATGAAAAATTAACCTCCATATAAGAGAGGGGGGCTTATTTTATAAGCTCACAAACTTATCCCTCAAGTAAGGATTGAAATGACATTACATAGGAATTTGAATCCCACCCAAACCCTAGCTAGAATACATGGCAAGCCCTCACTTACTTTCCCTCAAATTTTCTCTCTCTCGCTTGCCTTGGTCGGCCAAGGGAGGTGACCCTAAGTGGCCGACCAAGGGGAGGTGACCATAAGAAATTATGGAGCCCCTTAGTGCTTCTCATGGGCCTTGATGGCCCAACATGCTCCAAGCTATGGTCCAGGGCTCCAAGCTGTGATCCAGGGTTCCAAGCTATGATCTAGGGTTCTAGGGCCTTCAATTTTCTTGTTGGGTCTTCCATGATCTTCATGACTTTAACTGGGTTGATTTTCAATTGTATTAAGTCTTCATTGGACTTGGGCTAAGGTTTATAGGACTCAGACTAGCTCAACATGAGCTAACTTGACTGACTAATCCAAACCCTACTGGTGTGAATCAAACTTCGAATACAAGACTCAAATAAAGAAGGCCCAAAAAGAACATGACTCAGGGGCCAAAGAAAAACTAAAATAGGCTAAGCCCTTATTACAAACTAGACCTAAATAGACTAACACTACTTGGAAATCCATAGAGGGTTGAGAAGCCTCTATCTTATTCTGGTGCCATTGGTGTCCACACTAATATGGCTAGGAGATAATTACTTATTCAAGGCATAGGGTGCCATATGGTTAAGAACTAACCACTTATTCAAGATATAGGGTCCTAGATATTCAGGAGCCGACCACTTATTCAAGGCATAGGCTGCTAGATGGCTAGGAGCTGATCACTTTTCAAGACATAGGGTGTTAGATGTGATGTGGGATGAACATGAAAAAATTCTTGATTAGAGAGCAATGATTTTCTGATTTTTTTATAGGGATTTGTTCCTGAAAAAAAGGCTAAGAGCAAATTAGGGTTTTCATGTAAAGACTAAAGTTCTACCCACAGATAAGGATCTAACAAAGTAATAAAAGAAAACAGGATCCTAGGATTAAGAAATCACTAATTTAGAACATGCTCAATTTCAATAACTCAAAAAAAGAGAGAAGGGATGGGTTTTGATTACCTAGCAATGATGCTTTTTCATTGTAGAAGGGATCACACCTCTCAGGATTGGCACTTGGAAGAAGAAGCTCGTTCTCGTGGATGCGCCAGCTTTTTATCAGATGGTTTCGGGGCAAGGAGAACCTTCTCCAAGTATCGTGACTCCTGAGGGATCCTGTAAATGCCTAAGGTTAAGGATTTAGAAGAGAGAGAAAAGTGAAATCGAAAGTAGAAAGAAGAGGGAAGGCGGGAGGGGTGCAGGAAGATGGATGGCTGCCTGGTTGATGGAGGATGCCTAGACTCTAGAGGGGTTGGCTTGGAGATGTGGGGGATGCCAGGTTGGAGGGAAGATCCTGGCATTGCCTTGGATTGGAAGACTAATGCCTAGCGGCCTGGGGTTTGGTGGATGGGATAGGGCGGCCTAGGGTTTGGAGGATGGCACGGCTAGGGTTTGAAGATGAGAGGAAATAGACAACTTAGGGTTTGGATGGAAGGGCTAGGGCATGATGATAGAAGATGGTTGATTATTTTTGGCCTCTCACCCTCTCCCTTATAGAGTGTCAATGCTCGCAAGCACGAAAAAAGAAGTAGAAAAACTCAAGGTTTCATTCATTCAATCAATAATAATTCATACAAGAGGGAGGGGGAAGGGTATTTATAGATCACCCAGTCCTCTCCTTGTCAAAGTTGGAGTACAAAGTTTGAGTGGGATAAGGAGACTGAACTCCTTCTAGAACTGGGATGCTTGACTCCTTATTGGACTTGGAAATTGAACTCCTTGTTGGACTTGGAAATTGAACTCCTCTTGGGCTAGGGTGCCAGTTCTTGTGGGCTTGGGCTGGGGCACCAACCCTTGTTAGGCTGGGAGGGGTGCCAATGCTGGTGGGCTTGTGGGGGTGCCAATGCGAGTGGGCTTGGAAGGGCACCAGCTACTTGTGAGCTTGGGCGGCATGAATGGGGCTAGGCACATGGGCTGGGGTGGCTAGAGTAGGGGCCCAGGGGCATGAATTGGGGTGGCTTGAGTAGGGGTCTGGTGACCTCCTCTTGAGCTTGACTTGATTGAAAATTATAGGAGTCACTTTATTACATGACTCAATCTTTATTATAGGACTCAATATACTACAGGACTCAAAAGTCTAATCAGAAATTCATAATGGGCCTAGTAATCTCTATCTGATTCTGGTGCCCGCACCAATTCTCTCGGGGTGGGAGGAACTCAACCCTGTCGAGTAAGGGTCAATCCAGCTCTGGTACTGCTCCAATAGGTCTGGGTCGAGGCATTGCAGATCCTCTCGATTGATCCACTAGTCCTCAAATTCTGGTCGACCTTGCTAACGAACCAAGTAACATTGATAGCCTTTGTTTTGGGTACTAATAGTTTGGTCATCCAGGATATGCTCAATCCTTTCTCCTCTCTCATGCCAATTTGTTGGTGGACACTCTGGGATGGGCTCACTCTCAAGAATGGGGTCAGGTCCAAATGGCTCACTAGATATCATTGCTGGCTCCCTATACTCAACTAAGTCTGAGATATTGAAGGTTGAGCTAATGCCAATTTTGGGTGGTAACTCGAGCACATAGGCATTAGGTCCAACTTTCTTTATCACTTTGAAGGATCCAGCTCCATGGGCATGTAACTTTTTCATGGTCCCTAAAGGAAACCGCTCAGGCCTAAGCCAAATCATTACATAATCTCCCTCAGCAAACTCTTTGACTCTTTTTTAGAAATTAGTCAAGTTTTTATAAATATCATTGCTCACATTAATCTTATGTATACTTTTCTTATGCAAATCCCTAACATGCTATGCAAATGATTTAGCTGACTCAGAGACTCGTGCATGTATGGACAAGGGGATTAAGTCTATGGATTTCTTAGGCTTATAACCATGGACAATCTCAAATGGGCTCTTGCTTGTGGACCTATTAACTGAATTATTGTAGGCGAACTTAGCTCTAGGTAATAAAAGGTTCCAATTTCCAGTATTTTCATCTACAAGGCATTTCAACAAATTTCCAAGGCTTCGGTTTACTACTTCGGTCTGGCCATCGGTTTAACGATGGTAGGAGGTAGAGAATTTGAGCTTGATTCCTAACATGTGCCAGAAGGTCTTCCAAAAGTAACCGGAGTATCGGACATCCCTATCAGACACAATGGTTTTAGGAAGGCCATGTAACCTAACCACATTATCAAGGAAAAGTCTAGCTACCTTGGAAGCATCAAAAGTTTGAGAGTAGGGTATGAAATGAGCCATCTTGGAAAACCTATCAACCATAACACAGATAGAATCATGTTTTCTTATGGTCTTAGGCAATCCTAACACAAAACCCATACTAAGATCTTGCCAAGGACAATCAGGTACAGATAAAGGGGTCTACAAGCTAGTGTTTTGCTTTTGATGTTTGGCAACGACACAAGTTCAACACCTGGACACAATGTGGGCAACATCCCCTTTCAGACTTGGCCAATAGAACTAGTCTTCAATAGCTAAAATGGTCTTGTTCCTACCAAAGTGACCAGCTAGACCTCCTGCATGGGTTTTCCAAACTAGATATTCTCTAAGGAAAGTCCTGAGAATACACAATTTGTTATCCTTAAAAGGGTAGCCATCCTGAAGTGTATACTCACTATACAAACTAGATGGTCCTTGTTTGACAGATTGATAGGTCTCACTAAAGTCAAGACAAGTTTCATATTCATCTTTCAGTCGGTCAAATCCTACAACTTCAGTTTTAATAGAATTTAGGAGCATGGAATGGTGGCTAAGAGCATCAGCTACCTTATTTTCAATACCAGCACGATATTTTAACACAAAGGTATAGGCTTGAATGTACTCTACCCACTTAGCATGCCTAGGGTTTAGTTTCTCCTGGAAATTAAGGAATTGGAGTGCTTCATGATCATAGTATAGAATAAACTCCCGTGGTAGTAGGTAATGTCTCCAATATCTCAGGGCTTATATTATCACATAAAGTTCCTTATTATAGGGTGAGTACCTAAGTTAGCCTCATTAAATTTCTCACTAAAGAAGGCTACAAGGTGACTCTCTTGACTTGGTACTCCTTTTATGCCTACTCCAAAAGCATCACAAGCAACCTTAAAAACTTTAGAGAAATCAGGTAACCTCAAAATGGGTGCTTGGATCATCTTTTTCTTAATCTCTAGGAAGGCTTTATCTGTAACTTTGGTCCACTCAAAAGTTTCCTTCCTAATGTAGTCAGTGATGGGTGCTTCATGATCATAGTATAGAATAAACTCCCGTGGTAGTAGGTAATGTCTCCAATATCTCAGGGCTTATATTATCACATAAAGTTCCTTATTATAGGGTGAGTACCTAAGTTAGCCTCATTAAATTTCTCACTAAAGAAGGCTACAGGGTGACTCTCTTGACTTGATACTCCTTTTATGCCTACTCCAAAAGCATCACAAGCAACCTTAAAAACTTTAGAGAAATCAAGTAACCTCAAAATGGGTGCTTGGATCATCTTTTTCTTAATCTCTAGGAAGGCTTTATCTGTAACTTTGGTCCACTCAAAGGTTTCCTTCCTAATGTAGTCAGTGATGGGTACAACGATAGAGCTAAATCCCCAAATAAATCATTTATAGAAGGTAGCTAGGCCATGAAAACTATGCACATCATGACACTAGTAGGTGCTTGCCACTTAACTATGGACTTAATCTTTTCTGGATCAGTTGAAACTCCTTCGGGAATCACTACGAATCCTAGGAAGACGACTCTATGGGTCAAGAACTCATATTTCTTCAAATTAGCATAGAGGCTATCTTTTCTAAGGGCTTGACAAACTTGTCTGATATGGTTTAGGTGGTCTTCCTTAGTCCTACGTAAATCAAGATATCATCAAAATAAACCATAACAAATTTTTCAATGAACACTCTTAGGACTTGGGTCATGATCCTCATAAAGGTACTAGGGGCATTGGATAATCTAAAAGGCATCACTATCCACTCATAGAGACCATCCTTAGTCTTGAAAGTGGTTTTCCACTCATTCCCAGGTCTAATCCTAACTTGGTGATAGCTATTCTTAAGGTCAATCTTAGAAAAAATGGTTGCACCAGCCATCATATCTAACATGTCATCCAAACGGAGAATGGGGAATCTATACTTAATTGTTATCTTATTTATGGCACGACTATCGGCACACATTCTCCACGTGCCATCTTTCTTAGAGGTTAAAAGGGCAGGTACTGCACATGGACTTAGACTTTTCCTAATAAATCCTTTTCTGAGGAGCTCTCCAACCTATTTTTGCAACTCTAAATGCTCAGTGGGATTCATCCTATAGTGTGGGAGGTTTGGGAGGGTGGCTCCTGGGACTAGATCTATGGCATGCTGTACATCCCTTAAAGGTGGGAATTGATTAAGCAGATCTTCAGGAAACACATATTGAAACTCATTTAAAATTTCCATAACTTCTAAAGGGCGCTCTCTCTGGGTTTAATTAGGAATTTCCTTAGCAGTTAACATCCAAATTATCGAACCCTCAGTAATCTCACGTTTTAACTCCTTAGCAATAATTAGATTTACTCCTGATTTCTTCTCTTTCAAGCTACTGGATCCCCTCTTGATGTTATCCTTGGATGGGACTGGGTTTATTACAATCTTCTTCTCATGAAAATTAAAAGAAAAGGAATTTGATCGACTGTACAGGATAGCATCATGGTCATATAGCCAAGGTCTGCCTAAGATAATTCTACTAACTCCCATAGGAAGGACACCACACCACATCTTCTCCTGATATGATTGAAGTTGGATCATGAATTGGCATCTAAGCTTGATGGGGATGGAAGTTGAGTCTATCCAGGATACCTTATAGGGGTTGGGATGAAAAACTGGGGACAAGCCTAGGGTTTTGGCAAAACTAGTTGAGATGGCATTCACACAGGTCCCACTATCTATGATGATCTTGCATACCTTATCCCCTAACTTCACAAAGGTCTATAGGATGTTGGTCCTATGCCAATCCTCTTACATCTTAGTTTGGGTTAAGATACACCTAACAACTTTCAATAGGTTAGATGGCTCAACGACTTCCTCATCTCCTTCATATTCATCCACTAAGTTCACCTCAGCTTCATACACTTCCTCTTCAAACTCATCAGTGGGTTCAGGGTCTTCTTCCTCAAGTTCTCCTATGTGTAGGGATCGGGCTGGGCATTGGCTAGCATAGTATCCCAATTTATGACATTTAAAACAAGCATTAGGACTGGGATTAGGGTTTCTCTGAACTTTAGGTGCCTTACCCTTATCATCCTTACAGGTCAATGGGGTGCTAGGATTGGGCTGGCTTGGGTGTACTTGGCTAGATCCTGGTTTGTGACTAGGGGTACTAATCTTAGTGGATTTAGGTTGATGGAATATGGGTCCCCTCTGGAATCTCTCATAGTCTCTAGCTATCTGATAAGCATGCTCAAGATCATGGACCTCCCTCAAGAATAACTCTCTCTGAATGTCCTTGCATAGTCCAGCCCTAAATGTAGATAGGGTCATAGCTTCAGACTCATCTATACTACACCTCATGATAAACTCATCAAATTTAGCTATGTCCTCAGATACAGTCCTATTTCACTAACTTAGCCTCTGCCATTGATCTAGGAATTTTTGATGATAGGATACAGGAAGGTACTTCTCACTAAGTTTCAGCTTCATGGCTCTCCAGGTGACTATGGGAAGGTCTCCTCGTTGTTTAGTCAAGCATTTAACATTCCCCAATATAGCCTAGCCTGGTGAACTAACCTGAGTTTGGCAAACTTACACTTTCTTTCTTCAGTCATCTCATACCACTTGAAGTATTGGTCCATATCTCCTTCCCGATCTATGTAAACCTTAGGATCAAGGCTGCTATCAAAAGTATGTGCTTCTAACCTGATATTCCTAATGGCTCTCTCATCCTGGTCCATGAAATCATGATTAGGTCTCCTCTGATCAGGCTCCCAGATTGGGTCATGGCATGGGGCTCCCCTAGGGTTAGGAGGTATGGGACATGGTGTCTCAAGTTCAGGCTCAGTATGGGTCTCAGGGGTTCTCTCTAGGTTTCCAACATGATTCTTTATCTGATTAAACCTTTTGTTCATTTGGGTGTTCAATTGGGCAAGCTGTTTGGTAATGGCCCTTAGTTGGGTTTCAAGGTTGGACTCCATGATCAGATTGGGTTAGGGTTGAGAATGATGGTAATAGGCTCCTGATCTAGTGGTCATGCGACAAGCACACAAATCATTCTAGGATTTTGCTAGACCTAGTAGCTCAAGTAAAATGAGTCATCTCAACTTACAACCAATTCAACAATTACCCTTTTCACTGGCCAGGTAAGAGGTGGGGTTATGGAAGACTCCCCTTGCTCTCGTAGGGTCCTAATTAAAAACCACAAATCTGCTTAGGGTGTTTGCTTCTAGATCCCTTTCCTAGACATTAGTTTCAAGAAATAATCAAAGGATTATGATGGGGACGTCAATAGTAAGAATATATACTTTGATTAACTAACTTTGTTTTTGCAGCTATAGTTAATAAAATCTTGAGCCATGAAACAAGTCCCAAATTTTCTTGAAGCA
Organism: Areca catechu; assembly: GCA_021397845.1. Classification (NCBI taxonomy): domain Eukaryota; kingdom Viridiplantae; phylum Streptophyta; class Magnoliopsida; order Arecales; family Arecaceae; genus Areca; species Areca catechu. The sequence goes on from CM038049.1 coordinate 128,420,816, forward strand.
TACTCATGAGTCAACACATGGAAGAAGACAATTTTTCATGAGTTGACTCAAGCTCAAAGAATGATGGAAAGCCACCTCTTCAAAGCCCAATTCAATCCATTCAAATCCCAATTCAAGCCAAGACTTGAAGCCAAAATTTTTACATGGGGGGACACCTCATCAAGAAACCTTGGGGGAGAAGAAATTATACTACATCAAGACTTTTATAAAGAACATAAAGATACCTTCCAACAAGTGACATGTGGGGAGCCACCTCTAATGACACCTAGGCCTCCACATCAGCATTTGATAACCACATGAAGACCTTCTAGAATGCCATATGTCAACTGGTTGTAATTTTCTACCAATAATTTATTTTTAGGTAAAACCACTTACCTAAAAATTGTTGGAGCCAACTAAGCCATCCTTATCCCCTCCTCTCCATCCTTGAACGAAATTCCTAGCATTGGATCCTATAAATAGGGGATCTAGGCTCTCATTGTATTCATTCTATGCTATGATTTGAATTAATGAAAGGATTGTTTCCTTGTGTTCTAGTTTTCTTGAGTTCTTGTTTAGAGTGAAAGTTTTCTAGCTAGTTTGAGTATCTAGATCCTTATCCAAGGAGAGAATGAGAGTTTTCTATGTTTGAGTTTGAGAGTGAAGAGTGCTTTTACAAGGAGTAAAGGATGGGATGCCTATTGATGGATCTATGATCAAGCTCCAAGTCCCAAGCCGCCAGCCACTTTCTTCTTCTTCCTTTTTTTTCTTTATTTCCATTCCAACTCCAATTCTTCTTCCATGTCTAATCTCAGATTTTTTTGTAGGTTCTCTCAAGTTCCTATGTCAAGGATGAAGGTCTCTAAGCCATGGATCAAGGCCAAGGTGAGTCTCAAAGTAGAGAGTGCCAATCTTGACTTCTAAACCTCAATCCTTGAGTGATGAGAGCTCATTCTTGCACCAAATAATTAGCCATCATTGTTGGTAGGAAAAATTTTCCTAATCTTAATTAGATCTGATTATTTGAAGGTTAACTTGCCCTAGTAGTGATGGTTTCCTTGCCATGAAGATCCTGATCCTTATTTTGAACTAGATCTACATTGCAGGACTTAAAAATTAGATCAACTAATCTCCTTATGAAAATTCTTTTCTTGGATTAATTTAGCCTATTTATTTGATATTTAATTGCTTAAGTTTGCTTTCTGGTTAGCTTGCTAAAACTCTCCATTCATCATTTTATTTTTGTCCCCCATCAATTTTTTGGTATCAAGAACTTAAGGTTCTACTAGATCAAGTTGCTGATTGCTGAAATTTCTGTTCTAGTATTTACCCAAATCTTTTATGAATTTTAGTAATTCTTTACATTGTAGAAAAACCCACAAAAATACTTTTCCATTATCTTAGTGTGTTAGGATTCGAAATATAAAATTTAGAAAAATATTTTCCATTTATTTCTTTATTTAAAAATATGAGTTCTTAGATCATTTCTGAAGTTCTGTCCATAATTCTATTTTTGTCTTCCATTTCATTTAATTTTCAAAAGAATACAAAAATATTTTTTCTAAATTTTTAATTATTAGATATGTGATCCAGACTTTGATTTTTATTATTTTCCACTAGAATTTTGAATTTTAGAAGGATCTATAGTTAGGAATTCAAAATTTAAATTCAGGTTGTTAAGAGTTAGCTAAACTGCTGGAACCTTCTAACATGTGTTTTCAAACTACCTTCTCAACCAAAATTCGAATTAATCTGAAGTCAAGACTTTAAAATCAAAGAATTATTATCTGATAGTTAATCAAATCAATTATATTTTGAATTTTTATATTTTTAAAAAGATTAAACTTTGAATTTTTAAAACTAGCTAGTTGAAAGTTCCGTGCTGAAATTTTTTTTACAACTAGCTTTCAAAACGAATTTTTTGACCAAATTCCAGGAATTAAATTTAAAAATCTAGAATCTATAATCTTCACTAAGGGATCTAACAATTAAAATTTTAATTTTAATTTTTTTGAAAATTTGAAATTTTAATTTCAAATTTTTTAAAACTTGTTGACTAGAAGTTGTTAGGGCTGAAACTATCTTGCAACAACTCTAACTTCTAGAATAAATTTTTAATCCTAATTCAAGATTTAAATTTTAAAATTTGATTTCTGAAATTTTGACTTCAAAATCTAAATTTTTTAATTTAATTTTTTGAATTTTAATTTTTAAAAATTTGGATTTAAATCGCATGTTTGTGCTAATACTAGTTGTTGTGTTAACTAGTTGGTGAATTGTTTATGCATCCATTCCTAAATCTAATTAAGGGCATTCAATCTTAACATAAGGGAAGGAGGTCATTACCTTTCCTTGGACCAAAACAATCACCTACATTTGCATTGACCTAAACCATAATTGAAATTGAGTAGGAACCTAAAACTAGGGACACCCACAAGTCGGGTTCAAGTACAAGGTAAGACAAAGTATTATTTGAGTTTGTACTTATTCCTTGAAATTGGTGTCTAAGGCAAGAGGTCAAATGGCAAATACCTTAAGCGGACTTGCGATTTTTAATTAGGACCTCGTGAAAGCTAGGGGAGCCTCCCGCAACCCCACCTCTTACCTAACTAGTGGACAGGGTAATTACATACTTAAGTAGTACCTAGTTAAGTTTTGTATTTTGAACTTTTAGGTCTAGGAGCCCTAGAAGTTAGGTTTGTACTGCTTGAAGCTCCATACCAATAGTCCCACACTCAGTCTATTTTTCACCCATGGATCCTAATCTTAAATTCTTTTTGAAAACCTGACTAAAAAGTTTGATACCATAAATGGAAAATTAGGGTAAATGAAAAAGGAATTAGGTCAAGTGAAGGACCATGTTGGGACACTTGAAGAGACCCCAATGACCCCCACCGAACCTGAGTCGCGTAGGTCAATTCCTCGAGGTCCAAGAGTCCATCATCATGAATTCATTACTGAATATAATTCAAGATGACTTCACCATGACTTCATAGAAGAAGCCCATAGGATCCATACTGAGCCTGAATCACCTATCCACCTCCCCTTGGTCCAAGAGTCCGATGTCATGATCTCACCCCTGAGTATAACCCTAGATACCCCTACCAAGACTTTGTAGATCAGGAGGAGAGAGTCTTTAGGAGCAATCGATCCTATGCACCCACTTTTGATGGAAACCCTGAGGTGTATGTCAATTGGGAAGAGAAAATGGATCAATACTTTGAATTTGATGAAATGTCAAAAGTAACAAAGTGTCAATTTGCCAAATCAAAGTTAGTCCGATATGCTAAAACATATTGGGGAGAAGTTGAGCGAAAAAATTATTATAGTGGGAATAAAATAAATACTTGGAGAGAAATGAAGAGTAAACTGAGGGAAAAGTAACTAGGTAAATATTATGAGCAAAAGCTTTTAGACCAATGGTACAAATTGAGATAAGATGATACAACTGTATCTGATTATATTGACAAGTTCAATAAGTATGAGAGAGATGAAGAAGAGACTAAACTCATGGAAGAATTAGAGAAAATATCTCCTGAACCTATTGAAAAATTTAAGGATGAAATAAAATCAAAGTCTTATCCAAATGAAGGGCTAGAAAGAGAAAATCCTAAACTCATTGAAGAACTTAAGGAAGAAGTTTATGAAGTTGGGTCTAACCTTATGGACAAATATGATCGAGAACAATTACTTGAAGATAAAATAATTATCCAGCCTAAAGAAATTAACAACGGGGATGATCAAAATGAAATCCAAGGACAAAACCATGGAGATCAATCTGAGGGTAACATAGAAGATCCAGAATTAATTGATGTTGAAGGTTTAGATCTAGAGATTGATGAAGGATCACATATTGAGGTATTGATAGTCAAAGAACAAAACCCTACGGATCAGCCCTAAGAAGTTGTAGAGCCTTTGAAAACCCTATAAAATATTTTTCCTAACAATTTTTCTATCCCTGATTCTCCATTTCTGAATATCCACCATCCCGATCCACCATTACGTTTCATTCACTCTTCTATCCCATCCGGCTAGGACATCTACCATACCATTGATCTGGTCCCAATGATATTCAATAGTTACTTTATTAATACTCTTTGGCATATGTTGAGAGCCAAATTAAGATTCACTGCCACCTACTTGAAGTTTTGTGCCAGAGTCTTCAAATCCATTTAGGAAATATTGGAAATTAGGAAACTTGTTTCCTAGCCCAAAATAAAATTTAGTCCATAGATAATAAAGTCCATTTAAGCTTGTTTTGTTTTTCTTTGTCTTTTACCATTTAGTATCATTTGCTTTTGTCTCTTGTCATTTGGTGTCCCATGCATAAGTATCCATGATTACGAGAGTCATATGCATAACGTGATTAGTAAAACAAATTTTGACCAATGAAATTAACAATCATATGGCTAAATTTTGTAAGAAAAGCCACATAATTTCAAGAAGGAGACTATGTCTTGATTAGGCTCAAAATGATTATATGTCCGTGGTGTAGGTCCTTTTCAATATAGTAAGGAAAATTGGACCTAATATGTGCTAGATATACCATCCAACTTTAGTATCAGTTCCACTTTCAACATTTCAGATCTAGTAAAGTATAAGGAACCAACAATGATACCTAGTGAGCTATGTAGGCATGATTCCACCTTTGAGAGTGAACCAACCCTTGAGTGTCCACCAGCCATATTACCAAAGCGGTAAGATAGGATTGAGCGAATCTTAGATGACAAGATTATCACTGCTCAAAACAAAGACTATCAATGCTACTTGGTTCGCTGGCAAGGATAACCTGATTTTAAAGATTCATGGATCACTCGAGAGGACTAACAAAGAATCGACCCTGACCTCTTAGAGTATCACCAAAGCTAGATGAATTTCTACTCGATGGAGTCGAGCCTTTTTTTTCACCCCAGGAGAATTGATAGGGACATCAATAATAAGAATATATATTTTGAATAACTAACTTTATTTTTGCAGCTACAGTTAATAAAATCTTGAGCCATGAAACAAGTCCCAAATTTTCTTGAAGCATACTCATGAGTCAACACATGGAAGAAGACAATTTTTCATGAGTTGACTCAAGCTCAAAGAATGATGGAAAGCCACCTCTTCAAAGCCCAATTCAAGCCATTTAAACCCAATTCAAGCCAATACTTGAAGCCAAAATTTTCACATGGGGGGACACCTCATCAAGAAACCTTGGGGGGAAAGAAATTACACTACATCAAGACTTTTATAGAAAACATAAAGATACCTTCCAACAAGTGACATGTGGGGAGCCACCTCTAATGACACCTAGGCCTTCACATTAGCATTTGACAACTACATGAAGACCTTCTAGAATGCCACATGTCAAGTGGTTGTAATTTTCTACCAATAATTTGTTTTTAGTTAAAACCACTTACCTAAAAATTGTTGGAGCCAACTAAGCCATCCTTATCCCCTCCTCTCCACCCTTCGACAAAATTCCTAGCATTAAAGCCTATAAATAGGGCCCCTAGGCTCTCATTGTATTCATTTTATGCTATGATTTGAATTAATGAAAGGATTGTTTCCTTGTGTTCTAGTTTTCTTGAGTTCTTGTTTGGAGTGAAAGTTTTCTAGCTAGTTTGAGTGTGTAGATCCTTATCCAAGGAGAGAATGAGAGTTTTCTAAGTTTGAGTTTGATAGTGAAGAGTGCTTTTGCAAGGAGTAAAGGATGGGATGCCCATTGATGGATCTGTGATCAAGCTCCAAGTCCCAAGCCGCCGGCCACTTTCTTCTTCTTCCTTTTTTTTCTTTGTTTCCATTCCAACTCCAATTCTTCTTCTATGTCTAATCCCAAATTTTTTTGCAGGTTCTCTCAAGTTCCTAGGTCAAGGATGAATGTCTCTAAGCCATGGATCAAGGCCAAGGTGAGTCTCAAAGTAGAAAGTGCCAATCTTGACTTCTAGACCTCAATCTTTGAGTGATGAGAGCTCATTCTTGCACCAAATAATTAGCCATTATTGCTGGTAGGAAAACTTTTCCTAATCTTCATTAGATCTGATCATTTGAAGGCTAACTTATCCTAGTAGTGATGGTTTTCTTGCCATGAAGATCCTAATCCTTATTTTGAACTAGATCTACATTGCAGAACTTAAAAATTAGATCAACCAGTCTCCTTATGAAAATTCTTTTCTTAGATTAATTTAGCCTATTTATTTGATAATTAATTGCTCAAGTTTGCTTCCTGGTTATCTTGCTAAAAATCTTCATTCATCATTTTATTTTCGTCTCCCATCAGATTGAGTGAACTAGCTTTCTCACAATACCATGAACTGGACCTGTTGGTGTCCCTAGCTCAATTAGGTTGCTACTCAATTTTAATTAGGCTTGGGTTCGATGTAGGGTGATTGTTTTGAGCCAAGAAAAGGTGATGAAATCCTTCCCTTATCTGATAGAGTGAAATTGCCCTTAAGTGATTTTAATGATGCATGCATACACATGAAATATACAGCATGAAACTAAAATCAAAAATTGCAGAACATAAATTTTTTTTTTCTATTTTTTTTGGAAATTGGTAGATTAATCAAAGACTAATATCAGTGAATTAATACAAAGAAAAACTAAGTTTTGGAAGGTTTTACTGCAAACAAATTTTAGCCCTAATCTAGTTGTGCAGAAATTTCATTAATGTAGGTTCTAGGTTTCATGCATATTTTTTTTGTATTTTTTTCAGATCAGAAAATTAAAGAAAAATTGCAGAATTAAAGAATACTAATTATGTGAATAAGAGATGAAAAGATAAATGATAAACATAAGGCTTTAATGAAAAACTAGCCCTAGGTTTATACTACTATGCAGAATTTCAGCATGTAGAATTTCTTTTGTGTTTTTGTTAGAAGGTGATGCATGAACATGTACTAAACCATGGTCTGATACCAAAATTGATGTAGGATGAACATGCTAGAGATGAAAATGAAAAAATTCCAGATTAGAGAGCAATGATTTTCTAATTTTTTTATAGGGCTTTGTTTCCAAAAAAAAGGCTAAGAGCAAATTAGGGTTTTCATGTAAAGACTAAAGTTCTACTCGCAAATAAGGATTTAACAACGTAATAAAAGAAAACAGGATCCTAGGGTTAAGAAACCACTAATTTAGAACATGCTCAATTTCAATAACTCAGAAAAAGAGAGAAGGGATGGGTTTTGATTACCTAGCAATGATGCCTTTTCGTTGTAGAAGAAATCACACCACTCAGGATTGGCGCCTGGAAGAAGAAGCTCATTCCTGCGGATGCACCAGCTTTCTATCAGATGGTTCATGGGCAAGGAGAACCTTCTCCAAGTATTGTGACTCCTGAGGGATCCTGTAAATGCCGAGGGTTAGGGATTCAGAAGAGAGAAAAAATGTGAAATCGAAAGTATAAAGAAGAGAAAAGGCGGGAGGGGTGCAGGAAGATGGCTGGCGGCTTGGTTGATGGAGGATGCCTAGACTCTGGAGGGGTCGGCCTGGAGATGTGGGGGATGCCGGGTTGGAGGGCATATCCTTGCGTTGCCTTGGACTGGAAGACAGATGCCTAGCAGCTTGGGGTTTGGTGGATGGGATGGGGCGGCCTAGGGTTTGGAGGAAGATTGATGTTAGAGGCCTAGGGTTTGGAGGATGGCACGACTAAGGTTTGAAGATGAGAGGAAAGAGATGACCTAGGGTTTGGATGGAAGGGCTAGGGCATGATGATAGAAGATGGTTGATTATTTTGGGCCTCTCACCCTCTCCCTAATAGAGTGTCAATGCTCGCAAGCACGGAAAAAGAAGTAGAAAAACTCAAGGTTTCATTCATTCAATCAATAATAATTCATACAAGAGGGGGGAGGGGTATTTATAAATCACCCAATTCTCTCCCTGTCAAAGTTGGAGTACAAAGTTTGAGTGGGATAAGGAGACTGAACTCCTTGTAGAACTGGGATGCTAAACTCCTTGTAGAACTGGGATGCTGGACTCCTTGTTGGACTTGGAAATTAAACTCCTTATTGGACCTGGAAATTGAACTCCTCTTAGGTTGGGGTGCCAGTTCTTGTGGGCTTGGGCTGGGGTGCCAAATCTTGTTGGGCTGTGAGGGGTGCCAATGCTGGTGGGCTTGGGGGGGCACCAATTCGGGTGGGCTTGGAAGGGTGCCAGCTGCTAGTGAGCTTGGGCGGCATGAAAGGGGCCAGGCACATGGGTTGGGGTGGCTGGAGTAGGGGCCCAGGTGCATGAACTGGGGTGGCTTGAGTGGGGATTTGGTGATCTCTTCTTAAGCTTGACTTGAATGAAAATTAAAGGACTCACTTGACTGGACTGAAACAAAGGGTCTCAATTGACTAAATGGACTCAATTAGACTCAATTAACTCATTTTATTACATGACTCAATCTTTATTACAGGACCCAATGTACTACAGGACTCAAAAGTATAATCAGAAATCCATAATGGGCCCAGTAATCTCTATCTGATCTTGGTGCTCGCACCAAGATGGCTAGGAGCCGATCACTTTTCAAGGCAAAGGATCCTAGATGGCTAGGAGCTGACCACTTATTCAAGGCACATGGTGCTCAATGGCCAGGAACCGATCCTTTATTCAAGTCATAGAGTACCGATGACCAGGAGCTGATCATTTTTCAATGCATAGTATGCCAGATGGCCTGGAGCTAACCATTTATTCAAGACACAAGGTGTTAGACTGCCAGGAGCTGATTACTTATTTAGGATACAAGGTACCAGATGGCCAGGAGCTGACCACTTATTCAAGGTACAAGATGCTAGATGCCCAAGAGTTGATCACTTATGCAAGGCACATGATGCCAAATAGCTAGGAGTGGATCACTTATTCAAGGCATAGGGTTCCAGACAGCCAAGAGTTAAGCACTTATTCTAGGCATAATGTACCAGATGGTCAGAGCTGATTATTTATTCAAGACACAGGATGCTAGATGGCCAGGAGTTAATCACTTATTCAAGACACAAAGATGCTGGATGGCCAGGAGCCTATCACTTATTCGAGGCATAAGATACCTGATGGCTAGGAGCTGGTCACTTATTTAAGGTATAGGGTACCAGATATCAGGGGCTAACTACTTATTAGATGGCTAAGAACCAATTACTTATTCAAGACATAGGGTGCCAGATGGCTAAGAGCCGACCACTTATTCAAGGCATAGGATGGCAATTAGCTAGGAGCCGATCACTTATTCAAGGTACAAGGTACCAAATGGCCAAGAGTCGATTACTTATTCAAGAAATAAGGTGCCAGATGGTGAGGAGTTAATTACTTATCTAAAGTATAGGATGCTAACTATTCATTGGACAGGTGCCGATTAGTTACCTAAGTCAGGTATAAAGTTTCATAACTTTATTTATTATGAAGCATAGTCTTAAAGTCATTATAACTATTATGACAAGATAGGTAAAGTGTTTATCAAGAAGTGTAATAGACCACTTAACAAATTACTTTACAAATTGATCTCTTAACGGTCTAACCGATTTAACTATTTTCTTAACAATGTAACCATCTCACAAACAATTATAACCATCTAACTAACTTGTAGGGGATCGAGGGGATCTCTAAGAGATAATTTTTGAACACTTACTTTCTCCATTTTTTTTGATTGTTCTCCCTCTCAAAACTAACTTAAACATCGGAGGGCCCCCCATTACAGAAATCCTATCAATTCCTCCAATGTTGAAGACTTCTTTTATAGGTCCAGGAGCTTATCAAGTTCACTCCCAAAGTTATCAACCAATTTCTTGGAAAACCTCAAGAGCCCAAAGCTACTCTAGTATAGCCAACTTATTTAGCTTGGATAGGTGCAACAATAGTATGGTTGTCTAAAGAATTCTCCATGCAAAATATTGGGGAAGCATCCTACATTTTGAAGATAAAGGTCTACAGTAATAGATCCAAGAGGATGCTAGGCCTCTCATAAAAGATGTACATGGAGGAGGTGCTAAAAAGGTTTATCTTAGAAAATCTAAGAGAGAACTTCTATCCTTTAGGCATATCATTTATCTCTTTAAGAAGATGTGCCGCAATATATCTTAAAGATGTGCCACAATATATCTAAAAGAACTTCAATCCTTTAGGCATATCATTTATCTCTTTAAGAAGATGTGCCGCAATATATCTAAAAAGATTTAGCTCATGAGCAAGATCCCTTATGCTTCGGCTATAGGGTGCCTCATGAATGCCATGCTGTGCACGTGACCTGATATTGTCCATGTTGTGAGTGTCATAAGTAGTTATCAATTGAATCCAGGTAAGAAGCACTAGACAACTATGAAGAACATTGTAAGTATTTGAGAATGACTAAGGATATGTTCTTGGTCTATGGAGGAGGAGAGTTGAGAGTACAAGGACATATTTAAACTTTATATCTAATGTTGATGATAGATAGTCCATGTTAGGGTGTGTATTTTTATGCAATAGAGATTTGATAAATTGGAAGAGTTCCTAACAACCTATCATTGTTGACTCCACCATGAAAGCTAAATATATTGCTACTTCTAAAGCTACAAAGGAAGCCTTCTAGTTCAAGACACTACAATAATTAAAGTTATTGGCAATGTCTAATTACCATTGCTAATAATGAGTTTGCCATTGCTAATAACCCATCAAAACAAATTTAGTTGCTGAAAGCCTTTATTAGCGATGACAAAAAAATCATTGCTAATAAGGATTATTAGCGATGGGATTAGTGATCATGGACCCATTGTTAATAACTTTTTTTCATTTTTTTAAAATTTTAATTAAAAATAAAAAATAACAAAAACTATTTGCCATCACTAATGGCATTGGTAATAATTTTTTTATTTTTTAAAAAAACCATAATTTTATTTTTAAAAACCTATTTTAATTATCGTAATAAGTAATTATAGTTCATAAACCTTGTTATAGGTAAATTAAAAATAACTACCATAATTATTAATAAAAAATTAATTATATTATGTTAAAAGTATAAATTATATAATTTTATAAATTAATACAACTTTACAAGTATCAAAATTAAATATATAATATCAAAAAAATAATGTGAGATCCTACTTGTTGTCATTGTCATCTTTCTCCTACTCCTGTACATCCTCTCTAGCAGTTAGTAGATGAGGGCTAGATATCCTAGCCTCCTACAATGAAAAATAATAAAATATTATTATATGTTTTGATGTGGAAGAATACATGTTTATATAGAGATGTATATTTTGATATAATTCTTTGATTCCAGAATAAATTATTCCTATATGTTCTATTCGATGACATGGAGCTATAGACATCCCTGATCCATTGATTGGATGGTTAAATTGAATTTTTACCTTCTAGGTCCCCTTCCTTAATTCAAGCCTAAATATATGAATCTTTTAAGTATGAAAATTTAAAACAAGTAAAAAAAATTATTAATAGACTTACCTGCTATGATAGTTGTGACAACGGAGCTAGCTGATTATGCAAATGCAGGTTCCTAAGAATCTCAATGATGGTATCATGAATGGCATCCCGGAAGCTCTGAAGTTGCAAAGCAAAAAGCCTCTGCATGACTCCTTGACATGTGCATCACCCCATGTTTGGGTCATCAAGGCTTGAAAGAAGGATGCCAAAGACTAGCGAGCTGCTGGAGGGTTTAAAGCTGTGCCCGAATCCAATGACTCAGCTCTTATTCACCTTTTTGATGGCCCTAAGCTATCCTTCGAGGTCAAGGAGGACTGAGAGGATGGATCTTCATCATGCCATGATACAACGTACTCTACATAATTTGCCTATACGATTTACAAATTTGTTAGTCCAATTATGCTTATCAGTATATATAAAAACTAATAAATAATATTTTAAGTTTTTACCTTAATACATGATAAATCATAAAATTATACATTTATTTTAAGTATTTTAAGTAATTATTGATGCTAACATCTTCTAAAAATCCTAATTTCATAATTAAACTAGACTTTCTTATAAAATTAATTATTATTAAAATATCTTTGATAAATGTAAAATTATAAAATATTTATGAAAAGTAGATATTGAGCTAAAGCACCACACACCCATTAAAATATTTAATAAAAATCTTATTTTATATTTTTTCTTTTTTGGCAGGTATATTAATATTAATGGAGATAGTTAGAACCCCAGAATCCTAGAGAATTAGCAAAATTATTGATTTAAAAGCTTTCCAACATGAAGAGCTCAATCTACAAGTTCTAAGAACATAGATAGGAGCCAAATCGAAGCTCAAGTAGATCCAAAATCACTTAAATCCAATATGTGATAGTTTTTAAAGCAGTCGGTCCATCATGGACTAGTTGCTTGGTCCACACACTAGATTTCATGGACTGTCCCATCTTCTTCCTTGTTTCACTTGCCAACTCTTGTGCCAGCCCGTCGCCATCCCAAGATGCTGTCGCCACCCCAAGATGCTGTCGCCATCATTGCCAACCCGAATTGTCATCGTCACCATCCACCTCACCATAGTTACTAACTCTAGCCACCTCCTTCTTCCCTATCAATGTCAAATTCACCACCCATCATTGCTTCATCACTACCAATGCCTCTGCCATGAGCCATTACTACCACCATGCCTATCTCTGCCATAGTCGATGGCCATCCTTTACTCATCATCACTACTTCCTCCATTTTAATCATCTCCATCTGCCATTACCACCATTCTTCCCCACACTGAAGCCATGCCTCATCATCATCACTTTCGCATCGCCTGTAGCCGTCTCCTAGTGCCACCTTCCTCCTTTCCTCATTATTGCCACCTTCCATGCAATCATCTTCTTCCCCATCAACACTACCTTCATCCTCTCTATCTGCTATTGCCTTTGATGGGAACAAGTCCAAGTTGGAGAAGGAATTCTTGGGTGCGAACCAAGCATGATTCATGGCATTCGACTAATCTCATCCAGCTAATCACCAATCTAACAGCTGAAGTGGTACTGAATTGGTTGAGTCTTCACTAGTTCTAGGCACGATTCATGGTAATCCAATAGGTTGAGGATCATCTTGATCCAAGGGCTCCTAAACAACTCCACCTCATGATCTGATAGCCCTGGAAGACTCCAATATCATTTGGCCTGCCAAATTTAAGAAGAATTTTAAAGCCAGCCATGTCCTCTCTGTTTAAAGGACCCCTGGCTATAGAAGAAATCATCTATGAGAGAGGGGTATAGTATAGGGTAGAGGGCTTAGCTTTGGATTAAGAGTTGACTTCTAAGAGTGAGATTTCTTAGAGAAAAAGCTGTCTCCTATGCCATATTTATGTCTACACCAATCCTCATATCAAGACCCGAAGAGGAAGAAGAAGAGGAAGCCATATCACTCCACGAAGTATGATGGAAGAGGAAGAAGTGACATCGACCATCTTTCTAATGAGGCGGCACCAATCTATTTCGAATCTTTGTTACTACTTTTTAGTTATTATTTCTTATACTTAGATTTAATTTTTAATCAATACAATATTTATGCTCTTTAAGTTATTATTCTTTATTTTTATCACAAGTAGAAGCTAAGATTTGATTAGCAGATTAAACATATCTAATTTTAATTTTCTTTCATACTTTTATTAATATTCATTTTTTTGACTTCAAATTACTTTTCTTTTCTAAAATTAAAAATTTTAAATTATCCTAAACATTGCCTTCTCCATGGATTCGACCCGACCTACTATTATCTACATATTTTTAATTTATTTGCAATATGAATTTAAACTGAAAATTATGGTGTCCTAATGATAATATCATGACCTATCAATACATAGAGATTTTGGATCAAAGTAGTCATGAGTCCCCCTAGAATAGTAGTGGCATCTGATAATTATAGTTGCCCTGGGGCACAACCCAGCTACCATGTCTATAATAAGTAAACAATAAAAATAAATTAATCAAAATATACAAATAATTAATTTAATATGAGACTAATATAAACGTAGAATTTTTACCAATGTATCTACCACTACATGTGTGCTAATGGAGCTACTGGTGTGCTTGATTGGATCTTGTTGGGCTATTTGAGTCTATCATGCCCTCTACCACCTATCGGAGTACTCCTCACTACTTTACTAGTCACAGAGGGCCTCGCATATATTTGCCCACATCCAATAATCTCTACAAGACTTCTATTTCGATAGTGACTCGAAATTAGAGTACTCTATGAAGGATTGCCTAAAGCTGTGCGCCATCCCAAAGCCTATGTGTCACCATCTCTTTGAAGGTCGGATGGCTAGCCTTCTCATCTTAAGAAGTCTCGAATTGGTAGTATTCGTACAAGTAAAAGCAAACATGTATTAATAAATATAATATAAATATAAAATAAATTTAAAAATTAAATACATAGACTTACGAGGAACATCTCCCAAGATGCATCATGAGCCCCTAATGGCCAACTGAAGAACTCATTTGCTGGCCCTGGTAGTTATTGATGGATGATCTCGGTAACTACAAAAGATACACTAAGCTTTCTAAATGTGCTGTAAAATTGATTTTAAATAATGAATGTTAACTTTAAAATAGCTAAACTTTAAACATACTAATTGAAGATGTAGTACCTACGAGTGGCTCTAAATATGGATGAGCTCTCTATCCTCTGGCCAAGTTAGAGGTGCCCAAAGCTGGGCAGGTCCTTGACCAGGGCACTGAGTTTGAGAGCCGATCACTACTTTGTATAACTATGGGATCAATAGTGATCCCACATCATCCGAACTTGAGAGTAAAACATCTAATATAAAGAATGTTATATTAGACAATAAAGGATAATAATATAAACAAATATCTAAAGTTTTAGAGTTTATTGCATGGTGTTAATGGCATAGAATCATGCAAGCTGGCAGCACGATCTCTCTCACCTCTAGAGTTCTCTCTTCGAGAGCTCTATCCGCTAGAGCTCTATTCTCAATTGGCATGGCTCCGACCTCTAGATGACATGATGTATAATTTTTAAAAATAAAAATAAATATAATCACTGAATTAATTATGTAATTATGGGTGGTTATGCAAGATTTAAAATGATTAAAAATAAGTAATTAAAATGATTCAAGGATTATATATTTAGCACTACTTATTGGCCTCTTTAGATGTTTAGTACCATTCGGATTCTTCTTCGGATTCTTTCTCTTCTTCCACTTCTTTATCTTCTTCCTCTTCTACTCCTTGGATAGGATTGCCCTTTAAAATAAACTTAGTATGATCTATCTTCTCATGTTGGCCATCACATAGGATAATTCTTGGAGCATCAAACTTTGTATTTATGAAGGATCGATGAGCTCCTGATGTTTCTTCCTCTTGAAAGCATTCTGGTAAATAGGACTCTTCTTTTTTTTTGAGTGTGTAATGAATGGCTCAGACTTAATTTTATATACAGTCCACCAATCTTTCCTTCATTTCTTGATGAAAAAGGAGTATAATATACTTGAACAGTTTGTTGAGCTAGCACAAATAGCTCATTGACTTATGCCTTTGATCCATATTTGACTTTAGTAAGCTCATGCTATGGATTAACCTTCATACTATTATCAAAGCATTGGCATTTTTTAAAAAATGACACTATTACCTCAATGTAGGTATGTTTGATCATTTCTTTGAAGATTCCATGGTAGTCACTCTTTGCCTCTTCCCACCAGTTGCCCTTTATATACACACCATCATTCATTATGCTCTTATGATATCCATATTGCTGGATGTGAAATTAAAAACCATTTATGCTACATCCATTATAATATGTTACATATTTTGTTGGCTCATAATCTAATGATCTTAGCTTTTAAGATATAGATTCTTCCCCTTGCATGACCTGTATATTATAAAAAAATAAATTGAAAGAAATTAAAACATATAAAATGATAATGGATGCTTATCAATTGGTGGAACCAATCTATTAAGTTTATGAGTGCTATGTAGAAATTTCTTACTCACTTATCCTCGATTGTCCCATCTCAGCATCCCATCATATTGTCTAAACATGCATAAGATAAGTATACTGCTACAAGTAATTGAAGAGTTAGAATTATGATGGATACTTATTTGACATATGGATCGGCCTTCTCATATTATAGCAAAACATGTCTCTTCTTATCGAAATTCAGAATCAGTTTAAATCCGGTGAATCTCATGCCCAAATTGATGAGTGGGATAGGCAAATATTGAGATCTCCTATATTGATCCCTCACCACCACTGTTATCATTTTAGTCCACTTGAGTCAGCTTTGTCTATACATTGGGATTAAAGTAGTGCTAGCTAAAATTTAAAATTTTTTCTATTATATAAGCCTTTACAATAGAATCTTCAACTTTGGCCTCATTTTTTACTTTCTTCTTGAGATGTGCATGTATCTTTCAAATGGATACATCTACCTGTACTGCGCCATGCTAGCTTCATATGCTAGATGATCATAAGATCCTCCATAAAATTGAAGAAGCTATGAGGGAATATCTTCTCTAATTTGCATATGGTCTTTACACTGCTTGCCTCAAGACTGAAGATGTAGCTGACTGATAGTTTGGTGGTACATTCATATTTTAAGAAAAGACTAAAAGCTTGGTTAAAGAACTTCATATAGAGTTGGAAAAGAGATCATGCCAAGTCAATGGGAGTAATCATTGTATGAAGACATGGTAGTCATGGCTCTTTAGTCCATAGAATAGTAATCTTTGACATTGATGCATCAAGCTAGATTACTTATATAATCATTTAAAAATTTAAGATTTTTATACTATTCACATACATCATTCAACTACTCTCTCATTAAGGTATAAGATGCTTTCAGCTTTAGAAATTTTCTAGGTGACACCTCAACCAGTTCTAGTAGAGAATGCTAGCATATATTCTTCATATCTACTCAAGCCTTGGGGTTATCCTTCATCTTGCCCTTGATATTCTAACAATAGAGAAAACATTATCGAATACATTCTTCTTAATATGCATGATATCAAGGTTATGATGAATTAAATTGGTGGACTAGTATAGCAATTTGCAAAAGATGCTACACTTTACCTTGTTATAAGTTCAATCGAATGCTTGATATTTTTGCTTGCCAAATAGTATGCCAAACTGGACTTTATCCAGTTGAGATACACTTTGAAATACTTCCATACCCAATAAATCATGTATTTATATATTTATTTTAAGTAATTTAAGTAATTATTGGTGCTAACATCTTCTAAAAACCCAAATTTCATTATTAAACTGGACTTTCTTACAAAATTAACTATTTTTAAAATATTTTGGAAAAGATGAAATTAGAACATAATTATGAAAAGTAGATGTCGAGCCGAAGCACAACACACCCATTAAAATATTTAATGAAAAGTCTTATTCATGGTACTTCATTTTTTATTGGTATATTAAGATTGATGAAAATTTTTGAAACTCTAGAATCCAAGCAAATTGATTGATTTTAGACTAATGAGAGCTCAATTTATAGAGTCCAACGGATCAAACAACATGCGAATCAGAGCCAAATGGACCTATAATCAAGAAAAAGACCAAAATATCAATTTATGCATAGAATTTAAAGCAGCCGGTCCATGATGGACCGGTCGCTTGGTCTACGATGCCCTTTAGGTCCACAGGTAGCCATGTTTTAGGTCCATGGCTCAGAGCAATGGACTAGGAATAATTTCTTTCACCATAGCCACCATTCCATGCTGTTCGGCAACCATAGTTGCCGCCTCCTTCCTCATCGACCGGAGAAGATCCCAACTGCCATTCAAACTACAATCGCCACCATCCTCCTTGCCATGGAGGGATTCCTGCCATCGTTTCACCATTCCTCTGCTCCTCCCTGGCTGAGCTACCCTCTGCTCTCATGCCATCCATCAGCTGAGATTCAACTGGATGTCGCCTTGTCTCATTCTTCTAGCCACCGTTCAAGCTAGGTCATCTTCTTCCTCCCCAACCTGAGATGCAATTGACTGTTCTTCTTGGATCACCATTGCCCTCTATCTTCCTAATTCATTGATGCCACCACCCTATGCCACCTCCCATGGACACTGTCCACTCTTTGCAAAACCATCGAGCCATTGCTACTCCTCCTAATCCGTGGCTACTGATGATTCCCAACCATCAAAACCAGCAATCCAATGATCATTGCTATGATCCATGGAGTTCAATTGATCCTGGCCATCCAAAAATATTGATCTAATGGCTGATAAGGACCCTAGCCTGAGATGAATGGCTAAAGTGTGAGCCATGAGATTTAGGCGATCAAATGGTTCGGAGATACCAGAAATCAACCATCCCATGGCCCATATTAATCTGACTTGACTTAGAGCCTTCTCCAAGCTCTATTTCAAGGATCCCTGGCTACAGGAGGAACCCATCCTGGAGAGAAGAGTATGGTATAGGGTAGAATACTTAGCTTTGGGTTACGGATTGGCCTCTAAGAGTGAGGTTTTTTAGAGGAGAAGCTTTATCTCCTATGCTTTCTCTATGGATTCGACCTAACTTACTATGTTCTATGCAAGTTTAATTAATTATAATTTGGATAATTAAATTGATAATCATGGTGTTCTAATGACAACATTGCGATCTAAGTTTTTGGCACCATTGTCGGAGAAGGCACGAATGCTAACATTTTTGATCTCTTTGATTTTTTGTAAATTTAGTTTACTATTTTTTTTACAGATTAAAAAACCTCAAAAAAAAAGAGGAGAATGAAAGTTTCACAATTTTGGTGAGATTAACCCTAACCCCAAATTTTTTTTTTTTTTATTTACTATCTTTCAATTAGTTTCCTCCTTTCCAAATTAACATCAAAAGAAAAAAAAAGTATATTTTTAGTTGCTTTTAATTAGTTTCTTTCTTTTCAAACTAACCTTAAAAGAATTTTTTTTTTTAGTTTCTTCCTTTTTAAATTAACTTAAAAAGAAAAAAGCTACTTATTTTTTAATTAACTACCTTAAATACTAATTTGATTTCTTACCTTAATTATAAGATCAATAGTTTCTTTATATGCCTAACCTATTTTAGTTTTTTTTTCTCCCATCTAATTAACCAAAATTAAAACCTACCTTTTATTCCTCTTGCTTAGATTAACATAACATAAAAAAAAAAAATTTAGTTGCTTTCAATTAGTTTCTTTCTTTTCAAACTAACTTAAAAAGAAATTTTTTTTTTTTATTTTTCCTTGTCAAATTAACCTAAAAATTTAAAAAATATTTTTATTTACTTTTAGTTAGTTTCCTTCTTTTCAAAATAATCCAAAAAAAAAAATTCTTTTATGTTCCTTCCTTTTCAAGTGAACATAAAAAAAAATCATATGACCTTTCAAATAACTACCTTAAATACTAGATTTAATCTTCTACTTTAATTTAGGATATTAACATATTTTATTTACTTAACTTAATTTTAGTCTTTTTTTCTCTCATATCTAATTAACCAAGATTAAAACCAGCCTTTTATTTTTGTTGCTTAAATTAACATAACATAAAAAGAAAATAAAAATACCACCTAAAACTTATCTATAATAGAGTAACTCATTAAAACTTAAAAGATTTTTACTTGTTTGGGCTATCTTTCTATTTTTGTATTGCATATTTTCATAAGACATCTTAAGAGTAATAAGCCATAAATAACATAAGGTGGGGATTTGATCACCCTTCCTAGGCCCACAAACCACCATCCTGTATCTTGCATTAATCCAAGCCTATTAATTAAAATAACTAGATGCTAGCTCCTAAGAAATTCGAGCTCAATAGGACAAGGCACCCAAAAGAGTTAGACCGGATTAGGGTTGGTCGATTGACTAGTATCTAGGAATGGGGTCCAAGGATGATGTAGCCTTGAAGAAATATGGTTTTTAATTAGTTTCATTGACTAACTTGGCCATTCTAATTAGTATCTAAGGAAAGCAACGCGGGGCCCCCATCGATGTTACCTGTTGGCTTTGGCCCTTAATTTTGATGACTAACAAAATGTTGAGTATGTGTTTTGTACTAATGATTCAATTGTAGTTGTGAGTTTCAGGATACAGGGATATCAAATTTTTCATATAAAAGTATCAAACTCACTAAATTTCAAGCTAAGTAAATCTCAGTATTTTAGAAGTCTTCTCACTTTGGAAAACCTTAAAATGGGTCAATCTGGACTTTTTGAAGTAGAAGTTAAAGTTTTATTGAAGAACACTTTGAGTTTTAAAGCTTGGCATAGAGTTTTTTGATTAGCACAACCAAGTATCGACTCATGGAACACAAAGTGTCGACACTTCAGAAGAACTACCACACAGAAATCTGTTTGGCATGTCTTGAGTCGACTCATAGAAGTCAAGTATCGACTCATGAAGAAGTCAGATGTCGACTCACAAAAATCAAGTGTCGACTCCTAGCCTGAGACAAAAGAAGATACAGAACTATGTCATTTTGAGGATTGTGTCAAGTGCTGCACCAAGTGTCAACTTAGAAGACTCAAGTATCGACTCACAAGCTCAAGTGTTGACTTAGTGGTCGACTCATAACTTGAGAACATAATTGTAATATAACTTAGTTTTTCCAAATATTATACCTTGAGTCGACTTGTGAAGATCCAAGTGTTGACTCATAAACAACTCAAGTGTCGACTCATAAGTTCTGATAACAGTAATGGCTATATTTTTTGAAACACAGTTTTGACTCCAAAAGGCCCCCAACGGCTAGTTTTGCTTCACCAACAAACATAAATGATTTTTTAGAAGTTTTTGAAGTATTTAACTCTCACCAAACTCATTCATGAAGAACTAACTCACAAGAGACAAATCCTTCCTTTGAGAATATCACTTCAAAAGTCAAAAAGAGATCTTGAAAGAACATTTCATCTGAAAAGCTTCCAATCTAGCTGTTGAGCTTTCAAATCAACATTCCAAAAGTGGTCTTTCAAAGAATCCAAGGAGAAGACAACTCAAGCAAATCAACAAGAGCTTCATAGCCTCTACTTTCTACTCTATAGAGAGTTTTTTTTGTGCTTTGCTCTTATACTTCTGAATTTATTTGTTGTGACTAGTCTCAAGGGTGTTTGAAACTAGGTGATAGGCCCTTCCAAGCCATGAATTGGAATCCAAGTTTAGGTTGGCTTGAGGAAAGGTTGTTGGTGAGCCTAAGTGAGAAAATCAACTTTGGGTTTGACTTGTGAGCCCTTGAAAATAAGTTGGCTGTAATCTAGGTTGATTATAGTGAAATTTCCAAGGAATTACTTGAAGAGTGGATGTAGGTGCTTGGTATGCACCGAACCAATATAAATTTTTTGTATTTATGTGTGATTCTTCTTCTCTTGCATTTACTGCTTACTTTACATAGCATTGCATCTTATTCATATTGTGCTCATTTGCATTGCTTCACAAATACTTTAAATTCAGCACATTCTTGCATTAAATTTTTAAAGAAATCTAATTCACCCCCCTCTTGGATTGCTATGCTGGGCAACAAGTCGTATTAGAGCTTGTACTCACTGTATAGGTTTAACGATCTTGAGTCAAAGATCTAATGGCAGCCCAAATTGGTGTTGGAATTGTTGAGGGTCAAGCCTTAAACCATCTTCCACTGTTCAATGGCACAAATTATATATATTGGAAGACACGCATGCACATTCACATTCAAGCCATTGATTATAATATTTAGAGGACCATTGTTAAAGGTCCTCATCAGCCTACCATCTTGATTAATGGCATTCCCACTCCCAAATTGGAAGATGATTGCGATGAGAATGACATTAACCAAGTTGAGCTTAATGCTAAGGCTATGAATTTACTGTTTTGTGCATTAGGCCCAAGTGAATTTAATAGAATTTCAAATTATCTCTCCGCTAAGAAAATATGGGACATACTTGAAGTTATCCATGAAGTACACATCAAGTGAAGACTACCAAAGTTAACATGCTCATTCATACTTATAAAATATTTAGAATGGAACCATCTAATTCAATTAGTGAAATGTACACTAGATTTACTATCATTGTGAATGGTTTGAGAAGCTTAGGTAAAGTCATTTCTAATGTTGAATTAGTTAAAAAAATTGTAGACTCCATTAATTGATTTTGATGATAAGCAAAACAGTTAAGTATAAGTTGAGGACTAATAAATTGCTTTGAGTATGTTTTTATTGAAAAGGTTCTCACAAAATTTGATGAAGCCCAATTATTTTGAAGAAGCCAAGTTTGAATGAAAAGATTGCTCAAAAAGAGACTTGGACACTTAAGAGATGGTTGAATGGATGGCTAAGCTAAATGGAAACTTGTTCCAGCTCAAAATCAGCATCTTCAGTGAATTTTTTCAGAGAAGTGTTGATACATGACATGAAGTGTCGACACATGGAGATGAAGTGTCGACTCAGGCCGGTACGCAGCAATATTTCAAATGGCACAGATGAAATGTCAACACATGGACCTGAAGTGTCGACTCAAGGTGTTGACACATGGATCAACACATCGCCTGAGACTTTCAAGCCACAGAATTTGCAGAAGTTGAAGGAACAGCTGAAGTGTCGACACATGGAAGCAAGGTGTCGACTCAAGCTGTCGACTCAACTAAGAAAGTGTCGACACATCTGAGATTTCCAGAGAATCAGAATGGAGTAAGTTGAACTAAGTCTTGACTCAAGAAGATCAAGTGTCGACCTTATATGTCGACTCAACTGAGAAAGTATCGACACATGGAGTTCTGGCAACAGTAACGGTTAGTTTTTTCAAACGCAGAACTCGCCCAAATTGCCCCTAACGGCTAGTTTTTCAAGTGTAATGGCTAGAAATCGATTTTGAGGCCTTAGGAAGGTATTTATATGCTCCAAAGTCAAATCAAAATATAAGAGTTTGAATACTATTGAAGAACATTAAAGAGTTTTGAAGAAGAGAAAAGAAAAGTGAGCTTTAACTCCAACTCATTGAAGTTTCAACTACTCTCAAGCTAAAGAAAGCCTTCAAGCATTCAAGATCCTTCAAGAGTATTGAAGATCATCCATTCTTGGGCATTCAAAAAGCTTCAGCAAGTGCAAAGCAACTCTACATCGAGCTACATCGAGATATTCGCTTTGTTTTAGAAAGCTTACATTGGTTCTTTACCTTTAAACCATATTTCTTGTAAGGGTTCTTGGTTAGCCTATTGCAAAACCAAGTGAGGTTATTGGTAAGCCTTGGAAAACCAATTAAGTTGGTGGTTAGCCCGCAAAACCACTAAGGTTCTTGGTTAGCTTGGAAAACCAAGGGAGGTTGTTGGTTAGCCTTGTGAAAACCAATTAAGTTCTTGGTTAGCCCGTAAAACTAAGTGAGGTTGTGACTTGTGAGCCTTGTGAAAACAAGTCGGGTTTTGATTAGTAAGCCCAGAAAACTAATCGGCTGTAATCTTGTGATTATAGTGAATTTCCAAGGAGATCTTGGGTAGTGGATGTAGGTGCATTGTATAGCACTGAACCACTATAGTTCTTGGTATTTGTGATTGCTTGATCTCTCTCTCTTTGCTCTTTATTTATTACTCTTTAATTTTGCTGCACTATTATCTTAGAGTATTACAATTGTTTTAATAGTACCTTGCTAAATTATTTGTTAATTTGGATTGCATTGATTAGTATCAAGTTTTATTAAGTTAGTTTGTCAAATTATTTTCTAGAGACGCAATTCACCCCCCCTCTTGGATTGCTTACTGGGCAACAAGTGGTATTAGAGCCCTGTTCTCAGTGTATAGGCTTTACCGTCTTGAGTAAAGATCTATGGCAGCCCGAATTGGTACTAGTGTAGTTGAGGGACAGGCCTCAAATATACCTCCATTTTTCAATAAAATAAATTATACTTATTGAAAAACTAGGATGAGAATTTATATGCATTCTATTGATTACAATTTATGGAAAGTAGTTGATAAGGGTCCTTATATTCCTTCGGTAGTGGTTAATGGTGTTTCCATCCCAAAGCTCGAAGAGGATTGGGATGAAAATGACATTAAACAATCTGAGATCAATGCCAAGGTAATGAATCTCCTTTAAGCATTAGATCCTAGCGAATTTAATAGGATATCTACATGCATGTCTGCCAAAGAAATATGGGACACACTTGAAGTTACCTATGAGGGTACCGATCAAGTGAAGAACACTAAAGTTAATATGTTAGTGCACACTTATGAGATGTTCCATATGGAACCAAATGAATCTATTATTGATATGTACATAAAATTTACTGATATAGTTAACGGTATGAGAAGTCTTGGTAAAGTCATGTCTAATGCTGATCTTGTGAATAAAATTCTTAGATCACTTCCAACATCATGGGATCCAAAGGTGACCACAATTCAAGAAGCAAAGGATGTCGACAAGTCATCTCTTGAGCAGTTAGTTGGATTGCTTATGATTTATGAGCTCAATCTAAAACAAAAATCAATGGACATGGATAAGAAGAAGAAGGGGATTGCTTTCAAGTCAAATATTTAAGAAGAATCCTCAATTGATGAGTCCGAAGATGAAGAGGAAGAAGAAGGTGAAGAAGCCCTCCTTGCATGAAAGTTTAGAAGATTCATGAAGAGGAGGAAATTTCCTAATAAAAAGAAGTATCAATCCAAGGAAAAAGTAAAAGAGAAAGAGAAAGAAAAAGGAGAAGGAAGTACCTATATGCTTCGAATGCAAGAAGGCAGGACACTACAAGTTTGACTATCCTCTCCTGAAGAAATCAAGAAAGAAACTAAGGAAGAAAGCAATGATGGCCACTTGGAGTGACAGTGAAGACTCCAGTTCTGAAGAAGAGTAGACTGAAGTTGCAAATCTCTACTTCATGGCACATCAGGACAATGATGAGGTAAATTCCGACACTGAAATTGATTTCACATTCGATGAACTTAGGAATGCTTTTGAAGAACTCATGCATGATTATAAACTAGTTTTATCTAAAAACAAGTAATTGAAAAAGCATGCAAATAGTTTTTCTTTTGAAAACAATTCTTTACTTAATGATGTTAGTACTTTGAAATCTAAATTATATGTTTTAGAAAAAAAACAATGCTTTGTCTATGAAAAACGAAATTTTAAAAAGACCTAAAAATATTATTTCTAACAATGATCTCTTAAAGAAAAATAAGGATTTAGAACTTGAAAATGCTATATACAAAAATGAACTTGAAAAGATAAAACCTTTTGTTGAGAAATTTACTTATAGTTTAGAAAAGTTAAATTTACTCTTAAACAATCAAAGAGCAGTTTTTAACAAGGCAGGTTTAGGATATAAACCACAGAAGCAACAAAAGTATTTCAAAAATTTTTTTGTACCTGCATCATCTAGCATTACTTGTTTTACTTGCAAAAAGCTAGGTCATAAATCATATCAATGTAATTTTAGAAAAATCATTTCTTTTGGTAAAATGTGGATTCCAAAAGAAACCATTTTGAATGCTAACCGTAAAGGACCCAAGTTGACTTGGGTACCTAAAAACAAAGCTTGATTTTATTGCAAGTGTGTTTTGCAACCAAGGAGAACAAAAGAATTTGGTATCTTGACAGTGGTTGCTCAAGGCATATGACTGGAGATGTGAAGCAATTCACTTCTCTTGAAGCTTTGAATGGAGGGAGTGTGACCTTCGGTGATAATGGTAAAGGAAAAATCATTAGTATTGGTAAGGTTCACATAACTCCTTTTAGCAGTATTAGTAATGTACTTTTAGTAGATGGTTTGAAACATAATCTTTTAAGCATCAGTAAGTTTTGTGATAATGGTTTTCAAGTAGTTTTTAAATCATCATATTACATGATTATTAGTCCGGATATAAATGGAGTATAATTCATTGAAAAAAGGCATGGAAATATTTATTTGGTAGACCTAGATGATCTATCTTTGCCTAATGGAGAATGCCTTGTTGCAATGAATTCTACTAAGGAAGAGACTAGTTGGCTATAGCATAGAAGATCAGGGCATACTAGTATGTATGTTATTTCAAAATTTTGTAAAAAGAATTTAGTCAGAGGTTTACCCGAACTTAGTTTTGAAAAAGATAGAATTTGTCAAGCATGTCAATTTGGTAAACAAGTCAAAACTTCTTTCAAACCAAAAAAACTTGTAACTACTAGTAGGCCACTTGAACTACTTCATATGGATCTCTTTGGACCAACTAGAACATCAAGTCTAGGAGGCAAGAGATATGGATTAGTCATTGTGGATGATTTTTCAAGATTCACATGGATTTACTTTTTAGCACAAAAAGATGAATCATTTTCAGCATTTATAAAATTTTATTGAAAAGTTTCAAATGAAGGTGTTTCAGTCATTTGTATTCATAGTGATCATGGAATTGAATTTGAAATTCAAGATTTCAAAAACTATTGTAATGAAAAAGGAATAGAACATAATTTTTTTGCACCTAGGACACCTCAGTAGAATGGGGTAGTAGAAAGGAAAAACCGTACTTTGGAAGAAATGGCATGCACTATGCTTTGTGAAAACGATTTGCCAAGGTATTTTTGGGCTGAAGCTATTAATACAGCCTGTTATATTTTAAATCAAGTTTTAATCCATCCTATTTTAAAGAAAACTCCTTATAAACTTTGGAACCAAAGAAAACCGACTTTGAAATATTTTCGAGTTTTTGGTTGTAAATGTTTTATTTTAAATAATGAAAAGGATCATCTTGGAAAGTTTGATGCCAAGTCTGATGAAGGTATCTTCTTAGGATACTTTATATCAAGCAAGGCATACAAAGTTTTTAATAAATGAACTTTGGTTGTAGAAGAGTCAGTACATGTTGTCTTTGAAGAATCTACTAAGAAATCCTCGAGAAAAGATGATACATCTAATGAATGTGCAGGTGATGACAAGCTTCAGAAGCTGACATTGAATGATCAAGCCCAACCAAATGAAGAAGATCAAGACAAGAATGAAAAGGAAGATGACACTCCAAAGCATCAAGATCTACCTAAGGAGTGGAGGTATGCTCATGGACATCCTAAGAAATTAATCTTAGGTGATCCATCTAAAGGGGTAAGAATTTGAGCTTTTATTAGAAATGAATGTGATTATATAGCATTTGTATCTCTAGTAGAACCTAAATATTTTGAAGAAGCTAAAAAAGACTCTAATTGGATCAATGTTATGCTAGAGGAACTAATTTAATTTGATAGAAATAATATTTGGATACTTGTAGAAAGACCATCTAATGTTTCAATTATTGGCACTAAATGGGTATTTATGAATAAATTGGATAAAAATGGTATTGTTATTAGAAATAAAGCTAGGCTAGTTGCTAAAGGCTACAATCAGGAGGAAGGAATTGACTTTGATAAAACTTTTGCTCCTGTTGCTAGACTTGAAGCAATTAGGCTATTATTTGCATTTGCTTGTTTTATGAATTTTAAATTATTTCAATTGGATGTTAAGAGTGCTTTCTTAAATGGTTTTATAACTGAAAAGATTTTTGTGGAACAACCACCTGGATTTGAAAATCATGCACATCCTGATCATGTCTTTAAATTGCACAAAGCACTTTATGGATTAAAGCAAGCACCTAGAGCATGGTATGAAAGACTAAGCAAATTTCTAATTGAAAATGAATTTTCTAGAGAAAATGTTGATAAGACACTATTTCTGAAAAAGAAAGATAATAATTTATTAGTAGTACAAATATAAATTGATGATATTATTTTCGGTGCTACTAATGAAATTCTTTGTCAAGAGTTTGCCAAGCTAATGCAGGGTGAGTTCGAGATGAGCATGATGGGAGAACTCAATTTCTTTCTCGGACTCCAGATCAAGCAAACTACAAATGGTATCTTCATCAACTAAGCTAAGTATACAAGAGAAATTATTAAGAAGTTTGGGATGGAGACTACTAAACCAATAGGTACGCCTATGAGCCCCTCTTATAGACTTGATAAAAATGAACATAGTAAATCAGTAGATCAAAAGTTATACAGAGGTTTGATAAGCTCTTTATTGTTTCTGTCTGCTAGTAGACCAGATATAATGTTTAGTATTTGTATGTGTGCTAGATATCAATCTGAACCTAAAGAATCACATCTTATGGCTATTAAACATATAATTAGATATCTGTCTGGTACTATTAGTATTGGTTTATGGTATTTTAAAAATTCATTTGCTGAATTAATTGGATATTCTGATGCGGACTTTGCTGGTTGTAGATTGGATAGAAAGAGTACTAGTGGTACTTGTCTATTTCTTAGAGTTAACTTAATATCCTGGTTTAGCAAGAAACAATCTTCAGTTGCACTATCCATAGCAAGGCTAAGTATATTGCAGTAGGAAGTTATTGTGCTCAAATCTTATGGATTAAGCAACAACTTGAAGACTTTGGAATCAAGTTGGCTATTACTCCTATTAAATGTGATAATACCAGTGCTATTTGCTTGACTAAAAATCCTGTTCAACACTCTAGGAGTAAGCACATTGAAATTAAACATCATTTTATTAGGGATCATATAAAAAACAATGATGTTTTGCTTGAATTTATTAGTACT
Organism: Areca catechu; assembly: GCA_021397845.1. NCBI lineage: Eukaryota > Viridiplantae > Streptophyta > Magnoliopsida > Arecales > Arecaceae > Areca > Areca catechu. Next base: position 128,449,171 of record CM038049.1, read on the forward strand.
AAATTTCAATTAGCTGATATTTTAACTAAACTTCTTCTGGAAGATCGATTCTGTATGATTAGAAGAGAGCTCATGATCATCAATCTGTTTGATTAAATTTTTTCCTACATGTTGACTTAAACTAGATTAATTCGACCTTAATCATGATAAATCTTGCTCAATCATTGTTGATTTGACTCTATAATCATCATATTTTAATTGATTTTGATCTGCCCCTGAAATCTCTGATTTTTTGGTTTTTAAGTCAATGTGTCGACACCAAAATGTGTCGACACATGCATGAGCCGACACATGAATGACAGCGGACTGAGATTTAAGGGGTTTTCGAACCATTTTTCTCCCCAAATTTTTTTCTTCTTCGAGCCGACACAAGGGTTTAAGGTATCCATACTATTCCTTCCACTGTTTCGTTGCTTTTGCCCGTTGTTTCTTTGATTTGGAAGATCGGTAACCATTTTTTTTTTGGTTAGAACTCTCCTAGGTTTTGATTTCTAAACCCTAGAAACTCCAAATTTCAATCAAAATCCTGCCCAATTCTTCAATCCAAGCAATGGGACCTCGCAAACAAGTTGTTCATTGACCTCGTCAGTCAAAACAAGAAGAAGAGCGAAGGACGAAGGCCCGACATGAGTCTAGAGCTGCAGATCCGCCCGCACAACCTTTGTTTGTTCCGTCTAGCTGGATGAGCTCAAAGATTATGGTTGGAGGATGCAGAGTGGACTTTCATTTGTGGACCAGCAGTATTTTTGGATTGGAGAGTGGATTCGACAGGCTAGTCTGACGACATTCTGTTCACTCAGTGAGAGATATTATCCCAGGCTAATGAGAGAGTTTTATGGATCACTCACCCGCGGGATAAATGGTTGGTTGGAACAGGTTAGAGGACGGGATATCCCCATTACTTCAGAGATTCTGAGCATAGTATGGGATATACCGATGACGGGATCTCTTGTTGACAGTTTGATGGATCGAGTTAGTGGTCTTCAGTGCATTTTTGAGTCTGACATTCTACTAGAGGGAGCCACTAAACCAGCATCCAGGTTATCCGTAGAGATGAGACTACTGCACCACATCATCGCCTGGATACTTTTGCCGAAGACTGGATGATTCGACTATATCACCGAGCGGGAGTTGCTCGTGATGGTCTCACTAGTTCAGTGCATGCCAGTATACATTCTTGTTCTAATGGTACATCAGATTACAAAGGCATCGACTAGCCAGCAACTCTGCTTACAAAGGCATGGGACTGACAGTATTATTCAGGGAGTATGGAGTAAGCTTTCAGGATGAGCCTTATCGTATATTGCTTCATACCCGATGTGTATGACATCAGGTCATTGTTTCAGATGGGCTATCACTTATTCCAAGGCCAATGGACTCGCAGGTTATCAGGTCAGGCGAGGATAGGGCTGATGATGACGACGCAGCAAAGGAGGGTGGATTCTCTCTAGTGAGGCAGGACCCAGCGAGACTCAGCCTAAGATGGCAGCACAGCCAGCGGTTGCTCCTTGGTTTGATCCTTCTACATCTGCACAGCCTCAGCCAGTACAGACGGAGACTCCAGGCATTTCAGATAGTTTAGAGGATAGAGTCAGACGCATAGAGATTGACGTGTTTATCATGAGGCCGCGTCTTGATGTATTCATAGCTGAGATGAGAGAGAGCCATGCTGGACTTAGTGATGGCATCTCAGCTATTCTTTCTGCACTATCCAGATCTTCAGTGAGTGCTCCAGCTACTGACACTGCTCCTACACCTGCTCATGAACCTGCTCCTGCACCAGCGAATGACATTGATCATATTGATAATGGTGATGATACTACTGCTGTTGATGGTGACATAGTTATTGGAGATGATGATGGAGACGAGGAGACTGACTTAGACATATTTGACATTGCTGATCTTACTTCAAAGCCAGTCGAGGAGGTGATGACTGACTTGCTGACGAGTCCTGTTCCAGACCCATCTTGTTCACCTGCTCAAACTCCTATTCCATCCTCTCCTTCTAAATTGGAAGATCGCACACCTGTTCCTATTCCTATTCTTTCTCCAGTGATCGATACACTCATTATTGACTTCCCTGATATTGATTCCCTTGATATTCATACACTTATCATTGAGACCGCCATTGTTGATACACCGATTATTGATACATAGATACTTTCTATAGATGATACTTCTGTCCTTGATACACCTGTTGTTACATCAGCTGAGACCCCTATCTTAGATACTCAGATTACTGATACTCCTACTCTTCACACATTATCGCTTATTCGAGAGCTTGGGTTTTATACACCCGGCTTTCAGTATCTTGACTCCGGCCCTTCATTTGATCGCACAGCTCTTCCAACGGTTGCTGAGATTGTTGTTCCGATCACTTCTATTCCTGCAGAGGATGTTGTGTTTACCTCTACTGCTCCAGCCAGAGATCGGACATATACTCGTCGTAAAGGATGTGGACGTCGTACCACTCCACAGCTGACCAGGACCAGACTTAGAGATCTTCGATTGAGATGGCCGCGAGCTCGATTCTTCACTGATACAGGACCGATTGAGATCGATTCATCTTCTGATGATTCCATGGATGAGGATTAGGACTTTTATGTACTTCTAGATAGTTTGTTCTTATGCTTTTATGTATTTTTATCTTTGTTATGTTGTACAAGTTCTAAGTTTAAATGAAAAACCTTGTTGTTCCTCATCTCTATGTATTTGACGCAAATGAATGATATATCTTGAATTGCTCTTCAATGTCTTCACTCTTGAATGAATGAATGAATTTTAAAAGGGGAGTAGTTTTGATTACTCAATTTATTTATTTTTCCTACCTTTTTAATGATAACAAAAAGGGGAAGTAATTTAGTGAGATTTAAGTATAAATGTGTATACTTCACAAAAATAAAGGGGGAGTAGTTTTGATGTATATTTGTGATATACAAGTAATAATTTTTTTTTAAAAAAAAACCTGAATTAAAAATCATTTACAAAATTTCTTAGAAAAGGGGGAGCTTTACTTTATTTTCATTTGAAAATCCTTTCAAAATGAATTTCATCTTAAAACCCCTCTTTCAATGTTTGAAAAGATTCTTACAAATTTTGTTATGAATCATTGATTCAGGGGGAGCTTTGTTGTTTGCTGAAATTTTCTTGTAGAGTATCATGATACATATTTTCTATACATTTAAATAAATATCAAAACTCTGATACTCTTTATCTTTATAACAAGCTCTAGCACTATTACTTGTGTTCTGAATTGTTTTATCATTAATGCAAGTAATGTTGATATTCTTAATGCTTTCAATTTTATGCACCTTGATCAATTCTCTTAAAAGCTTTATTTTAAAGCAATTTATAATTAAGGATTTTGTTATCATCAAAAAGGGAGAGATTGTTGACTCCATTAATTGATTTTGATGATAAGCAAAATAGTTATGCATAAGTTGAGGACTAATAAATTGCTTTGAGTGTGTTTTTATTAAAAAGGTGCTCACAAAATTTGATGAAGCCCAATTGTTTTGAAGAAGCCAAGTTTGAATGAAAAGATTGCTCAAAAAGAGACTTGGACACTTAAGAGATGGTTGAATGGATGGCTAAGCTAAATGGAAACTTGTTCCAGCTCCAAATCAGCATCTTCTGTGAATTTTTTTGGAGAAGTATCGACTCAAAGTGTCGACACATAGAGATGAAGTGTCAACTCAGGCCGGTACGCAGCAATGTTTCAAATGGCATAGATGAAGTATCAACACATGGACCTGAAGTGTCGACTCAAGGTGTCGACACATGGATCAATACATCGCCTAAGACTTTCAAGCCATAGAACTTGCAGAAGTTGAAGGAACAGCTGAAGTGTCGACACATGGAAGCAAGGTGTCGACTCAAGGTATCGACTCAACTAAGAAAGTGTCGACACATCTGAGATTTTCAGAGAATCAGAATGGAGTAAGTTGAACTAAGTGTCGACTCAAGAAGATCAAGTGTCGACCTTATGTGTGGACTCAATTTAAGAAGTGTCGATACATGGAGTTCTGGCAACAGTAATGGCTAGTTTTTTCAAACGCAGAACTCGCCCAAATTTCCCCCAATGGCTAGTTTTTCAAGTGTAATGGCTAGAAATCAATTTTGAGGCCTTGGGAAGGTATTTATATGCTCCAAAGTCAAATCAAAATATAAGAGTTTGAATACTATTGAAGAACATTAAAGAGTTTTGAGAAGAGAGAAGAAAAGTGAGCTTCAACTCCAACTCATTGAAGTTTCAACCACTCTCAAGCTAAAGAAAACCTTCAAGCATTCAAGATCCTTCAAGAGCATTGAAGATCATCCATTCTTGGGTATTCAAAAGGCTTCAACAAGTGCAAAGCAACTCTACATCGAGCTACATCGAGATATTCACTTTGTTTTAGAAAGCTTACATTGGTTCTTTACTTTTAAACCATATTTCTTATAAGGGTTCTTGGTTAGCCTATTGCAAAACCAAGTGAGGTTATTGGTAAGCCTTGGAAAACTAATTAGGTTGGTGGTTAGCCCGCAAAACCACTAAGGTTCTTGGTTAGCCCGGAAACCAAGGGAGGTTGTTGGTTAGCCTTGTGAAAACCAATTAGGTTCTTGGTTAGCCCGTAAAACCAAGTGAGGTTGTTACTTGTGAGCCTTGTAAAAATGAGTCAGGTTTTGATTAGTGAGCCCAGGAAACTAATCAACTATAATCTTGTGATTATAGTGAATTCTCAAGGGGATCTTGGGGAGTGGATGTAGGTGCATTGTATAGCACTGAACCATTATAGTTCTTGGTGTTTGTGATTGCTTGTTCTCTCTCTCTTTGCTCTTTATTTATTGCTCTTTAATTTCGCTGCACTATTATCTTAGAGCATTGCAATTGTTTTAATAGTACCTTGCTAACTTATTTGTTGAATTGAATTGCATTGATTAGTATCAAGTTTTATTAAGTTAGTTTGTCAAATTAATTTTTAGAGATCCAATTTACCCCCCCTCTTGGGTTGCTTACTGGGCAACAAAAATTCTCAGGTCACTTCCTTCATCATGCGATCCAAATGTGACAGCCATTGAAGAAGCTAAAGATGTCAACACTCTACCTCTTGAGTAGCTTCTAGGATCTCTCATGATATATGAGCTGTCACTAAAATAAAAGGTTGCGGACAATGACAAAAAGAAGAAAACCATAGCATTTAAGTCCACAATCAAGGATGATTCAAGTGATGATTTTGATAAGGAAGATGATGAAGATGAAACGGCTCTTATCTTAAGGAAGTTCAAGAGGTTCATGAGAAATAAAAAGTATAATTTCAAAAAGAAGCCTCAAAAGGGAGAGCCTAGTAAAGAGAAAGAGAAAGAGAAGGAAAGGGAGAAACCCATTTATTTTGAATGCAAGAAACCCGGCCACTTCAAGATGGACTGCCCCTTGTTGAAGAAGAGCAAAAAGAAATTAAGAAAAAAAGCCATGATGGCAACCTGGAACAAGAGTGAGGACTCGAGTTCAGATGAAGAGCAGCAAGAGGTCGCCAATTTTTGCTTGATGGCTAACAATGATGACATAAAATCTGAACTTGAAAATGAATTTACTTTCGAAGAATTGCATGATGTTTTTGATGAAATGGTAGTTGAATATCAAAAGCTTAAAATAAAAAACAAAAAACTAAGAAAGCAAAATTTGGAGTTGATTAAAACAAATAATAAGTCTCTGATTGAAAATAATTGTTTGCATCAAAAAAATAAGAAGTTAACTGATAAAATTACTTCTTTGGAAAAGGAAAAGAAAGATTAAAAAAGGAAAGTCTTTTGCAATAATTGAGAAATTTGCTAAACAAAACAAAAAACTTTTGCAGGAAAACAAGAAGTACAAAGATGAACTTGAAAAAATAAAACCTTTTGTTGAAAAATTTACTTATAGTTCTGAAAAACTCAACATGCTTTTAAATAATCAAAGAACTATTTTCAACAAAGCTGGATTAGGTTTTAGATCATAAAAATAACAAAATATTTTAAAAATTTCTTTGTGCCTGCTTCCTCTACTATTACTTGTTATTCTTGTGGCAATGTAGGACATAAATCATATATGTGTGATAAAAGGAAATTGAATCAATTTTTAAAAGTTTGGGTTCCAAAAGGAACCATATTTACTAATCCTAAAGGATCTAAGATAATTTGGGTACCTAAAGTCTCCACCTGATTTATTCTTATAGGTGTGTCTTGCAACCAACAAAAGAAGATTATGGTGCCTCGACATCGGTTGCTCAATGCACATGACTGGAGATGTGGAATAATTCTCATCTCTTGAATATTAAAATGATGAAAATGTAACCTTTGGTGATAATGAAAAGGGCAAAATTGTCAGTATCGGTAAAGTCCATATCACCCCCTCCACTTATATAGATAATGTTCTTTTTGTTGATGGTTTAAAGCATAACTTACTTTGTATTAGTCAATTTTGTGACAAAGGTTTTAAAGTTGTTTTTGAATCTTCCATGTTCATTGTGTCTGGTCTTGATGACAATGGCATCAAGTTTATTAGTCATAGGCATGGCAATATTTACATGGTTGATCTTGATGATCTACCAGTACAAAATGGTCAATACCTAGTGGCAATGGAAGCCAAGATCAATGAAACTAGTTGGCTTTGGCATCGTAGACTAGGACATGCAAGTATGCATTTGCTTTCAAAACTTAACAAAAAGAATCTCATAAAAGATTTGTCAAAACTTAGTTTTAAAAAGGATATGATTTGTAGTACTTGCCAACTTGAAAAATAAACTAAATCTTCTTTCAAACCTAAGGGAGTTGTCTCTACATCTAGACCCCTAGAATTACTTCATATGGACCTCTTTGGACCTACTAGAATAACTAGTTTGGGAGGTAAGAATTATGGTCTAGTTATTGTGGATGACTTCTCACGTTTTACATGGGTCATGTTTTTAGCTCATAAAGATGAACCATTTTCTGCATTCATTAAATTTTACAAGAGAGTTTCAAATAAAAAATATGTTTCAATTATTTCTTTATGAATTGATCATGATATGGAATTTAGAAATCATGATTTTGAAAAGTTTTGCAATGAAAATGGTATTCATCATAACTTTTCTATGCCTAGGGCACCTCAACAAAATAGGGTGGTAGAAAGAAAAAATAGAACTCTTAAAGAAATGGCATTCACCATGCTTTACAAAAATGATTTGCCTAGATATTTTTGGGCGAAACTTATAAATATTGGTTGCTATATTTTAAATCATGTTTTAATCCAACATATTTTAAAGAAAATACCTTATGAGCTTTGGAAAGGTAAGAAACCAACCATTAAGTATTTTCATGTTTTTGGATGCCATTGTTTCATTTTAAACAATGGCAAAGATAATCTAAGTAAATTTGATGCCAAGTCAGATGAGGGTATCTTTTTAGGTTACTCTACATCTAGCAAGGCATACATGATCTTCAACAGAAGAACACTTCCTGTTGAAGAATCCATTCATGTTGTCTTTGATGAGACTAATAAAAAATCTTCTAGAAAAGAAGATGTTGTTGATGATAAAACATGTGTTCAAAGGATTGAAAAGCTGAGCATCAATGAAGAGCCACCTAAGGAGCAAAATGAAGGTCAAGAACAAGTACAAGGAGTTGGAGCCTCATCCACACCCAAGTCATTACCTAAAGAATGGAGGTATGCTCATGGTCACCCCAAATAACTTATAATTGGTGATCCATCGAAAGGGATAAGTACTCGTTCATCTTTAAGAAATGTATGTGATTAATTAGCTTTTGTTTCTCAAATTGAATCAAAATCAATTGAAGAAGCTGAAAATGATTGTAATTGGATAAATACCATGCAAGATGAACTAAACCAATTCAAAAAAAAAAAAGTTTGGACTTTAGTTGAAAGACCTACTAATGTTTCTATAATTGGAACCAAATGGATTGTCAGAAATAAACTTGATGAAAATGGAATAGTTACTAGAAATAAAGCTAGGCTGGTTGCCAAAGGCTACGATCAGGAGGAAGGGATTGATTTTGATAAAACCTTTGCTCCTGTTGCTAGACTTGAGAAAATTATACTATTATTAGCATTTTCATGTTTCATGGATTTCAAACCTTTTCAAATGGATGTCAAAAGTGCTTTTCTAAATGGATTTATTGAAGAAAAAGTATATGTAGATCAGTCCCCTAGTTTTGAAAGTTATGAATTTTTCAATCATGTTTTTAAACTTCATTAAGCTTTGTATGGTTTGAAACAAGCTCTAAGAGCTTGGTATGATAGATTAAGTAGATTTTTGCTTGAAAATGATTTTTCTAGAGGAAATGTAGACACCACATTATTTTTAAAAAAGAAGAATGATGACTTATTATAGTACAAGTATATGTTGATGATATCATTTTCGATGCTACTAATGAGGTTCTTTGCCAAGAGTTTGCCAAGCTTATGTAGGGAGAGTTCAAGATGAGCATGATGGAAGAGCTTAATTTCTTCCTCGGATTCTAAATTAAGCAAACTAGAGAAGGGATCTTCATTAACCAAGCTAAGTATACAAGAAAAATTTTAAAGAAGTTTGGAATGGAGACTACCAGATCAATAGGTACACCTATGAGCCCTTCTTGTAAATTAGATAAAGATGAATCAGGTAAAAGTGTGGATCAAAAATTATATAGAGGTATCATTAGTTTATTGCTTTATTTGACTGTAAGTAGGCCAGATATAATGTTCAGTGTATGTATGTGTACTAGATATCAGTCTGCTCATAAAAAGTCTCATTTATTGACTGTTAAACATATACTTAGATATTCATCTGGCACTATTGATATTGGACTATGGTACTATAGAGATTCATCTATTGAATTGATTGCATATTTTGATGCTGATTTTGCTGGGTGTAAATTTGATAGAAAAAGTACTAGTGGAACTTGTTAATTTCTTGAAGTTAATTTGATTTCATGGTTTAGCAAGAAACAGAATTCAGTTGTTCTATCTACGATGGAAGCCGATTATATAGCAGCTAAAAGCTGTTATGCTCAAATCTTATGGATCAAACAATAGCTCGAAGATTTTGGCATCAAATTAACTTAGACGCCCATAAGATGTGATAATACTAGTGCAATTAATTTGACCAAAAATCCTGTTCAACATTCAAGAAGCAAACATATTGAAATAAGACATCATTTCATAAGAGATCATGTGCAAAATTATAATGTGATGCTTGAATTTGTATGTACTGATAATCAATTAGCTAATATTTTCACTAAACCCCTTAGCGAAAATAGATTTTGCATGATTAGAAGAGCTTTAGGTATCATTGATCCCTTGGATTAGAACTCCTTCAAACCTTGTTGTTACTTAATTTCTTGAGCTCGAAACCCTCTCATTTGTGTCTAAAACCCTTCACTAGAACCCCCTTGATTTTTGAAAATTTATTAAAAATTTTCCTGATTTTTTTTGGGTTTTCTAGCGAAGTGTCGACACTTGAGTTTTTGGCCAAGTGTCGACTCATGCTAGTGTCGACACTTGACCAAAACCCAAGTGTCGACTCACAAATGGAAATCTATGTTTTTAGGGCATCAATGAAATCCTTCGAAATCATTTGTTTTTTGATTTTCTCTTACCCTAGTGCTCCCCCAACATCATCTTGACCCCAAAATAGTGGATTTCCTTTGTTGTCCCTTCATTCCCCGGGTAATTTCTTCCATTTCTTTCACTTTCGGCCCGATTTCACTCTGTTCTTCATGATTTTTTTTTATTCGGCCCGAGTTTTCTTTGATTTCTTCATTTCTTTTTCTTTCCTCTAGTCCTTTCCCTCATTTTGGTTTGTTTCTTGCTTGGTTTCTCTCTTCCTTCCTTCGGTTTGCTCTTCTTTGGTCCGATTCTCATCTCTCGGTCCATTCCTCACCTGTTTCCTCCTCTTTCCTTTTGCCTTTTTTGGTTCACCTATCGTTCCCTAGTTCTTCGTCCTAGTGGTTCTTGGTGACATGGGTCCTCGCAAGCAAGTTGTTTCCAAGAAGAGGTTGAGCCAAGGTAGAAGGGATTTCAGTCCTATAGAGAAGAGATCCAAGGCATGGTTTGACGCAGTCAGGGATCAGCAGCACAGTGAGCAGGAGAGAGTGCCTCCTCAGCATTCGTGAGTAGGAGAGAGTGCCTCCTCAGCGTTCCCTGCTCAGAGATGCTGGACTGATCTCTTTCTGCACTATGAAAGAGAAGTATTATCCTCATTTAATCAGGGAGTTTTATGGTAGCCTTGCTACGATGGACTGTTATGGAGTGCTGTGGTCAGAGGTGTAAAGATTCTCGTGTCTCAGGACACATTGAGTAGAGTTTGGAACATTTTTTTGCATGGGATTGTAGCTACATGTGTTGGTGATAAAGAGGCTGCATTTTAGTACGTACTGGAGAGAGATGATGTGCATGGTGTATCGACAGTCACCGTGAATCAGTTATCTATGGAGATGCATCTGCTTCATCATATCATTGCACGCATCCTGCTCCCGAAGACTGGTCGATTTGATTTCATTACAGAGAGGGAGCTCATGTTGATGGTCTGCCTCACATGGAGGACTGCCGTTAACATCCCAGCATTGATGATGTGTCAGATGGGAGAGGCGGTGACTCATCGGTGACTCTACCTTACAGGATGGGGCTGATTCGTTTATTCAGATCTTATGGTATTCCTTTAGAGGATGAGGCCTCCAAGGAGATTCTTCATACTAACATTTATGACGAGCAGTCACTGCACTGGATGGGCTATCGGAGAGTAGCAGGATGGTGGGTATGCATGGAGTTAGGGTAGAAGCCTGACGAGGAGGATGAGCTTCGTGCAGTCAAGGTAGGGCCTTTTGGACTAGTTGAGCACATTACCCCTCCTAGACCTGCACCTGTCACTACTTCAAGGTCTGAGCCAGTCACTCCTCTACCAACTCCAGCACCTCAGTTGATTACAGAGATTATTTCTGACATGGAGCAGAGGATCTTGGACCAAATTACAAGAGTACACAAGGAGATATCTCAGCTATCTTCCAGGACTATTCAGGTTCAGATTGAGCTATAGGGCTTGCAAGTGCATATTGATATGCATATCAGCTCTTTTGTAGTGTGATGGAGATTGGTTTTGCATATATTTAGGAGATGCTGAGATCATTGATGCCCTCTGGCACTTCTAGTCAGTCTGCTCCTCCACCTTCTCCTACTGATGGGGATGACCAGATGGTGACACTGATAGAGTAGCAGCAGTTCTGATGGTGATGATGGAGATGATGGACACCTTGGTGGCACCGGCACAGTTCCTGAGGATCAGCCTCCAGCTCCTCCTACTATTGATCCAGCTCCTCCTGCAGTTGACCCTTCCCCAGCTCCAATTGATCCTTCTTCTATTCATGATGATTCTACTTTAGCTGAGACTACTGTTTTCCATACTATTAGGACCCGTAGGACTATAGAGAGATCTAGGCCATCTCTTAGGAATAGGAGTCTCACCCATAAGACCCCTGGGACTTCTTTCTCTCGGATCATGGCTCCGATAGTCCTAGACTTTCCATCTGATGAGGACTAGCCTCACAGATGTTTATCATCTTGTTGTCTTTATCATGCTTACTGTTGTTATGTTTATGGTTATGTATCAGTCATTTTAGCCATGTATTAGTTGTTTTTAGTTATGTATCATATTTTTATTATCTTGTATCATACTTTCTTTTTTGTGATAAAACTTTTATTTGAACTAGATTGAAATGAATGTTGCTTTTACTCATCCTTTTTGTACTATTCTTTTCTTCTTTGTGTGATGAACACATTAATTGAGGGGGAGAAAGATAAGAAAATTACTTAACTTTATTAATGATGACAAAAAGGGGGAGTAAGAATAAGAAGATATATAAGCAATTTCATGATTTTTTGGCACATTATCTAACATAGCGAGAGAGAAAATGAAATTTAACTTTACTTGTCTTTTTACTCCTATGAAATTGTATTGTATGAACCTTGTTATGATGAATTTGACTCAATTCTTTTGAGCATTAAGTGTATGCTCACTTGAAATTATGGTACAATATCTTTAGTTGAACTTAAATGCTTATATACTCAAGGTTTTGTCATCATCAAAAAGGAAAAGATTATTGGCTTTGGCCCTTGATTTTGATGACTAACAAAATGTTGAGTATGTATTTTATATTAATGATTCAATTGTAGTTATGAGTTTCAGGATACAAGCATATCAAATTTTCCATACAAAAGTATCAAACTCACTAAATTTCAATCTAAGTGAATTTCAGTATTTTAGAAGTCTTCTCACTTTGGAAAACCTAAAATGGATCAATCTGGGCTTTTTGAAGAAGAAGTTGAAGTTTTATTGAAGAACACTTTGAGTTTTGAAGCTTGGCATAGAGTTTTTTAATTGGCACAACCAAGTGTCGACTCATGGAACACAAAGTGTCAAACTTCAGAAGAACCGGCATGCAGAAATCTGTTTGGCATGCCTTGAGTCGACTCACAAAAGTCAAGTATCGACTTATGAAGAAGTCAGGTGTCGACTCACAGAAATCAAGTATCGACTCATGGCCTGAGACAAAAGAAGATATAGAACTATGTCATTTTGAGGATGTGTCAAGTGCTGCACCAAGTGTCGACTCAGAAGACTCAAGTGTCGACTCATAAGCTCAAGTGTCGACTCAGATGTCGACTCATAGCCTGAGAACAAAATTGCAACAGAACTCAGTTTTTCCAAAGATTATACCTTAAGTCGACTCCTGAAGATTCAAGTGTCAACTCATGAAGATCCAAGTGTCAACTCATGAATAAGTCAAGTGTCGACTCATGAATTCTGACAACAGTAACGGCTATATTTTTTGAAGCATAGTTTTGACTCCAAAAGGTCCCTAATGGCTAGTTTTGCTCCACCAACAGTCATAAACGAATTTTTAGAATTTTTTGAAGTATTTAACTCTCACCATGCTCATTCATAAAGAACAAACTCACAAGAGACAAATCCTACCTTTGAGAATATCACTTCAAAAGTCAAAAAAAGAGCTTGAAAGAACATTCCATCTGAAAAGCTTTCAATCTGGATATTGAGCTTTTAAATCAACATTCCAAAAGTGGTCTTTCAAAGAATCCAAGGAGAAGACAACTCAAGCAAATCAACAAGAGCTTCATAGCCTCTACTTTTTACTCTATAGAGAGTTTTTCTTGTGCTTTACTGTTGTACTTCTAAATTTATTTGTTGTGACTAGTTTCAAGGATATTTGAAACTAGGTGATAGGCCCTTCCAAGCCGTGAATTGGAATCTAGGCCTAGGTTGGCTTGAGGAAAGGTTGTTGGTGAGCCTAAGTGAGAAAACCAACTTTGGATTTGACTTGTGAGCCCTTGAAAACAAGTTGGTTATAATCTAGGTTGATTATAATGAAATTCCTAAGGGTTGCTTGAGGAGTGGATGTAGGTGCTTGGAGTGCACCGAACCAGTATAAATGCTTTGTGTTTATGTATGTGATTCTTCTTCTCTTGCATTTACTGCTTACTTTACATAGCATTGCATCTTATTCATATTGTGCTCATTTGCATTGCTTCACAAACACTTTAAGTTCAGCACATACTTGCCTTAAATTTTTAAAGAAACTCAATTCGCCTCCCCTCTTGGGTTGCTACACTGGGCAACATTATCCTTACCTGGCTAGTTGATTAGTTAGTTTCTTACTTGGAGGGCTCCAAGGTGGTCTTGGCAATTAGGAGCTATCTAGATTTAGGATAATCCTAGGATAGAGAGCCCATGTTATGCTAACTTGTTTGTAAATAACATCAAATCCTAACTAATTCTTTTCTCTCTCTCTCTTAGCTTTAGGACTTTTTAGGCACTCATCTTTAGAACTCTTTTCTATATTTTGTCCTTTTTGTCTCACCTCTCCCCTTTAAAAAATAATAAATAAATAAATATATAAATAAATAAGGATTGCTCTAATTTAAAATTTTGATTGCATATTCGAATAATCAAAATAATTTGATGAACTAAATTAGTGCCAAGAGCATGAATCTTTATAGTAAACTACCCTTTCTTCTAGTATACCAAGTTTATTCGAGCCCTACTCACTTTGAGAGTGAATGCCCAATCATGTACCAATCTCTTGGTCTATGTATGACCAAGTTTATCAAGATCAAACCTAGATAGCCTACAGCTTAGGAAATAACCTATACTTTAATACCTATAATTTGGTTAGGGGGCTCAACAAGATTTTTCATGGCAACCACACCAAGTGGTTACCCTGGCAATCCAAGGATCCATATTCATAGATATACCTTATTATGATCAACCCTATCCACATTATCAACCTCCTCCAACTAATTATAGCCCATTATTTGAAGAGAAGATTCAGCAAGCATCATACCCACATCCCTTATAGACCAACCTAGATATCGATAGGTTTATTCAATTTCAACAAATAATCATGGCCCAATAGGAATCTATCGATGAAATAATAGATCAAACTGATCAATGATTAATTAAGCTTAATAGAGAGGAGGGACGTGAACTGCTTAGTCAACCTGAGAGTAACCTAGAGGGACCATACCTCGCTCAAAACTTTAATGACTCTCTATCTTTTTCTAAATAACCAACTCTAACTCTTGGGAATGAACTGGTCTTAGAACACCTCTACACAACCATAAAGACTAGTAGAAATAATTTGGCTAAGGCAAAAAAATATATGGAGACATTAAACTGGTAGGACGAACCAATTCCATCATTACCCCACTCACATATAGCCCCATTCTCTAGTGCCCTAGAATCATCCATGACTTTTAATGGGATGGGAGTACAAATAGATGCAATGATTTAATTGGTAGAGACTTTCCAAGAACCACAAATGCATAACTCAATAGAGGAAGCCACACCCACAAGTCTTTCTCAGGATTTGTTACATCCTGGTTTGGCTCAGTTAAGGGTAGATGGTTTTAATGTAAACAAGTATGGTACTGAAGTGAATAACTCAATACATATACCCTACTTTGAAACCATCCCACTTTCGATTGATGAATAACAAGAGCCATCACCTCGCCCACCAATAGCCCTTTTATTAGAATCACCACCTAATCTAGAATTGAAACCACTTCCTGATGCACCTATTAAAACTTTCTCAATGAACTTATCTAGAAAGCCCAACTTAGTGGTATTCTAAAGCACAAAAAGAAGCTATTGGATGGGATATTATTAAAATAAGGATCATGATTTTGAAATTTTTATAATCGATTTCTTCGTATTCAGTACTAATCTTGAAAATTACCTCCAAAATCTTTCCATGATATTAAAATGATGTATGGAGATAGGTTTAATATTAATCTAAAAAAGGTGCCTAGCTTTAAAATGGAAAGAGATATTAACCAAATACATCATACTCGAGAAAGGGAGTAGGGTAGATCAACTCATAAGTGAAGAAATTATTAAACTACCACCTCCAATCTCGGTCCAACAAATACAATCCCATCCTAAGTATCGTATGAACTATAATAATATTTTTAAATCTTGGAATAACATGCTTGCCAGTTTACTTTATTGATTCAGTCTAATCATCATAGAGTACTATATGAATATTTTCTGACCATGATGACAAGGCCTCCTAATTGGCCCTATCATTATGATGTCACGAGAGATTTATTAAAGTTAATCATCTACCCGACACCCTCATAATGTCTGACTGAAGATGTTAAACTTAGCACTTATTGGAAGGCAACCCAATATTTATTTTTATGCTCTTAAAAATAAAATAATAAAAAATTAAAATTGAAAAATTGAAAAAATCTAATCTTAATTGATTGTTGTAGCCTTTATCTTATTGACAAGCTCATCTTCTCAAGTAACATTTATCCCTATATATTTCTATTTATCCTTATGGTTTGAATTTATTTTTCTAATTTGTTTATTCCATTAGGGAAAATGATATTTAAGTTGGGGGGTAGGGATAATTTTTTTAAAATTTTAAGAATTTAAAAAATCTTTGAAAAGTTTAAAAAAATTTTGAATTTTTTGGAAAATCTTGAAAATAGAAAAATTTCATCTTGAATAAACCATGTGTCAAGAAAGAAAATCTTGAACAAAATATACTAGGAAAGTGGTGAGGACACCCAACCAGACAAAGTTTGCAGGGTTCCATCTTTGAATAATGTGTTGGGAAGTCTGTAATTTTTTCACTTGAGTCCTATAATAAGTATTGAGTCCTATAATAAATCAAGTCAAGTGAGTCCCTTTGTGTTCCAGCCCAATCAAGTAAGTTCAATCGAGTCCTGTAAATTTTAGTTTCTTTCATTCAAGTCAGACCAAGAGGAGAGTCACCAAGCCCCTACTCCAGTCACCCCAGCCCATGTGCCTGGGCCCCTTTCACGCCACCCAAGCTCCAAGAGTTGGCATGCCAGGCCTCCAAGAGATGGCACCCTAGGTCCATAAGCAACTGGCACCCCACCCCAGGCCCATTCATAGTTGGCGCCCCCTCCCTGCCCAAGTCCACCAAGGAGAGGTGCCCCAGTCCAAGCCCAGCAAGGTTGGTGCCCATCCCAGTCCAAGCCCAAGAGTGTTGGCACCTCCCAAGCCCAAGAGGAGTGATGCCCCAGTCCAACCAGGAGTTGACATACCAGTCCAACAAGGAGTCAGGTAGCCCAGTTCTTCAAGGAGTCCAGTCATCTAATTCTAATCAAACTTTGTACTCCTAATTCTAGTCAAACTTTGCACTCCTTATCCTTCTCAAATTATGTACTCCAATTCTAACAGGGAGAGGTCTGGGAGAATCTATAAATACCCCACCCCTTCTCCCTCTTGTATGGATGCCATGATTGAGTGAATGAAAGAATTGAGTTCTTTTTTATCTATGCATTTTTTTGCATTGACACTCCGTGAGGGAGAGGGTGTGAGGCCCAAAATTTTATTCCGCAAGGAGGGCATATGAAGTGCAATCCAACCAAACCCTAGCCACCCCACTTTCATCCTCCAAGAAAACCCTAGACACCCATCACTCCATCTTCCCTTGGCCACCCACTTCCATATTCTCCTTGGCCGCCCCATCCATATTCCCTTCTAAGCCACCCCTTCGATCATCAAACCCTAGCTGCCAGGTTATCTCTCTCCACTCCAAGATGCTCCTCTCCAAGTCCCAACACACCACCTTTCTAGGCCACCCTTCAGAGCCAGGCGTCCTCTTTTCTAGCAGTCCGCCCACCATCTTCAGCATCTTTCTTCCACCTTCAATCTTCTTCCCACTTCTAGTTTAATATTTTTTCTATCTTCTACATCTCTAACCCTTGATGTTTGCATGATCCTTCCAGTGCCATGCCCTCTGGATGAAGTCTTCCTTGCCCCTGAAACTAGCTGAAGAAAAGCTGGCGGATCTACGAGAACGAGGCTTTATCATCCAGGCACTGATTCGAGGGGTGTGATCTCTTCTACTACTACAAGGAAATCATTACTAGGTATTTAGACCCATCTCTTCTCACTTTTTCTGAGTTATTGAAACCTGAGCATGCCTTATTAGTGGTTTCTTAATCCTAGGATCCTTTTTCTTTGTCTCTTTGATAGTTTCTAGTATGTGGGTAGAACTCTAGTTGTTACATGAAAACCCTAACTTACTCTTGACATTTTTTCGGGAACTAAACCCAATAAAATCTGAAAATCATTTTTTTTAGATCTAAAATTTTTTTATGTTAACCCCTAGCATGTCATCTTGAATCAGTTTGGAGTTTGTCTCACATCAGTTTTGGTATCAGAACTTAGGATAGGACATGCTCTTGCATAGTAGTTAAAATTTCTGCATGCTGAATTCTGCATACTAGTCTAAACCTAGGGCTGTTTTTCCATCAAAACTAATATATTTTTCACCATTCTTTGCATCAATCATTCACATAATTAGTCCTTTTTATTTATGCAATTCTTCTATAATTTTTTGATCTGAAAACAGAGAAAAAACCCTGTATATGAAAGAACCCTAACAAAAACAACCGCTTGCTAAAATTCTGCACACCTAGTTAGGGCTAAAATTTGATTGCATTAAAACCCTTCAAACTTAATCTTTCTTTGCACTTAATTAGCTGCTGTTAGTCCTTAATTACCTCTGCCATCTTCATAAAAAAAAAAAAAAGATTTTATCCAGTGCCTATTTTTTCTGATTTTAGTCTCATGTTGCATTAGAGTTCATGTGTGTGCATCATAATTAAATCATCTTAAGGGCAATTCTACTCTGTCAGATAAGGGAAGGATTTCATCACTTTTTCTTGGCCCAAAACAACTACCCTATGTTCAAACCCAAGCCTTAATTAAAATCAAGTAGCAACCTAATTGAGCTAGGGACACCAACAGGTCCAATTCGTAGTATTGTGAGAAGGCTAGTGCACCCAATCCTCCAATTATTTCTTGAATCTGGTGTCTAGAATAGAGGTCTAGATGCAAACTCCATAAGCGAAGCTATGGTTACTTAATTAGGACCCTGCGAGAGCCAGGGGAGACTCCCACACTCCCACCTCTTACCTGGCTAGTGGAAAGGATAACTATTGAGTTGGTTATAAGTTGAGCTGACTCATTCTACTTGAGCTCTTAGATCTAGCTAACCCTAGAATGATGTGTGTGCTTGTTGCATGACCCCTAGATTAGGAACCCAATACTAGCAGTCCTAACCCCAACCCAGTCTAACCATGGAGTCTAATGTTGACACCTTACTAAGGACCATTACAGAACAGTTTACCCAAATGAGCTCCCAACTGTGCAATAGGTTTGACCAATTGGATGAACGTCTTGGAAACTTAGAAAGGACCAGAAAGATCCATAGTAAACCTGAACTTGAGTCACCTTTTCCCACACCTCCCAACCATAGGAGAGCCCCACGCCCTAACCCAATCTTAGAACCTAATCCTAGGAGAACCCCATGCCATGGCCCAACCTGGGAAACTAATCATAGGAGACACAATTATGATTTTATAGACCAGGATGAGAGAGCCATTAAAAACATTAGATTAGAGCACCAACTTTTGGGGCGATCTTGATCCTAAGAGTTACATTGATTGGGAAAGAGGTATGGATCAGTACTTTGAGAGGGATGAGATGATCGAGGAAAGGAAATATAAGTTTGTTAAACTCAAGTTAGTTTACCAAGCTAGAATATACTGGGGGAGTGTTGAAAGAATGACTAGATAAAGAGGAGATATTCTCGTAACTACTTGAAAAGTCATGAAGACCAAACTTAGAAAAAGGTACCTACTCATGTCCTATGAGTCTAGTGGACCCATAGCCCATCGATCCCTACCCATGTCCTATGAACCCAGTGGACCCATAGCCCATCAATCCCTACCCATGTCCTATGAGCCCAGTGGACCCATAGCCCATCGATCCCTACCCATGTCCTATGAGCCCAGTGGACCCATAGCCCATCGATCCCTACCCATGTCCTATAAGCCTAGTGGATCCATAGCCCATCGATCCCTACCCATGTCCTATGAGCTCAGTGGATCCATAGCCCATCGATCCCTACCTATGTCCTATGAACCCAATGGACCCATAGCCCATCGATCCTTACCCATGTCCTATGAGCCCAATGAACCCATAACCCATCAATTTGAACCCATGTCCTATGAGTAGAAGGAACCCATAGTCCATCACTTGAGTCCAATAGGATTAGCATCCCTAGATATTAGCCAAGTACTAGTCAAGTTCTCTTTAGTCAACCCGAACCCGATAAGATTAGTACCCCTAGCTCCAGCCAAGTACTAGCCAAGTTTTCCTTAGTCGACCCGAACCCGATAGGATTAGTACCCCTAGCTCCAGCCAAGTACTAGCCAAGTTTTCCTTAGTTGACCTGAACCCGATAGGATTAGTACCCCTTGCTATCAGCCAAGTACTAGTCAAGTTTCCCTTAGTTGATCCACCCCTACTATCCCATTTGTTCATGAGGATAACATTAAAGAAGAAATACATAGGATATACCCATAATTAGTGGTGGGGGCACCAGGATCTGACACAGATTACTGGGCTCTACCTGGTTTACTGATTAGGGCTTTGAGCCCTTGCCTATGTGTCAAATTTTGTAATCAAGTAAGATTGAGTCCTGTAATAAGTTGAGGCAAGATGCCCAAGTTGGTTTGTCTCAACCCTAGTCCAGTTCAGTTGAGTCCCATTAAGTCCTGTACATTTGTATCAATCTAGTACTAGTCTAATTTTGTACAAGAGAAGAGGATACCCTATTTTAGAGTTCTAGCATGCCTCATCCGAGAGCCAGAGGCCTTCACATTAGCTTAATGGGCCTTGATTGTTGCCCCAGATACCAAGATTCCCCTCAGATGCCTTCCAGATACCAAGATGCCCTCTAGATGCCATAGTATATTCCAAGACAAAGGGTGCCCCATGATTCCAGGTATATGCCAAGCACCCCAGCCCAAGAACATCTCAGTCCCAAGAGCCCAGTAAGAGGAGGCGTCCCAGGCTTTTCTCCAAGTCCATTTCATAATGGGTGCCCAGGGTTTTCCAGCCCAGGCACCAGGTCCATGTGCCCCAGCCCTTGGAAGCCAACTAGGGCCCATCTAATTTTCACCCAAGCCCAAGGAGGATGCCCTTTGCTGCTGCCCATGAGGTCCAAGCTAAATTCCAAGAGGAACCCAAGCCTTTGACCGGTCCAAGGGAGGAAAAGAAGACTAGGTCAACACAAAAATATTCCTTCCTAACCTATTAAGGATTTCTATTCCTATGTTCTTTGGGAATTGTAATTGCATTCAAAGTTTATAACCCTCTTCCTACTGAAATTATGTGATCCTATCATAATTAGGAGAGGACATGGGAACTCTTATAAATACCCCACCCCTCTTCCTCTTATATTCATATAACCTATTGATGAAATAAAACTCTGGTGATTTATTTTTTAGCATTGGTGTTCTTGTGTTTTGTGTGGTTGTCCTTGTGTGCCCTAGCCGACCTTGCCTCCATGCCCAAGTCCTCATCTTCCATGCCCAAGGAGAAGAAGCCCTATCTGCCCATCAAGCCAAGGATCATTTTCTTCCCCAGGCCACCAGCTATTCCAAACCCTGATCCTTCTTTCTTCTAAAACCTAGTTTCTTTCCTTTATTTTCTTGTTTATTTGATTAACCTCTAACGCTTTCAGGATCCCTATGGTGTTTCCCCTCCAAAGAGGAGGCCCTCTTAGCCTCCTAGACTGACCTAGATAGCCATCTAATTCGAGAACTACAGGTTTGTCTTCCAGGCGCCATCCAGAGTGCTGAGAGAACTCTTCATCAAGTGGATCTTCACACTTTGCCTGGTGCAATCCTTCCCCCTCCTGACTTCTGACTTATTGAAGGTATGCTATCCTAAACCAGGGTTTTCTCAATTCCCGAGATCCTTTTTTTCTTATTCTACATGAGTTCTTTTATGGGTATGATATTTTCTTTCATTATATACTTGCCTACTGCCCTTTACTTGATTTTGGGACATTAGCCTGCAAATTAAAATTCTAAAAATAATTTTTTAAAAAAATTAGTTTCTATTTTTCTGCAATCATGGTAGTCTTATGATCATCCCGCATCACTAATCCTTGACATTTGTAGGATCCTTCTAGTGCCACGCCCTCTAGATGAAGTCTTCCTTGCCCCCAAAACCAGTTGATAAAAAGCTAGCAGATCCACAGGAATGAGGCTTTGTCATCCAGGCACCGATCCAAGAGGTGTGATCCTGTCTACTACTACAAGGAAATCATTGCTAGGTATTTAGACCCATCTCTTCTCACTTTTTTTGAGTTATTGAAACCCGAGCATGCCTTATTAGTAGTTTCTTAATCCTAGGATCCTTTTTCTTTATCTCTTTGATAGTTTCTAGTATGCGGGTAGAACTCTAGTTGTTACATGAAAATCCTAACCTACTCTTAACATTTTTTTGGGAACTAAACCTAATAAAATATGAAAATCATTGCTCTTTAGATATGAAGTTTCTTTATGTTAACCCCTAGCATGTCATCTCTCATCAGTTTGGAGTTTGTCCTGCATAAAAAAGGTAATTGAGTTAGAAGATATTTGCTAATGACTACAGCGAGTCAAAGAGTAGACTAGTAAGTCAGACTTTTAGTAGCCTACTTAGATCATCTAAAGGCTATTAGTACTTCCAATTGCACATGCTCACTGATAAGGCAAAGTAGGTGCTAGTTGTAAGGCCAATTAAGGAGTCAATTATCACTAAAAATTGGTAATTGATATACATCCCAATTAAAGAAACTTAAATTTAAGAAAGAGCTACCTACCTAAAAAAATTAGATAGTGTGAAAGCTATCACAAACACAAGTATAAAATATAAGAGTATATGTGGATTACTCTAAGCTTAGTAATCGGATCTTTGCACCTAAGTTAAGTATGGAGGTTCTCATCAAATAGTGAAGGGAAAGCCATGATGCTCAGCACTCAAAAAAAAAAGGTAGTGTGAAAGCTACTTTACATTCATGAGGCTGATGTGGGGGTATATAGAAAATTAACCAAAATAAGTGATTAGCGGAGAAACATTTGTCCTTTGTAAACTGGTACCAAAATGCTAAGTTAGCTATCACAAACACAAGTACGGTAGATCTTTGGATGAATTCTAAGAAAATTATGCTGACTATGAAATTTACTTTAGAAACTCAATGCATAGTTAGTGATACTTGCTAGATCTTTTTATTTTCAATCCATATCTATTTCTATAAAAAAAGCACTTAATAATACATGGTTATAAGTTAATACTTATATGTCTATTACACTACTAAGGGACTAGCAATGAGTAAGTTGGGGAGTGTGATAAATCATGTATTTATATATTTATTTTAAATATTTTAAGTAATTATTGGTGCTAACATCTTCTAAAAATCTTAATTTCATAATTAAATTGGACCTTCTTTCAAAATTAACTATTTTTAAAATATCTTCAAAATAGATAAAAATAGAGCATAATTATGAAAAGTGGATGTCAAGCCGAAGCACCACACATCCATTAAAATATTTAGTGAAATGTCTTATTCATGTTACTTCCTCTTTGATAGGTACATTAAGATTGATAAAGATTTTTAAAACTCTGGAACCTAAGAAAAGTGATTGGATTATGGACTAAAAAGCTTGCCAATATGAAAAGCTTACTTTATAAATCCAACAAATCAAACAACACAAAATCAAAGTTCAAATGGGCCTAGAATCAAGAAAAAGACGAAAACATTAATTTATGTGTAGAATTTAAAGCAGCTGGTCCTCCATGGACTAGTTGCTTGGTCTACATATGCCCTTTTGGTCCATAGGCAGCCATGTTTTCGATCCATGACTTAGAGCCATGGACCAAGAATGATTTCTCTCACCATAGTTACCATTGCAAGCCATCCGGCTACTATAGTTGCCGCCTCCTCCTTCCTCACTGACTGGAGAAGGTCCCATCCACCATTCAAGCCACTACCACCACCATCTTTCTCATCATGGTGGGACTCCCATTGCCATTTCACCATTCTTCTGCTCCTCCATGGCTAAGCTACCCTCTGCTCCCATGCCATCCATCAACTGAGATCCAACTCGATGTTGCCTTGTCTCCTTCTTCTAGCCACCGTCCGAGCCAAGTCATCTACTTCCTCCACAACAAGAGTGCTACTGGCTGTTCTTTCTAGATTGCCATTGCCCACTATCTTCCCAATCCATTGATGCCACCACCCTATGCCACATCCCATGGCCACCATACAGTCTCTGCCCAACCATCGAGCCATCGTTGCTCCTCTTCCTGATCCATGGCTCCCGACAATTCCTAGCCATCAAAACCAGCAATCTAACGGTCATTGTGATCCAAGGAGTTCAATTGATCTTGGCCATCCAAAAATATTGAACTAATGGCTGATAAGGATCCCAGCCTGAGATGAATGGCTGAAGTGCGAGCTACGAGATTTAGGCGATCAAATGGTTGAGAGACACCAGAAATGAACCATCCCATGGCCTATATTAATTTGACTTGACCTAGAACATTCTCCAAGCTCCATTTAAAAGACCCCTGGGCTACAAGTGAAACCCATCTTAGAGAGAGGAGTAGGTACAGGGTAGAAGGCTTAGCTTTGGGTTGCAAGTTGGCCTCTAAAAGTAAGGTTTCTTGGAGGAGAAGCTTTGTCTCTTATGCCATCTTTTGGCTTACACCGATCTTCAGATCAAGATCCAAAGAGGAGGAAGAAGAGGAAGCCCAGTTTGTTCCACAGAGTACGATAGAAAAAAGTGACATGACATCAACCATCTTCCCAATGAGGCTGTGCTAATCAACTTTGGATACTTTTTATTACTTTCTTAGATATTTAATTATTATTTTTAATGCTATGTAATTAGATTCTTATTTCAATTTATGAAAAGTTTATTTCTTTGCAATTTAAATTATATCCTTTACTTTTCTTGCAAATAGATGCTAAGATCCAATTAGCAGATCAAACGTATCCAAATTTTAATTTTCTTTTATACTTTTAATTTTTTTTCCTCGACTTCAAACTATTTTTCTTTTCTTTTTAAAATCAAACATTTCAAATTCTTATAAGCACTGCCTTCTTCGTGATTCGACCTGACTCACTATGTTCTATGAAATTTTAATTAATTAGAAGTTAGATAATTAAACTGATAATCATGGTATCCTAATGATAACATCACGATCTATCAATACCTTTTAGGTGTAGAGGTGTACCATCCTTCTCTATCTTATTCCTCCTAAAACTGCCCATTACTTTTGAAAAAGATGATGCTTGGAAAAAAATTGATGATGATAATTGAACCAGAAGGGCTTAAGACCATGCTCAAGTTGAAATAATTTTGTGTTCTCCATGCAATAGGGACATGCTAGCTTCCCATGAGTGCTCCATCCTCCATCCTGACAACATTCTATAAGTAGGAAAATCACTAATGGTCCACATCAATGTAGCATTCATCATAAAATTTTACTTCTTCTATTGCTGCGCCTCCACCTGGACCGGGCTTGGTTTGCTCCATTGGAGAGCTCTCCTGTCGGTCGACCTGCATAAAGTTCCTTGGGCGCCGGAGGTGCTCTGGCGGGGAACACTTTGATGCTTAAGTTAGTAGGGGATTTGGAGCAATAGAATGGAGAGAAAATGAGAAAGAGTAGCACGGAGAGGGAAAAGAGCACTTCACCTTTCGCGAAGGTCCCTCGGGTGACTTTTATAGGCATGGAGTGTGGCCAAATTCCATTAAGGGACAGGCTGAAAAAGCCCTGATTTGCCCCTGGGAGAGCCAGCATGGTGGCAGGGTCGTGGCCTGGCGGTGCCGTCAGGAGGATCGGGGTGATGGCCTGGTAGCACAGAGTCGTGGCCACGTGGTGGAGTTGGTTGCAACATAATGTCAAAATTTGCTGGAGAGGGGCTTCTGGAGCCTTCGAGCGATTCCCTTAAAGGTGGGTCGGTCTCAGCTGAAGAGGGTTGTCAGGCCGATCGGGGTGTTCGCCAGGAGTTCTCAGGAAGCCAACGTGCACCGGGAGAAGGTGTTTGATGGCTCTCTGAGGTTCTCAAGTGGGTCAGCCGTATCTTTGGTGGAAGAGAACCGCTCGACTCAGCCTGGGTCGGCCTTCCGGTGGGTCTTCCAGACCCTCCTTCAGGGGTCAGCCAGTCGAATGCCTAGGGCCGGTCCAATCCAGGATCCGTTGGATGGGTACAACAGTTAGCCCCATGCTTCTGGACTTTGAGGGGTCACGGGGTTTCAAAGGGCAGGAGCATTACTTCGGTGTGGGTCGCGTGCCCCTATGGCGGATCCTGGGTTGTGGCATCAGGTCGCTTCGAATCTCCCTTGAGCGGCTCCCCAAACAGCTGTCAGCCACGCATTGGGGTGCAAGCATGGCAATTAATGCAAAGCGGATTCCATGATGAGGGCCAGGTTGGCTCACGCTGTGCCGGGATGGAGGAGGGCACCGAGCCACGCGGCAGCATCCGAACGACCGACGTCGCTTCCCAGGCCGCCCCTGCACCACTGATCCAGTGTTCACATGGGATGCCCCTGACATTTCGAACTCTGAGCGCAGGCGATCACATCCTCCGATGGGGCAGTTGGAATGCCCATAAAATGGGTGGCAATGCCTCTCCCCCACCCCTTTGGAGGCCCATAAAAGAAGGGGCGAGGCATTGCGAGGGGACCTTCCCTGCTGCACCTGCGCTCCGCGAGAGAGAGTCCCCTCCTTCTTCCGTGAAACTCAGTGCCTAGGAGTTCGATTCTAGGTCAGTCCCCCAGTTCTTCTCCTCCCTTAGCTCTAATGGCATCTGGTAGCGGAGGTCCGGCCCGTAGACCTAGGGATCCTGGGCCGAGCGAGATACCATCGACCATGACCTGGGAACGGGTCGAGAACCTTAGGGCTGTGTATGGCATTCCTTCTACCCTGCACCTTACACTCTCAGGCCGAGAGGGGAGAGCAAACAATCCATTAGGGCCAGCGACCCTCCCAATGTACGAAGCCCATCTTAAGGCTAGACTGAGGTTCCCCCTACATCCCTTGTTCGTAGAAATATTCAATTTTTATAGGGTAACCCTAGTGCAGTTACCCCGAACAGCATCCGGACGATATGCTGCTTCATTGTACTATGTCATAGGGCCAGGTCCGAACCTAGATTGTCCCTCTTTGGCAACTTCTTCTTTTTGAATAAGGACTTTAGAAGCCAGGAGTGGATGTTGTTCATCCCTCGCCCCGGCCGAAAAATCCTGAAATGTCTCCCGTCGGCCATCCACAGGTGGAAGGCGCGATTCTTCTTCGTCAGCAGTCTCCAACCATGGCGGTTTGAGCTATTGTGGAGGGAGCCATGGCCAAGACTCCGCGAGGGGAGGTCGATCTTATTAGCCGACCAGGCTAAATTTAATGAGATCAACGGTGCCGACCTGACCGTGGTGTACGAGCTATTGGGGGATGAAGTCCTTCATCAGGCGGGAGTCAGCCCCCAAAGATTCCTAGGCAAGGGCCGACCTCCTCTCTTATGGTTTATTCTCTTAAGTCTGACTCCCCCCTCTTCACTTCTTCCTTTACACTTACTTTGATTTCTCTATAACAGGAGGCAGGATGCAGAGGATCGACAAATCCAAGGTCATCAAACGGGCGGTGCAAAAAAGGGCCATCCCAAAGTCAGCCTCCACGCTAGCCGCCGAAAGGTAGAAGAAGAAACGGGAGGAGGAGAGACCCACTCCTATCATCGAAGTTAAGTCAGATGAAGATGGCGTCCCCCTCACCGAGAGGCTAGCAAGGAAGGTGGCGGGGCTGTTGGCTTCTGCCGGAAGATCGGCTGCCCGACCGGGGCAGGAGCAGCCAGAACCGTCTGACGTGGGGGCGGCGTCGGCTCCCTCGTTCGCGGTCCCAGAGGAGACAGTCTCCCTGGCGGATAGGGGGAAAGAGTCGGCCGAAGGAGGGGTGGCCGACATCGAGGTCGCCGAAGGAGAGTCTGACGAAGAAATTCGTCAAGAGGCGTTCCAGCACTGGCATGCCCTGGACCACCCTTGGAAAGCTCAGAGTCTGCTTAGGGGGGCGATGACCGACGTGGACTGGGAGTTGTCAATTCAGAAAAATCTGATTGACGTAGCCATGGAGTCCTACCATGACCTTATGAGGGTAAGATACCTGGTTTATTTCCTTGCATGTTTTCTTTCTTTGCATAGGGCTAACTCAATCTTGGGCTAGCAGCTTCTCCATGGCATCTCTTTAATGGATGATGGCATCGGTCGGGTGCTACATACAGCCAAGACTTCCGTCAAGAGGGTGCAGGAGATGGAGGCGGCTCAAGCGGCCGTAGAAGCATCCTTGAAGTCATCCGAGGAAAGGCTATCGGCTGCCCGGGCGGAGGCCGAGTCATCGAAGGGGGTGCTAAAGGAGGCCCAAAATTAGCTAGCCGACCGGGAGGCTAGACTAAAAAAGAGAAAGGAAAAGATGAATTCCCTTGCCCGTCGGCTCCAGGAGGAGGAGGAACGGTCCTCAGAAGCCGACAAGAGGGTCCAAGTCGAATGGGTGGTGGCAGTGCAGTTGGCGACCCAGCTTGAGGAAGCCAAAGAGCTGGCTGCAAGGCAGGCTCAAGAAGCTGTGGTGGCATACAAGGCCTCCCCCGGGTTCATCGAAGATATGGAGGAAGCAGCGTTGGACTTCTACCGGGAGGGCTATGATGACTGCCTGAAGAAGGTGGCTTCGCTCTTCCCATAGCTGGATTGTCGAGTGCTGAGTTGAAAGATCCGATAGAAGAGGAAGAGCCTCAACCGGAGCCCCAAGCGAAGGGCGAGGTGGAAGAGGCCGGGGCCGAAGCCCCAGCTCCAGCCAACACGGAGGCGGTGGCCGGCCCAGTTGAACCTCCATTTGCCGCAGTCTCGGTAGATCTTTCTTTTATAGTGGACGGGGTTGAAGTTGAGGCCCCCGACGCATCTTCTATGGGTCGGACTTAAGGAGTTTATAAAGGCCCGACCCACCTTCTCTGTAAGGTTCCATTTTTAGCATTAAATAAAAGGAACACTTTTGTTACCTTTGTGTACATTAGCATGAAAGAGTTGTTTTCCCCTTCAAAAATTCTTCCAAGTATTTTCGATCGACTTTTCAAGATCATAAGCCCTTTTGAAATGGCCGACAGACATTAGCATAACTCGAACTTGAACTCCTTAGGAAAATTCCTAAGTATTTCCAGTCGGCTCATCTGAGCTTGAAGCTGGTAGGATAGCTGGGGGCGGTAGCTTAGTTCAGACCTAGTACTCAGAAATTCGTTCCAAGCCCCGGTCTGTAGGTTAGCCCAAGTTGTAGCCTGTTCTCCACGTGGCCCCACATAGGTTGTCTCGAGATGATTACCGACCGGGGTCAGACTTTCAAAGTGGGCTACCCTAGAGCCTCTGCCGACCGGAGTCAGACTTTCGGAGTGGGCTGTCCTAGAGCCTCGAACGACCAGAGTCAGACTTTCGAAGTGGGCTGCCCTAGAGCCTCTACCGATCGGAGTCAGACTTTCAGAGTGGGCTGCCCTAGAGCCTCTACCGACCAGAGTCGGATTTTCGGAGTGGGCTGCCCTAGAGCCTCTGCCGACCGGAGTCGAACTTTCGGAGTGGGCTGCCCTAGTGCCTCTGCCGATCAGAGTCGGACTTTCAGATTGGGATGCAATAGAGCCTTTATCGACTGGAGTCAGACTTTCGGAGTGGGCTGCCCTAGAGCATCTGTCGACCAGAGTCGGACTTTCGGAGTGGGCTGCCCTAGAGCCTCTGCCGACCAGAGTCAGACTTTCGGAGTGGGATACCCTAGAGCCTCTGCCGATCGGAGTCGGACTTTCGGAGTGGGCTACCCTAAATTTTTTGTCGACCGGAGTCAGACTTTCGGAGTGGGCTGCCCTAGAGCCTCTGCCAACCGGAGTCGAACTTTTGATGTCTTGATGGAAGAAGCTGCAGACTTTATTGATTATACTTGCGAAGATTATCTACATTCCACGGGCGCACTATCTGTTGTCCATCCAAATGTTCGAGTCGGTAAGTCCCGGCCCGGACCACTTCACTGACCCGATAAGGGCCTTCCCAATTGGGGGAAAGCTTTCCTTGCTCAATCGGCCTTGAGATCTCCGTCCTTCGCTAGACCAGATCTCCAACTTGGAAGGTTCGTGCCTTGACGCGCGAATTATAATATCTTGCCATCTTCTGTCAGTAGGTTGCCATTCTCAAGCTTGTTCAGAGCCTAGTTTCTTCTAGCAAGTCCAGGTCAGCCCTCCGCTGCTCCGAATTGGCTGGCTCAGTGAGATGATCAACACGTAGTGATTGTAAAGAGATTTCTATAGGGATGACTGCCTCACTCCCGTAGGTCAAGTTGAACGGAGTCTCTCCGGTCGCTGCCTGGGCGGTCGTTCGGTATGCCCATAGTACCAAGAGAAGCTCTTCCACCCAGAGCCCTTTGGCTTCGTTCAGCCGGGTCTTCTGTACATGCAGGATCGTTCGGTTAGTGACTTTAGCCTCTCCATTGGACTGAGGGTGGCCGACCGAGGTAAGTCGATGGGAAATGTGGTATTGCTGGCAAAAATCCCGAAACCTTGAGTTATCAAATTATCTTCCATTATCAGTAATAAATTGTCTGTAGGATGCCGAACCGGAAGATGATGTAGTTCCGGACAAGTTCTCCACCTTGGCTTCCGTTATTTGTGCCAATGCTTCAGCTTCAACCCATTTGGTGAAGTAATCGATGGCCACAAGGAGGAATTTCCGTTGGCCGGACACTGTGGGAAAGGGTCCCAAGATGACCATGCCCCACTGGGCAAATGGCCAAGGTGCCGCAAGCGGGGTCAGCTGGCTAGCTGGCCTCCTTTGGATACTGGAGTACCTTTGGCATGCATCATACTTTTGCACGAAGTCCAATGCATCCTTCTGAATTGTGGGCCAATAATATCCCTGTCGGATAATTTTGTAAGCCAGAGGGACCTCCCACCAATGTGATCTTCGCAGATGCCTTCATACACCTCCCAGAGCACATAATCAGCATCGATCAGCCCCAAACATTTTAGCAACGATTGTGAGAATGACCGCTTATAGAGAGTCCTATTGAGGATGACATACTTAGAAGCTGTTGAGCTTATACACTTGGCTTCCACCGGGTCATCTGGGAGAGTCCCTTGCACCAGGAATGTACAGATTGGGTCTATCCATAAGGCATCCTTTTCGACCTGATGA
Organism: Areca catechu; assembly: GCA_021397845.1. Lineage (NCBI taxonomy): Eukaryota > Viridiplantae > Streptophyta > Magnoliopsida > Arecales > Arecaceae > Areca > Areca catechu. Next base: position 128,479,766 of record CM038049.1, read on the forward strand.
ACCTCGGTTGACTCTTCAGCAATGCTTGGGTGCTGCAGATGCTCCACGAAGGTCCAATCGGAGGTGCTGACCGTGGCAGTAGCTAGCCACGACAGGGCATCCGCTCGGGAGTTTTGCAATCAAGGTATGTGAAGGATCTCGAAGAATCTAAGTTGAGATATGAAGTCCCATACCTTGTCCAAGTACTTAGCCAAGGAAGGATCCCTTGCTTCAAATTTGCCCTTCACCTGATTGACCACCAACTGGGAGTTAGAGAAGGCGCGGATTCTGCCAATGCCTAACTCACTAGCTATTCTCAGCCCTGCAAGCAAGGCTTCATACTCTGCTTGGTTGTTCGATACCTGAAATGCAAAGTGTAGGGCATACTCCAGACATTGCCCATCGGGGTCAGCTAAGATCAGTCCTGCCCCACATCCAGCGAGGTTGGAAGCTCCATCCATATGGAGAGTCCAGGCAGGCTCGATGCCTTCCACTGGATCAGTCATAGGCGCTTCAGCTACCGAAGGAGTTGCCTCTGGCCCCCAGGTGCATTCTATAATAAAATCAGCAATTACCTGAGCCTTCAAGGTCAATTAGGATTGGAAGGAGATGTCGAACTCGCCCAGCCTGACAGCCTACTTGGTGAGCCGTCCGGAGGTGTCGGGGCTTTGGAGAATTGCCTTGAGGGGCTGGTCAGTCAGCACAACGATCGGGTGCACCTGGAAGTAGGGCCGAAGGCGCTTCATAGCTATGACCAATGAATATACTAGTTTTTGGACTTTGGGGTACCTTGTCTCGGTGTCATAGAGGACCTTGCTGATGTAGTAGATAGGTTTTTGCTAGCTGTCATCCCCCACCTGCACAAGGACGGTGCTGACGGCCTCATCGGAGGCTGACAAGTATAGGTACAACACTTCTCCCTTCGTTGGTTTAGCCAAGAGCGGAGGGTTCTCCAGATAGTTCTTCAGGGCTTCGAAGGCCGATCGACACTTGTCGGTCCGCTAAAAGTGGTCTGACCGATGCAGGGTCTTGAAGAATGGCAGAGCCTTCTCAGCCGACCGGGAGATGAAACGGCTAAGAGAGGCAATGCGGCCTGTGAGCTCTTGCACTTGTTTCTTGCTGGTTGGATGTGCCATGTCCATAATAGACTTAATCTTCTCAGGGTTGACTCAATCCCCCTTTGGGTAACTAGAAAATCGAGAAATTTTTTGGAGGTCACCCCAGATATGCACTTAGCAGGATTTAGCTTCATCCGATGACGTCTTAGTGCATCAAAGGATTCCTGCAAGTCCTTGATGTGGTTGGCCTTGTGGAGGCTCTTAACAATCATATCATCGACATAGACCTCCATGTTCTGCCCGAGTTGCCCTTCAAAGACTTGGTTGATTAGCCGTTGGAAAGTGGCACCCGCATTCTTTAGACCGAAGGGCATCATCTTGAAACAAAACAGCCCCCTATCTATGACAAAAGCCATCTTCTCCTTATCTTCGGGGTGCATCCTGATTTGATTGTACCCAGAGAAGGCGTCCATAAAGCTCAAGAGTTGGTGGCCGGCCATAGCATCCACCAGTTGATCAATTTTTGGCAAGGGAAAGCTATCCTTTGGACAAGCCTTGTTGAGGTCCGTGTAATCCACACAAATCCTCCACTTCCCACCATGATGACATTGGCTAGCCACTTTGGGTAATGGGACTCCTTGATGAAGCGGCGTCAAGGAGCTTCTTCACCTCTTCTTCGATGGCCTTCTGCCTCTCGGGGCGAAGCTCCTCTTCTTCTATCGGATGGGTCTATATGTTGGATCCATCTTAAGTGATGAGTGATGATGTCCGACGGGATGCCTGGCATGTTCGAAGCCGACTAGGCAAAGACATCATCATTGCTTCTCAAGAAACCAACCAGCTCCTGTCAGGCTTCTTTAGTTAGCATACTCTCGATTTGAAGTACTTTAGTAGGGTCGTCCTCCTTGAGGGGAACAAACACAATCTTCTCAATAGGCTGACCGTGGTCATCGGTTTCATCTCTGGGGTCAAGTTGCTCAAGCATGGGGCACCCATCCAACTGCCTGTCATGTATGGCCAGACATTGTCTAGCCATCCTGCGGTCTCCCCTCATCTCCCCGACCCCGTTACGAGTCAGAAATTTTGCCAGCAAATGGTAAGTGGATACAATGGCACGGAACCTGTTGAGAGCCGATCGACCTACGATGGCATTGTACGTCGAGGTCGTACGGATGACCACAAAATTAATGGAGAAAGTCCACTGGTAAGGCTTCGTCCCGAGGGTCATGGGTAAGGTGATTTCTTCTTCTACCCTGATGGAGTTTCCTCCAAATCCAGTGAGCAGCATCAGGGATTCCCGTAGCCTTGATTTAGACAAGTCATTCGAACAAAGGCATCGTACAACAAAACTTCTGCACAGCTTCCATTATCAATGAGGACACGCTTTACATCATAGTTAGCAATAATCGCCGACACGATGACAGGGTCATCTCCTGGGAGGTGGGGTTCCAAGAGGTCTTCATCAGAAAAATTGATCACACCGGAGCCCCTGGGCCTCTTTGCGATGTCTTGGCCCCCTTCGCGCCCCCATTCGGACCGTCGATGCAGCATGCCAATGCCTCCACCTGTCGGACGCTGATTGGGGAGCTCAGCCTCCTCCGGAGGGCCTCTGACAGTTGAGATCTTAGCCCGATCCTGGTGGGGTTGGACATACTTACTCAGGTACCCTCTTCTAATGAGGTCTTCGATGGCGTCCTTCAGCTGGAGGCACTCTTTAGTGTCGTGCCCATGGTCCCTATGGAACCGACAGTACTTGTTCTTATTTCAGGCGGCAGGAGGGCCCCTCATTGGTCGAGGCCTTTGGAAGTAAGCCTTGTTCTCAATCTCCATGAGGGTTTTCTTCCTTGGAAGGGAGAGGGGTGCATAGGTCTCAAACTTTTTGAAGTCCCTCGGCTTCGGGCTTCGGCACCGAGTGGGTCGGCTATCGTCACCGAGGGGTCAGACTATAGGAGCTTTATCGCTCCGCTTCTTGGGGGCTGGTCTCCCTTCCGCCTGGCGCCAACTTGTCGCCTGCTCCTCTACCAGGGCATACTTGTGTGCCCTAGCCAATAGCTTGGTATAGTCCTTTGGGAACTTCTTGTCCATGGAAAATGTGAGCCTAGATGATCGGAGCCCTCTCTTGAAGGCCGACATCGCCACCGCCTCATTCAAATCTGGGACTTCCATGGCCATTGAGTTAAAGTGGGCCATGTAGTTCCGGAGGGTCTCCCCCTCCTTCTAGAGTACAAGGAAAAGGCCGTCGGTGTTCTTCGGGGCCTGACTGCATGTCTTGAAATGAGAAAGAAAAAGGGTCTCAAGTTGAGAAAGAAATCAGATCGTACCTGGTCGGATGTCTATAAACCACATCCGGGCAGCCTTCTTCAGGGTTGCTGGGAAGGCAATACAATGAAGGGCGTCGTAGGTGCCCTGTACCATCATGTGGGCCTTATAAGTGCCCAGATGGTCCAGTGGATCGATGGTACCATCATAGGGGTCCACCTGATGAATTTTAAAGTGTCGGGGGATATGCTCCCCCAAGATCTCAATGAAAATATGTGGGTGCATGTCGTACGCCTGCCCCCGCTCAGCCTTTTGGTGCTCAATAATTTCCACCATGCGCATGATTTTGTTGCCATAGTCATGCGGATCCTCAGCAGGGAGCCGACCGACAATGGGGGCGGAGTCAGCAAAAGAGGGGGAAGCCGACCTCGCTCTCTTCCCGCTAGCATGAGCCCCCAAGGACCTTCGGGGCTTTGGAGCGGCGTGGGAAGGAGGTAGGGGCACTTCCGGCTGCTGACTCCGCTCGGCAGCCGGCTGATGATTGATGTAAGATGTTACGGGTGGCTACCACCGGTCGTCAGCTGCTTCCTGGAAATGTTGGACCGCTGAGGTAAGCATCTCGATGCGGTTCACCAGCATCTGGAACTGCTGCAGCCCTAGAGTGATGGTGGGCTTGGTGGTAGTGGCTGTGTCATCTTCCCCGCGAGGTGCTTCAGACCTGTGGCGAGAATGCCTTCCTTTGGCAAAGATACTTCATGTTCTTCCCCTTACCATTGATAGTTTTTCTCAGTTAATCTGTCCTTTTAGAGTAGAGAGCAGAACAAAGGTTCAGGCCCCCCTTCCTCTAGCGCCAATCTGTTGCTGCGGTCAGGCCGACCGGGGTGTTCGCCAGGAGTTCCCAGGAAGCCAACACACGTGTAGGTATGATGGCTCTTTGAGGTTCTCAGGTGGGTCAGCCATATCTTTGGCGGAAGAGAGCGGCTCGGCTCAGCCTGGGTCAGCCTTCCGGTGGGTCTTCCGGACCCTCCTTCAGGGGTCAGCCGATCAGAAGCCTGGGGCCGGTTCGACCCAGGATCCGCTGGATGGGTACAACATCTTCAATACATCAAAAGTATATATGCCATCGAACCATGTAAAAATTAGCTAATCAACAAAAGGCCTTAGATATACATCATTGCTTCTACTAGGATGTCGTGGTCTAAGAATGACTATTATTAGAAGGATATTATATTCTTTCATGCACATCCTAGGCTGCAAATTGTATAGAGTAATAAAGACTAGCCAATATAAATAAGGGGCCACTTCATGAATAAACAGTGCAAACCCATCCATAGATAGACCTAGTTAGATATTACATGATTCTTGAGCAAATAAAAGGTAGCAAGTATTAAATTTCTTCCATACGTTACTATTCGATGGATGACTTATTATATCGATGTGCTTGTGAATCCCTTCTTTATGCCATCTCATCTATTCGGTAGTACTCTTGGACAAGTGGAGCTTTTAAAGCCTAGGAGTGAGGGAAGGAATTCAAAGAACCTTGTATGGCAAATCCTTTTGATTTCTACCCTCTTATTTTCACTCAAATTGGCTTTCCCTGCATACATCACATGAGCTCTTCAGTTCATCCCCCTTGTAGAAATATATGCAATCATTACGGCATGCATCTATCTTCTCATATCCCATGCCTAATCCTTTCACCATTCTCTTTGAAGCATAGAAACTTTCAACAAGTTTCTCATCTTTTGGTAGCATTTTCTTTATTATTGCTATCATCCTATCATAACAATTGATCATTATATTAAACATAGCCTTCAAGTTTAATAACTCTGACATAGCTAATAATGCATTATATTTTACATCCCAACCATAGTAGTTCGTTAGCATCTTTCAGCATATGGTAGAAATTGTTGCTGCTAGCTTCTGGATCATCATCTACATCTAAGTTATATTAGGACCAATTGCTAGTGTGGGCACCAGACCTCTGGTTAGGGTTTCAACAACTCTTTCTCTCATTCTTCCTTTGCTTTCCTTCTGATTGAAACCTAACCTTTATCTTCTTTGAATGCTCGTAGGTCCTCCAGGTGACACGAGTATGGAGACGGTTGCCTTTGACATCGAGATCTTCGAACAGCCAGCCGGCGCCTCCGCAGGGTTTACGACTCGATCATCCAGGCCACTTCCGCCAAAGTGAGCGATCTTTGCATCGGGCGCTTCAGATCTTTGAGGTTTGCCCCCTGACTCCTAAGTAGGTCTTGATCGGAGAGCTAAGTCCTACGGGGTTTCTCAATCCTGGGGTCTTCTCTTTATCACTGCTTAGGGACTACCTGCTTCTTGATAGTTCTTGTTATTGTAGAACCCTAGCTCATCTCTTACTTATTTTCGGGAATCCAAAGAAAACCATTAAAATCTAAAAATCACAAAACCCTAAAAATCACTTGCATCATAATTTCATCTTCGCATTTAGTTAGTCCCCCATCATTTCTGGTATCAGAGCTTAGCCCCCCATCATTTCTGGTATCAGAGCATGGTTAGGACTTTAGCTCTTCTTAAGTACCTGGATTAGGTGCTTCACCAGGCCGTCCAGTCTTAGGAGAAAAGTAGGGTTTCAAGACCCTCTCTTTCCATTCCACGGGGATCTCCTAAGGCGTGTAGGGTTGCCATTGTGATAGGCCTTTGAACGAGAATATAAGAAGAATAGATTTAAAAAGAACAAAAAAAATTTTTGCATCTTAGATCGCTTCTTTAATTTCTGCAATTTTTTCTTTCCAAACATGATCTGTTGTTTTAGCTTTTACTATTTGTTGGAATCTCCAAATTTCATGATTTTTATTTTGATATATCACATATAATTCAAAGTATTTTTGGTAATTTTCTCAAATTTTATTTCAATTTGTAGAATTTCTACAAGCCAAAATATTACCTGAGAGCAAGTTCTATTCAGAGAATTTCAGCAATTTGCATTTTCTTGTGTTTTCAATTGTCATCTAGTTTAATCTTGCATTTAGAGTAATATCATTTCAGTCCCATCATCTTAACTCTGTTTTCATACATCAAAAACATAAAAACATAATTTAGTGACATCTCATTAGATCATTTGTTTGCATTCATTTTCATAAATCACTTAAGGGCGGCAATTTGACATAGGGTCAGGATTTCATTACCTGTCCCTAGCCCAAAAATCACTAACCTGCATATCGAACCTGTTGCCCAGGTGGCTTAGTCCCAAGAGGGGGGTGAACTGGGAATTACAAAATTTTCACAAGTATGTGCACAAGTAATTCCAATTAGTGGTTAGGTGCTGTGTTAATCAGAGAATGAATGCAGAAGCTAAAAGATAAAACAAACACAACACAAACAAAGCAGATTTATAGTGGTTCGGAGCAACCCAGCTCCTACGTCCACTATCCAAGTTCACCACTCGGGATTTCCACTATATCCCCAAAACCGGAATACAGTCGGATTGTTTTATAGGCTCACAATCCCAACCTCTACACTTTGGTTTTTGAAACCGGGCTCACCAAAGAAACCCAAGCTAGGTTTTTACACGTTCACCTAAAACCTCTACACTTTGGTTTTTAGATAGGCTCACCAAAGAAACCTCTACACTCTGGTTTTAAAGGCTCACCAAAGAAACCTATTTGGTTTTTACAACAGGGCTCACCAATAACCCAGATATTCTAAAGGATAGAATAAAAAGCAACAATAAAGACAAACTCTATTGTCTGGGTGGTTGCCAATGCAGCTCGAGTGAAGATCCACAAAATGCTCTTCAATGCACTTCAATGGCTTCCTTGCTTTCCTCAAAAGGTGCTTCAAGCTTCTGGTAAGAGTTGTTGCAGGCTTGAAGGCAAACTTTAAAGCTCTGGTGCTCTCTCACTTCAATAAGTGTTCAATAAATGCTCAATAAATCATTATTCGCTCATTAGTCTCTCCAAAGATGTTCTCATACCTTATTTATAGAGACTTCAACTGCCTTCCATTGATTTTGAACGTTGTAGACCATTTGGAGGTGACAGGTTACCGTTGGAGCACTTTTGGAATTCAAAAACTGAGAACTGGAACTAGCCGTTGGAGGTGACCCCGCCATTCCAGTCGGCTCGGACAAACTTCGAGTCGGCTCGGATGAAGTTCGGGTCGACTGGGTTGAGTGCCAGTCGGCTAGCTTCCACAGTTGAGAAAATACCTCACTCTGGACGAGTCAGCTAGGTTGAATTCCAGTTGGCTGGAATCTCAGAGGCTTCTCAGACCATTTTCAACTGAGTTCTGGATGAGTCAGCTGGATCTAATTCCAGTCGGCTCGGATTCCTGAGAATCTCAGAACGTTCTCAACCTTGTTCTGGATGAGTCGGCTAGACCTTGGTGCCAGTCGGCTGGATCTATGTGCCAGAGAACTTGTCTTCAGTGCCAGTGCCAGAGTCGGCTGGGTTGTTCATCCAGTCGGCTCGAATGTGGTTCTTCAGCTAGATTAGCTTTAAACTTCTAGAACACTTATCCCATGCTTTAAAGTCTTCTTCAAGCACTTTTTACAATAAAACCAAGAAAACTTGAAGCTTGAAAGACTACTAGAAGTAACCCTTGAACTTGTTTTTAATAGAAATTTTTTGTAGGGTTCTTCTTTACAAGATTCTAAATAATTTACAACTCAACACAAAACATTAAAGATTGTAGGAATTGAAAAATGTGTCAATATAGTTGTCATACAAAAACTTGTCAATCATTTGAAGAGTTGTTAGATGACTAAATGTATGCTCCAATGTTTTGTTATCATCAAAATCACTTTAGGGGTCAACAATCTCCCCTTTTTTGATGATGACAAAACACTGGGCATGAAAAGAATGTACTCTATTCACAAATATGTAAGCATTTATATTTAAAAATCAACTATAATCTCAAATGTATATCAGTATGTTCTATACAGTTATGCACAAAATCAAATTCATAAACTGTAAATATCAGAGATTGATTGCTTGTATGTATCAAGCAGCATTAAGTATCGACTGATAGATATGATAAGTTGAGAGCATCAGAGCATCATAAAAATCATTGAAGTATATAAGTTAAACATGTATATCTCCCCCTGTTTATAAGATTTCTAGACAATATGAATTGTTTTTAAGTTTCTCCCCCTTTGACATTCACTTGAACATTTTATCAAAATAATATGCAAGAGATCATTCAGAAATGCCTTAAAAACTCCCCCTGTCTACTTTACTTTAGTATTACTATTGCAATTCATGTAATCTTTCATGCACTATATGATTCTCCCCCTTTTTGTCAACAATTCGAAAAGGTTAAACAGGTAAGCTCAGAATTTTAAATAGATTGGAAAAATTTCAATATTTGTTTGAGATAATTTCACTTTCTCAACTTAGAAAGAGAATTCTATTTAAACAAATAGAGATGTAATCAAGATAATATGAGTATACACACATTATACAGTAACCAAAAGATGTTCATTTCATTTCTATCAAAAAGTGTTCAGTACATGAGTCATTACAAAAGTTTCAAAATGCATCCAAAAAGGTACTGAAACTATAAAATGTTTAATCAGAATCATCTCTAGGAACATTGACACCTTGCCAAGAAGTGGTTCTAGGTTCTCGACTAGATGAAGCATGTGGAGGAGGAGCCCTAGGGTGAATAGAGGTACTAGGTGTCCTAGTGGAAATGGGTGGCATATCATACAATGGTCTTGTCCTAGCTGTGACTTCCAGTGATCTGATAGTGCCATTGAGAGATACCATTTCCACCCACATTGCTCCCATCTGCTGATCCAAGTCCTTGAGGCTAACTGGTACTTTATTTACTGCCTCTTTCATTTCACCTATCTCTTTCTGCATAGATACAAGCTCAGCTACTTGGACATTGGCGAAGGCTTCAGCTGATCCTCGAAGTCTGCCAAGCTCTGATCTTATGATTCCAATGCCCCTAGTATAATCTTCTGCCATACCTCTTGTATCTATAATAGTTTCCACTCTGCCTCTAAGCTCTTTCAATTCAGTCTGATATTCATTTAAAGTGGCATCCACAGACTTTAAAATTGTTTCAGAACTTGAAGAGATACAATTCAGAATAGGCTAAAGGTCTATCTGAGGTGCTGACCTTGAAGCTTCTATAGCTTCAACCTTTTCTTTTAGATTTGAAACATTCTCTTCTAGTTTGTCCAATCTACTATCCACTGACTGTTTCAAATCAGTAAATAAGGAAGTTATAGTACTAGTCAGTGAATCTGTCAAGTTTTTCAACTGTTCTTCAATCTGAACTTGGATAATTGGAGGCTGTGTTGCTGTAGTAGGATAGTCATGTAAAGGAGCATTAGCTGAAGGCAGGTCAAACTTTGATGCTGGCAAGTCAAACACTACTGCAGGCAAATCAAATATAGGTGATGGTGCTCAAGTCTCCTCAGTGATAGCAGCAGGCTCAGGTACAAATGACTCAGGCTCCGGTACAGGTGTAGAGGAAGTTCCAGCTGCTTCTTCCTCTTCCTCTTCTTCACTACTACTGGATGATGCAGAACAAAGAACAAAGAAGCGTATGCGGAAGTAAATTTAGGATTAATTTCTTTTTCTTTTTTTTTATATTTCAGAAATTGGCTTTGACTCAAAGTAAAGCTAAACTAAGTTGAAGGAAACTAGGTAAGGATTGAAAGCACAATTTAGAAGAGACTAAATTATCAGAGTAGTTCAGAAGTAACGGATCGCTGGGGGTTGAGAAACTCCCAGACCTAGGGTTTCGCTCTGAACTTTCAACAGAACAGAAATAGAGATGAGAGATGGTTTACCAACCAGACAGTGATCTTCTCAGAATTTGGGTGGAAGAACTATCTCGAGCAAATTGTGGGATCCTCAGAGTCGGCTATCTTCGCAATGGATCCTCCAATACTGGTCTTGTGGTTTGGTCGGCTTCTCCTGGACTCAAGATCTGGGAAAGAAGAGGAACAAGTGATGGAATTCAGATACTCAAGAAAAGATTTACCAGGTTGAAGAACTTGAAAGCTGAAGTTGCTGAAATCAGGATTCTCCTGGAGGCTGATCTGACTTCCTCTTAGAATTGCTATAGATCTGAAGTATCTGGACTGGAGCTGGATGCTGGTGGTTGGCCTGGACTTGGAGAGGGTGGCCGTGAGAAGTGGGATAGGCTAGGGCTTGGTGGAAAGAGAAGGGTGATGGCGGCTAGGGTTTGGGAGTGGAGTGGCAAACCTAGGGTTTGGGTTTTGGAGATCTCACACCTCCTCAAGGTTCCTGGGGAACCCGGATTTACTCCCTTACAGAGCTCAACACCTGGATGCAAGTGCGGAAGAGAGAAAACACAAAGTTTGCTCACAAAAAAATTTGGCTTCATTCATCTGATTCTTTTCAAACTTACATGGGGGTTTAATTTATAGGCCATTACAAGAGAGTAGGGTTTTACATCTTCCCATGTGGGACTAAAGGAGGGGATCTTCAAATTAGGATATCAATCCCTACTCATATGGCCGGCCAATTAATTCCAAAGTTGATTGAAGCTTCAAAAAGGAAAGTGGGTGGCGCCTCCTTGTCTTGCCCTCCAAGAAAATATTTTTTTCCTTCTATGCTTGGCCTTATCTGGAAGTGTTTGGGTGCCTCTTAACCTTGCCCTCCAAGAGAAAATTTGTTGCCTTTTATATCTGGCTTTAGTTGGAATGATTAGGGCGCCTCCTAACCTTGCTTTTCAAGAGAAATCTCCTTCCTTCCATGGCTCAACCCTTTTTGGATACCTCATTTTCTTTCTCCCCAAGTTATGGCTCCTTCTAACTTTGTTTTGAGTTTTTCTGGCAGGTAATGGGCGCCTCCTTGAATTCCTCTCCAAGAGAATTTCTTCCCTTTTATAGTTTGGTTCTTTTGGGAAGTCATGGGCCGCCCCCTTGATTTGTGGACCCCTGGTGGATTTCTCCTCAATTGGCGCATGAAAGAGGGGAGCTGCTATCTGTGGTGTGGGGACCAAAGCCTGCTGGATGGAGATGTGGCACCCCCTGGACTCAGGCGTATGGCTGGGAGTGTGGCTGGGAGTGTGGCGCCCACTTGCTTGGCCTTGGGAGAAAATGTAACACCCCAGGTTGAAACCCTAGTCCACTACTGAGTCAACATGACTCAATAAAATAAAATGCAGGTAATATAGACTCAAGCTAAAGTTGAGTTGATCCAGTCAACCCTTATTACAAGCCAAAAAAAAACCCTAATTCTTTGGGCAAGGTTAATCAGAGATCCAGATGGAGCTCTGAAGTCTTCTTCTGAGTCTGGTGCCCGCACCAATTCTCCCAGGGTGGGAGGAACTCGACCCTGTCGAGTATGGATCAAGTTGGCTCTGGTATCTCTCCAAGAGGTCTGGGTCCAACTCTTGTAATTCTTCTCGGGAGATCCAAGAGTCATCAGAATCTGGCCTTCCTAGCTAGCGGACCAGGTATATTTGGTATCCTCGATTACGAGTAGAGATAACCTGATCATCCAGGATCTTTTCAATCTGCTCTTTCCTCACAAGCCAGTTTGTTGGTGGATACACAGGGTTGGGTTCACTCTCAAGAGCGGGATTAGGTTCAAAAGCCTCACTGGGAATCACAGCTGGCTCCCTATACTCTACTAGGTCTGTAATGTTGAAAGTGGAGCTAATGCCTAGTTCTGGAGGTAACTCGAGCACATAGGCATTGGATCCTACTCTATTTACCACTCTAAATGGCCCAGCTCCCCTAGCATGTAACTTTCTAACGGTTCCAGGAGGAAACCGTTCAGGCCTTAACCTAATCATTACATAGTCTCCTTCGTCAAAAGTTTTGACTCGCCTTTGAGAATCAGCCAATTTCTTATAAGTTTCATTACTTAAATTTATTTTGGCATGAATTTCTTTATGCAAGTCCTTTACATGCTATGCAAGTGCATCAAGAGACTTGTGTGTTTGGACTAATAGTGAAATCAGATCAAGTGGTGTGTGAGGCTTGTATCCTTGAACAATTTCAAAGGGGCTCTAGCCTATAGACCTATTGATCGAAACATTATATGCAAATTTAGCCCTGGGTAAATACAAATCCCAATTCCTGGTATTCTCACTCAATCAAAATCTGAGACAATGTCCTAAACTTGACTGACGATGCATTCCTAAAGAATGGACTTTATTCAAAGGAACCCTAGGTCTAAACCTAACAAACTACGCCTCTCTAGGTTTGACCTTGGGTCGGAGGATGGCATGCAGAGCATGAAAACTTATCATGGGTGCCTAGTAGGTGCCATAAGGTCTTCCAGAAGTAGGTGGCAAACCTAGTAGATTCTGACACATTATTCACTCTAAAGACTTTGACAAAGTATACTTGGATGGTGTAAGAAGCATTGGAAGTCCTAGAGAAAGGGAGGAAATATGAGGTGGAGTCTCGAAATACCTGCTGGCTAAAGGTGGTGACCTGAAGGTTTGAATGGTGATCTATGAATGTCAACTGGTCATCCTTACGAAAGGAAAAGTTTGCTACTCCCAGGAATGGATCAAGAGATGGTTCGGGGAGTAGCCTAGGACATGTGATTGCAACAGTTAAGGTTTGTTCTCTAAGTAAATAATGATCCACTTTCTCAAGAAATGGATTAGAGAATGATTCATGGAAGGGCCTATGGATGATGACCTCAAGACTTGAAATTTGACCTATGGGTGAGGAAAGGTATACTCTATAGAAGGGTAGGTCAGTCATGCGAAGGAAGGGGTCTGGGGTCATAAGGAGGACTTCTACAGGACTGGGTGAATCAATCCGCTCAAGAAAAGGATGTCCAACTGAGATTACGGGAGAGACCTTAGTGGCTGAGCATGGGACAAGGTCCAATTGTAAGAGGCTTGATTCAGTCATCCTAAGGAGAGGATCTACCATAGGGTAGGCAAACTTAAACAGTTCAGTGCAAAGATCTTCAATTGGTATTTGGGGAATGACTGTCATTAGAGGGTACGAACTAATAGCTCGGGCTAACACTATGAGTTCTTCCTAGGGGTATTTGACTAAAGGAACCTGGTTCTCACAAATCTCTTGAATTTCTGAACTAGGTCCTACCACTTGGTTGCTCTCCAAGGTCTCCTCAAGTAAGGAACCAATAGTATCGATGTCACATTCTTCAAGTTCTTCCCCCTCATATTCATCAACTAGACTCAAGCCAGCATCATATACTTCCTCGATGCCATCTTCAATGGGTTTCGGGTCAGTGGTAATCGGGTCAACTGATTCTGGGCTTGTCATACCTAACCCTTCTTCCTCATTGGTAGGCTTGGGTTCTCCCTCATTAATGTCATTCTTAGGATTCTTACCACTTAGATGAGCACAAGCCAGTCCTATGCATGGGCACTGACTAGATTTATGGCCTCTTTCTCTACAAAACAAACATTCTTGAGATATAGGAACCTGGGTCACACTGGGTTTCAAGCTAGTAGAGACCTTACTTACTTGGGCATGGGTGTGGATCTAAATGGTTTGATCTAGAAGACTGGGGTTGTTGAGTGACTGGTCTAGAATATTGTAAGGACCTCTCATAGACACGATCCACACTATAGATATCATGGTTAGGCTTCCTAAGGTTATGCTCGGGATCATGGTATAAGGTCCTCCTAGGTTCCTGGCATGGGTGAGGTTGGGGCCTATTAAATTTTGGATCAGGGGTCCAATTTTGATGTCTACGTTTCTCAAGTACTTGGACTCGATCCCTAAACTGGGAAAAACCCTCATTCATGTCCATACTCAATTTGGTCATACTTTTGGTAAGATTTCTAACTATGGCCTCTAAATCTGGTTGGGTTTGACTAGGTTGGTAGGGTACTCCATTCCGGGTAGACATGATGATGCAAGCAAGCACACAGAATGTGACTAGACTAAAGCGACTACTGGCTCACTAGACCTAGAGTCCAAACTAGATGCCCAATCAGAGTGGCAAGCTAGCCTGTAGTAACTCAGGACTCAGCCAGGCAGGTGTAAGGGGAGTGTTAGGTCCCTGAATGCCAATCCTAGACACCAATCAGAGATTGGCCAGGTAGGCGGACCAGCACACAAGCCCTTCGGGATGGAATCCCTGAACCACCGTTCTAGACACTGAGTACAAAGCACACACAGAGTAACCAGACAAACTGACTCAACACTAGCCTTGACCCGACTTGTTGATGTCCCTAGCCCACTAGGGCAAATTAGGTCTAATCAATTTTTAGATTAAAGGCTTAGGTTCGAATGAAGGGGTGGTGGTTTTGGGCTAAGGAGAGGTTATCAACTCCTCCCCTTATCTTAGATGCTCAAATGCCCTTAAGATGAATTAAGAGATGAACACTCAAAAATAAATAGATGGCAGAACACAAAAATAGAGTTACAGTAATTTAATTCTCAGAAATTGCACGAAAACCAATAAATCATGAGAAAATTATGAAAATTAGTTTCAATTATACTGGTTTCAGTGAAATAAAAATCACTAAATTTGGAGTTACCTGCAGTGAGAAATAATTTCTGGAATAGGGAAATTACGGGCTAAAAACAGAGCACTTCCCCGTTTACAATTCCTGCTACGAAGTTATAACCCAACGGATCCCCTACACGCCCTAGGAACACCCTGTGGAATGGGAAGAGGAGGTTTGCACCTCGCTTCGTTCCTAGGATCGGACGTCCTGGGGAGTCTACTTCGAGCAGACAAAGTAAAAAGAGAGAGACTCAAACAAGCAATCAAAATAGAAACCCTAGACAGGGCTCTGATACCAAAAATGATGCAGAACAAAGAACAAAGAAGTGTATGCGGAAGTAAATTTGGGATTAATTTCTTTTTTTTTTTATATTTCAGAAATTGGCTTTGACTCAAAGTAAAGCTAAACTAAGTTGAAGGAAACTATGTAAGGATTGAAAGCACAATTTAGAAGAGACTAAATTATCAGAGTAGTTCAGAAGTAACGGATCGCTGGGGGTTGAGAAACTCCCAGACCTAGGGTTTCGCTCTGAACTTTCAACAAAACAGAAATAGAGAGGAGAGATGGTTTACCAACCAGACAGTGATCTTCTCAGAATTTGGGTGGAAGAACTCTCTCGAGCAGATTGTGGGATCCTCAGAGTCGGCTATCTTCGCAATGGATCCTCCAATACTGGTCTTGTGGTTTGGTCGGCTTCTCCTGTACTCAAGATCTGGGAAAGAAGAGGAACAAGTGATGGAATTCAGATACTCAAGAAAAGATTTACCAGGTTGAAGAACTTGAAAGCTGAAGTTGCTGAAATCAGGATTCTCCTGGAGGCTGATCTGACTTCCTCTTAGAATTGCTGTAGATCTGAAGTATCTGGACTGGAGCTGGATGCTGGTGGTCGGCCTGGACTTGGAGAGGGTGGCCGTGAGAAGTGGGATAGGCTAGGGCTTGGTGGAAAGAGAAGGGTGATGGCGGCTAGGGTTTGGGAGTGGAGTGGCTAACCTAGGGTTTGGGTTTTGGAGATCTCACACCTCCTCAAGGTTCCTGGGGAACCCGGATTTACTCCCTCACGGAGCTCAACACCTGGATGCAAGTGCGGAAGAGAGAAAACACAAAGTTTGCTCACAAAAAAATTTGGCTTCATTCATCTGATTCTTTTCAAACTTACATGGGGGTTTAATTTATAGGCCATTACAAGAGAGTAGGGTTTTACATCTTCCCATGTGGGACTAAAGGAGGGGATCTTCAAATTAGGATATCAATCCCTACTCATATGGCCGGCCAATTAATTCCAAAGTTGATTGAAGCTTCAAAAAGGAAAGTGGGTGGCGCCTCCTTGTCTTGCCCTCCAAGAAAATTTTTTTCCTTCTATGCTTGGCCTTATCTGGAAGTGTTTGGGTGCCTCTTAACCTTGCCCTCCAAGAGAAAATTTGTTGCCTTTTATATCTGGCTTTAGTTGGAATGATTAGGGCGCCTCCTAACCTTGCTTTTCAAGAGAAATCTCCTTCCTTCCATGGCTCAACCCTTTTTGGATACCTCATTTTCTTTCTCCCCAAGTTATGGCTCCTTCTAACTTTGTTTTGAGTTTTTCTGGCAGGTAATGGGCGCCTCCTTGAATTCCTCTCCAAGAGAATTTCTTCCCTTTTATAGTTTGGTTCTTTTGGGAAGTCATGGGCCGCCCCCTTGATTTGTGGACCCCTGGTGGATTTCTCCTCAATTGGCGCATGAAAGAGGGGAGCTGCTATCTGTGGTGTGGGGACCAAAGCCTGCTAGATGGAGATGTGGCGCCCCCTGGACTCAGGCGTATGGCTGGGAGTGTGGCTGGGAGTGTGGCGCCCACTTGCTTGGCCTTGGGAGAAAATGTAACACCCCAGGTTGAAACCCTAGTCCACTACTGAGTCAACATGACTCAATAAAATAAAATGCAGGTAATATAGACTCAAGCTAAAGTTGAGTTGATCCAATCAACCCTTATTACAAGCCAAAAAAAAACCCTAATTCTTCGGGCAAGGTTAATTAGAAATCCAGATGGAGCTCTGAAGTCTTCTTCTGAGTCTGGTGCCCGCACCAATTCTCCCAGGGTGGGAGGAACTCGACCCTATCGAGTATGGATCAAGTTGGCTCTGGTATCTCTCCAAGAGGTATGGGTCCAACTCTTGTAATTCTTCTCGGGAGATCCAAGAGTCATCAGAATCTGGCCTTCCTAGCCAGCGGACCAGGTATCTTTGGTATCCTCGATTACGAGTAGAGATAACCTGATCATCCAGGATCTTTTCAATCTGCTCTTTCCTCACAGGCCAGTTTGTTGGTGGATACACAGGGTTGGGTTCACTCTCAAGAGCGGGATTAGGTTCAAAAGCCTCACTGGGAATCACAGCTGGCTCCCTATACTCTACTAGGTCTGTAATGTTGAAAGTGGAGCTAATGCCTAGTTCTAGAGGTAACTCGAGCACATAGGCATTGGATCCTACTCTCTTTACCACTCTAAATGGCCCAGCTCTCCTAGCATGTAACTTTCTAACGGTTCCAGGAGGAAACCGTTCAGGCCTTAACCTAATCATTACATAGTCTCCTTCGTCAAAAGTTTTGACTCGCCTTTGAGAATCATCCAATTTCTTATAAGTTTCATTACTTAAATTTATTTTGGCATGAATTTCTTTATGCAAGTCCTTTACATGCTATGCAAGTGCATCAAGAGACTTGTGTGTTTGGACTAATAGTGAAATCAGATCAAGTGGTGTGTGAGGCTTGTATCCTTGAACAATTTCAAAGGGGCTCTAGCCTATAGACCTATTGATCGAAACATTATATGCAAATTTAGCCCTGGGTAAATACAAATCCCAATTCCTGGTATTCTCACTCAATCAAAATCTGAGACAATGTCCTGAACTCGACTGACGATGCATTCCTAAAGAATGGACTTTATTCAAAGGAACCCTAGGTCTAAACCTAACAAACTACGACTCTCTAGGTTTGACCTTGGGTCGGAGGATGGCATGCAGAGCATGAAAACTTATCATGGGTGCCTAGTAGGTGCAATAAGGTCTTCCAGAAGTAGGTGGCAAACCTAGTAGATTCTGACACATGATTCACTCTAAAAACTTTGACAAAGTATACTTGGATGGTGTAAGAAGATTGGAAGCCCTAGAGAAAGGGAGGAAATATGAGGTGGAGTCTCGAAATACCTGCTGGCTAAAGGTGGTGACCTGAAGGTTTGAATGGTGATCTATGAATGTCAACTGGTCATCCTTACGAAAGGAAAAGTTTGCTACTCCCAGGAATGGATCAAGAGATGGTTCGGGGAGTAGCCTAGGACATGTGATTGCAACAGTTAAGGTTTGTTCTATAAGTAAATAATGATCCACTTTCTCAAGAAATGGATTAGAGAATTATTCATGGAAGGGCCTATGGATGATGACCTCAAGACTTGAAATTTGACCTATGGGTGAGGAAAGGTATACTCTATAGAAGGGTAGGTCAGTCATGCGAAGGAAGGGGTCTGGGGTCATAAGGAGGACTTCTACAGGACTGGGTGAATCAATCCGCTCAAGAAAAGGATGTCCAACTGAGATTACGGGAGAGACCTTAGTGGCTGAGCATGGGACAAGGTCCAATTGTAAGAGGCTTGATTCAGTCATCCTAAGGAGAGGATCTACCATAGGGTGGGCAAACTTAAATAGTTTAGTGCAAAGATCTTCAATTGGTACTTGGGGAATGACTGTCATTAGAGGGTACGAACTAATAGCTCGGGCTAACACTATGAGTTCTTCTTGGGGGTATTTGACTAAAGGAACCTGGTTCTCACAAATCTCTTGAATTTCTGAACTAGGTCCTACCACTTGGTTGCTCTCCAAGGTCTCCTCAAGTAAGGAACCAATAGTATCGATGTCACATTCTTCAAGTTCTTCCCCCTCATATTCATCAACTAGACTCAAGCCAGCATCATATACTTCCTCGATGCCATCTTCAATGGGTTTCGGGTCAGTGGTAATCGGGTCAACTGATTCTGGGCTTGTCATACCTAACCCTTCTTCCTCATTGGTAGGCTTGGGTTCTCCCTCATTAATGTCATTCTTAGGATTCTTACCACTTAGATGAGCACAAGCCAGTCCTATGCATGGGCACTGACTAGATTTATGGCCTCTTTCTCTACAAAACAAACATTCTTGAGATATAGGAACCTGGGTCACACTGGGTTTCAAGCTAGTAGAGACCTTACTTGGGCATGGGTGTGGATCTAAATGGTTTGATCTAGAAGACTGGGGTTGTTGAGTGACTGGTCTAGAATATTGTAAGGACCTCTCATAGACACGATCCATACTATAGATATCATGGTTAGGCTTCCTAAGGTTATGCTCGGGATCATGGTATAAGGTCCTCCTAGGTTCCTGGCATGGGTGAGGTTGGGGCCTATTAAATTTTGGATCAGGGGTCCAATTTTGATGTCTACGTTTCTCAAGTACTTGGACTCGATCCCTAAACTGGGAAAAACCCTCATTCATGTCTTGGAGAGGTACGAACCTTTGAAGAAATCAAAATAGGGTTTAAACGATTCGGAAAAAGGTTTATAGCCCAAGGCAAAACACATCGGCACGAAGCTCCAGTCGACTCAAGATTGCTCGAGCCGGCTCGGCTAGAGCTCTCCTAAGACAATCAGAAAATCCAGTCTACTCGAAACTGTTCGAGTCGACTAGGCCAGAACAGGTTCAAAACTCTCAGAAAAACCCAGTCGACTCGGATTAGGATCCAGACGACTCGAACAAAAAGAATAGAGTTCTGAAAAGTTTAAAAAAAATTCAGAAGGATTTTGAATAAAATTTTGAAGGAAATTAAAGTTTAATAAAATAGAATAAATTGAGGAGGTTTTCTAGATGAAATTTCTTTAGAATTGAAGGAATTAGGTTAAAGAATCTAGAAGGGATCACAAAGTCCTAATTCACTCCTAATTAGCTCAAATTTATCTTGATTAAGTGGCTTGGTAAATATGTCAGCTAATTGATCTTCAATTGGCACAAAGTCAAGCACAATATTACCATTAGAAACATGATCTCTAATAAAATGATGTCTAATTTCAATGTGCTTGGTTCTAGAGTGTTGAATTGGATTCTTTGTTAAATTGATAGCACTTGTGTTATCACATTTAATTAGGATTTTAGATTGTGATACACTAAAGTCTTCTAGTTGTTGTTTAATCCATAACACTTGAGCATAACAACTACCAGCAGCCACGTACTCAGCCTCGACTATGGACAAGGCTACGGAGTTTTGCTTCTTACAATGCCATGAAATTAAATTCAATCCTAGAAATTGACATGTACCACTAGTGCTTTTTCTATTTATTTTACAACCAGCATAATCAGCATCAGAGAATCCAATCAAATTCAAAGTAGAATATTTAGAATACCAAATTCCTAAATTACTTGTTCCTTTCAAATATTTAATTATTCTTTTTACAGCAAGCATATGTGTTTCTTTTGGTGATGACTGAAATCTAGCACATACACATACACTGTATAATATGTCAGGTTTACTTGCAGTTAAATATAATAAGGATCCGATCATATCTCTATATAGATTTTGGTCAACATTGGATCCATTTTCATCTTTGTCCAGTCTGCAAGCTGGGCTCATGGGTGTGCTCATTATTTTGCTACTCTCCATACCAAACTTTTTGATGATTTCCTTGATGTATTTGGCTTGGTTGATGAAGATGCCTTCCTTTGTTTGTTTTACTTGAAGTCCAAGGAAGTAGTTCAGCTCGCCCATTAAGCTCATTTCAAATTCTCCTTGCATAAGCTTAGCAAATTCTTTACATAGAGATTCATTAGTTGCACCAAAAATGATATCATCTACATATATTTGTACAACTAAGATGTCATTATTTTTCTTTTTGATAAACAAAGTTTTATCTACATTTCCTCTTGAAAAATCATTTTCAATTAAGAAAGTGCTAAGTCTATCATACCAGGCTCTAGGTGCTTGTTTCAAACCATAAAATGCTTTGTTTAATTTGAATACATGGTTTGGGAAAGCATGATTTTCAAAACCTGGTGGTTGTTCCACAAAAACTTGTTCAGAGATAAAACCATTAAGAAATGTACTTTTTACATCCATTTGAAAGAGTTTAAAGTTCATATAGCAAACAAATGCAAGTAATAATCTAATGGCTTCTAGTCTTGCTATGGGTGCATAAGTTTCATCAAAATCAATACCTTCTTCTTGGTTATATCCCTTAGCCACTAATCTAGCTTTGTTCCTTATAATATTTCCTTGTTCATCTAATTTATTCCTATAGACCCATTTAGTTCCTATAATTGGGTGGTCTATAGGTCTATCTACAAGTGTCCATACCTTATTTCTTTCAAACTGGTTTAATTCTTCATGCATTGCCATCATCCAGTTTGGGTCAGTCTTAGCCTCTTCTAAGCTATGGGGTTCTATTTGTGATACAAAGGCTAGGTAATCATGTGCATCCTTATGTGCAGCCCTAGTCCTAACACCATGTGAAGGATCTCCTATTATTAATTCTTTAGGGTGAGATGTAACATACCTCCAGTCCCTTGGTAGATCAGTGTTATCCTTACTTACCATTTCTTCTCCACCTTGTGTGTCTTTGTCTTGAATGCTCAAGTCATGCATTCCTTTTTGCAATGTACCTGCATCATTGCCTATGCACTCTTCTTGTCTAGAAGGTGTAGAGTTAGTTTCAATAAATACAACATGAATTGACTCTTCAACAGTAAGAGTCCTTTTATTAAAAACCCTATATGCTTTGCTATGTAAAGAATAACCTAGGAAAATTGCATCATCAGCTTTAGAATCAAATTTTTCTAAATTATCTTTTCCATTATTATGCACAAAGCATTTACAACCAAATTCATGAAAATAACTAATATTGGGTTTTTTGTCATTCCAAAGCTTATAGGGGGTTTTCTTTAAGATAGGACGGATCAAAATGCGGTTTAAGATATAACATGCAGTGTTCACCGCTTCTGCCCAAAAGTACTTTGGAAGATTGCCTTCACACAATATTGTGCGAGCCATTTCTTCCAATGTCCTTATTTTTTCTCTTTACAACACCATTTTGTTGAGGTGTTCTAGGAGCAGAGAAGTTGTGATCAATGCCAAATTCAGTACAATAATCTTCAAAAAATTGATTTTCAAACTCAGTTCCATGATCAATTCTAATTGAAATCAAAGATAAGTTCTTTTGGTTTGAAACCTTTTTATGAAATTTTCTAAAAACATGAAAAGTTTCATCTTTTGATGCGATAAATAAAACCCATGTAAATCTCGAAAAATCATCTACTATCATAAGAGCATATTTCATCCCTCCTATGCTTGTGGTCCTAGTAGGTCCGAAAAGATCCATGTGAAGTAGTTCAAGAGGTCTTGTTGTAGAAACTATATTCTTTGATTTAAAACTTCCCCTAGTTTGTTTACCCATTTGGCATGCATCACAAATATGATTCAAATCAACTTTAAACTTAGGCATGCATCTAATAAGATCTTTAGAAATTAATTTGGCAATTGTATGCATGCTAGCATGACCTAATCGTCTATGCCATTGTAAGCCTGACTTTTTAGTCTTAGCATTCATTGCAACTAGACTAAGGCTACTAGACATGGCAAGATCATTAAGATCCACCACATAGATATTCTCGAGTCTATGTCCAATGAATTTATTGCTAGAATCTAAAGAGTTAGTAACTATGCACATAGAAGACTTAAAGACAACCTTGAATCCTTTATCACATAATTGACTTATACTTAAGAGATTATGCTTCAATTTGTCTACTAGCAAAACATTTTCAATAAAAGTAAAGGGAGTTATTTTGATCTTATCAATACCGATTATTCTCCCTTTGCCATTATCTCCAAAGGTGACCATACCTCCTTCTTTCATTTCAAGGGTGATGAATTGGTCCTTGTCACCCGTCATATGTCTTGAGCAGCAATTGTCCAAATACTACATTTTCTTCAATTTTTAGGCTCCAAGACATTCCTGCAAAACAGTTAATGAATTCTTTTAGGTACCCAAGCTACCTTGGATCCTTGCAGGTCAGCAGAGGTGGTTCCTTTGGGAACCCAAATCTTTTTTACCTTTTTATGGACATTACTAAAATTATTGCATTCAAAAGCTTTATGTCCTATTCTTTTACAAGCATAGCAAATAACTTTAAAATTTTTGTTGGAAACAGAATTTGAAGTTCTAAAAGTTGATGCACTTGATGCAGATTTTGAACCTTTTGGAATGTATGCATTTTTGCTCAAATTCTTAAGAGCATATGATAAAGATTTTGAAGTAGAAACAATTTTTGGTGTGGCTGAAACTTTTTGAGATAAAATATTTTGAGCTAGTGTTTTGGATTTCACAAAAGTTGTTACTGAAACTCCATTTACAAAAGAAGTGTTGAAACCAATTCCAGCTTTATTTCCAGAAATTTGTTGTTCTTTCAAAATTAGCTCAAGCTTATTTGAAGATAAAGTGAGTTTTTCAACCAAAGGCTTGAGTTTTGTAACCTCCTTTCTTAATTCATTGTTTTCAGCAAGTAAGTCAATATTTTTCTTTTCATATGATAAATTCTCATTTTTCAGTTTTTCAAATTTTTCTGAAAAGTCATGCAGTTCCTTTTGCAATAAAATATTCTTTTTTGAAATTTCATCTTTTTGTTTGAGTAAAGAATCATTCATATTTTTTAATGATTTTATCTTTACTCCAGCTTTCTTAAATTTAGAAAGTAAATCATGAAAAACATAATTTAGTTCTTCGAAAGTAAATTCAGTGCAGTTGTTAGGGGACGTTACCTCATCTTCGAGACCCATTAAGCAAAGATTGGCAGTCTTGGTGGTCTCTTCTTCTTCAGATGATGTTGAGTCTTCACTGTTGGACCATGTGGCAACCATGGCTTTCTTTTTCTTCTTTTGTCTGAAGGATTTCTTCAACATTGGACAGTCCGGACGTATGTGCCCCGGCTTCTTGCATTCGTAGCACGTTGGGACTACCTCCTTGTCTTTCTCTCTTTCCTTTTCTTTTCCATAATCCTTCCTGTGAAACTTTTGGTTGTACCTTCCTTTCTTTCTTCCCATAAATTTTCTAAATCTTGTCACAACCATAGCTATGTCTTCATCTTCTAGGTCGTCATTGGAGGAGGTGCTTTCATCTTCAGATTCTTCATCATCCCTCTTTGAATCGGAAGTAGCTTTGAAGGCTAATGTCTTCTTTTTCTTTTGCTCATTTTCCATTCTGTGTTGCAGCATTGTTAGCTCATGGGTGATGAGTGATCCCAGCAGTTTATCCAGCATCAAAGTATTGAGATCTTTAGCTTCCTGGATCGTAGTTACCTTGGGATCCCATTTGTCGGGCAAAGAACGAAGGATATTCTGAACTAGATCTGCATTAGAGTATACCCTGCCAAGACTCTTTAAACCATTAATAATATCTGTAAATCTAGAGAACATGGCAGATATTGTTTCAAAAGGTTCCATTTTGAATAATTCATAGTTATGAACTAAAAGATTTATCTTAGAGGTTTTCACTTGGGAAGTTCCCTCATGGGTCACTTCGAGTTTGTCCCAGATTTCCTTTGCTGATGAGCAAGTGGAATTTCGGTTGAACTCGTTAGCATCCAAAGCACAATATAATAAATTCATTGCTTTGGCATTCAATTCCTCCATCTTCATGTCATGATCATCCCAGTCCTCTTCAGGCTTAGGGATGTCCACGCCATCTACTTTAATTATGGGAATGTGTGGCCCTTTCAAGATGACCTTCCATAATTAAAAATCTACAGCTTGTATGTAAATTTTCATTCATGCTTTCCAATATGAATAATTAGTGCTCGTGAATAGTGGAGGTCTAATTATTGATTGGCCCTCGGCCAAGGATGTACTCATGGGATGAGCCATCGATCTTAACTCAAGTAATCAAAGACACTGCTCTGATACCAGCTGTTGCCCAGGTGGCTTAGTCCCAAGAGTGGGGTGAATTGGGAATTACAAAATTTTTGCAAGTATGTGCACAAGTAATTCCAATTAGTGGTTAGGTGCTGTGTTAATCAGAGAATGAATGCAGAAGCTAAAAGATAAAACAAACACAACACAAACAAAGCAGATTTATAGTGGTTCAGAGCAACCCAGTTCCTACGTCCACTACCCAAGTTCACCACCCGGGATTTTCACTATATCCCCCAAACCGGAATACAGTCAGATTATTTTACAGGCTCACAATCCCAACCTCTACACTTTGGTTTTTGAAACCGGGCTCACCAAAGAAACCCAAGCTAGATTTTTACAGGTTCACCTAAAACCTCTACACTCTGGTTTTTAGATAGGCTCACCAAAGAAACCTCTACACTCTGATTTTAAAGGCTCACCAAAGAAACCTATTTAGTTTTTACAACAGGGCTCACCAATAACCCAGATATTCTAAAGGATAAAATAAAAAGCAAAAATAAAGACAAACTCTATTGTCTGGGTGGTTGCCAATGCAGCTCGAGTAAAGATCCACTGAATGCTCTTCAATGCACTTCAATAGCTTCCTTGCTTTCCTCAAAAGGTGCTTCAAGCTTCTGGTAAGAGTTGTTGCAGGCTTGAAGGCAAACTTTAAAGCTCCAGTGCTCTCTCACTTCAATAAGTGTTCAATAAATGCTCAATAAATCATTATTCGCTTATTAGTCTCTCCAAAGATGTTCTCATACCTTATTTATAGAGACTTCAACTGCCTTCCCTTGATTTTGAATGTTGTAGACTATTGGGATGTGACAGATTACCGTTGGAGCACTTTTGGAATTCAAAAACTGAGAACTGAAACTAGCCGTTGGAGGTGACCCCACCATTCCAGTCGGCTCGGACAAACTTTGAGTCAGCTCGGATGAAGTTCGGGTCGACTGGGTTGAGTTCCAGTCGGCTAGCTTCCATGGTTGAGAAAATACCTCACTTTGGATGAGTCGGCTTGGCTGAATTCCAGTCGGCTGGAATCTCAGAGGCTTCTCAGACCATTTTCAACTGAGTTCTGGATGAGTCGGCTGGATCTAATTCCAGTCGGCTTGGATTCCTGAGAATCTCAGAACGTTCTCAACCTTGTTCTGGATGAGTCGGTTGGACCTTGGTGCCAATCGGCTGGATCTGTGTGTCAAAGAACTTGTCTTCAGTGCCAGTGCTAGAATCGGCTGGGTTGTTCATCCAGTCGGCTCGAATGTGGTTCTTCAGCTAGATCAGCTTCAAACTCCCAGAACACTTGTCCCATGCTTTAAAGTCTTCTTCAAGTACTTTTTACAATAAAATCAAGAAAACTTGAAGCTTGAAAGACTACTAGAAGTAACCCTTGAACTTGTTTTTAATAGAAATTTTTTGTAGGGTTCTTCTTTACAAGATTCTAAATAATTTACAACTCAACACAAAACATTAAAGATTGTAGGAATTGAAAAAAATGTCAATGTAGTTGTCCTACAAAAACTTGTCAATCATTTGAAGAGTTGTTAGATGACTAAATGTATGCTCCAATGTTTTGTTATCATCAAAATCACTTTAGGGGTCAACAGAACCCAAACTCTAACTAAAATCCAATAGACACTTAATTTGCTCTAGAGAGCTTAGGAACACCAATTGGTCGAGTCAAGACTAAGTGTCTATTCTTGGCGTCAGCCCATTTTGTGTGTGCTTTTGCTCTTGGTGTCTAGGCTTGGTGATTCAGGGCTTGTGAGTTTTGTCCGCCTACCTGGCTAATCCCAGATTGGTGTCTAAGGTTGGCATTCAGGGACCTCCACTCCCCTACACCTACCTGGCCAATGACAGAGTTACTATAGACTGGTTTGCCACCCTGACTTAGGCAACTGGTTGAGATTCTAGGTCGAGTAGATCTTAGACGTTTTTGTGTGCTTAACACATGTCCACTAGATCAGGAGTACCCTATCATCCCCATCCTTCCCAACCAAGTAAACCCATGGACAACACCCAAGAAGATCTGTTAAAGGCCATCAAGGAACAATTGGATAAGATGGACAATAAGCTTGATAAGTTTGATTAAAGTGTAACAAAACTAGAAACTTGGGTTAGGACCCAGAAGCCTCACACTGAACCAGAGTTTAAATCACTTCCCCATCCTAGGAGTTTCCCTCAACATGATCCCTCCTTAGAGGCTGAGTCTAGAAGATTCCCACATCAAGGGAGCAGGAGTGTGGCCGAATACATCGCAATGTTTGATGAGTATGTCATGCGATATAATGTTAATGAATCAGAATCTGTAACCCTGTCTAGGTTTAGGGCTGGCCTACATCCTGATCTTCAAAGGGAGCTTTATTTTATATAGGTCAATAATTTAGAGCAGGCTTACCACACTGCGAGGTATTATGAGCATTTCCAAAGGGCCCCCACCTATTATAGACCGGAACCCTTTAGGAACCCTAGCCGAGCCCTAGGAACTAGCCATGAGTATGGTCAGGTCTACCCGAGTCGACCTAGTCCAAACCGATCTGACCTGAGTCGACCCACCCCTGCTACCCCATGTGTTCACCAGGGTAACATTAAAGAGGGAGAGTATATTGCTGACCTGGGATTGGTTGACCTAGAAAACACCCAGGCGTAAGCTACTTTGGAAGGACCCTTAGAAAATCTTGAACCCACCAGTGAGCCTGAAGTAGAAGTATATGAAGCTGAAGCACACTTAGTGGATGAATATGAAAAACAGTTAGAGGATGAGACTACTGAGGGAACCCCTACTACTAAAGAGACTCATGAACCAACCTAGAAAGATGAACCTTTTGAAGAATTTCAGGGAGAAAAGATTGAGTCAAGTCCAATGGTGAAGTGTGATGTAGGTGGGCTCCAGGTAGAAATCATTGAGGAATCAAAAGAAAAAGATCCTGAACCCACTAAAGAATTTGAAAGAGTAACTAAGCCAGGATCGAATATTGTAGAGGAAGGTGAAGGTTCACAAGTATTGACCTTAGAGGAGGTCCAGGAACAAGTCCCTACGGAACCACCCCAGGAGGTAGATATTAGTTTTGAGGACTTTCAAGATAACATTCCCAAAGACCTTCCTAATGACCTTCCACCATCTAAGAACACCCATCTAGCCTTGGAACTTGCACCTATAGAACAAGGTCCAAATCTTAAGATTATCCTGAATAACCAAGGTCTGTTTCATGATGCTCATAGATTGCCCCAAGACTCCGATTCCTATTTCCTACCCTTCCCTGAGCCTTCTCACATGTTTAGAGCCATGAGGTTACTCTTTGCTGAGATCACTAGATTGCATGAACCCTTAGAGCCCATTCCTTTTTCCACCTACTTCTGGTATACTTTATGGCATTTGGTAGGGATTCATGGTAATTTTTCTGGTGCATACCAGACTAGGGTCAACCCTAGAGAGTCAAAAGTCTGTTAGGTTTAGACCCTAGGAGTCCAATAATTTTTTTTTTCTTAATAGGAATGCATAGTTGAGTCTGCATTTGCATCATGTTAAGATTATGCATTAAATATAATTTTAAAATAATTTGGCTGATTCTCGGAAATGAGCTAAAGAGTTTGATCAAAGGGATTCTGTAATGATTAGGCTTAGGCCTGAACGGTTTTCACCAGGAACCGTTAAGAAACTTCATGCTCGTGGAGCTGGCCCCTTTAGAGTGATAAAGAGAGTCGACCCTAATGCC
Source organism: Areca catechu (assembly GCA_021397845.1). Lineage (NCBI taxonomy): Eukaryota > Viridiplantae > Streptophyta > Magnoliopsida > Arecales > Arecaceae > Areca > Areca catechu. Next base: position 128,508,120 of record CM038049.1, read on the forward strand.
TACGTTCTTGAGCTACCCCCGAATTATGGCATTAGCTCGACTTTCAATATCTCAGACTTTGTCGAGTACAGGGAACCAGCAAACATTCCTAGCGAGCCATTTGGGCCTGACCTTTCTTTTGAGAGTGAACCTGAACCTGAGTGTCCACATCCAATTATACCTGAGAGAGGAGAGCGGATCGAGCATGTCCTGGATGACCAAGCTATCACTACCCGGGGCAAAGGTTATCAACGTTTCTTAGTCCGATGGCAAGGCCAACCTGAGTCCAATGACTCATGGATTACCCGGGAGGACTTGCAGCACCTCGATCCCGACCTTCTGGAGGAGTACCTAAGCGAACTCAACTCTTACTCGATAGGGTGTGGGCACTAGACCTCTGGTTAGAGTTTCAATTTTCGGGTCTTGTAATAAGGCTTCAAGCCTCAACCTTGTAATTTTCCTTTTGCTTTGAATTGAGTCTGTACTTTGACCAATTGGGTCAAATTATGTCTTGTACTGAGTCTAGTCACAAATTGAGTCCAGTCTGAGTCTGTTGGAAGTATGGGTCCATGCAAGAAGTGGTCTTAAAATTTAGTCTCCTTGGAGCCAAGTCAGGAAGGAATCCAAGTCAGCTCAGGGCCCACCTTTTCATCCTATGTGGCGCCATGACAACTTGCCATGTGGGCAGCACACTCTTCATCCTTGGACGCCCAAAGAGGAGGAACACATCACTTGGCACTAGCCCTTTTTCCCTCCCCCTATCAAGCTCCTTTCCAAGCAAGGGTGGTCGGCCAAAGAGAAGGTCAATGGGAGTTGAAGTTAGGAATTCAAATCCCTTGCTTCAAGCCCTCCAATCAAGTCTTCTTCCTAAATTGTTTGAGCCTCTTTGGAAGGAAGAGACAAGATCCATGGGCGCCTCCACCTCACACTCCCCATGTCATGCCTTGTACCAAAAAAGGATGCACAACCAAGGAAGGAAGAAGAACACATGCCTTGCTCCAAGCCTCTCTTCATGTTTTCTTCCAAAACAAAGAAGCTTCTTTCCAAGTTCAAGGCGCCAAGATCCCTCCTCCAAGCCTTGCATCATGCCACGCCCAATCAAGCTAGCTCTTGGTCAGCCAAGGAGAGAAGGAAAGTCAAAAGTTTGGGTGCCCATTCAAGAATTCTTGTAAATTTTTTATTTGAAATTCAAAAGGGTCCTAAGGTGTCTATTTAAAGGACCTAACCCCTCCTTTGTAAGGAATTTTGATGAATGAAAAATTATATTCCTTGGGTTCCAATCTCTTGCTAGTTGCCTTCGTTCACTAGGAACGTCGATCTCCGTGAGGGAGCACCTTCGCCTTCGGGCGTCAAGAGGTGTGAGGCCTCAAACTACCATCACTTCCACAACTCCATCATCCGACTCCGAATCAAGCATAACTCCACCATCACTTCAACAACTCTTTCTTTCATTCTTCCACTGCTTTCCTTCTGATTGAAACTTAACCTTTATCTTCTTTGAATGCTCGCAGGTCCTCCAAGTGACACGAGTACGGAGACGGTTGCCTTTGCCATCGAGATCTTCGAACAGCCAGCTGGTGCCTCTACAGGGTTGACAGCTCAATCATCCAGGCCGCATCCACCAAAGTGAGCGATCTCTGCATCGGGCACTTCAGATCTTTGAGGTTTGCCCCCTAACTCCTAAGTAGGTCTTGATCGGAGAGCTAAGTCCTACGGGGTTTCTCAATCCCGGGGTCCTCTCTTTATCATTGCTTAGGGACTACCTGCTTCTTGATAGTTCTTGTTATTGTAGAACCCTAGCTCATCTCTTACTTATTTTCGGAAATCCAAAGAAAACCATTAAAATCTAAAAATCACAAAACCCTAAAAATCACTTGCATCATCATTTCATCTTCACATTTAGTTAGTCCCCCATCATTTCTAGTATCAGAGCTTTGTCCCCCATCAATTGCATCCATAACCATATCTACCATTCCATCTATCTTTGTCCTGCTCACTTATAACCCTTGCAACTGTCTCCCACATCTACCCATATAGGTATCAATGCTTGTAGTTTAGCAAAATCTACTCCGATATAAATGGATAATGATTGTGTCCCTATCAAATATTTCTGTATTTCTACATTTCTTACAAGGGCAATGAGCCCGTCCATAATGTAAGAATGCTACATTCTTAAAAGCATAATTATAGAAATGCTATACACCCTCTCTATATTTAGTAGAATCACCTTATTGACTATTTGATGGTCCATGCAACTATGGTCCATGATACACTTTCTTTGGAATTTGTATATACAAATACAAGACAAATGCTAATTAATTATTTTATTATTTAAAATGGCTTACATAATAAATACATCCTATTATCAACTAATAGGTATAGAAGGCCCTATTTCATTCAGGAAATGCATTAATTTTATTGGTTAATTATAGTATTCAAATGATACACAACAAGGGTTAAAAAAATTTTGGCAGTATTTTTTCTTAGTTCTCTCCACACGATTAAAGATGTGTGAGAGAAACTAAAGAAAAATGCTATCCATAATTTCTCTCGAACCCTCAATATATCATTTGATTACTGTAATTATCAATAGAATTAATTGTATTTCCTAGACCATCCACACTGAATATTTAATTGACCAATATACATAATTCTCCTACTTATACAAAAATATATAAATGTATGGATGTCATAGAATGTGTACATTAATTAAAAGATGGGTCTATAATTTTATGTACTACAAAATATTTAAAATAAATACCTAATCAATTAGTTAAATTAATACAAATTATGGGATGCAACAGAATATGCACTCAGCCCTTGTGCATGGGCTAGTTGTCCTAGACATAAGCTAGGACCCGAGGTCTAAGCATGTGGGGCACTCCCCAACCCCCATATTTGTAATGTTTCCCAGCTCCTTCCCTCGATTTGACCATATAGGGCATGCAAGGGCTGACCGCCTTGGATGCCAACTAGGACCCGAGGCCTAAGTGCATGGTCATGCCCTGACCTTGTGTCTGTAAAACTGCCTGGCAACTTTCCACAGCCTAAGCAAATGAGGTGTATGAGGGTTGGCTACCCTAGATGCCTGTTAGGATCCAAGGCCCAAGTGCATGAGGCACACATCAATCTTGGTGTTTGCAATGCTATCCAGCACTTTCCCTTGGCCCACACATGCAGGGTGCACAACCTGGCCCTTGCATGCTCTCTGCATGTTGAGACCTAAGGCTCATGCATGCAGGGCATGTGGCTAAATAAACACCTAATTACCTAATTAAATAAATACCTAATTACCTAATTAAATTAACATCTAATTAATAATTTAAATAAATATCCAATTAAATCTCATCAATATATTTTAAATTAAAAATTGACTTTTGATGATGGCTCTATCACCTTCATCATGGCCATCACTAATACTCATAAGGTAAGGTAGGCCCTATGGATGGTGGATACAGCATGTAGGGATTGAGCCATGGGGAAAGGATAATGCCACAGGGATGGACGGGCATGTAGATGGAAATGCGGGGATAGGACACTGGCTCAAGGATGGTGGGAATGGTAGTGGGGATGCAACTACAAGAATAGGGGCATGGGGATGGGGCTTCAAGGTTGGGGCTGCATGGATGGGGCCATAGGGATTACGATGTGGGAGTGTGGGGAGGTGGGTTATGGCGGTCGGTGGGGGAAGCAACATGTAGGGGAGAAACAGGGGAGGAATTGGGGGCACGGGGAGGATTTTTTAGCATGGGGATGGAAATCCCACTCAACTTCAACTAGGATTCGATAGAGGGATGGTAGTGCAGGGAGGGGGCAACTAGTGGGGAACAGGGCACGGGGAGGGGAGAATCGGTGGGGAGAATTTTTTGGCCATGCAATTGTGGCAATTTGGGCCTCTCAAGGGGTTTTTGGGGAAAGTATTAGAATTGTTCCATCACTAGCAATGGCAATTTACCATCACTAAAATTTGAAACCCATCGATACTAAGGTAATTTAAAAATATTAGAGATGGCAAAAGGTTCTGTCACTAATACTGGTCAGCAATACATATTTTTTTTGGGATATTATTAGTGATCGCATTACTGGATTGTAGGTGTAGTTATGATGCTCCCAAGCTTTGAGAGACCAGAAGCAGAGTCATGGTGATGGCTCCAATAGTCTAGGATTGATTTGAATCCTAACATTAGGACCGGTTTCGTACTAGGGTGGAGGCTTAGCCCTCCACAGGCTCGAGGTCCAGAATTTTGAGTCTTGAGGGGCCTAATCATGTTGGATTGGATTTGGATCCAAGTGGATGTCAGAGTGGATTATATCATGGATGTACATGGGCTTGGATGAGTGCTCTTCTAATTGGATTAGCCTTGGAAGAATTTGAGTATAGATTTCGGTTTATGTTTCTAGTCCTATTTGGATTAGGAGAGCTCTTTTATCTATAAAAGGGCACCTTATGTAAACCTATTGTAATGGAATCAAACTAACTTATTATTTCTTTAAACTAGAGCCTCTCTCTCCTCTCTCTCTTTTCAGGCCACAAAGGGCTTCATGCCCCAAAGTTAGTGCAAGATTTCTAGCACTAGGAAAGGCTAGTGGCAAGCTTTTGGCATTAAAAATTATCCATACCTGAGATTCTCTCCCCCCAAGTTTTTATACCATGTTGAAGCAGCAAAAGAGGCCCACTTTATCTGGAGTCTTCATGTAGCAAAGGCTCTCCAAGGTGTGCCCAAGAGTCCAAGAGAAGGAGGACTCTTTCATGCCAAGAAGAGGTGGAGTGCAAGGGGATTAGCACTAGAAGGAAATTTTCACCTCTATTTGGTATCCGCTCTAATCTGATTTCATGCCCATATTTCCAGCAAAAGGAAGCACATCCAAGATTCCCCTTTGAGAAGGATTTCATGACCAAATAGGATTTGGAGGTGCTACTTTGGTTGGGAGCAAAATTAGGTAGGTGGGTGGAGTTGGTTGATGCTAAGGAATCTTGGTCCCATTAGGATTCCTTGTGTCATTGTCCTAATTTGTTTTGGCTACCTCTAGGACATGTAAAGGTGTGTTTCTGGTCTGAAACTAGGTGATCAGTGTCCTAGAGGTCCAAGATAGCAGGTGCAGTCTGAATCGAAGGCCAATCACAATTATCTAGGCTGCAAAAAATTTTTGCACCTTAGGTTGACATGAGATGCTGCTAGGGTTTGGCGTTTTGCTGCCCAAATAATCTTAGATCAAAGTGAAACTTTGTGGAGGTGTCCATTGCTAATCTCCAAAAGTCCATGTAAAGATTTGGTGGTTCTACAATTGGTATCAGAGCTGGAAGATATGTAGAAAGTGAAGGTTGTCATACATAAATTTTGCACACCTTGTTCCATTGTATTCTTTTCAATTCTTCTTTATAGTTTGTTTGTTGCTAATTTTTGATGTCACCATGAATAGTGAAATGAAGGTAGAGCTTGAGAAGTTTGATAGGAAGAAAAGCTTCTTAATGTGGAGGGTGAGGGTAAATGATTTGCTTGTTCAATTGGGTTGGATTTGGCTTTGGAGGAAAAGCCAAAGGATATGAAGAAAAGCAACAGAGTCTATTGGAGAAGAAGGCATGTTCAATGATCAGGGGCTATTTGATAGATGAGGTGTTATACGGCATGTTATAGAAGATGTCATCCAAGGGGTTGTGGTCAAGTTTGCACAACATATACATGAAAAAAATATGTGCAACAAGTTGATGCTGAAGAAGCAACTATACAGCCTTTGGATATAGGACGGTGGGGATGTAGTTAGACAAATTCAATGGTTCAACTAGATAAACATGAATTTGCTGTACCTTAGAGTGATGATGGAAGAGGAGGACAAGTGCTTGCTCTTGCTATGCTCACTACCTGGTAGCTTTGATCTGTTGGGGATGACTTTGCTCTAAGGTAAGGAGACGCTACACTATGAAGAGATAGTTTCAGTTCTCAGGTCCAACAAGCAGAGGGAATGGATAACAAAGCATGGAGCTTTCCAGGAGGGTCTCATCAAAAGCCTAAGAGAGGGAAGGATGGCAATAAGCAGAGGGGATGGTCCAAGTCCTGGCAAGTTGGTAAGGAGGCGAGGTGCTTTAAGTGCAATGAAGCAGGGCATTTTAAATAGAAATGTCCTCTTTGGAAGAAGTATAAAGGAAAAAAGAAATGGATTGATTCCATGAGTTTTGCTACTGATTCAGAGGGGGAGGACTTCTCTTGGTAGTTTGGGAAGAGCTCGGGAGGTCAGAGATTCCAAAATGGCATTAGTGGTAGAGGAGAAGCAATAGGAGGTCTAATGGGGCTACATTGAACAACTAGCTATATTTCTAATTTTCTTTTTACAAGAGTACCAGGAGGAGTCAGGATTTAGGTGGAGTACCATCAGAGGTGCCTCCATGTGTGGGGGGAGGTTTGACAAAGGTTGAGGCTGAAGGGTACAAGGGAAGGAAGAAAATTTCAGCACCGGTGGTGATGATGCACTGCACAGGTTGATGTAAGAGTGTGGACCTCAGAGAGATATGTTCTTGAGTAAATGGCCTAATATGCATCAGTTGTTGCAAGTGGGTCTTATGAGGAGGCTTAAGGTGATCCTCGAGAGAGATAGGTAGGTCCGAGCTAGGACATGAGAGCTGCAGTCCCTCTAAAAGAAGCTAAAGCGATGGTTGATACAGGTGCAAAGGAGAATGGAGCCAACAAGACATTGAAGGGTGCATAGATGCAAGCAAGGACCTTTAGCAAAGTGGATGTTGATGTCTCAGTGGCCTCAAAGGGAGCTTCAATGGTCAATTGCATAGGAAGCTATCAGAGTGTGCAGAAGTAGTAGAATTATGCAGAGTGTGCCAAGGCTTATGGGTACCGAGGTGAAGATTATAGGTATAGTCATGGTAATCCCAAGCCTTGAAAGACCAGGAGAGGATTCATGTCAATGGCTCCAAGAATCTAGGATCGATTTGGATCCAAGGGCTAGGATCAGTTTCATCCTAGGGTGGAGGTTCAACCCCTCATTGGCTCGAGATCTAGGATTTTGAATCTTGAGGGGGCTAATTCATGTTGGATCAGATTTGGGTCTAAGTGGGTATGAGAGTGGGTCATGTAATGGGTGTATATGGACTTGGATAAGTGCTCTCCTGATTGGAGTAGCCTTGGGAGAACCTGAGTTTAGATTTAGGTTTATGTTTCTAGTTCTAGTTGGATTAGGAGAGCTTTTTGGTTTATAAAAGGACACCTTATATAAACCTATTATGATGGAATCAAACTAGCTTATTCTCTCCCTAAACCAAAGCCTCTCTCTCCTCTCTCTTCCTCTCTCCTCATGCCACAAAGGGATTCATGCTCTTAAGGAGTGATGCTCCAAAGTTAGTGCTAGACTTCTAATGCTAGGAAAGGCTAGCGGCAAGGTTTTGTGCTACGAATTATCCATGCTTGAGATTCTCTCTCCCCAAGTTTTTATACACTGTTGAAGTAGCATAAGAGGCCCTCTTTATCTGGAGTCTTGACATAGCAAAGCTTCTCCAAGGTGCACCTAAGAGTCCAAGAGAAGGAGGACTTTTTCATGCTAAGAAGAGGTGGAGCGCTTGGGGATTAGCACTAGAAGGAGATTTGCATCTCTATTTGATATCTGCTCCAAATTGATTTTATGCCCATATTTCCAACAAAGGGAGGCACATCCAAGAGTCCCTTTTGAGAAGGATTCCACATCCAAATAGGATTTGGAGGTGCTACTTTGGTTGGGCATAAAATCAAGTAGATGGGTAGAGTTGGTTGATGCAAAGGAATCTTAGACCCTCTATGATTCCTTATTTGCTATTATCTTGATTTTTTTTTGCTGCCTCTGGGTGTGTAAAGGTGCATTTCTGTTCTAAAACTAGGTGATCCACATCCTATAGGTCCAAGGGAGTAGGTGGGGTGTGAATTGAAGGCTAGTGCATGAGTATCTAGGCTACAAGAAATTTCCGCACCTAGAGTTGACATGAGATGCTACTAGGATTTGGCATTTGGCAATTTAAATGACTTTAGATCGACATGAAACTTTATGAAGGCATCCATTGCTGATCTCTAAAGGTCCATGCAAAGATTTGGTGGTCCTACATAGCCATCGTTAATAACTAAAATTCTATGGTGACCGAGGGAATTTAAAATTATTAGTGATAACTAATAGTGCCATTGCTAATATTAATCAGTAATATTATTAGTGATGGTAGCTTGTCAAAAAAATCTTTAAAATTTTAAACCTTCAAAATTTTTATAGTACTAGCTATGGCAGCTTGCCATTTATAATATACCAAATTCCATCGCTAATAGTATTAGTGACAGCCTTTTTCCTAGTCATTTTTTTTATCATTAAATTCCATTATTAGTGATGGTTTATTAGCCATCTCTAATAGCCATCGCTAATGCTATTTTCTCTTGTAGTGAGAAGTTCATTGTAGAATTAGGTGTAATGTCATCAGATGCCATAATACTTTATTGTGATAACAATGGTGCTATAGCCCTAGCTAAGGAGCCCAGGCCTTATTACATGTCCAAGCATATAAAGTGATGATTTCATATTATTCATGACTACTAAGAAAAGAAATACAATAAGATGCAGATAGTGGACTCTATGAAAAATGTGGTAGACCCATTGACTAAGTTGCTTAGCTAGCAGAAGATTGAAGTCAATCTTGAGAAGATTGAGCTTAGCTATATGGCTAATTAGCTTTAGTGTAGGTGAGATATTATTAAATGTATGCCCTAAAAGCCAATCAAGTTAACCCATGTATTTATTTTAAAACATAATTTGTATTTTATTTTTCTATTATCAATGAAATTTGACTTTTAATTTCATTTATGTTGTGTATGTATTCATGAATCATCCAAGAAATTAATAAGATGATGATATATATTCTCAAGAGTTAAGAATTTAGGTAGGTGTCATTAGTGATTAATTCGTAAATACTTCTAATAAATAGATCAATACAGGGATAGTGATTGATCCGATGGTGCATGGATCACTTCTTTTTTAGGATAAATGAGTCTTGAATCTATAGTATGGGGATGCTAGAGTGTGAGTATAGGTGGTTATTAGTGAACAAAGATACCGAGCATGACTAATACGAGAAGTCACTTAGATATCTTTTCACTTGTCAGTGACTTACTCGATGTTGCAGTAGTGTGATTAATCTTTTGATCGGTAGTGCCTCGACTATTCATAATGGGATTGTTGTAGTTTGACTATACATATACTTAATCCCTAACCATATAGATCCTTATGGTATATGTTAGCTGTAGTAGATTCATTGTAGGAATAGGGTGTGTACCTATATAGAATCTATCACCTTTGGTAGATAAAGAAGTTAGTTCTATGTGATTTATGAGATTGAGTTCAAAAGACCTTGGCTAGGGTAGTGTGATTAGTATAAAAAAGTTTTCATTATTTCCACATCAAGAACTCGAAGAGCATAAATTTAATATATAATAGATAATGCGGTTTGACAAGTAATTCCATAATCTTTGTCTAGTCAGAATTCATGAGGTTTAATAATTATGTTTACTAGATTACCACTACATATTGCTAAGTATCACTATTAGATGGGAGACTCATTAGAGTTTTCTTGATGGTCGATAATTTTTATTGGAATGAGTTGAAATTGTTCTAACCCTTTAAGAAGAGTTTCAATGATATTTTAGATTGAGATCACAATATATCTCACTATTAGATAGAATAAATGATGGGGGACAAAGTGGGGGCTAGTAGGATCATTGGAGAGCTGAGAAGTCTCATGTAAATAGGGTCAAGGCAGAAAAAAGATGTAGGGAAAAGAAAGATGGATACTCTATGGACTTGGGACTTACCTTCACGGAGAGACATCGCACCTCTAGGGCATTTCACCCACCCCACTACATGTAGTCTAGGGCATCCCACCCATCTCATTACATGCGGAGCCTAGGGCATCCCACCTATGTCGCTACTTGGGGTCGTGAAGGAGAAGCTCCAAGATCATAGAGGGGACTCAACGAGGAAGAAGATAACTAGGGTCTCATGCCCCTCGACACTCGAAAGCAAAGGTAGTGGGGTCTCACACCCCTCGACACCCGCAAGTGAAAAAAGATGGGCCTCATAACCACTCCTAACGAAAGTAGAACCAAGACCACTCTTTTCTCAAAAATTCATAATTCTTCGTATATTATTTAAGAGAGGATGTGCCTTTACATAGGCTTACAAAACTTGAGATCCAAGTAAAGAATACAAGGCATGCAGCTCAAAAAAAGGTGACACCCCAAACCTACTTTGTTTGTAGCCTGAAAACATGGTAGAAAACTAAACACAATCCTCTCTTTATGGTGGAAAATCAAACTAATCCTAATCTAAAACAAACTTGAAATTAAAATAATTTCAAACTAATCACAACATCCAAATTTAAAAAATTAAAATAAATAAAATATAATCCAAATTCATCAAGATCCATTCGTGCAGAGCTGCTTTGAAATCTGTGCATGCTTAATAACTTTGTAGAAGAACTCTTACTCTGAGAAGCATGCAAATAAAATATAATCCAAATTCATCAAGATCCATTCATGCTGAGCTGCTTTGAAATATGTGCAGGCTTGATAACTTTGCAGAAGAACTCTTGCTCTGAGAAGCATGCAGCTTTAAGATCCATGCAAATTCTTTTACTCTAAGATCTATGCAGATTTTCCTGTGACCGTGGAACAGAGGGGGCGACGTCAGACGAGAGAAAAGGGACTTGTGGGGAGGCTCGGCCAGCGGCTGGGGGAAGGCGGCGACACGGCCGGGCGGAGTAGTAAGGGCGGACGATGACGGAGCCGCACTTGCCCGTGACCTTGCAAGGCATGGTGTTGGGCTTGTAGCAAGCGGCGATGACGAAGACGGTGGCTGTGAGGATGCTAGCATGAAGTCTCCCGGATCTTGGCCCGGACTGTCGAGATCCGGTGGCGGAGGCCATTATGGCGGGAGATGGATGGCGGCACTGCAGATTGGGCGACCGGCATAAGGAAGGGTGGTGATCTGGTGGTAGTGTCGACAGATCTGGACGAGCAGGGCTACGATAAGGGATCTCCGGTTGTTGATGGAAGCAAAAGTTATCAAGCAAAACTCCGTAGCCTTGTCTACTACTGAGGCAGAGTACGTGGCTGCTGGTAGTTGTTGTGCTCAAATATTATGGATTAAGCAACAACTAGAAGACTTTGGTGTATCACAATCTAAAATTCTAATTAAATGTGATAACACAAGTGCTATCAATTTGACAAAGAATCCAATTCAACATTCTAGAACCAAGCACATTGAAATTAGACATCATTTTATTAGAGATCATGTTTCAAATGGAGATATAGTGCTTGATTTTGTTCCTACTGAAGATCAATTAGTTGACATATTTACTAAGCCACTTAATCAAGATAGGTTTGAACTAATTAGGAGTGAATTAGGACTTTACAATCCTTTCTAAATTCTTTAATCTAATTCCTTCAAATTTAAAGAAACATTATCTAGAGAACCTCCTGACTTCATAGAGCCTAAACTTCCTTGGAAATTTTCTTCAAAATCTCTCAGATTTATGATCGAAATTTCCAAAACTTGATTTCTCTGTTCGAGTCGACTAGTTCTTAAACCGAGTCGACTGGATTTTCTGAGAGTTTTGAGCATGTTCTGGCCTAGTCGGCTCGAGCTTTTTCGAGTTGACTAGATTCTTTGTGTGTTTTGAGCGTGTTCTGGCCTAGCCGGCTCGAGCTTTTTCGAGTCGACTAGATTCTCTGTGTGTTTTGAGCGTGTTCTAACCTAGTTGACTCGAGCCTTTCTAGGGCTTATTCGAGTCGATTGGAATTTCGTGCCTAAGTGTTTTACTTTGGGTTATAAACCCCTCTCTGAGCCGTTTAACCTTTATTTTATCTTCTCTAACGGTTCGTTCCTCTCCTAATCTTACTCCAAAGATTCCTATCTCCATTCTAAGCTCTCCAATCTCTCAGTTTTCCCTCTTTCCTAGTAATGGCTCCAAAGCGTGCTACCAGGAAACGCTCCATTAAGGCTGCTCTATCCGTTGAAAGGGAAAGAAGGATTAAAAGGCGTCAAGAAGAGCTGACTGCCATCATTCACAGTAAGGAACTTGTGGAGGAAGCTGTAAGGGATGCTCCAACTATTCCTAATCAAGTCCCTTCGATGTCCACAAGACCAATAACCTCTGGCCATTGGATTAACTTTGAGTTTATTGAGGAGATTGGGTTAAGAATCGGTGATCTAATTGAAGATCAAGGATGGAGGAAGTTTTGCTCTCTAAATGAAAAGACTTACCCCTCTCTCGTTAGAAATTTTTATGAAAATCTGAGATTGGGAACAAATCATGTTGAGTCTACTGTTAAAAGAAAATGGATTATTGTCAATGAAGAATTTTTACATGGTCTACTGGACATACCTGCTGATGGAGTGAAATTCCTAGTGATTGACAATAGAGAAAAGGCTTTAAGAACAATCTTAAATAGAGAGGATGTTAGTAGAATTGGAACTGTTTTTGCTAATACCCTGTATCTTGAAATGAAGCTGCTACATAATTTTATTTCAAGAATATTTTTGCAAATAACAGGAAGATTTGATTGGGTGAGTGAGAAAGACTTATGCCTTATGGAACACATCATGGAGAAGACTCCTGTAAATCTATCCTACATTATAATTATGCAAATGAAGGAGACAGTTAGAAAGGCCAAGTCATGCTTACCCTATGGAATGATGCTAACCCAGCTGTTTAAGTCTCAAAGAGTGAGTTTTGAAGGTGAAGATAGAGTTGAACTACACCATACAGATGTCTACACTTCCAAATCACTAGAAAGAATGGGTTACTTCCAAGTTGAAGGAGTTTGGAGGAAGAAAGGGACAAATGTCAGGGCAATAGGTAGCTCAAGCAGTGAAGAAGAAGAAGAGGAAGAACCTACTGGCACTACTACAGTTGAAGCTAGAACATCTACTGTGCCTGCACCTGAGCCTGAGTCTCTTATTTCTAAGCCTACTGCTACTTTTGAGGAGACTGGAGTACCTTTTCCTGATCTTGATATGCCTGCACCAGAGTTTGATTTGCCTGCAGCTGATACTCTTTTACCACACTTCACTCCGGCAGCTATACATCCTCCAATCATTCAAAGTCAAATTGAAGAGCAGATGAAAACCTTGACTGATACACTGACAGGAACAATCACTTCTCTTTTTGGTGATCTGAAGAAGTCAGTGGATAGTAGATTGAATCAGCTAGAAGAACATGTTATAAATCTGCAAGGAAAGGTTGAAGCAATAGAAGCTTCAAGATCTGCATCTCAAGTAGAACTTCAACCAATCCTGGACTGTATCTCTTCTAGTTCTGAAACTATATTGAAATCTGTGGATGCAACTTTAAATGAATATATAACTGAATTGAATGAAGCCAAATGCACATTGGGAACAATTGCAGAAACTAGATAGATGGTAGATGACTATACTAGAGGCATTGGGATTATCAGGTCAGAGCTTGGAAGACTTAGAGGATCTGCTGAAGCCTTTGCCAATGTCCAAGCTTCTGAACTTATATCAATGCAAAAGGAAATCGGTGAGATGAAAGAGGCAGTGAACAAGGTACCTACAAGCCTCAAGGATATGGAACAACAGCTTGGTGCAATCTAGATGGAGATGGTCTCTATCTGTGGCACTGTTAGATCCTTGGAAGTCACTGCTATGACTAGACCCTTGTATGATCCTTCTCCTATTTCCACTAGGGTTGCTGCTACTTCTCACCATCCTAGAGCACCTCCACCTCATGCATCCTTTAGTAGACCTCCTAGACCTGCTTCTTGGTATGGTGCTAGTACACCTATCAATGTACCTAAGGAAGAATCTGATAGTGAGTAGGTCTTTAGTATTTTCAGTACTTTTTGGAAACTTTTTGAAGTTTATGTAATGATTGATGTACTGAATTTTTGATGGAAATGCAATGAATATCATTTTGGATACTTATGTGTATTTCTTTTATCCTATTAACACTCTCTATATTGTTTAAATAGAATTCTCTCTCTATTGTAAAAAAGTGAAATTATCTCAAACAAATCTTGATACATTCTCAATCTATTTAAAATCCGAGTTTAATTGTTAAACCTTTTGATTTGATGACAAAAAGGGGGAGAACTATTATACAATAGAGTGCATGAAAGAAGAAACTTAATGAATTGGTTTAGAACTGATAAAGTTAATTAGACAGGGGGAGCTTAATAATTTTTGCATGATTTTTGCATAACTTTTCTGCTAAATTGTTCAAATGAATGATAAAAGGGGAGAAATTTAGAGAAATTTCATATTGTTTAGAAATTTTATAAAGAGTGGGAGATATATATGTTTAATTTACATGTTTAATTTGCTTCAATGATTACTATGATGCTCTCTACTTATTACATCTAACTATCAATACTTAATGCTGCTTGATACATACAAGCAATTATTCTCTGACACTTACAGTTTATAAAATTGGCTTTGTGTATAACTGTATAGCATATATTGATATACATCTGAGGATACAGTTAATATTGCGATACATCAAACAAATATAAATGCTTACTATGATATACATCTACTTGTGAATAGAATGGATTCTTTTTATGCACAGTGTTTTGTCATCATCAAAAAGGGGGAGATTGTTAACCCCTAAAGTGATTTTAATGATAACAAAACATTGGAGCATACATTTGGTTATCTAACAACTCTTCAAATGGTTGACAAGTTTTTGTAGGACAACTATATTGACATACTTTCTAAACCCTATAATCTTTATTGCTTTGTGTTGAGTTGTAAAGTGATTAGAATCTTGTAAAGAAGAACCCAACAAAATTTCCTACTTAAATCAAAGATAAAGGGTTACTTCTAATAGTTTTCAAGCTTCAATTTTTCTTGATTTTGTTGTAAGAAGATCTTGAGGAAGTCTTCAAAGCTTGGCATAAGAGTTCTGGAAAATTGATTTTGATCTGGCTGAAGAACCAATCTCGAGCCGATTAGATGGAGGAACCAGCCGACTCCGGCACTGGCATAAGAAAGTTCTCTGGCACATAGATCCAGCCGACTGGCACAAAGGCCCAGCCGATTCGTCCAGAACATGGTTGAGAATGTTCAGAGAATCTTAGGGATCCGAGCCGACTGGATTTTAGCCAGCTGACTCGTCCAGAGTGAACCATTTTTTCAACTGTGGAACCTAGCCGATTGGTGTTCACCCAGTTGACCCGAACTTGATCCGAGCCAACTCGAAGAATGTCCGAGCCGACTGGAATGACAAGGTCACCTCCAACGGCTAATTCCAGTTTTCTATTTTTGAAATCCAAAAGTGCTCCAACGGTAACCTGTCACTTCTCAACGGTCTACAACGTTCAAAATCAAGGGAAGGCAGTTGAAGTCTCTATAAATGAGATATGAGAACATCTTTGGAGAGACTAATGAGTTAATGAACAGTTATTGAACATTTATTAAAGTAAGAGGAGAGAGCACTTGAGCTTTGAAGTCAGTCTTCAAGCCTTCACCAATTCTTATCAGAAGCTTGAAGCATCTTTTGAGAAAGCAAGGAAGCCATTGAAGTACATTGAAGAGCATTCAATTGAGCTTCACTCGAGCTGCATTGGCAGCCACCAGGCAACTGAGTTTGTCAATCTTGTTGCTTTTTTTATTCTACTCTTAGAATATTTGGGTTATTGGTGAGCCCGGTTGTAAAAACCAAATAGGTTTCTTTGGTGAGCCTTTTCAAAACCAAAGTGTAGAGGTTCTAGGTGAGCCTGTGAAAACCTAGAGTGGGTTTCTTTGGTGAGCCCAGTTTAAAAACCAAAGTGTAGAGGTTGGGATTGTGAGCCTATAAAATAATCCAACTGTATTCCGGTTTGGGGGATATAGTGGAAATCCCGAGTGGTGAACTTGGATAGTGGACGTAGGAGCAGGGTTGCTCCGAACCACTATAAATATGCCTTGTTTATGTTGTGCTTGATTTACTTTTCAGCTTCCGCACTTATTTTTGTTTAACACAGCACTCAACCATTAAAAGGAATTACTTGTGCACATAATTGCAAGAAATTTTGTAATTCTCAATTCACCCCCCTCTTGGGAAAAGCCACCTGGGCAACAGATAAGTCCCAAGTCCATAGAGTATGCATCTTTCTTTCCCTTGCATTTTCTTTCTGCCTTCTTAACCCTAATCCTAGGAGACTTCTCAGCTCTTCAACGATCCTCCTACCCCCCCTTTGTCCCGCATCAATAAAACCTATTGGGTCACATACATAAAGGTTATAACTGATCAAATGATTAGATTAAAATTGATAGTATAAATTATCAATGTGATTGATAACTGGACTAATTTGTAATTATTACAAATTAGTAATACTTAAATATAAAAGTTGCAATAGATAACTTGCTAATAGTTAGTGAGTTATAGGAGGACTTATGTGCTATTGTTGAAATATTAATTTAAATTGAACAAATTAAATCATTGGGGTGAAGTTTGAGTCAAATTAAATTGAGATTTAATTTGAATAGGACTCACTTTGAGTTGACCAAACCAAAAGATATTTTGGATAAATCCTAAAATCTTAGCACCTTATTTGAGTAGGACTCCTAAGGATTTCTTTTGCCGAAAAGTTTGGTGCCAATGGTGTTAATCCAAAAAGAGTTGGTGCACAATGGAGTCTTTCTACCCTAAGGCATCTCATGCCCACTTTGAAAAGGACTCCTGGTGCCTTAAAAGAGGTCTCTTCACCATAAAATACCTATGCCCATATTTTCTCATCCTAAAAAGGATTTATGCCCAAAACTTGTAGCACCCTTTGAGTCCTCCTAGGAGACTTCAGCCTAAAATCTTGGCACTCAAGGAATCCTTCTCCTAGGGGAGTTCAGGCTAAGAATTGGTGTCAAGAGTCTTGTTGCCCGAAGATTCTTCAATGCCCAAGTGTTGGATGCATGAAGGAGCTCATGCCAAGGGTTGGTGCCCCAACAAGAGTCCTTCACATTTAAGTAACTTCTCCACATCAAAAGGGAAGGAGGTTTTGTGCCCAAGAGTTGTGTTTCCCTAGGAATTCTTCATGCCAAGGATTCCTCACAACTCTAAAAAAATCTCAATTGCCTCCAATGCCTTCATGTCTCTAACCACTCCAGTTAGAAAGGGGATTTTAAGCACACCAAATTGTATTCATATAAGGGATTTGCTGTGGTGATTAGTGGAGGTCTTTGAAAAAATGCACTAATCCTTGAGAAGGATTTAGGGCATAGCATGAGAAAGGAAAAAAAAACTCAACCATTTAAGAGGGATGTTTGAAGGGAGCTAGCATCCCTGTGAGATTAGAAACTTGATCAAATCAGAACCTTGTCGGATACCTGTAGAGGCCAGGCACTTGTGCAGCTTTAAGAGGACCATAAAGATATTCACGATCATTAGATCATACTCAAGATCTATCCATGCAAAGGTGAAGATTTTTTTATCTCACTTTTTTTTTAATCTTAATATTAAAAATATGAGGGATCTAGGTTTTTGAGATGAGATCTTGCATGTTGAATGATAAAGTTAATTTTTATTTCTATTGTGCATTAATCTTAACCTTTTCTAACAATCATGGCCTCTGAGCTCCCCATATGGGAGATGCCAAATGCCTAGATGTAGCATACAAAGCAATGTCATTAAAACACTAGATGATAGGTTGTAGATTTGAAATGATTCACCATAATTAAAGTGCAGGATTTAAGCATTGCACATTTTGGTGGTGAATTCAAAATCCCATGATAAGCACTATTGGCTCAGATATGGTACTCCCAAGCCTTGGAAGGCTAGGAGAGGAGTCATGGTGACAACTCCAGGATTTTAGAACCAGTTTGGGTCCTAGGGCTAGGATTGATTTGGTCATAGGATGGAGGTTCATTCTTCACAATCTTGAGGCCCAAGGATTAGGATGGGCTCGAGGTCCACGAGATTTGGATCTTGATGGGGCGAACTTAGGTTTGGACTAGGTTTTGGTCCATGGGGATGAGAGCATTCAAGACTTAGGCTTGGGTGAGTGCTTTCATGTATGGGTTAGCCTAAGAAGCTTTAAGCTAGGATTTTTGGTCCATGCCATACACATGTGTGGACTTGAAGATACTAGAGATGGAGCCCTTTGCAAGAGTCCATAGCAATTCGAACTCTTTAGGGGCAGCAAACATCAAGCCCTAGGTCACCATGCACCAAAAATCCAGATGCAGTGACCTAGCTCGCATCCCCCACTTCCATGGACTTGGGACATGCCTTTGATCTCCCATCCCCTAACATACTAGGAACTAGGGCCATGGGCATGGGTCTTTGGGGTTAGCAGATATAGATGGAAAACCTTGGATGAGGAAAAGTCCCCATGGGAAAGGGACTCCTTGGGTAGCCTTCTCTTGCATCTGCCTCCACCTTGTGTGCCACAACCTCATGTGCCCACTTCAAAAGCCTGTCCATGTCTCCTTTGATTTCAAATCGAAGGACACACCCTCCTAAGTGGAGTCCTTGGATATGGAAGCTTCCTAGGGCATGAGGAGAGAAAGTCCTAGTGGGACTAACCTTCCTAGCACATCAAATTCTTCTTTAGTGCACACACCCTTTTTTCTACAATTTAGGATGCTCCTCTCCTCCCTTCCAAGAGAAACCAAGGCATGATGGTGTCCACATGGGCATGAAACTTGTAGGACACAAACCACTCACACGAGCAGAAGTGGGCCAGCCTGGCATCTCTCAACCATTGTCCTATACGAAAATGATGCTGTTCCACAAAGTTGAAATCAACCCTCCATCCATCAAAATGGCCTCGGAGGCCATCCTATCTAGTCCATGAATGGGCGGTCTAACTGGAATGTCCTGCTGAATAGGTGGCTCTGCTGGTGCCAGATCCTCATGTCGTGCCTTCGTGCACCGCTCTATATCCTGTGTAGTCTGACGAGGTATCCTAATAACTTGCTTCCTAGGACCCATCGATCAGAGAAAAGGGATAGAAATAATGTAGGGCAAAATGGACCGAGCTTCACGGTAAAACCATGAGAAATAGAGATGTACAGTGAAAAATGGGGAAGAACAGGCTCAATAAGAAATCCGATGGTTGGAACAGTGATTGGAGTGAAGTGGAGGTCGGGATACTATTTAGGGATGAGTCGGCTCAAGGATTTGGAAGAAAATTGGAGAGAAAATGATCAGTTTTTCTTATTTATTCTCGAGTTCCAACCATTCAAGTGTCGACTCACGTATCAGTCCAAGTATCGATACTTGGAGGTGTCGATACTTCAAAGTGTTGACACTTCGACAAATTTCTGAAAAAAAAATGGGAAAAAATCATAGAAAATCATGGAAACTTATTTCAAAGGTCTATGAAAGATTAATCATGATTTTCAAGGATATGTGATTAGAAAATTTTCAAGTGGAATTTGAAAGGTCATAAAGAGATTGAGATTCAATCAAAAGAATTAGTAATCCCTAATTCCTTTCTAATCATATAGAACCTATCTTCATGGAGAGGCTTGGTTAGTATATCAGCTAATTGCATTTCAGTGCATACAAATTCAAGCATAACATCATTATTCTGAATATGATTTCTAATAAAATGATGTCTAATTTTAATGTGCTTACTTCTAGAGTGTTGAACAGGATTTTTAGTTAAGTTTATAGCACAAATGTTATCACATCTTATTGGTGTCTTAGTTAGTTTGATGCCAAAATTCTCAAGTTGTTGCTTAATTCACAAGATTTGAGCATAACAACTTCTAGTTGCAATATATTCAGCTTCAGCTATAGATATTGCAACTGAATTTTATTTCTGGCTAAATCATGAGATTAAGTTAACTTCAAGAAATTGACAAGTTCTAGAAATACTTTTTCTATCTAATTTCTAACCAGCAAAATCAGCATCAAAATATGTAATTAAATCAATAGATGAATTCTTAGAGTACCACAAACCAATATCAACAATGCCAGATTAATGGGGGACAGGATGGGGATGGATCGTTGGCGAGCCTAGAAGTCACCAAAATTAGGGTATCACTAGTTTTTCTTTTATTTTTTTAATTTTCTATGGAGGTGGCGAAGGAACAATGGAGATGGAAGATAGGGGTCGGGGCTTTCATTAACTTTGGGACTCACACTCACGGTGAGATCTCATATCTCTAGGATATCCCACCTCACTAATGGAGCTGTACAGAGAGATCTTACATCTCTAGGGCATCCTACCCACCTCACTAATGGAGCCATACGGAGAGATCTCACACCTCTAAGGTATCCCACCTCACTAATGGAGCCGTTAGGATGAATCTCAAAGGACATGAGAGCGATAAAAAAGATGGAATTAGGGAAGGGGGTAACTAGACATGACCTCGCATCTTGTCTGGGGGTTGCACCTCACATGCTCTCCTTATGGAGTGAAAAGTGGGCCTCTCACCCTCTCCATACAGAGCGAAAGAAGAATCTCTCTTCTCAAATTTTCATTTCATTTGAATTTGAGCAAAATTACATGAGATGGGCCCTTTATATATAGTCATAAGACTTAGGGCCTAAGTAATGGAATACATGGAAAAAAACATGGTGCCTAACATCTTTTTTTCTTGAAGATTGGATACATAGAATGAATCAAGCTAATACCATAAAAACTCCTCCACATATGGAATGAATTGGGCGGCCATGGGGAGGACCAAGGTGGGTGCATGAAGACTTCTTCTTTTGGCTTGGGGTGGCCCACGAGGTTTCCAAAGCAGGCATGCATGAATTAGGGGATTGGAGTATATCCTGTTGACCTTCTTTTCTCACTTGATGGCATGTGGAGTTGATGTGCCTGGAGGGTGGAAGGGGTGCGCTGGCATGTGGTCATGCACGGGCCGTCTTCATGTGATCCTCCATGTAATCCTAGGTGGTGCAATCCAGGGTATGACTGGGACTCCACACGGCTACTAAGATGGCTGGGCTCTTGGGTTCCCATCATTCCCTTGGAGTTGGGAGAACTTGACTCCATCGAGTTAGGCTTCAAGTCTCTAGTCTTCTGCTTGATATCATTTTCCTGGGACTCCATACTCTATCTTGAGATAACCATGATTTTTTTTCCTTTTTTTAGCCCTGCTATGAGATCTGTGCATCTTTGAGATTCATGTAGCTGTAAGATCTATGCAGCTTTGAAATCCGTGTAGCTTTGAAAACTATGCAGCTCTGAGAACCATGCAACTTTGAGATTAGTGGGGCTCTGAAATTCGTACGAGTCTCCTGCTTTCACGTTCGTGCAAAATTCCTTCTTCTCCATGGATTGAAACCAAGGAACAGGGGAGGCTCATGGAGGGGTGTCGCTGGTGTCTCGAAGGGCCGATCGCTAGAGAACGTGCAGTGGCGGAGATCTGGATAAGAGGATGGAGGCAGAGCCGGGGGAGGTGGCACTCGAGTTCGAGCTGTGCATCGATGATGGCAAATGAAGGAGTCAATCGGAGGTGAAGAGGAATGGCATGATTGGGGTAGCGGTCGACGGTGGAAGGGAAGCAATCCGATGGAGGTGCTGATCAGATCTAGATGGGATTGAAGATGGAGACTGGTGGCTATGGATCGCTGATGATTGGGCGGTCCTTGTCCCAGGCAGAAGAGAGGCGGTAGTGGGCGATGCGATCTCAGGCAGCTCCAGTGAGACCAGCGATCGGACAATGGAGGAAGGGGGCTTCGGGCAGGAGCGTCGGTCATGATCAGTGGCTTTGGAGGTGTTGATCGAAGGAGTGGAGGGTGGCGATGGTTCTGATCAAGATGATTAGGTGTTCGTGGTAGCAGGCGGTTCTGGATGGCATGCTCGATCGGGCGAACGATGGATTTGGTGGTGTCCTCTGGTCGGTGAGGAGTCACTTGCGGAGATGGGGCTTGGATCTGGGTGGACGGTGGCTGTAGCCGAGGGTCACGAAGCTACCATGACAAACAAGGGAACGAGAGATCTCGGCAGTGGCGGAGGCTGTCAACGGGAAGATTGGTTGAGTGATGGCAGCAGGGGTGTCTGTGGAGCTTAGCAATGGGATTCGAAGAAGGGGAAGAAGAAAATTGATGGCAAATTGGATGAACTGGCTAGGAGATCTGACTTTTTTTTTTGGGATCTAGGAAGATGAGAGGATGGAAAAGATGGTTCGGTGTAAAGTGGAGGGGGGATCTAGGGTGATACGAAACATATCCTAATTTTCTAGCTCTGAACCAAATTGATGGGGGACGGGATGGGAATGGATCGTTGGCAAGCCTATAAGTCATCAAAATTAGGGTATCACTAGTTTTTCTTTTATTTTTTTAATTTTGTATGGAGGTGGCGAAGGAACAATGAAGATGGAAGATAGGGGTCGGGGCTTTCATGAACTTTAGGACTCACACTCACGAAGAGCTCTCAGACCTCTAGGGTATCCCACCTCACTAATGAGCTATACAGAGAGATCTCATATCTCTGGGGCATCCTACCCACCTTACTAATGGAGCCGTACGAAGAGATCTCACACCTCTAGGGTATCCCATCTCACTAATGGAGCCGTTAGAGTGAATCTCAAAGGACATGAGGATAGTAAAGAAGATGGAATTTGGGAAGGGGATAACTAGACATGATCTTGCATCATGTCCGGGGGTTGCACCTCACATGCTTTCCTTGTAAAGTGAAAAGTGAGCCTCTCACCCTCTCCATACAGAGCGAAAGAAGAATCTCTCTTCTCAAATTTTCATTTCATTCGAATTTGAGCAAAATTACATGAGATGGGCCCTTTATATATAGTCATATGACTTATGGCCTAAGTAATGGAATACATGGAAAAAAACATGGTGCCTAACATCTTCCTTTCTTGTAGATTGGATACATAGAATGAATCAAGCTAATACCATAAAAACTCCTCCATATATGAAATGAAGTGGGTGGCCAAGGGGGGGACCAAGGTGGGCGTATGAAGACTTCTTCTTTTGGCTTAGGGCGGCCCATAAGGTTTCCAAAGCAGGCATGCATGAATTAGGGGATTGGAGTATATCCTGTTGACCTTCCTTTTTTACTTGATGGCATGCGGAGTTGATGTGCCTGGAGGGTGGAAGGAGTGTGCTGGCATGTTGTCACGCACGGGCCATCTTCATGTGATCCTCCATGTAATCCTAGGTGGTGTAATCTAGGGAGTGACTGGGACTCCAGGTGGCTACTGAGGTGGCTAGGCTCTCAGGTTCCCATTACAGATAAATATCTAAGTATACACTTAACAGCCAATAAATGTGATTCTTTAGGCTCAAACTGATATCTAGCACACATGTATATGCTAAACATAATATCTAGTCTAGTAGTAGTTAAGTACAATAATGATCCAATGATGCCTCTATAAAATTTTTGATCAACTTCTTACTAGATTCATCCTTGTCAAGCTTACATGAAGGGCTCATAGGTTTACCGATAGGCTTAGTCTTCTCCATCCCAAACTTTTCAAGATCTCCTTCGTATATTTAGCTTGGTTAATGAAGATCCCTTCAGTTGTTTGTTTAATCTGGAGTCCGAGGAAGTAGCCTAATTCTCCCATCAAGCTCATCTCGAGCTCTCCCTGTAATAACTTTACAAAATCTTAACAAAGGGATTCAGTAGTGGCACTAAAGATAATATCATCAATATAGATATGTACTACTAGAAGATCATCAGCTTTTTTAAAAAAAAATAATGTAGTATCAACATGAGCTCTGGTAAAACCATTTTCAATCAAAAATTTGCTAAGTTTTTCATACCATGCACGGGGTGCTTGCTTTAAACCATAAAGTTCTTTGTGTAGTTTGAAAACATAATCAGGATGTGCATGATTTTCAAAACCAAGTGGTTGTTCAACAAAAACTTTTTCAGCTATATAACCATTCAAAAATGTACTTTTAACATCCATTTGAAATAGTTTGAAATCCATAAAATATACAAATGCTAAAAGTAATCTAATAGCTTCAAGTCTAGCTACTGGAGTAAAGATTTCATTAAAATCAATTCTTTCTTGATTATAACCCTTAGCTACCAGTCTAGCCTTGTTTTTAGTTACTATTCCATTTTCGTCTAGTTTATTTCTATATACCCATTTTGTACCAATTATGAAAGCATTAGATGGTCTTTCTATTAGTGTCCAAACATTATTTATTCCAAATTGATTTAGTTCTTGTACAGCAATTATCCAATTAGGATATTTTTCAGCTTCTTCAATACATTTAGGTTCAATTTGAGAAACAAAAGAAATATAATCACATTCATTTCTAATAGAGAATCTAGTTCTTATCCCTCTTGATGGATCACCTAAGATTAATTCTTTAGGATGTCCATGAGCATACCTCTATTCTTTGGGTAGATCCTTTGGTGAAGATCTTGTGGCTTTTTCTTCATTTATCTTGTTTTGATCTTCTTCACTCTCTTTGATAGGGGGAACATCCAAAGTCTGCTTCTTTAGTCCTTCAATACCTGTACATTCATCAGAAATATCCTCATTTCTAGAGGATTTTTTAGCATACTCTTCAAATACTACATGCATTGATTCTTCTACTACAAGTATTCTCTTATTAAAAATTCTGTATGCCTTGCTAGATGTAGAGTATCCTAAGAAGATACCTTCATCTGACTTAGCATCAAATTTGCCCAAATTATCTTTTCCATTATTCAAAATAAAACATCGATAACCAAAAATCCAAAAATATTTCAAAGTAGGTTTTCTTTTTTTATAAAGCATATAGG
The DNA here is from genome assembly GCA_021397845.1 of Areca catechu. NCBI lineage: Eukaryota > Viridiplantae > Streptophyta > Magnoliopsida > Arecales > Arecaceae > Areca > Areca catechu. The sequence goes on from CM038049.1 coordinate 128,532,770, forward strand.
GAGTTTTCTTTAAAATTGGCCAAATTAAAACATGATTTAAAATATAGCAAGCAGTATTAACAGCTTCTATCCAAAAATATCAAGGTGAATTATTTTCACAAAGCATTGTGCATGCCATTTCTTTTAGAATATGATTTTTTCTATCTACCACCTCATTTTGTTGAGGTATCCTAGGAGCAGAAAAATTGTGCTCAATTCCTTTTTCACTACAAAAATTTTCAAAATCTTGATTTTCAAATTCAATTCCATGGTCGCTTCGAATATAAACAATAGAAGTACCTTTTTCATTTGAAACTTTTCGATAAAACTTTGTAAAAGCCAAAAAGGATTCATCTTTATGAGCTAAAAATAAAATCCATGTAAATCATGATAACTCATCCATTATGACTAGTCCATATCTCTTGCCTCTTAGGCTTGTGATCCTAGTTGGTCCAAAGAGATCCATGTGGAGTAGTTCTAGTGGCCTAGAAGTTGAAACCATTCCTTTTATTTTAAAAGATATTCTTTTTTGTTTTCCAAATTGACAAGCTTCACAAATTTTATCTTTTTCAAAACTAAATTTTAGTAAATCTCTTACTAAATCTTTTTTGCATAATTTATAAAGTAGATGCATGCTTAAATGACCTAATCTACGATGCCAAAGCCAACTAGTCTCATTAATTATGAAATTCATTGCAACTTGGAATTCACCATCATATAAAGATAAATTGTCAAGGTCAACAAGATAGATGTTGCCATGCCTATTTTCAATGAATTTTACTCCATTACTATCAAGACTAGAAACCATGCACAAAGATGATTCAAAAACTATTATAAAGCCTTTATCACAAAACTGACTAATACTAAGTAGATTATGCTTTAATCCTTCAACTAATAAAATATATCAACAAAAGTAGAAGGGAAGATGTAAACTTTACCGATACCAATGATTTTTTCTTTACCATTATCTTCAAAAGTTACACTCTCTCCATTCAGTGCCTCAACAGATGTAAATTGCTTTACATCTCCTGTCATGTGTCTTGAGCAACCACTGTTAAGATATCATAATCTCTTCTTTTCTTTGGTTGTAAAACACACCTACAAAATAGATCAAACTTTTGTTTTAGGTACCCAAGCTATCTTGGGTCCTTTAGGGTTAGTACTAAGGGTGGTTCCTTTTAGAATCCAAACCTTTTTAGAATTATTTATTTTTCTTAGATCATATTGATATGCTTTATATCCAAATTTCTTACAACTAAAATAAGTAACATTAGATGATACAGGAATAAAGAAATTTTTGAAAAATTTTTATTTCTTTTGCTGCTTATAACCAAGTCCTGCTTTATCAATTATAGCTTTCTTTAAACCATTAATAATATCTATAAAACATGAGAACATGGTGAAAATAGTCTCATTGGATTCCATCTTGAATAATTCATAATTATGTACAAGAAAATTAATTTTTGAGATTTTCACTTGGGAAGTTCCTTCATGGATTACCTCGAGTTTATCTCAAATTTCTTTTGCTGATGTGCAAGTAAAAATTCGATTGAACTCATTGGCATCTAAAGCACAGTATAACAAGTTCATGGCTTTGGCTTTCGGTTCATCCATTTTCATGTCGTGTTCATCTCATTCCTCTTCAGGTTTGGGACATCCATACCATCATCATGGATACTTGAGGTCCCTTAAGTATAACCTTCCATAATTGAAATCTATAGCTTGAATGTATATTTTCATTCGAGCTTTCCAATATGTGTAATTAGTGCCTGTGAATAGTGGATGTCTATTAGTGGATTGGCCTTCGGCCAAAGAGGTACTCATAGACTTTGCCATTAATCTTTACTCTAATTAAAATTTAGAGGCACTATTCTGATACCAGTTATTGCCCAGGTGGCTTACCCAAGAGGGGGGCTGAATTGGGTATTTAAAAAATTATTGCAAGTATGTGCTCCTTTTTAAGTTCTTAGTATGGTAAGTGCTGTGAATTAAGTTAACTACTACGGAAGCAAGTAAGAACAGGAAATATAATCACAAACATAACAAATTTTATAGTGGTTCGGAGCAACCTCGCTCCTACATCCACTACCCAAGATACCACTTGTGATTTCCACTATATTCACCCTCGGAATACAGCTGAATTATTTTCATGGGCTCACAATCCAAAACCCAAACTTGGTTTTATCCCGGGCTCACCAAAAATCCAATACAAAGTTAGTTTTGAACAAGATCACTAACAACCCACTACACTTGGTTTTAAGGCTCACCAATAACTTTTACAAGTCCAAGCTATAGCCCTTGCTGTACTTGGAACAACTCAAAAGATAAGTTAAAAGAATAAAGCAACAATATGATAAATCAAAGTTGTCGGATGGTGCAATTGCAGTACTTGAGAAGCCCTTTTGATTGTACTTTGAATCCTCTTCAAGGCTTCTTAACTTCTTCAATAAATGCCTCAAGATACTGATAAGAGTTGGTGAAGTCTTGAGTGCTTGCTTTGAATGCTCTCTTGAATGTTCTTTTTAATATTCAGTGGAAGCTCATCAATCTCATATTAACTTCTCATGTATATCTCCAAAAGTGATTCAAATCTCTTAAATATATTTCCTTTAACTGATTTCAGATGGTTATAGCCATTGTAGACCATTAGGATTCGAAATATAGCCGTTGGAGACCATTTTGGATTCAAAGTAAGAGTTTTGGAACTAGCCGTTACTAACATGAAACTGGGACTCAAGTTGGCTCAGATACTTCGAGTCGACTCAGATTCTCAGATAGGTCAAAATAACACTCTAGTCGAGTCGGCTCTTCTCCTTCAAGTTGGCTCACTTGGCTGATCCTTCAGAACTGAGAACATGTAATCTCTGGAAGAGTCAGCTCTTCAATACTTGAGTCGGCTAAGATGTTTGTCTAAAAAAATTACACTCTGGACAAGTTGGCTCAGATCCCCTTGAGTCAGCTCAAATTTTTAGAACTTCAGAATTGAACTCTGCCCAAGTCGGCTCTTCTGACTCGAGTCAGCTCGAATGTCTGCATGCTAGAAAATAAAGTACCGTGCCAAACTTCGAGTTGGCTCTTGTGAATTAGGTCCAAAACTTGTCAAACATGTCCAGACTTCTTCCAATGGTTTTCAAACAACTCAAAACCTTTCCAACTCCTTCAAAGATTGAACTTGAGATAATTAAACTAGAAACATACATAGAAGTAGCCCTCTTAAATAAGTATACAACTAATTTTACTTGGGGGCTCTTCTTTACATAAAGTTTTAACAAAAATTAACTTAACATACTACAATGTTGTAGGAAGGAGGGTTGTTCAATGAAATCATCCTACAAAAACTTTGAGAACATTTGAAAGATGGTAAGTAATCAAATGTATGCTCCAATGTTTGGTTATCATCAAAATTATTCCAGGGTCAACACTTTTGGATCCCAATATGTTGGCAATGACCTGAGAATTTTATTTACAAAGTCAGCATTAGACATTACTTTTCCAAGACTTCTCATACCATTTACAATATTAGTAAATATGGTATACATATCAGTAATAAATTCATTAGGCTCCATTCTAAATATCTCATATGTATGTACAAGCATATTTACTTTAGTATTTTTGACTTGATTGGTACCCTCATGAGTAACCTTAAGTATGTGGAGGAGCACATAAAAATCCTATTAAATTCACTAGGATCCAATGCACAATAGAGCAAATTCATAGCCTTAGCATTAAGCTTGGATTGCTTAATGTCGTTTTCATCCCAATTCTCTTCAAGTTTTAGAATGGAAATGCCATTAACAATTATTAAAATAATATGCGGACCTTTATCAACTACTTTCCATAAATTGTAATCTATAGAATGCATATAAATTTGCATGCATGTCTTCCAATACGTGTAATTTGTGCCATTAAAGTAAGGTGGCCTATCTGAGGCTTGAACCTCAACAACACTAGAACTTAAAGGGGCTGCCATAGATCTTTAACTCTATATGGTTAGACCTATAAGCTGAGTACGTGGCTCTGATACCACTTGTTGCCCAGTGAAGCAACCCAAAAGGGGAGGTGAACTGAGTTTCAAAAACTTTTTACAAAGATTTAAACAAGTATGGACCAATTCAAATATAATGAATGTGCTAGTTATTCAAGTATATGTGTGCTTGAAGATATGCAGCGAAATTAGTAAAATAAATATAGAATAAATAAGATCAAATAATGAGAGAGAGAAAGCAACCATAAACACAAAAATATATAGTGGTTCGGTGCACACCAAAGCACCTACATCTACTTCCCAAGATCCACTTGAGAATATTACTATAATCCCACTTGATTATAGCCAATTAGTTTTCTGGGCTCACTAATCACAACCCTTTGATTTTCACAAGGCTAACCAAAAACCTCTTGGTTTTATCAAGGCTTACCAAAAACCTCTTAGTTTTCTGGGATAACCAAAAATCTAGTTGGTTTTCATAAGGCTCACCAACAACCTAAGTTGGTTTTTGAAACAAGGTTCACTAACAATCCAATCACTAGTTTCAAATCACTTGAAATTAAGAACAACAAGATAAAACAAGTATATTGAAGGAATACAATAAGCTTTCAAAAAATAAAGCAAATATCTCTTTGAAGCTATTTGATTGCTGTTGAAGATGCTTGTATTCAAGTTGTTAAAGTCTTAAATAATGCTTGAAGGATGGACTTGAAAGCCTCTTGAATGTTCTTGAATGCTTGAAGGCTCAACTTCACTCAAATATAATGAATACTAAATGAATGCTTATTAGTTTCTCATTAGTTACTTCCCTCTTGAATTTGGTCCACTTTAAATACCTTTCCAAATCTTAAATAACCATTTTTGATTATTGGAGAGGTGAAAATAGCCATTGGGGATGAAAAGGATCAATTCTGCCTTCAAAAAATTAGTCGTTACTATTCATCCAGAACTTCAAGTGTCGACACTTCAGGTCATGAGTCAATACTTGAGTCGACACTAGATCAAAAATACTTTCTGAAGCTCTTTGGAATGCACTGGTGTGTCGACACTTCTTCTGGTGAGTCGATACTTCACTTCATGAGTCGACACTTGAGAAAAGTTTTGAATTTAGCATGTTCTATATCATTTTTATGTCAGGCCTTGAGTCGACCCTTGAGTCGACACATGTGTTATACTTGAGCTTCATGAGTCGACACTTCATGCATGCCATTGAATTTTCTTCTGCATATCAGCTCAAGCTTCTGTGAGTCGACACCTTGAGTTGACACTTCACTTTCATGAGTCGACACTTGGTTGAAACTTTCTTGAAACACTTTTGAAACTCTACTAAAACCTCTTTAAACTTAAGATTTGAGTCCTTTAAAGTTATTCTCATATACCAAGGTCCATTTAACTTAAAATCTCATCCATAAAACTGACTTCTTCAACAAGATGACAAGCAATTGAACATGTGAGTACCTTGTTCTAATAAACATACTTTCAACACATAGTTAGTACTCAAATATGCTTAAGTGTTTTGTTATTCATCAAAATCAATACAGGAGTCAACAATCTCCCTCTTTTTGATGATGATAAAACCTTTATGTATAATATACATAGTAAGCTCAAAAGAATTGCAATAGGTATAGAGTATTTTGTTATAAGTATCAGAACTAATGATGATAATTATTAGAGTCTAAATTTGTAATGATTATTAAGAGCTAAGACTCATTTACAATGTATCATAGCTAGATATTTATATGAGAATGAATTCAATTTATATAGCTTCAATGTCAGAGCTGTAATTATAATGTATTAGAGTTGAAAAACATGGAGTATCAGAGCTATGATTAAAAAGTATCGGAGCTAAGTTGTATATGTAAGATGCTCAAGAGGTATATTATAGCTAAAATGTATTTGAAAGATAGACACTTCAGTAAAAACAAATTGAATCATGAAGAGTATCAGAGCAAAAATAATAAAGACAAGCTTTAAGGGTATCAATACTTGAAGGATGTCCGAGCATGTCAGCACCAATAATATACAAAAAGAAAGTATCAGAGCAAAATTATCAGTTCATGAAGTGTATTAGAGCATGAAAATAAGGAGTATCAGAGATATATATATATAGAAAAGAAATATCATAACATAACAATTAGGAATAAGAGCATAAAACTGAATCGTATCAGAGTATAGAACCATAGAACAAAAGCTCCCCCATAATGTATGATCTAAAAACAACTTTCAAAACTTACAAGTTTTAGCATTTCAAAAGAAAAATTTTAAAAGAATTAAAAATTATAAAGTTTCAAAATTATCTCCCCCTTACTTTGTGCTCCATTTTTCAAAAAAAAATTTCAAAAATATATATATATTTTACTTCATTAATTACTCTCCCTTTTTGTCATCATGAAAAAGGGTGTGAAAAAGCATAAAACAAGATGGAAATAAGACATTTTAATAATAAAGAGATAAGAATACCAAGAGTTGCCAAAAAAGATATTTTATATATAAAAGTTCATATATTTGATACACTTGATACAAAACTTGACATATGATTCATAACAAAGCAAAGATACATAAAAAAGAAACATACATCAAAGTGAAATGCTACTACCTAGTACACTGACCCTACGGGGTGCTTTCCACATCGAAGGAAGACTCGATCTCCAAGATAATAGGCCCTATAACCCTAAAGGGATGGAGTCGTGGCCACATCGACCAGAGATTAGAAAGTTTAGTCCTAACAGGTTTAGGAATGCCATCACAGCTTCATCTTCTACATCTGGCATATGCTCTCCCTTGTACTGGTGCTAAAGAAGATGCAATGTCAGTGGCAGGAATAGAAGATATGATAGGATCAGATGGAGTAACATAAAAAATAGGTCTAGAAGGAAGAATGTGAAAACCAGGTGTGTAAAACCCTAGTTCCTGGATCAATGATGAAGTATGTAGGGTAGAAGATTGAATCACTAGATTAGGATCTAGTGGATCAGAGTATAGAACAGGGATAGAGATATCTGGATCGGAATGAATCATTAGGGTGCAGGAAAGAGTAGGTGTCTGATGAGGTGGACTGGATGGGGTAGGAGCAGTCTCAAAAGTCCTCTCAAGATGCTGCTCAGCTGCAGTGATTGGCTCAAGGTCCACTATGTAGTATGCCACATCAAAATCAGTCGAAGAATCTCTCTGACCATCTCCTGCATCTGGTGCTGGAGCTGAAGGTGCTGAAGGTGATGGTAGAGTGTCTGATAATGAAGGTGAGGGTGCTCTAGCTAAAGATAATCTCTTAAGTGTGGCCAGAATAGCTGAGAGTCCCTCTCTCATCCCTTGATGATCTGCCCTCATCTTCAAATGCATATGATTGACTCGCTGTCTGATGATCATCGTCTCTGTCTCTAGTCAAGTCAACCTATCCTTAATGCCATTAGTAGGAGGTGGCACCTCTGGCTTTGCCAGAACTGATGGCACGGGCTAAGTATCAGGAAAATCTCTCGATGGCTCAGATGGCCCGAACTCATCTCTGTAAATCCGCTCCTCCTCAGCAATATCCTCATCATCTACATCAGTGGTCTGTCCGGATACCCTCCATCTCCACTATCCTATGTGTAGATGATATCCCATCCTATGTAATGATCTATTATAGATATCTGTGTGAAGTAACTACCTGAAAGGCTCTCCATCTATGACAACTCTGTAAGCTCGGAATAGGATGGTCAGACCCATGCCGTATGGCAAGCATAGCCACTTGCTCGTAGCGGCCTCGGTCATCTAGTGTACCATAAGAACTAGAAGGTAGGCTAGAGTCCGTCGGATCAAAGATACCATGACCAGCAACTCTCTTTCCATGATGAAATCAAAGCATCTGATCTTCGGCAGAAGTATCCAGGCGATGATGTGATGGAGCAATCTCATCTTCGGTGAGAGTCTGGAAGCTACCACTATGTCTCCCTCTCTGAGATCCTCAGTCACAAAAATACAATGCAATCCGCTCATCCTGTCCACCATGAATCTGCCAAAGAACCTCTCATGGGAATCTCCCAAGCCCTGCTCAAAATCTCAGCAGTGAGAGGAATCTCTATCCCTCAGACCTCAGCAATCCAGCAGTCTGCTCCTCTGGCTAAAGTATCATAGAACTCTCGAATCAGGCCAGTATAAAATCTCTCAGTCAGCGAACAGAAGTGGGCCAGCCCAGCATCTCTCAACCACTGTCCTATACAAAAATGATGCTAGTCCACAAAGTCGAAATCAACCCTCCATCCGCCAATAATGGCCTTGGAGGCCATCCTATCTGCTCAATGAACGGGCGGTCTGACTGGAATGTCCTGCTGAACAGGTGGCTCCACTGGTATGGGATCCTCATGTCGTTCCTTTGTGCACCGCTCTGTATCCTATGTAGACTGACGAGGTCTCCTGACAACTTGCTTCCTGGGATCCATCGATCAGAGAAAAGGGAAAGAAACAATGTAGGGCAAAATGGACTAAGATTTCATGGTAAAACCATGAGAAAATAGAGAGGAACAGTGAAAAATGGGAAAGAACAAGCTCAAACAGGAAATCCGTTGGTTGTAACAGTGATCGGAGTGAAGTGGAGGTCAGGATACTGTTTAGGGATGAGTTGGCTCAAGGATTTGGAAGAAAATTGGGGAGAAAATGATCAATTTTCCTTATTTATTCTCGGGTTCCCGCTGTTCAAGTGTCGACTCACGACATCAGTCCAAGTGTCGACAGTTGGAGGTGTCGACACTTCAAAGTGTCGACACTTCTAAGTGTCGACACTTGGATAAAATTCCAGAAAAAATGAAGAAAAAATTATAGAAAATTACATAAACTTATTTCAAAGGTCTATGAAAGATTAATCATGATTTTCAAGGATATGTGATTCGAAAATTTTCAAGTGGAATTCGAAAGGTCATAAAGAGATTGAGATTCAATCAAAAGGATTAATGATCTCTATTTTTTTTCTAATCATACAGAACCTATCTTCATGGAGATGCTTGGTTAGTATATCAGCTAATTGCATTTCAGTGCATACAAATCCAAGCATAACATCATTATTCTGAACAAGATTTCAAATAGAATGATATCTAATTTCAGTGTGCTTACTTTTAGAGTATTGAACAGGATTTTTAGTTAAGTTTATAGCACTAGTATTATCACATCTTATTGGTGTCTTAGTTAGTTTGATGCCAAAATTCTCAAGTTATTGCTTAATCCATAAGATTTGAGCACAACAACTTCCAGCTGTAATATATTAGTTTTAGCTGTAGATAGTGAAACTGAATTTTATTTTTTGCTAAACCATAAGATTAAGTTAATCCCAAGAAATTGACAAGTTCTAGAAGTACTTTTTTCTATTTAACTTACAACTAGCAAAATCAGCATTAGAATATACAATTAAATCAATAGCTAAATTCTTAGAGTACCACAGACCAATTTCAACAATGCCAGATAAATATCTAAGTATGTGCTTAACTACGAGTAAATGTGATTCTTTAGGCTCGACTGGTATCTAGCACACATGCATATGCTAAACATAATATCTGGTCTAGTAGTAGTTAAGTACAGTAATGATCCAATGATGCCTCTATAAAATTCTTGATCAACTTTCTTACTAGATTCATCCTTGTCAAGTTTACACAAAGGGCTCATAGGTGCACGGATAGGCTTAGTCTTTTCCATCCGAAACTTTTTCAAGATTTCCTTTGTGTATTTAGCTTGGTTGATGATGATCCCTTTACTTGTTTGTTTAATCTGGAGTTCGAGGAAGTAGCTTAATTCTCCCATCAAGCTCATCTCGAACTCTCCCTGTATTAGCTTTGCAAAATCTTGACAAAGATTCATTAGGGGCACCAAAGATAATATTATCAACATAGATCTGTACTACTAGAAGATCATCAGCCTTTTTCTTTAAAAATAATGTAGTATCAACATGACCTCTAGTAAAACCATTTTTAATCAAAAATTTGCTAAGTCTTTCGTAACAAGCACGGGGGGTTTGATTTAAACCATAAAGTGCTTTGTGTAGTTTGAAAACATGATTAGGATGCGCATGATTTTCAAAACTAGATGGTTGTTCAATAAAAACTTCTTCAGCTATATAATCATTCAAAAATGCACTTTTAACATCCATTTAAAATAATTTGAAATCCATAAAACATACAAATACTAAAAGTAATCTAATAGCTTCAAGTCTAGTTACTGGAGCAAAGGTTTCATCAAAATCAATTCTTTCTTCTTGATTATAACCCTTAGCTACCAGTCTAGCCTTGTTTCTAGTTACTATTATATTTTCATCTAGTTTATTTCTATATACCAATTTTGTACCAATTATGGAAGCATTAGATGGTCTTTCTATTAGTGTCCAAACATTATTTCTTTCAAATTGATTTAATTCTTCTTGTATAGTAATTATCCAATTAGAGTTATTTTCAACTTCTTCAATACATTTAGATTCAATTTGAGAAACAAAAGTAATATAATTATATTCATTTCTAATAGAGGATCTAGTTCTTATCCCTTTCGATTGATCACTTAAGATTAATTTTTTAGGATGTCCATGAGCATATCTCCATTTTTTGGGTAGATCCTTTGATGAAGATCTTGTGGCTTCTTCTTCATTCTTCTTGTTTTGATCTTCTTCACTCTCTTTAGTTGGGGGATCATCCAAAGTCAGCTTCTTTAGTCCTTCAATACCTGCACATTCATCAAAAATATCCTCTTTTCTAGAGGATTTGTTAGCATACTCTTAAATACTACATGCATAAATTCTTCTACTACAAGTGTTCTCTTGTTAAAAACTCTGTATGCCTTTCTTGATGCAGAGTATCCTAAGAAGATACCTTCATCTGACTTGATATCAAATTTGTCCAAATTATCTTTTCCATTATTCAAAATAAAACATCGACAACCAAAAATCCAAAAATATTTCAAAGTAGATTTTCTTTTTTTCTAAAGCTTATAAGGAATTTTCTTTAAAATTGACCGAATTAAAACATGGTTTAAAATATAGCAAGTAGTATTAATAGCTTCTATCCAAAAGTATCTGGTAAATCATTTTTCCAAAGCATTGTGCATGCCATTTCTTTTAAAGTATGATTTTTTATTTCTACCATCCCATTCTATTGAGGTGTCCTAGGTATAGGAAAATCGTGCTCAATTCCTTTTTCACTACAAAAATTTTTAAAATCTTGATTTTCAAATTTAGTTCTAGGGTTACTTCGGATACAAATAATAGAAGTACCTTTTCAGTTGAAACTTTTAGATAAAACTTCATGAAAGCCGAAAAAGATTCATCTTTATGAGCTAAAAATAAAATCCATGTAAATCATAAAAAATCATCCACTATGACTAGTCCATATCTCTTGCCTCCTAGACTTGTGGTCCTAGTTGGTCCAAAGAGATCTATGTAGAGTAGTTCTAGTGGCCTAGAAGTTGAAACCATTCCTTTTATTTTAAAAGATGTTCTTGTTTGTTTTCCAAATTGACAAGCTTCATAAATTTTATCTTTTTCAAAACTAAGTTTTTGTAAATCTCTTACTAAATCTTTTTTGCATAATTTATAAAGTAGATGCATGCTTAAATGACCTAATCTACGATGCCAAAGCCAACTAGTCTCATTAATTATGGAATTCATTGTCACTAGGCATTCACCATCATGTAAAGATAAATTATCAAGGTCAACAAGATAGATGTTGCCATGCCTATTTCCAATAAATTTCACTCCATTATAATTAGGACTAGACACCATGCACAAAGATGATTCAAAAACTACTATAAAGCCTTTATCACAAAATTGACTAAAAATAAGTAGATTATGCCTTAATCCTTCAACTAATAAAATATATCAATAAAAGTAGAAGGGAAGATGTAAACTTTATCGATATCGATGATTTTTTCTTTACCACTATCTTGGAAAGTTACACTCCCTCCATTCAGTGCCTCAAGAGATGTAAATTGCTTTACATCCCTTATCTTGTGTCTTGAGCAACCACTATCAAGATACCATAATCTCTTCTTTTCTTTGGTTGCAAGACACACCTGCAAAACAGATCAAACTTTTGTTTTAGGTACCCAAGCCATCTTGGGTCCTTTAGGATTAGTACTAAGGGTGGTTCTCTTTGGAACCCAAACCTTTCTAGAATTATTTATTTTTCTTAGCACACTGATATGCTTTATGTATAAATTTCTTACAACTAAAACAAGTAACATTAGATGATACAAGAACAAAGAAATTTTTTAAAAAATTTTATTTCTTTTGCTGCTTATAACCAAGTCTTACTGTATCAAATATAGCTCTTTGATTATTCAATAATAAATTTAACATTTCAGAACTATAAGTAAATTTTTAAACAAACGGTTTAACTTTATCAAGCTAATCTTTGACTTTTTTGTTTTCTACCTCAAGGTCTTTGTTTTTTTAGAAGTTCATTATTTGTAATAACAACCTTGGGTCTTTTCAAAACTTCTATTTTCATTGACAAAGCATTTTTTTTCTTAAAACATCAACTTAGTTTTTAAATCATTGTTTTCTTTTGTAAGATTGGTATTTTCAAGAGAAAATGAATCAGCATGCTTTTTCAACCTTTTATTTTTAATTTTCAACCTTTTGTAAGATTGAAGGTGAAAAACACCAACACCTAGCATACAATATACAAAAAAATAGGGCAAAAAGATATGCATTTTAAAATAATTTTAAAATATGCACAGCGAAAAGCTCGGTAGATAGATCTAAATGATTTATCGATCTGCCTGCAACAGGAACTAGCATAAAGATCTAGTATGCATATAACAACAAAAGCAAGAAATACAAAAGTACCATACCGTTATACCTCTGAGAATGCTGGAGAGAAGCTGTGAGGAGGAGGAGGGTGCTCGACACACATAAGTGTCTAGCTTCTATAGGAAATCCACACCTGGGCTCGACTCTGATCGACTCCCTCGGAGGCTAGCTCTTCGAGATCCTTAGCCGATCTTCTTCTTCTATGAAGACTAGGAGGAGAGCAGGAATCCCTTCCCAAAGACTCTCTTCCCAAGACCTAGCTAGGAAGCTAGGATTCTCATACCCAATCCCTAGAACCTCACAAACCCTTCTCTTTCTTTTCTTTTGCTGTTGTCTCTCTAGTAACCGTTAGCAGCCACTACAATGACTTTCATTTATAGAGGCAGCCATGAGAGGGAGAAAGAGGAAGGAAGAGAGATGAGGGAGAGGATCAAGGCCATACCAAATGGGTCCAACCCAAAGAGGTAAGTATGACCTTCATACCATATAACCTTGGAACCAAAATCGGTTTGAATTCGAAATTCAAACCAGGTCAAAACTTGGCCAAAATCCTTCCAAAAAATCTTCCCAGAAAATAGTCCAGGAATTTTTGGTCGAGCAAAGACGAGTTGACTTGAATAGATTCGAGTCAACTCGTCCAAGACACAGAACATTCATACTGTTCAATCGAGTCAGCTCGAGCAGGTGTCAAGTCGGCTTGACCAGAACATAGAACGAGTCAGCTCGAGCAGGGATCGAGTCGGCTCGTCCAAAAAAGTCTTCCAGAAATACTTCTTGTCATTGCTAAGTGTTGACCCCTCAAGTGTCGACACATCGTTAATCACATTGATCGCCAGAGACAACAAACGATTCTCAATCATCGATTAGCTACAAGATCAGAAAGAAATTCTCTATGGTGTGTGACCCCATAGGTTTGAACACTAAGCCGGTAGCATTGGAACATTTCCAGTACTAGTCAAAGTCCTCATCTAGCAATGATACCCGATATCCGGATAGGTCAAAGATGCAGAGCACCTCACAAGAATCTCTGGTATATGGTTGCCGTATAATTCATCCCTTTGACCTCATAATGCTCAGGATGACCTAGGGTTCGACTGCCAACCCTAATTTGGTTTATCCAGATCATGTTTCAACCTCACAAGTTTTATGACTCCTCACAAGAACTACCCTGGCCAAGGTTTTGCTGAATTGAGACATAGTGAGTCATTCACTCTAAACTATTTGGAGAGGTCATTTCCATCTTGATTCACCACCGCTCCTTAAGACTTGACTGCACCCAGAAACCTTCCATCACTGGATTAGAAATTCAGGTAGCCCGGTACCAAAGTACTGTGAGTTGCTTGCAAGCTGCCATGGTGACCTCAGGTCTGAGGGATACATATATCCATATCCCTTGGCGAGCAACCCTTTGGCTGAAGGGAGCTCCGCAGATGGTCATGTTCAGTGAAATGTCATACATTTTACTTGCATGTCACACCAGTTTCTCGACACTCCTTGGTTAAGAGGATAACCAACAAATACGACATACAACAACCTGTACTTGATACATCATCGTCCTATAACAATATATCCTTTGGTTGTAAACCAATTTAAGAACTACCTGATATATCCACTCTATATCAAACAATGTAGTTCTAAGGACTCCATCACACAAGAGTTCTTTACAGGTAAATGTAAATATGATGGACAACCAAAATAAATAACTTTTATTTATTAAAAAGAATTCATATACAAATACAAAGATAGCATAACCGTCTACAGCCTAGACGATTGCTTTAGGACACAATTCCCAACAACTCCCACTTGGACTAAAGCCAATCAGTATAGAATCTCATTCCCATTTTTCATTTACAACAGTCGAACACTTGAACTCCGATGGCTTTAGTGAAGGGGTTAACCAAGTTTTCCTTTCCATCGATCTTCAGAAGGTCAATGTCACCTCGTTCCACGATCTCTCATACAAGGTGATAGCACCGCAGAATATGCTTTATGCGGTGATGAGACTTTGGCTCTTTGGCTCGAGTAATGGCTCCAATGTTGTCACAGTAAACTAGAATAGGACCATCAAGGGAAGGTGCCACTCCCAGCTCACCAAGGAACTTTTGTAACCACACAGCTTCCTTCGCTGCATCTGATGCTGCAATGTATTCTGCTTCGCATACTGAGTCTGCCATAGTAGGCTGCTTGGAACTTTCCCAGTAGACAGCTTCTCCATTCAGGGTAAAGACAAAACCTGACATACTCTTGCTATCATCTTTATCTGACTGGAAACTGGAGTCAGTATATCCCATAAGTTTGAAGTCAGATTCTCCATAAATGAGCCATTGGTCCTTAGTATTTCGTAAATACTTAAGGATGGTTTTTACCACTTTCCAATGAGCTTCACCTGGGTTAGATTGGTATCTACTCACTACACCTAGTGAGTATACCACGTCTGGTCTAGTACATGTCATGGTGTATATAATAGAACCCACTACTGAAGCATATGGAATTCTACTCATACGCTCTCTCTCCTTAGAAGTTATCACATAATTCCTTTTGGAGATATCAATTCCAGTGCCTATCGGGAAATAGCCCTTCTTGGAATTCTCCATGCTGAACCGTTTCAGCACGGTGTCGATGTACATAGACTGGGACAGTCCTAGAAGCCTCTTAGATCTATCTCTATAGATCTTCATACCCAGTATGTAAGAGGCTTCACCCAAGTCCTTCATAGAGAACTGAGATGATAACCAGACCTTTATTCCTTGTAGTGCTGGGATGCCATTCCCAATTAAAAGAATGTCATCCACATACAGCACAAGGAATACAATCATAGAACCATTAGTCCATTTGTAAATGCAAGGTTCTTCTTTATTCCTAACGAAGCCATACGACTTGATATACTTATCAAATCGCATGTTCCAACTCCTTGATACCTGCTTCAATCCATAGATGGACTTTTGAAGCCTGCACACCTTTGACTCGTCTGTGGATGTGAACCCTTCAGGTTGTATCATATACACCTCCTCTTCTAGCTCACCATTCAAGAAAGCTGTTCAGACATCCATTTGCCAGATTTTATAGTCAAAGTGTGTTGTTAAAGCAAGCATAATTTGAATGGATTTGAGCATTGCCACAGGAGAAAACGTCTCGTCATAGTCAATACCATAATGTTGGCGATACCCCTTGGCAACCAGACGGACTTTATAGGTCTCCACCTGCCCGTCTGTGCCCCTTTTCCTTTTGAAAATCCATTTGCACCCAATGGATTTTATCCCTTCAGGCGCATCAACCAATATCCATACATTGTTGATCTCCATGGACTCCATTTCAAATTTCATGGCTCCAAGCCATTTCTTAGAGTCGGACCTCAGCAATGCATCCATATAGGTGATCAGATCCTCATTGTTCTCATCGAGTTCAATAGGATCACCATCCGAGACCAAGAAACTATAGTATCTATCCAGTCAGCTTGGTACTCTACCGGATCTCCTTAATGGTTCCTGTGTAGGCTCTGGGTGTGATCTAATCATAGTCGGTTCTTCTACTTGTTGAACTTCACTGAGTTTAATCTTAGTGGCTACAGTTCCTTCACCAAGGAACTCCTTTTCCAAAAAGATAGCCCTAAGACTGACGAACAACTTTTGTTCTTCAGCTAAGTAGAAGTAATACCCCTTAGACTCTTTTGGATACCCAACAAATAGGCACCGGTCAGACCTAGGTCAAAGTTTGTCCATTTTCAAATGTTTTACATAAGCCGGGCACCCCCAGATCCGAAGGTGTGAAAGTGTCAGTTTACGTCCAGTCCACATCTCATATGGTGTTTTACTAACGGACTTACTTGGAGCCCTATTCAGAAGGTAACAGGCTAATTCTAGAGCATATCCTTAAAAGAATATCGGTAGAGAAGCAAAGCCCATCATGGACCAAATCATGTCTAACAGGGTTCGATTCCTCCTCTCAGACACTCCATTTAACTGGGGTGTCCCTGGAGGTGTCTACTGAGAGAAAATCCCATTCTCTTCGAGATATGTCAGAAACTCGCCAAAAAGGTATTCACCACCTTGATTGGATTGAAGGATTTTGATACACTTTCCCATTTGTTTTTCTACTTCATTATGATATTGTTTGAACATTTTAAATGATTCAGATTTATGTCTCATCAAGAAGATATAACCGAACCTCGAAAGGTCGTCTGTAAATGTAATGAAATACCCGTACCCTTCCCTAGCACTAACATTCATGGGCCCACATACATCAGTATGTATCAGACTCAGAATCTCATTGGCTCGTTCACCTTTTCCAGTAAAAGGTGGCTTAGTCATCTTTCCAAAAAGACAGGACTCATAGGTTGGAAGTGAACTATCTTTACTAAAATCGAGGAGACCCTCACATTTCAACCTATTTATTCTGTTCTTGTTAATATGACCTAGCCTACAATGCCATAGGTACACTTTGCTAACATTATCTATCCTATGGTGTTTGCTAGACATGTACATTACACTAACAGGTCACGACAGTACATAAATGCCATCATGTATTTGTCCATTCAAAATTACAGAACCATTCAAAATGATTTTGCAAATGTCATTCTTTATTAATAGTTCATAACCATACATGGCCAATTGGCTTACAGAAATGACTTTCAAAATAAATGATGAACAAAAATGACACTCATTCAAAATGACAGTACAGGACTCGAAAACAAGTTTAAGGACTCCCAACACTAGGACTGGAACTCGGCTTCCATTTTCCACGTTCAAGAACCTCTTGATGTCCTCGAATCTTCTACTAACTTGAAGTCCCTGCAAAGAATTGCAAATATGAATTGCACTTCCTGTATCCAATACCCAGTTAGTAGTATCGCAAACAGAGAAACTACAAGGTGTTATCATATAAATACCCTATCCAGGACCATCGTGCAGCTTTCTCTTCTTGGACCTGTTCGGGTCAAGGGACACAATGTAAAGAGGATAGTTCCTTTTCTAGTATCCCTGCTTCTTGCAGAAGAAGCACTCTGCATGACTTTGATTAGCCTTCACTTTCTTGGCCTAACTGGGCCAAGAAGCACTAAGCACCTTTTTCCCTTTATTATTTTTTTCTTCCCTTTCTTAAAGGGACGACGCCCTTCCGAAGAACCTCCCACTAGATTCACCACCCCTTTATTCAATTGGTGGTCTTTCTCATAAGTCTGCAGTAACCCCAGCAGACCATGATAGTTGACTGCAGGCTTATTCATTCTATAATGATCGAGAAAGTCTAGATAGGAGGAGAGAAGAGAATTCAAAATCGCATCTTTTCCAAGCTGTTCATACAAGGGACATCCAAGCTTGCCCAGGTGCTCAATCACCTCGATCATGTACAATACATGATCAGTAACCAAGGCCCCATCATGCATTCTCATGTTGTAGATGGCACAAGAAGACCCTGTACCTCTCAACGTCATCTGGTGTTCCGAAAGACTCCTTCAACCTTTGAAGGATTTCTTCTAGCTGGGCTTCCTCGAATTTGCGACTGAACTCGTTGTTCATTGCTGCTAACATAATGCATCGGACAGTGGTCCTGTCAGAGAGCCACTTATGATAAGTGTCTCTGAAAGAACCCCGAGTAGTGGTAGCAGGGATCTCAGGTGCCAGATCCGATATCACATACAAGATCCGTTCATGCTCCAGGATAATCTTGAGCCTTCAATACCAGCTATCGAAGTTGGGTCCATTGAGTTTCTCGTTGTCGAGAAGAGACCGGAGTGACAGGTTGGAAGACATCTGAAAGGAAAATCAAAGCTAATTAGTATATATGAATTATTAACCTAAAGACATGGAGTTTAGTCTAAAGGTCCCTCCCACTATTTGCATATATTGGTAGCCTCTACCTCAAATTCAAGGAATTACTTTAATTTCTTAGTAGGTACAAGAGTCCAATAGACAACAATGAGCCCGACTTTGGCCGGTCCACCCATGCGTGTCTAAAGGTAGGTTCTTTAACCGATTACTTCTCCAAGTAACCTCTAGTAATTGGGTTTTGCCATAAGGAGCACTTCAATCGGCCTTTGGGCTTCCTATTGAAGGTCCCGGTTAGGTCCAACCATTAACATGACAAAATTCAATGCTTCTAACTAATGAATAGTCAAGCTCGACTTTGGTCGGCCCACCTGACCACCATTAAGAGAGTCACACTAAGCCATCATATTAAGAACAGCAATTCCAATAGTCCGATGAACATCCGATCTTTGGATCTGTCGATGAACACCGAACTACTGGACACATTGCTATCCCACTTAATAGGAGGCTAGGACTAGGTTATCCCTATAACTTTATCCTTTTAAGGACCTAATAATTTAAAGGGTTTTTAATTTAATGTGACAGATGAAGAGATGAGAAGACATGGATCAACCTTCCACTGACCATATCAGTAATCTAGGAGGGTTACACATAACAATGATCCATGGGCACCTAAAATTAGTCAAGACTGATTAACCTTAGGTGACAAGGGTTAACACGAGTCAATGAGCTATCTAATCAATCCTAATCGACCACATTAGCTAGGTAAGTGAGATCATGGGTTGGGTTCTGTCATCAACCATCTTGCCTTAGACACCAACAGAGTTGGCCAGGTAAGAGGTAGCCCCAAAGAACCATGATCACAATGCCAAACTTACCTCGACACCAATCGGTTCATCAGACTCGATTAGACTAGCCTAAAGACTCGGGCTTTCCACTGAGCCACAAATAAGGTCAATTTAGATTATGAACTAATCAATCTAACTATTAGAGAGATCTAGAGAAGAAATCCTAACTCAACATTTGATTAGATTAGTTCTCTTATTAGTCTAATGCATCTAAACTTAGGTCTAACCCAATCAAGGACCTAATAGAAACTAACCCATGACCCTTAAGGCTTATTGAAATGATTTAAAATCTTTGAATCACATTCCTAGAGTTCTTAGTCATTCTTAATTCTCAATTAAGTTCAATAGCCATAAATTAATCGAAACAATTTCAATTAAGAATGTAAAACAATTTTATAAGCATATTTTGAATTTATTATTTCAGAAATTCCTGGTCGAGTCAACTCAAGAAAGGGTTGAGTCAGCTCGAGCAGAACGAGAACAAACAGATTCATCTGTTAGCAAAGATGAGTCGGCTCGAGTAGGATTCGAGTCAGCTCATCTGCGGGGGCAGAAAACATTGACTTCAAAATACATGCAACTAATTTGAACAATTCAAATTTAGATATTATACATGATCAAAACAAAACTCTTAGATCTAATCTAAATTTGTTTTATGATCATAACATTAGATTAAAACATTTTTAATCTACAAATTTCTTTCTTCTTATTTTTCTTTTCAAGAGTCAATCACAGCGGCACTTCTACACATTATAGGAGATCCCATTGAATGGAAAGAGAGGGGCTTGCAGCCCTACTTCTCTCCTATGACCAGACGGCCATGGTGAAGCACTCAATCCAAGTACTTAAGAAAGAAAGGAGATGTTATTAGCATGCTAGCATCATTATACTACAAAATGAACCTGGCTCTGATACCGTTTGAAGGTGAAAAATACCTACACCTAGCATACAATATGCAAGAAAATAGGGCAGAAAGATATTCATTTTAAAATAATTTTAAAACATGCACAGCGGAAGGCTCAGTAGATAGATCTAAATGATCTATCGATCTGCCCGTAATAGGAACTAGCATAAAGATCTATCATGCATATAACAACAAAAGCAAGAAGTACAAAAGTACCATACCTTTATACCTCTAAGAATGTTGGAGAGAAGCTGTGAGGAGGAGGGTGCTCGAGCCACACAAGTGTCTGGCCTCTACAAGAAATCCACACCTGGGCTCGACTCTGATTAACTCCCTCGGAGTGCTAGCTCTTCGGGATCCTTGACCGATCTTTTTCTTCTAGGAAGACTAGGAGGAGAACAGGAACCCCTTCCCAAAGACTCTCTTCACAAGACCTAGCTAAGAAGCTAGGATTCTCACACCCAATCCCTAGAATCTCACAAACCCTTCTCTTTCTTTTCTCTTGCTGTTGTCTCTTTAGTAACCATTAGCAGCCACTATAATGACCTTCATTTATAGGGGCAGCCATGAGAGGGAGAAAGAGGAAGGAAGAGAGATGAGGGGAGAGAATGGGGGAGAGGATCATGGCCATACCAAATGGGTCCAACCCAAAGAGGCAAGTATGACCTTCATACCATATAACCTTGGAGCCAAAACCGGTTTGAATTCAAAATTCAAACCAGGTCAAAACTTGCCCAAAATCCTTCCAAAAATCTTTCCATAAAATAATCTAGGAATTTCTGGTTTGAGCAGAGACGAGTCAACTCGAACAGATTCAAGTCAGCTCATCCAAGACATAGAGCAGTCATACTATTCAATCGAGTCAACTTGAGCAAAGGTCAAGTAGGCTCGACCAGAACACAGAACGAGTTAGCTCGAGCAGGGGTCGAGTCGGCTCGTCAAGAAAAGTCTTTCATAAATACTTCTTATCACTGCCAAGTGTTGACCCCTCAAGTGTCGACACATCGTCAATCACATTGACCGCCAGTGATAGCAAACGATTCTCAATCATCGATTAGCCACAAGATTGGATAGAAATCCTCTATGGTGTGTGACCCCATAGGTTCGAACACTAAGCCGATATCACTAGAACATTTCTAGTACCAATCAAAGTCTTTATCTAGCAATGATACCCGACGTCCGGATAGGTCGAAGATGCAGAGCACCTCACAAGAACCTTTGGCATATGGTTGTCGTATAATTCATCCCTTTGACCTCATAATGCTTAGGATGACCTAGAGTTCGACTGTCAACCCTAATTTGGTTTATCTAGATATGTCTCAACCTTACAAGTTTTGTGACTCCTCACAAGAACTACCCTGGCTAAGGTTTTGCTGAATTGAGACATAGTGAGTCATTCACTCTAAACTATTTGGAGAGGCCAATTCCATCTTGATCCACCACCTCTCCTCAAGTACTTGACTGCACCTAGAAACCTTCCATCACTGGATTAGATTTTCAGGTAGTCCGGTACCAAAGTACAATGAGTTGCTTGCAAGCTGCCATGGTGACCTCAGGTCTAAGGGACACATATACCCATATCCCTTGGCGAGCAACCCTTTGGTAGAAGGGAGCTCCGCAGATGGTCACGTTTAGTGAAATGTCATACATTTCACTTGCATGTCACACCAGTATCTCCACACTCATGTACATTTCACTTGCATGTCACACCAGTATCTCCACACTCCTTGGTTAAGAGGACAACCAACAAATACGATATACAACAACCTGTACTTGATACATCATCATCCTATAACAATGTATCCTTTAGTTATGAACTAGTTTAAGAACTACCTGGTATATCCTCTCTATATCAAACAATGTAGTTCTAAGGACTCCATCACATAAGAGTTCTTTACAGAAAAATGTAAATATGATGGACAGCCAAAATAAATAAAATTTATTCATTAAAAAGAATTCATATACAAATACAAAGATAGCATAACCATCTACAGCCTAGACGATTGGCTTTGGGACATAATTCCTAATAATAGATTCATTAGGCTCCATTCTAAACATCTTATATGTATGTACAAGCATATTTATTTTAGTATTTTTTACTTGATTGGTACCCTCATGAGTAACCTCATGTGTATCCCATATTTTTTTTACAGAGATACATGTGGAAATCCTATTAAATTCACTAGGATCCAATGCACAAAAGAGCAAATTCATAATATTAGCATTAAGCTCGGATTTCTTAATGTCGTTTTCATCCCAATCCTCTTCAAGTTTTGGAATGGAAACACCATTAATAATGATTGAAGGAATATATGGATCTTTATCAACTACTTTTCATAAATTGTAATCTATAGAATGCATATAAATTTGCATGCATTGGAGTGACCGTTTGTGACCGTTGGAGTGAAGAATCTAGCTATTTTGGACAATCTAGCCATTTTGGATAGTTTGAACCAATTTTAAATCATTGGAGTGAAGAATCTAGCCATTTTGGATAGTTTGAACCAATTCTAAACTTCTGAAAATATAGTTGTTACTGTTGTCAGAACCTATGAGTCGACCTGCGAGTCGACACTTGGATCTTCATGAGTCAACACTTGGATTAAAACCAGGTATAATTCTTAAATTTCCAAGGTTCTGGTTCATTTTTGATCTCAGGCTATGAGTTGACCTATGAATTGATACTTGAACTTGTGAGTCGACACTTGAATCGACACTTGAGTTAGTACTAGGAAAAAAGTCTAGGAATGACACTATTCTATTTTCTTTCTTGTCTCCAGCCATGAGATTGGATCACACAGCTCTCAAGATTGGCACTTGGAAGAAAAATCTACTTTCCCGTGGATGCACCAGCTTTTCTTTAGGTGGTTCCGAAGGCAAGGAAGACTTTCTCCAAGTATCGTAGTACCTGAGGGATCCTACAAACACCAAGGATTAGGGATCCATATAATAGGAAAAATACTAAATCGGAAGTTTGAAGTAGAGAAAAGGCAAGAGGCACGGGGAAGATGGTTGGCGGCCTGGAGGAGGAAGATGCCTGTACTTTGAAGTTGGTAGCCTGGAGATGTGAAGATGCCTAAGGGCTTTGGAGTTGGCAGCTAGGGCTAGGGTTTGGGTACTTGGAACTAGTGTTGGGCCTCTCACCCTCTCCCTTATGGAGTGTTAATGCTCAAAGCACAGGAAAATTAGAAGAAAAAGACTTTTCATTCATTCAATTCATCATCATGATTTTACAAGAGGGAGGACAGGTACTTATAGTTTACCTAGACCTCTTAGACTCTCTTTTAGAGTTAAATTGCACACAAGAAACAAAGAAAGAAAAGAGGGGTCGCCACAAAGTTGCCTTCTTTGTTGGTTATACATGGAAATAAAGAGAGAAGAAAATCTAGGGCTCCTGTATGCTTTTTTCCTTTGCCTGGGGCACTTTGCATGGAATAAGGAGGGGGACCACTTCATTGCTTGGGTGCCAAGTTACTTCCTATTTTGGCTTAGAGTGGTTGCATAAAACAGGGAGAGAATCACTCCAATGCTTGGGCGCCACTTTTCTTCCAATTTTGGCCTGGAGGGGTTGCTTGAAACAGGGGGGCACTAGTTGATTCCATGTCTGCTTGGGTGGCATGAGTGGGGTCCAGTGGAGGTGGTGCATGAAGTCTTTAGTGGGGACCGGTGGATCTCCTCTTAAATGAAAGAAAATTTTAGGACTCAAAATGGACCTAATTGATTGGACTCAGATGAAAACAAATGGACTCAACTTTATCACATGGACTCAATTAACTCAGCTTTATTATAGAACTCAATTGACTCAAGACTGATTGGACTCAAATGTCTCAGGACTGATGAGCTCAAATTACTCAGGCAATCCATAATGAGCTTTGACTTGGATGCAGCCTCTTTTTGATCCTGGTGCCCACACCAGATATAAGGTGAATAGATGTACTTTGAAGGAGTGAAGTAGTCCTTCAATTATTGTGGAGGATCGATTTTTTGATTGGGGTCCATAGTACGTGTCTATTTGCTCTACAGGTTCTGTCTATTTTAGGATCTAGGGGTATAATTTCAGGTTCTAAAGATCAACGACCTAGCATACACCCTACAATAATACTCTAAAGTAAACAATAGTTTAATGATTTTTTTTTGAATTAATTGAAAATTGGAAGAACGAGAGAAGATCTAAAAGAAAGACCCCTAAGAGAATCCTAGGCTAGACAAAAAAGAGAGTTATGTTATTATTTTTTTTTCAAATAATTAACACAAATAAAATCAAATCTATCCTAGGATTAACCTGGATCTAGACAGCTCCTAACTGTTCCAAGATTACCTTCGAGCACTCCAAGCCCAAGATCAATTAACTAACCCGGCCAGGTAAGTGTAAGGTTGGTGGGGGTCCTTCCGTTGCTTGCCTTGGACACCAATTAAAATTGGCCAGGTAAATGAACAGAACCAATTAAAGAACCACCTTCTTTCGGGCCCTTGTCCCTGAATCACTTGCCTTAGACACCGAGCAACTAACTGATCTAAACTCGGTCCAACTCTAGGTTCCCTTATCCTATTAAGCTCAAACTTCCTAGGGCTGGTGTCTAACTAATTTTAGAGTTAAGGTCTGGGTCAATGCACATGCAGAGAAATGATTTGTGGGCTAAGGAAGGGTAATGAACTCTCCACCTTATATGATTAATGAGGTTAAATGCCCTTAAGTTAGTTATGAAAAGATGAAAGCAGCAAGCAAGGTATCCAAATCTTGAAGTTATCAAACAAACAAAATTATACTAATTAACTTTTTTTATTTAATTTGATGGTTAAGTTTCTAATCTCCTACCAAGTTATAAAAGATGTCAAGATTTTTTTAAAAAAATTATTTTAGATTTTTTTAAAAGTTTTTTTAAGTATGTTCAATCGTACATAGAAAAATACTAACTAGTAATTTTTTTATTTTGATTTTTTTAAAATAATGCCAAAAGGTCCCTGGCAACAGTGCTAAAAAATATGATGCACGTCACTTCATACTGATTTAATACCTTAATTCCACTATTCTTATATAGAGTAATGAGAGTAAGAGTCGAATCTGTAGGGACCTTTGAGTTATTTCAAAAGTAAAATGCACAATAGAAATTGAACTAAAAGAAAATTAGTAGTGAAAATAATCTAGTTATGATCTATCTTAACAAGAGTATGGCCCGTACTCGTAGATCACGGCTTGTCCCTTTTAGGAATAGATCAGTCAAAATTATATTCACGTAGAGAAGCTTACCTCAAAAGTTTATCACTGCTTATGAATTTGCTTCAAACAAGATAGAGAAAAATATGAATTATCGAAAGCTCTTTTCATTTCATAAAATGAGGAGACATCAAATGAACACATCTAAAATATAAATCGCTTTTCCAAATTTGATGAAGATCAGGCTTCCAGAGTGAAGCTAAGCATATTTGAAGATATCAGAAGATGGAGCAGTCTGGAGATGTGGTGGAGAGTGGGAGTGGGAACCAAGGCCAGTGCAATGGGAGTAGGCACCAGTCAGGATGAAGAGGGTCAATAAGATGGAGGAGAAGTGGAAGCAAGGAAGGAAAATGGAGAAGACAGAGTACTTGGAGTGGAGTAAAGAAGGGATTAAGAAAAGAGGACTATGGACTCGATATTCTCCCCGTGTCAAGAGGTCGAAGGATTTTATAGGCAGTGAGCATCAACAACCCAACAACCTACAGTTTCTTCACCCAAATTCTATTCCATTGATCCAACTGAGCTCCAATGATCCTAATGAACTCCAACTGCATTCCGTTCCTAACAATCCAATGATCTCCAACTGCATTCCAACGATCTCCAACTGTATTCCATTCCAACGTTCCCAATGATCCCACTGAGCTCCAACGGATGACTCACAGCAGCCGTGGGATAGGGCGGTGGTGACCGTGATAGGTAAAGAGACGGGAAGGGCAAGGCCTGAGATGTTTGGACTTGGCCAGTGAGAAAAGATGACTGGATTTTGGCTTGGCAGTGGAGAAGAAGATGGCTACTCTGGTGGTTTGGATCCATAAGGGAATGGACAACGAGTAGAAGGTCGAACAGGGAATAGAGAGGAGAGGGATGGCTATGGATGGCAATTGCAAGTGACCAATGGCTTGGGAGGTCAGATCTCGGATGGTTCGAATGGTAGCCAAAAGCCAGTGGCTTGGGAGCTGGACGATGGCTTTTCTGACCATTTTTCTGACCATGGGAGGCTTCTCCTGCCGACAAGGAAGGTGCTAGAGGCTTGGGCAGTGACAGGCAGCAACTCTAGTGGTTTTGTCTCAAAATGGGCTTTGCAGTCCATGACTTTATTTTGTGGACCACGGCCATGGCATCCCGTAGACCATCGGGTGAACCGTAGACCAAACAGTCAACCATGGTGGACCGACACTTTAAACTTCATGCAACTCCAAATACTCTCTTTAAAATTCAATTTTGAGCCCATTTTGAGTCCAATTTGAGTGTCGTTTGTGCTATTGGACTTTTATAATCAAGCTCTTCGCATTAATGGAATCATTTTCTATAAAACACTATATAAGAATATCAATTTTAATTGGATTAATTAAAGTATTTTTAATAACTATCAGCTAGTCCATGGTAGCCATGGTTTTGGTGATTGTGGATAGAAATTGGCCATATTTAGCTCGGGTCCTACCTCCCACCACTGTCAACACCACTAGAGACCACCCTCTTGACACCGTGAGCTCCCTTATGGTCAGAAAAGCCACCTACCATCTTCCAATCATCATCCTTTCTCTTCTTCATTCGGTCACCGCTGCCCACCCAACACCACCAATCAACTATCGATCACCGCCTCCTGCTATTGTCAACCCCACTTGAGACCATCCTTTCCCTTGATTGACCAGCCAAATTCCCTATAGTTGTCCACCATTTTTCCTGCATTCCAAGACCACCACTACCACCATTACTATCGCCATGCAAACCGCCGCCTGCTGCCACCTCTCGCCAGCTACCATCCATCCACTATTGCTGGAATGGGGAGAAGCAAGTTCAAATCCTAATTGAAGAGGGAAACCTAGGATCTGGGATTCGGCAAGGTTCAAACTCTATTTGCTCAAGAAGGAAGGAAGTGACGATCAATCCATCAAGATGCAGATCGAACAACTAAAATTATTTTTCATGATATATGACCAATTTTGAGCTAGATTGACTCCAAATTTGATGAGAATAAACCCCTTGATGAGCTCTATAAAAGGAGGAACCTGGGAAAAAGTCCAGGCATCAATATCACTGGTAAAAATTTTATTTTATTTTTCTTCTTGTGATTAGTTTAGGCTTTGAGAAAGAAAGGGAGAGGAATAAAGAAAAAGAGTTTTTTAGGAGAGGAGGTGCTATGACAAAGCCTCGAATCCCTAAGAAGATGTATCTAGGAGCCATGTATGACTGAGATGCAGTTTATAGGCATGTATAGGTTTTCAAACTTTAGTTTTGTATGTATTTCTATTCTATGCAATTAAATAAAGATTTAAATTTTTTAAAAGTTTTTATTTGATTTCTTAAAATTAATTATCTAGGTGGGATGGATCATGATCCTAACATGATGTGGTCCATGCTCAATAGAGATAATTGATTCTAGGATTTTCATCCACTTATCTTGTTAGAATCTTTTCAACTTAATCATTGGATAGTTTATACTTTTGGGATAGATCATGATCCTAATAAGATATGGTTCATATTCAGCAAGATAGTCTATGCTAGGGATTAGTTTAAAGGATTCCAAAATAAATATAGACGTTGATTGCTTAGATTAGAACATGTGCATGACTTGTGTTTCTAATTACCTAGAAATTGGTGGGGACACCAGGATCAGACATAGATCACTGGATCCCATATGGTTTACTAATTAGGGTTTTTAGAATCTTAGTCATATGTCATAATTTTGTAAGCAAGTAAGATTGAGTCCTGTAATAAGTTGAGACTAGTTGATTTGTCTCAGCCCTAGTCTAGTATTGAGTCCTGTATTTCAGTATGAATCCACTATTAGTCTAGTTCATGTACAAAAATGGATACCCTATTTTGGAGTCCTACCAGGCCTCATCCAGGAGTTAGAGGCCACTACAAAAGCTTATTGGACCTTGTTGGACATCCCAGAGTCCAAGATACCTTCCAGATGCCCTCCAGATGCCCTGATTTCTCTCCAGATGCTAGAGCATATTCGCAGACCAGGGCACCCATGATTCTAGAGGTTCATTTGCACCCCAGTCCAAAAGAAATCATCCCAGGAACCAGGCCTAAGCTCATAAGAACCAAGATTCTAGGTATGTTCCAGCCCAGATTTAAGATTCTAGGTATATGCTAGCCCAGGCATCCCAGGCTTCCAAGAGGCCCAAGCCTATGCGCCCAAGCCCTCTTGGCCAGCCCTTGCTACCCCTTGAAGCCCAACATGCCAACAAGAGAGGCATCCCAAGTGTGTTGACCGGTCCAAGGAAGGAGGAAGAATCCAAGTGGAAGTAGGAAAACAAGTTTTTCTTTCATTCAACTATGTACTCCTAGTTCTAGGTTAATATTGTAGTCCTTCTCTCACTCAAAGCTTGTAAACCTATCCTAACTAGGAGGGAGCTACAATCCTAATAAGGAGAAGGCATGGGAACTCTATAAACACCCCACCCCTCCTTCATTGTAATCAATCAACTCTTATGAAATAAACTCTAGTGAATTGTTTTGCAAGTCTGGTGTTCTTGGGCTTTGTTTGTCTTTGGTTTTTGGTTCTTTGTTCTTTTGTTTGGCCGACCACTATCCTTGGAATTCTCCACACCCTAGTAGCAAATCAAGCCTCCAAGTAGCAGTCACATCCAAGAAGAGAAGCCTTGAAGGTGCCCCAGATCAAGAACTCCTTCTTCTTCCCTGCCACTAGCCCTTCTTGCCCTAATCCCTTTTCTTCTTGTTTCATCTTATTAGTTTCTCTTTGTTTCTTTATTTCATGCCTAACCTTGATACTTGAAGGTCCTCGAGGTGTTTCCTCTCCCCAGAGGAGGCTTTCCTTGCCTTCAGACTGGGTCTAGATCACCTTTAGATTCGAGAACCAAAGGCTTGTTCTTCCAAGCACCATCCAAAGTGTTGAGGGATCTCTTCTTCAAAGGAACTGCAATCGCAGCCTGGTAAAAGCCTTCCCTCTCCTAAGTTCTAATTTGATGACAAGTATGCTATCCTAAGTTAGGAGTTTCTCAATTCTCGGATCTTGGCTTTATTATTTTGTATGAGTTATTTTGCAGGTATGATAGTATCTTGCATTAATAGTCTTCCTGTTGATTCTTTACTTATTCTCGGGTCTTTAACCACTGAATTAAATTCTAGAAAAAAATCTAGAAAAATTATTTTTTTTATTTTGAATCAGTCCTAGGATCGTCCTGTATCAATTTGGTATCAGATCAGATTTAGGATAGCATTCATCTACATTAGGATCACAAACCCTAATTTCTATATCCTGCTAGCTGCATTAGGTATCTATTTTTTATTTGATTTCAACCTAGGAATTTTATTTTCTTATAAAATTTTAATGACGTGTTCTATGTCTTATCCTCTATTTTATGATAATTTTTAATTAATTTTATAAAAAATTAAAAGTCCTAAAAACTTAGCATATTAGAAACCCTAACTAAAATCATGATAATTCTGTATCAGTCCGAAAACCCTAAGATTTGCATTATCATATAATTTTAGTTTTTCATCAAATTTGGTAGAGGTCATCATCACTGTCCATCCTCTATCCTAGAAGTTTTATGATTTTTTTTTTGCATTAGAATCCATGTCAAACACTGCATTAATCTGAACCCTAAATCTCATAATTTTGTGAACTCTGCACACTTGACTCAACCAAACCTAACCAACTTCCACACACCCCAATCCCAAGCCCAATTTATTTTCTAACCTAATCAACCTTAACCTAATTTGCCACCTCATAAAATACACATAAAATATTTTTATTTTTCTAATTATTTTAGATTGCATCAGGACCATCGATTGCCATCATCTCTTTAACCGATCTTAAGGGCAATTGCTATCTAACATCAGGACAGGATTTCATCCCCTGTCCTGGGCCCAAAACAACCATCATCATACTGACCCAAGCCTAAATTAAAATTAATTAGACTTAATTTGCCCTAGAGGGCTAGGTGACACCCAACAGGTCGGGTCCGAACCATGTGGGCCAACTAGTGCATTTAATCCTGTGGCTATTACTGAAAACTGGTGTTTAAGGCTGGGGGTCCAGAGTCAAATGACCTAAGTGGTGCTGTGGTTACTTAATTGGGTCCCTATGTTAAGCAAGGAGGCCTCCCACACTCCCATCCCCTACCTGGCCAGTGGAAGGATTAGTTGCTGGGTTAAGTATAAGTTGAGCTGACCCATTCAGTTTTGACTCTAGGTCTAGTGAGCCCTAGATTGTACTAACCCTTGCATGCTTGGTTGCATCATTCCACTTTGATTGATTGAATGTTTGCATGACCACTAGGATTGGAACCAAATACTATGACCCAAACTTAGAGCCCAACCCTATGAGAACCTCATATCATGACCCATACCAAGAACCCAGACCCTATTACCCTTCCAGTCCTTATTACCCTAGTCCCTATTTACCCAGATGCACTGACTCCAGATTCTAGGATTGCAAACTTTTAGTATAGTGGTGGGATTTGAGACAGGATAACAAAACTGTGTCTGAATACATTGACCAATTTGATGAGTTTTATGGGACATGTTACACAGTTGAACCTGAGTCTAAAATCATATCAGGTTTAAAGCTAGCCTACGTAGAGTTATCCAATGGGAACTGTTTAGATGGCAAATTCGAGACCTAGATGACACCTATCACATAGCTTTGGAATTCGAGTCAACTTATAGGACTGAACCTATAACCTATGAACCCATAACCCTTAGTTAGCTTGAGCCCAACAGGATTAGTACCCATAGATATGAACCCAGTGTTAGTCCACTTTCCCTTAGTCAACCTAAACCCACTAGGATCAGTGCTCATAGTCAGAACCCTAGTATTAATCAGGAACCCTTTAGTCAATCCATCCCTGCTACCCCAGTTATTAGCCAGTTTTCCTTTAGCCAAACCCCTCCTTCTACCCTATTGGTTTACCAGGATGACCTAGAAGAGGAGGTATATGAGGCTAATCCATGTTTGGTGGAGGAATATGAAGATGATGAGTCTATTGAAGATTTAGAGTAAGATACACCTATAGAAGACCAAGAATTAGTTGACTATGACCAAACCAAGATAGAAACCAACCCATAATTAGTTGAGTCGGAAGTCCAGTGCAACCAACCCAGTTCAACCATGGAGTCCAATCTAGAAACCCTCCTTAAGGCCATGATTGAACAATTAACCCTGATGAACACCCAAAACCAATCCCAACTTGACCAGATGATCACCCAATCCCAAAGTAGTTTACCTAATCAACCAACCAAATGATCCAAACCAACAACCAAGCAATCAATAGGCTAGACCAATTAACCAATAGGTTGGACCATGTATAAGCCAATCCAGAGTTAGCTGATCCTAACCATACCCAACCCATAGTGGAAGAATCAGTAAAGGAAGAAACCCATGACCCTGTGACTATAACTCTACCTAAGGAGATTTTAAAAAAAAGCCCAATTATAGAGCCTAGTCCTGAATTTCATGAGCCAAAAGAGTTTATTAAGGACTTGACCTTTTTAAATCAGTAACCTCAGGATGAAGTCACCTCTTTGACTCCACTTGATCTCTTCCCTAAAATCAATGACCCTTTCTTCCATTATGCAGACCCTTTAGATATGCCTCAACCCCATAAGGTCAACCTCATTAGTGTAGGCCTCATCCCTGAAATCCCTTCTTATCTCTTATTCTACCCGATCATTCCAGAACCTCCTTCTTACTTTCTACCCTACCAGACTAACCCCGAATCCACCTCATATTTTTTGCCTTTTCTTGAGTTTTCTTATATTTCTTTAATCATTCACCTACATTTTATAGAGGTAAGCATAATGCATACATTCATTGCACATGTTAGATTTGCATATTACTTCTGGTGTACCTTATGAAATTTGCTAGGAGTCCATAGTAAATTTTCATGTGCATGCCATGCTAGGATTATACCTAGAGAGTCTATAGAGTGTTAGGTCTTGACCCATAGAGCCCAATAACTTTCCTTTGATAGGGATGTCTAATCAAGTCTATTAGGTGTTAGTCTTGAGTCCAATAAAGCCACAGTTCTAATTCATCTATCCATACCTATACTAACCTCTGCACAGTATATGCATAAGGAAATTAGTCAAACACTGAACATAAGTAATGAACTATATAATAACTTGGCTAATTCCTGAAAGAAAGATAAAGAATTTTTTGCAGAGGATTATTTGATTGTAAAGGAATTTCATGCTCGCAAAGCTGGTCCATTCAGAATAATGAAAAGAGTTGGACCCAATGCCTATGCACTTGAGATACCACCTGATTTAGGTATTAGCTCCACCTTCAACATCTCAGACCATATAGATCATAGGGAGCCAGCAGTGATACCTAGCGAGCACCTTGAGCCTATCCCTCCCTTTAAGAAGGAACCCATCCTAGAGTGTCCACATATAATTTGGCCAAATAGTGAGGAAAGGAGTGAGCAAATCCAGGATGATCAAGCCATTAGTACCCAGAATAAAGGCTATTAGAGGTATTTGGTCTAGTGACAAGGTCAGCCAGAATTTGAGGACTTGTGGAGCACTGGTGAGGATCTGTCGTACCTCAACACAGACCCTCCTTGAGTAGTATGAGAACTAAATTGACCCTTACTCGACGGGATCGAGTTCCTCCCGCCCTGGAAGAATTGGTGGGGACATCAAGATCAGATACAGAACACTAGATCCCATATGGTTTACTGATTAGGATTTTTAGAACCTTAGTCATGTGTCATAATTTTGTAAGCAAGTAAGATTGAGTCATGTAATAAGTTGAGACTAGTTGATTTATCTCAATCCTAGTCCAGTATTGAGTCTTGTATTTCAGTATGAGTCCAGTATTAGTCTAGTTCATGTACAAGAGAGAAGGATACCCTATTTTGGAGTCCCACCAGGCCTCATCCAGGAGTCAGAAGCCACTACAACAGCTTATTGGACCATGTTGGACACCCGAGGGTCCAAGATACCTTCTAGATGCCCTAGATGCCCTTCAGATGCTCTTCAGATGTTCTGATTCCTCTCCAGATGCCAGAGCATATTCCTAGACCAGGGCACCCATGATTCTAGAGGTCCATTAGTGCTCCAGTCCAAAAGAAATCAGCCCAGGCACCAGGCCCAAGCTCATAAGAACCAAGATTCTAGGTATATACCAACCCAGAACCAAGATTCCAGGTATATGCTAGCCCAGGCATCCTAGGCTTCCAGGAGGCCCAAGACTATGTGCCAAAGCCCTCTTGGCTGGCCCTTGCTGCCCCTTGAAGCCCAACACGCCAACAAGAGAGGTGTCCCAAGTGTGTTGACCAGTCCAAGGAAGGAGGAAGAATCCAAGTGGAAGTAGGAAAACAAGTTTTTCTTTCATTCAACAATGTACTCCTAGTTCTAGGTTAATATTGTAGTCTTTCTCCCACTCAAAGCTTGTAAACCTATCCTAACTAGGAGAGAGCTACAATCCTAATATGGAGAGGGCATAGGAACTCTATAAATACCCCACCCCTCCTCCTCTTGTAATCAATCAACTCTTGTGAAATAAACTCTGCTGAATTGTTTTGCAAGTCTGGTGTTCTTAGGTTTTATTTATCTTTGGTTTTTGGTTCTTTGTTCTCTTGTTTGGCCAACCACTATCCTTGGAATTCTCCATGCCCTAACAGCAAATCAAGCCTCCAAGTAGTAGCTACATCCAAGAAGAGAAGCCTTGAAGATGCCCGAGATCAAGAGCTCCTTCTTCTTCCCTGCTACCAGCCCTTCTTGCCCTAATCCCTTTTCTTCTTGTTTCATCTTATTAGTTTCTCTTTGTTTCTTTTTTTTGTGCCTAACCTTGATGCTTGCAGGGTCCTCGAGGTGTTTCCCCTCCCCAGAGGAAGCCTTCCTTACCTTCAGATCGGGTCCAGCTCACCTTCATATTCAGAAACCAAAGGCATGTTCTTCCAGGTGCCATCCAGGGTGTTGAGGGATCTCTTCTTCAAATGAACTACAATCGCTACCTGGTAAAAGCCTTCCCCCTCTTGAGTTCTGATCTGATGACAAGTACACTATCCTAAGCTAGGAGTTTCTCAATTCTCGAGTCATGGCTTTATTATTCTGCATGAGTTATTTTGCGGGTATGATAGTGTCTTGTATTACTAGTCTTCCTACTGATTCTTTACTTATTTTCAGGTCTTTAGCCACTGAATTAAATTCTAAAAAAAATCTTAAAAAATTAATTTTTTATTTTGCATCAGTCTTAGGACCGTCCCGCATCAGAAATCCAAAGATATCTTTTTATTATTTAAACCTCTCGATCTCATGTTTAATTTCAATTGATTTGTTTTAGTTAAACTATCATCTCATTTTTAAAAATCTAAATATTTTTTTTTCTTTACTTTCTTCATAAAATAATTATCCTTGATCCCCGAGGATATGATCCCTACTCATCCTAGCTATAGTAGTGAGTTAGATTTTTATTTTTGACCACCTACGATAGCGATTAGTAAGTTTCTGATTTTTTTACCCGTTAGGAAGGTTACCTATCTTTGTGCTTGAAGATTCATGCACATCTCCTTCTTAGTGTGATTATCGGTGGCTATGAGAGGTACGGAGCCTTTCGTTAGTAGTTGGGGATGGTGAGCAACTAGGAGAATGCCAGTGGGACTTCAAGGATGATGGATCATGGGCACACAACCTTGAAGAAGCCTCTTACAGGTCAGCCAATGTGGGTATCATTGGAGCCTTCACCGGATGTGGTGGAGGAGCTGGCTTGCTTCTTTCTAGAGGTCATGGTGATGCTAGAAGAGGAGGTCAAGGGTGAGACAGAAGAGTGGCTAGCCAAGGGGCTTGTTTCCAAGACTCTCAACTAGAAAGTATCTATGGAGGTGGCTGTGCAAGAGTTCTGGCAACATGTTAGCTTGAAAGGGGATGCCATCAGCTTTAACCTGGAATAGGGGTTTCTTGTATTTTGGTTTCAAGAGGTCCGGATCATGATACCATTTTGGGCTAGCCATGGGTCATCGGTGGTCAAAATCTGGCGATCGAACCATGGCGGCCACACTTCTACCTGTCGACGATAGCAATCTAGATGGCCTTAGTGTGGGTTTGGCTTCCTCAACTTCCAATCAAGCTATGGGGGCTGGCGGCACTCCAGCGGGTCATCAGTCTGGCCAACAAACTTATGGCTATTGATGATTGCATGGCAGAACGGTGTAGAATGAGTTTTGCCAGGATTTCCATTTGCATTGATCTCTCTCAATCAATATGGTTGGGGGTTTTGATAAATGGACCAGAGGGGAATTGCTGGCAACGTTTTGTCTATGAGAGTCTTGCTAGAGTATGCTTCTGGCATGGGCTCTTTCATAGCTCAGGGGAAGCCTGCTCGGGGGGTGGAGATGGCAGATTATCTAGGCTTCAACTGATGAATTTGGTGGGCACTAATGATGGAACGGTGGGTGAAACCTCGAGTGGGCAATGCCTTGGTCCTTGGTTGGTGGCAGTCCAGCAATGGCTGCCACTGGTAGAGAAACTTGGTGGTTTGAGGAAGAAGGTGACCATTATGGATGAATCTAGCCTAGCCTCAAGGAGTATAGGAAAGGAGACTATTCATTCGAGAGGGGGTATGCTAGATGGTGTGCCGGATGCTAAGGGGTGGTCCAAGCTAGCAAAGATCACTTACTGACGATCTCTCCTTCGGTCTTCAAATTCCTTGGGAGGAGAAGATGTTGAAATTAGGCATGGGCTGGTGGGTCGATTTGGGCCATTGCAACTTAAGCCTGAAGGTTTGGGCCTGGGTAAAGAGGAAGAGGAGCCTAAGAGGGTGACCAACAAGGGGTTGGGCCTTTCAAAGCATGCCCGATCCCCGGTGCATCCAATGGGCTGGGTGGGAATGAAGCATGGTTCAAAAATCATCGAGAGTGCAGGGCCCAATAAGGGGTTGAAAAGGAAGAACAAGGCTGTGGCCAAAGATCTGAACATTCCTGCAATCAAGGAACTACTATAGACTAGGAGGGGTGATAAGGGGACCTTCTTCTTCTCAGCAGGTGGTCTAGAGGAGGTGGTAACCATCTTAGCCTAGACAGCATTACAGGATACTGAGTCCTAGGCTAAGGCTGGATCGTCCATACATGATATTGGTGGAGCCACAAGGTTTGTCTCACGAGGATGTGCTTGGGAGATTGAGATAAGCCATCTAGGGGAACGGGGATGGGACCTCAATGATGGCTAACTCATCAGAAGGATGGGACCTCAATGATGGCTAACTCATCAGAAGGATAGTGGTGGACCATGCTATTACTGCCAAGATCACTATGGCCTCTAGCTCTGATGTGTCATGGATGCATCGGGCTCCCTCTAGATACTTGGTCCTCCTTTTCGGTTAGCTTCTTGATAGGCTAACCCTACAAAAAAGAGGAGACCCGGGCTAGGAATTCTGGTGAGGATACTCCGATGATCAAGTCAGTTGGAATGATCAAGAAGAATAGAGCCTTTATGATGGAAGAGCCGGAGAGCTTCTCCGCATAGAGGAGTAAAAATGAGATGGTGAGTGGAAGTGAAAGTTAGAGAGCAGGGAAGTTCTCTTTGCTTGGTTCCTCACATGTTTGCTCTCCGTCTTACCAGTTATCTCTCTCTTACCGTAGGTCCCTTCTTCCATTTTGTAAGAGAGAAATGGCCCAGATCAGATCTGGGGCTTCATCGGAATGTTGCTTTGCTGGTACCTTCTTTTGGTGGGGTTTTCCTCTGTCAGGGGCCTCCCTCCCGTTAGACCGGTCCTCGAAAGGAGATCTTTCTATTGGCGGTGTCCGTCGGTGTGCTATAGGTTTGTCCCTCTGGTGGAGCAGTTTTTCATGAGAGGCGTGGGTGTCATGCCACTAAGCCCCGAGCCATGGTGGAGCATTTCTATTCCAGGAGAAACCATCGGTGTGTTGTAGGGTCTGGTGCTTTAATAGGATACTCCTCTTGGAGAAGATGCAGATGGTGTGTCATGGGAACTAGAGCCCCCGTTTGCATAGCTGGGGGCACAGGCAGCGTGTTACAAGGCTTGAAACTTAGTGGAGCATGCACCGTGCAGAGGGTACAAGTGGCGTGTTGCAGATATTGGACCCTCTGACAGAACACACGACACCCATCAAGGACTGTAGGTAGCTTGGAGCCTTTATGCTATAGTTTGAATTCCTTCCGATCTTCTCTCCCTCGCTACTGATCGGTCCTCTGGCAATTGATGATGCCTCTTGGTCCTGGGCAGTAATCCTATCTTGGAAAGTGGGAGCTCTATCTCAGGAGCTCAACCTTGGAAGGCGAGAGCATGACCTCGACCGGGAGCTTGACCTCGGATGGGAGTTGACCTCGATCGGGGGCTCAACCTTGGAAGGTAGGAGCACGACCTCGGTAGAGAGCTCAACCTTAGATGGGAGCTAACCTTGACCGGGAGCTCAACCTCGGAAGGTGAGAGCACGACCTCGGAGGCCAAAGCATGACCTCGATAGGGAGCTCGACCTTGGATGGGAGCTCGACCTTGGATGGGAGCTGACCTTGACTAGCGACTCGACCTCGAAAGGTGGGAGCACGACCTTAGCCGGAAGCTCGACCTCGGATGAGAGCTGACCTTAGTCGAAGGCTCGACCTCGGAAGGTGAGAGCATGACATCGACCAGGAGCTCGACCTTGGATGGGAGCTAATCTCAGATGGGGGCTCGACCTCAGAACTTTATCTGGCTGCCATATCCAGGTGGCATCTTTTGTCTGCATGGCTGCCAACTAGGGCAGACACGGGTTCCACGTCAGCGATGGTGCCATATCACTTACTGAGGAGAGCTCCAGGGTGGACCCCCCTCCAGAGCATGTGTCATCATAAGACATTTGATTTAGAACTCCTAGGGTGTAGGAAAACCTGCATGCTAGTCCTCCTTTGGTAAATTGATCCAACAAGGAGACACCACATCAGCCCATTTAGGAGAAACATAATTGCCTCTTCGAGCCCGAAGTGATTTCCACCAAATCGAAGCATTGCCTCCAGTGGATCTCGATGCATGGAAGACTTGTTGGCTAGGGAAAAGAAAGGATGTACATTTTTGACCAATACGATGTGACAGGGGAGGCTGTAGGCTTTTTGAAAGGAGTCCACCTTTTTCAGGTCATTCCTTAAGAACTCTTAAGTGAGGAGGGTAAAGTTTCTGCAGAGTCCTTCTACTTCCTCAATCTTGTCTTCTTGATCTAGAGTCTGGAATCCTTTGCAAGTTAGACCTCATTTTCCTTCTCTCTTCTCCTTCTTTGGCCTGTGCTGAAGAGGGATCCTGTAAAGTTCTTAGGGTTCTCTTCCTTCATCTTCATCTTTATTTTCTTCCCCATAAGCTACTCTAGTAGAGGGCACCACTGTCCGGATTATTCCGGTGAGGCGGGGCCTCTCAACCGAGACCTCCTTCCTCGGATAGCGAAAAGGATGAGGTTCCTTTGGTAGTCTGCAAAGGTCCCCACCAGACAGGAATAGTCATAGGAATCCCTGCGGCTCCTCCTCCCCCGTCTGCTCCTGTCTGGGAGTCGGCTGGTCCCTCTAGCATTGCTTCGACAATGACCTGGGAAGACCTCCTCTGTATCCTAAGCATGTACAGGATCCTGGATTCCATCCGGCTCTCAGTCCTAGGACCGGAGGAGCGAGTCACTTCCAGTGGCCCAGGCTGGATCACCCTATATGAGGACTTCTTTCTCGGGGATCTTCATCTTTCCTTTCATCCTTTTTTCTCTCTTTCTTGAGTAACTTCCATCTGGTCCTAGCCTAGCTCATTCCCAATGCTGTTAGGACTGTAGTTTGTTTAATCATCCTTTGCCACTTTCATAGGATTGTTGCTCGTTTCTCCCTCTTCAAGGCCTTCTTCACCTTGAAGCTTACCCGGTTCATAATGGGTGGTGGTTTGTAGCCCCTCGCCCAGGGCTATCAAACTAGATGATGGGGACATCCATAATAAGAATATATACTTTGATTAACTCACTTTGTTTTTGCAGCTATAGTCAATAAAGTTTTCGAAGCAAGTTAAAAGTTTTCTTGAAATATGTTCATAAACCAAATTTTCTTGAAGCATGATTTGGTTTATAAGCCAACACATGGAAGAAGCCCATTAATTTTCTTGAAGCATGTTCATAAGCCAAATTTTTTTGAACCATGATTTGGCTCATAAGCCAACACATGGAAAAAGCCCATTCGGCTCAAGC
Organism: Areca catechu; assembly: GCA_021397845.1. NCBI lineage: Eukaryota > Viridiplantae > Streptophyta > Magnoliopsida > Arecales > Arecaceae > Areca > Areca catechu. The sequence continues at coordinate 128,572,350 of CM038049.1, forward strand.
CCAAAGCATGATGGAGGGTGTCCTCTTCAAGTCCAAGACCAACCATTCAAGCCTCTTCAAGACCAAGCCCAAGCCTAATTCATGCCAAGATTTGAAGCATATGGGGGAACAACTCATCAAACAACCTTGGGGGAGAAGGAATTACACTACATCAAGAGTTTTATGGGGAGCATATAGATTCCTTCCACTATCCCAACAATATTTGACATGCGGGATGCCACAACTTATGACACCTAAGCCTCCACATCATCATTTGGAAGCTACATTAGGATCTTCTAAATGCCACATGTCAAAGTGGTTGTAACTTTCTACCTACAATTTGTTTCTAGTTAAAACCACTTACCTAAGAGTTGTTGGAGCCAACTAAGCCATCTTTATCCCCTCCCCTCCACTCTTGGACAAAATTCCCTAGCTTAGGAGCCTATAAATAGACCCCCAAAGCTCTCATTTGTAGTCATGCTATGCTATGATTTGAATTAATGAAAGGGTTGTTTCCTTGTGTTCTAGTTTTCTTGAGTTCTTGTTTGGAGTGAAAGTTTTCTAGCTAGTTTGATTGTATAGATCCTTATCCAATGAGAGAATGAGAGTTTTCTAAGTTTGAGTTTGAGAGTGAAGAGTGCTTTTGCAAGGAGTAAAGGATGGGATGCCCATTGATGGATCTATGATCAAGCTCCAAGTCCCAAGCCGCCGGCCACTTTCTTCTTCTTCCTTTTTTTCTTTGTTTCCATTCCAACTCCAATTCTTCTTTCATGTCTAATCCCAAATTTCTTTGCAGGTTCTCTCAAGTTCTTAGGTCAAGGATGAAGGTCTCCACACCATGGATCAAGGCCAAGGTGAGTCTCAAAGTAGAGAGTGCCTTCCTTGAGTGATGAGAGCTCCTTCTTCCACCAAATAATTAGCTATCATTGTTGGTATGAAAACTCTTCCTAAGCTTCATTAGATCTGATCATTTGAAGGTTAACTTATCCTAGTAGTGATGGTTTCCTTGCCATGAAGATCCTAATCCTTATTTTAAACTAGATCTACATTGCGGGTCTTAAAAATTAGATCAACAAGTCTCCTTATGAAATTTTTTTTCTTGGATTAATTTAGCCCATTTATTTGATAATTAATTGCTCAAGTTTGCTTGTTGGTTAGCTTGCTAAAACTCTCAATTCATCATTTTATTTTTGTCCCCCATCACTAGACCTGCCTTCTTCCATCAAGGGGTGGAAGAGCAGGTTCTTGTTCACCTCGGTTGAGGGGGTGGACTGGGTTTGGAGTGACCTAGACTGCTCCCCCAACTTGCAAATTTTTTGGTTGAGCTGACTGACAAGGAGGTGTATGACCAGCTCGTCACCTCTGAGGTCCCGGCTCTTTGGGACCTACTGATCGAGCAGAACCTCACCGATGTCAGGGTCAGCCCAATCTCAGGGTAAGGCTCGACATCAGGGCTTCTTTTTTTTAAGGTAGATTTTGCTTCAACTAGTAGCTAACGAAACTCTTCTCTTACTGCAAGGATGAAGTTTATAATGGAGCAGCTCCAAATATCAAGGAAAAGGGCTGCTACTCGAGGCCCAAAGAGGAGCCATCCAAGAAGGCCCGAGAGGAGCCGGAATAAAGGCCCAGAGAGGGTCCCTCCACCGGGCTGGCCGAGAGGGGGCCTGCCACAATGCTAGTAGCACATGAGTCGTTGGCCCAGCCCTCGGCTCACAGGCCCAAGAAGGTGGCCAGAGCGGAGGAGGGGGCTACGCCAGCAACCCCAGTATCCCCTCCATATATTGAAGCATCTCCATAGCCAGAGGTGGTAGAGGCGACAGATGACACCACCGTGGGGAGGTCGACACCACCACCAACATCCAGAGTAGCCAACACCCATCTTGCAGCCACCACGCCCCTGCCGACTGCCATGCTAGGATCCGAGGCCCCTTCCATAATGCCGGGCCCAGCAGTGTAGAGGGTGATGGCCTACTTGCCACCAGACACGTCGAGACAAGGAATGCCAAACTAGCTGAGCAAATCCTTAACGTTGTCATCTAGTCACAAGATCATTGAGAGAAGGGAGGCCGGTAGCTAGTGGATGTCATCTCCAAGGTGTTTCCCCAGCTTGTTTTGGTAAGTTGGTTTTCAACTCAACTCATTCTTTTCCTACCCATGTAGATCTTGACTGACCTCATTTTTGCTACTGTTGCAGGTGGTCGCCGATATTTAGCTCATCCAGGACTCATGCTTGAGCTGATGAAGTTGGACCACCGTCTCCTCAAGGAGAAGGAGGCCATCGAGGCCGAATCCTAGACTCAATCAATCTGGGTACAGGAGTTGGAGGATCGAAAGAAAGCACTCCAGGCTGAGTTGGCCAGCTCCTAAATGATAGCAATGGAGCTGGAAAAGAAGTTCACCGAGCTAAACGGGGCTCTAAAGGTGGAAAAGGAGAAGATCTATCATCGACCGAGAAGGAGGCCCACACCATGGTGGAGGTAGCATGCCTGGAGGGACAGGCATAGACCCTCCAGGTTTAGCTCGATAAGGCGATGGCCCGGTCTGCGGCAGTAGAAGAGAAGGCCACAGCGATGGTGGCCCTGATGGAGGCGATGAAGAAGGAGGCCACCGAAGCCATTCCGAAGTTCAAGGCATCGGAGGCCTTTGCTGATGAGGTCTTTGAGGCGGTCCTGGACTCCTACTAGAAGGGGTTTGATGACTTCAGGGGGAAGGCAAGATGGCTCTTTGGACTCAAAGGCCTAGAAGACATCTACACCGACCTGCCCATTTTGCCGGGGTGCCGAGATCGCCTGCCATCGAGGCTGAGCCAGAGCCGAAGATCGAAGTGGAGGTCAAAGCCAAGGCCACATCGCTGAGGACACCCACCGATCGAGGCCGTGCCAACACCTGAGGAGGTGACCCGCTAGCCCGGGAAGGAGCCGGCTACCTCCGCTTAGCTAGGATTTTCCTTATTTCTTTTTGTACTTAAAGTTTTTGAAGGGCTTCCTGGCCTATCGGGGGCCTTTACAATTGTAAAGAACTTCAATGAATAGAAACAACCTTTCTTCACCTGATGAGTACTTCTCTTTTTTTTTGCATACTTTGAAGAATTTCATGGCAAGTAGGGACCCTTCGCATTGTAAAGGACTTATTTTAGCAATGAGGAATAGGCCTTACCTTGCCAATGAACTTTGCCTTGCTTTTCTTCCTTCAGTTTCTCTTCCTTTTTCTTGATAGGAAGATAGACTTCATGGCAGCACAGTGTAAGACTTCCTAGGTCTTGGTTATTTATGGTTGAGTCTGAGATACTGGGATCGACCATAGGAAATCTGGGAATTCTTTGACTCCGCTCATGGGTCTTGGGATATGCAGACATAAGTGCAGGGCTTCTGGAGTTTTTTTGGCTTGCATCCTCGGGTCGAAGGAATGAGGTGAATGAAAAATGAGTGCGGGGCTTCGTAAGTTTCCCGGCTTTGGATACGGGGCTTATGGAGTTTCTCGACTTATATCCCCGGGTTGGAGGATGAGGTGAATGAAAAATGAGTGCAGGGCTTTGCAAGTTTCCCGGCTTTGGATGTGAGGCTTCTGGAGTTTCCCGGCTTTTGATGAGGGGCTTTTAGAGTTTCCTAGCTTTAAGTGCAAGGCTTCATAAGTTTTCTGGCTTTAAGCATTGGGATTCGTAAGTTCTTGGCTTTTTTCGCTGCACTTGGAGTCGGGCGGATGAGTGCAGGGCTTCGAAAGTTTTTGGCTTTGAGTGAAAGGCTTCATAAGTTTTTCGACTTTGAGTGTGGGGCTTCATAAGTTTTCTAGCTTTGAGTGCGAGGCTTTGTAAGTTTCCTGGCTTTGAGTGTGGGGCTTCATAAGTTTCCCATCTTTCTTCACTGGACTTGGAGGTAGGAGGATGAGTGCAGGGCTTCAAAAGTTTCTCGACTTTCTTCGCCGGACTTGGAGTTGGGTAGATGAGTGTGGGGCTTCGAAAGTTTCCTAACGTTCTTCGTCAGACTTGGAGTCAGGTAGATGGAGTCCATTATTGGTAGTACATCCTCAGATTATTGGCATTCCATGTTCGAGGAAATCAGGCGCCATCGAGTCTGGTGAGGTAGTGGCTCAATGTGGTAGAGCCTCGAGCACCTTACAAGGACCTTCCCAGTTCAGGAAAAGGTTGCTGCATTCCCCTGGTTGGGATACTCTTGCTCGCTTGAGAACCGGGTCACCTGGATAGAACATCTTGGGCCTAACACGAGAGTTGTAGTAATGAGCTACCCGCTACCGGTATGCCACCATTCATGGTGTGGACACCAGAAGCCGAAAGAAACTTCACTCCAACAAGGTTAGCCTTATCCCAATTTGGATCGAAGATAATTAGGTTACCTTGTATCCTTTAGTTCAAAAATATTTTATTTTCAAGAGTCATTTCCTTTTCAAGAGTCCTGTAATTAATTTTGAGTTTCAAATCAAGAGTGTTTATTGAGTCCTGTAATTACTTTTAAAATTTCATTTCTTGTAAGTCCATTTCAAGTTTTAAAGTCTAGGTCAGTCAAGTCAGTTCAGTTGAGTTAAGTCTAATTCAGTTGAGTTAAGTCTAATCAAGTCTTAAAGCCATGAAAGCCAGGAACAAGACTCAAATTCTAGACCCCAGAATTTGACCACATGAAGAAGAGAAGACACATCAACCAAGCAAGAGAAAAGGACCATCAACTAGGACCACTGGGCGGCACATGTCATTCTTATCCAAGTAGAAGACCACCTCACCATGCCACGTCATCAGGTGCCACTTCACCAGCCACCTCATCACCCTTTGGGCGCCAACAAGGGAGATTCAAATTCAAGGAGGTTGGCCACATCCCTCCAAGTCCTCCACCAAATCCTCCAACCCCCCCCACATCCCTCCAAACTCTCCACCAAATCCTCCAACCCCCCTTGTAATCCTCCTCGATTTGGGAAGTTTTTAAATTTCAAAAGCTAGCTTTGTGAGGCTATTTAAAGCCTTGGATGCCCATTGTAAAAGAGATTGATTTTGGGAAATGAATGAAGTTTGAAGTGAAGTTGTCTTGAGTTTTATGTGTGAAATTTTTCCTATCTTCTTCTTCCATGCCCAAAGCCACTCTCTTTCCTAGTAATTCATCATCCAAGCTCAAGGCAAAGGCATTGGAGTCGGCCAGATCTTCTCAACTATCTTTTCTTTGTTCACAAGTTCTTCCATCCCTTCTTTATGTTTGCATCCTTCAACCTTAACTTTGATCTTCATTGCAGGGTCCTTCGAAGTCCTTGAGTTGTGAACAGGGTTCCCCTTGACAATGAACCAACAAGCTGAAGCCCAAGTTCAGGGTTCTGATCACTGTTATCCAAGTTCTCCAGTCCAGAGTATCAGTAGTTTCAAGTTTTGAATCATAGGATGGTTGGAAAACTCATCAAGGTAAGTCCTCAATCATTAGCCCCTATTGTCTAGATCTTCTTCCTTCTTAGTTTTAGAGTTGTGTCTAATCATGTAATAGTCCCTTTTCATATAATCCTTAAATCTTATTAAGATGAGTACAATGCTAAGTATAATTAGGTTTCATTGCTCTACACACCATATTAAAAATATTAATCATATGCGTGCCGCATCAAATTGGTATCAGAGCATGGTTGCATTAGGATAGAATAGTTTTCTTTAAATCCAAGCAAGATCTAAAATTCACGCCTCCTGAGCGGGTGTACTCTAGTACACTGTCACGACCCATGGGAATAATGAGCCCCTGGCCGGACGTGAGTTTTTTAGATTGAAGTTTGGGTAAGCCATTGCACTTGTTTGATTAGGTTTTGTTTTCTGAAAATTTGCATCTGTTTACTGTAATCCGTCTGCAGCTCCAAAGAAAATTCACTAATTTTTTATTAAAATATTTTTTTTCTTGTTCCTTTTTAAGTCTGTTATCACCATATTAAATTTCATCATCAGAAAAAAATTATAAAAAAAATGAGAATTTCTGCAGTTCGACACTATCATTAGGGTTCTGTTCTGTCCTTTTTATTTATCTTTAATTGTAGGATCTGCTTAAAGTAGTACAGATTTTATTTTTAAAATTCCTTTCACCTGCATTGAAAAATATAAGTTAGAAATCCTTTGTGAATTTTTCAGAGTTTTTGGACATTTTTTTCATCACGTTTTCCACACCACTTTCAAACTGCAACACACTTCTGCAGCACCTTTGCATTTCATTCATCTCATGAGAAATCAAATTAAGGGCATCAATTTGACATAGGGTCAGGATTTCATCACCTGTCCCTAGCCCAAAAATCACCAACCAGCATATCGATCCCAGCCCATTAATTAAAATTGAGTAGAACGTTAATTGCCCTAGTGGGTTAGGGACACCAACAAATTGGGTTCAGGTTAGGGTCAAGTTAACTGTGTCAGCTAATTGGTGTGTGCTTACTGGCTTGGTGTCTAGGATTGGTGCATCAGGGCTTGTGATTTGGTCCGCCTACCTGGCCAATCTCAGATTGGTGTCTAAGGTTGTCAATCAGGGACCTTCACTCCCCACCACCTACCTGGCTAAGTCCCATAAGTACTACTAGCTAGTTGGTTCACTTAATTAGACCTCTAATTTGTGCTCTAGGTCTAGGAAACCTTAGCTCGAGCTTGAGTCCATTTGCATGCATGACAACTAGAGCAGGGACACCATATTCACCAATCCAAGCCCAGTCCAGTGTAGCCATGGACCCGAATCTTGAAACCATGCTGAAAGGCCTAAATGATCTAATGGCCCAATTGAACCAAATGCTGGCTAAACAATTTTCCTTAGACCAACCAACTCTTACTTTCCCATTAGCTCATATGAATGATAGGAGTAAGAACCCTGAAGTACAAGTTGAGTTTATGAATACTCAAGACTTAGGGTATCTTCAAACTGAAGGGCTAGGGAAGGAAGAAGGCAAGTCTGAACCTAGTAAATATGTGTATGAGACTAACATAAATTTAATAGATGAATATGAAGGGGAAGACTGTGAAGAGAACAACTTTAATACCTTACCTGAGGAAACCTTTGGTAAAGAAAAGATTATTGAGCCTAGTCCTGAAACATCAGAACAACCAAAATTTAGTGAGGACTTGGTTCCCGTAAGACAATGCCCTCAGGAAGAACCCAATACTTTAGCTTCGACACAAGAACTCCTTCAGGTACCTGAGAAGAACCCAATCATTATTCTAGAATACTTTCCTGATGACCTTCAACTACCTAGAAGCATCCCGCCTGTAGATCAAAATTCTAATCTTAAGGTCATCATGAGTAACCAAGGTCTATTTCAAGATTCCCCTAAATTATCCCAAGTCTCGGATTCCTATTTCCTGCCTTTCCCTGAGTCTTATCATAATTTTAGAGCCATTAAGTTTCATTTTGATGAGATTACTAGGATGCATGAGCTTTTAAAGCCTATTCCTTTTGCTACCTACTTTTGGAAAACCTTATGGCATTTGCTAGGAACCCATGGTAAATTCTCATGTGCATATCAGACCAGGGTCAAACCTAGAGAGTCATTAATCTGTTAGGTTTAGGCCCTAGAGAGTCCAATAAAATTCCTCTCAATAAAGATGCCTAGTTCAGTCTGCATTTCATAAGTACTTGTGTAAGTTTCTGAGTCTGCTGAGTCTTTTGCACAGCATGTCACAAATCTGCATAAAGAAATCAGTAATAAGATCAACCTGAGCAATGAAACTTATAAACACTTAGCTGACTCACATAAGAGGGCTAAAGAATTCTGTGAAGGGGATTATGCGATGATTAGGCTCAACCCTAAATGGTTTCCCCCTGGAACCATAAAGAAGCTGCATGCCCGCGGAGCGGGACCTTTTAAGATCTTAAAGAAAATAGGGCCTAATGCATATGTTTTGGAACTTCCACCTGATATGGGTATTAGTACAACCTTCAATGTTTCAGACCTAGTAGAATACAAAGAACCACTACTAATACCTAGTGAGCCTTTTGAGCCAGAAACTTTCATTGAGAGTGAACATATTTCCGAGTGTCCACCACCAACCTTACCTGAGCAGAGAGAGAGGATTGAGAGAATCCTGGATAACAAGATCATTACTACCAGGAATAAGGACTATCAGCGATACCTGGTTCAATGGCAAGGTCGACCTGAGTCCGATAACTCTTGGATTACTCAAGAGGACCTGCAAAGACTTAATCCAGACTTGTTCGAGCATTACCAGGGCAAAACTGAACCATACTCGACTGGGTCGAGTTCTGCCCACCCCAGGAGAATTGGTGTGGACACCAGAAGCCGAAAGAAACTTCACTCCAACAAGGTTAGCCTTATCCCAATTTGGATCGAAGATAATTAGGTTACCTTGTATCCTTTAGTTCAAAAATATTTTATTTTCAAGAGTCATTTCCTTTTCAAGAGTCCTGTAATTAATTTTGAGTTTCAAATCAAGAGTGTTTATTGAGTCCTGTAATTACTTTTAAAATTTCATTTCTTGTAAGTCCATTTCAAGTTTTAAAGTCTAGGTCAGTCAAGTCAGTTCAGTTGAGTTAAGTCTAATTCAGTTGAGTTAAGTCTAATCAAGTCTTAAAGCCATGAAAGCCAGGAACAAGACTCAAATTCTAGACCCCAGAATTTGACCACATGAAGAAGAGAAGACACATCAACCAAGCAAGAGAAAAGGACCATCAACTAGGACCACTGGGCGGCACATGTCATTCTTATCCAAGTAGAAGACCACCTCACCATGCCACGTCATCAGGTGCCACTTCACCAGCCACCTCATCACCCTTTGGGCGCCAACAAGGGAGATTCAAATTCAAGGAGGTTGGCCACATCCCTCCAAGTCCTCCACCAAATCCTCCAACCCCCCCCACATCCCTCCAAACTCTCCACCAAATCCTCCAACCCCCCCTTGTAATCCTCCTCGATTTGGGGAGTTTTTAAATTTCAAAAGCTAGCTTTGTGAGGCTATTTAAAGCCTTGGACGCCCATTGTAAAAGAGATTGATTTTGGGAAATGAATGAAGTTTGAAGTGAAGTTGTCTTGAGTTTTATGTGTGAAATTTTTCCTATCTTCTTCTTCCATGCCCAAAGCCACTCTCTTTCCTAGTAATTCATCATCCAAGCTCAAGGCAAAGGCATTGGAGTCGGCCAGATCTTCTCAACTATCTTTTCTTTGTTCACAAGTTCTCCCATCCCTTCTTTATGTTTGCATCCTTCAACCTTAACTTTGATCTTCATTGCAGGGTCCTTCGAAGTCCTTGAGTTGTGAACAGGGTTCCCTTTGACAATGAACCAACAAGCTGAAGCCCAAGTTCAGGGTTCTGATCACTGTTATCCAAGTTCTCCAGTCCAGAGTATCAGTAGTTTCAAGTTTTGAATCATAGGATGGTTGGAAAACTCATCAAGGTAAGTCCTCAATCATTAGCCCCTATTGTCTAGATCTTCTTCCTTCTTAGTTTTAGAGTTGTGTCTAATCATGTAATAGTCCCTTTTCATATAATCCTTAAATCTTATTAAGATGAGTACAATGCTAAGTATAATTAGGTTTCATTGCTCTACAAACCATATTCAAAACATTAATCATATGCTTGCCGCATCAATTCAAAGTCGAGCTTTGCCCCTCATCTCATCCAACAGATCTAGGTTGAGGAGAAGATGGGCCGGATTCTCAGCTTCGTTGTATTGGTCCACCCACAACATGGGCAATCCCACGTCCACTAGGATCATAGCCTCAGAGCCGAAGACAAGGTTGAATGGTGTTTCACCCATCACCGTCTGTGGCATGGTGTGATGGGCCCATAGTACACTAGGGAGCTCCTCAACCCATCATCCCTTGGCCTCATCCAGTCTAGTGCAGAGCCCTTATAGGATGGTTCGGTTGGTCACCTCAGCCTCCCCGTTGGTCCAAGGGTGAGCCACCAAAGTGAAGCGATGGCAGATGTTAAGGTCAGCACATAATTCTTTGAAAGCCTGGTTGTCAAACTACCATCCGTTGTTAGTGATAATCGAGTATGGGAGTCCGAACTGGTAGATGACTGACTTCCAAAAGAAGGATCTAGCCTTGGCCTCGGTGATCCATGCCAGGGGCTCGACCTCGACCTACTTGGTGAAGTAGTGGATGGCCATGATCAAGTACTTCCACTGATCGAACACAGGAAGAAAATGACCTAAGATGTCCATTCCCTACTAGGCAAGTAGCCACAGAGCAAAAAGTTGGGAGAGCGACGCTATCGACTGATGTTGGATGTAGGTGTCTTGCTGACAGCGATCACAGTTTTTCACAAAATTAGTGGTGTCTTCCTGCATGGTCTTCCAGAAGTATCCTTGTTAGAGTGCCTTATAGGCCAGAGTCCTGCCCCCCACATGATTCCCGCAGATGCCTTCATGTATTTCTTGGAGCTCATAGGCAGCTTCTGAGGGCCTTAAGAATTTGAGTAAGGGGTAGGAATAAGACCTGCGATAGAGCTATCCATCCATCAGCACGAAGCACACGGCCTTCTTCTTGAGGAGGCCAGCTTTCTTACCATCCTTAGGCAAGGAACCAGTGGTGATGTACTTGATGTAAGGGTCCATCCAGCTTGCCTCAGAGATGATTTGCTGGACCTTTATTGCAAACTCGTAGCTGGGGGTCTCCAGATATTCAATGAAGGTATGCCCTAGTAACAAATCTGGTAAGGTGGCTAGCTAAGAGAGGATGTCTGCTTGAGTGTTCTTCACGCAGGGGATGTGGGAAATGCTGAAGTGCTGGAGGTTTGCTATTTATGAGCATACCTTGTCCAGATACTTCACCATCATGGGATCCCGAGCTTCGTACTCACCGAGGACTTGGCCCACCACGAGTTGCAAATCGATAAAGACCTTCAGGTGCTTTATGCCTAGCTTGTGGGACACTTTCAATCCTGTGAGGAGCGCTTCATACTCAACCTAATTGTTGGTTGCTTTGAAGAGGAAGCATAGCATGTATTCGACGACGACTCTGCTGGAGTTGGCAAGGATGAGCCCAGCTCCACTCCCTTCGATGTTGGACATGCCATCAACATGGAGAATCGACATCATCACTTCCAGGGCTAAGTCCTGCTTTGGCTCGGCTTGCTTGTCCATCTCCTCCAGATTCCACCAGGAAATCAGCAAGGACCTAGGCCTTTTGCACTAGTCTTGGATAGTAGGTGATGTTAAATTTGTTGAGCTTCACCGCCCACTTGGCCAGGCATCCCGATGTATCAGGGCAGCTCAGAATGACCCTCAAAGGCTGGTGAGTGAGGACCACAATCGGATGTGTTTGGAAGTAGGGCCTGAAATACTGCACAGAGACAATGAGTGCAAAGATAATCTTTTTGGATCGAGTGTACCTGGTTTCTAAATCATGGAGTAACTTTCTGGTATAGTAGATTGGCTGCTAGGAGCCATCCTTATCAGTGCAGACCAGTACTAAGCTGACCACCTTTGGTGAGATCGCCACGTACAGGAGGAGCTCCTCTCCAAGCTCCAGCTTAGACAGCAATGGCGGGGAGGCAAGGACTTCTTCAGCCCCTCGAAGGTCTCCCGACACTCCTCTGTCCAGGTAAAGTTGTGCATCTTGCACAACACCTTGAAGAATGGTTGGTAGCACTCGGTAGAGTGTAAGATGAAATGGCTTAATACCGTGATACATCCAATCAAGCATTGAACTTCCTTCTTAGAGATGGGGTATATCATATTGATGATTGCCAAGATCTTCTCGGGGTTAGCCTTTATCTCTCATTGGGTGACCATGAACCCTAGAAATTTTTTCACCACGATGCCAAATGAACATTTGGTGGGGTTCAGCTTCATCTGGTAGAGGCAAAGGTTGTCGAAGACCTCCACTAGGTCGGTGATATGGTCCATGAAAGGATTATGCCCTGCAAGCCAATTAAAACTTGTAATTTTATTGGGATATCCTTAAAACTTCCAAACTTTTGTATTGACAATTATATATATTAAAAGGCATCTTTTTCATCATATGCTGTGTCTTAGATTTATGATATGATGAACTCCATAGACTAGGGCTATGGTTTTAAGGGTTAAGATGAGATCATACCAGTAAGACTTAAAACCTAAAAATCCTAATCTTAAGTATTCCTAGTCAAAGGGACATTGAGTAGGGGATCAATGTTTTCGGAAAGACTAGCATATCCTTTGTATGCTCATTAATGAGGGTAATTGATCTTACAATTACTTGTGTAGGACACTAATACAAGGACATGGATGCTCATTAGAGAATGAGTTCACTGAATTTGATCCGACTTGAAAACATCTAATGGAGTCTTATCTACTTGTCAATAGATGGTTTTCGTAGAGGGAGTAGTGCATGTAATCCTTTGACCTGAGACTACCATAGTGCCTTGTATGCATGAACCCATGTTTTGGTTCACACTTATTCATGACATTGAGTCATGTACAGGGTGATACTGGATATGGTGAATTGTATATGGAGGTTGTGAGTAGGTCGAACAAGGAATCGATCAACCCTAGTAAGAGGAGATCGCATCCAGCTGATTTCGATCAAATGATGATTTAGGGAAACTTTGATCAAAGTATGAATATTAGAAATAGTTTCTAATATTTCATCATTTGAATCATCATTATTAGATTGAGAAAGAATTGAATGTGATATTGGATTTGACATGGTTCCATATCCAAAGTCATATTCAGGGTGCAAGCTGATCGAAGGATTGAATTGCACGGTAACTTTCACTGAAGGGTATTTTTGGTATTTTCACTAAAATTCCACACCTTCCGGGTATGCATGATACATTGCTAGACGTCAATCTTGCCTTGTGGGTTTTTGATTTAATTAAAGAGTTTAATTAGATCAAGAATTAGAAAGAATTCTAATTGTCAATTGGGTTAGCTTAATTTGACCTAAATCGGCTAGGTTAAAGCCTAAATCAAATTAGGTCAAATCGCACCCAACCCACTGCTGGCTAGATGTGGAACCCAATGGGTCACACACAAAGGGAATTGATTAAGGGTTTAATTGGATTAAACTATGTTTGCAAGATGAACATGCTAGCACATGTTGCAAACCATTTCACCTTGATTCGAATTAGGTTCGAATCGGGTTCCGATTTGGGCTGATTTGGTCTAATTAAGGCTAAATCAATTTAGGCTCATGTGTTGGGCTAACCCTAGGATAGTTAACCAAGGGATTGGACTTTTAAATCAGCCATATGGTTGGTTTAATTCAGATTGGACTCTATCCTAAATTAAGCACCTAAAGGTTTGACTGGGTCAAACTATTTCTACGTAATAGTTACGTTAAAAAATTTTATGAAGAGGTGCCATATTAGAAGAGTCCTACTGTTGAAACATAGTAGAGGACCAGATAAACCATCATCCTTGCCGCCCCTTGCAGATAAGTCTTTGATTATTTTCATGCACCATTTCCTATGACCCGTCAAAGCAAGAAAGACAAGGGGCGTGGACTCTTCCTTCATGCCCCTTGTTGTTTCACGCCATATGGCATTTGGCATGGATAAAGGAGGCCATTTGATGGCTGATGGGTGGCCATGATGCAAGGATATTCGTGCAACAGAAATAAAAGGAAGCGACTCTTCGTAAAGTTTTTTTTTTTTTCCGAAGAGTCCTTCTGTTTTAATTCTCTTAAGTTTTGAATGAAGAGAAGTGTTGTCCGGATAAGGGACATGTTCTATTGGAAAGGACATGTCTTATGGCATGGAAGGGATGTCTTAAATCATCCCTTAGATTGGTATTTAAGGAGATGGGTGCCCGGGGAATGGTGTTCGGAGTTTTTATTCTGAAAAACATTTCATCCTTGCATTCTCTTTCTTTGTCCTAAAAGATCTCTAGTCAAATTAAGACAAGCCCTTAACTTTGGTTAGGAGAGTCCTATTTGAGTGATCTTATAGGCATTAGAAAGAGGAAGAAAGAGGAGGAAAGAAAGGTTGATAGGAGGAATATCAGTCCAAATAAGAGGAGTTTCTGCCTGAATTAAATTAGGCCTTAGAGGTCTAATTGAAGGAACTGGTTTTGAAGCGATGCATTTGTCTTGATCAACGTCCTGTGTGGATCACCATTGGAGGAAGAACACTTGGGCTCCTGGTGAGCAGATCAGAAAGACCTGATTAAGGTTTCTACATCGAATTGGATTTTTGCGATCGAGGTTGGTGTTTAAACCCTAATTTATATTTTTTATGATTTATGTTCTTAATAAGGTGTTCTTGGGATTAAGGGTTAGGTTATGATTTCATAATATTTTGAAATCCATGCTTCCGTCCTAGTAATCGAACCCATCAGTCCAACTCCTGGTCGCTCATGACGAGCATGTCATCCATGTAGACCTGCATGTTTCGACCTATCTAGTCTTTGAAGACCTTACTGACCAGATGTTGATATGTGGATCCTACCTTCGTGAGGCTGAATGGCATCATCCTGTAGTAGTTCGTACCTCTATCGATCATGAATGCCGTGCCTCCTTATCCTCCGGGTGCATGCAGTTTGGTTATACCTGGAGAAGGCATCCATGAATCTAAGGTGTTTATGGCCCGAGGCTGCATCCACCAGCTAGTCAATCTTGGAAAGCGAGAAGCTATCCTTCAGGCATGCCCAGTTAAGGTCGGTGTAGTCCACATAGATCCTCCACTTTCCAGAGGCTTTCCTGACCATCACTACATTAGCTAGCCAGTCAGGGTAGCGTATCTCATGGATGAAGCCCATAATAAGGAGCTTTTCAAACTCCTCATCGATTGCCTTTTGTCTCTCCGGGGTGAAGCTCCTCTTCTTCTACCAGACTGGATAGCTATTAGGGTCGACATTCAGCTTGTAAGTGATGACTTCTGGAGGGATCCCAGGCATATCTACTATGGTCCAAGCGAAGACGTCTACATTGGCCCGCAAGAAGTCAAGCAAGCGAGATCTCTCCTCCTCGGGCGGTAGGGCTCCCATTGCACCATTTTCAGGGGATCCTCTTCCAGAGGAAAAGATAGCAGGGGCTCAACCGGTCTGCCCTTCAACTCTAGCTCTGTTAGGCTGGGTTGATCAATAGCTGGGTTCTGCCTAGCCTCTTATGTTCCCGAGACTGTCTAGCACTCTCGAGATTGTCTTATGTCTCGGGATTGTCTGCAGGGAATGCTAGACTGGCTACCGGGACCCTCTCATCTTCCTGATCCCCCAAGGAGTTGGGAACTAGATGAGAAGGCATCTGGTGGAAATGGTGGCATCGAACCGATTGAGTCCAGGGTGCCCCAGGGTTGCATTGTAAGGCGAGGGGAGCCTTACAATGGTAAATGTTGTCAACACGGTACTCAGTCGAGGTGACATTCTAGCGGTGATCAGGAAGGTAATTTTCCCTTCAACCCTGACCAAATCCTCGGTGAAGCCTACCAAGGGCTTGAATACCGACTTTATTTGGTCAGTGGATAAGTTCATCCTTGCAAAAGCATCATAAAAAAGGATGTCTGCAGAGCTTTTACTATCAACCATAATTTGCTTTATAAGGTGTTTAGTTATTATTATTTCTACAATGACATCATCATTATTTGGGTTATTTACCCTAGCTAAGCTTTCTCGCTCATAGGGGGTACATCATCACTCTCTGTTGCCTAGAGATGGAGCCCAAGAGGGGAGGTGAATTGGGTATATAAAAAATTAAGCAAATATGTGCACTTCTTAGTGAGTTTGTGTAACTAAGTGATTGTGCTCAATGAATTATGCAGCAGAAGTAATAAATAAAATGCAAGGTAATAAAGAGCAAGTAGAGAAGGAATCAAGCAACCACAAACAACAAGATGTATAGTGGTTCGGTGCACCCTGGCACCTACATCCACTCCCCAAGCTTTCTCTTGGATATTTCCACTATAATCTATCCAAGATTACAGTCGACTTGTTTTCTAAGGCTCACAAGTCAAAACCTATGTTGGTTTTATCACTTAGGCTCACTAACAACCTTTACAACTTATTTTATCTGGGCTCATAAGTCAAATCCAAGTTGGTTTTATCTCTTAGGCTCACCAACAACCTTTAACACTAGTTTCAATACCTTTGAAACTAGCAACAACAAAAGAAATCAAGTATACAATAAATGAGCACAAGAAACAGCTCCTAAAATGAGCAAAAATTAAAGTCGATGTAGCTCTTCTTGAATGCTTGAGTTGTCTTCTTCTTGGAATATTTGAATGCGCACTTATGGCCAAACACTTGAATGCTCAACAACTCAAAAATGGAAGCCTTTTTATCAAAGGAATCTCTCAAAAGCTCTCTTCTTGTATTTTCAAATGATTGGAGTTTGTCTCATATGATTCTTGACTTTTTTTATTTACTTGAAGAGGTTTGGTGAGTGTTAAATACCTTAAATCCACTGAAAAGTTCGTTGAAGACTGTTAGAATTAAAAAACTAGCAATTTGGAGCCGTTTGGAGACATTTTTGAAATTCTGAAAACTAGTCGTTATAGCATGAGTCGACACTTGAGATGTGAGTCGACACTTCAGGCTAAATATAGAAAACTTGAAGTTCTGTCCCAAAACTTGTCTCAGGCGATGAGTCAACACTTGAGGTGTGAGTCAACCTCCTGAGTCGATACATGGGCATGCCAGTTGAAAATTTACGTGCCGGTCTTCTGGAACTTTTTAATTTTCTTCATGTGTTGACCTTGTGAGTCGACACTTGGCCTGTAAGTCGACCTCTTGAGTCAATAATTAATCTGTGCCATTCAAAAATGCATCCCAAACTCTAAATTTCTTAAATATATGTCTATTAATCCTTTAGAAACTTCTTCATAAGAGTCAAAGAGGTTGTTTTGACAATATTCCAAGATTAGAAGATCAATTAAACATGAGAATCCTCTTGCTTTCAAATTAGTACACTTGATACTCTATTGATGTACCTAAGGCCTGAAATTCATACTTCAATTGAAACATTAGTCCAAACATATACTCAATATTTTGTTATTCATCAAAATCAAGGAGCCAAAGCTAACAATCTCCCCCTTTTTGATGATGACAAAACTTTGAGTATATAAGCAATTAAGTTCAAAAAGAAATTGATCATTGTTTCAAGTTTTCAAATAAGACCATTGTAATTTAACAAATCAAACAGTCTATACATTAAAGTTCAAAAAGTATCAGATCAATGGTTTATAAAGTAATGTTTCAAGACTTATTTTTAAAAAAAATTGTAAACATTGATCTTATAACTTTCTGATTCCTTGAAAAAAATGTTGCTTTGCTTATATATATTCTTTCTACTCCAGCTTTTTGTCAACATAAAAAAGGCTGCTCCTCCTGAATTAGTGCATTTTATCATAATAAAGCATACAAAGATGGTTGGGGTGTTGATCTTACAGCTGGTATTAGAGAAATTTGACAGAAAGAAGAGTAAGCATTAAACAAAAGTAAACTTTCATACATATATAAGAGAGTTTCATTACAACAATAGTGCTTACATATGATAAGCAAATATAGACTGAAACAAAAGCACAATCAAAGTCTGATACATGACTAAAAGACTAATACATAGCAGAAAAGGAACTGATGCATAATCATAAATAACATGATAAACATATGTGAGGCTAGTCCTCATCAAACGGAAGCTTAAAATAGATAGGAGACATACATCTAGTCCTAGATGCTGAAGGCCTAGGGGTCTTATGGGTTAGGCTTCTAGTCCTAGTAGAAGGTCCAGAACATGGTATAACCCTAGAAGACCTAGCAGAAGGAGTAGGAAAGGTCTCTGCTGGTGTCAGGAAAGCTACGATAGTGACGGCTGAATATCACTAGGAGTGTCTGTAGGAGCATCTGGAATCTGAGTCTCCCTGCTAACAATCTGATACTCTCCAGCTCCATCATCACTGCCATCACTATCAGCACCATAATCATCACCATCACCATCATCACCACCACCACCGGGAGTGTCATCATGTCTGTCATGGTGGTCATCGTCGTCTGTTGGCGGAGGAGAAGGTGGACCTGAAGGTGCAGCAGAAGGCAAAAGAGATCTCAGAAGATCCTGTATCTTAGTGAAACCATCCTCCATCGTCTACCTGATGCTTGAGAGCTAATCATCGGTGTGTGCTCTCAATCCTTCAACCTCTATCCAGAGTTGTGTAGTCCTAACTACCAGACCAATAATCTCACCTCTGTCCTCTGCAATCTGATGCATGACATGCTTTTCAAAAGATGACTCTGTAGTGGTACGAGGAGCAGTAGCAGGAGAAGGAATAGGTGGTGGAGTGGCTGGCTCAGACTCAGAAGTTGGCACTAGTGCAGGTCTCGGAGGTGTAATGTGCTTAGTAGGCCCAGATGGCCCTATCTCAGCTGCTCAAGTCTCGTCCTCCTCGTCTGGCTCCTGACCAGACTCCCTCCTAACCCATCGGCCTCCAATATGTTGAAATCCCATCCAGTGCAGAGATTTCTCCTTATACGTGTCTGTGTGGAGTATCTCTTTGGAGGGCTCTCCCTCCAATGGGACTCCAAACTCTCGAAAGATCCTAGTCAGGCCCATGCCATAAGGCAAACACAGACGGTGCTGAGTGGCTACCTCTCCCATCTGATGAACCATGATCATGGGGAGGTTGACGGGAGTCTGCTGCCTCAATGCAACCATCAATACTAGCTCCCTCTCTGTGATGAAGTCAAAACTGCCTGTCTTCAGAATCAAGATCCGAGCTATGATATGGTGTAGGACTCTCATCTCAAGGGATAACTAGTTTGCTAAAACCACTGAAACACTGCTGATATCCTCATGCTCTAGAATGCACCGAAATGCTACCTCATGGTTCCTAACACAATTCACTGCCCTGCCATGGAAAGGAATCTGCCAGACTCTGCTGATCACCTCAGGGGTCACATGAATCTCAACACCCCTGACTGTAGCAGTCCATCTAAGACCATCAATGGCCATGCTCCCATAAAACTATCTCATCAGCTATGGATAATACCTCTCAGTCATGGTGTAGAAGGGTACTAGCCCAGCTTTTCTCAGCAAATCTCCAATGATGAAACTCTGAGAGTCCCAGAACTGCAAGTCTACTTGTCTACTAGAGACAATGGTCTTCCCTGCAACTCTCGCTGCTCCAAGAGATGTAGGTGCAGGCTGATCCTGGGTCTATTTCTCAGGCTCATGCAGTCTAGCAGGGTCCCATCGAATCTTGGTCCTCCTCTCTCTACTGGACTCACCTTGCTTAGACCTCCTCTTGCAATAGGCTAATTATTTTTTTGGAGTCATGCCATAAAAGACTATAAGGTAAAAGGAACTAGGGATAAAAGTGTGAGCCAGGGAAGAAAAGAGGGAAAAGATGAGAAATTGAACCAAGAGAGGATCGAAAAGGAAGAAACAAACCGAGGAGAGGAAAGAACCATGGGAAAGAGGGAGAATATGGGAAGATCAAGTAAGAATCGGACCAAAACTGTCAAGAAAGATGGGAACGGTTCGGAAACTAGGAGAAAACAAGGAAGAATGGGTTAAAACATAGTGAGAACAAAAAAAACTCGAACCGATCAGAAGCAAAACAAGAGAAAAGAGGAAGAGATTACCCAAAAATGGAAGGATAGGGTTGGAAATCTACTGTTCTTGAGCTTAGGAGGGTGTTTGGGGACCACACGAAGCTAAGGAATGAGAAAATGATATAAGAAAATGTCTTACGGGAAGCCCTAAAAGACAGTCCCGACAGTCGTGAGTCGACACTTCAAAATTGCTCAAGTGTCAACACTTCAGGTGAGTCGATACTTGGACAATTTTTTAGGTGTCGACACTTAACCACAAGGAAGCAAAATAAATTTTAATAAATTCTAGAAAAATCCAAGAAAAATCTAGGAGACATCCTAAGTGATATTTGAAGGATTTTGAATCAATGTAGAGGATTTCAACAAGAATTTGAAGATTTTAGATAAAAGAATCAATGATTCCTAATTCTCTTTTAATCATACAAAATCTATCTTCGCTAAGAGATTTTGTGAAAATATCAGCAAGTTGATTATCAATACATACAAAATGAAGCATTACATCACCATTTATAAATGATCTCTTATGAAGTGATGTTTTATTTTAATATATTTGCTTCTTGAATGTTGTACCGGATTTTTAGTTAGATTTATTGTACTTGTATTATCACATCTTATGGGAGTTTTACTTAATTTTATGTTAAAATCTTCGAGTTGTTGTTTGATTTATAGGATTTGAGCACAACAACTTCCAGCTGCTATATATTTAGCTTCCACCATAGATAGAGCAACTAAATTTTGTTTCTTGCTAAACCGTGAAATCAAATTCACTTCAAGAAATTGACAAGTTCTACTAGTACTTTTTCTATCTAGTCTACATCTAGCAAAATCAGCATCAGAATATACAATCAATTCAATAGATGAATCTCTAGAATACCAAAGTCCAATATTAATAGTGCCAGAAATATATCTTAGTATATGTTTAACAGCTAATAAATGAAACTCTTTATGAGCGGACTGATATCTAGCACACATACATATACTGAACATTATATCTGGCCTACTTGCAGTTAAGTATAACAAAGAACCAATGATGCATCTATATAACTTTTGATCAACATTCTTACCTGATTCATCTTTGTCAACTTTACAAGAAGGGCTCATAGGAGTACCTAATGATTTGGTGTTGTCCATCCTAAACTTCTTTAAAATTTCTTTTGTGTACTTAGTTTGGTTAATGAAGATCCCTCCTTTAGTTTGCTTGATCTAGAGTCCGAGGAAAAAGTTTAGCTCTCCCATCATGCTCATCTTGAACTCTCCCTGCATAAGCTTGGCAAACTCTTGGCAAAGAACTTTATTAGTAGCTCTAAAAATAATATCATCGACATACACTTGTACTACTAATAAGTCATTATTTTTATTTTGCAAAAATAGTGTAGTGTCAACATTGCCTCTTGAAAAATCATTCTCAAGCAAAAATCTACTTAATCTATCATACCAAGCCCTTGGAGCCTATTTCAAACCATACAAAGCTTTATGAAGTTTAAAAACATGATCAAGGCATTCATGATTTTCAAAACCAAGGGGCTGTTCAACATAAACTTCTTCTTCAATAAAACCATTCAAAAAAGCACTTTTGATATCCATTTGAAATAACTTAAAATCCATAAAATAAGCAAAAGCAAGTAGTAACCTAATTGCTTCTAATCTAGCAACATGTGCAAATGTTTCATCAAAATCGATACCTTTTTCTTGATTATAATCTTTTGCAACTAGTCTAGCCTTATTTCTTATTACTAAACCATGTTCATCAAGTTTATTTCTAAAAACTCATTTTGTTCCTATTATTGAAACATTTGAAGGTCTTTCAACTAAAGTCCAAACATTATTCCTTTTAAATTAATTTAATTCATCTTGCATAGCATTTAACTAATTAGAATATTTTTCTGCTTCTTCAATTGATTTATGTTCTACTTGAGATTCAAATGCTAAGTAATCACAAACATTTCTCAAAGAGGAACGGGTACTTACCCCTTTTGATAGATCACTAATTATAAGCTCTTTAGGGTGTCCATGGGCATACCTCCATTCTTTAGACAGTGGATTGGGTGTAGATGAGGCTCCTACTTCTTGTACTTGTTCTTCTTCATTGTTTTGATCACCTCCTTATTCCTTGGAAGTTTCTTCATTCATTGTCATCCTTCCTAGCTTTTGAATACCTGTCTCATTATCAATAGTATCTTCTTTTCTAGAAGATTTATCATTAGATTCATCAAAGACTACATGGATGGATTCTTCAACTAGAAGAGTTAACTTTTATTGAAGATCCTGTATGCCTTGCTAGAAGTAGAGTATCCTAAGAAGACACCCTTATATGACTTAGCATCAAATTTATTGAGATTGTCTTTACCATTGTTTTGAATGAAACAATGGCATCCAAAAATACGAAAATATTTTATAGTAGGTTTTCTACTTTTTCAAAGTTCATATGGTATTTTCTTTAAAATAGGTCAGATTAAAATATGATTTAGAATATAACATGCAGTGTTTATGGCTTCCACCCAAAAATATCTAGGTAAATTATTTCCACAAAGCATTATACATGCCATTTATTCAAGAGTTCTATTCTTTCTTTCTACCATCCCATTTTATTGAGGTGTCCTAGGTGCAGAAAAATTATGATTAATATCATTTTCATTGCAAAATATTTTAAAATCATGATTTTCAAACTTAGTACCATGATCACTACGTAAAGAGATGAAACATCTTTTTCATTTGAAACATTTTTATAAAATTTAATGAATACTGAAAAAGTTTTATCCTTGTGTGCCAAAAATATTATCCAAGTAAAACATGAATAGTCATCTACAATCACTAACCCATACTTCTTACCTCCTAAACTAGTTGTTCTAGTTGGTCCAAAGAGATCCATATGAAGTATTCTAAGGGTCAAGTGGTAGATACTACTCCTTTAGGTTTGAAAGAAGGTTTTGTTTGTTTTCTAAGTTAACATGCACTACAAATCTTATCTTTTTCAAAAGTAAATTTTGGCAAATCTTTTATAAGATTTTTTTTGTTTAATTTTAAAATCAAATGCATACTTGTATATCCTAGTCTATGATGCCAAAGCCAACTAGTTTCATTGATTTTGACTTCCATTGCCACTAGACATTGACCATTTTTCATGGGTAGATCATCAAGATCAATCATGTAAATGTTTCCATGCCTATGACCAACAAATCTGATACCATTGTTATCTAGACTAGATACAATGCACATAGAGGATTTGAAAATTACTTTAAATCCTCTATCACAAAATTAACTTATACTGAATAAATTATGCTTTAAACCATCAACTAACAAAATATTATCAACAAAAATAGTAGGGGTGATATGGATTTTATCAATATCGATAATTTTTCCCTTTCCATTATCACCAAAAGTAATGTTTTCACCATTCAAAGCTTCTAGAGATGAGAATTGTCTCATATCCCCAGTCATGTGTCTTGAGCAACTACTATCAAGATACCACATTTTTTTTTTATCCTTGGTTGCAAGACATACCTACAAAATGAGTTAAGTGGAAACTTTAGGTACCCAAGTTATCTTGGATCCTTTAGGGTTAGTTGAAGTGGTTCCTTTTGGAATCCAAACCTTCCTAATAGCATTTGATTTTCTTTTGTTACACATATAAGATTTATGTCCTACTATACCACATGCATAACAGGTAATACTAGAGGAAGCAAGTACAAAAAAGTTTTTGAAAAACTTTTGCTATTTTTGTAGTTTAAATTATAAGCCTACTTTGTTAAAGACCGCTCTTTGATTGTTTAAAAGCATATTTGATTTTTCAGAATTGTAAGTAAACTTTTTAACAAATGGCTTTACTTTTTCTAGTTCTTCTTTATATTTTTTATTTTATAGTAAAAACTTCTTATTTTGTTTTGCAAGTTTTTCATCTGTATCAAAAATTTTGTCCTTTTTCAAAGAGTCTTTTTCTTTTAAAAAATCTTATTTTTCATTTTTCAAAATATTTATTTGTTCACTCAAGTTCTTATTTTCTTGAATCAAGCTTTCCTTTTCTATTAAAAACATATCAGATATTTTTGAAAGCTCTAAGTTTTGTTTTCTCAATTCTTTGTTTTAAATTTAAGTTTTTGATATTCAATAACTAGTTCATAAAAAACATCACATAATTCATCAAATATAAAGTCATTTTCAAATTCAGGTCTTACCTCTTCTTCATTGGCCATAAAGCAAAGGTTGGCCACTTCTTGTTGTTCTTCATCGGAGCTCAAATCTTCACTTTTGGTCCACGTTGCCATCATAGCCTTTTTCCTAAACTTCTTCTTACTTTTTTTAAGAGTGGGGCAATCCAACTTGTAGTGACCTGGCTTTTTACATTTGAAGCATATCGATTGCTCCCTTTTCTTTTCTTTTTCTTTCTCCTTACTATAATCGCCCTTTTGTGACTTTTTCTTGTAGAAATTTTTCTTCCTCCTCATAAATCTTCTGAACTTTCTTGTAATAAGGGCTATTTCATCTTCTTCATCATCTTCATCAGATTCATCACTTGATTCTTTCTTGGTAGTGGACTTGAATGCAATGGCTTTCTTCTTCTTGTCATTGTCCACTATTTTCTACTTCAATGAGAGCTCATAAGTAATCAATAAATCCAAAAGCTGCTCAAGTGGAGGTGTATTGATATCTTTGGCTTCTTCAATGGCTGTGACCTTTGGATCCCAAGAAACTGGAAGAGACCTGAGAATTTTGTTAACAAGTTCAGCATTAGAAATCACTTTATCCAAACTCCTCGTGCCATTTATGATATTAGTGAATCTAGTATATATTTCACTAATAGTTTCAATTGGTTCCATCCTAAACATCTCATAAGTATGAATGAGCATGTTTACTTTGGTGGTCTTTACTTGATATATACCCTCATGGATAACTTCAAGTGTGTCCCAAATCTCTTTGGCTGAAACACAATTTGATATTCTATTGAATTCACTTGGGTCAAGTGCACAGAATAACAAATTCATGGCCTTAGCATTAAGCTCAGCTTGCTTAATGTCATTCTCATCCCAATCTTCTTCTAATTTGGGAGTGAGAATGTCATTAACCAAAAGAGTAGGCTGATGAGAGCCTTTAACTATAGTTCTCCAAATATTATAATCAATAGCTTGAATGTAAATGCGCATGCGTATCTTCCAATATGTATAGTTTATCCCATTAAACAAAGGTAGATGGTTAGAGGCTTGTCCTTCTACAATACCAATACCAATTTGGACTGCCATGATCTTTAACTCACGATCGTTGGACCGACAAGCAAAGTACCAGGCTTTGATACCACTTGTTGTCCAAGATGGAGCCCAAGAGGGAGGGTGAATTGGGTATATAAAAAATTAAACAAATATGTGCACTTCTTAGTGAGTTTGTGTAACTAAGTGATTGTGCTCAATGAATTATGCAGCAGAAGCAATAAACAAAATGCAAGGTAATAAATAGCAAGTAGAGAAGGAATCAAGCAACCACAAACAACAAGATGTATAGTGGTTCGGTGCACCCTAGCACCTATATCTACTCTCCAAGCTTTTTCTTGGATATTTTCACTATAATCTATCCAAGATTACAATCGACTTGTTTTCCAAGGCTCACAAGTCAAAACCTATGTTGGTTTTATCACTTAGGCTCACCAACAACCTTTACAACTTATTTTATCTGGGCTTACAAGTCAAACCCAAGTTGGTTTTACTCTTAGGCTCACCAACAACCTTTAACACTTGTTTCAATACCTTTGAAACTAGAAACAAAAAAAGAAATCAAGTATACAATAAATGAGCACAAGAAATAGCTCCTAAAATGAGCAGAAATTAAAGTTGATGTAGTTCTTCTTGAATGCTTGAGTTGTCTTCTTCTTGGAATCTTTGAATGCACACTTATGGCCAAACACTTGAATGCTCAACAACTCAAAAATGGAAAACTTTTTATCAAATGAATCTCTTAAAAGCTATCTTCTTGTCTTTTCAAATGATTGGAGTTTGTCTCATATGATTCTTGACTCTTTTTTGTTGACTTGAAGAGGTTTGGTGAGTGTTAAATATCCCAAATCCACTGAAAAGTCCGTTGAAGACCGTTAAAATTGAAAAACTAGTCATTTTGAGATATTTTTGAAATTTTGAAAACTAGCCGTTACAACATGAGTCGACCTCTTGAGTCGACACTTGAGGCGTGAGTCAATCTCTTGAGTCGACACTTCAGGTTGAATATAGAAAACTTGAAGTTCTGTCCCAAAACTTGTCTCAGGCGATGAGTCAACACTTGAGGTGTGAGTTGACCTCCTGAGTCGATACATGGGTGTGCCAATTAAAAATTTATGTGCCGGTCTTCTGGAACTTCTGAATTTTTTTCATGAGTCGACCTTGTGAGTCGACACTTGGCTTGTGAGTCGACCTCCTGAGTCGACACTTGATCATGTGCCATCCAAAAATACATCCCAAACTCTAAATTTCTTAAAGATTTGTCCATTAATCCTTTAGAAACTTCTTCATAAGAGCCAAAGTGGTTGTTTTAACAATATTCCAAGATTAGAAGATCAATTAAACATGAGAACCTCTTGCTTTCAAATTAGTACACTTGATATTCTATTGATGTACCTAAGGCCTGAAATTCATACTTCAATTGAAATATTAGTCCAAACATATACTCAAGATTTTGTTATTCATCAAAATCAATGAGCCAAAGCCAACACTCTCTTCCCTCCCCTTAGCCCTTTTTGGGCTTCTCCCTGCCTCCTAAGAGATCATTCTCACTGGCTTCTCAGTGGGCCAGTTGTTGATGGCGAGTGGTCGAGGCTCTTCACTCCGGGCTGCTAGGGGAGGGGAGCTCCTTCCTCTACATACTTTCTAAGGTAGCCATACCTGATCAGGTCTTCTATCTCCCTCTTCATATGGCAGCATTCCTCGGTATCATGGCCGGGGTCTTGGTGAAAGCGATAGTAGCGAGATTTATCACGTCCAGCAGATGGCCTCAGTAGGGGAGGTCGATGTAGGAAATGCTCGTCCTCGATCTCCATGAGAATTTTTGCTCTCGGGGTAAGGAGAGGGGTGAACTTCTCTTTCTTGGTAGGGTCAACCCTGGGCCTAGGCTCGGTCACGGGGCCGGTGCATTCTTCGGGGTTGAGGGGCTAGATGCTTCCTCCATAACCTACCTCTTCAATGGCCTCCTATCCAACTCCCTCCTGGTATGGTCAGCCTCCTCTACATAGAAATACTTGTGGGCCTAGAGAGGAGCTTTGAGTAAGTCTTCGGAGGCTTCTTGTCGAGAGAGTAGGTGAAGCTAGAGGTCCTAAGTCTTCTCTTCAGTGCCAGCATGGTGATTGGTTCATCGAGGTGGTAAATCTCTAGGATGGTGGCTTTGAACCGAGATACGTAATCCTGGAGGGGCTCTTGATCTTGCTAGCAGATAGAGAAGAGGCTGTCAACCTCATGTGGCACCTTCATGCATCGAAGTGTGCCACGAACTTTCTTTCTAGATGTTCGAAGAAGTCAATGCTCCTAGGCTCGAGTCGGGAAAATCAGGCTCGAGCAACCTTATGGAGTGTAGCTGGGAAGGCGATGCAGAGAAGGGCATCAATAGCCCCTTGGACCCTCATGAGGGCCTTGCAGCTTTCAATATGGTCCAAGGGATCGATTGTCCCATCTTAGGGATCAACATGAGACATGCAAAACTAATTACGAATTGGTTCCTCTTGGATTCTACGAGAGAAGGGGGGACGAGTGTCGTAACCCGCGTGCTCACTAGAGGAGCCCTGAATCTCTGCAAACTGGTAGGACAGGTCAGCCAGCTTGCGCTCTTACTCCTCGAGCCATCTTTCTACTTGATGGTGGATGGCCTCATTTGTGAATCCCTCGGTGGAGGCCGTTAAGGGTGACGAGGGTGCGGAGTGGAGGAACTCTCATCTTAGTTTTCGGCCATGCCGGTGCCATTGGTATGAGAGTGTGCCATGGTCCGAGGCTGGGAAATGGCTCTCTTGATCGGTCAGGCCATCCTGTTGTTCATTCTTGATCGCCTGATGGTCTCCCTGCAGGGAGAGGCCGCATGCGATGATCCCTCCCAGAAGGATCTTAGGCTGGTATGGGGATCGGCAATGTGGGCCACTAGCATCCCCGACTGTTGCTGCATTTATAGGGATCGATGTTGCTAGTGAAGCTAACACACCGCCGTAGTCAAGACCTAGACCTGTTGGGCAAGTGCGACGATGTGGGGGTCCGTCGGAGGAGGCGGTGGTGGAGCAGGGAGCTCCCTCTCTAGGCTCTACTGGTCACCATGGAGAGGTGGGTCCCCTACATAGCTAACGAAAGTTTTCCATGCGCGCATCATCACCATGGGGCCATGGTTGTTCATGGACACTCTTTTAGTAGTGGGGGACTTGCTATTCGACTTTCCATAGTCAATGGTGCTTGGCCCCCTTCCTGGCATGCCAATCTGTTGCCACATTGATCACCGTGATCTATAGCTCTGATGTATCATGGATGCATCAGGCTCTCTCTGGATGCTTGATCCTCCTTTCCAATTAGATTCTTGATTGGCTTGCCCTGCAAAAAAGAGGAGTCTCATGCCATGGATTCCGGTGGTGAAACTTCGATGCTCAAGTCAGTTGGGATGATTAAGGGGAATATAGCCTCTATGATGGAGAGAGCCTGAGAGCTACTCCGTGTAGAAGAGTAAAAATGAGATGGTGAGTGGAAGTGGAAGTTAGAGAGCAAGGAGGTTCTCTTTGCTTGGTTCCTTGCACGTTTGCTCTCTTTGTCTTACCAATTGTCTCTCCCTTACCGAAGGTCCCATCTTCCATTTTATATGAGAGAAATGGCCCAGACCAGATCTGGGGCTTCATCGAGATGTTACTTTTTTGGTACCCTCTTCTGGTGGGGTTTTCCTCTTTCAGTGGCCTCCCTCCTATTGGATCGGTCCTCGAAAGGAGATCTTTCTATTGGGGGTGTCCATCGGTGCACTACAGGTTTTGTTTCTCTAGTGGAGCAGTTTCTCATGAGAGGCATGGGCGTCATGCCGCTAAGCCCCAAGCCATGGTGGAGCATTTCTATTCCAGGAGGGACTATCGGTGTGTTGCAGGGTATGTTGCTTTAATAGGATACTCCTCTTGGATAAGATATAGGTGGCATGTCGTGGGAACTGGAGCCCCCGGTTGCACGATGGGGGGTGCAGACGGCATGTTACAGGGCTTGGAACTTGGTGGAGCATGTGCCATGTGGAGGGTGCAGGTGGTGCGTTGCAGAGACTAGACCCTCTGGTGGAACACACTCCACCCATCAGGGACCATAGGTAGCTTGGAGCCTCTGTGCCATAGTTTGAATTCCTTTCAATCTTCTCTCCCTCGCTACTGGTCGGTCTTCTAGTGGTTGATGATGCCTTTTGGTCTTGGGCAGCAATCCTATCTCGGAAAGCAGGAGCTTTATCTCGAGAGCTCAACCTTAAAAGGCGAGAGCATGACCTCGGATGGGAGTTGACCTCGACCGGGGACTAGACCTCGGAAGGCAGGAGCGCGACCTCAGTTGGGAGCTTGACCTCAGATGGGAGCTAATCTCGGCCAGCAGCTTGACCTTGGAAGGTAGGAGCATTACCTCAATCGAGTTCAGCCGGGAGCTTGACCTCGGATGGGAGCTGACCTCGACTGGGGGCTTGACCTGGGAAGGTGGGAGCATGACCTCGGTTGGGAGCTCAACCTTGGATGGGAGCTGACCTCGGCCAGGGGATCGACCCCAAAACTTCATCTGGTTGCCATATCCAAGTGGCATCTTCTGTCAGTGTGGTTGCCAACTGGGGCAGACACGGGTTCCATGTCAGTGATGGTGCCACATCACTTGCTGAGGAGAGCTCCGGGGTGGACCCCCTCTAGAGTAGGTGTCATCATAAGACTTTTGATTTGGAACTCCTGGGGTGTAACAAAACCTGCATGCTGGTCCTCCTTTGGTAGATTGATCCATCAGCACTACCCTGATGTTTACATAGTCCTCGAGACTCACCTTTCTAGGAGCCTAGACCGGGTGAGCCAATGGCTTCAGTTGGTGTGGAGCACCTATGCTATCGAGTCCAGGGGCTTGTTAGGAGAGATCTTGATGATGTGGAGGTGGGGCTTTATGTGGATAAATGCTTTTCATAGCTGTGAGAAGCAAGTGGTCATGGCCATCTCAGAGTGAATGGGTGACCCTTGGCTATTATCCAGTGTCTATGCAAGTACTGAGTACAGGAAGTAGCAAAGGCTTTGACACGAGATCTCTAGGTTAGTGACTTAGGGCATCCCCTCTCTTATTGTGGGTGACTTCAATTGCATTGTAGGACCACATGAGAAGTTGGGAAGTAGGCAATTTATGGACAGTATTGATTCCAGAGAGTTTAGATAGTTTATGGGTGACACCGGTCTAATTGATTTGGGTTATTCTAGTTCTCGATTCACTTGGTGTAACAATCATTCCATCATTGTTAGAGTTTGGGAGAGGATTGATTATTGGATCAGCTGACTGGATGTAGTGCTTTTCTGGGCACCGTGTTATGCACCTCCCTAGGATTTCATCGGACCATTGCTTAATCCTTATCACTGTTGATGGTTCATGCTTGCACAAACCTCCATTTCATTTTAAAAAGTTCTAGACCTTCTACCGAGGGTCTTGGGAGCTAATCAGAGCAGTTTGGAGGTTGCCAATTCATGGAGATGCAAGGTATCGAATGACCTAGAGGTTGGAGCTGGCCACAAGTAGGCTTCTCTGGTGGAACCGAACTAAGGTCGATGACATCTTTAGATGGATTGAGGAGGTCGAGATTGATATTGTTTGTTGAGCTCCAAAGCTAGGAGGATCGGGAGGGGGCTTCTAGGAGGTGAACCTGGGGATGCTTCGCCATTATCTCTCGCACCACCACTCCTTACTAAGATAGTAGGAAACCTTATGGAGGTAGAATTCTAGGGTGCAATGGTTAAGGGGACCAAAATACCATATTTTTTTCACCAGGCTACTATGATTCGAGGGCAGCCAACCACATCAGGCAGCTGAGACAAGATGATGGCACTATGGTGATGGACAATTATGAGATTAGCGGGTAGTTTTTTTCAGTACTTTAGATCCAGGTGGACCCTTCCCCTGGGGGAGGAGATGCCTCTCTAAGGTTCCTATCTGGTGGACAGGGTCTCTGATCAGGAGAACTTAAATTTAACTCTTTCCATGTCTTCTATGGAGATGCGAAAAGAACTCTAGTCCCTCGAGAAGGATAAATCCCTGAGCTCGAATGGATTTCCTTCCCTGTTTTTTGTAAGTACTGACCCATTATTGGGGGCGAGGTCATTAAGGTAGTTCAGGTGGTATTTATTTTAGGCATCCTTGCTGAGTGAAAGAAAATCCTAATCACTCTAATCCCGAAGAGACCAGATGCTTCTGTTCCTAGCCAGTTCAGTTCGATCAGCCTTTGTACCATCCTTTATAAGGTTTATGCAAGGATTCAAGTCGAGCAATTGTAGTTGATTGTGCCTCATCTTATCAGTCCTATGCAAGGGACATTTGTTAGTGGGCACTGCATCATTGATAATGTCCTTCTTGCCTAGGAGTTCATGCATGACCTCAGGTGTTGCCCTTCACGGCAAAGTCTTATAGCGATCAAGCTAGATATAGAACGCATCTATGATCGGATGAGCTAGAATTTCCTTCAGTGGACTCTCCATGATTTTGACTTCTAGTATAAATGGATCAAGTGGATCATGGATGGTGTGGAGGATCCTAGCTTTGCTATTCTGGTGATTGGGGCCCTGATTGAGTACTTTTCTTTAGCAGTCGAGCTTCAACAAGGTTGTCCTCTATCCCCTTATCTGTTCATCTTATATGCTGACACTCTTTTTCATGCTCTGAGGGGAACTATCCATGGATCATTACTAGAGCCCTATTGGCCTACCCCTAGAGCCCTTCCTCTTTCTCACCTTCTATTTGCAGATAATTGTCTCCTCATTTGGTGGGCCTCTCTCCAGAATGCTAGTTGCTTCGCATCCATTATGGAGTCCTATTACCATGGATTAAGCCAGTTGGTCAATTTGTAGAAGTCTACTATTACCTTCAGTCCCAGAATTAAGGCTCGAATGAAGTAGACTATCCTTACCAAACTGGGGATCCCTAAGTAGACCTGGATTTTTACCTATCTTGGTGTCCCTATGATTGGTGGGAGATTGCGGAGGACGGAGTGTAGACCCATGGTGCAGCAAGTCCGCGGTCATCTAAAGGGTTGGTAGGCCACTACTCTCTCTATAATGGGTAGACTCACTCTTATCAGATCCGTCTTATGTCCTATCCCTGTTTACCTCCTAGCGAATATTGTATTGCCTAATGCCTGCTTGAGGGAGATGGAGCAGATGTTTCGGAATTTCCTATGAAGCTCTAGACACGACAGCCATCGTGTTCACTTGGTGCTTGGGACATTGTTTATCAGCCGATCAGGGATGGAGGCCTTGGGACCCAGTCCTTGCTAGACAGGAGGGAGGTGCTTATCGCTAGACATGTAGTGAGATTTTTTCTCCAGCCCAATTGTCTGTGGAGCAGGGTGATGAGGGCCCGCTATGGTATTTGAAGTCAGGGATGCCAGATTCAGACCACTCATGGATGCTCCTTCATTTGGAGGGAGATCTGTGCCCATGACCCTATTGATGCCCATACCAAATGTTTGATTGGCGATGGATCCATGATTGATGTCAGTTAGGATGTATGGATTTCTAGCTTACCTCTGTCTAGGTAGCCGACCTTTGTGAGCATGGAGGTTGTCGACAACCTTCGGGTTATATGACTTGATAATGGATGGTGGCAGGACATTGAGAGTTTAAGAGATTACCAGACTCTTTGGGAGCCATCTGGCGAATCAAATTCTTGCCATCCCATTCCCGAGTCACCGCTGTCAGGATCTAAGAGTGTGTGGTCACTCTTATTGCTATAAGGTCCCTTCGAGCACCTTCTTTGGTTTGTGCAGGAGAGCTTCTGATATGAGGATTGCGGTGGCCTAGATATGGAGACTGACTGTCCACCCAAGAGTGTACCTCTTCCTTTGGAAGATGGCTTGGGATCGCCTTCCTATAAGGACTCTACTCAGGTGAGGGGTATGGATATCTTGGTGTCCTGTCCAGTCTTTGGCTTAGAGGATGAGTCTACTAAGCATGCTATTCTAAGCTACCCTAGGAAAAGGCTGATTTGGAGGCTAGCAGGAAGGTGGCCTTGGGATGAGGACAATGGGCCATGACTATACTTCTTCCTTAACATGTTTTAGCAGTGTTCGATTGAGGATGGTCACTACTATGTTTACATTGCCTATCAAATTTGGTTGTCTAGAAAAATACTGGTCTTTGAGGCGATGGCCATTCCAGCACACTGAATTCTTTAGAGAGCCATATTCATGGCGATGGAGTATTACTACTTTGATACTGTTACGACCCTTGCGACCTCGGATCCCTGGGAATCCCATGCTATCTCTGTAGTGGCTCAAAGGGCTATCTATATTTCCTGGAAGCCCCCTCTGGGATTCATCAAGATGAACTTTGATGGTAATGTCCATGGTACCTCTGGCGATGCAGGGTATGTCATTTGGAATGCCAATAGCAGGCTTCTTGCGACTGATGATTTCTTCCTTCATGAGCCTTCGGTCCCAGAGGCTGAGCTTAGAGTTGTGTGGGTTGGCATTACCAGAGCTATACATGAGTTGCATGCTGAAAAAATTCTCATTGAAGGAGATTCTTCTACTGTTATTAGTTAGATTCGGGATAAGATGTAGTATTGTGACGCCCATCCTTTCCTTCATGATATCTGGAGTTCCTTCCAACCGCCCTTGATAGCCTCCATTTGCCATATCTATTGGAAGGCACATAGTGCTACTGACTAGGTTGCCTTCTTTATTGCTCATCATTCGAATGACTGGTTCTAAAACTAGGATGACAGTATCTCGCTGCCTATTCAGGATTTTTTTTTTGATCTTTTGGACTACTCTCGTATCAGACCGCCTAATTATATTATATAAAAAAAATATCCAGTACTAATACGAGGAAGGCAACAATCCCGTACATAAAATCTGATTTTTTAATAATATCGAGATATGAAAGGTTCCAGCACTCAGTCGGGGGACCATCCCTCTCATTCCCTTTTAAATATTTCATGAACGAACGGGAGGCGGCTGATGTTACTTCCATCTACCTCCATGGTTCAATGTGGGGAAACATTGGGCCGCCTTTTCTTTAACATGCCTCGTGGCCTCTCACACGGTCAAACGCATGCACAAAAGCTCTAGACACAAAAATTACAGGAATTGACATGCCCAGCGTCCATCTAGGCTCCAATTTATTCTTCAGAAATGTCAAAAAAAAACGCGGAGATTCTTTGGCAAACTATGCTACTATTTAAAGTTTGAAAAGGATAATATAGGCCGCTAAGAGGGCTCTTAATTTAAGCGCACAAGCTAGTTTAAGCGGGGGGTTCACGGGATGGGATGAGTGAAGCCGATGGGAAAGTGCGAAGTGGCGCATTGGGTTTTCCAACGGCCATTCAAAACCTGGAGCGGGTGGCTTCGTAGACCAAAAAGGTCCCAAGGTGACTCCTACCGTCGCCGAAGGGCCAATGCTACGCTCCCTTTTCCCTTTCCCATCGGCCGCCCCCGTCCCCTGGACGTTGGCGGTGGCCCTTCTTTCTCTCTGGCTCCAGCTCTTGCCCACATCCTGAGGCCCTCTGCTTGTTTTGTCCAGCTTTCTACATTGAGGTCCTGGAAAAGTCAAAATGCTGAACAAAAGAAAATGGCACACAGGATGCAGCTTGGTCAGACCCGTGTTGTACTTCTTATGGCCCAGCAAGCAATTCAGATCCAATCTGTGGGGGGACCTGGATTTTGGATGACCATTTCCGATTTGCTTTCGTTGGGGCTGATGGTCTTCACCCGTGGTCTTATCTAACCCATCGTTTATTTTCGCATTGTTTCGTTGCCAGTATTTTTTTTTTTTTTGTTAATAAGAAAAAGGGATGGGGAGTTAACCCGCCGACCCCATCCTATCAAGAGATAATATTTGATTTAAGATACAAGATACTCAATTTTTTATGACTAAAATAAAAATAATTTTTAAATTTAATTGAGTCATCCTCGTAATCCTATCTCAAATTCATGATCGATTGAAAGTGAGACAATTTCTACTGAATCACCTTCAGAATTCCATCTCGAATCCATGATTGAATAAGCCCCAAACAATAATTTCTGAATCTAACTGAGCTACTATCGGATCCCATCTTGAACTCACCGTCCATTGGAAGTGACTAGTGAGACGAAGTCCCTGCTGACTATTTCAAGATGTATTTTTAATTACAGCACCCTAAATATCTTGGATGTATTTTAAATTACAGCAACCTAAATATCTCGGTTAGTTAGCTGTCTCTCCTATCCGTGGGCAGGGTGCAGGGACGTTGGTTCTCGTCGACCATTAATAAATGAATGCACGAGCTAGGAATCTAGGATCATGCTATGCGTGTGATGCATATTATGTGATGGCCATTCATGGTGGTCATTTATTATAAGTGAATCATACTTTATGATGCCGCACGTGCATCGCAGACGAACCTTGGGATAGTGTAATTTAAAAAACAAACCAATTCCACAACTAGCCCTATAAATAGAATAATCCCTCCTGACGTAACGCGTGGACGGTCTCCAGCTCAAATCCAAGCATCGTCGACCTTTTTTCAAAATGTGGTAGTTTTGGAATGTAGGGAGATAAGAACCCTAAGGCTCCGGCCGATTACTTCTTCACGAATTTTGATAATTTGAGTATTCCATCAGAAAGGATAATATTTTTTTGGTGTTTTGTTTTGTACACGAGATCTCGTCATAGCAATTTTAATGCAAAGGTTTTACACCTGATACCCTCTTTCCAAATAAGAAGGGACAGAA
Organism: Areca catechu; assembly: GCA_021397845.1. Classification (NCBI taxonomy): domain Eukaryota; kingdom Viridiplantae; phylum Streptophyta; class Magnoliopsida; order Arecales; family Arecaceae; genus Areca; species Areca catechu. Next base: position 128,607,656 of record CM038049.1, read on the forward strand.
TTTTACTGTTAATTAGCTTATCATCCTTTTGGGCGAGGTATATAAATCATTATGTGTACACTTTCCCTCCACATGAATTTCATTAAACTTATACCATGTCATCATCCAGCCTCTAAGTATGGCTCTTGATTTTCTTGCTAAGGTTCTTTACAAAGTGGAAAGAAAAATGCTTGGGGGTTGTCTTCAAATGAAAACATCTTAAGGGCCATTTTGGATGTTTGGGCTCAAAATTCAATGGCATTTGTGGGTTGGCCCAAAATAACTAGCTAAATCCTTTTGAGCTAGGGCTATCTTCGTAAATATGCAAAGAGCCATTAGAGTAGAGTGGGCTGGCTTGAATCCTATATAAAGAGAAGAAAAAGACTTACTGAGGCCCTTTTCTTCATCCTATGGGATTCGGACCGGTCCTTGCTCGGCTTGGTTGTCTTAGCCCAACTCATGAATTTCATAGGATTTTGGATCTAGACATCCAAACAAGTCCCAAATGAAAAGGGATGGTGGTCAAGCTTTTAAGAAGCAAGATAATAGGAGACCTTTAATCTTTGTAAATCCTTCCCATTTAGGATATTGTTACCGGATTCTCCTTAACCCTCCATTTATCTCCAATGATCTAATGTGGACTTGAAGTCAATTTTGCTCATCAATTCCTTGTCTCCTTCCTATCTCTACCAGGATTGCTCTTATATAGTTTGACTCCTAGGTGGACTAAGTGATTTCTTTCATTTCTACTTTCATTGTAGCACTCCTTTTGCATGTTACATTAACTCCATTTGACAAAAGATGAAGAAGCCACAAGATAGAGCGCATCATGTTCTTCTATATCTAGCAACCATCTCACTAATATTATTATCTAATAAAGAAAAAGAAGTTTCTTAAATATTCTTATATCATGATATTTCCAACCTAATTATAATTAATTTATTTGAAATGAGCTAGATTGCATCAACTTTTTCTCCGCATATTATTCATGGATGCACACACAGGTAGTGATTGCTAGAGAAGATGTGAAATCACCGACGCTCTAAGCCATTTCTTTGTTGTTGTTGTTTTTTTCTTTTGATAAGATAGATGAATCATACCTATCTGGTGTAAATACATATCTAACAATATCAAAAAGAAAGATGTTTTGAAACTGAAAAGGAACATTGGCTTAGCACTCCCCTAGCATATTACTGGAGTGCTCTATAATGGAGGCCACCCAGTCTACTTCTCTATTTGCCTCTCGGTATATACAGGTATATTAAATCAAAAAAGGCTTATAGTACTAGTGAAAATCAAGGAAAAACATATAGAAAAGTATTGATAAAAGCTATACCAACGAATGGTAAACTGCAATAATAAATGGCATCACTAAAAATTATTGTTGCGATTTCGATGGATATTGGTATAAGTAACTTTATGGCAATAGTTAGGATTCATTCTATAGTAATAGATTATAATCATCATAGTATATCTTGTGGCAATGGTTGTAACTGTCACTATATATATGTATTAAATTGGAACAATAATGGATAGTTTTTCTAGTGAAGGTCAAGCAACCATTGGCATTGCTGTTATATCGGTTATAACCATCTCTATAAGTTTGGTTGCTCCAGGGTTTTAACCATTACCATAGATGAGTCATAAATTATCAAGTCAACAAAAATTATTTTCAATAGTGATGGTTGTAAATCACTATTACTTTTATTATGTTATGACATTTACAACTATCACTATAAGCATAAGTTGTAGAAATTTTTTAATCATCACTACAAATCTTTAATAAATTATAGATAAATAAAATTTGTACCCTATAAAGATGGTCAAAAATTGCTAGTATTATTGTTGTATAATAATTGTTAGAATTGATACATCTCAAAAGCAACCAAGACAACATGGCATTTCTGACCAACCAGAGCCTGATACAAACCAACAATGAAGTCCATACCTCAACCAATCAATTATATTGCTGCACCTCTTCAAGCTTGATAAGCTGGTGTGCTATAGTAGCTTTCAGGCTCCTGAGAGTCTTCAAGAAACTAGCTGATGACTTCAAAAGTAGACTCGATCAATTTCTTAACCTACAAAAAGAAATCCTCGATATTGAAGAAATTGGTTAAATTTCTCCAACGGGAGACCTTCCAATGCTTAAGTCAACTTAGAGAGGAAGGATAGTGTGAAGAAAATGGAGAGAGAGTATGAGTGTGCATGAGAAGTTCCTTGGAGCAGTTTCTCTCGATCTTCTATTTATAAAGGTTTAGGACTAAGTTGGTTAGGTAGTTATAACCGTTTGTAAGGTGGTTATACTGTTAAGAAAGTTATTAAGTCGGTTAAATCATTAAGAGTTTTGTTTATGAAGTGATTTGTTAAACGGTCCATTATACTTCTTGATAACTACTTTACTAACTTTGTCGTAATAGCTCTAACAACTTTAAGATATATCCTTCGTATTAAATGAAGTTATAAAATTTTATACTTGGTCTAGGTAACTGATGAGTATATATATAATGAGTAGTTAAGCAATCTGTATTTTAGATAAGTGATCGGCTCTTAGCTATATGGTATCCTATATCTCAAATAATTGATCAACTCTAGCCATTAGGCATCCTGCACCTCAAGTAAGTGATTAGCTCCTGGCCACCAAGCATCCAGTGTCTCAAATAAGTGATCGGTTCCTGGCCATCATGCATCCTATATCTCAAATAAATGGTCGGCTCCTGACTATCAAGCATCTTATCTCTTAAATAAATGATCAGCTCCTGGTCTTCGGACACTTTATACCTCAAATAAGTGATCAGCTCCTGGCTATTAGGCACCTTATGCTTCAAGTTAGTGATTGGCTCTTGGCTGTCGGGCATTATATGCCTCAAATAAGTAATTGGTCTTAGTTATTGTTGACTCCATTAATTGATTTTGATGATAAGCAAAATGGTTAAGTATAAATTGAGGACTAATGATTTGCTTTGAGTATATTTTTTATTGAAAAGGTGCTTACAAATTTGAAGAAACTCAATTGTTTTGAAAAAGCCAAGTTTGAATGAAAAGTTTTCTCAAAGAAGACTTGGACACTCAAAAGATGGTTAATTGGATGGCTAAGTTAAATAGAAATATATTTCAGCTAAAGTTCAGGCCTTTCTGTGAAGTTTTCAAAGAAGTGTCGACTCAAAGTGTCGACATATGACATGAAGTGTCGACACATGGAGATGAAGTGTTGACTCAGGCCAGTACGCAACAATGTTTCAAATGGCACAGATGAAGTGTCAACACATGGACCTGAAGTGTCGACATATGGATCAACACATCGCTTGAGATTTTCAAGCCATAGAACTTACTGAAATTGAAGAAGCAGCTGAAGTGTTAACACATGGAAGCAAGGTGTCGACTCAACTGAGAAAGTGTCGACACATTTAAAATTTTCAAAGAATCAGAATGAAGCAATTTGAACTAGGTGTCGACTCAAAAAGATCAAGTATCGACCTTATGTGTCGACTCATAGCCTGAAGTGTCGACACATGAAGTTCTGGCAACAGTAACAACTAGTTTTTCAAACGCAGAACTCGCCCAAATTGCCTCCCAATGGCTAGTTTTTCAAGTCTAATAGTTATAAACTGGTTTTGAGGCCTTGGGAAGGTATTTATATGCTCAAAATCAAATCAAAACACATGGAATTGAAGACCATTAAAGAGTTTTGAGAAGAGAGAAGAAAATAGAGCTTTAACTCCTATTCATTGAAGTTTCAACCACTCTCAAGCTAAAGGAAGCCTCCAAGCATTCAAAATCTTTCAAGAGCATTAAAGATCATCCATTCTTGGATATTTAAGAAGCTTCTATAAGTTCAAAGTAACTCTACATCGAGCTACAAAGAGATATCCGTTTGTTTTAGAAAGCTTATATTGGTTCTTTACTTTTAAACCATATTTCTTGTAAGGGTTCTTAGTTAGCCTATTGTAAAACTAAGTGAGATTATTGGTGATCCTTGGAAAACCAATTAGGTTGGTGGTTAGCCCGTAAAACCACTAAGATTCTTGGTTAGCCCGGAAAACCAAGGGAAGTTATTGGTTAGCCTTTGAAAACCAATTAGGTTCTTGGTTAGCCCGTAAAACTAAGTAAGATTCTGACTTGTTGGCCTTGTGAAAACAAGTTGGGTTTTTGATTAGTGAGCCCGCAAAACTAATTAACTGTAATCGGGTGTGATTATAGTATATTCCCAAGGGAACTTGGGGAGTGGATGTAGGTGCATTGGATAGCACCGAACCACTATATTTCTTAGTCTTTGTGATTGCTTGATCTCTCTTCTTGCTCTTTACTTATTGCTCTTTAATTTCGCTGCACTCTTATTTTAGAGAATTACAATTGAATTGATAGTACCTTGCTAATTTATTTGTTGAATTGGATTGCATTACTTAGTATCAAGTAATTTTAAGTTTTAATTTTTAGAGACCCAATTAACCCTCCCTCTTGAGTTGCTTACTGGGCAACAAGTGGTATTAGAGCCCTGTTCTCGATGTATAGGCTTTACCGCCTTGAGTAAAGATCTATGGTAGCCCCAATTGGTACTAGCATAGTTGAGGGTCAAGCCTCAAATAGACCTCCATTTTTCAATGGATCAAATTATACTTATTGGAAAACTAGGATGAGAATTTATATGCATTCTATTGATTACAATTTATGAAAAGTAGTTGATAAGGGTCCTCATATTCCTTCGATAGTGGTTAATGGTGTTTCCATCCCAAAGCTCGAAGAGTATTGGGATGAAAATGACATCAAATAATCCGAGATCAATGCCAAGGCAATGAATTTCCTCTATTGTGTATTAGATCCTAGTGAATTCAATAGGATATCTACATGCATGTCTGCTAAAGAAATATGGGACACACTTGAAGTTACCCATCCATGAGGGTACCGATCAAGTGAAGAATACTAAAGTAAATATGTTAGTACATACTTATGAGATGTTCCATATGGAACCTAATGAATCAATCATTGATATGTATACAAAATTCACAAATATTGTTAATGGTATGAGAAGTCTTGGAAAAGTTGTCTAACGCTGATCTTGTAAATAAAATTCTCAGGTCACTTCCAACATCATGGGATCCGAAGGTAACCGCAATTCAAGAAGCCAAGGACGTTGACAAGTTACCTCTTGAGTAGCTGGTTGGATCGCTCATGACTTATGAGCTTAATCTGAAACAAAAATCAATGGACATGGACAAGAAGAAGAAGGGGATTGCTTTCAAATCAAACATTCAAGAAGAATTTTCAATAGATGAGTCCGAAGATGAAAAGGAAGATGAAGGTGAAGAAGCCCTCCTTGCATGAAAGTTTAGAAGATTCATGAAGAGGAGGAAGTTTTCTTACAAAAAGAAATACCAATCAAAGGATAAAGGAAAAGAAAAAGAAAAAGAAAAAGAAAAGGAGAATGAAGTACCTACATGCTTCGAGTGCAAGAAGCCGGGATACTATAAGTTTGAGTGTCCTCTCCTTAAGAAATCTAGAAAGAAATTAAGGAAAAAAGCAATGATGGCCACTTGGAGTGATAGCGAAGACTCCAGTTTTGAGGAAGAGCAGACCAAAGTTACAAACCTCTGCTTCATGGCACATGAAGATAATGATGAGATAAATTTCGACACCGAGATCGATTTTACTTTTGATGAACTCATGCATGATTATAAACTGATTTTGTCTGAAAATAAGAAATTGAAAAAGCATGCAAATAGTTTCTCTTTCAAAAATAATTCTTTACTAAATGATGTTAGAATTTTGGAATCTAAATTAGATATTTTAGAAAAAAAAAACAATGCTTTATCTATAAAAAATGAAGTTTTGAAAAGACCTAAAAATGCTATTTCAAATAATGAACTTTTAAAGAAAAACAAGGATTTAGAACTTGAAAATGTTAAGTACAAAAATGAACTAGAAAAGATAAAACCTTTTGTTGAGAAATTCACTTATAGTTCAGAAAAATTAAACCTACTTTTGAGTAATCAAAGAGCCGTTTTTAATAAAGCAGGATTAGGATATAAATCACAAAAGTAACAAAAGTATTTCAAAAACTTTTTTGTACCTGCATCATCTAGCATTACTTGTTTCTCTTGCAAGAAGTTAGGTCATAAATCATTTCAATGTAACTTTAGAAAAATCAATTCTTTTGTAAAGTGTGGATTCCAAAAGGAACCATTTTGAATGCTAACCCTAAAGGACCCAAGTTGGCTTGGGTACCTAAAAACTAAGCTTGATTTTATTGCAGGTGTGTCTTGCAACCAAGGAGAACAAAAGACTTTGGTATCTTGATAGTGGTTGCTCAAGGCACATGACTGGAGATGTGAAGCAATTCACTTCTCTTGAAACTTTGAATGGAGGGAGTGTGACCTTCGGTGATAATGGTAAAGGAAAAATCATTGGTATTGGTAAGGTTCACATAACTCCTTCTAGTAATATTAGTAATGTACTTTTAGTCGATAGTTTGAAACATAATCTTTTAAGCATTAGTAAGTTTTGTGATAAAGGTTTTCAAGTAGTTTTTAAATCATCATATTGCATGATTACTAGTCTGGATTTAAATTGAGTACAATTCATTGAAAAAAGGCATGAAAATATTTATTTGGTAAACCTAGATGATCTATCTTTGCCTGATGGTGAATGCCTTGTTGCAGTGAATTCTACTAAAGATGAGACTAGTTGGCTATGGCATAGAAGATTAGGGCATGCTAGTATGTATCTTCTTTCAAAACTTTGCAAAAAGAATTTAGTTAGAGATTTACCTGAACATTGTTTTGAAAAAGATAGAATTTGCCAAGCATGTCAATTTAGTAAGCAAGTTAAAACTTCTTTCAAACCAAAAGGATTTGGAACTACTAGTAGGCCACTTGAACTACTTTATATGGATCTCTTTGGACCAACTAGAATATCAAGTGTAGGAGGTAAGAGATATGGATTAGTTATAGTGGATGATTTTTTGAGATTTACATGGGTTTTCTTTTTGGCACAAAAAGATGAATCATTTTCAGCATTTATAAAGTTTTATAGAAAAGTCTCAAATGAAAAAGGTGTTTCAGTTGTTTGTATTCGTAGTGCTCATGGAACTGAATTTGAAAATCAAGATTTCAAAAACTTTTGTAATGAAAAATGAATAGAACATAATTTTTCTACACCTACGACATCTCAGTAGAATGAGGTAGTAGAAAGGAAAAAATGGTCTTTGGAAGAAATGGCATGCACTATGCTTTGTGAAAATGATTTGCCAAGATATTTTTGGGATGAAGCTAATAATACAGCCTGTTATATTTTAAATCGAGTTTTAATCCACCCTATTTTGAAGAAAACTCCATATGAACTTTGGAACCAAAGAAAACTAACTTTAAAATATTTTTGAGTTTTTGGTTGCAAATGTTTTATTTTGAACAATGGAAAAGATAATCTTGGAAAGTTTGATGCCAAGTCTGATGAAGGTATCTTTTTAGGATACTCTACATCAAGCAGGGCATACGGAGTTTTCAATAAACAAACTTTGGTTGTAGAAGAGTCAGTAAATATTGTCTTTGAAGAATCTACTAACAAATCCTCCAGAAAAGAGGATACATCTAATGAATGTGCAGGTGCTGACAAGCTTTAGAAGCTGACACTGAATGATCAACCTCAGCCAAGTGATGAAGATCAAGACAAGAATCAAAAAGGTGATGACACTCCAAAGCATCAAGATCTACCTAAGGAGTGGAGGTATGCTCATGGACATCCTGAGGAATTAATCTTAGGTGATCCATCTAAAGTGGTAAGAACTCGAGCCTCAATTAGAAATGAATGTGATTATATAGCTTTGGTATCTCAAGTAGAACCTAAATATTTCAAGGAAGCTGAAAAAGATCCTAACTGGATTAATGCTATGAAAGATGAACTAATTCAATTTGATAGAAATAATATTTGGACACTTATAGAAAGACCATCTAATGTTTCAATTATTGGCACTAAATGGGTATTTAGAAATAAATTAGATGAAAATGGTATTGTTGTTAGAAATAAAGCTGGGCTAGTTGCTAAAGGCTACAATCAGGAGGAATGGATTGATTTTGATAAAACTTTTGCTCCTGTTGCTAGACTTGAAGCAATTAGACTATTATTAGCATTTGCTTATTTTATGAATCTCAAACTATTTCAAATGGATGTTAAGAGTGCTTTCTTGAATGGTTTTATAACTAAAAAGATTTTTGTTGAACAACCACCTGGATTTGAAAATCATGCACATCATGATCATGTTTTTAAATTATACAAAGAACTTTATGGATTAAAGCAAGCACCTTAAGCCTGGTATGAAAAACTCAGCAAATTTCTGATTGAAAATGAATTTTCTAGAGGAAATGTTGATAAAACACTATTTTTGAAAAAGAAAGATAATGATTTATTAGTAGTACAAATATATGTTGATGATATCATTTTCGGTGCTACTAATGAAATTCTTTGTCAAGAGTTTGCTAAGCTAATGTAGGATGAGCTCGAGATGAGTATGATAGGAGAACTCAATTTCTTTCTCGGACTCCAAATCAAGCAAATTATTAATGGTATCTTTATCAACCAAGCAGCATTTATGGACTTTGCATTTTTGGACCAGCAGCATTTCCGGATTGGTCAGTGGATTCGTCAGGCTGGTCTGACTACATTCTATTCACTTAGTGAGAGGTATTACCTCGGGCTTATGCGAGAATTTTATGGATCACTCGCCCATGGGATAGATGGTTGGTTGGCACAGGTTGAGGATGGGATATCCCTTTTACTTCAGAGATTCTAAGTAGAGTATGGGATATACCGATGACAGGATCTGTTGTAGACAGTTTGATGGATCAAGTCAGTGGACTTCAGTATATCTTTGAGTCTGACATTCTACCAGAGGGAGCCACTGTACCAGCATCTAGATTATCTACAGAGATGAGACTATTGTATCACATCGTCGCCCGGATACTTCTGTCGAAGACCGGACATTTTGACTATATCACTGAGCGGGAGTTGCTCGTGATGGTCTCTTTGGTTTAGCGCATGCCCGTATGCATTCCAGTTCTTATGATACATCAGATTACGGAGGCGTCGACTACCCAGCGACTCTGCCTTCCCTATGGCATGGGACTGACAGTTTTGTTTAGGAAGTATGGAGTCAGCTTTGAGGATGAGCCCTATCGTACATTACTTCATACCGATGTGTATGACATCAGGTCATTACATCGGATGGGCTATCATTTGTTCCAAGGCTAGTGGACTTGCAGCATATCAGGTTAGGCCGAGGACAAAGCTGATGATGATGATGCAGCAGAGGAAGAGTGCATTCTCTCTAGCGAGGCAGGACCCAGCGAGAGTCAGCCTGAGACAACGACTTAGCCAGCGATTGCTTCTCAGTCTGATCCTTCTACTTCAGCACAGCCTCAGTCAGCTCAGACGAAGACTCCAGGCATATCAGATAGCTTATTAGACAAGTCAGAAACATCGAGATTGACGTATTTATCATGAGGCAGCATCTTGACTGTTTCATAGTTGAGACGAGAGAGAGCCATGCTGGACTTAGTGATGGCATCTCAGATATACTTTCTGCACTATCCAGATCCTCAGTGAGTGCTCCGGTTGCTGATACTGCTCCTACACCTACTCTGTACCTGCTCCTGCACCAGCTGATGATATTGATGATATTGATACTGGTGTAGATACTACTGTTAGAGATGGTGTTACTATTGGTGATACTGTTATTGGAGATATCGGAGATGGTGATGGAGATGATGAGGAGACTGCCTCAGATAGATTTGACTTTACAGATCTTACTTCAGAGCCAGTAGCGGAGGTGACGGCTGACTTGCCTAGGAGTCCTGTTCATGATCCTTCTTATTCACCTGCCCAGACTCCTATTCCATCCTCTCCTTCTAGATTGGATGATCGCATTCCTGTTCCTGTTCCTATTCTCTCTCCAGTTATCGATACTCCTATTCTGACACTTATTATTGATTCCCCTGATATTGATACTTTTATTATACATACACCTATTGTTGAGACCCCCGTTGTTGATACACCGATTATAGACATACCGGTTCATTCTACAACTGATACTTCTAATCTTGATACACCTTTTGTATCATCAGCCGTTATCCCTATCCTTGATACACAGATTATTGAGAGTCCTACACTTTACACATCCTCACTTATCAAGAGCTTGAATTTTATACACCTAGCTTTCAATATCTTGACTCTGGTCCTTCATTTGATCACACACCTCTTCCAGTGGTTGCTGAGATTGTTGATCTGATCACTTCCGTTCCCGTGGAGGACATTGCTTCTACCTCTACTGCTCCAGCCAGAGGTCGGAAATATGCTTGTCGCAGAGGACGCAGTCGTCGTATCCCTCCATAGCTGACCAGGACCCATCTCAGAGATCTTAGATCGATTTGGCCGTGAGCTCGATCTTATATTGATTCAGGACCGATTGAGATCGGTTCATCTTCTGATGATTCCATGGATGAGGATTAGGACTTTTATATATTTTTAGATAGTTTGTTTTTATGCTTCTATGTACTTTTATCTTTGTTATATATCTGTTATACAAGTTTCTAAGTTTATATGAAAAACTTTATTCTTCAATGAATGATATATTTTGAATTGCTCTTCAATGTCTTCACTCTTGAATGAATGAATGAATTTTAATTCAATGCAATACTTAAAGAAAGAGTAGAATAACTTAATGCTATATCTTGTCTACTAATCTATTTGTTTTCCTATTTTTTTAATGATAACAAAAAGGGAGAGTAGTTTAGTAATGAGATTTAAGTATAAATGAGTATAAAAGTAGAATAATGAAACCAATGCAATATATATTTGTGTTATATTTGTAATATGCAAGGGATAGACTTTTTTTTTTTGAAAACCTGAATTGAAAATCGTTTATAAAATTTCTTAAGAAAGGGGGAGCTTTACTTTATTTTTATTTGGAAATCCTTTCAAAATGAATTTCATCTTAAAACCCCTCTTTAAATGTTTGAAAAAGATTCTTACAAATTATGTTATGGATCATCGATTCAGGGGGAGCTTAGTTGTTTGAAATTTTCTTATAGAGTATCATGATACATGTTCTCTATTCTTTAAATGTATCCCAAAGCTCTGATACTCTCTATCTTTATAACAAGCTCTGGCACTATTACTTTTGTTTTGAGTTGCCATATCATTAATGCAAGTAATGTTGATACATTTAATGCTTTCAGTATTATGCACCTTGATGATTTCTTTTAAAAGCTTTGTTTTAAAGCAATTTATACTTAAGGATTTTGTCATCATCAAAAAGGGAGAGATTATTGACTCCATTAATTGATTTTGATGATAAGCAAAATGGTTAAGTATAAGTTGAGGACTAATGATTTGCTTTGAGTGTGTTTTTTATTGAAAATGTGCTTACAAATTTGAAGAAGCTCAATTATTTTGAAAAAGCCAAGTTTAAATGAAAAGTTTGCTAAAAAAAGACTTGGACACTCAAGAGATGGCTGATTGGATGGCTAAGATAAATAAAAATATGTTTCAGCAAAAGTTCAGGCCTTTTTGTGAAGTTTTCAAAGAAGTGTCAATTCAAAGTGTCGACACATGGAGATGAAGTGTTGACTGAGGCCGATACGTAGCAATGTTTCAAATGGCACAAATGAAGTGTCAACACATGGACCTGAAGTGTCGACTCAAAGTGTCGACACATGGATCAACACATCGTCTAAGATTTTCAAGCCACAAAACTTACTGAAATTAAAGAAGCAGTTGAAGTGTCGATACATGGAAGCAAGGTGTCGACTTAAGGTGTTGACTCAACTGAGAAAGTATCGACGCATCTAAAATTTTCAGAGAATTAGAATGAAGTAATTTGAACTAGGTGTCGACTCAAGAAGATCAAGTGTCGACCTTATGTGTCGACTCACAGCCTGAAGTATCGACACATGAAGTTCTGGCAACAGTAACGGCAAATGCATAACTTGCCCAAATTGCCCCCCAACGGCTAGTTTTTCAAGTCTAATCGCTAGAAACCGGTTTTGAGGCCTTTGAAAGGTATTTATATGCTCAAAATCAAATCAAAACACATGGAATTGAAGACCATTAAAGAGTTTTGAGAAGAGAGAAGAAAAGAGAGCTTTAACTCCTAATCATTGAAGTTTCAACCACTCTCAAGCTAAAGGAAACCTCCAAGCATTCAAAAGCTTTCAAGAGCATTGAAGATCATCCATTCTTGGGCATTTAAGAAGCTTCTACAAGTTGAAAGCAACTCTACATCAAGCTACAAAGAGATATCCACTTTGTTTTAGAAAGCTTACATTGGTTCTTTACTTTTAAACTATATTTCTTGTAAGGGTTCTTGGTTAGCCTATTGTAAAACCAAGTGAGTTTATTGGTGATCCTTGGAAAACCAATTAGGTTGGTGGTTAGCCCATAAAACCACTAAGGTTCTTGGTTAGCCCGGAAAACTAAGGAAGGTTATTGGTTAGCCTTTGAAAACCAGTTAGGTTCTTGGTTAGCCCGTAAAACCAAGTAAGGTTTTGACTTATTGGCCTTATGAAAATAAGTTGGGTTTTTGATTAGTGAGCCCGCAAAACTAATCAACTGTAATCAGGTATGATTATAGTGTATTCCCATGAAAATCTTGGGGAGTGGATGTAGGTGCATTGGATAGCACCGAACCACTATATTTCTTGGTCTTTGTGATTGCTTGATCTCTCTTCTTTCTCTTTAATTTCGCTGCACTCTTATTTTAGAGCATTATAATTGAATTGATAGTACCTTGCTAATTTATTTATTGAATTGGATTGCATTACTTAGTATCAAGTAATCTTAAGTTTTAATTTTTAGAGACCCAATTCACCCCCTCTTGGGTTGCTTACTGGGCAACAGTTATCAAGCACCTTGTGCCTCAAATAAGTAATCGACTCCTGACCATCGAGTATCTTATGCCTCAAATAAGTGATCAGCTCTTGACCGTCGAGATCCTGCACCTCAAGTAAGTAATTAGCTCCCAGCTATTGGACATCTTGTGCCTTAAATAAGTGATTGGCTCTTGGTTAGTGGACATATTGTGTCTCAAATAAGTGGTCGGCTCCTGGCATCAAGTATCACGTGTCTCAAATAAGTGATCAGCTCTTGATCGAATACTATTCTATATACAAGTAGTTATTTATATCAGGTTATCTATTTTGTAACTAAAAGAATAGTATCCTAAAAGTCAATCATATTCCTTATAAAATAAGGGCTTATCTATAAAATTCTCCCTACTCAAGTATGATATTAATAAAGGTATTTTGTTTCATCATATACTATATCTTATACTTTATTATTTTAAGATTATAATAAACCTCATAAACTAGAACAATGATTTTAGGATTATAATAGAGATCATAATAATGAAACCTAAGATCTTATAAATCCTAATCTAAAATATTTTTAATTGTAGGATCATCGAGTCGGGGATCGATGTTTCTGGAGAGACTAACACATCCTATGTATGTTCAATAGAGAGAGTGGTTGGTCTCACGACTACTTGTGTAGGATACTAATACATGGATATAGGTACTCATCAGGGTATGGGTTCACTAAATTGATTCATTATGAGAATATCTTATGAAAGTCTTACTTACTTGTCAAAAGATGATTCTCTTAGTGGAAGTTGTGTAAGTAATCCTTAGACATGATATCACCAGGGTATCTTGTACACATGAATCTATATTTTGGTTTATATTCGTTCATGACTTAGTCATATATTGGATATTCATGGATATGATAAATTATGTATGAAGGTTATGAGTAGGTCAATAAGGAATCGATCACTCCTAGTAAGGAGAGAATTTATCCCATGTAATCTCGTCGAATGATGACTCTAGAAGTCTTTGATCAAAATAGAATGAAATTAAAAAAAGATTTCTAATTTTTCATCGATCGAGTCTTCATTAATGATTTGATATTCGAATGAATAAAGTGTGAGAGTTTGACACAATTCCATACCTATCACTTATTCAGGATAAAGGTAGATCGAAGGATTGAATTACATGATAACTTACCACTGAAAGGTATTTTGATATTTTTTATCAAATTTTTTATTTATGGATAGACATGATATATTGCTAGACATCAATCATGTCTTGTAGGTTATCATGAATTAAATTGATTGAATTCATGAGTCAATTTAAATGATAGTTCAAATTAGCAACTGGGGTTAGCCCAATTTGACCTAATTCGATTAGTTGATTTCTAATCAAACTAAATTGACATGAATCTAGACTACTGCTAGCTAGATGAGGAGTCCAAAGGGTCACACACATTAAGAAATTAATCAAGGATGTCATTTATATTTCTATTAGGATCATAGGATCTTAATTGGCTAGCAAATTAACATATTAGCATATGTTGGCTAGCCTAACTCCTAACCTAATTAGATTTTGTTTAAATACTTACTATTTGGACTAACCAATTTGAGTGGGATTTAAATTAGGTTGATCCTTAAGTGGGGCAACAAAATTAGGATTTATCCTAATTTATTAGCCTTTATCCATTAATTAAACCAAGAGTCCCAAGGGCATGGGACTCTTGGCGCCATATTAGCATACGCAAAGATAAGTGGCGCAGAAGGACCAAGAGTCATTCCATAAATTAATCACCTTTTAGATGATAAGGCTTAGCCCCTATCCTATCTATTGGATGTCCAAATTGACTAGAATTGACTGATCAATTGATGTAAGAAAGGGCATGAATAATGAAGGGACACGATGCTTCATGTATATGGTGCATGGATAGGCTAAGAGTCCTTCTGCTTGTTAATCATTTATTTTTCAGATAAGATCCTTACTTGATATGCCTATTAGGGTGTGGGACCATGTCTTTAATTCTAAAATTAAAGACTAATTTTTTATTTTTTTTGAAGAGTTGCAATAAGCAACACTTGGCATAAATAATTAGTGAAACGATGTTTCACTTTGCACCTTTCTACCAAGGGACTCTTTCTGATTAAAGAACTTTATCTAATATATTAAATATCAGATAAGTGGCTAATGAAAGGGTGTATTAGGCACCTCTTCTTTTTCTTTTTAAAGGCTTCAGTGATTGAAGCCAAGGCATTCGAAAATTATCTTAATAATTCTCTTCCTTCTCTTATTAGGACAAGTTTATTATTTTAAGACAAGTCTGCCATTTTAAGACAAGAGCTTAGAAAAAGAATTAGAAAGGATAATAGGATAGCAAGAAAGTTTTTGGAGAGGTACTAAGCTACTCTTCGAAAGGAAAAATATCCTAGAATGGAGAAAAGGCTATTAAAGGAAGAGAGACTGCCAGAAGGAGTCAAGCAAGCAAGAGGAGTGCTTTCTTGGTTCGGATCCTGTGTGGATTACCTCTGGAGGGCATACACTTATGTGCCTAGTGAAAAGAAAAAGATATTAGCATTATAGGCTGATATGGTACTTTTGCTGACATGGCATTTCCATGGACGTGGGGACCCTGTTGACGGCCATGATGGCAAGGGACCCACTGCCTGGATACGATGGCCTGGTGAAGAGCCAAGGCGAGCCCTCCTGTCGAGGTTAACTCCCAGCCGGGGTCATGCTCATAAGGTGAGCCCTTCGTTTGAGTCTAGCTCTTAACCGAGGTCATGCTCATGCTGCCGAGGTGAGCCCTCTTGCCGAGGTCAGCTCCTTGCTGGGGTCGTGCTCGTGAGGCGAGCCCTACATTTGAGGCCAGCTCCCGACCGGGGTCGTGCTCATGCCGCCGAGGTGAGCCCTCCTGTCAAGGTCAGCTCCCAGTCGGGGTCGTGCTCATAAGGTGAGCCCTCCATCTGAGGCCAACTCCCGGTCGAGGTCGTGCTCATGCTGCCAAGGGTGAGACTCTCCCCCTTCTATTTGCCTCGCGGGGGGCCCAAAAATTCTCACTGGAAGTAAAAGAAGGGTCAATAAGAATTCAAACCACGGCAAGGGGATTACTGGCCACCTGCAACCTTTGGAGGGTGGCGGACATTCTGTCATAAATTCAAACTCTGCAACACACCATCCCTACGCCCTGAGCGGCATGCAGCCCGACAAGTTCTGGGCCCTATAGCATGCCGCCATGTCAACAACCATACAACCGACAGCCTCAAACTCCATGACATGATTCCTGAACCTCCCCTGAGAAGAGTACTCCATTAAGGCCCTAGGGCCCCGTGATGCTTCGATGGTCCCTCCAGGAATGGAAACGCCTCACCATGGTAGGGGGCTCAGCTGCACAATGTCCGCCCCTTCTACGAGGAATCATTCCACCAGAAGGACGAGACGTGGACCATGCTAGCATACACCCCTGACGGAAGGGTTTCTCCCTAAGGACCAGTCAGACATAGAGGAGGCCGCAAGCGATGATAAGCCCCTCCCAGAGAGGGCAACCAAGAGGGGACACATGGACAAAGCCCTAGACCTGCTCTGGGCCACCCCACGTAGATAAGGTCAGAGAGAGAAGAAAACAAAACAAGGGAGAAAGCAAGCGAGCAAGGGACCTCTAGAAAAACCTTCCAAGCTCCCCGCTCCCATGGGGGCTTGCTCTTTTTTTTCCACCTTAATTCTACCTTTCACCCTCTATGCGGAGAGCCCCCTAAGCTCTCTGCCATAGAGGTTTTATTTCCCTTGATCATCTCATCTGACTTAATCATCAAAGTGTCCTTGCCATAATCCCCAGCTTGGGTCTCCTCTTTTTTGTAGGGCAGCCATACCCAGGAGTCAGCCAGGAAAGGAAGGGATGAGCACCCCATGAGAACCGGACACATTTTTGACACCTCAAAGCGACAGGCCACGGTGATCTTGGTAGCAACAGATTGGCGCATCAAGTAGGGGAGAGAAGCTGGTTTGATATCAAATCTCCCACTACAAGGGAGAGACCTGTGGAAGCCCACGGTCCAATGGTGACCACGTGGGCCCGCGAAGCCTTCGCTAGCCAAGTGGGAGATCCCTCTCAGCATGATGACCATAGCTTGGAGAGGGAACTTCCCACTCCCCCATCACCACTTCCAGCAGATCCTCAGATCACCGCACTAGCCCAACAGGTCCAGACCCTAGCCATGGTGATGTGCCAGCTCCATCAGAGGCACTGGTCCCTGGAAACTCAGTAGCAGCTAGGGATACCGATGGCCAATGCCACCGACCCCCATACCAGCCTACGGTCCTTCCGGGAGGGGCCGTTGCATGCGGCCTCCCGCCCATGGGGGGACCACCAAACAGCCGGAAAGAAGCCATAGCACGATCCGACCAACTGGGGGAGCCGATCCCCGAGCTCGGACCACATGCGTTCTCACACCAACAGCACCGACGTGGCCAGAATCTAGGCAAGAGTTCCTCCACTCCGACTGCCCTTCGCCTCCCATAGTCTTTACAGAGGGGTCCATAAATGAGGCGATCCACCGCCAGGCAGAGAGGCACCTCAAAGAGCAAGAGCGCAAGCTGGAAGATCTATTCTACCAATTTACTGAGATTCAAGGCTCCCCCAGCTAGCCCGTGGATTATGACACCCGCCCCCTATCTCCCACAGAATCCAAGAGGAGCTGATCCCCAGTTGGTTCCGTATGCTACTAGTTGATCCTTACGACAGGATGACCGACCCGGTAGACTACTTGGAAAGCTACAAGGCCCTTATAAGGATCCAAGGGGTAACTGACACTCTCCTCTGCATCGCCTTCCCAGCCACCTTATGGAAGGCTGCCCGAGCCTAGTTTTTTAGGTTCGAGTTTGAGAGTATAAATTCCTTCTTTCAATTGGAGAAAAGATTCGTGGCGCACTTCGATGCGTGTAGGAAGGTGCCATGTAAAGCTGATAGTCTCTTCTTGATCCGTTAGTAGAACCGAGAATCTCTCCAGGAGTACATGTCCCAGTTCAAGGCCGCCACCCTGGAGATCTACCACCTCGATGAGTCAGTCGCCATGTTGGCCCTGAAGAAGGGGTTGCGGACCTCCCACTTTACCTACTCCCTTAAAAAGAAGCCTCTGAAGACTTACTCGAAGCTCCTCCTCGGGGCCCACAAGTATATCCGCGCAGATGAGGCAAACCACACCAGAAGGGAGTTGGATGGGAGGCCCTTGAAGAGGCAAACCATCGGGGAAACATCCACTCCTCTTGCTCAGAAGATGGCACTTATTCAGCGGTCGGAGCCAAGGCCTAGAGCCGACCCTGCCAAAGAAGAAAAGTTCACTCCTCTCTTTGCCCCTAGAACGAAGATCCTGATGAAGATCGAGGGCGAGCGCTTCCTGTGCAGACCTCCCCCATTGAAGCCATCTACCAAGTGGGATAAGTCCCACTACTGCCACTTCCATCGAGATATGGCTATGATACGGAGGAATGCCACCACCTGAAGCGGGAAATGGAAAACCTGATTAAGCATGACTACCTCGAGAAGTATGTGGATGAAGCAGCATCTCTAGTGACCTGGGGTGAAGAGCCCCATCTGCTCACCATCGACAACCGGCTCACTGAGAAGCTAGTAGGAATGATATCTTGTGGGGCAGGGAGAATCTCGAAGAGGGCTAGAGGGAGAGAAGGAAGTGATAATGTACTCTCTTGCATGGGAGAGGGGTCAGCTAGGATGGATAATCTAAATAATGATGCTGTCATCATGGAAATGATGATAGCGAAACATCCTATAAAAAGAATATGGTTGATAGTGGAAGCTCTGCAGATATCCTTTTTTATGATGCTTTTACAAGGATGAACCTGTCTGCTGACCAGATAAGGTCGATGTTTATGCCCCTAGTAGGCTTCACCAAAGATTCAGTTAGAGTAGAGGGAGAGATTATGCTTTTGGAAAGTGCCAGGACTCCACCTCGGCATAGTACAATGCTGATGATGTTTACCGTTATAAGGCTTCGTTCGCCTTATAACACGATCTTAGGGCATCTCAGACTTAACCTGCTCAATGCCACCATCTCCACAAAGCATCTCCTCATCTAGTTTTCAACCTCTTGGGGGACCAGGGAGATGAGAGGGACACACCACCCAGTCCAGCACTGCTTGTAGATTATTCCGGGGCCCCGAGGGGCCGACTCAAGCCCGATTCTCGACTAGTTGAGTCCGACAGAGCTAGACCCCAAGGGCAGACTAGTTGAGCCCTTGAGGATGGTACAGGTGGGAGCCCTACTGCCCGAAGAGGAGAGATCCCCCACCTGCTCGCTTCTTGCGAGCCAACGCGAACATCTTTGCTTGGACTATCGCTGACATGCCTGGCATCCCTTCAAAGGTGATCACCCAGAAGCAGAATGTTGATCCCAACTACCACCCCGTCCAGTAGAAAAAGAGAAGCTTCACCCTGGAGCGATAGAAGGTAATCAATGAAGAAGTTAAGAAGCTCCTCACCACGGGCTTCATCCGTGAGGTTTGGTATCCTAATTGGCTTGCCAATGTGGTGATGGTCAGGAAAGCCTCTAGGAAGTGGAGAATCTGTGTCGACTATACCGACCTCAATCGAGCTTGCCCAAAGGATAGTTTTCCACTGCCCAAGATCGACTAGTTGGTAGATACAACCTCGGGTCATAAGTTCCTCAGCCTCATGGATGCATTCTCTGGATACAATCAAATCTGCATGCATCCGGAGGATGAGGAACACACAGCATTTATGATTGACAGGGATACGTATTATTACAGGATGATGCCATTCGGCCATAAGAATGCAGGGGCCACATACCAGTGCCTGGTCAGCAAGATCTTCAAAGACTAGATCGACCATAACATGCAAGTCTACATGGATGATATGCTTGTCATGAGCGATCCAGAGTCGGATCACGTCATCGACCTGGCGAAGGCTTTCGATAACGTCTGCCTCTATTAGATGAAATTGAATCCTGCCAAGTGTATGTTTGGCATTACGGCGGGAAAGTTCCTGGGGTTCATGATCTCTCAGAGGAGAATAGAGGCCAGCCCCAAGAAGATCCAGGCGATCACCGATATAAGGCATCCTGCTTCCAAGAAGGAGGTCCAGTGCTTGACTGGGTGCATTGCGGCATTGAGCCGCTTCATCTTGCGCTCCGCCAAGCACTGCCAGCCATTCTTCAAGGTGCTGTGGAAGATATATAACTTCACTTGGATGGAGGAGTGCCATGAGGCATTCGAGGGGTTGAAGAAGCTCCTTGCCTCTCCGCTGTTGCTGTCTAGGCTGGAGCTTGGAGAAGAACTCCTCTTGTACCTGGCGATTTCACCTGAGGTGGTCAGTTCCGTGCTGGTCCACATCGACAAGGATGGCTCCCAATTAGATCCCGAGCCTCGTACTCATCGGAGACTTGTCCCACCACCAGTTGGAAGTCAGTGAAGACCTTCATCCTCTTAACACCCAGTTCGCAGGACACCCTTAGCCTTGCGAGGTGCGCCTCATATTCAGCTTGGTTGTTCATCGCCTCGAACAGGAACCGTAATGCATACTCAGTGATGACCCCATCAGGGTTGGCCAGGATAAGGCTAGCCCCGCTCCCCCTAGCATTGGATGCACCATCGATGTGAAGGATCCATGTCACTACTTCTGGGGTCGGGTCCGATTTGGGCTCGGCTTGCTGGTCTTCTACCCCCGGGTCTTCCTCGTCTGCCCAGGTACACTCCACCAGGAAATTTGCAAGGACCTGGGCTTTTTGCACCGATCACGGGCGATAGGTGATGTCGAACTCATTAAGCTTCATCGCCAACTTGAGCTTGCATAAACCCTCTTTAATTAATTTGTTTATCCTATTCTTATTAATATGACCTAGCCTACAGTACTAAAGATAAATATCAGATATATTCTCTAATCTAGGGCATTTGCTAGATGTGTACACTATACTAATAGATTGTGATAAAATATAAATATCATTTTTCAATTATCCATGCAGTTATAATGACATTATTTATAATGATATCAAAGTAATATCCTTTTATTGATAAATAAAAATCATTCTTAGCCAAAAGGTCAATAAAGATTACATTCATAATAAAACTAGGACAATAGTGACAATCACTTAAACTATAATATAATCATTGAAAACAAGCTTTGACAATTCCTAAAGTAAGAATTAGAGCTGATCTTCCATCTCCAGCATTTAGGAATCACCATCATCAAATCTTCTACTAATCTAAAGTCCTTATAACAAATTGCAAACATTAATAGGACTTCCAGTATCTAATACCCATGTAGTAGTATTACATATCAAGATGTTACAAGGTGTCATCATAAAAGTACCATATCCAGCATCCACTTGCTAGTTATTCTTCTTCCTATTCGGATCTAAAGAGGCAACATAAAGAGAACAGTTCCTCTTCTATTGACCTTGCATCTTGTAGAAGAAGCACTCTTCCTAACTTTGGTCAGACTTGTTTTTCTTGGTTTGATTCAGCTGAGCAGTTGCACCATCTTATTTTATTTTTTCGTTTCTTAAAGGATGATGCTCTATCAAAATAGATCCCCCCACTTCATTCACTAGCTCCTTGTAGAGCTAATGATCCTTCTCATAAGTTTGCAGTAACCCCAACAGATCGTGGTAGTTAACTATGAGCTTAGTCATTTTATAATGACTAAGGAAGTCGAGGTAGGACTTTAATAGGAAATTTAAAATTGCATCTTTTCCTAGCTGCTCATGCAGGGAAAACCCAAGTTTGCTCAAGTGCTCAATTAGCTCGATCATGTATAATACATGATCAATGACCAATGCCCCTTCCCTCATCTTGGCATTGAAAATGGTACAAGATATTTTGTACCTTTCAACATCATCGAGTATGCCAAGGGATTCTTTCAACTCTTGAAATATATCCTCTGGCTAAGTATCCTCGAATATGTGACTGAACTCATCATTTATGAATGCCTGTATAATGCATCAAATTATGGTTCAATCATTGAGCCACTTCTAGTAAATATCTCAAAGCAGACCTTGAGCATTTGGAGCAGGCTCTTCAAGTGTCGGATCTGTCAGCACGTACAAGATCCATTCATGCTCCAGGACTATTTTCAATTTTTGATACCAACTATCAAAATTGGTTCATGTCAACTTTTAATTATCCAATAATGAATGGAGTGATAATGTATTGGTCATTCTAGCTAAAAAGAAAAGAGAACAAGATCTATTAGTACATGAATCATTTAATCCTAAAGACTTGAACTTTAATCTAAAGGTCCTCCCACTATCTTATTTAAGTTGGTAGCCTCTACCTCCAATTTGAGAAATTATATTAATTTCTTAGTTGGTACAAGAATCCAATAGACTACGTATGAGCCTGACTTTGGCCAACCTGCCCATGCACATCCAAAGGTAGGTTCCTAACCAATTGTTTTCTTAAATAATTTTTAGTATTAATTTTGCACCAAGCACCTCTTCAGTAGGTCTTTGGACCTTTACTAAAAGTCCTGGTTAGGTCCAACCATTAACATAACCAGACTCGATGCTTCTAACTAACAAATGGCCAAGCTCACTTTGACCACCTCACCTAACCACCATTAAAAAGTTGCTACTAAATCATCATAATATGGATGATAATTTCAATAGCTAGATGAGCACCAAGTCTTTACACTTCTAATGATCATCTTAATTATTGAACCCATTACCATTCTTTTAATGGGAGTCTATGACTTGGTTATCTCCATAACTTTTTTATTTTTAGGGACCTAATAATTTAAATTTTTTTATTAATGATTCAGAAGAGAGAAGAAGACATGGACCAATCCTTCCACTAACTTCATTAAGTCTGTGATAAGGGTCGAAGATATAATTGGTCCAAGGGTACCTAGATCAATTAAGTTGATCATCCTTATTGACATGGGTTAACTCGAATTAAAAAGCTATTTGATCAAATTCTGATTAATCACATTGGCCACGTAAGTAAGATTGATGGAAGGGTTCTGTCATAACCTCTTTTCTTAGACACCAACCAAGTTGGCCAGGTAAGAGGTAGTCCTAATTAATAACCATAATCAAATACTAACTTATCTTAGATAGCAATTGGTTCATCATATTCGATTAGACTAGTCTAAGAACTTAAGTCAGATCACTGAACTATAATCAGGTCCATTTGATATAATATAGACTTGATCAAACTATCACTATAGATATAATCTAGAAAAATCTTGACTTAATCCTAGTCAACTTTTGGTTAGGTTAAATCCAATTCTCTATTAGGTCCATATTATTCAAAATTCTACCCCTAGATCTAACCTGATTAATTAACCTAATTCAAGCTAACCCAAAGCCCATAATTTATGAAATATGATTAGATCTTTAATTCACAATTCTAAATCTAATCTTAGACCTCTTAATTTTAGCAATTAATCAAGATTAATTTTGCTAAATTTAGATCTAAATAACTTAATACATTTCATATACATTAAACACTTTTAGATCTAAACTATACGATATAGACATATATTGAAATTTATATTACATTTTATGTTCTAAACATAAAAACAAAGCATAATAATTTTATTTCAGATCAAAAATAGTAAATTAATCAAGATTAAGTCATTGAAAAATATATTTAATAATTAAAATAATTTTAATAAAAAAACTTTCACCTCACTTGTTCATGGGATATAATCATAAGCAGCACCTCTACATGCCAAAAGAGATCTCATAGAATGAGAAGAGAGAGCCTTTAAACCCTACTTTTCTTCTATGACTAGTGGCCATGATAATCAATCAAATTCAAAGTAGTTACTTGGATTAAAATTATATCTAACATGTATGATTCTACATCTATATGTCATATTATAAAAATTAATCACTTTGATAACACTATTGGAAAACAATTCCTAAAGTTTCATGCATGATTTTTTTATAATTTATAGAAAAAATAAATCTATTTTAAAATTATTTTAAATAAAAAATCATGCATATAGACCAAATTTAATAAACTCTATAAATATCATAACATGATATGCAACATAGAAAATATAATCAACATGCATCGATCTAACAGATGTATGCTATAGATCATATCTACTAAGACTATGAGATTAAATCCCATAGCTGATCACGGGTTGATGATCACCACTATTGATGGCACATGGTAAGGACTCTTCATGTCACTTTGTAGCCTACAAGGTATCCAGCCTCTACAAATCATCCACATAAAGCCCCAACATGATCAACCTCTTAGGACTATTAGATCTCACCAAAGGCCACCAGATGGCTAAAAAAAATATTTCTTGAATCTTCTTGAAACCTCTAAGTATATCAAGAGGAGGAGAATTAAGAGGATCAAGGGTGGAGGAAAACTAAAATCTAAAATACTCTTTTTATTTATTTTTCCCTCTCCTTAGAAGACCTAATACTAGTACCTAAGAAACCCTTCATGCCTATCTTGAAATTCATGCCCCCTCTCAAATAGTTTTCTATGAAAATTTTACTTCAGATTTCAAGATAAACAGGGCCTCTTATTGTTGCACATTAGAGCAAAAAATGAATTGAAATTGGCATGGAAATTGGTTGTGATACAGGATAGAGTTTCACTTGGACTAGGTGTTTTATTCCTAATAGAACTCCTCCAAAATAAATTCAAATAAATTTTGATTTAATTCAAACCAATCCTAATCTAAAAGAAAATAAGAGAGGATAAAAAACTTATTTTTTTCAATAAGAATGCATGAAAAAATTCTTAGAAGGTGTGGAGAATTTTAAGAAAAGAAAATAAGTTAGACTAAATTAGGATTTGACTAAGATTTGATCAAAATTAGTTTGAAACCAAAAATAATTTGGTTATGTTGACTCCATAATTGATTTTGATGATTAACAAAATATTTAAGTATATTTGAGTACTAACAGTTCTTTGAAAATTTTTTTATAGAAAAAGGTACTCATCAAATTAGCTAAATTGAATTGCTTATCAAATGATTGAAGAAGCCCTTTCTATGGATGAAACACCAATTATTAATGGACTTAAGTATTTAAGATTTGATTGAAAGAAATTAAAGAGTCAAGTTCAAAAAGGTTTCAGCAGAGTTTCAGTCTTTTTTGAAAAAGTTTCAGCAAGTATCGACTCAGAGTGTCGACTCACAGTTCAAGTGTTGACTCATGGCAGTGCAAGTGTCGACTCAAGCCGATACACAAAAAAGAGTTTCAAATGACATGCTTGAAGTGTTGACTCATGCTTCACAAGTGTTGACTCAAGGATCGACTCAAAGCCTAAGATAGATTTTTTATAGAACATGCTGAATTTCAAGACTTGCCTTAGGTGTCGACTCACCAAATAAAGTATCGACTCATCTGAGATTTCTAGAGAGGTTCAAAGTAGAATTTTGAACTAGGTGTTGACTCATGAAATTTAAGTATCGACCCTAAGTATCGACTCATAGCCTAAAGTGTCTAACACTTGGAGTTCTGGAAATAATAACGGCTAGTTTTTTCAAATGCAGAACTCATCCCTTTCACTCCCAATGGATAGTTCTGAAAGGAAAACAAGTAGCGAGCATGCTTTGTATTTTAAAACTTTTTCAAAATAACATGCAGCGGAAGCATGATAAAATGACTAACATTTAATCTAAGCATGCTTTAAAACTTTTCTATGCTACTTGTCCCAAGATCTTGCATGAATGATTAATATAAACAGTGAAATCATGAATTCATGCTATGAACATTTCAAAGTAACATATCTATATATGTAAAACCATACCTTGTATGAAATGGAGACGCTCTCCGCTGTGAAAGATCCAGGAGCAGGAGGAAGAACTCTGCTTAGCCGCACACGTGTTCGGCCTCTACAGGTGGTTCACACCAGGGCTCTTTCAAAATCTACTTCCACTCCAAGTGCTAGCTTGTTGTGGAACGATTTGATCGGGACTCCTTTTCTTCTTTCGATGCCGGACTCTTTGAATGAATGAAGAAGCTCAAGAGGTGGAGAATGAGTGGTTGGAACCCTTCCCAAACACTCAATCCTAAGACCTAGATCTCTAGGTACAAAAATGCACACTTTTCTCCAAAAACCTCACACCTAAAAACTAGAACTTTTTCCTAGTTTCTTCCCTTTCTTCCCTTTGATTTTTCCAGCATTTATTTGCTGAATTTTTTCCTTATTTTCGTCCTCCCATTTCAGCCCCTTAAGTAGATGGAGAGGGAGAGGGAGAGTGGGGAGTTATAGGTGTGGTAATGGGTAGTTATGGGGAGTTATGGTCATGGGAAGTTACATAACTCCCCAAAAATGAATTTAAACTTATTTAAATTCAGATTAAATGTATTAATTGATTTTAATTCATAACTAAAATCAATTGGGTCAAGTGTGCATACATTGGGCTCAACCCGATTGGACCCAAAACCATTTTGAACCAAATCCTATTTGATTCGTTCCAGATTTTTATAGCTCAATCAAATTGGGCTATCAAGTAATCACATTACTTAATTCACCTCCATGCATCACCAATTATTAGTGAAAATTTCATGTCACAACTTTTTGTGACATCAAGTGTCTATACTTGTGAAATCAACAAGTGTCGACACTTACACAAGTGTCGACACTTTCAAGAATATCAAGTGTTGACACTTGGATAAAGAAAAACCCTTTTTCTCTGTGAGTACACGAACAATTTCCAATCGTTCTCCGATCACTAGATCAAATAGAAACCCCTATGGTGTGTGACCCCATAGGTTCGAACACTAAGCCGGTAGCACTGGAACATTTCCAATACCAATCAAAGTCGCCATCTAGCAATGACACCCGACGTCCGGATAGGTCGAAGTTGCAGAGCAACAATCAAGAACCAGGAGATATGGAAACCTTGTAATTAATCCCTTTGACCTCAATGCTCAGGAAGACTTAGGGTTTAACTGCCCAACCCATAAAGTCCATCAACAATGTGTCTCAATCTCACAAGTCCTGTAACACTTTACAGTGACTACCCTGGCCAAGGTTTTGCTAAATTGAAACACAGTAAGATATCTGCTCCAAACACTTTGGAGGGGTCAATCCCATCTTGATCCGATCACCGCTACATGAGTACTTAACTGTACCCAGAAACCTTCCGTCCCTGGATTAGAAATCCGGATAGTCCAGTACCAAAGTACAATGAGTTGCTCGCAAGCTACCATGACGATCTCATGTCTGAGGGATAACTATGTCCATATCAAAACTCTAGGCAGAAAAAGTACAGACGGGTCACGTTCGATGAAATGTCAAACACAACATCTGCATGCCATACCAGTGTCTCTATACTCCTTGGTTAAGAGGACAACCAACGACTATGGCACACAACGACCTATACTTGATATACTATCATCCTGAAATAAGTGTATCATTTGGTCGCGAACAATTTTAGGACTATATGATATATCCTCTCTATATTACATACAAATAGTCCTAAGGACTTCATCACTGAAGAACTCATTACAGAAAGATGAAATAGTGATGAACTGCCAGAATAAACATTTTATTCAATAATATAATTCATATATAATTACATCAAATGTACAACTATTTACAGTAGAAATTGGCTTTGGGACACATTTCCCAACAACTCCCACTTGGACTAAAGCCAATCAGAACAGTATCGTATACCCATCTTCCATTTACAATTATTGAGTTCTTGAATTCCAACGGCTTTAGTAAAGGGGTCAGCCAGGTTCTCCTTTCCGTCAATCTTCAGAAGGTCAATATCACCTCGTTCCACGATTTCTCGCACAAGATGAAATCGGCGCAGAATATGCTTGGTAATGCTGATGGGACTTCGGCTCTTTGGCTTGAGCAATGGCTCCAGTGCTGTCACAGTACACTGGAACAGGACCATCCAGGGAAGGTGCCACTCCCAGCTCGCCAAGAAATTTTTGCAACCAAACAGCTTCCTTTGCTGCATCAGATGCTGCAATATATTCTGCTTCGCATACAGAGTCTGCTACAGTGTGCTGCTTGGAACTCTTCCAGCAGATAGCTCCACCATTCAGGATAAAAATAAAACCAGATACACTCTTGCTATCATCCCTATCTGACTGGAAACTGGAGTCAGTATACTCCATAAGTTTCAAGTCAGGTCCTCCAAAAAGAAGCCACTGGTCCTTGGTATTTCGCAAATACTTCAGGATGGTCTTTGCAACCTTCCAGTGTGCTTCACCTGGGTCAGACTGGTATCGACTCACTATTCCTAATGAGTATGCCACGTCTGGTCTAGTACATGTCATGGCGTACATGATGGACCCTACTACCGAAGCATAAGGAATCCTACTCATACGCTCTCTTTCCTCAGGAGTTGTCGGACAATCCTTCTTGGAAAGAGAAATTCCATGGCCTATTGGAAGATAGCCTTTCTTGGATTTCTCCATGCTAAACCTTTTCAGCACGGTATCAATGTACGTAGACTGGGACAAACCCAGAAGCTTCCTTGATCTATCCCTATAGATCTTCATACCTAGTATGAAAGAAGCTTCACCCAGGTCTTTCATAGAAAACTGGGACGACAACCAGACCTTTATTCCCTGTAATGCAGGGATGTCATTCCCGATTAAGAGAATGTCATCCACATACAGTACAAGAAATACAACTACAGAACCATTTGCCCACTTATATATGCAGGGTTCTTCTTTGTTCCTAACAAAACCATACGTCTTGATAGACTTATTAAAACGCATGTTCCAACTCCGAGATGCCTACTTTAGTCCATAGATGGACCTACTAAGCTTACATACCTTAGATTCATCTGTGGATGTGAACCCTTCAGGTTGCATCATATACACCTCCTCATCTAGCTCACCATTCAGGAAAGCTGTTCGGACATCCATTTGCCAGATTTCATAATCCAGATATGCAGCTAAGGCAAGCATAATCCGAATAGACTTGAGCATTGCCACAGGGGAAAACTTCTCGTCATAGTCAATACCATAACGTTGACGATAACCCTTGGCAACCAGACGGGCTTTATAGGTCTCTACCTGCCCATCTGCACCCCATTTCCTTTTGAAGACCCATTTGCACCCAATGGGTTTTACCCCTTCAGGTGGATCAACCAAAGTCCATACTTTGTTGATTTCCATGGACTCCATTTCAGATTTCATGGCTCCCAGCCACAACTCAGAATCAGACCTCTGCATCGCGTCCATATAAGTGATTGGATCCTCGTTGTTCTCATCGAGCTTAACGGGATCACCGTCTCGGACCAGAAAACCATAGTATCTGTCCGGTTGACGCGGTACTCTACCAGAACTCCTTAATGACTCGTCAATAGGCTCAAAGTTTGATCTTATCATAATGGGTTCTGTAGCAGACCTTGAGTGATTTGGTTCTTCTATCTGTTGAACTTCAGTAAGCTCAACATTGGTAGCTTGAGCACCTTCAGTAAGGTACTCCCTTTCTAAAAAGGTAGCTCTAAGACTGACGAACAATTTTTGTTCCCCAAGCATATAGAAGAAATAACCCTTAGACTCTTTAGGATACCCAACAAAGAGACACCTGTCAGACCTAGGTCCAAGTTTATCTGTTTCCAAATGCTTGACATAAGCCGGACATCCCCAAACCCGAAGGTGTGATAGACTTGTCTTACGCCCATTCCATATTTCATATGGAGTTTTGTTAACAGACTTACTCGGAACTCTATTTAGAAGATAGCATGCTGACTCCAAAGCATACCCCCAAAAGGAAGTTGACAGAGTTGCAAATCCCATCATGGATCTGACCATGTCTAACAGAGTCTGATTCCTCCTTTCAGACACACCATTTAACTGAGGCGTCCCAGGAGGCGTCCATTGAGAGAGAATCCCATTCTCTTCAAGATAAGTCAGAAACTCCCGAGAAAGATATTCTCCACCTCGATCTGATCGAAGGATTTTAATAAGCTTCCCGGTTTGTTTTTCAACTTCATTACGATACCGTTTGAACATCTCAAACGATTCAGATTTATGTCTCATCAAAAAGACATAACCGTACCTTGAGAGGTCGTCCGTAAATGTAATGAAATATTTATACCCACCCTTGGCATCGACATTCATTGGTCCACATACATCAGTATGTACTAGACACAAAATGTCATCGGCTCGTACACCTTTTTCAGTAAAAGGTGACTTGGTCATCTTACCAAGTAAACAAGATTCACAAGTTGGCAGTGATTCACAATCACTAACGTTTAGGAGACCTTCTCCCACTAACCTGTTGATTCTATTCTTGTTTATATGACCTAGCCTACAATGCCAGAGATAAGCATCATTGACATTATCTAATCTAGGGCGTTTGCAAGAAATGTACATTACACCAATAGGTTGTGATAAAACATAAATGCCATTCTTAATATGTCCAGTCATAACCACAATATCATTCATAATGACTTTGCAAAAATCACTCTTGATTAATAGTTCATAACCATTACTGGCCAACTGGCCTACAGAGATAATATTTACAAGGAATGATGCAATAGTGACAATCACTAAGAACAACTTTACAAGACTCGAAAAATAGATTGACAATTCCCAATGCCAGGACTGGAGCTTGACTTCCGTTCCCCACATTCAGAAATCTCTCGCCATTCTCGAATCTTCTACTAACTTGTAGTCCCTGCAACGTATTGCAAATATGATAAGGACTACCAGTATCTAATATCCAGTTAGTAGTATCACAAATAGAAAAACAACAAGGATTTATCATATAAATACCTTGTCCAGCAACCTTTTGCTGCCTCTTCTTCTTCGGCCTGTTCGGGTCAAGTGTAGCTAGGTAAGCGGAACAATTCCTCTTCCAATGACCCAGCTTCTTGCAGTAGAAGCATTCTGCCTGACTCTGGTCAGCCTTCTTCTTAATCTGACTGGGCCCAGCACTTTGCACCATTCTATTTTTATTCCTTTTCTTTTTCCCTTTCTTAAAGGGGCGATGCCTTGCCGCACTGCCTCCCACTAAATTCACCAATCTCTTTTGGAGCTGGTGATCCTTTTCATAAGTCTGTAGTAATCCCATCAACCCATGGTAGTTGACTACAGGCCTTGTTAATCTATAGTGATCTAGAAAAGGTAAGTAGGAGGGAGGCAAAGAATTCAAAATCGCATCTTTCCCAAGCTGCTCGTGGAAAGGATATCCGAGTTTGGCCAAGCGCTCGATCATCTCGATCATGTATAATACATGATCAGTGACCGAGGACCCTTCAGTCATTCGAGCGTTGAAGATGGTAGAGGAAACCCTGTACCTTTCAACATCGTCTGGAGCACCAAAAGATTCCTTCAACTTTTGAAGGATTTCCTCCGGTTGGGCCTCCTCGAATCTGCGACTGAACTCGTCGTTCATAGCCGCCAACATAATGCACCGCATCGTAGTACGGTCAGAGACCCACTTTTGATAAGCATCTCTGACTGCAGTATGTGCGGTGGGGGCTGGCCCCTCAGGTGCCGGATCCGTTAATACATAAAGGATCCATTCGTGCTCGAGAACAGTTCTCAGTCTTCGATACCAGCTATCGAAGTTGGGTCCCATGAGCTTGTCATTATCTAATAATGACCGGAGTGACAGATTAGTAGACATAATCTGAAAAAGAAAACCAAGACTATTTAGTATATGAATTATTTAAAACTTAAAGACATTGACTTTTGTCTAAAAGCTCCTCCCACTATTTTATTCAGACTGGTAGCCTCTACCTCCAATCCGAAGAATAACACTTATCCCTTAGTGGGTACCAGAATCCAATAGACAATACATGAGCCCGACTATGGTCGGCCAACCCATGTTCATCTAAAGATAGGTTCATAACCAGTTGTTTCTCCAAACAACTCCTAGTAATTTATTTTGCCCTAGGAACACTTCAATCGGCCTTTGGGCTACCTGCTAAAGAAGGTCCCAGTTAGGTCCAACCATTAACATGACTGATCTTAATGCTTCTAGCTAACAAATGATCAAGCCCGACTCTGGCCGGCTAACCTGACCACATTTTTAAGAAAGTTGCATTATGTCATCATATAATGAATGACAATTCCAATAGTATGATGACCACCCGATCTATGGATCTGCCGATGATCACCCCACTACTGGACTCATTACCAAACATCTTAATGGGAGGCTAAGACAAAAAATTATCATATAATTTCCATCCTTTTAAGGACCTAATAATTTAGAGGTTTTATACATGTTGTGACAAAAGAGAAAGGATAAGTCATGGATTATCCTTCACTAACTTCATATGTTAATGAAAGGGTTACATGAACCACAAAATCTATGGGCACCTAAATCAGTCAAGCTGATTAACCTTATTGGCATGGGCTAACTCGAATCAATGAGCTAACTAATCAAAACTGGTTGACCATATTGGCCAGGTAAGTGAGATCAAGGTTATGGGTTAAGCCATTAACCATCTTTCCTTAGACACCAATATCATTAGCCAGGAAAGAGGTAGCCCCAAAAATCATAGATCAAAAGCCATACTTACCTTAGACACCAATTGGTTCACCAATTTCGATTAGACTAGCCTAAGGAATCGGGTCCTACCACGAAGCCAAGATTAAGTCCATTTAGATGTATGGACCAATCAATCTAACTATTAGATAGATACTAGAGAAGAACCTTAACTCAACATTTGATTAAGTTAATTCTCTATTAAGTCCTATTCATCTAAACTTAGGTCTAACCCAATTAGGACCTAATTCAAGCTAACCCATTTAAACCAAAGTTATGAATATGACTTAGATCTTAAAATCATATCCTTAGATCATTTAGTCACTTAGATTTACTTAATTCATAATTAAGTTAATCATACAACAGATTGAAACATTTTCAAAAAAACTTTATAAAATATTTTTATAAGAAAATCCAATTTTTAAATTTCTGTTCACTGTGAAGTGTCGACACTTCAGTAGCAAGTGTTGACACTAGGTGTCGACACTACTCTGAGACAGGTCGACACACAGAGAATCGATTTCTGTGTTTTTGTTCATGAGTCGACACCTAGAAGGCCAAATGTCGACACATAGACACCCAAGTGTCGACACTAGGTAAACCAAGTGTCGACACTTGATCAAATCCGAGCACAGAAATACTGAAATCCAAACTTTGTCTTTTCTAGACTTGAATTTTATGTTAAACTATTTAACATAGCAATCATAAACTAACTTTAGAACATTTCTATAAATATTTTATGACTTCAAATTTAGAACATAATAAAGATCAAAACATTTTAATCTTTACTTTTTTCTTTTCTTTTTCTTCTTCATGAGTCCTTCACAATGGCACCCCTACACGCCATAGGAGATCCCTTTGAATGGGAAGTGAGGGTCTTGCAGCCCTACTTCTCTCCTATGACCGGACGGCCTGGTGAGGCACTCAATCCGAGTACTTGCAAGAAATTAAACTGATTTTATATTGTTTATACTAAACATTCATGCTAGAGCAACCTTGTTGCTTTGATACCAATTGAAAGGAAAACTAGTAGCGAGCATGCTTTGTATTTTAAAACTTTTTCAAAATAACATACAGCGGAAGCATGATAAAATGATTAACATTTAATCTAAGCATGCTTTAAAACTTTTCTATGCTACTTGTCCCAAGATCTTGCATGAATGATTAATATAAACAGTGAAATCATGAATCATGCTATGAACATTTCAAAGTAACATATCTATATATGTAAAACCATACCTTGTATGAAATGGAGATGCTCTCCGCTGCGAAAGATCCAGGAGCAGGAGGAAGAACTCTGCTTAGCCGCACACGTGTCCGGCCTCTACAGGTGGTTCACACCAGAGCTCTTTCAAAATCTACTTCCACTCCAAGTGCTAGCTTGTTGTGGAACGATTTGATCGGGACTCCTTTTCTTCTTTCGATGCCAGACTCTCCGAATGAATGAAGAAGCTCAAGAGGTGGAGAATGAGTGGTTGGAACCCTTTCCAAACACTCAATCCTAAGACCTAGATCTCTAGGTACAAAAATGCACACTTTTCTCCAAAAACCTCACACCTAAAAACTAGAACTTTTTCCTAGTTTCTTCCCTTTCTTCCCTTTGATTTTTCCAGCATTTATTTGCTGAGTTTTTTCCTTATTTTCGTCCTCCCATTTCAGCCCCTTAAGTAGATGGAGAGGGAGAGGGAGAGTGGGGAGTTATAGGTGTGGTAATGGGTAGTTATGGGGAGTTATGGTCATGGAAAGTTACATAACTCCCCAAAATGAATTTAAACTTATTTAAATTCAGATTAAATGTATTAATTAATTTTAATTCATAACTAAAATCAATTGGGTCAAGTGTGCATACATTGGGTTCAACTCGATTGGACCCAAAACCATTTTGAACCAAATCCTATTTGATTCGTTCCAGATTTTTATAGCTCAATCAAATTGGGCTATCAAGTAATTACATTACTTAATTCACCTCCATGCATTACCAACTATTAGTGAAAATTTCATGTCACAACTTTTTGTGACATCAAGTGTTTACACTTGCGAAATCAACAAGTGTCGACACTTACACAAGTGTCGACACTTTCAAAAATATCAAGTGTTGATACATGGATAAAGAAAAACCCTTTTTCTCTGTGAGTCCACGAACGATTCCCAATCGTTCTCCGATCACTAGATCAAGTAGAAACCACTATGGTGCGTGACCCCATAGGTTCGAACACTAAGCCGGTAGCACTGGAACATTTCCAATACCAGTCAAAGTCGCCATCTAGCAATGACACCCGACGTCCGGATAGGTCAAAGTTGCAGAGCAACAATCAAGAACCAGGAGATATGGAAACCTTGTAATTAATCCCTTTTACCTCAATGCTCAGGAAGACTTAGGGTTTAACTGCCCAACCCATAAAGTCCATCAATAATGTGTCTCAATCTCACAAGTCCTGTAACACTTTACAGTGACTACCCTGGCCAAGGTTTTGCTAAATTGAAACACAGTAAGATATCTGCTCCAAACACTTTGGAGGAGTCAATCCCATCTTGATCCGATCACCGCTACACGAGTACTTAACTGTACCCAGAAACCTTCCATCCCTGGATTAGAAATCCAGATAGTCCAGTACCAAAGTACAATGAGTTGCTCTCAAGCTACCATGACGATCTCATGTCTGAGGGATAACTACGTCCATATCAAAACTCTAGGCAGAAAAAGTACAGACGGGTCACGTTCGATGAAATGTCAAACACAACATCTGCATGCCATACCAGTGTCTCTACACTCCTTGGTTAAGAGGACAACCAACGACTATGGCACACAACGACCTATACTTGATATATTATCATCCTGAAATAAGTGTATCATTTGGTCGCGAACAATTTTAGGACTATATGATATATCCTCTCTATATCACATACAAATAGTCCTAAGGACTTCATCACTAAAGAACTCATTACAGAAAGATGAAATAGTGATGAACTGCCAGAATAAATATTTTATTCAATAATATAATTCATATATAATTACATCAAATGTACAACTGTTTACAGTAGAAATAGACTTTGGGACACATTTCCCAACAAGTTCCATGTCTAAAATGGTCATAAACCATCATTTAGGCCTTGGGATGGTATTTAAGTAAATTAAATTCAAATGGAACAAAAGAGAATAAGAAAAGGAAGTGAAAAAGAAAGAAAAAGAAGAGTATTCACTCATACATTCATTGAGAGTAACTACTTCTAGGTAAAAGAAGCCTTTAAGCATTCAAAGCAATCAAAAGCATTCAAGTCCAACCACTTTTGATCATTGATTGAGGCTTCATCGAATTGAAGACAAGCATCTTCATCAAGCTTCAAAGAGATAACAACTTTTTATTAGAAAGCTTTTCTTGTATTCTTTTCTTCAATTCATATTTTGTTGTATCAAGGTTTTTGGTTAGCCTAGTTGAAAACCAAGAAGATTTTTGGTTAGCCTAGTTGAAAACCAAGAAGATTTTTGGTTAGCCTATTTGAAAACCTAGAAGGTTTTTGGTTAGCCTTTGAAAACCAAGAGGTTTCTTTTGGTGAGCTTAGTGAAAACTAGGAGTTTTAATTAGTGAGCTCGAAAAACTAATCGACTGTAATCGTGAGTGATTATAGTAAATTCTCGAGTGGACCTTAGGAAGTGGATGTAGGTGCCTTTGAGAGCACCGAACCACTATACTTGCCTTGTATTTGTGATTGATTGTTTCTTTCTATTTGCTCTTACCTTCATTGCAATTTAAGTTTCCACTGCATACTCTTTAAGAGAACATAATACTTACATCTCATTAGCACTTGAATTGATTATTGAATTGGCACACATACTTGCAAAATAGTTTTTAGAAATCCAATTCACCCCTCCTCTTGGATTGCTTACTGGGCAACAAATGGTATCAGAGCCACATTCTCAGTAATAGGTCTAATCGCCTTGAGTAAAGATCAATGCCAGCCCCCCTTGGTACTAGCATAGTTGAGGGATAAGCCTTAAATAGGCCACCTTATTTTAATGGCACTAACTATACATATTGGAAGACAAGAATGAGAATTTACATGCACTCTATAGACTGTAATTTATGAAAAGTAGTGGATAAAGGTCCTCATATTCCTTCGGTTGTGGTTAATGGTGTTTCCATCCCAAAGCTTGAAGAGGATTGGGATGAAAATGACATTAAACAATCCAAGATCAATGCGAAAGCAATGAATCTCCTTTACTGTGCATTGGATCCTAGTGAGTTCAATAGGATTTCCATATGCACTTCAGCTAAAGAAATATGGGACATACTTGAGGTCACTCATGAGGTACCGATCAAGTGAAAAATACAAAAGTTAACATGCTTGTGCATACGTATGAGATGTTTCACATGGAACCAAATGAATCAATCATTAACATGTACACTAGGTTCACAAATATTGTTAATGGCATGAGAAGCCTTGGTACAATTATGTCTAATGCCGATCTTGTGAACAAAATTCTCAGGTCTCTTCCAACATCTTGGGATCCCAAAGTGACAGCTATTCAAGAAGCCAAAGATGTTGAGAAACTTTCATTAGAGCAGCTGTAGGTTCACTCATGACTTATGAGTTGAACTTGAAACAAAAACAAATGGATATGGATAAGAAGAAGAAAGGTATTGCTTTCAAGTCCACAATACAAGAATAATCTTCAAATGAGGAATCAAAAAAAGAAGAAGAGAATGAGGGTGATGAAGAACTATCAGCAAGAAAATTTAGAAAATTCATGAGGAAAAAGAAATTTTCTTACAAGAAAAAGCTTCAACCAAGTAAAGAAAAGGAAAAATAAAAGGACAAAGAGAAGGAGGTACCAGCATGCTTCGAATGCAAGAAGCCTGGACATTACAAGTATGACTGCCCTGTCCTAAAAAAATCAAAGAAAAAGCTTAGAAAGAAAGTAATGATGGCAACTTGGAGTGACAGTGAGGACTCCAGCTTAGAAGAAGATCAAACCGAAGTCGCCAATCTTTGCTTCATGGCACAACATGAAGAAGAGGTACATTCTGATATTGAAGTTGATTATACTTTTGATGAATTAAAAATGGTATTTGATGAGTTAATGCATGATTATAAGTTGATAATATATGAAAATAGAAAGTTGAAAGAGCATGCAAACTCTTTCTCACATGAAAACAATTGTCTTTTATGAAGTTAATGATTTGAAAAATAAGATTGATGTTTTAGAAAAACAAAACAAATCTTTATCAATAAAAAATAAAGTTTTGAAAAGACCTAAAGAAAATATTTCAAACAATGAGCTTTTGAAGAAAAGTAAAGATTTTGAAGTAGAAAATAAGAAATATAAAGATAAGCTTGATAAGGTAAAATCCTTTGTTGAAAAATTCACCTATAGTTCTGAAAAGTTGAATCTTCTTTTAAACAATCAAAGAGCTATTTTTAACAAGGCTGGATTAGGTTTTAAACCTCCAAAATAGCAAAAGTACTTTAAAAATTTCTTTGTACCTACATTATCAAGCATCACATGTTTTCTTGCAAAAGGTTAGGTATAAAGTTTTTCAATGTAATTTGAAAAATATTAATAATTCTAGAAAGATTTGGATTCCAAAAGGAACCATTCTTAATACTAACCCTAAAGGATCCAAGTTAGCTTGGGTATCTAAAATCAAAACTTAATTTATTTTGCAGGTGTGTCTTGCAACCAA
Organism: Areca catechu; assembly: GCA_021397845.1. Lineage (NCBI taxonomy): Eukaryota > Viridiplantae > Streptophyta > Magnoliopsida > Arecales > Arecaceae > Areca > Areca catechu. Next base: position 128,645,586 of record CM038049.1, read on the forward strand.
AAAAAAAAAGACTGTGGTATCTCGATAGTGGTTGCTTAAGACACATGACAGGAGACGTGAAGCAATTCACCTCTCTTGAGAGGGAGAAAGTGTAACCTTTGGTGATAATGGTAAAGGAAAGATTATTGGTATCGGTAAGATTCACATCTCCCCTTCTACTTGAATTGATAATATTTTTTTAGTTGAAGGTTTGAGATATAATCTGCTTAGTATTAGCTAATTTGGTGATAAAGATTTTCAAGTTATTTTTGAATCATCTCTTTGCATAATTGCTAGTCCTGATAATAATGGAGTGAAATTCATTGAAAAAAGGCATGGTAATATCTATCTTGTTGATTTGGATAATCTATCTTTACCCAGTGGTGAATGCCTAGTTGCAGTGAATTCCATTATTAATGAGACTAGTTGGCTGTGGCATCGTAAATTAGGTCATGCAAGCATGTATTTACTATCAAAATTATGCAAAAATGATTTAGTAAGAGATTTTCCAAAACTTAGTTTGGAGAAAGATAAAATTTGTAAAGCATGTTAATTTGGAAAACAAGTAAAAATATTTTTCAAACCTAAAGATTTTATTTCAACTTCTAGGCCATTAGAACTACTCTATATGGATCTCTTTGGACCAACTAGGATATCTAGCCTAGGAGGCAAGAGATATGGATTAGTTATAGTAGATGATTTCTTATAATTTACATGGATTCTATTTCTGGCTCATAAAGACGAATCGTTTTCAACTTGTATAAAGTTTTATCGAAAAGTTTCCAATGAAAAAGGTATTTCAGTTGTTTGTATTCATAGTGACCATGGTTCTGAATTTGAAACTTAAGATTTTGAAAACTTTTATAATGAAAAAGGAATAGAATACAGTTTTTCTGTACCTAGGATATCTCAACAGAATAGGGTAATAGAAAAGAAAAATTATACTTTAGATGAAATGGCACGCACAATGCTTTGTGAAAATAATTTGCCAAGATATTTTTGGACTAAAGCAGTAAATACCGCATGCTATATTTTAAATCATGTTTTAATTCGACCGATTTTAAAGAAAACTCCATATAAATTTTGGAAATAAAAAAACCTACTTTAAAATATTTTTTAGTTTTCGGTTGTCGATGCTTTATTATGAATAATGGTAAAGATAACTTAGATAAATTTGATGCCAAGTCTGATGAAGGTATCTTCTTTGGATACTCTACATCTAGCAGGGCATAAGAGTCTTTAATAAGAAAACTTTAGTAGTAGAGGAATCTGTACATGTAGTATTTGAAGAATCTACTAACAAATCCTCTAAAAAAGAGGATACTTCTTATGCATATGCAGGTTCTGAAGAACTAAAGAAACTAACTTTGGTTAATCAACACTCTCAAGAGAATGAAGAAGATCAAGACAAGAATGAAAGAGAAGAAGTTATACAACCCATACCAAAGCATCTGGATCTACCCAAAGAGTGGAGGTATGCTCTTGGATATCCTAAGGAGTTAATCCTAGGTGATCCATCAAAAGGGATAAGAACAAGATCTTCAATTAGAAATGATGTGATTATATTGTTTTTGTTTCTCATATTGAACCAAAATGCATTGAAGAAGCTAAAAACGACCCTAATTGGATTAATGCAATGCAAGAAGAATTAAATTAGTTTGAAAGAAACAAAGTCTGGACACTAACAGAAAGACCATCTAATGTTTCAATTATTGGTACAAAATAGGTATATAGGAATAAACTAGATAAAAATGGTGTAGTTACTAGAAACTAGGCTAGACTAGTAGCTAAAGGTTATAATCAAGAAGAAGGCATTGATTTTGATGAAACCTTTGCACCTGTAGCTAGACTTGAAACCATTAGATTACTTTTAGCATTTGCTTATTTTATAAATTTTAAATTATTTTAAATGGATGTTAAAAGTGCTTTTCTAAATGATTTTATCAATGAATAAGTATTTGTTGAACAACCTCCTGAATTTGAAAATCATGCATATACTGATCATGTTTTCAAACTACATAAGGCACTTTATGGTTTAAAACAAGCACCCCGAGCATGGTATGAAAGACTGAGTAAGTTCTTAATTAAAAATAATTTCTCTAGAGGTCATGTTGATACTACATTATTTCTAAAAAGAGAAAATGATGATCTATTAGTGGTATAAATTTATGTTGATGATATTATATTTGGTGCTACTAATGAAATTCTTTGTTAAGAGTTTGCCAAGCTTATGCAGGGTGAGTTCAAGATGAGTATGATGGGAGAACTTAACTTTTTTCTCGGACTCCAAATTAAGCAAACTAAAGATGGGATCTTTATCAACCAAGCTAAGTACACATAAAAAATTTTAAAAAAGTTTGGAATGGAGACTACCAGACCAATAGGTACACCTATGAGCTCCCCTTGTAAACTTGATAAAGATAAATGTGGTAAATCTATTGATCAGAAACTATATAGAGAAATGATTGGTTCTTTATTATATTTGATTGCTAGTAGACCAGATATCACATTTAGTGTTTGTATGTGTGCTAGATATTAGTCTGATCCAAAAGAATCTTATATGTTGGCTATTAAGCACATACTTAGATATTTATCTGGTATAATTGATATTGGTTTGTGGTATTCTAGAGATTCATCTATTGATTTAATTGGTTATTCATATGCTGACCTTACTGGGTGTAAACTAGATAGAAAAAGTACAAGTGAAACTTGCCAATTTCTTGGAGTTAACTTAATCTCTTGGTTTAGTAAGAAACAAACTTCAATTGCACTATCGATAGTTGAAGCTGAGTAAATTGCAGCAGGAAGTTGTTGTGCTCAAATATTATGGATTAAGTAACAACTTGAAGATTTTGGAGTTAAACTAACTAAGATACCTATAAGATGTGATAACACTAGTACAATAAATTTAACTAAAAATCCTATTCGGCACTCTAGAAGTAAATACATTGAAATTAGGCATCATTTTATTAGAAAACATGTTGAAAATAATGATGTTATGCTTGAATTTATATGTACTGAAATGCAACTAGCTGACATATTGACTAAACTTCTCCAAAAGGATTGGTTCTGTATGATTAGAAGAGAATTAGGGGTCATCAATCCTTTTAATTGAAATTTCCATCTCTTCACAATCTTTAACTCTTGATTGATCAAAATTTCTTGTAAATCATGTTTAATCTCTCTATATTCCTTGAAATCCTATTCTATTTTGATTAATGGTCCTTTTCTCATTTTTTTCTAGTTTTAAGTCGAAGTGTCGATACTTGGAAGTGTTGACACCTGGATGTGTCGACACTTGACCTTGTGTCATGAGTCGATACTTGAACGGCGACAGATCGAGTTAAAATAGAAAAAATAAAGTATTTTCTTTGAATTTTTCATTCTAATTTGATCCAACTCATCCCCAAATAGTGATCCATCATCTCCTTTGTTGGCTTTGACTCCTTAGTTTTGATGATTAACAAAAGGTTGAGTATATGTTTGGACTAATGTTTCATCTCTAGATAAAAGTTTCAGGACTTAGGTTATTCAAAAAGAGTATCAAAAGAACATTGATGAAACTAAGTTTACCTGATTTGGGAAAGAGCTCTTCTACCTTGGACAAGATCAAAATACTCAAATTGGACCTTCTTGTTGAGAAATTATTGACAAAAGAAACAATGGCTTAGAAACTCAAGCATGGCACGCACATCTCAAAGAGTTTCAGAAAAAATTCAGATCAGAGGTCGACCACCAGAGGTCGACACCTTGTCAAAGGTCGACCACCAGAGGTCGACTCATGAAGAGAAGAAAAGTTCAGCATGGCCGGCACGGCAAAATCTCAGTGGCACGCTCCAGAGGTCGACCACCAGAGGTCAACACCTGTCCAGAGGTCGACACCAGAGGTCGACTCATAGCCTGAGAATTCAAAATGGGCAGAACTATGGTACTCTGAACTTTTGCCTAAAATATATTGGAGGTCGACTCATGAGGTCGACACTTGATCCAGAGGTCGACTCATGAGGTCGACTCATGGCATAACGGCTAGTTTTTCTGAACTTCTGATTTGATTTCTAACGGCCATAAACGGCCATATTTTTGAATCTAACGGTCTTGTGGAGTTGTTTCAGCATGAATGAGGTATTTAACCTCCACCAAACTTCAAAAAAGACAAGGAGACAAAGTGAAAAAGTATAGGTTCAAAGTACAAAGCCTTCAATCACTTCCAAAGCCAAAAAGTGTGAGAAAACCAAGAGATTCCATTCCCAAAAGCTTTCCATTTTTTTGAGGAATCCAACATTCAAGTGTTTGGCATTTAGTGAGGTCCAAGATTCCAAGACAAAAGGCTTGAAGAGTCTCCATCAAGAGCTTCAACGAATTTATTATTGCTCAAAAGGAGTTTGTTTAGTTTTCATTACTTGTATTCATACTCTTTTGTCTTTAGCTAGTTTCAAGGGAATTTGAAACTAGAGTGAGGTTTGTTGGTGAGCCAATTGATAAAACCAACTAGGGTTGCTTGTAAGCCCGAAGCCAAAACAAGTGAGTGAGGTTTGTTGGTGAGCCAATTGATAAAACCAACTAGGGTTGCTTGTTAGCCCGAAGCCAAAACAAGTGTGTAAGGTTTTGACTTGTGAGCCTGGTAAAACAAGTCGGCTGTAATCCAAAGATTATAGTGGAAATTCCCAAGTGGAACTTGGGGAGTGGATGTAGGTGCTAGGTGCACCGAACCACTATACTTCTTGTGTGTTTGCATTGCTCTCCTTTTGCTCTTTAATTGTTGATTTATTTCATTGCTTCTGTTGCACAATTATTTGAGCACTATCACTCTTCACCTTAAAACTTGATAGCACATATATCGTTTAGTTTTTTAAATACCCAATTCACCCCCCCTCTTGGGCACCATATCTGGGCAACAAGTGGTATCAGAGCACCGGTACTCTCTTGTAGGTCCAACGATCTTGAGTGAAAGATCATGGCCGCTCCAATTGGAATGGGTATAGTTGAAGGACAAGCATCAAATCGTCCTCCTTTCTTTAATGGCACAAACTACACTTATTGGAAAACTCGTATGCGTATTTATTTACAAGCTGTAGATTATCATATTTGGAGAGTAATCACTAAAGGGCCTCATCAGCCCACTCACTTGGTTAATGGCATTATCACCCCAAAATCTGAAGAAGAATGGGATGACAATGACATCAAACAAGCTGAGTTAAATGCTAAGGCGATGAATTTGTTATTCTGTGCACTTGATCCTAGTGAATTCAACAGAATATCAAATTGTGTTTCCGCCAAAGAAATTTGGGATACACTTGAGGTTACCCATGAGGGTACACATCAAGTGAAGACCACTAAGGTGAACATGCTCATTCATACGTATGAGATGTTCAGGATGGAACCAACTGAAAGCATAAGTGAAATGTATACTAGATTTACCAATATAGTAAATGGTATGAGGAGTTTGGGAAAAATTATATCTAATGGTGAACTGGTTAACAAACTTCTCAGGTCTCTTCCGGCTTCATGGGATGCGAAAGTTACAGCCATAGAAGAAGCCAAGGATGTCAACACTCTGCCTCTCGAGCAGCTTCTTGGATCACTGATGACCTACGAGCTTTCACTAAAGCAGAAAACAGTGGACAATGACAAGAAAAAGAAAGCCATAGCCTTCAAGTCCACTACAAAAGAAGAGTCAAGTGATGAATCTGAAGAAGAAGCTGATGATGATGAGACAGCCCTAATTACTAGGAAATTTAAAAGATTCATGAGAAAGAAGAAGGACTTCTACAAGAAAAGGCAACAAAAAGGTGATCACAACAAGGAGAAAGAGAAAGAAAGGGATCCACCCATCTGCTTCGAGTGCAAGAAGCCTGGACATTACAAAACGGATTGCCCTTTGCTTAAAAAAAGTAGAAGGATGTTGAGAAAGAAGGCCATGATGGCTACCTGGAGTGAGAGTGAGGACTCCAGCAGTGAAGAAGAGCAGCAGGTAGTCGCCAACCTATGTTTCATGGCCAATGAAGATAATGAGATAAATTCTGAACCTGAAACTGAATTTACTTTCAATGAATTACATGATGCTTTTGATGACTTAGTAATGGAATATGAAAAATTAAAATTAAAAAATAAGAAATTAAGAAAGCAAAACTTTGAACTTACAAAAGATTCAGAAAAGTTTTCAAGTGAAATTGAAAATTTAACTCAAGAAAACAAGAAATTAAAAGAACATGTAAAGACTTTGACAAATGACAAAGATAATCTTGTTAAAGAAAATAATTCTTTGAAAAATAATAGAAGTCTTAAAACTAATGAGAACATTGAAAAACAAAACAAAGAACTATTGCTTCAAAATAAGAATTACAAGGAAGAGTTAGAAAGAGTAAAACCTTTTGTAGAAAAGTTTACCTTTAGCTCAGAAAAACTAAATATGCTTTTAAATAGCCAACATGCAGTGTTTAATAAAGCTGGACTTGGATTTAAACCACACAATCAGCAAAAACTTTACAAAAACTTTTTCATACCTGCATCTTCTAATATTACCTGCTATGCATGTGGTAAAGTAGGTCATAAATCATATGTTTGTAACAAAAGAAAATCAAATACCTTTCGAAAGATTTGGGTTCCAAAAGGAACCAACTTGACTAACCCTAAAGGACCCAAGATGACTTGGGTACCTAAAGTTTCAACTTGATCATTTTTTTGCAGGTGTGCCTTGCAACCAAAAATAAAAGAAGAATGTGGTATCTGGATAGTGGTTGCTCAAGGCACATGACTGGGGATGTGAAGCAATTCTCATCACTAGCTGCAATTGATGGTGGAAATGTCACTTTTGGTGATAATGGAAAAGGCAAAATCGTCGGAATTGGTAAAATCCATATCACCCCTAATGCTTATGTAGATAATGTATTATTTGTTGATGGATTGAAGCATAATCTTTTTAGCATTAGTCAGTTTTGTGATAAAGGTTTTAAAGTAATTTTTGAATCATCTTTGTGCATGGTATCTAGTCTAGATGTCGATGGCATCAAGTTCACTGGTCTTAGACATGGAAACATTTACATGGTTGATCTTGATGATCTAGCCATGGAAAGTGGTCAATGCCTAGTGGCTAAGGAAGCCAAGGCAAGTGAAACTAGTTGGCTTTGGCACCGTAGGCTAGGGCATGCTAGTATGCAGTTGATTTCAAAATTAAGCAAAAAGAATCTTGTAAAAGAATTGCCAAAACTCACTTTTGAAAAAGATAAAATTTGTGCTGCATGTCAATTTGGAAAACAAACTAAATCTACTTTCAAACCTAAAGGAGTAGTATCTACTACTAGACCCCTTGAATTATTGCATATGGACCTCTTTGGACCAACCAGAACAACTAGTTTGGGAGGTAAAAAATATGGGCTAGTACTTGTAGATGATTACTCACGATTTACTTGGGTAATGTTTTTAGCTCATAAAGATGAAACATTTTCAGCTTTTGTTAAATTTCATAAAAAGGTTTCAAACGAAAAAGATCTCACTATTGTTTCTTTGCGTAGTGATCATGGAACTGAATTTGAAAATCATGATTTTGAAGCTTTTTGTAATGAAAATGGTATTAGTCATAATTTCTCTGCACCTAGGACACCTCAACAAAATGGGGTGGTAGAAAGAAAGAATAGGACACTTGAAGAAATGGCACGCACAATGCTTTGCGAAAATGATTTACCTAGATATTTTTGGGCAGAAGCCATTAATACTTCCTGTTACATTTTAAATCATGTTTTAATTCGACCTATTTTGAAGAAAACACCATATGAGCTTTGGAAAAATCGAAAACCTAATCTCAAGTATTTTCGTGTGTTTGGTTGCCGCTGTTTCATATTAAACAATGGCAAAGACAATATCAGTAAATTTGATGCCAAGTCAGATGAAGGTATCTTTTTAGGATACTCTACTTCTAGCAAGGCATACAGGGTCTTCAACAGAAGAACACTTCTGGTTGAAGAATCAATTCATGTAGTGTTTGATGAATCTAACGAAAAATCTTCTAGAAAAGAAGATTCTATTAATGTTGAAACAGGTACAAAGAAACTTGAACAATTGACAATCAATGAAGATGAGCCCAAAGGAGATGATGATCAAGAAAGTCAAGATCAAATTCAAGAAATCAATGCAACTTCACCAAAACCTTTACCTAAAGAATGGAGGTATGCACATGGACACCCTAAAGAGCTAATAATAGGTGATCCATCAAAGGGGGTAAGTACACGCTCTTCTATTAGAAATGTTTGTGATTATTTAGCTTTTGTATCTCAGATAGAGCCTAAGTCAATAGAAGAAGCTGAAAAAGATTGTAATTGGATTAATGCTATGCAAGATGAATTAAATCAATTTAAAAGAAATAATGTTTGGACTTTAACTGAAAGACCCCTTAATGTTTCTGTAATTGGCACAAAATGGGTTTTTAGAAATAAACTTGATGAACATGGTATTGTAATTAGGAACAAAGCTAGACTTGTTGCTAAAGGCTTCAACCAGGAAGAAGGAATCGACTTCGATGAAACCTTTGCTCCTGTTGCTAGGCTAGAAGCAATTAGACTTTTACTTGCTTTTGCTTGTTTTATGGATTTCAAGTTATTTCAAATGGATGTAAAAAGTGCCTTTTTAAATGGATTTATTGAAGAGGAAGTTTATGTTGAACAACCTCCTGGTTTTGAAAATCATGAATTTCCTAATCATGTCTTTAAATTGCATAAAGCATTGTATGGTTTAAAGCAAGCTCCTAGAGCTTGGTATGATAGATTAAGTTCATTTTTGATGAAAAATGATTTTTCTAGAGGTAATGTAGATAATACATTGTTTTTGAAAAAGAAAAATGATGATCTCTTAGTAGTACAAATATATGTAGATGATATTATTTTTGGTGCTACTAACGAATGTCTTTGTCAAGAATTTGCGAAGTTAATACAGAGTGAGTTCGAGATGAGCATGATGGGAGAACTCAACTTCTTCCTCGGACTCCAAATTAAGCAAACCAAAGAGGGGATCTCCATCAATCAAGCCAAGTACACAAGGGAAATCTTGAAAAAGTTTGGGATGGAGACCACAAAACCAATAGGTACCCCTATGAGCTCTTCATGTAAATTAGACAAAGATGAATGTGGTAAATCAGTAGACCAAAAATTATATAGAGGCATGATTGGTTCATTGCTATATTTAACTGCCAGTAGACCAGATATAATGTTTAGTGTTTGTATGTGTGCACGTTTTCAGTCTGCTCCTAAAGAATCACATCTCTTAGCTGTAAAACGTATACTTAGATACTTATCTGGGTCTATCGAAATTGGTCTTTGGTACTCTAGGGAGTCATCATATGAATTAATTGCATATTCTGATGCTGATTTTGCTGGGTGTAAACTTGATCGAAAAAGTACTAGTGGAACTTGTCAATTCCTAGGAGTTAATTTGATTTCATGGAGCAGTAAGAAACAGAATTCGGTTGCTCTATCTACGGCAGAAGCCGAATATATAGCAGCTGGAAGCTGCTGTGCTCAGATTTTATGGATCAAACAACAACTCGAGGACTTTGGCATCAAACTAACTAAGACACCCATAAGATGTGATAATACTAGTGCAATCAATTTAACGAAAAATCCTGTTCAACATTCAAGAAGCAAACATATTGAAATAAGACATCACTTCATAAGAGATCACGTTCAAAACTGTAATGTGTTGTTAGAGTTTATATGTACTGATTATCAATTGGCTGATGTATTCACAAAACCATTGAATGAAGATAGATTTTGTATGATTAGAAGAGAACTGGGAGTCATTGATCCTTTTGCTTGAAACTCTTCATTTTTCATCAAAATTCCTCAAAAATGATTTATAAATTCTCAAATATGTTTAAAGGTCATTTTTCTAAATTTTGTCAATTTTTTTAAATTTTACAGAATTTTATTTTGGAAGATTTATTGTTGGAGGTCGACACTTGAGATTTTCGGAGGTCGACACTTGAGGTCGACACTTAAGCTTTGGAGGTCGACACTTGAGGTCGACCCCTGAAAATTCTCAGAGGTCGACACTTGAACGAAAATCTGCGTTTTTAAAACCCGTCCGCAAGCCCTTTTCTCCCATTTTTTTTTCCTTCGTGTGGTCCCCCTACAACTTCCCTAAACCTCCAAATAGTGGATTTCCACCCCTCTCCTCGATCTTTTTGGGAAATCCTCACCTCCTCTCTTACTTTTCTTGGAATCAACTCTCTTTTTGACCGTTTTCTTGATTTTGGACAACCGAAAGCCCTCGAATCCTTCAACCCTCAAATCTCGGTTGTTTTTCAATTGAAAACACATATTTCTTTCGTCCGTTTCTTACCTTTTCCTCATTTACTCTCGATTTTCACCAATCTCTCAAACCCTATCTCACTATTTCACATTCTCCTTTTTTTTCCAATTAGTGAATATCTCTCTGCCTTACCTCTTTGCATTTCTCCCTAAGTTACCCCTCATCCCTACACATGGGTCCGAGAAAACACCAGGCAGTAAGGAAAAGGAGATTGGAACAGGGGCAGGGTAGTACTGAGCGGCGAAGGAAAGTCAGACATGAGCGTGAGCAGACCCCAGAGGCACCTGCACCAGTGCCAGCCAGCCTAGTCCGGAAGAACATTGCTTATGGGAGGCGCGTAGATATTCCATTCTGGGATCAGCATCACTTCTTCATTGGAGATGTACTGAGAGATGCAGGTCTGGTTCATTTTTGTACCATGTCCGAGAGATACTACCCAGACCTCATCAGAGAGTTTTATGGATCCATGGCCACTGATGGCATTGGATGGTCCGCTACAGTTCGAGGGATTGAGATTCCAGTGACACCTGAGGTCATCAGTCGCATCTGGAGGATTCCACTTCATGGCACTGCTGCCACTACGATCAGCGACAGAGAGCATGCCTTCAGGTGTATCCTAGAGCGTGAGGATGTTAGCGGCATTTCCACAGTGTCCGCTAACCAGCTTTCACTGGAGATGAGAGTGCTGCATCACATCATCGCCCGTATCTTGATTCCGAAGAGCGGGAGATTTGATTTTATCACTGAGCGTGAGCTAGTGTTGATGGTGTCCCTGAGCCAGCGGACTCCCATCAACCTTCCCAGGATCATGCTTCAGCAGATGGGTGAGGTAGCTTCTCACAGGAGACTTGTGCAGCCGTACGGGATGGGACTGACTCAGATATTCAGAGAGCATGGTGTCTCATTCGACGGCATACCCTTCAGTCAGCTACAGCACACAGATACTTATGGAGAGAAATCCCTACATAGAATGGGATTTCGACTGATTGGCGACCGATGGGTACGACGAGAGTCTGGCCAGGAGCCAGATGAGGAGGATGAGATTCGAGCTACTGAGGCAGGGCCTTCATGGCCTACTGATCATGGTACACCTCCTCGCCCAGCACCGGAGACAGAGACTGCGGAGCCTGAGCCATTCACGCCACCACCTTCATCAGCTCCGGCACCTACTATCACTGCGACACCACGGAGGACTTCAGTGAGGATATCGGACTTCGAGCAGCGAGTGACTGATCAGATTTCAGAGGTCCGGACAGAGATCACTGGTGTACGGCAGGAGATTCATGATCTGCGGATACACACAGACACACGCATTAGTGCTCTCTCAGCTAGTATGGATACAGGATTCAGACAGATCCTCAGCTTATTGAGATTAGCACTGCCATCAGGGACTGCAGATCCGACAGTATCTCCTCCACATGATGATGATGATGATGATGATGGTGATGATGATGCTGATGACTCTAGTGGATACAGTGACAGTGATGGAGATCAGCCTGGAGCAGGTAGATCTGATGTTCCACCTGCAGAGCCGATTCCAGAGATTCCCCCTTCAGCTGATCTTCCTTCCACTGATTTTCAGAGTTCAGATCCTCCAGCCACAGCTGTGCCAGTTGATGTTGAGCCTAGAGAGTCACTATTTGAGACTATCACTGGGATTCCGGATGACATAGATGAGCATACAGAGACAGACATCGATGATCCCACAGCTTATGAGCTAGTCAGCAGGCAGACTCCAGCTCAGTCTACTCAGCATGCTGATCCATCCACTCCTTCAGCTACTGCCTCTGTCTCGACTTCTGTGGAGCCCTTACCTAGGACTTATAGATCTCGTAGGACTACCCCTAGGTCTGGTCCCTCTCTGAGGACTCGGAGTTCCTCTCATAGGACTCCAAAATCCTCATCTAGGATCATGGCTCCTGTATCTTTTGACATACCTTCTGATGAGGAGTAGCCTCATAGTTTGCTTTTGTATGATCTGATGTATCAGTGTTTTGTGCCTATTTTGTAAGCAATTCTGTAACTGAATACATTTGCTTTTATCTATATTGTGCCATTTTATCTGATACCAGCTCTTAACATTTAACTTCTTAAACCCTCAAGTTAGAATATTTTGTTGTATGCACAAATTGAGGGGGAGCATATATTTTATACTTTATTGTAATTCAACATAAGTATATCTTTCACTACAAAAATGACTTTTTGATTCTTGACAAAAAGGGGGAGTAGAAAAGTATATATGTATTTATGAGACTCCGTCTTATGAGTAGAAAAGTTTATAGGATTTTTATCTTTCTTTTTTGACTTATGAGAATGTTTTCTCAAAAAGAAAGAAATAAATAAAAAGTAAAATCTTTTTAACTCTTGAAAAGAAGATGAAAAGTAAAATTGCATATATTGCTATATTTTGCTCTTGGACTTAATTGCATATATACTCAAGGTTTTGTCATCATCAAAAAGGGGGAGATTGTTGGCTTTGACTCCTTAGTTTTGATGATTAACAAAAGGTTGAGTATATGTTTGGACTAATGTTTCATCTCTAGATAAAAGTTTCAGGACTTAGGTTATTCAAAAAGAGTATCAAAAGAACATTGATGAAACTAAGTTTACCTGATTTGGGAAAGAGCTCTTCTACCTTGGACAAGATCAAAATACTCAAATTGGACCTTCTTGTTGAGAAATTATTAACAAAAGAAACAATGGCTTAGAAACTCAAGCATGGCACGCACATCTCAAAGAGTTTCAGAAAAAATTCAGATCAGAGGTCGACCACCAGAGGTCGACACCTTGTCAAAGGTCGACCACCAGAGGTCGACTCATGAAGAGAAGAAAAGTTCAGCATGGCCGGCACGGCAAAATCTCAGTGGCACGCTCCAGAGGTCGACCACCAGAGGTCAACACCTGTCCAGAGGTCGACACCAGAGGTCGACTCATAGCCTGAGAATTCAAAATGGGCAGAACTATGGTACTCTGAACTTTTGCCTAAAATATATTGGAGGTCGACTCATGAGGTCGACACTTGATCCAGAGGTCGACTCATGAGGTCGACTCATGGCATAACGGCTAGTTTTTCTGAACTTCTGATTTGATTTCTAACGGCCATAAACGGCCATATTTTTGAATCTAACGGTCTTGTGGAGTTGTTTCAGCATGAATGAGGTATTTAACCTCCACCAAACTTCAAAAAAGACAAGGAGACAAAGTGAAAAAGTATAGGTTCAAAGTACAAAGCCTTCAATCACTTCCAAAGCCAAAAAGTGTGAGAAAACCAAGAGATTCCATTCCCAAAAGCTTTCCATTTTTTTGAGGAATCCAACATTCAAGTGTTTGGCATTTAGTGAGGTCCAAGATTCCAAGACAAAAGGCTTGAAGAGTCTCCATCAAGAGCTTCAACGAATTTATTATTGCTCAAAAGGAGTTTGTTTAGTTTTCATTACTTGTATTCATACTCTTTTGTCTTTAGCTAGTTTCAAGGGAATTTGAAACTAGAGTGAGGTTTGTTGGTGAGCCAATTGATAAAACCAACTAGGGTTGCTTGTAAGCCCGAAGCCAAAACAAGTGAGTGAGGTTTGTTGGTGAGCCAATTGATAAAACCAACTAGGGTTGCTTGTTAGCCCGAAGCCAAAACAAGTGTGTAAGGTTTTGACTTGTGAGCCTGGTAAAACAAGTCGGCTGTAATCCAAAGATTATAGTGGAAATTCCCAAGTGGAACTTGGGGAGTGGATGTAGGTGCTAGGTGCACCGAACCACTATACTTCTTGTGTGTTTGCATTGCTCTCCTTTTGCTCTTTAATTGTTGATTTATTTCATTGCTTCCGTTGCACAATTATTTGAGCACTATCACTCTTCACCTTAAAACTTGATAGCACATATATCGTTTAGTTTTTTAAATACCCAATTCACCCCCCCTCTTGGGCACCATATCTGGGCAACATCCTTCCCTCCAATTTCAATTCCAACTGCTCGATTCTTCATTTGGGATAGGTTCATTTCGATTTTCTATTGTTCTTCATCCTGTTTTACTATTTTTTCATCGTAGAAACCCTAGTTTTCTCCCCTTCCTTGCTTTCTTCCCTTGTTTCCTTAAAATGAAACCTAGTGACCAAGTTGTCCGGCATCCTAGACTGTCCATTTAGGAGGAAGAGAGAAAAACTAAGGCTAAACATGAGGATAGAGCAGCAGATGAGCCTAATGTTCTTGCCAGACCCCCTATTTCTGTAGAAAATAGGATGGGCTCGAAGACTATCATTGGTGGTCATCGAGTGGACTTCGATTTCTTAGACCAGCAGCTCTTTCGGATTGGCCAGTGGCTGAGGGATACTGGTTTAGCACCTTTTTGCTCATTATCAGAGATATTCTACCCGGGACTGATTAGAGAGTTCTATGGATCACTTGCCCGAGGTAGTGATGGCTGGATAGCATAGGTCCATGGCTGAGATGTTCCCATATCTACAGAGATTCTGAGCCAAGTATAGTACATTCCTATGAGAGGATCTATTGTGGATGCTCTAGTGGATAGGTTTAGTGGACTTCGATGTATTTTTTAGACAGACGATCTTCCTGAGGGAGCCACTATAGTTGCTTTGAGACTGTCGCCTGAGATGAGGTTACTACACCACATTGTAGGCCGGATTCTTCTGTCGAAGACCAGATGATTTAACTTCATCATAGAGCGCGAGCTATTGGTCATGGTGTCTCTAATACAGTGCACTCTGGTATGCCTCCCAGTGCTTATGGTACATCAGTTGACAGAGATGTCGATCATCCAGAGACTTTGTCTGCCCTGTGGGATAGGATTGACTTTACTCTTTAGGGCTTACGGAGTGGTCGTAGACGACGAGCCTTATAGACAGCTGCTACACACAGATATCTATGACATCAGATCTCTTCACAGGATGGGATACCATCTAGTCAGAGGCCAGTGGAGATGGCGTATATCTGGTCAGGCCACTAACAGAGATGATGAGGCAGTAGAGGAGGAGCATATCTTTTCAGGTGAGGCAGGGCTATCTAAGCTACACAGAGAGACTTTTGAGGCATAGCCAGAGCCTGTTCCTCAGCCCAAGCCAGCCACTCCTACACAAACAGATATCCCTGGTGCTAGAGATAGTTTAGAGGATAGGGTCACTCGCATTGAGACTGAGATTATGGCTGTCAGACAACGAGTTGACCAGATACATATGGAGATGAGGGAGAGCCATCAAGGATTGAGTGATGGAGTCTCTCTATTTAATCTGCATTAGCTAGATCTTCATCGGGCAGAGCTCCTCCACCTTCAGCTCCATCTGATCCACCTCCTACACCATCTGCTCCAAGACCTGATATGGCAGATGATCAGTCCGACTCCACGGAGTTTGATGTGATAGATTTCATGACAGAGCCAGAGCTAGAGACAGTAGCAAATGTTCCTAGGAGCCCCATTCTTGATCCTTCCTGATTATATCTTCAGACTCTGATTTTATCCACCTCACCTTCTAGATCTGATTTACATTATTCTTCTATTCTTGCACTTACTCCTATCATTCCATCTTTTGTTACAGCTATGATACATTCTTCATCTATGCATACATCTTTCTTAATCAGGGAACTGGGATTTTATACCCCTGGTTTCCACCATCTTGATTCCGGACCCATCTTTGACCATACACCCTTTCCTTTTAATATAGCCACTCCGGTCAGTGCTTTTGCTGAAGGTGAAAAGACACCAACACCATGCATATAATATGCAAAAGCAAGGCAGAAAAAGATGCATTTTAAAATGATTTTAAAATATTCACAGCGGAAGGCATGGTAGATCGATCTAAATGATCTACCAATCTGCCCGCAACAGGATCTAGTATAATAAAATAACATACAATATAAACATCAAAATAAGAGAAGAGCAAAGATATAAAAGTACCTTACTATTATACCTTTGATGGATGCAGTGGCGGTGTTCCAAGGATGATGCTCTTGAGCCACACATATGTCTGGCCTCAATAGATAATCCACACCAGGGCTCAACTCTGATCAACTCCCTCGAAGTGCTAGCTCCTTGGGATCCTTTGGGCTGATCTTCTTCTTCCTGGAAGATGAGGAGGAGAGGTGGAACCCTTCCTAACTAGCTCTTTTTCCAAGGCCTAGCTTGAGTGCTAGGAGTCCACACACCCAATGCCCAAGTCCTCTCAACCCTTTTCTTCCCTCTTAGAATCCCAACAGCAATGAGATTCAAAGAAAAAAACAAAAGCTTCTCTAACCCAGCAGCCCTAAAATAGCACTTATTTATAGAGATAGCCAAGAGAGGGAAAAAGAGGAAGGAGGAGTGATGGGGGGAGAAGGTCAAGGAGCATACCAAATTGACTCAAACCACATTAGGAAGGAATGACAATCATTCCATGAAAGTTTGGAGCCAAAATAGCTTGAATTTGAAATTCAAACTAGGTCAAAACCTTCCAAAAATGTCCCAAAAATGCCGTTCAAGGATTTCTAGTCGAGCAGAGATGAGTCAACTCGAGCAGGTTCAAGTCGGCTCATCCAGGACACAGAATAGTTAGACTGTTCATTCGAGTCGGCTCGAGCATGGGTCAAGTCAGCTCGACCAGAATACAGAATGAGTCAACTCGAGCACGGGTCAAGTCAGCTCGACCAGAACACAGAACGAGTCGACTTGAGCAGGGGTCGAGTCGGCTCATCCAAAAAAGTCTTCTGAAAATACTTCTTATCATAGCCAAGTGTTGACCCCTCAAGTGTCGACACATGATCAATTATATTGACCGCTAGTGACAGCAAACAATTCTTAATCATCGATCAGCCTTAAGATCAGATAGAAATCCCTATGGTGTGTGATCCCATAAGTTCAAACACTAAGCCGGTAGCACTGGAACACTTTCAATACCAATCAAAGTCCTTATCTAGTAATGATACCCGACGTCCGGATAGGTCGAAGATGCAGAGCACCTCTCTAAAATCTCTAGCATATGGTTATGGCATAATTCATCCCCTTGACCTCATAATGCTCAAGATGACCTAGGATTCAACTACCAACCCTAATTTGGTTTATCCAGATCATGTCTCAACTTTACAAGTTATGTGACTCCTCACAAGAACTACCCTGACCAAGGATTTGCTAAATTGAGACACAATGAGCCATTCACTCCAAACTATTTGGAAGGGTCAATTCCATCTTGATCCACCACTGCTCCACAAGTACTTAACTGCACCTAGAAACCTTCCATCACTAGATTAGAAATCCAGGTAGTCCAGCATGAAAGTACAGTGAGTTACTTGCAAGCTACCATGGTGATTTCAGGTCTGAGGGACACATATACCCATATCCCTTCGTGAGCAACCCTTTGGTAGAAGGGAACTCTGCAGATGGTCACGTTCAGTGAGATGTCATATATTTCACTTGCATGTCACACCAATGTCTCCACACTCCTTGGTTAAGAGGACAACCAACAAATGTGATATACAATAACCTACACTTGATACATTGTCATCCTATAATAATGTATCATTTGGTTGTGAACCAGTTTAAGAACTACTTGATATATCCTCTCGATATCAAACAATGTAGTTCCAAGGACTCCATCATACAAGAGTTCATTTCAGAAAAATGCAAATATGATGAACAGCCAAAAAGAATAACTTTTATTCATTAAAAATCATATACAGTAACAAGATAGCACAACCATCTACAGCCTAGATGATTGGCTTTGGGATGTAATTCCCAACAACTCCCACTTGGACTAAAGCTAATCGGTACAAAATCTCATTCCCATTTTACATTTACAATTATCGAACTCTTGAATTCCGATGGCTTTAGTGAAGGGGTCAGCCAGGTTTTCCTTTTCATCGATATTCAGAAGGTCAATGTCACCTCGTTCAATGATTTCTCATACAAGGTAATAGCACCATAAAATGTGCTTTGTGCGATGATGAGACTTCAGCTCTTTGGCTTGAGCAATGGTCCAGTGCTGTCACAATACATCGGAACAGGACCATCCAAGGAAGGTGCCACTCTTAGCTCGTTAAGGAACTTTCGCAACCACATAGCTTCCTTCGCTGCATCCGATGTTGCAAAGTACTTTGCTTCTCATACTGAGTCTACCACATTAGACTGCTTGGAACATTTCCAGCAGATCGCTCCTCCATTTAAGGTGAAGACAAATCCTGACATACTCTTACTATCATCCTTATCTGATTGGAAATTGGAGTCAGTATATCCCACAAGTTTCAAGTCAGGTTCTCCATAAATCAGCCATTGGTCCTTAGTATTTCGTAAATACTTAAGGATGGTCTTTACCACCTTCCAATGAGCTTCACCTGGGTCAGACTGGTATCTACTCACTATGCCTAGTTAGTATGCCACGTCTGGTCTAGTGCATGTTATAGCGTACATGATAGAACCCACTGCTAAAGCATATGGGATTTTGCTCATATGCTCTCTTTTCTCAGGAGTTGTTGCACAATCCTTTTTGGAGAAACCAATTCTAGTGCCTATCAAGAGATAGCCTTTCTTGGAATTTTTCATGCTAAACCGTTTCAACACAGTTTTGATGTACGTAAACTGGGACAGTCCCAGAAGCCTCTTAGATCTATCTCTATAGATCTTCATACCCAATATGTAAGAGGCTTCACCCAAGTCCTTCATAGAGAACTGAGATGACAACCATACCTTTATTCCTTGTAGTGCTGGGATGTCATTCTCGATTAAGAGAATGTCATCCACATACAATATAAGGAACACAATCACAGAACCATTAGCCCACTTGTAAATGCAAGGTTGTTCTCCATTCCTTACAAAGCCATACGATCTGATACACTTATCAAATCGCATGTTCCAACTCCTTGATGCTTGCTTCAATCCATAGATGGATTTTTGAAGCTTGCACACCTTTGACTCGTTTGTGGTTATGAACCCTTCAGGTTGTATCATATACACCTCCTCTTCCAGCTCACCATTCAAGAAAGTTGTTTGGATATCTATTTACCAGATTTCATAGTCAAAGTATGCTGCTAAAGCAAGCATAATTCGAATGGACTTAAGCATTGCCACAGGAGAGAATGTCTCATCATAGTCAATATCATAATGTTGACGATATCCTTTGGCAACCAGATGGGCTTTATAGGTCTCCACCTGCCCGTCTGCGCCCCTTTTCCTCTTGAAAATCTATTTACACCCAATGGATTTTATTCCTTCAGGCGGATCAACCAATGTCCATACATTGTTGATTTCTATTGATTCCATTTTGAATTGCATGGCTCCTATCCATTTTTCAGAGTCGGACCTTTGCATTGTATCCATATAGGTGATCGGATCCTCATTATTCTCATCGAGTTTAATGGGATCACTGTCCCGGACCAAGAAACCATAATATCTGTCAGGTCGACTCGGTACCCTACCAGATCTCCTTAATGGTTCCTGTGTGGGCTCTGGGTGTGATCTTATCACAACCGGTTTTATGTTATCCCTTAAGTGTATCAGTTCTTCTACTTGTTTAACTTCACTAAATTCAATCTTAGTGGCTATAGTTCCTTCACCAAGGAACTCCTTTTCCAAAAAGATAGCCCTAAGACTGACGAACAACTTTTGTTCCTTAGCCAAGTAGAAGTAATACCCCTTAGACTCTTTTAGTTTCCCAACAAATAGGCACCGGTCAGACCTAGGTCCAAGCTTATCCATTTTCAAATATTTTACATAAGCCGGGCAACCCCAGATCCGAAGGTGTGAGAGTGTCGGCTTACATCCAGTCCATATCTCATATGGGATTTTGTTAACAGATTTACTCGGAGCCCTATTTAAAATGTAACAGGCTAATTCTAGAGCATATGCCCAAAAGGATAGTGGCAGAGAAGCAAAGCCTATCATGGACCGAACCATGTCTAACAAGGTTCGATTCCTTATTTCAGACACTCCATTTAGCTGAGGTGTCCCTAGAGGTGTCCACTGAAAGAGAATCTCATTCTTCTCGAGATATGTCAGAAACTCCCCGAAAAGATATTCATCGCCTCGATCTGATCGAAGGGTTTTGGTACATCTTCCAGTTTGTTTTTCTACTTCATTACAATATCGTTTGAACATTTCAAATGACTCAGATTTATATCTTATCAAGAAAACATAACCGTACCTCGAAAGGTCGTCTATAAATGTAATGAAATAACTGTACCCACCTCTAGCACTAACAATCATGGGTCCGCATACATCAATATGTACCAGACTTCGAATTTCTTTGGCTCGGTCACCTTTTTCAGTAAAAGGTGACTTTGTCATTTTTTCAAGAAGACAAGACTCATAGGTTGAAAGTGAACCACTTTCACTAAAGTCGAGGAGACCCTCAGACTTCAACCTGTTTATCATGTTCTTGTTAATATGACCTAGCCTATAATGCCATAGGTACGCAACACTGATATTATCTATCCTAGGGTGTTTGCTAAACGTGTACACTACACTAACAGGTCACGACAGTACATAAATACCATTATTCATATATCCATTCATTATAACAGAACCATTCCAAATGATTTTGCAAATGTCATTCTTTATTGATAGTTCATAACCATACATGGCCAATTGACCTACAGAAATGACACTTAAAATAAAAGATGGACAATAATGACACTCATTCAAAATAATTGTACAAGACTCAAAAACTAGTTTGAGGACTCCCAACATCAGGACTGGAACTTGGCTTCCATTTTGCATGTTCAAGAATCTCTTGCCATCCTCGAATCTTCTACTAACTTAAAGTTCTTGCAAAGAATTACAAATGTGAATTAGACTTCCAGTATCCAAAACCCAGTTAGTAGTATCACAGATAGAGAAACTACAAGGTGTTATCATATAAATACATTGTCCAGCACCTTCTAGCTGCTTCCTCTTCTTGGACCTGTCGGGTCAAGGGATGCAATGTAAAGAGGACAGTTCCTCTTCCAATGTCCTCGCTTCTTACAGAAGAAGCAGCGCTCCACTTGGCTCTTATCAACCTTCTCCTTCTTGGCTAACTAGGCCTAGAAGCATTATGCACCTGTTTTCCTTTACTTTTATTTTTCCCTTTCTTGAAGGGATGATGCCCTCTCGAAGATCCTCCCATTAGATTCACCACCCCTTTGTTCAGATGGTGGTCTTTTTCATAAGTCTGCAGCAATCCCAACAGACCGTAGTAGTTAACTATAGGCATATTCATTCTATAATGATCGAGAAAATCTAGATAGGAAGAAGGGAGGGAATTCAGAATCGCATCCTTCCCAAGCTGTTCATGCAAGGGACATCCGAGTTTGCCCAAGCGCTCAATCATCTCAATCATGTAAAATACATGATTAGTGACTGAGGCCCCATCATGCATATGCACGTTGTAGATAGCACAAGAGACCCTGTACCTCTCAACATCATCTGGTGTCCCAAAGGACTCTTTCAACCTTTGAAGAATTTTCTCGGCTGGGTTTCCTCGAACTTGCGACTGAACTCGTAGTTCATCACTGCCAACATTATGCATTAGATAGTGGTCCTGTCAGAGAGCCACTTCTGATAAGTGTCTCTGACTAAACCCCAAGCATTAGGAGCAGGGATTTCAAGTGCCGGATCTGATATCACATACAAGATCCGTTCATGCTCTAGGACAATCCTGAGCCTTCGATACCAGCTATCGAAGTTGGGACCCTTGAGCTTCTCATTATCAAGAAGAGACCGGAGCAACAGATTGGAAGACATCTGAATGGAAAACTAAAGATAAATAGTGTATATGAATTATTAACTTATATACATGGACTTTAGTCTAAAGGCCCTCCCACTAATTGTTTAGACTGGTAGCCTCTACCTCCAATCCGAGAAATTACTTTAATTCCTTAGTGAGTACTAGAGTCCAATAGACAACACATGAGCCCGACTTTGGCTGGCCCACCCATGCACGTCTAAATGTAGGTTCTTTAACCAATTACTTCTCCAAGTAACCTCTAGTATTTGGTTTTGTCTCAAGGTGCACTTCAATCAACCTTTGGGCCTCCTATTGAAGGTCCCGATTATGTCCAACCATTAACATGACAAAATTCGATACTTCTAACTAATGAATAGTCAAGCCCAACTTTGGCCGGCCCACCTGACCATCATTAAGAGAGTCACACTGAGCCATCATATTAGGAACAACAATTTCAATAGCTCAATGAACACCCGATCTTTGGATCTATCGATGAACACCCAACTATTGGACCCATTACTATCCCACTTAATGGGAGGCTAGGACTTGGTTATCCTTATAACTTCATCCTTTTATGGACCTAATAATTTAGAGAATTTAATCTTATTGTGACAGAAGAAGAGATGAGAAGACATGGATCAACCTCCCACTGACTATATCAGCAAACAAGGAGGGTTACTCATAACTCATGATCCATGGGCACCTAAAATCAGTCAAGACTGATTAACCTTGGTTGACATGGATTAATACGAGTCAGTGAGCTATCTAATCAATTCTGATCGACCACTTTGGTTAGGTAAGTGAGATCATGGATTGGGTTTTGCCATTAACCATCTTGCCTTAGATACCAACCGAGTTGGTCAGGTAAGAGGTAGCCCCAAAGAACCATGATCAAGATGCCAAACTTACCTAGACACCAATTGATTTATCAAAATCGATTAGACCAGCCTAAAAACTCGGGCTGACCACTGAGCCACAAATTAGGTCCATTTAGATCTATGGACTAATCAATCTAACCATTAGAGAGATCTATAGAGAAGAAACCCTAACTCAACATTTGATTAGATTAGTTCTCTATTTAGTCCAATGCATCTAAACTTAGGTCTAACCCAATTAAGGACCCAAAAGAAGCTAACCCATGACCTTTAAGGCTTATTGAAATGACTTAAAATCTTTGAATCATATTCCTAGAGTTCTTTGTCATTCTTAATTCTCAATTAAGTTCAATAGCCTTAATTAATCAAAATAATTTCAATTAAGAATGTAAAATAATTTTACAAGTATATTTTGAATTCACTATTTCATGGCATTCTGGTCGAGTCGACTCATGTAAAATGCGAGTCGGCTCGTCCAGAACCAGAAACAGACAGATTCTTCTGCCTGCATAAACGAGTCAGCCCGAGTAAGGGTCGAGTCAACTCGTCTGCGGGGTCAGAAAATAGTGACTTCAAAATTCATGCAACTTATTTGAACAATTCAAATTTAGAGATTAAACATGATCAAAACAAAACTCTTAGATCTGATATAAATTTGTTTTATGATCATAACATTAGATTAAAACATTTTTACTCTATAATTTCTTTTATTTTTCCTCTTCATGAGTCAATCACAAGTGGCACCTCTACATGCCATAGGAAACCCCATTGAATAGGAAGAGATGGTCTTGCAACCCACTTCTCTCCTATGACCGGACGGCCATGGTGAAGCACTCAATCCAAGTACTTTAAAAGAAAAGTATGATGTTAAAAGCATGCTAGCATTATTATACTATGATGAACCTCTCCAATACCATTGAAGGTGAAAAGACACCAACACCATGCATACAATATGCAAAAGCAAGGCAGAAAAAGATGCATTTTAAAATGATTTTAAAATATGCACAGCGGAAGGCTTGGTAGATCGATCTAAATGATCTATCAATTACCCGCAATAGGATTTAGTATAATAAAATAGCATGCAATATAAATATCAAAACAAGAGAAGAGCAAAGATATAAGGTACCTTAGTGTTTTACCTTTGATGGATGTAGTGGTGGTGCTCCAAGGATGATGCTCTTAAGCCACACACATGTCTGGCCTCTATAGGTAATGAATACCGAGGCTTGACTTTGATCAACTCCCTCAGAGTGCTAGCTCCTTAGGATCCTTTGGGCTGATCTTCTTCTTCTTGGAAGAGGAGGAAGAGAGATGGAAACCTTCATAACTAGCTCTCTTCCCAAGGCCTAGCTTGAGTGCTAGGAGTCCACACACCAAATGCCCAAGTCCTCTCAACCCTTTTCTTTCCTCTCAGAATCTCAACAGCAATAGATTCAGAGACAAAAACAAAAGCTTCTCTAACCCAGCAACCCTAAAATCACACTTATTTATAGAAGCAGTCGAGAGAGGGAAAAAGAGGAAGGAAGAGTTATTGGGGGAGAAGGTCAAGGAGCATACCAAATTGACTCAAACCACATTACGAAGGAATGATAATCATTCCATGAAAGTTTGGAGCCAAAATAGCTTGAATTCAAAATTCAAACCAGGTCAAAACCTTCCAAAAATAATCCAGAAATGCCGTTTAGGGATTTTTGGTCAAGCAGAGATGAGTCGACTCGAGCAAGTTCGAGTCGGCTCATCCAGGACACAGAACAGTCAGACTTTCATTCGAGTCAGCTCAAGCAGGGGTCGAGTCGGCTCGACCTGAACACAGAATGAGTCGACTCAAGTAGGGGTCGAGTCGGATCGTCTAGAAAAGTCTTCCAGAAATACTTCTTGTCATAGCCAAGTGTTGACCCCTCAAGTGTCGACACATGGTCAATCACATTGATCGCCAGTGATAGAAAACGATTCTTAATCGTCGATCAGCTTTAAGATCAGATTGAAACCCCTATAATGTGTGACCCCATAGATTCGAACACTAAGCCGGTTGCTATGAAACACTTCCAGTACCAGTCAAAGTTTTCATCTAGCAATGATACCCGATGTCCGGATAGGTCGAAGATGCAGAGCACCTCTCTAGAACCTTTGGTATATGGTTATCACATAATTCATCCCTTTGACCTTATAATGCTCAAGATGACATAGGGTTCGACTATTAACCCTAATTTAGTTTATTCAGATCGTGTCTCAACTATACAAGTTCTGTGACTCCTCACAAGAACTACCCTGACCAAGGATTTGCTAAATTGAGACACAATGAGCCAATCACTCCAAACTATTTAGAGGGATCAATTCCATCTTGACCACCATCGCTCCATAAGTACTTGACTGTACCCAAAAACCTTCCATCACTGGATTAGAAATCCAGGTAGTCTGGCACCAAAGTACAGTGAGTTGCTTGCAAGCTACCATGATGATCTCAGGTCTAAGGGATACATATATCCATATCCCTTCACGAGCAATCCTTTGGCAGAAGGGAGCTCCGCAGATGGTCACGTTCAGTGAGATATCATACATTTCACTTGCATGTCACACCAGTGTCTCCACACTCCTTAGTTAAGAGGACAACCAATAAATATGACATACAACAACCTACACTTGATACATTGTCATCCTATAACAATGTATCATTTGGTTATGAACCAGTTTAAAAACTACTTGATATATCCTCTCTATATAAAATAATGTAGTTCTAAGGACTCCATCATACAAGAGTTCATTTCAGGAAAATGCAAATATGATGAACAGTCAAAAAGAATAACTTTTATTCATTAAAAATCATATACAGTTACAAGATAGCACAACCATCTATAGCCTAAACAATTGGCTTTGGGACACAATTTCTAACAGTTCCTGCTACTGATATTTCCTCCACCTCTTCTACACCAGCTAGAGGCAAAGCATATGTCAGATGCAGAGGACGAGGCCATCATGACATATCGAGACCTACCTAGACCAGACTCTCTGATCTTCAGTCGATGTGTCCACGATCCCGTCCTTATGGAGATACTGGACCGATTGAGATTGGATCCTCTAATGAGGAGAGTTCTCAGTAGGATAGTCTCTATGTTAGTTAGCTTACATTCCAGTACTACTTGTATGCATCTATGTTTGTTTACCGTCTTGTATCTATGCTTGTATCAATGTATGAAATGTATAAAATTTTGATTTCAATTAATGAAATTTTTATATCAATGTTTTGTCTTTTGATATTAACTCTTGTGATTATTGCTCAATTTCTGTAATTATCATCCTTTCTTCTCTCTAACCTTTTTTAATGATGACAAAAAGGGAGAAAGATGAGTGAGAGATAAAAGGAGAGAATAAAATGAAAAGTAGTTTGATGTGGGAAAGGAGAATTAGAGTAAAAAGGAGAGAAAAATAAGAGTAAAAAGGAGGAGAGTGAGAGTAAAAGAAGAGTAAAATGAGATAATGAGTTCAATAAAAAGAAAATATTAGAGCAATGAGTGAGGGGGAGTTATCTTTCCTATGCTAAAATTTCTTGCAAAATCTATGAAATCAGCTTTTCAATTTATGAAAACTCTTTGAAAATCAGTTTTTCGAAACACCTTTTGAGAGGGAGTATCTATACTCTTCAATCTCTTGTTCAAAGATTTTTTTGTTGATTACATTCATTATATTTCTAAGTAGAAATTCTTATCCGTAAAGTATGTTTTAACTCTAATACACATTTAGAGTATCATGGTAGATGTAATTTTAGCTCTGATATTCCTTATAGCTTTAATTCAATTCAAATGAGCTCTTAGACTTAAACTTTTACATTTCCTTTACTCTGATACAAATTGCACTAAGCTTTATACTAATTGAATTTTTTTTTTAAGAGCTTATTATATGAAATATACTCAAAGGTTTTGTCATCATCAAAAAGGGGAAGATTGTTGATTCATTTATTGATTTTGATGATTAACAAAATACTTAAGTATATTTGAGTACTAACAGTTCTTTGAAGTTTTTTTTTATAGAAAAAGGTACTTATGAAATCAGCTAAATTGAATTGCTTGTCAAATGATTGAAGAAATCCTTTCTATGGATGAAACACCAATCATTAATGGACTTAAGTATTTAAGATTTTCTTTAAAGGAATTAAAGAGTCAAGTTCAAAAAGGTTTTGGTAGAGTTTTAGTATTTTTTGAAAAAGTTTCAGCAAGTGTCGACTCACAGTTCAAGTGTAGATTCATGGCAGGACTCATAGCAGTGCAAGTGTCGACTCAAGCCAGTACACAGAAAAGAGTTTCAGATGGCATGCTTGAACTGTTGACTCATGCTTCACAAGTGTTGACCCTAGGTGTCAACTCAAGGATCGACTCAAAGCCTAAGATAGATTTTTTACAGAATATGCTGAATTTCAAGACTTGCCTTAGGTGTCAACTCATGCAGTTCAAGTGTCGACTCAAGTGTCGACTCACCAGATGAAGTATCGACTCATCTAAGATTTTTAGAGAGCTTCAAAGCAGAATTTTGAACTAGGTATCGACTCATAAAATTTAAGTATCGACCCTAAGTGTCAACTCACAACCTGAAGTGTTGACACTTGGAGTTCTAGGAATAGTAATGACTAGTTTTTTCAAACACAGAACTCATCCCTTTCACCCCCAATAACTAATTCTATGTCTCTAATGGTCATAAACCATTATTTAGGCCTCGAGATGGTATTTAAATGAATTAAACTCAAATGGAACAAAAGAGAATAAGAAAAGGAAGTGAAAAAGAAAGAAAAAGAAGAGTATTCACTCATACATTCATTGAGAGCAACTACTTTCAAGTAAAAGAAGCCTTCAATCATTCAAAGAAATCAAAAGCATTCAAGTCCAACCATTTTTGATAATTGATTAAGGCTTCATCAAATTAAAGACAAGCATCTTCATCAAGCTTCAAAGAGATAACAGCTTTTTATTAGAAAGTGTTGACCCCTGGAATGATTTTGATGA
The DNA here is from genome assembly GCA_021397845.1 of Areca catechu. Taxonomy (NCBI): domain Eukaryota; kingdom Viridiplantae; phylum Streptophyta; class Magnoliopsida; order Arecales; family Arecaceae; genus Areca; species Areca catechu. The sequence goes on from CM038049.1 coordinate 128,673,402, forward strand.
TACAAAATATTAGAGCATATTTGCTTTACTAATTCTTTCAATCATTCAAGAAGTTTTATAGGAAAGTGTTTGTCTTTACATTAGTTGGTTTTCTATCTAGTTGAAAGGTATTCCAACATTGTATGAACTCTTGTATACTTCAAGTTGTAAAGCTCTAATCCTTCATGTATGTAATCTTGTAAAAAGGGTTCTAAAATTGTAAAAATGAGAGTAAGTAGGTTAGAATTTGTTTAGTAAGCTCTTTGAAGCTTTTTGGAAGACTTGCTCTTGTTGCAATCTTGAATTGAAGAAGTTTGGAGAAGTTTGAATGCATAAGAAGAACTTTTGTAAGAGCCGACTCCTATTCTAGCACGGCACAAAAATTTTAGAGTTTCAGAACCTCGAGCCGACTCAAGCCTTAAGAGCCAACTCGATGAAGAACTTATATTTTTGGTGATGAGACCTCGAGCCGACTCGTCCAGAGCTTGTTTTGTTGGTGACTGTGACTTCGAGCTGACTCAGCCTTAAAGAGCCGACTCATGCAAAATTTGATTTTCTATTGATTAAGAGTTCAAGCCAACTCAACCCAGAAGAACTGACTCGCACAAAACTTTTTTTTTTTTTGTTATCTGAGACTTCGAGCTGACTTATGGATCTCGAGTCGACTCGAGTGATGGGTTTTTGAAGTCTAACGGCTAGTTGCAAAATCTCTTTTTTGAACTTCAAAAGCCCTCCAACGACTCTATTTCAGTTTCCTAGGCCCTACAATGGCTAGTTTTGATTGAAGACTATAAAAGAGAGTATTTATAAAGGTTTAAACAATTTTTTGATAGATTATTCATTGATTATTCTTTGGAAGTTAAAAAGTTTTCAAGTCTTTCACCAACTCACTTCAAGAGCATTCAAGAAAGGATTCAAAGCTTCACCAACTGACTTTCATTCTTGAATCCAACTTTTTGAAGAAGTAACGAAGCAGCTTGAAGAGCATTCAAGAGCATTGAAAGCTAGGCTTCGATTTGATCTTCATTGGCAACACTCAAACAAATTTGGTTTGTTGTAAAGTTGCTTTATATATTTGATTTATCTTGTCTTCTCTCTAAGAACAGTAAGAGGCTGTGTCTTGAGAGTGTATTAAAGGTTTTTAGGTGAGCCTATTAAAACCTAAGTTTGAGTTTTTTCTGGTGAGCCTGATTCTAAAAACCAAAGTGATTTAGGTTCTTGGTTACCCTGTGTTAAAACCAATTACATGTTTTCTTTGGTGATCCAGATAAAACCAAAGTGTAGAGGTTTGGATTGTGAGCCTATTAAAATAATCCAACTATATTCTGATGGGGGATATAGTGAAAATTCTAAGTGGTGCTTGGATAGTGGACGTATGATCGGGTTGCTCCGAACCACTCTAAATTTCTTGTGTTTGTAATTGTGCTTGTTTAAGTTCATTGCATTTATTTACTTGATTCTGCATTGCATTATTCACCACAATACTAAAAGGATTTCAAATTGTATATACTTGCTAAAGTTTTTATAATTCCAATTCACCCCCTCTTGGAAAGCCACCTGGGCAACAGAAAGCTTTTCTTGTATTCTTTACTTCAATTCCTATTTTGTTGTATCAAGATTTTTGGTTAGCCTAGTTAAAAACCAAGAAGGTTTTTGGTTAGCCTAGTTGAAAACTAAGAAGGTTTTTGTTAACCTAGTTGAAAACCAAGAAGGTTTTTGGTTGGTCTAGTTAAAAACCAAGGAGGTTTTTGGTTTGCCTAGTTAAAAACTAAGAAGGTTTTTTATTAGCCTTTGAAAACCAAGAGATTTCTTTTAGTGAGCCTAGTGAAAATCAAAAGGAGTTTTGATTAGTGAGCCCAAAAAACTAATCATCTATAATCGTGAGTGATTATAGTGAATTCCCAAGTGGACCTTGGGGAGTGGACGTAGGTGCCTTTGAGAGCACCGACCACTATACTTGCCTTGTGTTTGTGATTGATTATTTCTTTTCTCTTACATTCATTGTAATTTAAATTTTTGCTACATACTCTTTAAGAGTACACAACACTTATATCTCACTAGCACTTAAATTGATTATTGAATTGGCACACATACTTGCAAATAGTTTTTAGAAACCCAATTCACCCCCTTCTTAGGTTGCTTACTGGGCAACAGGTTATAACTAATTAAACCAACTTGAATCCAATCTAATTAGCTCCTAATTAGGTTTAATTAAATTAAATAATTAAATCTAAAATTAATTAAGTCCAAGTCAGAATCAAATCAAAATTAAAATCTCTTAGTGATTAGATCATCGAATAACCTAATTGGGTGAAATCCAATTAAACCAAATTCAATTAGGCTTAACCTAAATCTCTTTACTCAATCAAATTAAACCAATTAGCAAACCAATAGTTAATTAATTCTCTTAAAATTAATTAATAATTATTTATTTATTCATTTATAATATTCATATAGGGTTAATTGTTAATCATATTTATAATTTTGCCATCGAATGATTCTTAATTGTTAATCAGCCATAATGATCAGTTAGAAACTTCTTATGTGTGTGACTCCATAGGTTCAAACACTAAAATAATAGCTCAGGAACTAATTTTTGAACTAATCTATGTGACTATCTAGCAATGGTGCCCGATGTTTGGATAGGTCAAATGATTGCAAAGCAATATTCAAGAACTCAGGTATATGGTTACCATATAATTCATCCCTTTGACTTAGTGATGTATCTCAACCTAACAACACTATGACTCCTTATGAGGATTATCCTGGCCAAGGTCTTACTAAATTGTGATATTTAGAGTATTTTTCTCCAACATCTTGGAGTGATCAATCCCATCTTGACTTGCTCACAAACTTAACAATTACTTGACTACACCCAGTAACCTTTCATCACTGGATTAGAAATCCAAGTAGTCTAGTATCTAAGTATAGTAAGTTACTTGCAAGTCACCCTGATGATCTTAAATCAGAGGGATACTTACACCCATATCCTTTTGAGGATACTCTTGATAGCAATGTTCTCTATAAAGGATTAATATTATCATCCTAGGTAACAACGTATCATTTGGTCACAAATATATTTAAAAACTACTCGATAAATCTTTCTTTATCGAATTGAAGTAGTTCTAAAGACTTCATCTCAAAAAAGTTCAAAAAAAGATGTAAAAAAAGAGATAAACTACCAAAAATAACTTTTATTTTATAAATAATTTATATATAAATTATAAGGAGCTCAACCACCTACAATCTAGATGATTGGTTTTATGACACATTTTTTAACAATGACATGTATGAGACCAGATGTAGCAGACTCACCAGGAATAGTGAATAGATACCAATTTGATCTAAATGAGAACATTGAAAGGTCATATAGACCATCCTTAAGTATTTGAGAAATACTAAGGACTAATGGCTTATCTATGGAGATTCTAACTTGAACTAGTTGGTTATACTGACTTGAATTTTCAATCAGATAGGGATGATAGTAAAAGTATGTCAAGTTTATATTTATCCTATATGGAGGAGCAATCTATTAAAAAAGTTTCAAGTAGCATACAATGACTGATTCTATATGCAAGGTAGAGTACATTATAGCATTCGATGTTGCAAAAGAAGCTATTTGACTATGAAAGCTCATCAGTGAGCTAGGAGTGGCACCTCCATTGATGGTCCAATTATCCTATATTATGATAGCACTAGGGTCATAGCTCAAGCGAAGGAACCAAAAGCATATCAATAGACCAAGCACATCAGCATTGCAACTACCTTGTCTAGAAGATCATGGATCGAGGTGATGTTGACCTTTAAAAGATCGATGGAAAGGAGAACTTGACTGACCCATTTACTAAAGTCCTCAAAATCAAAGAGTTCGATAATCACAAGTAAAAGATGGGTATTCAATACTATTCCCATTGGCTCTAGTCCAAATGGGAGTTGTTAGCAAATGTGTCATAAAGCCAATTATTTATATTATAGATGGTTGAGATCCTCGTTATTTGTATATGAATCATTAATAAATAAAGGTTATTTTTGGTAGTTCATTACTATTTGTACATCTTCTTTTATGAGCTCTTATGTGATGAAGTCCTTAGAGCTACTTCTATTCAATAAAAAAGGATTTATCATGTAGTTCTTAAATATGTTCACGATCAATAAGGACAATAATGTTTATCGAGTATAGGTCATTGCATGCCATATGGGTTAATTATCCTCATAATCTTGGAGTGTGAAGACACTGGTATGGTATACAGGTCAGTGTAGGACTATGCTACACTGAATGTAACCAACTTAGTAGAGTATTATACTGTCAAGAATATCTCTTAGAAGGATATGGATATAAGTGTCCCTCCAACCTGAGATCATTATAGTGACTTGCAAAAACTCACTATACTTAGGTGCCATACTATCTAAATTTTTAATCCAGTAATAGAAGGGTATTAGGTGTAGTCAAATACTTGTTAAGTCAATGTATGAGTCAAGAAGGAATTGACAACTCAAAGGTGTTAGAGAAAATGTTTTGTAGTATTTTAATTTAGCAAAACCTTAGCTAAGGTAATCCTTATGAGAAGTCAAAGAATTTATTAGGTTGAGATACATCTGAATGTACTATTCAGGAGTTAGCAGTTGATTTTGAAGTCATCCTGAGTATTATGTCAAAGGGATGAATTATATGATAATCATATGCTAGGATTCTTGAATGTTGCTTTGCAATCATTCAACCTATCTGTATGTCAGGTACCATTACTAGATGGTTACATCAATTAGTTCAGGAATTAGTTTCTGAGCTATCGACTTTATGTTTGAACCTATGGAGTCACACACATAAGAAGAAAAAATTATAAATATGATTAATAATTAATCCTATACAAATATTATAAATTAATAATTAATTATTATTAATTAATTATAGAAGAATTAATTAGTAATAAGATTGCTAATTGGCTTAATTTGATTGAACAAAGAGGTTTAGATCAAGGTTAATTGAATTTGATTCAATTAGATTTCACCTGAATAAGTTATATAATGACCTAATCACTAAAGGATTTTATTTTAATTTGATTTGGACTTAGGTCTGATTAATTTCTGATTTAATTAAAATTTAATTAAGCTTTTTAAGATCTAGTTAGATTGGGTTTAGTTAACCAAATTGAGTTAAATTAAATTTGATTTAATAGAACCTTATTCAAATCAAATTGGAGACCTAATCTTAATCCTACCGCCAAGAGGATTTCTCCCTAAAAATTCTCCATGCCACCTATCTATTTTTTATCATGAAAATCCCATGCCAAGTTATTTTTTTACCCTCTCTAATTTCCTAATTAGATAAGGATTGGTTTTGTTTAAAATAGATTGAATTTTTAATTAAAACTTAATAGAGTTAGTTGACGCCTAGATCACCGTGGCCCGTAGCTCTAACATGTCATGCATGCGTCGGGCTTCCTCTGGATGCTCAGTCCTCTTTTTAGTTAGCACCTTGGTTAGCTTGTCATGTAAAAAAGAGGAGATCTAGACCGGAGGTTCCGGCTGGGACACTCCAACGATCAAGTCAATTAGGACAATCAAGGAGAACAGAACCTCTGTGATAGAGGATTGGGGTATCTCCTCGTAGAGGGAAAAAAATAAGATTTTAGAGATAGAATGAGTAGGAGGTTAAAGTGCAGGGAGGTTCTCTCTTTTGGTTCCTTGTCCTTTTGCTCTCTTTTGCCTTACCAGCCACCTCCTCCTTTTCATCGGAGGTCTGTTCTTCCATTTTATATGGGATGATTGGCCCAGACTAGGTATGGGGCCCCTTCGAGACATTGCTTTCCTGGGGCCTCTTCGAGACATCGCTTTCCCGGTACCCTCTTTTGGTGGAGTTTTTCTCTGCCAGCAGCTTCGTTCTCCCTTAACTAGTCCTTGGAAGAAGATCTTTCTATTGGAGGTGTTTGTCGGTGCAATTTAGGTCTTGTCTCTTAGGTGGAGTAGTTTTCCATGGGAGGCATGAGTGCCATGCCACTGAGCCTCGAGCCATGATGGAGAATTTCTATTCCTGGAGGGACTGTCGATGCATTGCAGGGCCTGAGGCCTTAATGGAATACTTCTCTTGGAGAAAGCACAGATGTCATGTCATAAGAACTGGAGCCCTGGTTACACGGTAGGGGGCGTGCTAAGGGATTGGAATCTGGTGGAGCATGCATTGCGTAGAGTGTGTGGGCGGTGTGTTGTAGAGCCTGGACCCTCCAGTGGAACACATGCCACCTTTCGAGGACTGTAGGTAGCTTGGAGCCTCCGTGCCACAGTTTGAGTTCCTTCTAGTCTTCTCTCCCTCGCTCCTGGTCGATCCTCTGGCGGTTGATGAAGCCTCTTGGTACCAGGCAAGAACCTAATCTTAGAAAATGGGAGCTTGACCCTGGATGGCAGGAGCACGATCTCAATCGGGAGCTGACCTCGGTCGGGGGCTCGACCTCGAATGGCAAGAGCATGACCTCGACTGGGAGCTCGATCTCAGATGGTAGCTAACCTCGACCGAGGGCTCGACCTCGGATGGCAGGAGCATGACCTCGATCAGGAGCTCAACCTTGGATGGGAGCTAACCTTGGCTGGGGGCTCGACCTTGGATAGCAGGAGCATGACCTCGATCGGAAGCTTGACCTTGGATGGGAGTTAACCTCGGCTGGGGGCTCGACGTCGGATGGTGGGAGCATGACCATGGTCGAGAGCTCGACCTCGGATGGGAGTTGACCTCGATCAGGGGCTCAATCTCAGATGATGGGAACATAACCTCGACAGAGAGCTCGACCTCATATGGGAGCTGACCTTGACCGGGGGCTTGGCCTTAGATGTTCATTTGGTCGCACATCCAGGTGGCATTTTCTGCCAGCATGGCCACTAGAGGGGTCCGACACGGACTCCACATCAGCGATCATGCCATATTAAGTGCCCCCCACTTTCGAGCCCAGAGTACATTGCAGTGCTCGGGGCGAAGGGAGTAATGATGATGCTGACATGGAAAGATGCTCATTCTGTGCCATTAATGCCTCGAGCACTAGCATCCCAAAGGTTGCGCTTTTGCACTAATAAGGGGACACCACGTTAGCCATATCAGGAAAGACATAATTGCTATGCTAGGCTTGAAATGATTTCCTCTAATCAAAGCATCACCTCGAGTAGATCACGACATGCGGTGGATGTCTGTTGGCTCGAGAGAGGAAAAGATGTACATTTTCGACCAGTACGATGTGACGGGGTCTGTAGGTTTTTTTAGAGGGGTTTGTCCTTCCATTCCTTAAGAGCTTTTTCAAGTGAGGGGATGAAGTTTTTGCAGAGCTCTTCTTCCTCCTCAGTCTTGTCTTCTTGATCCAGAGTCCAGAGTCCTTTGTAGGTTAGCCCTCTCTTTCCTTCCTTCTTCTCCTTCGACCTATGCTGAAGTGGATCCCATAGAGTCCTTAGGTCTTCAGTCCTTCATCCTCTCTTTCTTTTCCTTCCTGAGTTCCTCCGGCAGAAGGCACTATTGCCCAGATCACTCTGGTGAGGTGGGGCCATCCCGACCGAGGTCTCCTTCCTCAGATAGAGAGGAGGAGGAAGTTTTCTTAGTAATCCGCAGGGGTCCCCATCGGATGGGGATAGTCATAGGTGCCCCTACGGCTCCTCCTCCCCCTTCTCCTCCTATCTGAGAGTTGGTTGGTCTTTTTAGCATTGCTTCGGTGATGACCCAGGAGGACCTCCTCTATATCCAGAGCACATACAAGATCCTTGATCCATCCGGCTCTCGGTTCCAAGATCGAAGGAGCGAGTCACTTCCAGTGGCTTGAGCTGGATCATCCTATACGAGGACTTCTTCCTCGAGGGCCTTCATCTTCATTTCGACCCTTTCTTCCTTTTTTTCTTGAATAACTTCCATCTAGTCTCGACCTAACTCACTCCCAATGTTGTTAGGACCATAGTTTGTTTCATCATCCTTTATCATTTCTATGGGATTGTTGCCCGTTTCTCCTTGTTCAAGGCTTTCTTCATCCTAAAGTGCCACCCAATCGATAACGGGTGGTGGTTTATGGCCCCTTGCCTAGGGGCTATCAAACTGGACCTACCCTCTTCCATCAAGGGATGGAAGAGCAGGTTCTTGTTCACCTCAGTTGAGGGGGTGGACTGGGTTTGGAGTGACCCAGCCCATACCGCTCTCTCAAATAGCAGTCTTCTATTGAGCCACCGACAAGGAGTTGTACGACTGGCTCATCACCTCCGAGGTCCCAGCTCTCTGGACCCTACAGACCGAGCAGAACCTCGCCAATGCTGGGGTTGACCCGGCCCAATTCTAGGGTAAGGCTTGATGTCAGGCTTGTTCTTCTCAAGATGGATTTTGCTTCAATTAGTAGCTGATCAATCTCCTTTTTTATTACAAGGATGAAGTTCTCAATATAACAGCTCCTCCAGATGTCAAGAAAGAGGGCCACCTCTACAGGGCCCAGGGAAAAGTTGTCAAAGAAGGCCCGAGAGGAGCTAGAGTGAAGGCCCAGGAGGGACCTTCTACTGGGCCAGTAGAGAGGGGGCCGGTTGCGGCACCGACCGTGCCTGGGTCTGCAACCCAGCCCCTAGCCTGTAGGCTAGGGAGGGAGGCTAGACCTGAGAAGGGGGCCTCGCCAATAGCTCTGGCAGCCCCTCCCCGTACCGGAGCTTCACCACAACCGAAGGTGGTGGAGGTGGTGGATGATGCCATCATGGAGAGGCCAGCGCTACCATCAGCAACTAGAGTAGCCGGCACCTAGCCTACAACCACTGCACCTCAGTCGACTGCCATGACTGGGCCCGCAACACCTTCCACGACACTGGGCCCGGGGGTGTGGAGGATGATGGCCTACCTGCCACCAAATGTGGTGGTGACAAGGGATGCCAAGCTAGTCAAGCAAATCCTCAACATCATCATCTAGCCACAATATCGCCAAGAGAAGAGCGGTCGGCAGCTGATGGATGTTATCTCTGGGATGTTTCCTTAGCTCCTATTGGTAAGCCAGTTTCCAACTTGCTTCATTTTTCTTTTACTCATGAAAATGCCAACTGACCTATTTCTCACCACTATTGCAGGTGGTAGCTGATACTCAACTCATCAAGGATTCTTGCCTGAGGCTGATGAAGCGGGACCATAGCCTCCACAAGCAGAAGGAGGCTGCTGAGGCTGAAGCCCGGACCTAGACGGTTTGGGTGCAGGAGTTGGAGGATCGAGTGAAGACCCTCCAGGCTGAGCTGGCCAGTTCCTGGATGATGACGACGGAGTTGGAGAGGAAGTCCGTCGACCTTAATGGGGCTTTGAAGGTGGAGAAGGAGAAGATCTCCTATCTGGCTAAGATGGAGGCCCATGCTACAGTGGAGGTGGCATGCTTGGAGGGACGGGCATAAACACACCATGTTCAGATCAACGAGGCAATGACACGGGCCACGACAGTAGAGGTGAAGGCCACAATGGAGGTGGCCTTGATGGAGGCGATGAAGGAGGACACCGAAGCCATCCCAAAGTTTAAGGCATTGGAGGCCTTTGCTGACGAGGTCTCGGAGGCGGTCCTCGACTCCTACCAGAAGGGGTTCGACTACTTCAGTGGGAAGGCCAGATGGCTCTTCGAGCTTAAAGGTCTTGAGAACATCTACCCGAACCTGCCCGCCATCACCGGGGTGCCAAGATCACCTACCACTGAGGCCGAGCTGGGGCTAGATGTAGATCTAGAGAACCAAGTGGATGTTGGGCCAAGGCCCAATGCTGAACCAGTCATCGAAGTTGAGGCTGCCGCCACCCAGGACACCCCACCTATCGAGGCCCCGCTAGGACCTTAGGAGGTGACCCGCCAGTCCGGGAAGGAGCCAGCTACCTCTACTTAGCTAGGACTTTCTTTTCTTTTTTTTGTACTAAAATCTTTAAAGGATTTCCTAGCCTGTCGGGGATCCTTACTATTGTAAAAAAAATTTCAATGAATATAAACAATCTTTTTCCACTTGATGAGTCCCCCTCTTTTTTTTTACATACTTTGAAAAATTTACTGGCAAGAAGGGATCCTTCATATTCTAGAAAACTTATTTCAGCAACGAGAAAAAAGCCTCACTTTGCCAATGAACCTTGCCTTTCTTTTCTTCCTTCAGTTTCTCTTCCCTTTCCTGATAGGAAGATGGACTTTATGATAGCCGAACGTAAGACTTCCCAAGTCCTGATTATTTTTGGCTAAGTTTGAAATCTTGTGATCAGTAGTAAGGAATCTAGGAATTCTTCAGCTCCCCTCACCGGTCTTGAGGTCATGCAGACATGAGTGCAGGGCTTCTAAAGTTTTCCTATCTTGCATCTCTGGATCGAAGAAATGAGATAAATGAATGATAAGTGCAGGGCTTCTAGAGTTTCCCGACTTTGAGTGCGTGGCTTCTGGAGTCTTCTAGCTTTGAGTGCGAGGCTTCTTAAGTTTCCTGGCTTTGAGTATGGGGCTTCTAGAGTTTTCTAGCTTTGACTGCGAGGCTTCGTAAGTTTCCTAGCTTTGAATGCAGGGCTTTATAAGTTTCCTGACTTTGAGTGTGGGGCTTCTGGAGTTTTTCATCTTTGAGTGCCAGGCTTCGTAAGTTTCTCAACTTTGAGTGCGGGACTTTGTAAGTTTTTTGGCTTTGAGTGCGGGGCTTCATAAGTTTCCTAGCTTTGAGTACGAGGCTTTGTAAGTTTCCTGGCTTTGAGTGTGGGGCTTTTAGAGTTTCTCGGATTTGAGTGCAGGTTTTTGTAAGTTTCCCGACTTTGAGAGTGGGGCTTTTGGAGTTTCCTGGCTTTGTTCACCAGACTTAGAGTCGGGCAGATGGAGTCCCTACATAGGTGGGAAATAGTGCTATACCAAAAGAAACTTTAATTATTGAGGGAGAGTCTTACATTATTGGTAGTACATCTTTGGGTTGCTAGCATTCCATGTTTGAGGGAACTGGGCACCGTCGAGTCCGATGAGATAGTAGGCTCCATGTAGTAGAGCCTCGACTGCCTTATAGGGACCTTCCTAATTTGGAAAAAGTTTGTCACATTTTCCTGGTTGGGATACTTCACTTTTCTGAGAACCAAGTTACCTAGATGGAATGTCTTGGGCCTGACGTGGAGGGCAAGCTAGCCGCTGCTGATATGCCACCATTCAAAGTCAAGCCTTGTTCCTCATCTTGTCCAGCAAATCTAAGCTGAGAAGGAGGTGGGCTAGATTTTCAGCTTTGTTATATTGCTCCACCCATAATGTGGGTAGTCCCACCTCACTGGGATCATGGCCTTAAAATCAAAGACAAGGTTGAATGGTGTTTCTCCTGTCACCATCTGAGGCATGGTATGGTAAGCCCACAGCACACTAGGAAGCTCCTCGGCCCATCATCCCTTGGCCTCATCCAGTCTGGTGCAGAGCCATTGTAGGATGGTTTGGTAGGTTACCTTGGACTCCCCATTGGTCTGAGGGTGAGCCATCGAAGTGAAGTAATGATGGATGTTTAGGTCAGCACAGAATTCTTCGAAAGTCTAGTTGTCAAATAACCTCCCATTGTCGATGATTAGTGAGTGTGGAAGTCTGAAATAGCAGATAACTAACTTCCAAAAGGAGGATCTGGCCTTGGCCTTGGTGATCCAAGCCAGGGGCTCAATATCAACCAACTTGGTGAAGTAGTCAATGGCCATGATTAGGTATTTTTGTTGATTGGATGTGGGAGGAAAGGGACCCAACATGTCCATTCCCCACTGGGCGAATGACCACAGAGCAGAAAGTTGGGAGAGCAGTGCAGCCGGCTAATGTTGGATGTAGGTGTGACGTTGGCAGCGGTCACACTTTCTTATAAAATCAGTAGTGTTTTCCTGCATGGTCTCCCAGAAGTATCCTTGTCGGAGTGCCTTATAAGCCAAAGTCCTGCCCCCTATATGATTCCTGCAGATGCCTTCGTGTATCTCTTGGAGCACATAGGTAACTTCTGAGGACCTCAAACATTTTAGGTAAGGGATAGGGATAAGACCTCTGATAGAGCTGCCCGTCCATCAGTACGAAGCACGCAGTCTTCTTCTTGAGGAGACCGACTTCCTTATGATTTTTAAACAAGGTGCCAGTGGTGATGTATTTGATATAGGGGTCTATCTAGCTCGCCTTAGAGGTGACCTGCTAGACCTCTGCCACAGACTCGAAGCAGGGGGCCTTCAGATATTCAATGAAGGTATGCCCCAGTAATGAATCTGGCAGGGTTACCAGCCAGGAGAGGATGTCGGCCTGAGCATTCTCTACACAAGGGATATGAGAAATGCTGAAGTGTTGGAGGTTCTCTTTGTATGAGCATACCTTATCTAGATACTTCACCATCATGGGATCCCAAGCTTCGTACATGCCGGAGACTTGGCCCATCATGAGCTACGAATTCATAAAGACCTTCAGGCACTTTACACCCAGCTCACGGGACACCTTCAATCCTACTAGGAATGCTTCATACTTAGCTTAATTGTTGGACACCTTGAAGAGAAAATGCAATGCATACTCGACGATGACTCCATCAAAGTTGGCAAGGATGAGCTTGGCTCCACTCCCTCCAGCATTAGATGCACCGTCAACATGGAGAATCCATGTCATCACCTTGAGGGTTGAGTGATGCTCAAGTTCGGTTCGCTTGTATGTCTCCTCTAGATCCTCAGCCACCTAGGTGCATTCCATCAGAAAATCAGCAAGGACTTGGGCCATTTGCACTAGTCTTGGATGATAGGTGATGTCAAACTCATTGAGCTTCACCGTCCACTTGACCAGGCACCACGATATATCGGGGCAGCTTAGAATGGTCCTCAAGGGCTGGTCAGTGAGGATCGCAATCAAATATGCTTGGAAATAGGGCCTGAGATGCTATGCAAACATAATGAATATAAAAATAATTTTTTCAGATCAAGTGTACTTGGTTTTCGCATTGCGGAGCAGCTTGCTAGTATAGTATACTAGCCACTAAGAGCCATCCTTGTCAGTGAAGACCAACACTGAGCTGACTGCCTCTGGTGAGATTGCTAGGTACAGGAGGAGCTCTTTCTCGGGCTCTGACCTAGATAGAACCACTGAAGAGGCGAGGAGCTTCTTCAACCCCTCGAAGGCCTCCCGATACTCATCCATCCAGGTGAAGTTGTGCATCTTGTGCAACACCTTGAAGAATGACTGGCAGTGCTCGACAGAATGCGAGATGCAATGGCTCAATGCCGCTACATATCCGATAAAGCACTGAACCTCTATGTCGATGATCACCTAGATCTTCTCAGGGTTGGCTTCTATCCCTCGTTGGGTGACCATGAACCCTAGAAATTTTTTGCCCACGATACTAAATATGCATTTGGCGGGGTTCAACTTTGTTGGCTCCTATATTGATTTTGATGATTAACAAAATACTTAAGTATATTTGAGTACTAACCATTTGTTAAAATGTGTTTCATTAGAAAAAGGTACTCATCAAGTTAGTTGGTTAAATTGCTTGTCAAATAGTTGAAGAAGTCTACTTATGGATGAAATCTTAAAGTTGAATGGACATAAGTACATAAGAATGACTTAAAAGGAGTTAAGTTTTAAGTTTGAAGAAGATTCAGCAGAGTTTCAATTGAGTATTAGAAAGTTTCAGCCAAGTATCAACTCATGGATGTAAAATGTCGACTCATAGAAGCTTGAGCTGATATACAGAAGAAGTTTCAGATGGAACGTTCGAAGTGTTAACTCATGGAGCTCAAGTATTGACTCATGTGTCGACTCAAGGCCTGAGATAAAAATTATATAAAACATGCTAAATTTTAGACTTCCCTCAAGTATCGATCATGGAAGCCAAGTGTCAACTCAAGTGTCGACTCTCCAAAAGAAGTGTCGACTCATCTAAGATTTACAAAGAGCTTCGAGAAATATTTTTTGAACTAAGTGCTGACTCATGGAGACCAAATGTCGACTCAAGGTGTCAACTCATGACTTGAAGTATCGACACTTGCAGTTCTACTGAATAGTAACGGCTAGTTTTTTTAATTACAAAATTATCCTTTTCACCCCCCAATGGTTAGTTCTACCTCTCCAATAGTCAAAAACTATCATTTGATACTTGGAAGAGTATTTAAAGTGGATTAAACTCAAGAGGGAAGTAATTAATGAAAAGTTAAGAGCATTCACTCAAATATTTATTGAAGATCATCTACTTTCAAGAGGAGTTGAGCCTTCAAGTACTCAAAGCATTGAAGAGAAATCAAGTCCAACCACTCAAGCATTACTTAAGGCTTCAACAACTTGAAGACAAGCATCTTCAATAGCAATCAAAGAGCTTCAAAAAGATATTTGATGTTATTTGAAAGCTTTTTGTATTTCATACTTTCTACTTGATTCTTTTGTCGAGGTTTGTTGGTAAGCCTGTATGTTAAAACCAACAAAGATTTTTGGTGAGCCTTGAAAAAAAATCAAGAGGTTTTTGGTTAGCCTAAGTGATAAAACCAAGAAGATTGTTGATGAGCCTAAGTTACAAAACCAACTAGATTTTTGGTTAGCCCATAAAACCAAAGGGGTTTTGACTTTTGTTCCTGGTGAAAACAAGTTAGGTTTTGATTAGTGAACCTGGAAAACTAATCGGCTATAATCAAGGAAGATTATAGTGGAATATCTAAGTGGACCTTGGGAAGTGGATGTAGGTGCCTTGGTGTGCACCGAACCACTATATATTATTGTGTTTATGGTTGCTTGCTCTCTTATTGTTTGTCTTTATTTACTTTGTATTTACTTACTTGTTTCCACTGCATACTCTTAAATAGCATACGAACACTTGTAATTCACTTGAACCTAACTAGTTTTTGAATTGGCATATACTTGCAAAAGTTTTTAAAACTCAATTCACCCTCTCTCTTGGGTTGTTTACTGGGCAACAAGTGGTATCAGAGCAACAGTCTTAGTTTATAGGTCTAACTACCTTGAGTAAAGATCTATGGCAGCCCCACTTAGTTCTAGTGTAGTTGAGAGACAAGCCTCAAATAGACCTCCTTACTTTAATGGCACCAATTACACGTATTAGAAAATATGTATGAGAATTTACATGCATTCAATTGATTACAATTTATGGAAATTTATAGATAAAGGTCCTCATATTCCCTCAGTTGTTGTTAATGGCATTTTCATCCCAAAACTTGAAGAGGTTTGGGATGAAATTGACATTAAACAATCTGAGATTAATGTGAAAGTAATGAATCTACTATATTATGCATTATATCCTAGTGAATTCAATAGGATTTCCACATGCACCTCTGCTAAGAAAATTTGGAACACACTTGAGGTTACGCATAAGGATACCGATCAAGTAAAAAATACTAAAGTTAATATGCTTGTACATACTTATGAGATGTTTCGAATGGAACCATATGAATCTATTACTGATATGTATACTAGATTTACAAATATTATAAATGACATGAGAAGTCTTAGTAAGACTATGACTAATGCTGACCTTGTAAATAAAGTTTTCAGGTCATTGCCGATATCTTGGGATCCTAAAGTGACAGCAATTCAAGAAGCCAAGATGTTGAGAAACTTTCATTGGCAAAACTTATAGGTTTACTTATGACTTATGAGTTGAACTTGAAGTGAAAGGCAATGGACATGGATAAGAAGAAGAAGACTATAGCTTTCAAATCTACAATACAAGAAGAGTCTTCAAGTGAGGAATCTGAAGAAGTAGAAGATGAAGATGAAGAGGCTCTCATTACAAGAAGATTCAGAAAATTTATAAGAAGAAAAAAGTTTCCCTACAAGAAGAAGCCTTAGCCTACCAAAGAAAAGGGAAAATAAAAAGAAATGGAAAAGGAGAAGGAACAACCAATTTGCTTCGAATGCAAGAAGCTTGGATATTATAAGTTTAATTGCCCTCTTCTAAAGAAATCCAAAAAGAAGTTTAGATAGAAGGCAATGATGGCTACCTTGAGCGACAGTAAAGATTCAAGCTTGGAAGAAGAGCAACAAGAAGTAGCCAATCTTTGCTTCATGGTTCAAGAAGATGAGGTACATTCTAACTTTGAACCTGAATTTATATTTGATGAACTTAGAGATGCATTTGATGAGCTCATGCATGAATATAGATTCCTAAAAATCAAAAATAAAAAGTTGAAAAAATATGCTAATTCATCTTCTCATGAAAACACCAATCTTGCAAATAAAAATAGTGATTTAAAAGCTAGGATTAATGCTTTAGAAGAATAAAAGAATGCTTTGTCAATGAAAATTGAAGTTTTAAAAAGATCCAAGGTCATCATTTCAAGCAATGAACTTTTAAAGAAAAATAAAGATCTTGAGGCAGAAAATTAGAAGTTCAAAAATGTGCTTGACAAGGTTAAACCCTTTGTTGAAAAATTTATATATAGTTCTGAAAAGCTAAATCTTTTATTGAACAATCAAAGAGCAGTTTTCAATAAAGCAGGTTTGGGTTTTAGACCTCAAAAATAGCAAGAATTTTTCAAGAATTTATGTATTCCTGCATCATCCCATGTTACGTGCTATTCTTGTGGAAAATTAGGTCATAAAGCGTATCAATGTGATCTTAGAAAGATTAATAATTCTAGAAAAATTTGGGTTCCAAAAGGAACCACCTTTAGTACTAACCCAAAAGGACCTAAGATGGCTTGGGTACCTAAAATGAAAACTTAATTTGTTTTGCAGGTGTGTCTTGTAACCAAAAAAAAGAAAAGAATGTGGTATCTCGATAGTGGTTGCTCAAGATGCATGACAAGAGATATAAAGCAATTCACTTCTCTTGAGGTACTGAATGGAGGGAGTGTAACTTTTGGAGATAATAGTAAAGAAAAAATCATTGGTATCGGTAAAATTTACAACTTCCCTTCTATATTTATAGATAATGTTTTATTAGTTAAAGGATTGAAACATAATCTTCTTAGTATTGGTCAATTTTGTGATAAAGATTTTAAAGTTATTTTTGAATCATCTGTTTGCATGGTAGCTAGTCCTAATAGTAATGGAGTGAAATTCATTGAAAATAGTTATGGTAACATCTATGTTGTTGATCTTGACAATTTACTTTTACATGATGGTGAATGCCTAGTTGCAATGAATTCCATAATTAATGAGACTAGTTGGCTTTGGCATCATAGATTATGTCATGCAAGCATGCATTTACTTTCAAAATTATGCAAAAAGGATTTAGTAAGAGATTTACTAAAACTTAGTTTTGAAAAAGATAAAATATGTGAAACATGTCAATTTGAAATACAAGCAAAAATATCTTTCAAACCAAAAGGCTTTGTTTCAACCTCTAGGCCATTAGAGCTACTCCATATGGATTTCTTTAGACCAACTAGGATAACAAGCCTAGGAGACAAGAGATATGGATTAGTTATAGTGGATGATTTCTCTCGATTTACTCATAAAGATGAATCATTTTCAGCCTTCTTGAAGTTTTATCGAAAAGTTTTAAATATAAAAGGTACTTCAGTTGTTTGTATTCGTAGTGACCATAGTACTGAATTTGAAAATCAAGATTTTAAAATTTTTTATAATGAAAAAGGAATTGATCATAATTTTTTTGCACCTAGGACACCTCAACAAAATGGGACGGTAGAAATAAAAAATTATAATTTAGAAAAAATGGCACGCATAATGCTTTCTAAAAATGATCTTCGAAGATATTTTTGGGCAGAAGCTATTAATACTACTTGTTACATTTTAAACCATATTTTAATTCAACCTATTTTGAAGAAAACATCCTATGAACTTTGGAAAGAAAGAAAACCTACTTTGAAGTATTTTCAGGTTTTTGGTTACCATTGCTTTATTTTAAATAATGGAAAAGATAATTTATGCAAGTTTGATTCCAAGTCTGATGAAGGTATCTTCTTAGGATACTCTACATCAAGAAAGGCATACAGAGTTTTTAATAAAAGAATACTACTAGTAGAAGAATCAGTGCATATAGTATTTGAAGAGTCTACTAATAAATCCTCTAGAAAAAAAAATACTTTTGATGCATGTGCAGGTGTTGAAGGACTAAAGAAGCTTACTTTGGATGATTCCCCTTTCAAAGAAGATAAAGAAGATCAAAATAAGAAGGATGAAGGAGAAGCTACAAGATCCTCACTAAAGCACAAAGATCTACCAAAAGAGTGGAGTTATGCTCATGGACATCCTAAAGAATTAATCTTAGGTGATCTATCGAGAGGGGTAAGAACTAGATCATCTATTAGAAATGAATGTGATTATATTACTTTTGTTTCTCAAATTGAACCTAAATGTATTGAAGAAGCTGAAAAAGACCCTAATTGGATAATTGCTATGCAAGAATAGTTAAATCAATTTGAAAGAAATAAAGTTTGGATACTAATAGAAAGACCATCTAATATTTCAATAATTGGTACAAAATGGATGTATAAAAATAAACTAGATGAAAATGGTGTAGTAACTAGAAACAAGGCTAGACTGGTAGCTAAGGGTTATAATCGAGAAGAAGAAATTGATTTTGATGAAACCTTTGCTCCAGTAGCTAGACTTGAAGCTATTAGATTACTTTTAGCATTTGCATGTTTTATAAATTTTAAACTTTTTCAAATGGATGTTAAAAGTGCATTTTTAAATGGTTATATAGCTAAAAAAGTTTTTGTCAAACAACCACCTGGATTTGAAAATCATGCACATCCTGATCATGTTTTTAAATTGCACAAAGCACTTTATGGTTTAAAACAAGCACCCCGTGCATGGTATAAAAGACTTAGCAAATTTTTGATTGAAAATGAATTCTCTAGAGGCCATGTTAATACTACCTTATTTTTGAAAAAGAAAAATGATGATCTCTTAGTAGTACAAATTTATGTTGATGATATTATTTGTGCTACTAATAAAACACTTTGTCAAGAGTTTTCCAAGCTTATGCAGAAAGAGTTCGAGATGAGTATGATGGGTGAATTAAACTTCTTCCTTGGACTTCAGATCAAGCAAACTAAAGAAAGGATCTTCATCAACCAAGCTAAGTATACAAGAAAAATTTTAAAGAAGTTTGGGATGGAGACAATCAAGCAAATAGGCACACCTATGAGCCCTTCTTGTAAACTTGATAAAGATGAATGTAGTAAAAATATAGATAAAAAACTATATAGGGGTATCATTGATCATTACTTACTTGACTGCTAGTAGACCAGATATCATGTTTAGTATCTACATGTGTGCTAGATATCAGTCTGCTTCTAAAGAATCTCATTTAATGGATGTTAAGCGCGTTCTTAGATACTTATCTGGTACTATTGATATTGGTCTGTGATATTCTAGAGATTCTTCAATTGATTTAATTGGCTATCTGATGCTGACTTTGCTGGGTGTATATTAGATAGAAAAGGTACTAGTGAAACTTGCCAATTTCTTGGAGTTAACTTAATCTCATGGTTTAGCAAGAAACAAACTTCGGTTGCACTATCTATAGCTGAGGCTAAATATATTGCAGTTGGAAATTGTTGTGCTCAAATCTTGTGGATTAAGTAATAACTTGAAGATTTTGGAATCAAATTAACTAAAACATCCATAAGATGTGATAATACAAGTACTATAAACATAACTAAAAATCCTGTTTAGTACTCTAGAAGTAAATACATTGAGATTAGACACTATTTTATTAGAGATCATGTTGAAAATAATGATGTTATGCTTGAATTTATGTGTACTGAAATGCAATTGACTGATATATTGACCAAACCTCTCTAAGAAGATAGGTTCTATATGATTAGAAGGGAATTAGGGGTTATTAATCCTTTTGATTGAATTTTTGATCTCTTTATGATCTTTCAATTTACCCTTGAAATTATCTAATTAAATATTCTTCAAAATCATGATTATTCACTCATAATCCCTTGAAATCAATTTCCCTAATTTTTTAGTGGTTATTCCCCATTTTTTTTGGATTTTCGTCGAAATGTCAATACTTTAAAGTATCGACACCTCCAAGTATCGACCCTTGACCTAATGTCATTAGTCAACACTTGAATGGCTGGATTCCAAAAATAAATAGGGAAATCCAAGCATTTTCTTCCCAATTTCTTCCAAAACCCTGAGCCAACTCACCCTAGAGTAGTATCCTAACACTCCATTTCACTCCAATCTAAGTTCTAACTACCGGATTCCTTGTTTGGAGCAGTTTCTTTCCATTCTTTCACTGTTCTTTATTGTTTTCTCACGGTTTTATCATGAAATCCCTATGCTCTCACCTCCCATTTGTTCCTTTCTTGATTTTCTAGAAATGGATCCCTGAAAGCAAGTTGTGAGGAGACCTCGTCCATCAGTTCAGGAGACCGAGCGATGGACGAAGGCACAACATGAGGATCCAACGATAGTCGAGCCCCAGGTTCAGTCAGACATTCCAATCAGACTGCCAATTCCTGTGGCTAATAGGATGGCCTCTAAGGCCATGTCAGAGGTCGGCGAGTTGACTTTGACTTCCTGGACCAGCATCATTTTTGGATTGGATAGTGGTTGAGAGATGCTGGCTTGACACATTTCTACTCATTATTCGAGAGGTTTTACCCTGCCTTAATCAGAGAGTTTTATGGTATACTAGCCAGAGGAGCAGATACATGGATAGCAGTGGTACAAGGTATTGAGATTCAACTTACAACTGAGGTGTTGAGCAGAGTCTTAGAGATTTTCATGAGAGGGTCTGTGGTAGACTCACTGGTGGATCGCATGAGTGGACTCCATTGTAGATTTAAGACTGATGATCTGAGGGAGGGAGATACAGTGGTAGCCTCTAGACTCTCATTGGAGATGAGGCTGTTGCATCATATCGTCGCCCAAATTCTTCTGTTGAAGACCGGATGTTTTGACTTCATCATGGAGCAAGAGTTGTTGATGATGGTTTCACTGATTCAACACACTCCAATATGCCTCCCGATTTTGATGGTGCATCAGATGACCGAGGCTACTTCGAGCAAAAGGCTGTGCTTGCCCTATGGTATGGGTTTGATGATCTTATGCAGGGCATATGGAGTCATTGTAGATGGAGAGCCATATAGACTGTTACTACATACGGACATCTATGATGAGAGATCCCTCCACAGGATGGGTTTTTATCTTGTCAGAGGTCAGTGGAGATGATGAGTATCTGGTCAGACCACTGATGTAGATGAGGAGGCCGTAGAGGAGTGGATTTTTGCTGATGAGGCTAGGTCGTCTGAGCCACAAAGAGACATTCCAGAGACTCGGCCCGAGCCTGCAGTTCAACCCAAGCCTGCAGCTCAGTCCGAGCTAACTGCTCCTGCATAGACTGAGATACCAGGTATTGGAGACAGCATGGATGAGAGGGTCACTTGCATAGAGACAGAGATTATAATTATTTGACAGTGGGTTGACCAGATTCATTTGGAGATGAGGGTAGATCACTAGGGTTTCAGACAAAGTATTACTGCCATTCTGGCTGTGCTAGAGAGGTTGACTTCTATGAGAGCTCCTGCACCTTCACCTCCTTCATCATCAAACTCTCCTCTAGCATCTCCAGCACCACCTGCAGCCCCAGGACTAGACTCAGGGCTCAGGAGATGGTCAGGGCGACTCTTCTGTAGAGTTCAATGTTAGAGATTTTATGATGGAACCAAAGCCAGATGTTGCTAAGGATGTTTCGAGGACTCCTATTATAGATCCTTCCAAAGCATCCTTCCAGACCCCAATCCTTTCCAGCGCATCCACCATCCCTGACCCACCTATTACTCTTGCTATCACACCTGTACTTCACTCAGACCCTCTTGACACAGATTTTCCTACACCGATTTTTAGTTTTCCCAACAAGACTCCACCTGTTCCTTCCATATCTACCTTGATCCGAGAGCTAAGTCTTTATGTACCTGGTTTCCATGCTCTTAGTTCAGGTCCTATCTTTGATGACACACCCTCGATCACTGACACAGATGTTGTTCCCACCACTGTTGATGCTCCTACACCTGATATTATGGTGTGGGCACCAGGATTAGATAGAGGCTCCTCAACCCTCTATGGATCTCAGATTAGGATTTTTAATTTGTTGGGTCCTATAATAAGGCTTTAAGCCTGAGCATTTTATTTTTTTTGAGTCATGTATTTAGTTTCAGATTTTTTTTATTTTAGTCATGTACCTTGGCCAATTTGGTCAAATTGGGTCAATGGGTCCTGTAGTTAGCTGAATTGGTTCAAGCTCAAGTCTACTCGAGGTTGGGCTCAAGCTTGGTAAGCATTCAAGTTAAGCCCAGTTGTTGACGGTTCAAGCAATCTCCCCATGCCAAGTAGGAGCACCACTTCAATTCATGGAGTGCCACTTCATCTATGCCATGTGGCATGAGGAAGCGCCACATCACCAAGTCATGTTGGGTGGCTAAGGCAAGAGGGAAACTCCAAAGTCAATGCCATGTGGATGCCCCATCAAGCCTCCCCTTGATCCAAGCCAACCACTTCCTCCCTTCCCTCCCCATATCAAGCCTCTCTCCATAGAAGCACAGCCAGCCAAGGAAGGATCCTCAAGTCAACTAAGCATCCCATGATCCTTGAAGATAAGATCCTTTCTTCACTCCCCCACATCAAGCCTTTATCCATAGAAGCATGGTTGGCCAAGGAAAGAATCAAAGGTCAAATGGGCGCACCATGATTCTTGGAGACATGATCCCTTCCTCACTCCCTGAATCAAGCTTTCCTCCAAATCAAGGCCGGCCAAAGGAGGATTTCAAGAGTCAAATTTAGATTTTTAGGCGCCTCTTTGATGATGGCTTGTAACCTTTTCTTTTGAAATTGGAATGGGACTTAGGAGCCTATAAAAAGGGCCCTAACCCCCTTGTAAAAACTAATTTTTGATGAATGAAAAAGTGAGAAGTTCTTCTTCCATTAGCCCTTGTCTTCTTAGACTAGAAACTTTGTAAGAGAGTGCCTTTGTCCTTTGGGATATCGAGGGGTGAGAAGCCCTGAGTTACCATCCTCCTTCATAAGCCACCATTCCATCTTTAAGCTGGGACGCCACCTGGAAGATCCACCTGGATGCCCAACGAGAAGAGCCCTCCTCGACCACCATCTTCGACTCCTTTCCCAACACTTCCTTCTTTCTTATACCCCTACTCGCTATTTTCTAATCCTTTACTTGGTTGCTTGCAGGTCCTCCAATTGCCATGAACAAAGGATTCGGTCTCTCTTGCCTTCAGGACCATCGAATGAAAAGTCGGTGAATTCGCAAGGTCAAAGGCTTGATCCTCCATGCCGCATCCACGAGTGTGAGCAAACTCGGCATCAGGTGCATCAGAATCTTCAAGGTTTGCATTCCCTAGTTTCTTGAGTAGGTATTGATTTAGAGCTAAGTCCTACGGGGTTTCTCAATCCCGAGGTCCTCTCTTCATCATTGTTTATGGGCTAAGCTTGCATGCTAGAAGTTTCTTGTACTTATAGAACCTCTAGATCTAATCTTTGCTTGACTTCGGGAATCAGAAAGTCTCTTAAAACCTAAATCACAAAAAAAAAAAAAAATTTGCATACCCATCTCATCATTAGTATAGTCGCGCATCATCTTAGTCCCACATCAATTTCTGGTTTCATAGCATGCTTAGGACTTAGTTCTCTTTAAGTACTCGGATTGGGTGCTTCACCATGGCCGTCCGGTCATAGAAAAAAGTAGGGCTATAAGATCCTCACATCCCATTCAAAGGAGATTTCTATGGCATGTAGGGGTGCCGATATGATTGACCCTTGAAGGAGAAAATAAGGAGATAGATTTTAGATCCTAAAGAAAAGTTTTGCATCATTAGATTTCAACATCTTTAAAATTTCTGCATTTTTCTAACCCAGTACATGTTTGCTATTTTAGTTATTTCTGACTGTAGGAATCTCTGATTTTATTGATTTTTATTTTGATGGATTCCACATAATTAATATTATTTTTTAAAATTTTATTAGATTTTATTTTAGTCTGTAGATTTTCTACATACCTGAATACTCCCTGAGAATAAATCTGCTCTAAAATTCTAGCAAGTGCATTTCATCATACTTTCATTTTCATATAGTTTAATTTTACACTTTAGGTTCATATTATTTAATTTCAGCATCTTATATTTTTGCTAATATACATCAAAACATAAAAAAAGGAACTTAAATACATCTCATTAGGTCATGTGTATGCCATCATCTACATAATTGACTTAAGGGCGACAACATCACAAGATAAGGGAAGGAGGTCATTACCTTTTCTTGGCCCGAAAACCATCAACTTGCATTTCGAACCTAAGCCTAACTTAAAATCTAGTAGCAACCTAATAGCTTAGGGACATCAACGAGTTGGGTTTAACCATTATGAGGAAGCTAGTTCATGCAACCCTTCAATTAGTACCGGGAAGTTGGTGTCTAAGGCAAGAGGTTTAGCGTCAAACAACCTAAGCAGTGTTGTGATTCCTTAATTGGGTCCTTGTAAAAGCAAGGGGTCTCCCACACTCCCACCTCTTAGCTGGCTGATGAAAGGGCTAGTTGTTGTGCTGTGTGTCATTTAAGTTAATCCATTCTGTTTGAAGTCCTAGGTCTAGCAAAATTATAGCATCATTCTTTGTGTGTTGCATATCAACTAGGTCAAGAGTCCCATATCACCCACACCACTCTCAGTCAGGTGAACCCATGGAGAACAACCTCGAGAATCACTTAGGCTCATCACTGAGTAGCTAGCCAAGTTGACCCAAAGAGCCAATAGATTTGAAATAAGGCTAGGAACCTTGGAGAGGACCCAGGAGCCTCACACTGAACCAAAGTTTGAATCACCTCTATTGACTCTGATCTTGATTTTGATGATTGACAAAATGGTTAAGTATGTATGAGTACTAATTATATTTTAAGTGTGTTTATCAGATCTTAGTACTCATCCATGTTGAATAAAGAAATACTTGTATTTCAGTTGAAAAAGTCCATAAATCAATGAAAAATCAAGTATATGGACTTTGGAATTGATATGGAAGAACTTGAAGAAGTTAAAGTTTGATTTTCAGCAAGTTTCAGCAATGGCACGCCCAAGTGTCGACACTTGGAGGTGAAGTGTCAACACTTGAGAACGAAGCATCGATACTTGAAAATGAAGTGTCGACTCAAGGCCTGAGATTTTTTGAAAATACAGAACTATGACATCTAGAGGTTTTTTCCTCAAGTATTGACTCAAGAAAATGAAGTGTCGATACTTGAAAATGAAGTGTCGACACCTGGAGGTGAAGTATCGATACTTGAAAATGAAGTGTCAACACTTAGAGGTGAAGTGTTGACACTTGGACTATAACGGCTAGTTTTCTAGGGTGCAGAACTTCTCCAACTTGCTTTCAAACGGCTATATTTTCATCCCCAACGGTCATAAATGGTCTTCTATGGTTTTGAGAGCTATATAAACATCTAAAATCAAATGGGGAATCAATCTTTTTATGAGATCATTGAATATCCTTCAAGGATTCAAGAGTTGAGTGGTTCAAGCCTTCAAGCTTCTAAGTTTCAAAGAGAGTACCTAAAGTTCACATCCTCAAGCATCATTCAAAGCTTCAACAACTTGAAGACAAGATCTTCATCAACATTCAAAGAGCTTCAAAGAGATATTTACTTTATTTTAGAAATATTTAATTGTATACTTTCATATTTGCTCTTACATTATTCTACTTGAGATTTTTGGTAAGCCTTAGAAAACCAAAGTGGTTGTTGGTGTGCCTTGAAACCAACTAGGATTTTACTTGTGAGCCCAAAAATAAAACAAGTTGTTTAGGTTCTTGGTTAGTCCGTAAAACCAAGGGTGGTTATTGGTGAGCCTTGAAACCAACTAAGGTTTTACTTGTGAGCCCGAAGACAAAATAAGTTGTAAAGGTTATTGGTGAGCCTAGGTTATAAAATCAAACTTAGTGGAATTCCCAAGGGGATCTTGGGGAGTAGATGTAGGTACCTTGGAGTGCACCGAACCACTATAAATTTCTTTGTGTTTGCATGATTGATTTCTTTATGCATTTACTTTGTTAATTCAGCTGCATATTATTTTGAAGCACACAAATACATTGCCAAAATACAAGCATTAAATTGATCTAGCACATACTTGCTTTAGTTTATTGAAAATTGTTTGAAAGTTTTATAAAACCCAATTCACCCCCCTCTTGGGTTGCATCATCTTTGGGCAACAAGTGGTATCAGAGCCCGGAACCCAAAATTGTTGGTATCTAAACCTTGTGCTTTGCAAAAAATCCAATAATTTTGAGTTAAAAGATCATGGCAACCCTTGTAGGTATTAGTGTTAGACTACCATTTTTCAAAGGCACAAATTACACATTTTGGAAAACTTGCATGCACATCCGTATTCAATCTAGTAGTTATCATCTTTGGAAAATTGTTGTTAATGGTTCTCATATTCCTTCTATTTTAGTTAATGGAATTTCCATTCCAAAACTCGAAGAGGATTGGAATGAATATGACATTAAACAATCTGAAATTAATGCTAAAGCAATGAACTTGCTTTATTGTGCATTGGACTTTAATGAATTTAATAGGATCTCCACATGCACATCGATGAAAGAAATATGGGACACACTTAAAGTTACTCATGAGGGTACTCTTCAAGTGAAGAATACTAAAATTAATTTACTTATACATTCTTTTGAAATCTTTGAAAGGATGCACTATAAATCTATATCTGATATGTATACTAGATTCATGACTATTATTAATGAATTAAAAAATATTGGCAAAGTCTATACTAATGTTGATTTAGTGAATAAAATTCTTAGATCTTTACTAATATCATGGGATCCAAAGGTGACGGCGATCTAAGAAGCTAAAGATGTAGAAACCTTACCTTTGGAGGAGCTTATTGGTTCACTCATGATCCATGAGTTGAATTTGTGGCAAAAGGTAGTGGATGCTGATGTAAATAAGAAAATAATCGCTTTTAAATCCACTATACATGATGAGTCTTCTAGTGAGGAGTTGGAAGACAGTGAAGATGAAGATGAGATAGAATTTTTGGCTCATAAATTTCAAAGATTCATGAGAAAAAGGGCCAAAAAGAAATATACAAAGAAGGCAATGATGGCTACATGGAGCGAAAGTGAAGACTCTAGTTCAGAAGAAGAATAAATTCAAAAATCAGCCCAACTTTGCTTCATGGCAAATGAGAAAAAGGTATATGCTAAAAATAATTATGATTTTACCTTTGATGAATTACATGATGCATTCAATGATCTTGTGCATGAATACAAATTGCAAAAAATTGAGCACAAGAAATTAAAAAGGCATGTAGATTCCTTTTCTCTTGAGAACACCAATCTTGCCAATGAAAATAATGATTTAAATGCCAAGATTGATATTTTGAAAAATAAAAAAAATATTTTTTCTAAAGAAAAAGAATTTTTAGAAAAAGAAAATGATGTTTTGAAAGATTTATGTGATAAATTTTTGAATGAGAAAAATATTTTGATTGAAGAAAAGAAGCAAAAATTTTTGAAGAATTTGCTTATTCCTACTTCTTCCAATTTGACTTGTAGATCTGGATTTAATGCATATCCTTGTAGATCAAAAAAAGTTTGGGTTCCAAAAGGAACCATATTTACTAATCCTAAAGGATCCAAGAAAGTTTGGGTACTAAAATTGTCACCTAGTTTATTTTGCAGGAATGTCTTGCAGTCCAACATGAAGAAAGGAAGTTTTTGAAAAAAGGCTGTACAAGACAACATGAAGAGTGGACAAGCTATATTTTGGACTAAATGGTAAAGGAAGGATTATCTATATTGGTAAATTCTAAACATCTCCTTTCATAATTGAAAATGTAATTGAATATTTGTTATAAATATTGCATCAATTATTTTGAAAAATTATTTTGAATATTTAATAAGAACCAAGTTTAGACTTAGAGTCATTGGTTGTGATCATGAACTTCTTGATGTTAATGAGTTTCATGTTGTCATGATTAAACTTGTGATTATAAGAACTTCACTTGATTTTGATTAATATATCTTAAATTATTTCATGAAAAATATTTTTAAAGATGCATATTGATTTGAAAATTGTTTCAATTGATTAATTAGAATCAAGCTTAAACTAATAGTCATTTGTTGTAATCATGAATTTTTTATATTGATGGATTTCATGCTCTCATGATTAAACTTGTGATTATTAGACTTTCACTTGATTTTGATTAATATAGTTTTTGAATCACTTTAAGTAAAATGTTATGATTTATGTGTTTTCATTTTTGACATCTATGCATAAGCTTGAAATGATTTGGATCAAGTATAGAACTGGTAGTTAAGGGTTACATTTAAGAAGAATGTATGCATATTGATAAATTCTTGCTCTAGTAGCTAGACTTGCTATTAAATTACTTCTAGCATTTGTATGGATATCAAATCATTTTAAATGAATTTGAAATCATGCTAAAAGTTTTTAAATGGTATCAATGCTTTGCAGTTTGAAAATCATGAATATCTTGAAAATTTTTAAATCTTGATGCATGTGCTTTCATGTTTTATTCCTCAAATAAATGCATATTTTTAAGGAGGAATAATATTTAGAGAGAGCATCCAAAGATTTGTTATCATATATAATGCTTTCAATATTTTTGATATCATGCTTTACTTATATTAATCTGATACTCCTTCTCCTTGTTTTCAAATATAATCCTTTTAGGGGAGTTACATTCAAGTGATATCATATTCAATTGGTATTAAAATTTATTTTTAAAAGAATTCCTAGTAACTACTTTGGGTTGGGTTAGTCACCATGGCTGTCCGGTCATAGGAGCTGAGTAGGATTTAAAAACTCTCTCTTTCCATTCACTGGGATCTTTTATAACATGTTGGAGTGCCGCTGTGACCTTATCCTATGAACGAGTAAGGTGAATGGATAATTTGCTTATCAGAGTTTATATATATTGAATTATTTTTTTTGGCATGTGCATATCATTTTTGTGGTATCATGTTCAATCGTATCATATTTCAAGTGGTATCATATTTCAAGTGCTATATCATGTTCAATCTTTAACAATTTCAAGTGGTATCATGATTAATTAATTTCATATATTGATTTTGATGATCTACTTGCTATTCTTTCCACCTTCATTTCTATTTTTGTATTGCCTTTCATCCTTTTTCATGATGACAAAAGGGGGAGAAAAATGTTAAGCATGAAAAAGGAAAAGATTGGTTAAACATGAAAAATCATATGAGAAATGAACGAAAGTACAAAAGGGGGAGAAGAATGCAAAATATTTTTATCTGAATGGAAGAATTAGTAAGATAAAGAAAAAATGAAAATTTTGCATATTTTGAAAAATATTTTGAAGATTTTTTGGATTATATTTTGAGGGGGAGCTTGATGCTTACTGATTTTTGAACTTACATGTTTATCTTATTGTTAATCTTTTTAAGATTACCCTATTCATATACTTAAAGATTTTGTCATCATCAAAAAGGGGGAGATTGTTGACTTTGATCTTGATTTTGATGATTGATAAAATGGTTAAGTATATATGAGTACTAATGAAATTTTAAATATGTTTATTAGATCTTAGTACTCATCCATGTTGAATGAAGAAATGCTTGTATTTCAGTTGAAAAAATCCTTAAATCAATGGAAAATCAAGTATATGGACTTTGGAATTGATATGGAAGAACTTGAAGAAGTTAAAGTTTGATTTTCAGCAAGTTTCATCAATGGCATGCCCAAGTGTCGACACGTGGAGGTGAAGTGTCGACACTTGAAAATGAAGTGTCGACACCTGGAAATGAAGTGTCGACTTAAGGCCTGAGATTTTTTGAAAATACAGAATTATGCCATCTAGAGGTTTTTGCCTCAAGTGTCAACTCAAGGAAATGAAGTGTCGACACTTGAAGGTGAAGTGTTGACACTTGAAGGTGAAGTGTCGACACTTGAAGGTGAAGTGTCGACACTCGAGAATGAAGTGTCGACACCTGGAGGTGAAGTGTCGA
This sequence comes from Areca catechu, assembly GCA_021397845.1. Classification (NCBI taxonomy): domain Eukaryota; kingdom Viridiplantae; phylum Streptophyta; class Magnoliopsida; order Arecales; family Arecaceae; genus Areca; species Areca catechu. The sequence goes on from CM038049.1 coordinate 128,703,277, forward strand.
CACTTGGACTGTAACAACTAGTTTTCTGGGCTGCAGAACTTCTCCAACTTACTTTCAAACGGCTATATTTTCATCCCCAATGGTCATAAATGATCTTCTATGGTTTTGAGAGCTATATAAACATCTAAAATCAAATGGAGAAGCAATCCTTTTGTGAGATCATTGGATATCCTTCAAGGATTCAAGAGTTAAGTGGTTCAAGCCTTCAAGCTTCCAAGTTTCAAAGAGAGCATCTAAAGTTTACATTCTCAAGCATCATTCAAGGCTTCAACAACTTGAAAACAATATCTTCATCAACATTCAAAGAGGTTCAAAGAGATATTTGCTTTATTTTAGAAAGCTTTAATTGTATACTTTCATATTTGCTCTTATATTATTTTACTTGAGATGTTTGGTAAGCCTTGAAAAACCAAAGTGGTTGTTGATGAGCCTTGAAACCAACTAGGATTTTACTTGTGAGCCCGAAGATAAAACAAGTTGTTTAGGTTCTTAGTTAGACCGTAAAACCAAGGGTGGTTGTTGGTGAGCCTTGAAACCAACTAGAATTTTACTTGTGAGCCCGAAGACAAAACAAGTCATAAAGGTTGTTGGTGAGCCTAGATTACAAAACCAAACTTAGTGGAATTCCTAAGAAGATCTTGGGGAGTGGATGTAGGTGCCTTGGAGTGCACCGAACCACTATAAATTTTTTTATATTTGTGTGATTAATTTTTTTGTACATTTACTTTGTTAATTCAGCTACATATTATTTTGAAGCACACAAATACATTGCCAAAATACAAGCATTAAATTGATCTAGAACATACTTGCTTTAGTTTATTGAAAATTATTTGAAAGTTTTATAAAACCCAATTCACCCCCCCTCTTGGTTTGCATCATCTCTAGGCAACAACCTCTCCACCTTAGGAGATTCCCTCAACATGATCCCTCCTTAGAGTTTGAGCCCAGAAGAGTCCCACACCCTAACCCAGCCCAAGAGGTTCACCCTAGGGGACCCAATCAGGAGTTCATGGACCAGGTTCAAAGAGGATCTAGTAGCCTAAAGGAAAGGGAGCCAGGAGTTAACCTGATCAAGGCCAAGGAGTTAGAGAAGGAGATTACTGAGAGAACCCCTACCATTAAAGAGATTCATAAACCAACCCAAAGAGAATACCCTCAAGAAATAGTTGAAGCTCTGAAAGAATTTGAGGATGTATTTCTCGATGAGTTACCTAATCAACTACGATCCCTTAGGGACATCCAGTATGCTTTAAGCTTGGTCCCAGGATCCTTATTACCAAACCTTCCTCACTATAGGGTGAACCCCACCGAGCCCCAAGAACTACAAAAACAAGTGGACCATATGACACCCATAGATCAATATTCAAATCTTAAGGTCATCCCGAGTAACCAAAGTCTGTTTCATGCTTCCAATAGATTATCCTAAGACTCCAATTCCTATTTCCTATCATACCCTAAGGCTTCCAATGTTCCCCAAACATTCAAATCACACTGTGTTGAGGTCATTCGACTGCACCAGTTCTTTGAGTATGTTAGGTTTGCGACCTACTTTTGAAAGACTTTATGGCATTTGCTAGAAATCCATTATAAATTTTCATGTGCATGCCAAACCAGGGTCAAACTTAGAGAGAGTCTATAGTCTGTTAGGTTTAGGCCCTATGAGTCCAATAAAATTCTTCTCAATAGGAATGCATAGTTGAGTCTGCACTTTGCATCATGTTAGAGTTCTGCATTAAGCACTAATTTTGAAATAGTTTGACTGATTTCCGAAAGTGAGCCAAAGAATTTGAAATAGGAGATTATGTAATGATTAGGATTAGGCTTGAATGATTTTCACCATGGACTGTTAAGAAACTTCATGCTTGTGGAGCTGACCCCTTTAGATTGATAAGGAGAGTCGGCCTTAATACCTATGTGCTTGACCTACCCCCAGATTATGGCATTAGCTTGACTTTCAATATCTCAGACTTAGTCGAGTATAGGGAATCGGCAACCATACCCAGCGAGCCATTTGGGCCTGACCTATCTTTTGAGAGCAAACCCGACCTGGAGGTCCACCTCCAATTTTACCTAAGAGAAGAGAATGGATCAAGCATGTCCTGGATAATCAAGCTATCACAACCCGGAGCAAAGGCTATCAGTGTTACTTGGTCCATTGGCAAGGTCGACTGAAGTCCGATGATTCGTGAATTACCCGAGAGGACTTGCAACACCGCGACCCCGACCTTCTTGAGAAATATAAAAGCCAAATCAATCCTTACTCGATAAGGTTGAGTTCCTCCCACCCCAGAAGAATTGGTATGGGCACCAGGATTAGACAGAGGCTCCTCAACCCTCTGTAGATCTCGGATTAGGGTTTTTAATTTGTTGGGTCCTGTAATAAGGCTTCAAGCCTGAGTATTTTATTTTTTTTGAGTCATGTATTTAGTTTCAATTTTTTTTATTTTAGTCATGTACCTTGGCCAATTTGGTCAAGTTGGATCAATGGATCCTGTAGTTAGCTGAATTGGTTCAAGCTCAAGTCTACTTGAGGTTGGGCTCAAGCTTGGTGAGCATTCAAGTCAAGCCTAATTGTTGACGGTTCAAGCAATCTCCCCATTCCAAGTAGGAGCACCACTTCAATTCATGAAGCGCCACTTCATCTGTGCCATGTGGCTGAGGAAGCGCCACATCACCAAGTCATGTTGGGCGGCCAAGGTAAGAGGAAAACTCCAAAGTCAATGCCATGTGGATGCCCCATCAAGCCTCCCCTTGATCCAAGCCAACCACTTCCTCCCTTCCCTCCCCATATCAGGTCTCTTTCCATGGAAGCATGGCCAGCCAAGGAAGGATCCTCAAGTCAACTAAGCATCCCATGATCCTTGAAGACAAGATCCTTTCTTCACTCCCCCACATCAAGCCTTTATCCATAGAAGCATGGTTGGCCAAGGAAAGAATCAAAGGTCAAATGGGCGCCCTATGATTCTTGAAGACATGATCCCTCCCTCACTCCCCGATTCAAGCTTTCCTCCAAATCAAGGCCGGCCAAAGGAGGATTTCAAGAGTCAAATTAAGATTTTTAGGCGCCTCTTTGATGATGGCTTGTAACCTTTTCTTTTGAAATTTGAATGGGACTTAGGAGCCTATAAAAAGGGCCCTACCCCCCTTGTAAAAACTAATTTTTGATGAATGAAAAAGTGAGAAGTTCTTCCATTATCTTTTGTCTTCTTAGACTAGGAACTCTGTGAAAGAGTGCCTTTGTCCTTCTGGGCATCGAGGCATGAGAGGCCCTAAGTTACCATCCTCCTTCACAAGCCACCATTCCATCTTCAAGCTAGGACGCCACTTGGATGATCCACCTAGATGCCCAACGAGAAGAGCCCTCCTCGACCACCATCTTAGACTCCTTTCCCAACACTTCCTACTTTCTTATACCCCTACTTGCTATTTTCTAAACCTTTATTTGGTTGCTCGCAGGTCCTCCAGTTGCCACAGTCAAAGGATTCGGTCTCCCTTGCCTTCGGGACCATCAGACAAAAAGCTAGCAAATCTGTAGGGTCGAAAGTTTGATCCTCCAGGCCGCATCCATGAGTGTAAGCGAACTCGACATCGGGTACATCAGAATCTTCAAGGTTTGCACTCTCTAGTCTCCTAAGTAGGTATTGATTTAGAGCTAAGTCCTATGGGGTTTCTCAATCCCGGGGTCCTCTCTTCATCATTGTTTAGGGGCTAAGCTTGCATGCTAGAAGTTTCTTGTGCTTATAGAACCCCTAGATCTAATCTTTGCTTGACTTGGGAATCAGAAAGTCTCTTAAAACCTAAATCACAAAAGAAAAAAAAAATTCATTTGCATACCCATCTCATCATTAGTATAGTTCCGCATCATCTTAGTCCCGCATCATATTGCCTCATCCTCTTCAGCACCAGTTAAAGAACGAGCATATACCAGACAAAAGATGAGACCGTGGCGGTGCACCCAGACCTACTCGCACCATACTTTATGATCTTTGGTCGATATGGCCACGACCCAGACCTTCTAGGATTATAGGTCCCATCATTCTTGAGATTGGGTCTTCCTCTGATGAGGAGAGTATCCCTTAAGATTAGTCTATCTATTAGTCAGTCTGTATCTCAATGCTTATTATATTTTATATATGTGTGTCGGTATTAAATTCTATTTTATGTATTAAATTTTTGATTCTAATGTATCCAATCTTTGAAATTCTTTATATATATTAACTTTTTCAAATCTATGTGTGCACTCTTACTAGAATGAAATGTTTCATATCGGCTTTATTCTTTTTCTTATCTTTTTAATGATGACAAAAAGGGGGAGAGTAAGAAAGAAAAAGTACAAAAAGGGGAGAAATATAGTTTTGGGAGAGAATTAAGGAGAATTAATGAAGAAAAGAAGGGAGCAATGAGCAAGGGGGAGAGTAAGAAAGAAAATGTACTAATTTTTGAAAATTCTCTCCAAATTTTTCTTTTTTTGAAAAATTAGTGTTTCGGATCACAAATTGAGGGGAAGTTTTTGTTCCTTTATCCTTGATTTATACCCTTTAATTCAATATTCTGATACTTATTCACTCTTACCTTTTATGCTCTAATACTTATCACTTTCTATATGCTACGATACTCTTGATTTCATACTTTAATACTCTTTATGATCTATTAATTTCTTGCTCTGATACTATCTATTCTCTTTGTACATGTTTCAAGTATTGGATACCCTTAAAGCTTTTCTTTGTTGTCTTTGCTCTGATACTCTTCATGCTGATATGTATGTCTTTTAAATATGTTTTAGTTCTAGTACACTTCTTGAGTATCATAATATATACATCTCAGCTCTGATATGTTTAATACTTCATAATCTTTAGCTCTGATACATAATAATTACTGTTGGTGTAGAGTCCCTTTTTCGACCGGGCAAAGCTACTGGATCGTAGGTTCGCTCCCTGGTTCACCTGCAAAACAAATCCCTGGCTGGAGTGGCTCCGGCGGGGGACACTCCGATGCCTAAGTCAGAGGCGGGCTCCAGCCACAGAATGGGGAAGACTCTGAGGAAGATCAAATGGAGAGAAGAAGACTCTAATATTTCAGGAGTATCTTGTGCCTTACATGGAGCATCCCCTCTTACCGTTATTTATAATCAGTCATCCGGTCTGCAGTTCTGTTCCCTCTCCAGTGGTTACGACGGGGGAATTAACTTCTTCCCCTCAATTCGCTATCGTGGGCGGTTACTAAATGGTTTTGGCCAGGCCGGAGACATTACCGTTGGAGTTAATGGTCACGTGGTCGTGCTCTATAGACAGTTGTATAATCGACGATAACCGTTGCTTGCCATGTTTGTGGAGATTGAAGATAGATCGAAGGTCTGTCTTCGGGCTTCTTTTATTTTTGGGGAAATTTATGGCCGAATTGAAGGTGTGCCTTCGTCTTCGAACCCCTTTGAGATAGATAAGAGATTATGCCTTCGGCATGGGTCGAAGACTTGATCTTTGTCATAGGTCGAAGACTATGTCTTTGACATAATCCGAAGACTATGTCTTCGGTTGACAGTGAAGATCACTCTTCGGTTTGAGCTGAGGGCCCTGTCTTCAACAGGGGCCAGAGGCTTGCTTTTTAGATGAAGTTGAGAGCTTCGGCTTTAGCTTGCCCGTCAGTTGTCTGGTTTCTTCCGGACACCTTGGTTTGAAGTGCTTGGTTCGGGAGAAATGTCTCCGGCTAGTCGAATGGGTGGTTGGTTTGTGCTTGGACCGACATATCCCAATAGTTGCCCCTTACTCTCAGTTTTCGAAGCGATGATCTGCCTTGAACAGTGAGAGTATTACTGGTTTGTCGCTTTCCCCTGGGGATTGGTGCGGCAGATGATTACAAAATCCCTGATTGGATCATTTGCCATAACTGCCAGTTGATTTGAGGATCAGGTGACAGACATCTATCATTCTCTAATTGGGGTGTGAAAAAGGAGCAGGCGGACCAGGGACTGTCTCTCCTTTTTCTATTGTACAACAGTTCGGCCTCTTCCCATCCCTCTGATAAGAGGTGAGCTCCACCTTAGCCGTTGATTTGTGCGGGTTATGACCTTCGGTCCATCCCGTGTCTAATCAGTTTAGGGCTGTTTTGGGATTGCACATCCATCTTGAGCATTCATGGCAGATTTGGAAAGATGGTTTCGTTTATCGAGATGTTGCCTTGGAGCCTCCTTGTCCTTTATGAAAAGGAGAAAAAGTCTGGCTAAGGAAGCTTCTTCAACCTTGCATACTTTCAATTTTGGTCCAGCTTTCCCTGTTCTTGGCCATCAATCGCTTCCGCAATTAGAATCTTCCTTTTGTTTCTTTGCTTCATTCTTTTGTCATGGCTGGGACCATAAGAAGTCAAGGAGAAACAGTCGGGCCCTCTGGGGCTGAGGATGTAGTGAGTCCGGAGTTAGTTCCCAGCTCCGTCTCACCAGGAAAGGTCGCCCACCTTTGAGAACGTTATCACATTCTCGAAGGGTTTCCTTTAATACTTTCCGCATCTGAAGAGCGGGTGAATAAACCTCCCATTGGGTGCCTGGCCATATACGAAGACCATTTAAAGGTAGGTCTTCAATTTCCTCTGCATCCCTTCTTCATTAGGATTTTTTACATGTACCAAATAGTGCCTGCGCAGTTGACTCCAAATAGCATTCGAAATATTTATGGGTTTTTGGTTCGGTGCCACATAGCCAGCGTGAATCCTGAGACCAATTTGTTTACTGCTCTTTTTGTTCTCAAGAGGAATTTCCACGGTCGTGGATGGTGGGTGATCGATCCTTGACCTGATCGCAAGATCATCAAGGACATGCCCAGTGCCATCCATGGGTGGAAGCTCAACTTTGTTTTTATGTCATCTACCGAATCGTGGGATTTCAGTAGTGAGTGGAAGGAGTCACGTCTAGTTGCCAATGATGGGAAAAAGGTTTTGGCAGTTGATCAGTATGATTATGATTTACTGATTGGCTCGGAGGTCATTCCTATCTACAAACTATTGAAGGAGAGGAATCTCCATCTCACAGGGATCAGCGAGTTTCCTACACTAGGTATAAATGATGGAAGTTTTTCCCTCTTCTCTTTTGTTTTCTTTATAGTCCAATTGATTCAGAAGGGCCTTTTTGTTTGCAGGTGGTGGAATGAAGCCTAACTTGGGCTGGCTTCGCCAGTCCTCCAAGAAGAAGACAGTCTCAGGCTCCCCCTTCAAGGTCAGAGGCCCGGAAGAAGGCCCGAGAGGATGACCCTAAAAGGAGTAGGAGCACCTCATCCTCCAGAGGAACCTCCGGGGGAGACGGGGTGTCGATGATGGAGGCCCCAGGAGGGCCTCAACTAGTTGAATCTTTGCCGATGGGTATCTCTCCAGTTCAAGTAAGGGAGAGTCCATCTTCGATGGTCGATGTGCCACCACCTTGCCCCCCTGCAATGGATAGGGACAAGGGGCCGCAAGTCAAGGAGGAGTCTGTCCGGGAGGCTTCTCCAATTGGGAGCCATCCTGTGGGCTCTTCAGAGCTTCCCCCACGGGGGGTCTTTTGGTCCCTGCTGTGGCTAGGCGGGCACTGAAGGATACTCTGCTACCTTATGATCTGGCAGTCATTCGAGGTCGAAGCCTCGCCAGGATATCCGATTCTGCCTTTTCCTCCCTACAATAGGTGAGATCTTCATTGTCTTTTCTTTGCTCGATAGGTCATTCAGTATGTGATCTCGTTCTATTGATATAGCTGGTCTATGATATTACTTTCATGGAGGAGGGTCTGGGGAGCGTCGATAGCCTCATTTACGGCCTGAAGGAGGAGCTCCACATGGCCAGGGCCGAAAAGGAGGTGGCCGAGGAACTGAAGCAGTCCATGGAGAATCAGCTCACTCACATGGATGCCAAAGTTCGTGGCCTGAGAGGTGAACTAAAGAATGCCCACTTGATGATCGCAGGGTAGGGGGCAGAATTGAGGAAGAATAGAAAATAGATTGACTCCTTGGAACAATCTGCCAAGGAGGATCAGGAGAGGATCGAAGACCTGACCAAGGTGGTTGAGAAAGCAATCGAGAGGGCCAAAGAGGCATCTTTGAGAGCTAGAAAGGCATCTTTAAGAGCCGAAGAAGTAGCCTTGGAGTCCGAAGCAGCCAGGAGAGAGTCTGAAGTAGCTAAAAGGGAATCCGAAACCATGAAAGAGCTGGCGGCTAGAGCTGTCTTGGATTTTAGGAAGTCCTCACAGTTCCAGGAGGAGATGAATGAAGTGACTTTATACAGCTATCAGCATGGTTTCAACGACAGACTCGCCAAGGTCAGTAATGTCTTCCTTGATCTTGATCTTTTCGGCATCCCTGCTTTCTACATAGTGGAGGAAGAAAAGGAGGAGACCGAGGCCGTAGAGGAGGTTGAAGAGATGCCAAGCCCAAGAGGGGAAACCCCAATCATAGCCAAGGACTCGGGTGTAATTCCGGTTCAGGTCGAAGAGGCTGAAGAGATGCCAAGCATGAGGGAAGAAATCCCCATCGTAGCCGAGGACCCAGGTATAATTCCGGTTCTAGGCTGAAGAGGGAGTTTAGGCCGAAGAGGGTGTCCAGGCTAAAGACTCCCTGGATCTAGCCCAAGTTAAGGAAACCCTTTCTACATAGATTGATAGGTTGCTCCAGTCTTGTGATGCTGGATCCCTCCCGGCAAACCCTTAGAGATTTATTAGGCTTTGGCATTGTATCTCTTCCTTCTTTTCTTTCGGCATGTAATCGACAAACTCTCTTGAATTAACGAGCACTTTTCTTTTTCTGTGACTAATATATCTTAAAGTACTACTAAATGCAGACCTTGTGGTATGTCAAAAATGTAGATTTCTCAGAGCCATTACGGATCTGCAGAAGGGATGGGATCGGTCGGGCCATCTCATCAAATGTTTGTTGTTGACAAGTTGAGTGATGTGAATTCACTTCAGCATGTTTTTAAATTTACCGTGGGGTAAAGGGTCTTAACCATCCTTATGCATCCCTGTCATGATTAAGGTAGGCTGTTCAAGCCCGTCCCAGCACGTCTTCGGATTTACCATAGGATAGGTTATGCAAACCATCCCTGTGACTTCTTTAGTATAAGGTAGGCTGATTAGGCCCGCCCCGGTATGTTTTTGGATTTACCGTAGGGTAGGTTACATAAACCGTCCCTGTGCCTTTGATCATTTTGGCAGCCTGATTGGGCCATCCATTGCGCTTATCGGGCATACCGATAAGGTGAGTGGATCAAACTCTCCTTTGCACCATTAGTCGATTCTTTCGATTGGGCCACTAAAATCATTGTCATCTTACTGGTGCAACGGGCCATTTAAGGTTGGACAGATTTGCACAAAAGATTTAGGAGGTCTATTTATTGATAGTACTTATGAATATTTTGTACATTCCATGACCGGGATAGAATTCTACCATCCAAGGTCCTGAGTCGATACGTTCTTGGATGTATGGCTTCTTCAACTTGGTATGGTCCTTCCCAGTTGGGAGAAAGGTTGCCTTGTTTCATCAGCCTGGATACTTCAGCTCTTCGCAGCACCATGTCCCCCGTGCAAAAAATCTGCTCCTTTACTCTGGAGTTGTAGTATTTAGCGACTTTTTGTTGATATGTCACCATTTTCATTTGAGTTTGGAACCTGGTACTCGATAGTAGATCTAAGTCAACTCTTCTGCGATCAGAGTTTTCAGGCTCTTCATACTTATCGATTGTTAGAGATTGGAGGGAGATTTCGATAGGGAGGACGGCTTCGATACCGTATGCTAAGTTGAATGGAGATTCGCCAGTAGCCGTTCTCGGGATAGTTCTGTATGCCCAGAGGATTGAGGTCAGTTCTTCTGCCCAAAGTCCTTTGGCAGTGATCAACCTTGTCTTCAAATCGTGGAGAATGGTCCGATTAGTTACTTCGGCTTCTCCATTGGATTGTGGATGGGCGACGGAAGTCAATCTATGTTGGACATGGTACCGAGTGCAGAAGTCTTTGAACTTCGGATTATCGAACTATCTCCCATTATCGGTGATAATTGTATGTGGAATTCTGAATCGAAATATAATGGAGTTCCTAACAAAGTTCTCGACTTTACCCTCCGTGATGTGAGCTAGTGGTTCAGCTTCGATCCATTTAGTAAAATAGTCGATTGCCACAATGAGGAACTTCCTCTACCCGGACGCCAGTGAAAATGGGCCAAGGATATGCATTCCTTATTGGACGAAGGGCTAGGGTGCTATCAGCTAGGTCAAATGACTCACTGGTTGTCTCGGTATGTTGGCATACCTCTGACATTGATCACATTTTTGTACGAAGTCGGCTGAATCCTTCTGAATGAAAGGCTAATAGTATCCCTGGAATATTATTTTGTATGCCAGAGACCTACCCCCCAGGTGATCACCACATATCCGTTCATGGACCTCTCTTAAGGCGCAGTCAGCATTCGATGGTCCCAAACATTTCAATAGACGCTGAGAGAATGATCTTTTGTAGAGGGTTATATCTAAGATGACATATTGGGATGCCATCCAACGGATCTTTTTGGCTTCTGCTTTATCATCGGGTAGTACACCCTCATTTAATAATTTGAAGATGGGATCCATCCAACTTGGCTCAGTCCCAATTTGGTGCACCTCCAAAGTTTCTTCAACTACACTCGGGGCTTCAAGGTGTTCAACGAAGGTACGACCAAGAGATTCTGGGGTGGTGGTAGCAAGTTTGGACAATGCATTCGCTCGGGAGTTCTCCGATTGAGGAACATGCATGATTTCAAAGAACTCCAGTTGAGAAGATAAGGCTTGTACCCTTTCCAGGTACTGTACCATGGTGGGATCTCTGGCTTCATATTCTTCTTGGACCTGGTTCACCACCAACTGGGAGTCCGAAAAGGCTTGGAGTCTTTGAACTCCTAAGATCTTGGCAATCCGAAGTCCTGCAAGCAGGGCTTCATATTTGGCCTGGTTGTTTGAAGCACGGAAGGAAAATCGGAGTGCATACTCCATGGTGTGCCCATCTGGTTCAGCTAGTATGAGACCAGCTCCATACCCAGTGGAGTGGAGGCTCCATCTACATGGAGAACCCAAACAGACTCCATGTCCTTTGAGATTTCCTCTTCTGCTGGAGGCACTTCGTCTTCGGACTTCCAGGTGCATTCGGCCAAGAAATCTGAAAGCACCTGGGCCTTCATAGTCGATCGGGGCTGGAAACTAATGTCGAAGTCGCTTAGCTTCACAGCCCATTTGGCTATCCTTCTTGAGGTATCAGGGGATCAGAGAATGGCCTTAAGGGGCTGATTAGTCAGCACCATGATGGCATGGGCGTGGAAGTAAGGTCATAGTTGCTTTATCGCAAATACAAAAGAATAGATCAGCTTCTGCATCTTCGAATATCTTGTTTCAGCATCGTGCAGGACTTTGCTGATGTAGTAGATTAGCTTGTGGGAGCTGTCTTCTTCTCTTCAAACGAGGACTGAACTGACGGCTTCGTTCGAAGTGGAGAGGTGTAAGTAGAGCACTTCCCCCTCTTGAGGCTTAGAGAGTAGAGGTGGGGCCTCCAAGTACTTCTTCAGTTCTTCAAAAGCATTATGGCAGTCTTCTATCCATTCAAAACCTTGAGATTGTCGAAGTACCTTGAAGAAGGGGAGGCATTTCTCAGCCGACCAGGAGATGAATTGGCTCAAGGAAGCGATCCTCCCTGTCAGCTATTGTACTTCCTTCTTACAGGATGGATGCCTCATGTCTTTGAGGGCTCAGATTTTCTCAAGGTTTGCTTCAATCTCCTGTTTGGTAACGAGGAACCCCAAAAACTTACCCGAAGTTATCCCGAAGGTGCACTTCATCGGATTTAGCTTCATGCAGTGGCATCGCAGGGCACCAAATGATTCTTTCAGGTCCTTGATGTGATCTTTTTTAAGGAGGCTTTTGACGATCATGTCATCAACATAGGCCTCCATGTTTCTTCCCAATTGCTTCTTGAACACCTTGTTGATTAACCTTTGGAATGTCGTCCCGGCATTCTTGAGCCCAAATGGCATCATTTTGTAGCAATATAGACCTTTGTCAGTGAAAATGCCATCTTCTCCTCATCTTGGGGATCCATTCGGATCTGGTTATATCCAGAGAAAGCATCCATGAGCTCAACAGTTGGTGGTCGACGGTGGCGTCGACCAGTTGGTCGATCTTTGGGAGAGGAAAGCTATCTTTTGGGCAAGCCTTGTTAAGGTCTATGTAATCAATGCAGATCCTCTACTTGCCATTAGCTTTCTTTACCATTACCATATTGGCCAACCACTCAGGGTAATGGGCTTCTTGGATGAACCCTGCCTTAAGGAGTTTGCTTACGTCTTCATCTATCATCCTTTGCCTTTCGGGGACGAAACTCCTTTTCTTCTGCCGGACCGACCTATGCTCAGGAGCAACTTTTAGCCGATGAGTAATTACTTCGGATAGAATCCCTGGATATCCAAAGCCGACCAGGCAAAAACATCAATGTTGTTTCTGAGAAAACAAATCAACTCCATTCTGGTTTTCTCGTCAAGCATACCTTCGATCTGCATGACCCTAGTGGGGTCCTCTTCAATCAATGGTACCGAGACGGTTCTCTCCATGGGTTCACCAGAGTCTACGGTCGAGTCCCTTGGATCTAACTGATCCCAAGTTGTAGGGTCGTTGGAATGCTTGTCCTGAATCATTAAGCACTATCGAGCCGTTCTCTAATCTCCTTTGGACTCTCCGATGCCATTCCTAGTAGGAAAATGTACCAGGAGGTAGTAGGTTGACACTATAGCCCGAAATTTGTTCAAGGCAGGCCGTCCCAAAATGATGTTATAGGTCGAAGGGGTTTGGACCACCGTGAAATTGATCAGGAGTGTCTTCTATTGGGGTTCGGTGCCGAGGGTTATAGGCAGTACTATTTCTCCTTCGGCATCGACCTGATTGCCTCTGAAGCCCGTAAGCAGTATAGGAGATCTTTGTAATTTGTTTTTAGGCAAACACATCCAAGAGAATGCATCGTAGATCAAGACATTTGTTGAACTTTCATTATCAACCAAGATTCATTTTACATTGTAATTGGCCACAACGGTCGAAATTACAACAGGATCATCGTGCGAGAGTCGAACTCCAGTGAGGTCATCATCAGAGAAAAGAATGGTGTTGTTGTCCTTGAGCCGCTTCGGGGCATCGTCTTCATCTATTCTCCAGTTGGCAGGTCGATGTATCATCCCCATGCCTCCGTTGGTGGGCCTTTGGTTCGGTAGTTCAGCCTCTTCAGGAGCCGGTTGGGGAATTGTAGCTTTTGACTGAGATCCTTGGCGATCGATATATCGCCCCAGATATCCTCTTTTGATAAGATCCTCCATAGCATCTCTCAACTGGATGCATTCTTCAGTATTATGGACGTGGTCTCGGTGAAATCGGCAGTATTTGTTCCTGTTCCTTACGAAAGAGGATGCCTTCATGGGATATGGCCATTGGAGATAGTCTTCCTTCTCTATCTCCAAGAGAATCTTTTCCCGAGGGAGGTTGAGAAGGGTATAGGAGCCGAATCTCCCGCTCGATGCTCTGGGCCTGGGAGGACTCCTTCGATGGTCAGCATACTTGTTGTTGTTATTATTGTCGGGAGCAAGGGGGCCTTGTCCTCTGTTGTTTTTCTTCTTTGAAGGGGGTTTCCCTTCAGTTAGTCATCGATTTGCCGTTTGCTCTTCAGCGTCGACGTATTTCTGAACTCTTGACAGGAGCTCAGCGTAGCTTTTAGGAAACTTCTTATCCAAGAAAAAGGTGAGACTGGATGTATGAAGCCCCTTCTTTAGTGCAGACATGGCCACATGCTCGTTGAGATCGAGGATCTCGAGCATGGCCGAATTAAATTTGGAGATGTAATCTCGCATACTTTCTCCTTCATTCTGTCGAAGGAGGAACAGTGTATCCGTATTGCGGGAAGTCTTGCAGCAGGTCTTGAAATGCAAGACAAACAATTTTTCTAACTAGAAGAAAGAATCGATGGTACCTGGGCATATGCTCGAGTACCACATCCAAGCAGCTTTTTTCAAGGTGGCCAGGAACGCGAGGCAGTACATCATGTCCGAAGCTCCTTGGATCATCATGTGGACTTTGAAACTACCCAGGTGGTCATAAGGATCGGAGGTGTCATCGTAGGGCTCCATCTAGGGAATCCTGAAGTGCCGAGGAACAGCTTTGGCTATGATGCGATCGGTGCAAGGAGGGTGCAGATCATATGCTACTAGGTCATTATGATCTCTTCGCTCTCGTATCTTCGCAATCTCTGATTCGATGGCTTTAAACTTTCCATCATAAATGGGAACAATTTGCTTCGACGGATTCTCCATGGGAGTGGAGTCTTCAGAAGAAGAAGAGGGAACGGGCCTAGGGCTTTTTCCTTTTTGCAAGGAATCAGCGAGCCTGGGCATTCCTGACCTTCGGCCCTCGGGGGAGTGTCGAGTACGGAGGGAGAGATGAGTGGACCCCTCTCGAGGGGCCCTTCTCCTCCGAGATCGAGAGCTATATTTGGAGGTGGCTAGTAGGTGCCCCACCTGAAATGCTTTATTCTAGAAATCTTGAACCATGGCCGTGAGAGTATTGACCTGGTTTAAGAGATTCTTGAACTGTTGTTATCCCACAACAAGTGCAGGAAGTGGAATGTTGTTTTCTACAGGGGGTTCTCCCCCTGGGAAGGAACACGACTTTGGCTTGCTGAGGCTATCCGAGTCTTTCCTCTTGCCATGAAGAACTTTCTGTACTTTTCATTTGTCAAGGAAGGGAGCTTAATAATGGATGTTTAAATGGGACCCCTTCCTGGCGCGCCAATCTGTTAGCGTAGAGTTCCTTTTATGATCGAGCGGAGCTACTGGATCGTAGGCCCGCTCCCTGGTTCACCTGCAAAACAAATTCCTGGCCAGAATGGCTCCGGAGGGGGATACTTCGATGCCTAAGTCAGAGGCGGGCTCCAGCCATAGAATGGGGAAGATTCTGAGAAGGATCAAATGGAGAGGAGAAGACTCTGATATTTTTAAGAGTATCTTGTGCCTTACCTGGAGCATCCCCTCTTACCGTTATTTATAATAAATCGTTCGGTCTGCGGTTCCATTCTCCCTCCAGCGGTTACAACGAGGGAATTAACTTCTTTCCCTCAATTTGCAATCGTGGGTGGTTACTAAATGGTTCCAGCCAGGCCAGAGATGTTGCCGTTGGAGTTAATGGTCATGTGGTCATGCTCTGTAGACAGTTGTAGAATCGATGATAACCGTTGCTTGCCATATTTGTGGAGATCGAAGGTCTGTCTTCGGGCTTCTTTTATTTTTGGAGAAATTCGTGGCGGAATCAAAGGTGTGCCTTCGTCTTCGAACCCCTTTGAGATAGATCGGAGATTATGCCTTCGACATGGGTCGAAGACTTGGTCTTTGTCGTAAGCCGAAGACTATGTCTTCGACATAATCCAAAGATCGTGTCTTCGGTTGATAGTGAAGATCACTCTTCGGTTCGAGCTGAGGACCCTGTCTTCAGCAAGGGCCACGGGCTTGCTTTTCGGATGAAGTTAAGAGCTTCAGCTTTGGCTTGCCCGTCAGTTGCCCGGTTTCTTTCGGACACCTTGGTTTGAAGTGCCTGGTTCGGGAGAAATGTCTCTGATAGGTCGAATCGGTGGTTGGTTTATGCTTAGACTGACATATCCCAACAATTACCCTTTTTGACTTTGAAGCTATATAAATTTAAATTTCTTCATGTATATATATAGTTCTGATACATTTTAAATAAGTCTCAATTCTTGATAATCATTGTAAATTTAGATTCTGATAACTATAATCATTAGCTCTGATACTTATTACAAATCGTTTGAGCTTTTCTATATGCATATACTTAAAGATTTTGTCATCATCAAAAAAGGAGAGATTATTGACTCCTGCATTGATTTTGATGATTAAAAAAATATTTAAGTATATTTGAGTACTAACCATTTGTTAAAGTATATTTCATCAGAAAAAGGTACTCATCAAGTTAGTTGGTTGAATTGCTTGTCAAATAGTTGAAGAAATCTACTTATGGATAAAATCTTAAAGTTGAATGGACTTAAGTACATAAGAATGACTTAAAAAGAGTTAAGTTTTAAGTTTGAAGAAGATTCAATAGAGTTTCGATTGAGTTTTAGAAAGTTTTAGCCAAGTATCGACTCATGGATATAAAGTTTTGACTCATAGAAGCTTGAGCTAATATCCAGAAGAAGTTTCAGAAGGCACGTTCGAAGTGTCGACTCATGGAGCTCAAGTGTCAACTCAAGGCCTGAGATAGAAATTATACAGAACATGCTAAATTTTAGACTTCCCTCAAGTGTCGACTCATGGAAGCCAAGTGTTGACTTAAGTGTTGACTCACCAGAAGAAGTGTCGACTCACCTAAGATTTTCAAAGAGCTTCAAGAAATATTTTTTGAACTAAGTACCGACTCATGGAGACCAACCGTCAACTCAAGGTGTTGACTCATGACTTGAAGTGTTGACACTTGCAATTCTGCTGAATAATAATGGCTAGTTCTTTAAAGCACAGAATTATCCTTTTCACCCTCCAACAGCTAGTTCCACCACTCCAATGGTCAAAAACTGCCATTTGATGCTTGGAAGAGTATTTAAAGTGGATTAAACTTAAGAGAGAAGCAACTAATGAGAAGTTAAGAGCATTCACTCAAAATTTATTGAAGATCATCTACTTTCAAGAGGAGTTGAGCCTCCAAGTACTCAAAGCATTCAAGAGCAATCAAGTCCAACCACTCAAGTATCATTTAAGGCTTCAATAGCTTGAAGACAAGCATCCTCAATAGCAATCAAAAAGCTTCAAAGAGATATTTACTTTTATTTGAAAGCTTTTTATATTTCATACTTTTTACTTGAATCTTTTGTTGAGATTTGTTGGTGAGCCTATGTGTTAAAACCAACAAAGGTTTTTGGTGAGCCTTGAGAAAAAACCAAGATATTTTTGGTTAGCCTAAATGATAAAACCAAGGAGGTTGTTGGTGAGCCTAAGTTACAAAGCCAACTAGATTTTTGGTTAGCCCGTAAAATCAAAGGGGTTTTAACTTGTGTTCCCAGTGAAAACAAGTTGGATTTTGATTAGTGAGCCCGGAAAACTAATCGATTATAATCAAGAAAGATTATAGTGGAATACCCAAGTGGATCTTGGGGAGTGGATATAAGTGTCTTGGTGTGCACCGAACCACTATAGATTATTATGTTTATGGTTGCTTGCTCTCTTATTGTTTGCCTTTATTTACTTTGCATTTACTTACTTATTTCTATTGCATACTCTTAAATAGCACACAAACACTTGTAATTCCTTGTACCTAACTAGTTTTTAAATTGGCACATACTTGCAAAAGTTTTTAAAACCCAATTCACCCCCCCTCTTAGGTTGCTTGCTGGGCAACAAGCTTCATCTGTTAGAGGCGAAGGTTGTCAAAGGCCTCCACCAAGTCAGCGATATGATCTGACTCCTGGTCACTTATACGATCATGTAATCCACATAGACCTGTATGTTACAGCCTATCTGGTCTTTGAAAATGTTGCTGACCAAGTGCTAGTATGTGGCCCCTGCATTCTTGAGGCCGAATGGCATCATCTTATAATAGTACATGCCTTTGTCAATCATGAACACCATATGCTCCTCGTCTTCTGGGTGCATGCGAATTTGGTTGTACCTAGAGAATGCATCTATGAAGCCGAGGAGCTTGTGGCCCGAAGTTGCATCCATAGCTAGTCAATCTTGGAAAGCAAAAAGCTATCCTTTGGGTAGGCCTGGTTGAGGTCGGTGTAGTCCATGCAGATCCTCCACTTTCTAGAGGCTTTCTTAATCATCATTACATTAACCAGCCAGTCAGGGTATCATACCTCATGGCTGAAGCCTACTACGAGGAGCTTTTTGACCTCCTCATCGATCACCTTCTGCCTCTCTGGGGTGAAGCTCCTCTTCTTCTGCCAGATTGGGTGGCTGTTGGGGTCGACATTCAGCTTGTGAGTGATTACTTTCGACAAGATCTCGGGCATACCTACTATGGTCCAGGCAAAGACGTCCGTGTTGGCCCATAGAAAGCTGAGCAAACTGGATCTCTCCTCCTCGGGCAGCAGGGCTACCACCTGCACAATTTTTAGGGGGTCCTCTCCTAGAGAAAAAGATAGAAGGGGCTTGACTGGTCCAACCTTTGGCTCTAGTTCCATCAAGCTTGACTAGTCAATGGCTAGATTCTGCCTAGCCTCTCGCATCCCCGGGATTGTCTGCAAGTAGTGCTGAACTGGCTACCGGAAGCCTCTCATCTCCCTAATCCCCTAAGGAGTTGGGAACTAGATGAGAATTCATCTGGTAGAGATGGTGGCATCAAGCAAATTGAGTTCGGGATGCTCCAAGACCGCATTGTAAGGCAAGGGCAACCTTACAATGGTGAATGTTGTCAACATAGTGCTATTCTGAGGTAGCATTCTGATGATTACCAGGAATGTAATTTCTCCTTCAACCTTGATTGAATCTCCGGTGAAACCAACCAAGGGTGTGAACACTGGTTTTATTTGATCAGTGGACAAGTTCTTCCTTACGAAAGTATCGTAAAAAAGGATGTCACCAGAGCTTCCACCATCAACCATGATTCATTTTACAGGGTGCTTAGCTATCATCATTTCTACGATGACAGCAACATTATTTGGATTATCTACCCTGGCTAACCCTTCTCCCTCATAGGGAAGTACATCATCACTCTCTTCCCTCCCCCTAGCCCTTTTTGAGCTTCTCCCTGCTCCCTAGGAGACCATTCCCATAGGCTTCTCAGTGGGCCGATTATCGATGGTGAGTGGCCGGGCCTCCTCACTCTGGGTTGCTGGGGTAGCTCCTCCCTCTACATACTTTCCAAGGTAGTCGCACTTGATCAGGTCTTCTATCTTCCTCTTTGGATAGCGGCATTCCTCAGTATCATGGTCGTGGTCTCAATGAAAGTGATAGTAGCGAGACTTGTCGCATCTAGCGGACAACCTCAGGGGGGAGGACGATACAGGAAGCGATCACCCTCAATCTCCATGAGGACCTTTGCTTTCGGGACGAGGAGAGGGGTGACTTCTTTTCCTTGGCAGGGTCGACTATGGGCGTAGGACCCGATCAAGGGGCTGGCACATTCTTCGAGGTCGAGGGGCCAGATGCTTCCCCCATGGCCTGCCTCTTTAGTAGCCTCCCATCCAACTCCCTCTTGGTATGGTCGACCTCCTCCACATGAACGTACTTATGGGCCCATAGGAGGAGCTCCGAGTAAGTATTCGAAGGCTTCTTGTCGAGGGAGTAGGTGAAGTGGGAGGTCCTGAGTCCTCTCTTTAGCACCAGCATGATGACTGGCTCATCGAGGTGATAGATCTTTAGGGTGGCGACTTTAAATCGAGACACGTAATTTGGAGGGGCTCTCGGTCCTGCTGGTAGATAGAGAAGAGGCTATCAGCCTCACGTGGCACCCTCCTATATGCATTGAAGTGTGCCACGGACCTTCTTTCCAGTTATTCGAAGGAGTCAATGCTCCCCGGCTCGAGTCGGAGGAACTAGGCTCGAGTAGCCTTGCGGAGTATAGTGGGAAGGTGACATAGAGGAGGGTGTCAATAAACCCTTGGACCCTCATGAGGGCCTTGTAGCTTTCAAGGTGATCCAAGGGATTAGTTATCCCATCATAGAGATTGACCTGAGGCATGTGGAACCGATTAGGAATTGGTTCCTCTTGGATTCTATGAGAGAAGGGGGGATGGGTTTCATAACCCACGGGCTTACTAGGGGAGCCCTGAATCTCAGCAAATCGGCGGGACAGGTTAGCTAGCTTGCACTCTTGCTCCTCGTGGTGCCTTTCTGCTTGAGGTGGATGGCCTCGTCTATGGACCCCTTAACGGAGACCACCAAGGGTGAATGGGGCATGGCATGGAGGAACTCTCGCCTCAATTCCAAGCCATGCTGGCACCATCGACGCGAGAGTGCGCCATGGTCCGAGGCTAGGGAGCGACTCTCCTGGCTAGTCAAGCCATCCTGCTGTTCCTTCTTGACTGCCTACTAGTCTCTCCATGGGTGAGAGGCTGCATGTGACTATCCCTTCTAGAAGGATCGTAGGTTGGTATGGGGATCGATGGCATGGGTTGTCGGCATCCCTAGCTGCTGCAGTGTTGCCAAGGACCGGTGTCACTATTGAAGCTGACGCATCGCCACAGCCAAGGCCTGACCCACTGGGTGAGTGCGATGATGTGGCGGTATGCCAGAGGTGGCGGTGGTGGAGCGGAGAGTTCCCCCTCTGGGCTATGCTGGTCACCATGGTGAGGAGGGTCCTCGTCTTATAATAGTACATGCCTTTGTCAATCATGAACACCATATGCTCCTCGTCTTCTGGGTGCATGCGAATTTGGTTGTACCTAGAGAATGCATCTATGAAGCCGAGGAGCTTGTGGCCCGAAGTTGCATCCATAGCTAGTCAATCTTGGAAAGCAAAAAGCTATCCTTTGGGTAGGCCTGGTTGAGGTCGGTGTAGTCCATGTAGATCCTCCACTTTCTAGAGGCTTTCTTAATCATCATTACATTAACCAGCCAGTCAGGGTATCATACCTCATGGCTGAAGCCTACTACGAGGAGCTTTTTGACCTCCTCATCGATCACCTTCTGCCTCTCTGGGGTGAAGCTCCTCTTCTTCTGCCAGATTGGGTGGCTGTTGGGGTCGACATTCAGCTTGTGAGTGATTACTTTCGACAAGATCTCGGGCATACCTACTATGGTCCAGGCAAAGACGTCCGTGTTGGCCCATAGAAAGCTGAGCAAACTGGATCTCTCCTCCTCGGGCAGCAGGGCTACCACCTGCACAATTTTTAGGGGGTCCTCTCCTAGAGAAAAAGATAGAAGGGGCTTGACTGGTCCAACCTTTGGCTCTAGTTCCATCAAGCTTGACTAGTCAATGGCTAGATTCTGCCTAGCCTCTCGCATCCCCGGGATTGTCTGCAAGTAGTGCTGAACTGGCTACCGGAAGCCTCTCATCTCCCTAATCCCCTAAGGAGTTGGGAACTAGATGAGAATTCATCTGGTAGAGATGGTGGCATCAAGCAAATTGAGTTCGGGATGCTCCAAGACCGCATTGTAAGGCAAGGGCAACCTTACAATGGTGAATGTTGTCAACATAGTGCTATTCTGAGGTAGCATTCTGATGATTACCAGGAATGTAATTTCTCCTTCAACCTTGATTGAATCTCCGGTGAAACCAACCAAGGGTGTGAACACTGGTTTTATTTGATCAGTGGACAAGTTCTTCCTTACGAAAGTATCGTAAAAAAGGATGTCACCAGAGCTTCCACCATCAACCATGATTCATTTTACAGGGTGCTTAGCTATCATCATTTCTACGATGACAGCAACATTATTTGGATTATCTACCCTGGCTAACCCTTCTCCCTCATAGGGAAGTACATCATCACTCTCTTCCCTCCCCCTAGCCCTTTTTGAGCTTCTCCCTGCTCCCTAGGAGACCATTCCCATAGGCTTCTCAGTGGGCCGATTATCGATGGTGAGTGGCCGGGCCTCCTCACTCTGGGTTGCTGGGGTAGCTCCTCCCTCTACATACTTTCCAAGGTAGTCGCACTTGATCAGGTCTTCTATCTTCCTCTTTGGATAGCGGCATTCCTCAGTATCATGGTCGTGGTCTCAATGAAAGTGATAGTAGCGAGACTTGTCGCATCTAGTGGACAACCTCAGGGGGGAGGACGATACAGGAAGCGATCACCCTCAATCTCCATGAGGACCTTTGCTTTCGGGACGAGGAGAGGGGTGACTTCTTTTCCTTGGCAGGGTCGACTATGGGCGTAGGACCCGATCAAGGGGCTGGCACATTCTTCGAGGTCGAGGGGCCAGATGCTTCCCCCATGGCCTGCCTCTTTAGTAGCCTCCCATCCAACTCCCTCTTGGTATGGTCGACCTCCTCCACATGAACGTACTTATGGGCCCATAGGAGGAGCTCCGAGTAAGTATTCGAAGGCTTCTTGTCGAGGGAGTAGGTGAAGTGGGAGGTCCTGAGTCCTCTCTTTAGCACCAGCATGATGACTGGCTCATCGAGGTGATAGATCTTTAGGGTGGCGACTTTAAATCGAGACACGTAATTTGGAGGGGCTCTCGGTCCTGCTGGTAGATAGAGAAGAGGCTATCAGCCTCACGTGGCACCCTCCTATATGCATTGAAGTGTGCCACGGACCTTCTTTCCAGTTATTCGAAGGAGTCAATGCTCCCCGGCTCGAGTCGGAGGAACTAGGCTCGAGTAGCCTTGCGGAGTATAGTGGGAAGGTGACATAGAGGAGGGTGTCAATAAACCCTTGGACCCTCATGAGGGCCTTGTAGCTTTCAAGGTGATCCAAGGGATTAGTTATCCCATCATAGAGATTGACCTGAGGCATGTGGAACCGATTAGGAATTGGTTCCTCTTGGATTCTATGAGAGAAGGGGGGATGGGTTTCATAACCCACGGGCTTACTAGGGGAGCCCTGAATCTCAGCAAATCGGCGGGACAGGTTAGCTAGCTTGCACTCTTGCTCCTCGTGGTGCCTTTCTGCTTGAGGTGGATGGCCTCGTCTATGGACCCCTTAACGGAGACCACCAAGGGTGAATGGGGCATGGCATGGAGGAACTCTCGCCTCAATTCCAAGCCATGCTGGCACCATCGACGCGAGAGTGCGCCATGGTCCGAGGCTAGGGAGCGACTCTCCTGGCTAGTCAAGCCATCCTGCTGTTCCTTCTTGACTGCCTACTAGTCTCTCCATGGGTGAGAGGCTGCATGTGACTATCCCTTCTAGAAGGATCGTAGGTTGGTATGGGGATCGATGGCATGGGTTGTCGGCATCCCTAGCTGCTGCAGTGTTGCCAAGGACCGGTGTCACTATTGAAGCTGACGCATCGCCACAGCCAAGGCCTGACCCACTGGGTGAGTGCGATGATGTGGCGGTATGCCAGAGGTGGCGGTGGTGGAGCGGAGAGTTCCCCCTCTGGGCTATGCTGGTCACCATGGTGAGGAGGGTCCCCTGCATGGCTAACGAAAGCTTCTCATGTGCATGTCATCACCATGGGGCCGTGGTTGTCCACGAATACTCTTATGGTAGCGAGGGACTTATTGTTGGGCTTTCTACAGTCAATGGCTCCACCCGTTCTCCCTACTTGGCATGCCAATCTATTGCCGCCTAGATCACCGTGGCCCGTAGCTCTGATATGTCATGAGTGTGTCGGGCTCCCTCTGAATGCTCGGTCCTCTTTCCAATCAGCACCTTGGTCAGCCTGTCCTACAAAAAAGAGGACCCTAGCTAGGGGTTCCAGCAGGGACACTCTGACAATCAAGTCAGTTGGGGTGATCAAGGGGAATAGAACCTCTATGACAGAGGATTGGGATACCTCTGCAGAAAGGGGAAAAAATAAGATTTTAGAGATAGAATGAGTAGGAGGATAAAGTGCAAGGAGGTTCTCTCTTTCGGTTCCTTACCCTTTTGCTCTTTTTTGCCTTACCAGCTACCTCCTCCTTTTCATCGGAGGACCCTTCTTCCATTTTATATGGGATGATTGGCCCAGATCGGGTCTAGGGCCTCTTTGGGACATCACTTTCCCGATACCCTCTTTCAGTGGGGTTTTTCTCTGCCAGCAGCTTCCTTCCCCCATGACCGGTCCTTGGAAGGAGATCTTTCTATTGGGAGTGTTCGCTAGCACAATTTAGGTCTTGTCCCTCAGGTGGAGCAGTTTCTTATGGAAGGTGCAGGCACCGTGCCACTGAGCCCCGAGCCATGGTGGAGCATTTTTGTTTCAAGAGGGACCGTCGGTGTGTTGCAGGGCCTGGGATCATAACGGAATACTCCTCTTGGAGAAGGCATAGATGTCGTGTCATGGAACTGGAGCACCGGTTGCACGGCAAAGGGCGCAGGTGGCATGCTACAGGGCCTGGATGGTGCGGGCACTAGAGTTCATAAGAAACTTCAATCAGACCTAATCAAAACAAGCTCCTTATGGATTATCGGTGAATAAGCCAACCTCAATTTTGGCTACAAGTTTGTTTTTTAATTTTAGCATGGGTCCTGTAATTAGAGTTGAGTCCAATCCAATTTCAATTTCAATTTAGTCTTGTTAGGTTCAATTTAGTCTTGTTGGGACTAATTTGGTCAAGTTGGGTTCAATTTGGTCTTGTAATTAGTTGGGTCTTGTAATTAGGCAAGTTGGGTTCAAATTAGGTAAGATCAAGACCATGAAGCTTGAAAGCATCAAGATTGGATGGAGCAAACCACCTCAACCACCATGCCAAGTTGGAATGCCACATCACCATGCCAAGATGGAAGCCACATCACCTTCCACACCACCTCCATGCCAAGATGGGATGACACTTCACTTCCCATGCCACATCACCTCAATTTGTGTGCCCAAGAATTCAAATTTGAAAATAAGTTGTACGCCCCACTTATTTCTCCATTCTTCGTGCATGTAATCCCACTTATCACTCCACTCTTCACTCCACTTTTTAAGCTTGTAATTCAAATTTGAAAAGGCTAGAGAAGTCTATAAATAACCCTAACCCTCTTGTAATCAAGCTAATGTTATGAATGAATGAAAGCTTCCTTCTTCTTCCATTGCTTTTGTTGCATTGATACTCCATGAGGGAGAGGACGTGAGGCTCAATCTATTTAACATAGTTCCAGGAAAACGCCAACCACTATCCTTCTTCCCCTCCTTTCAATTTTTTTTTCTCAATTCCCTTTTCCTTTCAAACCTCCTACGGTCACTAATGCTCTCCATTACAGGATCCTCCATGATCTTGAGATAAAGATGAGATTTTCTTTGCTTCAGAACCATCTATGTTAGGAGTCTTCCATCCAAGGAGGATAGTCTTCAAATCCAACCGCTAGTCCTTGGAGTGCTGAAACTAAGCCCCACCAAAAGTATGAGAGCTCATTATTGGTAAGAGAACCCCTCCTAGACTCTTAGGTCTGATTGTTTGAAAGTTCATGTCCAATTTAGAATGGTTTCTCAGCCATTAGGTTCATTTACTTTCTAATGAATGAACCTACATTGTGGGTAACAACTTACTAGTAGTCTCTTCCATTGAATTCATTTGCTCTTTAAGCATAAATCTTGCTGATATATGGTAGAATCATTGCTCATTTTTAGATTGCTGATTTCATAGTTTAAAGTTTCATTTTCATCCCGCATCATTTTGGTATCAGAGCATGGTTAACTAGGACAAGTATGCTAGTTGCTAAAATTTCTACATTATCTAAGGACTAGACCCAAAAACTCATCTCATAGTTTTCATATCTTAGTTTAATTTGTAATTCTAAAGTAACCAATCTAGATCAAACCAGACCTGGAATCTTTTACCATAGATTTTAGATCTGAATTTTTAAAAATTTATTTTTATTTTTCTAGCTTACTCTCTAGTCGAAGGAAATCACGCCTCTTGAGCAGGTATACGAAAGTATACTTATGATCCATAGGAGTAATGAGCTAAGGCCGGACGTGATAACCCAAAACTGGAGGGCCCATTGTGCTAAGTGCATGCTTGCATGATTGGATTTATTGAGTGTTTCATTGCATGTTTACTCCTCTAGCATAACTTAGGTTCTAAAATTTTCTAGCACAATTCAAGTTTGAATCCACCTAACCATAATTCAAAAATTTAAAATATAAAAATTGAATTTTGATTTCTGAAATTTAAAATTTAAAAATTCAAATTTGAAATTCAAATTTAAAATTTAAAATTTAGAAATTTGAAATTTGAATTGCATATTATTTCTAGTCTTTATGTTTATTCCTAGTCTTTATGTTTTATTGATTAGCTAGATTGTTGGATGTGCATTCATTTTAAAACATTTAAGGACAATCCTAGCACAAGATAAGGGAAGGATTTCATCACCTTTCCTCAGTCCAAAAATAAAAAACTATATATTGCATTGACCCATGCCTAACATAAAATTGAGTAAGAACCTAAAACTAGGAACATTAACAAGTCAATTCATGATCATGTTGAGACTTAGCATTAATTGATTCTATATTTACTCCTGGATATTGGTGTCTAAGGCTACGGGTCCAACGGCAAATGCCTTAAGTAGATTTGTGGTTTTTAATTAGGACCTCTTGAAAGCGAGGGGAGCCTCCCACAATCCCACCTCTTACCTAGCTAATTGAAAGGGTAACTGCAGTCTTGATTATTTCCTTTTCTATGATAGGATCGCGGGGTGTGAGGCCCTAAATTTTTTTGTTCTTCGGAGCATCACAGGGTGTGAGGCCTAAATTTCTTTATTCTTCGAAGCATCGCGGGGTGTGAGGCCCTAATTATCCAACCATCCAACAAAAATCCTAGCCACCACCTTCAAACTTCCTTCTTTTCTCTTCCTTCAAATCCTTCTTCCTTCCACGTCTTCTTACTTTAGTGTTGTGACTAATTGCAGGTGATCGAGATCTAAAGTGACGGTGATCCTTGCTTTGGAACCAACTTCGTTGTAGATCGGAGCCCGAGGAATGACAATCTTAAAGTCCTGCCATGAAATCCTAAAAAGCCAAATCATATCCACTTCAAGAGCACTGCAAATCATTATTGGTAACTCTAAAACATTTTCCTTTCTCTTTAGATCTACTCATTGAAAGTAGGAACCCTAGTTTATGGTGGTTTCTTAATCACCAAATCCTGTTTTCTAGTTTATTTTGATTGATTCACATTGTGGGTAGCGTAACTAGTTGACTAGTTTAATTTCATTGATTTTTTTGAGTATGAATTTCTGATAAAATAAAAAATTAATCTTTATTATTCTTTTATATTTAATCAATTAATCAATAAGTTTAGTTTTGCATATTTTGTCCTGCATCACTAACTCAGTAAGGTATACTTTCTTTGAAATTTGTGATCTAGATTTACGTTTCTGGGTGCACATTTCTTTCAAAAATTTTTCATGCATCGGGACCTATTTGATTACATCTAAGAGAGGGATATTAATTTAGACTTACTTAAGCAATTCTAGCATTTCATCGAGTCCTCCCTTCTTCTCAATATAAATAGTGATGGGGGACGAATTTGATGAAATGGGTGTATAGAGATGTGATCTACTTACCTAGAAACAACATACTAGCATTAGAGCTCCAGATATGGCTGGATTCATGGATGGAAGGGATAAAGAATTTCGAGCTAGGAACTAGGTGCGCAGAAAATTTGACACCCTTGTGCAAGCTTCCTTTCAAAAAATTAAAAGAGAGGATCTAAGGGAATAGAAACCCTCAAACTAGGCTAAGCAACCTTTAAGAACCTCAGATCTAAGGATCAAGAGGGTATATTCTCAACAATAAGGAGAAATCAAAGCTCAAATGGAAGAAAAACACTCACCACTCAAGAATTGAAGGCTAGAGACAAGATCTACACTCCCTTCTTGGACTTATCATTGGAGCTTTGATCCATGGTGTGGAGCCTTCATCATCATCTTCAAATCACCAAGAAGAACCTGCAAAAGAGTCAAGGTAAGGTCAAAATTCAAAGAAATTAATGAAAAAAGGAAGGAATCAACAAGAGAAGTGAAGAGAGTTGTTGGAATTTTTGGGCAGCACTTCCTCTTCTTCTTGGACTACTTGGATCTTATGTAGAAAAATTTGGAAATGGAACTATGGCCCTTCAAACTCAAAGCACTCACTCAAATTCAAGATCAAACTCAACACTCCGATTCAAACTTAAAGAAAAAACACTCAAAATTCTAGGAAGAACTCAAGAGAACTTGGCAAGATAGAAGAGAACTCAAACAAGGAGGCTTTCATTCAACTCAAATCATTCATATCTACAAGAGGGGGCCTTGGTCCCTTTTTATAGGCCAAGGGCAGCCCCTTTGGGCGGCAAAGAGGAGGATTAAGGGACCAACTAATTCAAGTTTAGTTGGTAGCTAATTACAAGATTAGTTCCCAGCAACTAATTCCTAGCAACTAATCTTAACAAGAGAAATTATAGAAACTCCATGTGGCGCCATCTCCTTGCAACACTTGTCTTCATCTAATCCTTCCACATGTCCTTTAAGGTTTGGTCATTCAATTAGGCTTCAAGGTAAAGGATTTCTTCATAGCTTGGTCGGCCCATGGGCTTGGAAAAGGAGTCTTCACTTGATTTTGGCCTTAAATAATTCAATCTTGCTTCATAGAATTAGGAGTCTTCAAAAGATGCTTCATAAATTTATAGGAACCTGAAAAAAGAAAAGATTGAACTACAACCAAAGATTATTAGTTTGTAATTTCTTCCTCTTACCAATGTCCTCATTAAATAAGGGCTTTTAGGGCTGATGGAGATCGAGAGTCTATTTTATTTTATTTTATTTAAGTCTATTAGTCCTGAGTCACTTGAGTCAAAGTGAGCCAATTAAGTTCTGTAATAAAGTGGAACATATGAGTCCAGTTAAGTTCCTATAGTCCTGTGAGTCTTTTGTTTCAAGTCAAGAGTCCTGTAATGTCGTTCAAGTCAAGAGGAGAGTCATCAGACCAGGAGATTCACCAGGCCCCCCCAACTAGAGTTGGCCTTCATGCACCTAGGCCTTTTCATGCCGCCAAGCCTACTAGAGAGAGCTCCAGTCCAAGATAAAGGCCCACTGTTGACCAGGTCTACCCGGGTTTCTTGACCCACAAGTTAGAATTTCTTAGCCCTCAACTCATGTACCCTGGGGTGAATCTATAAATACCGCCCCTCCCCCTTGTATGAAACATTTTTTTCTCATGAATACAAATTAAAGTTATTTTGTCTAAGTTTTTTTCTAGATTGGAGTGGGTGTGATGCCCATATTCCCTGTTCTTGAGTACAAGCCCTAATCCCCTGGTGACTTCTACGCTCGCCAGCAATCCCTGCTTCCCTGTCCCGCATCAACTCGGTATCAAAGCTGGAGGATTAGGGTGTTCTTCTTCCTCCCTAACTCCACCTCCGTCTTCCCTGTTCCATCACCATGATCACAGATCCATCATTGTCTTTCACTTGTGAAGCCCCTCTGCCCCTTCCTCCACTCTCTGCTATCTCACCTGTGAGCAAAATTCCCATTTCCACCCAGCCCCACTGGGAACTCCCGATCAACAGCCCGACCGCCAACTCCCCGGGTCTGCCCGACATCGTCCCATCTCCCTGTCGCCACAACACCATGCCGAAGGACGTGCCGCTTTGTGCCACCAAACCACAGGGCCTGTAACTGTGTCACACCCATGGCATCACGATGCTTATCCCACCAGATCTTCGACCACCAGCTCATCCTCATCCTTACCGATGCCATCAAGCCCTCTGCCCGATCTTCATCGCTGGCTTCCTTCACAAGATCGAGGCCCTCAGCAAGGCCCTCTCCCTCGACCCCAAGAACCCCCACCGTGCCCTCCCCCGTCCATACAAATGAGAGCCAACTCTAGTACATTCTAGAAATAGCACAATGTTTTGGCATGTAGATGAGTCAACTCCTATAAGGATGAGCCAACTCTCTCATGATAAATAAAAGGAGTAGTTTTCCTTCTCAGATTGGTGAGTCGACTTCTATGGAGATGTGCCAATTTTTTTAAGAAAAAATAGAATGTTAAAAATTTAGACCACATAGACGAGCCGACTCATGAACTAGTAAGCCAATTCTCTCTGTGGATATAGAAATATAGTTTTTCCAGACAGGTAAATAAGCCGACTCCTAAAGTAGAAAAGCTAACTCTTTCAGAGGATACAGAGAACTGAATTTTCAATATACGTAGGTGAGCCAACTCCTGACCAAGACAAGCCAACTCTTGACTCTCTGACAGGCCTTAATGACTAGTTTTGTAGATTTCTAGAATTCATCCAAAAGTTATTCTAATGGTTATTTTTTAAATTCTAACACTAAAAAATGGTCAAATGGACTTCTAAATTAATGAAAATTTTTTAAAAAATAAAAAGCAATAGGATAAGTTCAAATTAAGTAATAGTAATTGAGAAACCTTTAAAAAATTTCAGCATTCATTGACACTCAAGAGAGCTCAACCATTTTCCACCTACTTCTCTTGAAGCATTATTAGGCAATCAGAAAAGTAATCACGTACATTCACTGTAACATTCAAGTGATCTATAGTTAAGCTTCAACTGAAATAACCTACTCTTAAGGAGTTCTTTTTTTAGTTGCATCTTTGGTTGCTTTTTTGTTACAAGTTTCAATAAGGACTGAAATTTGGGATTTGATTTGGGATTTGATTTTGTAACCTTGAGAGGTTGTAAAGTTTTGATTGGCTGCCCTGTGAAAGTCAATTAGATTTTGGATTGTAAACCTAAAAAATAATCTGACTGTATTCTTAAATAATATAGTGAAAATTTTTCAAGTAAAGCTTGGAAAGTGATGTAGGTGCTGGGAGTTTATCAAACCACTGTAAATTTTTCTTATTTATATGTGTGCTTATTTGCTTTCTCTTTTAGCATTTAATTTTATATCTACATACTTGAATCACTAGCTTACATTTTACAAAGTGTACATACTTGCTTAAAGTTTTTGAAAACCTAATTCACTCTTCTTCTTGGATTGTCTAGTTAGGCAACAAACTCTAAGCTAGCCTCTTGCTGAGTGGGATAGTAGTGTCGTGGTGAGTTCTCCTTAATTTCATAATGGCAAACTTGCTCAAATCTCCAAAATAGGTTTGGACCTTTTCTCGAACACTATATGTAGTCACCAAAATTTGATTGCTAAGCTGGAAGAGGTTGGATGTGCTTAGAGCTTAAGAGATGAGTTTGTGAGAGTGGCTTGTGGTAGTTGTGCTCAAAAGAAATGGTTAACACTAATTGTCTAGCTAGAAAATAAAAAGACAGTCAACAGTCCACATGGAAGGATTGCCATAATTTGTTCGAAGAGGAACCTTTTGATGCCTAAGTCAAGTAAGGATTATAAAGAAATAGTGGAGATTTGAGTAAGAATTGCTAAGTGCCAATGAGTGCATGAGGGAATATATCTAGAGATCTCCCTATAGCATTATTTATATTGGATGAGGGCTGATATCTACTATTGAGTAAGGTCGATATATACCTGTTACACCCAATCAACTTTCCCCAGGGTTCGACCGACCCACCTTCAGCAAGGGTCCGACCGACCCATTCCGGCGAAGGTCTGACCGATCCACTCCGGCAGAGATCCGAACGACCCGCTGTAGCAGAGGTTCGACCGACCCATTCCAGTAAAGGTCCAAATGACCCGCTGTAATAGAGGTCCATCTGACCCACCTTCAACAGGACCTAGCTTGAAGGCTCCAGAAGTCTCTTCCAGCTGGTACCAAAATTCTGTTACAACAGACCTCATGACGTGGCCACGTGGGCCACGTCCTGGTGCCACCTGGCCACTACCCTAATTCTCCTAGGGGTAAATCGGACATTCCCGCCTGGCCCCTAATAGAATTTGGCAGTATTCCATGCCTATATAAGGTAAACGGGAGACTTCGAATAAGAGCTAAGTATTCTCTTCCTGCTCTATAAGCTTATCTCTTTGATTCCTCCATTCTGTTGCCCTCAAGTTCCTGCTAACTTAAGTATCGGAGTGTCCCCCGCCAGAATACCACCGACCCTTGGGGACCTTTTTGTGGGAACAGGGAGAGAGCGCTCCAGCCAAGCCCGATTGAACCCAATTTGGGAGAAGTTGCAGCAATAGATTGGCGCTAGAAGGAGGCCGCTGAACCTTCATTCCTTTTTCCCCTTCTTTAAAAGGAGGAATCCACCCACCAGGAAGAACAATGGCAAAGGGAAGAGCCCAGAACATCTCCCCCAGGAGAGGTCACTCTCCGTCCAGGTCGGAAGGACCTCTCAGGGAGAATGATGTCACCGAGCCCACTATCACTCTGGGACAACAGGAGTTTCAGACCCTCCTAAACTGCATCAACACCCTTGCTGCCATAGTTCAGAACCTCTAGGATGCGGCTAACAACCAGCAACAGCCGCCTGTAGTGTCTCGCACCAACTACCAACCTACTGCTGAGGAAAGCCGATGGCATGAAGTCCCTCAGCCCCGCTCCTACCTTGCTCCAAAGCCCCGAAAGTCCCAGAGGGCGCATGTTGATGGGAAGGAGTGAGGTATGCCTCACCCTCATCTGCTGACTCAGTCCCCAATGATGACCAGCACTACAGCGAGGTTCCAAGAGACTACACCAACAAACTCCAGTGCATGGAGGACCAGATCGCTGTGTTGGTCAATCGACAAAAAACTAATGGGGGGTAGGTGTACGACTCCTGCCCACCTTTTTCTGTTGAAATCATGGGGGAGCCTACCCCTCGCCACTTCAAGATTCCACAGGTGAACCCCTACGATGGCACCATTGACCCACTGGACCATCTAGGCACCTACAAGGCCTACATGATGGTGCAAGGTGCCTTCGATGCCCTCCACTACATCACCTTCCCTGTGACCCTCGAGAAGGCGGCTCGAATGTGGTTCTCTGCCATCCGGCTAGCTATGATCCACTCCTTCTCCTAGCTTGAAAAACTCTTTCTCTCCTATTTCAGGACTAGCAATCGGATGCCAAGGAACATCGACTGTCTCTTCCTTGTATTACAAAAGGAGGGAGAGGCTCTCAGGGATTACATGGCCTGTTTCAACTCAGCGGCCATGGAGATCCTAGATCTGAATGAAGATGTAGCTATGTTGGCCTTCAAGAGAGGGCTGCGCTCGTCTAGGCTCACATTCTTACTGGACAAGAAATTCTCGACAAGCTACTCCAAGATGCTGGCCCGGGCACAGAAGTACGCCCTGGCAGAAGAGCAAGCAGCGAGCCGACACCAAGCTGAAGGGAGACCGGCTCCAAAGAAGTAGAGCAACAAGGCTCCCGAAGTCCGACCTCTAAGTGATGGCAACAATCCGGCTCGAGGTTACAGCCCAAAGCTGAAGGACTTCCCTAGGAGGTTCGAATCCTATGCATCCCTCTCCCTTCTGAGGGAGAAGATCCTAATGAAAATTGAAAACAAGACCTTCCTACAAAGGCCCCGTCCGATGAGGGGCCCCTCTGCATCCAGAAACAGAAACAAGTACTGCTGGTTCCATCGGGACCATGGACATAACACCGAAGACTGCCTCCAGCTGAAGAACGCAATCGAAGACCTCATCACATGGGAATACCTGTACAAGTATGTTCGACCCTAGAGGAATCGGGCTGAAGCCTCAACTACCAAAGATCCTCCAAAGGAGACAGAGCTTCCCAATCAGTGTCCTACCGACAAGAATGTTGGCATGCTACACCATCGGTCTGATTGGAGATATGAAGAAGACCAAAACATTGTGAAGAGGCCAAGGGGTTCTAATGTAATTAGCTTCTTCGACGAAGACCTCCTAGAATCCCATGCCTCTGGAAATGATCTTGTAGTTGTGTCGGCAGTGATTGCCAACTATGATGTAAAGAGGATCCTTATTGATAATGGAAGCTCCATGAAAGTATTATTGTATGACGCTTTTGTCAGAATGAACCTGTCCAGATCAAGGCTACAAGAATCCCCTATGCCTTTGACGAGCTTCGGAGGAAACTCCATCGGAGTGGAATGAGAGATAACTTTGCCCATGACAATCAGGACAGAGCCTCATCAGAAGACTCTCCCCATCAACTTTGTGGTTGTACGTACGACCTCGGCATATAATGTCATATTGAGCTGATGATGGGGAACGAAATCAAGGTAGGATCGTCGGCGAGCTGAGAAGTCGCCGAAGATTAGGGTATCCTATTTTTTTAATTAATTTTTTTAGATTAGGGTATCCTATTTTTTTAATTAATTTTTTTTTTTTTCAATGGTGGTGGCAAAGGAAAAATAGGGATGGAGGGTAGGAAAATTGGACACTCTAGGATTTGGAACTTACATTCATGGAGAGACATCTCACCTCTAGGGCATCTCACCCATCCCACTACATGTAGCCTAGGGCATCCCACCCATCTCACTACATGCGGAGCCTAGGGCATCCCACCCAAATCGCTACCTGGGGCTGTGAAGGAAAAATTCTAAGACCTAGAGAGGACTCGATGGGGAAAAGGGGATAATTAGGGTCTCTCACCCCTCGATGCTCGAAAGCGAAGGACTAAGGTCTCTCACCCCTCGACGCCCGAAGGTGAAGGATTAGGGTCTCTCACCCCTCGACACTCGAAGGCGAAGGATTAGGGTCTCTCACCCCTCGATGCTCGAAGGCGAAGGATTAAGGTCTCTCACCCCTCGACGCCCGAAGGCGAAGGACAGACGGGCCTCTCACCCTCCCCATACGGGGTGAACGAAAAGAAAAACTCTTTTCAAAAAATCTCTTTATTGACCAAACTGATTTTTTTACAAAGGACTGAGGGTGGTATTTATAGACCTGTCCACCCCCGTTTGAATTTAAATACATGATAAAAGATAGGGATGACTCAAATTCAAATACAAGGTAGGATAAGATAAGCCTATCCATATCTAAATCTTAACCAACCAAATCATAATTCAAAATTCAAAAGATAAAGATAAATCCTAAATAAATTTATTGAAATCTGTGCTACTCCGAGATCAGTGCTGCTTCAGGATCGGTGCTGCTCCGGGATTAGTGTTGGCGATGCCCCATCATTTTCCTAAAGTAGGAAGAACTCGACTCCATCGAGTCAGGATCAGCGGGGACTTTGGTGGAACCGAATCCACTCAGAAAGAAGTTCTGCTCTGAGATCTATGCAACTCTGAAATCTGTGCAGCATTGCTTGTGTCAAAATCTGTGCAGCTCTGAGATCGATGCTTCACCATCTCGATTCATTCAAAACCGAACATTTCTTTTTTTTTTTTGATAGCCCTGCTCTGAGATTTGTGGAGCTTTGACATCCGTGTAGCTCTGAGGTCCGCACAGCTTCGAAATTCATATAACTTTGAAATGCGTGCATCTTAAACTCGTGCGGGACCTGAAGTCGACAACAGGGGGTTTCTTCTCCACGGGTCGAAGGGGAACAAAACAAGGGGGGTCATCCGGCCAGATCTCAGGCATTCACCGATGGCGGGCTGGGGCGGCTGGCAACGGTGAAGATCTGGTGGGTGATCGCTGTGATCCGAGCGGTGGTGAGGACAGCGGAGGTGGATGCCCTGGTTCAAGAAGTTGATAGCCTCCTTGATCTTCGTTCGGTTACAGGGCCATGAGATCGATGGGACCTGGAGGAGGTGCCACACCGAGGAAGAAGGTTGTGGTTTGGGGGAAGAAGGTTGTGGGTGACGGGAAGACCGGAGGAGGTTTGGATGACAGGAGATCGGAAGAGGTTTGGGCGATGGAGAACCGGAGGAGGTAGATCTGGCATCGGGGAAGGACCAGAGAAGGAGATCCAGCAATGGAGAAGCCGGGAGGAGGCTTACAGACGGACTTCTTTGGACATGTGAACAGGGGCTTCGTGGAACAGGGGAGCTGGGAGGCTGCTATGTGGGATGGTGGAGAGGACAGTGCCGGGGTGATCTTGGAGCTTCGATCCGACAGGGGAGTCGGGCTCCGGTGGAGGAATCGATCGAGCAGATGTCCGTGGAGGGGGATCCGGGGCTGATGACAACATCGGGAGGACCGGAGGGGGTGGTTCACGACGAGAATTCGGCCTCGGGGAAGATTCGCTGCAGAGTTAACATCCGGAACGAGGCCGAAAGCTCGGGAGCCGAGAGGAGACGATCCTGATCTGAGTGGAAATTCCATTGGGTGGCCCGGAGAAGACACCGGTGTCGGGGACATCCGGAGAGGCTGCTGTGAGCCCGAGGAATAGGGAAGGAGGGAGGGTCGGACGGCTCGAGGTTGTTTGGCAGAACACCGAGGGACAGGAGCTTCGTTGATGGCAGAGCAATGCTCGGGGAAGACAGATGGGAGAACAGTGGGATGATGCATGATGGGATCGGCTGCAGGGAGCACCCGTGGGAGGCCAGCGGATGAAGGAGAAATTGCTACTGTGGGGGTGACGATCTGATGAGCTTCGACCGTGGCGATCGGCTGTTTCTGGTTGCAGGCGGAAGGGACTGGTGGTCGACAGGGAGTAGGGAGGATCCGACGGGAAGGCGACCAAGGGGTGCTGGACCGGGTGGAAGAGGGAGGACGGGGATGATGAGAGCTAGCGGGACAGAAGGGAATCTAGGGTACCCTAATTGTTCTGGGCTCTGATACCAATTTGATGGAGAACAGAATCAGGGTAGGATCGTCGGCGAGCTGAGAAGTCGCCGAAGATTAGGGTATCCTATTTTTTTAATTAATTTTTTTAGATTAGGGTATCCTATTTTTTTAATTAATTTTTTTTATTATTTTTCAATGGTGGTGGAGAAGGAAAAATAGGGATGGAGGGTAGGAAAATTGGACACTCTAGGATTTGGAACTTACATTCACGGAGAGACATCTCACCTCTACGGCATTTCACCCATCCCACTACATATAGCCTAGGGCATCCCATCCATCTCACTACATGCGGAGCCTAGGGCATCCCATCCAAATCGCTACCTGGGCCGTGAAGGAAAATTCCTAAGACCTAGAGAGGACTCGACGGGGAAAAGGGGATAACTAGGGTCTCTCACCCCTCGATGCTCGAAAGCGAAGGACTAGGGTCTCTCACCCCTCGATACCCGAAGGCGAAGGATTAGGGTCTCTCACCCCTCGATGCCCGAAGGTGAAGGACAAACAGGCCTCTCACCCTCCCCATACGGGGCGAACGAAAAGAAAAACTCTTTTCAAAAAATCTCTTTATTACCAAACTGATTTTTTTACAAAGGACTGAGGGTGGTATTTATAGACCTGTCCATCCTCGTTTGAATTTGAATACATGATAAAAAGATAGGGATGACTCAAATTCAAATACAAGATAGGATAAGATAAGCCTATCCATATCTAAATCCTAACCAACCAAATCATAATTCAAAATTCAA
The DNA here is from genome assembly GCA_021397845.1 of Areca catechu. NCBI lineage: Eukaryota > Viridiplantae > Streptophyta > Magnoliopsida > Arecales > Arecaceae > Areca > Areca catechu. The sequence goes on from CM038049.1 coordinate 128,740,099, forward strand.
AAGATAAAGATAAATCCTAAATAAATTTATTGAAATCTATGATGCTCCAAGATCGGTGCTGCTCTGGGATCGGTGTTGCTCCGGGATCGGTGCTGCTCCGGGATTAGTGCTGGCAATGTCCCCATCAGCCGACCGGCCCTCAACAAGTTCCGGGCCGTAGTTTCTACCTACCACCTACTGGCAAGATTTTTGACTCAGAACGGGATCAGAGTTATGAGGGGAGATCGTAGGATGGCTAGGCAATGCTTAACTATCCAAGACAGGCAATCGGACGATCATTCCACTCTGGAGTAGCTTGACCCTACGGTCGAAGCCGACGGTCGTGGCCAACCAGTCGAAAGGATTTTGTTCATTCCCCTTCGGGAGGATGATCCCACCAGGGTCCTCCGAATTGGGAGCACTCTCAGTGAAAAGGTCAAGTTAGAGTTGATTAGCTTTTTACGGGACAATGCCGATGTTTTCGCTTGGTCAGCATCAGACATGCCAGGTATCCCGCTAGAAGTCATAAGTCACTAGCTTAAAATAGATCTGACCTACAAGCCTGTCAGATAGAAGAAGAAGAGCTTCGCTCCTGAAAGACAGAGGGCAATCGACGAGGAGGTCAAGAAGCTCCTGATGCCGACTTCATTAGAGAGGCCCATTACCCCGACTGGCTGGCGAATGTTGTAATGGTGAGGAAAGCTAATGAAAAATGGAGGATATGCGTGGATTACACCGACCTCAACAAAGCTTGTCCGAAGGATAATTTTTCCTTGCCGAAGATTGACCAGTTGGTGGATGCCACAGTCGGCCATCAGCTTTTGAGCTTCATGCATGCCTTCTCCGGCTACAACCAAATTAGGATGCACCCGAAGGATGAAGAGAAGACAACATTTATCACAGATAAGGGACTATATAGCTATAAGATGATGCCCTTCGGCCTGAAAAATACCAGCGCCACTTTCCAAAGGCTGATCAATCAGGTCTTTGAAGGGCAACTTGGGAGAAATATGGAGGCCTATGTTAATGATATGATAGTCAAAAGCCTCCATAGAGCCGACCACATCAAAGACTTATAAGAATACTTTGATGCCTTGAGGCATCATCGGATGAAGCTGAATTCGACCAAGTGCACCTTTTGGGTGACCTCCAAAAAATTTCATGGCTTCTTGGTCACACAAAGAGGAATCGAGGTCAACCCTAACAAGATTAAAGCCATCATCGACATGGGACATCCGACCAATAAAAAGCAAGTGCAAGAACTTACAGTTCGGATAGCCTCCCTTAGTCGCTTCATTTTTTGGTCGGCTGAAAAATCCCTCCCTTTCTTCAAGACATTGCGACAGTCGGATCGCTTTCAGTGGATCGACGAGTATCGGTCAGCTTTTGAAGCATTGAAAGATTACCTGAAGAACCCTCCTTTGTTGGCCAAGCCGATAGAGGGAGAGCCTTTATATTTGTATCTGTCGGCGTCCGACGAGTTAGTGAGCTCCATCCTCGTTCGGATAGGGGAGAACAATCAACAAAAACCTATTTATTATATCAGCAAAGTCCTCCATGACGCCGAGACAAGATACCCCAAGATGTAGAAATTGGTATATTCCTTGATCATAGCAGCCAAGCGATTGCGGTCCTACTTCCAAGCACATCCGATTGTTGTCCTGTTCGATCAACCTCTCAAGACAATCCTTAGGAGCCCAGACACCTCTGGTCGGCTTGTCAAGTGGGCCGTTAAGCTTGGCAAATTTGACATCTTTTTCCAGCCTCGGTCGGCCATGAAGGCTCAAGTAATTGCTGACTTCATTACAGAATGTACCTGGAGACAGGAGGTACCTTCACAAGCTGCCGATGCACTTGAAGATGATGCCATTGAAGAAGTAGAACCCACTTGGACCCTCCATGTGGACGGAGCATCCAACCTTGCAAGCTATGGAGCGGGCCTGATCTTAGCCAACCCTGACGGGCAGAGCTTGGAGTATGCTTTACACTTTGCATTCAGGTGTCAAATAACCAAGCAGAATATAAAGCCCTTCTTTCAGGACTAAGAATAGCCGATGAGTTGGGCATCAGCTGAATTAGGGCCTTCTTCGACTCACAACTGGTGGTGAACCAGGTAAAGGGCGAATTCGAGGTGAGAGATCCGACCCTGGCCAAATACTTAAGCAAGGTACAAAGCCTCGTGACTCGGCTTAAATATTTTAAAATCCTCCATATACCTCGATTGCAGAACTCCCGAGTGGATGCTTTATCGTGGTTGGCTACGGCCGTTACTAACACCTATGGCTAAACTTTCATGGAGTATCTGCAGTGCCCAAGCATTGCAGAAGAGCTGATAGAAGTCCACCAAATAGAGCAAGAGGCCTCTTGGATGGACCCAATTCTTGCATTCCTTGTCAAAAGAACTCTACCAGAAGATACGACTGAGGGCAAGCACGTACGCTGGACGACTTCAAAGTACGTCGTCCTCGATGGCACTCTCTACAAACGGTCATTCTTACAGCCATTGCTGAAGTGCTTAGGGTCGATTGACTCCGACTACGCACTTAGAGAAGTGCATGAAGGCATATGTGGTGAATACCTGTGAGGAAGATCCCTGGATTACAAAATCATCCAACATGGATATTATTGGCTGACCATCCAAAGGGACGCGTCGGACTTCGTTCGAAAGTACGACGCATGTCAAAGATATTTCAACATTCAAAGAAGGTCGGCCAGTCAGCTAATCACACTCACCGCATCCTGGCCATTCGCGTAATGGGGGATGGACATCCTAGGGCAGTTCCCCCCAGCATCTGGCCAGCGAAAATTTTTGATTATGGCCATTGATTACTTTACCAAATGGGTGGAGGCTAAGCTGCTAGCATAAATTATAGAAGCTAAAGCGTAGAACTTTGTCCGGAACTGCAACATTTTTCGGTTCGGCATACCACAGACGATCATTACTGACAACGGAAGGCAATTCAACAATCCAAAGTTTCAGGACTTCTGCCAATAGTATCATATTTCCCATCGGCTAACATCAGTCGGTCATCCTCAGTCCAATGGAGAGGCCAAAATCACCAATCAGACAATCCTGCATGGATTAAAGACCCAACTGAATGATGCCAAAGGACTTTAGGCAGAAGAGCTTCACTCAGTACTCTGGGCCTATCGGATGACCTCCCAAACGGTGACTGGATAGACTCCATTTAGTCTGACCTATGGGAGCGAAGCAGTCATACCTGTGGAAGTTTCCTTACAATCCCTGTGGATTGATTATTTTACCGAACCGACCAATTCAGAATGAAGGAGGAATGACCTAGATTTACTTGAAGAAACCAGGCTCTTGACGGGCTTGAAGATGGCGACATACCATCAGAAGATGGCCAAATATTACAACTCTCAAGTCAAGGCTCGAACCTTCCAGGTCGGAGACCTGGCTCTGCGAAGGATAGAAATTTCAAGACCAACAGAGCAAGAAAAACTCTCTCCCAATTGGGAGGGCCCTTATCGAGTTATTGAAGTAATTCAAGCTGGAACTTACCGACTCGAGCATTTGGATGGACGGCAAGTAGCGCGTCCATGGAATGTAGACAACCTTCGCAAATACTATCAATAAAGGCCACCACTTCTTCTATGAAGCACTTCCGAAAGTCCGACTCTGGTCAGTAGAGGCTCTAGGGTAGCCCACTTCTGAAAGTCCGACTCTGGTCGGCAGAGACTTTAAGGCAGCCCACTACTGAAAGTTCGACTCCGGTCAGTAGAGGCTCTAAGGCAGCCCACTTCCAAAAGTCCGACTTTGGTCGGCAGAGGCTCTAGGGCAGCCCACTTCTGAAAGTCCAACTTCGATCGACAAAGGCTCTAGGGTAGCCCACTTCTAAAAGTCCGACTCCGGTCGGTAGGGGCTCTAGGGCAGCCCACTTTCGAAAGTCTGACTCCGGTCGATAGAAGCTCTAGGGAAACCCACTTCCGAAAGTCCAACTCCGGTCGGTAGAGCTCTAAGGCAGCCCACTTCTGAAAGTCCAACTTCGGTCGACAGAGGCTCTAGGGCAGCCTACTTCTGAAAGTCCGATTCTAGTTGGCAGAGGCTCTAGGGCAGCCCACTTTCGAAGGTCTGACTCCGGTCGGTAGAGGCCTCAAAATAGCCCGCTCGAAGATCCGACCTTGCTCGAAAAATGCTACTTGGAGTCCCTAAGTATTTGGGAAGGCTATCTTGTGAATGGTCTAATCCAAGGTTCCTTCAGAAATGTCCCCAAGGAGAAGGGGAGTTCAGGCTTGGACCGACGAACCAACACTTAGAAAAATTTCTAAGATTTTGGATTCGGACTGGGCAACCGCTCAGAGTTCACTTCGGAGGGCTCATATTCAAAATAAACCGACAGACCAACACTTAGAAAAATTTCAAAGCTGTCGTCCATTAGGGAGATCTCATGGAGAAGTTGCAAGCAAAAGGATGAGTTAGTCATATACAAGACAAATGGGAAGGAAAGGATGAGGGCGCGGAATCGGTGTCTTACCCTCATGAGGTCACGATAAGAACCCTTTGCCACGTTGCTCAGGTTATGCTGCCTCGACTCCTCCTAGTCAGCGTCCGTCATTGCCTCTCTGAGCAAGCCCCACACCTGCATCACGTCATGGAGGGCATGCCAGTGCTGATGTGACTCTTGGCAGACTCCCTTGGCTGCCTCTCCTTTGACCACCTCCTTCCCCTTGTCCATAGGGGGGATCGCATCTGCTGACTCGACGGGTGGTGGGGCTGGAGCCGTCACTGTATCAGACAGCTCTGGTTGCTCCTGCTTCGATCGGGTGGCTGACTGCCCAACGGGAGTTGAAGACCCCGAGGCCTTCGCTGCCAATCGCTCCGACAGAGGGACGTCGTCCTCATCGAAGTCCACAGTTATGACGGGTGTGGGCCGCTCTTCCGCCCATATCTTCTTCAACCTTTCTGCGATCGACTCAGCATTCTGGGCGGCCCTCTTCCTCACCGCCTATTGGACCACCCTGGCTCTGTCAACCTTCATCCTTTCTCCTATTTCAAAGAAAGACTAGGGTGAGTGAAGAGAAGAAAGGTAGCAGAATCAACATAATAGATATGAGAAGAAAGGTCGGTCAATGATGGCGGCCCCCCTTATCCTACTTAGGATCATGTGGCTGCTGACCCCTGCTTAATGAAGGGCATTTTTCCGAAGCAATTCGTACACCATGGTAGGGCCGACCCCTTCCATGTCACTAAAGCTGGCCTAGTCGGCCATCAGTACTGCACTTCCCTCGTGGATTCTCGGCCTTGGTTCCTTCCACAGCGATTCAAAACCCCAAGGCTGGAGACTATCTACGAAGAAGAATTTGGCCTTCCACCTATGGATGGCCGACGGGAGGCCTCTAATATCCTTCGGCCAGGGCAGGGACTAAACATCCACCACTCTTGGCTCCTAAAATCCTTTTTCAAAAGGAAAAAGTTAGCGAAGAGAGATTCTAGGTTCAGTCCCGGCTCTATGGCACAGTACCATGAAGCAATTGATCGCCCGAATGCTGTTCAGGGTCAACTGCGCAGCGGTCATCCTATAAAAATTGAAGACTTCTACGAAGAAACTGCACAACGGGAACCTAAGGCCGGCCTTAAGGTGGTCTTCGTACATCGAAAGGTTTCCCAGTCCCAGTGGATTGTTCGCTCTCCTCACTTGGTCCGGGAATGTAAGATGCAGGGTCGAAGGTATGTTATACCTTACCATGAGGTTTTCAACCCGTTCCCGAGTCATCTCGGATCGTATCTCGCTCGGGACTGGTTTCCTATTTCTATGAACAGGGCCATGGCTGCCGAAAGCCATTGACGTGAAGATGGAGAAAAGAAGGGAGGAACTAACCTAGGACTGGTTTCCTAGAAGGTTGAAGGTGATGAAAGGGGGAGGTGCTCTCTTTCTCTTGTCGAACGTGGTTGCAGCGAGAAATTTCTCCTAGGAACCTCGCATCCCCTTTCATAGACCTTTGAAGAGGCGCCTCCCCCCGTCCCTCGGGCATCACGACCCTTCCGTCAGACGGTAAGACTCTCCACGTTGCAAAAGTAGATGCGACAGATTGATGGGAGCAAACAAACGGTGATCTGCATAAACGCCAAATCAACGGCAAAGGGATTGCCCAGAGCACAGCACCGCCTGCTCAGATGTTGCCACTTGCATGGCTCGTCTATGGAATGTTGGGAATTGTGTCCCAAAGCCAATCGCCTGGGTTGTAGGTGGTTGTGCTGAGTATTGTATTCATTTTATGAATTAATAAAATATTATTTTTGGCAGCTCATCACATATTGTATTTCTCTGAAATGAGCTCTTTCCATGTGAAGAAGTCCTTAGGACTACACTGACTTCGATACAAAGAGGATGTATCGAGTGGTCCTTAAACCCTGTTCACAACCAAAGGATATATTATACTGGACGGCAATATATCAAGTATAGGTTATTGCAGTTCACATCGTTTGGTTGTCCTCTTGACCAAATCAGTGTGGTGACACTGATGTGATCTGCAAGTGGGATATGTGATATCTCATTGAACGTGACTCCGTGCAGCCCCTTTTCTGCCAAAGGAAAACTCACGATTGGATATGGGTATATGTGTCCCTCTGACCTGAGATCATCACGGTAGCTTGCAAGCAACTCCCTGTGCTTTGGTGCCGGACTACCCGGATTTTTAATCCGGTGATGGAAGGTTTCTGGGGTATAGGCAAGTACTTGTGGAGCAGTGATGGACCAAGATGGAATGACATGTCCAAACAGTTTGGATTGAATATCTCACAGTATCTCAATTTAGCAAATCCTCGACCGGGGTAGCCCTAGTGAAGAGTCATTGGGCTTGCGAGGTTAAGACACGTATTGGACTGACTCTGTCTGGGTTGGCAGCCCAATCTCAATCATCCTGAGCATTAGAGGTCAAAGGGATGAATTATACGGTAACCATATGCCAGAGGTTCGATAGTTTGCTCCCGCATCTTCGACCTATCCGGACGCCGGGACCCATTGCTAGATGGTTTCCTGTGCTAGTAATAGAATTGTTCTAGTGCTACCGTTTACGTTCGAACCTATGAGGTCACACGCCACAGAGGATAACTCTCTGATCCGGATACCGATTACGATTGGGAATCGTGTCGATTTTATGATCACGGTATTTTTTTAGCACTTTTTTCCCCATCTTGCCCTTGTCTGTGTCAACCGGAAATTGTTCTGGGTTGACCAGCACTGGGCCAGGATTTTTCTGAATCAATTTTGAACTGATTCGGAGTTCGTTTCGGCCTCCAATTGGTTGTGAACCAATTGAATCCAATTTAATTGGGCTTTAACTGGTTCAATTAGATTGAACCAAGATTTTTTATTTGGTTGGACCGGTTTTGAACCGGTGTCGTTTTTTTTTTCCCCTTGGACCGTTTTACACGGTAAAATCGCTGGGAGAAATTTCTTGCGACAAGAAGGCCAAACGACCGAAATAAAATCGCTGGGCATCCCTTCTTCTCCCTCCATCGGTTGGGCTTAATCCTCCCGTTTAATGGCTGTTAAATGGGTGATTGGCAGCCGGCGTCCTTTGCTTTTCCCTGCCTTTCCCTCTCCCTCTTCCCTGTTGTTTTTTAAACCCCTGCAGTCCCTGTTTCAAATGTGTGTGTGTCATCGTGTGAAAGGCTGAAAAACCGTGAGAGCTGGTTCTTTCCTTGGAGAGCTCATCATTCTTTCTACCAGGGTTTCTAAGGGCTGGGTTTTGGTGAGAGATTGGGAGAGAAAGATCCTTGATTCCCTGATCTTGCTAGTGCTCAAAATCTGCTCTGTAGCAAAGGAAAAATTGCTACAACTTACCGTGACCATTGCTCCTTCCAGCGGCTAGCACCGCTCGTGGAGAAGGATCGAAGAACCCCGGGCATGTCTCCCCTCTAGAGGGAGTATCCCTTTACTCCTGGGAGCAAGAGGGTCGAGCCGGATTCGTTGCTACAGCTCCAATTGCAAGGAAGAAGGCTGCTGTTTTTCTGCAGCAGAATTTTTCTGGAAGCAACTTAGGTGATTTGTACACCCTATACATTGTGTTTTTCTTGCATATTTTGGTTAGAAATCGAAGAAGACCATTCTCCCTTGCCGCTGCTTCGATTCGGGAGGAAAAGGAGCTCCGGACATCGCCGTTTGGTCGCTGTTTTGAAGAGCAAAAACAGAGTAACCAAACGACCAAAGGAAGAAGACAACAGGAATAAAGTTATTCCTGTTATCCCAGCTATTCCAGCAGATATTCCAGAGTTAATCCAGGTGAAATAAAGGTATGAAAAATTTTTATTTTATCATGCATAAATAAATGTATTTATTTATATATCTTACAAATATTATATGCCTTGTTACATGCCTATTTTAATACATGCAACTTGAATTGATTAGGTTCTGGGCGGAGCAGTTTTCCGCTGCGTGATTTTTAAAAATTATTTTAAAATTCATTCTGCTCCCGTAACTATTTGCATGCCTAGCGTAGGATTTTGTCAAACCACCTGCACCCAGTTTCTTTCAGTGGTATCAGAGCAGGTTACAGGTGTAATTTATTCATGTATGCATGTATGTAGATTAAAATTGGTTTAATCTAACGATGTATCAAGATTCTTTTTAGAACCTAGTTGAGACCTTCACCACGACCGTGTGTTTTTGACACGATACGGATCGTCTGTGTTGGCCTTTTCAGAAGTATCCTTAAAGGATATAAAATTAAAAAATTGTTTTAATTTTTAGATACATGAAATTGGCATGTTTTTATGCATGTTTTATATTGGATATAAAATTTGTAAAATATATTGATGCATGATTTTTGTTATGTAAAATTGTTTTACATAAAGACTTAATTAAAAATTATTTTAATTAAGAATTTGGCTAATTAAATTATTAGGTTTATGAAATCTAATTTGACATGAATAAGCCATTTTGGGTTAATTGGGTTGGTTCTCTAATTGGGTCCTTAACTGGGTTAGACCTAGGTTTAGTTGAACCGGATAAAAGAAGATTAATCAAAAGTTGATTAAGGTCTTTCTTTAGAACTATCTAATAGTTAGATTAGTTGATCCGTTCATCTAAAATGGATCCAATTAGTGGCTCAGTGGATGCCCAAGTCTTTAGGCTAGTCTGATCGAGTCTGGTAAACCGACTAGTGTCGAGGTAGGTTTGGCATTGTGATCATGGTTGTATGAGGCTAACTCTTTCCTGGGCAACTTGGTTGGTGTCTAGGAAAGATGGTTAATGGCGGATACTCACCCATGATCTCACCTACCTAGCTAGTCGAGTCGACTAGAACTGATTGGAAAAGCTCAATGACTTGAGTTAACCCATGTCACCCAGGTTGATCGGTCTGACTGATCTATAGGTGCCCATGGATCATTTGTTGATTCATATCAACCCTCCTAGAATCTGATTGATTCAGTGGGAGGATAATCCATGTCCTTGTCTTTTTCTTCTGTCACAACTAAAAATCCTCTAAAATTATTAGGTCCTTAAAAAGACTAAGTCAAGGTATTGACAGTGTCTTAGCTTCTCATTAAGTCAGTTAGAAATGTGTCCACTAGCTTGATGTGCATCGGCAGTTCCAAAGAACGAGTGTACATCCGGCGACTGGAATTTCTATCTGATCGATGATGGTTCAGTGCAACCTCCTTAACGGGACCAGGTGGGCCGGTCAAAGTCGGGCTTGGTCTTTAGTTAGCTGGAAGCATTGGATTTGTCATTTTAATGGTTGGACCTAACCAGAGACCCGCAATAGGAGGCCCCAAGGCCGATTAGGGTGTTCTCTAGGGCAAAATGAAATACTGAAAATTGTTTAGGGAAGCAATTGGTTTACGAACCTACCTTTAGGCTCGTATGGGTGAGCCGGCCAAAGTCGGGCTCATGCGAGGCCTATTGGATTTCAGTACCCACTTGAAAAAGTGTTTTCAGGATTGGAGTTAGAGGCTACCAATCTTTAAAAATTAGTGAGAGAAACCTTTAGACTAAAGTCCAAGTCTTTTGGTTAAAATTAATTCATACACTAATGTGGTCTTGTTTTCTTTTCAGATGTCTTCTAACTTATCGCTCCGGTCACTTCTCGATAACGAGAAGTTAAAGGGTCACAACTTCGATAGTTGGTATCGAAGATTAAGAATCGTTCTGGAGCATGAATGGATCCTCTATGTGATAACGGATCCGGCACCTGAAATCCCTCCCGCAAATGCACGGAGTGCGGTCATAGACGCTTATATGAAGTGGGTCTCTGATCGGACTACTGTCTGTTGCATTATGTTAGCGGTGATGAACGACGAGTTCAGTCGCAAATTCGAGGAGGCCCAACCTGATGAAATCCTTCAAAAGTTGAAGGAATCCTTCGGCACCCCGGATGATGTAGAACGGTACAAAGTGTCTTGTGCCATCTACAATTCCAAGATGCCGAATGGTGGTTCAGTCACTGATCATGTATTGTACATGATTGAGTTGATTGAAAAGCTAGGCAAACTCGGATGCCCCTTGCACGAGCAGCTCGGCAAGGATGCAATCCTGAATTCTCTTCCCTCCTCCTATCTTGATTTTCTTGATCATTACAGAATGAACAAGCCTGCAGTTAACTACCATGGTCTTTTAGGGTTGCTGCAGACTTTCGAGAAAGACCACCAACTGAATAAGGGGGTGGTGAATTTAGTGGGAGGAAGTAGAGGTCGTCGTCCCTTTAAGAAAGGGAAGAAGAAAATAAATAAGAAGGGAAAGAAGGTGCAAAATGCTCCTGGCCCTAGTCAGACCAGGAAGTATAAGGCTGATCAGTCTTCTGCAGAGTGCTTCTACTGCAAGAAGAAGGGACACTGGAAGAGGAACTGTCCTCTTTATATTGCGTCCCTTGATCCGAACAGGCCGAGGAAGCAGAAGTCTGCTGAACAAGGTATTTATATGATAAAACCTTGTAATTACTCAATTGTTGATACTGCTAACTGGGTATTGGATACTGGTAGTCCAATTCATGTTTGTAATTCGTTACAGGGACTTCAAGTTAGCAGAAGATTTGAAAATGGAGAACAGTTTTTGAGCGTCGGGAATGGAAATCGTGTTCCAGTACTGGCGGTCGGAGTCCTGCGTCTTATCTTTGAGTCTTGTACTGTCGAACTAGTCGACTGTTACTATTGTCCTAGTTTCATTATGAGCATAATCTCTGTAGGCCTTTTGGCCAATTATGGTTTTGAACTATCAATAAAGGGAGATTTTTGCAATATTATTTTGAATAACTCAGTGATAATGAAAGCTAGATTAAATAATGGCATATATGTACTATCAAGGCCTGTTAGTGTAATGTACACTTCTGGCAAACGCCCAAGATTAGATAATGTCAATGATTTGTATCTTTGGCACTGTAGGCTAGGTCATATTAACCAAAATAGGATAAACAAGATGCGAGGAGATGGACTCCTCGAGGTCAGTGATTTTGAATCACTGCCAACTTGTGAATCCTGTTTACTTGGTAAAATGACCAAGTCACCTTTTACTGGAAAAGGTGAATGAGCTACAGAACTTCTAAGTCTAATACATACTGATGTATGTGGACCGATGACAGTTAGTGCCAGAGGAGGATACAAATATTTCATTACTTTTACAGACGACTTTTCAAGGTTCGGTTATGTCTTTCTAATGAGACATAAGTCTGAGTTGTTTGAAATGTTCAAACGACACCGTAATGAAGTAGAAAAGCAAACTGGAAAAAGTATTAAAACTCTTCGATATGATCGAGGTGGTGAATACTTATCTGGTGCTTTTTTGACATATCTTGAGGAGAATGAAATTATCTCTCAGTGGACACCTCCAAGAACACCACAGTTGAATGGTGTGTCTAAAAGGAGGAATCGAACCTTGTTGGACATGGTTCGATCCATGATGGGTTTTGCAACTTTGCCGCTATCCTTTTGGGGATATGTGCTTCAGACAGCCTGTTACTTATTAAATGATGTTCCAAGTAAGTCTGTTGTCTTCACTCCGTATGAGATGTGGACTGGACGTAAACCCTCAATCTCACACCTTCGGGTCTGGGGTTGTCCGGCTTACGTAAAGTGTTTAGACTCAGACAAACTTGGTCTTAGGTCTAATCGATGTTTATTCATTGGTTATCCTAAGGAAACCAAAGGGTATTTCTTCTATTTGGAGAATGAACAAAAGGTGTTCGTTGCTCTTAAAGCTATCTTTTTGGAAAAGGAATTCCTTGGAGAAGGAACTATAGCCTATAAGATTGAACTTGATGAAGTTCAGCCAATAGAACAACCTGCACACTCTAAGGACATCGTAGAACCGACTATGATTGAATCACACCCAGAACCCATTAGGAGATCCGGTATAATACCGCGTCAGCCAGACAGATACTACATTTCTTGGTCCGGGACGGCGATCCCATTGAGCTCGATGAGAACAATGAGGATCCGATCACCTATATGGATGCACTTCAGAAATCTGACTCAGAGGCATGGCTTGGAGCCATGCGATCCGAAATGGAGTCCATGGAAATCAACAATATTTGGACATTGGTTGATCCGCCTAAAGGGATAAAATCCATTGGGTGTAAATGGATCTTCAAGAGGAAAAGGGGTGCAGATGGAAAGGTAGAGACCTATAAAGCCCGTTTGGTTGCCAAGGGGTATCGTCAGCGATATGGTATCGATTATGACGAGACATTCTTCCCTGTGGCAATGCTCAAGTCCATTCGGATCATGCTTGCTTTGGCAGCATATTTTGATTACGAGATCTGGCAGATGAATGTCCGAACCGCTTTCCTAAATGTAGAGCTGGAAGAGGAGGTGTATATGATACAGCCTGAAGGGTTCACATCCACAGATGAATCAAAGGTATGCAAGTTGCAGAGGTCCATCTATGGACTCAAGCAAGCGTCTCGAAATTGGAACTTATGGTTTGATAGGTGTATCAAATCGTACGACTTCGTTAAGAACGGAGAAGAACCGTGCATCTATAAATGGATTAATGGTTCTGTGATTGTATTCCTAGTACTGTATGTTGACGACATTCTCTTAATCGGAAATGATGTCGCAGCATTACAAGGAATAAAGGTCTGGTTATCATCTCAGTTCTCCATGAAGGACTTGGGTGAAGCTTCTTACATACAAGGTATGAAGATCTATAGAGATAGATCTAAGAAGCTTTTGAGATTGTCCCAGTCTACGTACATTGACACCGTGCTGAAACGGTTCAGCATGGAAAATTCCAAGAAAGGCTATCTTCCGATAGGTTCTGGAATTACTCTTTCCAAGAAGGATTGTGCGACAACTCCTGAGGAAAGAGAGCGCATGAGTAGAGTACCTTATGCTTCTGCAGTAGGCTCTATCATGTATGCTATGACTTGCACTAGACAAGACGTGGCATACTCACTAGGAGTAGTGAGCAGATACCAGTCTGACCCAGGTGAGGCACATTGGAAGGTGGTTAAGTCCATCCTTAAGTATTTGAGAAATACTAAAGATCAATGGCTGATTTATGGAGAACTTGACTTGAAACTTGTGGGGTACTCTGACTCCAGTTTCCAGTCGGATAGAGATGATAGCAAGAGTGTGTCAGGGTTTGTATTTACCCTGAACGGAAGAGCGATATGCTAGAAAAGTTTCAAGCAGCCAACTGTTACAGACTTGGTATGCGAAACAGAATATATTGCAGCATCAGATACAGCAAAGGAAGCTGTATGGTTGCGGAAGTTTCTTGGAGAACTAGGGGTGGCACCTTCCCTAGATGGTCCTGTTCCGATGTACTGTGACAGCACTGGAGCCATTGCTCAAGCTAAGGAGCCTAAAGCTCATCACCGCACCAAGCACATATTGCGGCGCTACCACCTCGTACGAGAAATCGTGGAACGAGGCAACATCAATCTTCTGAAAATCGATGGAAAAGAAAATCAGGCCGACCCCTTCACTAAAGCCCTCGAAATAAAAGAGTTCGACTATTGTAAATGGGAAATGGGTATTAGATACTTTTCTGATTGGCTTTAGTACAAGTGGGAGTTGTTGGGAATTGTGTCCCAAAGCCAATCGCCTGGATTGTAGGCGGTTATGCTGAGTATTGTATTCATTTTATGAATTAATAAAATATTATTTTTGGCAGCTCATCATATATTGTATTTCCCTGAAATGAGCTCTTTTCATGTGATGAAGTCCTTAGGACTACACTGACTTCGATACAGAGAGGATGTATCGAGTGGTCCTTAAACCCTGTTCACAACCAAAGGATATATTGTACTGGACGGCAATATATCAAGTATAGGTTGTTGCAGTTCACATCATTTGATTGTCCTCTTGACCAAATGAGTGTGGTGACACTGATGTGATCTGCAAGTGGGATATGTGATATCTCATTGAACGTGACTCCGTGCAGCTCCTTTTCTGCCAAAGGAAAACTCACGATTGGATATGGGTATATGTGTCCCTCTGACCTGAGGTCATCATGGTAGCTTGCAAGCAACTCCCTGTGCTTTGGTGCCGGACTACCCGGATTTTTAATCCGGTGATGGAAGGTTTCTGGGTATAGGCAAGTACTTGTGGAGCAGTGATGGACCAAGATGGAATGACTTGTCCAAACAGTTTGGATTGAATGTCTCACAGTATCTCAATTTAGCAAATCCTCGGCCGGGGTAGCCCTAGTGAAGAGTCACTGGGCTTGCGAGGTTAAGACACGTATTGGACTGACTCTGTCTGGGTTGGCAGCCCAATCTCAGTCGTCCTGAGCATTAGAGGTCAAAGGGATGAATTATACGGTAACCATATGCCAGAGGTTCGATAGTTTGCTCCCGCATCTTCGACCTATCCGGATGCCGGGACCCATTGCTAGATGGTTTCCTGTGCTGGTAATAGAATTATTCTAGTTCTACCGTTTAGGTTCAAACCTATGAGGTCACACTCCACAGAGGATAACTCTCTGATCCGGATACCGATTACGATTGGGAATCGTCTCGGTTTTATGGTCACGGTATTTTTTGAGCACTCTTTTTCCCGTCTTGCCCTTGTCTGTGTCAACCGAAAATTGTTCCGGGTTGACCAGCACTGGGCCAGGATTTTTCTGAATCAGTTTTGAACTGATTCGGAGTTCGTTTCGTCCTCCAATTGGTTGTGAACCAATTGAACCCAATTTAATTGGGCTTTAACTGGTTCAATTAGATTGAACCAAGATTTTTTATTTGGTTGGACCGGTTTTGAACCGGTGTCATTTTTTTTTTTCCCCCTTGGACCGTTTTACACGGTAAAATTGCTGGGAGAAATTTCTTGCGACAAGAAGGCCAAACGACCGAAATAAAATCGCCGGGCATCCCTTCTTCTCCCTCCATCGGCTGGGCTTAATCCTCCCGTTTAATGGCTGTTAAATGGGTGATTGGCAGCCGGCGTCCTTTGCTTTTCCCTGCCTTTCCCTCTCCCTCTTCCCTGTTGTTTTTTAAACCCCTGCAGTCCCTGTTTCAAATGTGTGTGTGTCATCGTGTGAAAGGCTGAAAAACCGTGAGAGCTGGTTCTTTCCTTGGAGAGCTCATCATTCTTTCTACCGGGGTTTCTAAGGGCTGGGTTTTGGTGAGAGATTGGGAGAGAAAGATCCTTGATTCCCTGATCTTGCTAGTGCTCAAAATCTGCTCTGCAGCAAAGGAAAAATTGCTGCAACTTTCCGTGACCATTGCTCCTTCCAGCGGCTAGCACCGCTCGTGGAGAAGGATCGGAGAACCCCGGGCGTGTCTCCCCTCTAGAGGGACTATCCCTTTACTCCTGGGAGCAAGAGGGTCGAGCCGGATTCGTTGCTACAGCTCCAATCGCAAGGAAGAAGGCTGCTGTTTTTCTGCAGCAGAATTTTTCTGGCAGCAACTTGGATGATTTTGTACACCTTATACATTGTGTTTTTCTTACAGATTTTGGTTGGAAATCGAAGAAGACCATTCTCCCTTGCCGCTGCTTCGATTCGGGAGGAAAAGGAGCTCCGGACATCGCCGTTTGGTCGCTGTTTTGAAGAGCAAAAACAGAGTAACCAAACGACCAAAGGAAGAAGACAACAGGAATAAAGTTATTCCTGTTATCCCAGCTATTCCAGCAGATATTCCAGAGTTATTTCAGGTGGAATAAAGGTATGAAAAATTTTTATTTTATCATGCATAAATAAATGTATTTATTTATATATTTTACAAATATTATATACCTTGTTACATGCCTATTTTAATACATGCATCTTGAATAGATTTGGTTCTGGGCGGAGCAGTTTTCCGCTGCGTGATTTTTAAAAATTGTTTTAAAATCCATTCTGCTCCCGTAACTGTTTGCATGCCTAGCGTAGGATCTTGTCAAACCACCTGCACCCAGTTTCTTTCATGGAACCCAACAACCGAGTGGGCCAGGCGGGCCCTTCATCATTGCACCCCTTTCGCATTAACTGCAACTCCTCCGCCCCCAACGCGGGGTCAACACCTGTCCTAGACACTGATCGTGGGAGATTCGAAGTGACCAGATGCGATGTAGTCCATCAAATTCACAGTCATTTTCAAGGACGAGCGCATTCAGCACAAGGATAGTGCTCTTGCCCTTCGAAGCCACGTGTCCTCCCAAAGGCCAAGAGCAGGGGGCAACTGTTACACCCAATCGACTTTTCCCTAGATCCAACCGAACCGCCTTAAGCAAGGGTCCGACCGACCCACCTTCAGCAAGGATCCGACCGACCCACTCTGGCAGAGGTCCGACCGACCCATTCTAGCAGAGGTCCGAACGACCCGCTGTAACAGAGGTCTATCCGACCCACCTTCAACAGGACCTAGCCTGAAGGCTCCAGAAGCCTCTTCCAGCTGGTATCAGAATTCTATTACAACAAACCTCATGACATGGCCACGTCCTGGTGCCACCTAACCACTACCCTGATTCTCCTAGGAGAAAATCGGGCATTCCCCGCTTGGCCCCTAACATAATTTGGCAGTATTCTACGCCTATACAAGATAAATGGGGGACTTCGAATAAGAGCTAAGTATTCTCTTCCTGCTCCATAAGCTTATCTCTTTGATTCCTTCATTCTATTATCCTCAAGCTCCCGCTAACTTAAGCATCGGAGTATCCCCGTCGGAACACCACCGACCCCTGGGAACCTTTTTGCAGGAATAGGAATAAGAGTGCTCCAGTCAAGCCCGCTTGAATCCGGTTCGGGAGAAGTTGCAACAACAATACCTTAACTACTTGATTATCGTTCACACGTTATGCGTGTCATGGGGCTTAACTGTGCATGATTGTGGGCTAAACCATAACCATTGCGCATTGGAGAAGATTTAAATAATTTTAAGGTGCCTTTAATGGGGACCATATGATAAGCTGTAATTTATCCATTCGAATGATGCCAGCGGAGATATGATCCGAGACGTATCCGTTATAATCATGCATTTTTTAGTAAAATAAATGTGTCAATACGTAACGAGCATGGATATAATTTAAAAATTTAAAAATATATACCTTAAAAAACATCGATTACAAAAATTACATCATTCCAACGTCACCGTAGCATTATTAATTAAAATAATATTTTGGTATCAAAAATGTTATCAATATATAAAAATCTTTTAAATATGTCGCCAACCGCCAACAAGCCGGGATGCATCTGTAATAAACTAAACATCAGATCCCGGGCCAAAGCGGATAACGGCTCGCAACCATGTTTTTTGCACGTGGAACCGGCGGTGTCATTCGCGGGATTTGCCCTCGGACCCAATCGTTTCCAAAGGCTTGTTCCCTGCATCCGGAGGAACAAAGCCAAACAAGTCCGCTGAGATGGCCGCCGGAGCTGCAACGCTTCTCCTCCCTCTGCCCTCCTCGCGCCGCTCCACCCCGTTCCCACCGTCAACCCCAAGACACCGTAACCTCTTCCCAAAACCGCACCGGACGAGACCATCCCTTCGTCCCATCTCGTCTTCCCTGCTCGAAGGCGAGCAGCAGCTCTCCTTCACCGAGCCCGAAGCTGTCCTCCTCGAAGCTCTTCTCGGGATCCAGGGTAGAGGCCGCGCCGCTTCTCCCCAGCAGCTCCAGGCACTGCCTCTCTATCGTCTCTTTTCCCAATTTCTTGAGGATTTCTATCTGAGTTCAATCAACTGGACAATTTGGATTCCGTTTCTTATTGGGGTTTTACCTTCAGAGCTTGCATTCTTCTTGGAGATTTTTTTTCCTCATGATCTTCGATGATTATATATTAAGTTTAATGTTGTCAATTTTCACAGGATGTCGAGCGTGCGGTGCATACCCTGGAGAGTCTGCAAGGTGTTCCTGAACCTGTAAGCCTCTCTATTCACTGAATGCATGTCAAAGTTGTTTTTTGTCATATGTTTTTATCAATCTGTTCTCTTTGTTTTTCTGTATAACTATGGCATCACAAGTACCTTTTCATGTCCTAGAAATGTACATGCTTATTGATGTGTTGGTTGTTTTCTAATGTAAAAGATCCTCTATTGATTTCAAGAACATTTCTTCGAGGAAGTTGATTTGTTATGATAATATATAATGGTCTATGAAGGTTAAACGCTACAAAGATTTAATTTCTACTTGCTATGATTTCATTCATGTAGTGTTGGCTGTTGGCTTTGACATTTATGCTAATTAAGTGGAGCAGAAGTAATTATGATAATTGTAGCACTTTCAAACAAGCCAACACGGGCCCAAGCAAAATTCAAGAACCAAAGGCTTAAGATGCCCAGTGTTCAGACAGAGGCTGATGTTCCAGGCCATAAAGGCATAATTAGCTTCTGAATTTTTTGCACCTATGGGGAACTGTTTGTGCTAACTTTAAATCTCCTCTGCTCTTGCATCAGGATTTGGTAGTTGTCTGTTGAAATTTGCTTCGACTATTGGATAGTGGAAAAGTTTCATTTCAAGCTATAAAATGCATATGATGTCTATTGATGACAATTTGGTGATAGCATGCATGGGAATCAAAATTCATGTCACATCTATGGTCATACATATACATACATACATCCATATATGCATGTATGCATGTCTTTGTGTTTCATATAGTGCCATAAGATGCTCATGTTGTTCATTGATGACAATAGGTGATATCATGTAGGTGTATGATCAAAACCCAATTAAATTGGGCTCTTCTCATCTATTTTAAGATTACTCAAGGTTATCCTTAGCTGGCTTAAATTCTCCGTCTGCTATAAGACTTACCTCCTATCGGGTCTACACATCAATCTTCATATAATATAGGAAAAATTATGGTTTCACACCCTCAAGTTTGGGCGATTCCCCCACACACCCCCTCATCTTTAAACATTTTCAAATGCATCCTTTGAATTTTCGAAGTGATTCAAAGTGGTCCTACTATCCATCTTCATTAAGGACTTGTTTGGTTCACAGAAAGAATTTTTCTTTCCATGAAATAACTTTTTAGGAATAGGATTTTGGCATGTTTGGTTGGCTAGGAAAAGTAGCTTATTACAGAATGGCTTATATTTGGTTGAGCATTCACTTTCCTAGAAAGACCATGCAAAATGCCTATTATACCCTTAATAAATATAAAACCAAACATTTTTACTTTCAAACTTTATATAAATAATAATATTATATTTATAGTAATATAAATATATTATAATATAATATTATAGTATGATAATTTATTATATTAATATAATACTAATAACAAGGATCGATGAACTAGTACTGAAGCTCGTACCAGTCAATGACAAGCATGGTACAGTACAGTCCATACCTACTATATCAGGCTTTGTACCGGGTTCCGTGAAACTGAGAAAAATTCCTTCCCTCTTCCATGGCTATATTTTTTGACCTGAATCGGACCCGAACCGGATAGTTTGGTACGTCCTGAACCGTCCAATTTGGGACGGTTCCGAAAACCTTGACTAATAATTTAATATAAATATATATTAATATAGATATAAATATAATATTAAATATAATATTATGTTAATATAAATTTTAATATATTAATATAAGTGCTATATTAATATTAATGATAATATTATATTATTTTAAATACATAATCTTGGTATATATCACTACTAAAATTTTAAAATATAATATTAAAAATATTATACTAATATAAATATATTAAAATATTATGTGATCTTGGCATATATCACTATTCACTATTTTATCCTGACATCCATTCATGTTTTGCAAAATCTTGGTCGTTGATATTAAAAGTGTTGCCGATCTTATTGCGGTGGCCTGTAGCTCGTGAGCTGGCATCGGTTCTCGGACTCTCCTATCTCGAGATCTCCAAGCCTCTGATCCTGCAAAAACAAGGTCAGAGACCCGAGCCGGGGATTCCGGCGGGGGCACTCCGACAATCAAGTTAGAGAACGGCGAGATAGAACAGATCCTCTAAGGCGGGTTCCCAAAGGATTCTCATGCTCAGAGGAGATTTAGATGAAAGAAGTGTGAGGAAAAGAGGGGTTGAAGCCCAACTTCCTGCACCGGGTTCGCCGAGCTTGTGCCTGGGGACTTTCGGGGGTCCCAGGATCGTTCTCTCGGTATTCTTCCCTCTTTTTTGGCTTACCTTTTCATCCGCTTTTTCCATCTCTTTTATACCACCGGACCGTCTTCAGCCCCCGCCCGCTCCCGGAGGCTCCCCGAGATCTCTGGATCCTCCCCCCCTTTCTCCTTCAAGTGGGGAGTTAAGTGGTCGGCACGCCTCGTCCGCTGTGCGTCACGAAAGGGGGAATCTGGCAAGACCTTGAGCCGAGTGCGGGAGCCCTCCTTTCGGGGCGCTGATGGTGGGTTTCCCGTGTTTCAGGCCCCTGCCCGCAAGGATTTTATTCCTCGATCGCGGGGCCATACTTATATGATATAAACGAGGTTTCGCGTACCGCTGCAGGCCATACTGGCGCCCTGTACGGGATGCGGCGCACGCCGATTCTAGCGGTGACCTCGTTAACCGTGTCTTTATCTTCCCGAGGCTTTGCAGAGTAGGGCTGACTTCGGCCGAGGTGGACTTATCAGGGGGTGCCACCTGGCGGAGGAGCAGGGTTTGTCAGCTTCGACCGAGGTGGACCCCTCCTGGGTGGACACCTGGCTAAGTGGCAGAGAGAGGGGCTCGACTTCTGCCGAGGTGGACCCGTCTTAGGGTGCCACCTGGCGAAGGAGCAGAAGAGTCCGGCTCGGCCTCGGCAGAGGTGGACCCGTCTTGGGGTGCCTCGGCAAGGGAGCAGGGGCTGCCAGCTTCGGTCGAGGTGGACCCCTCCTGGGTGGATACCTGGCGAAGTGGCAGAGAGAGAGGGGCTCGACTTCAGCCAAGGTGGACCCGTCTTGAGGTGCCACCTGACGAAGAAGCAGGAGAGCCCGACTTGACCTCGACAGAGGTAGACCCGTCTTGGGATGCCACCTGGCGAGAGAGCAGGGGCCGCCAGCTTCGGCCGAGATGGACCTCTCTTGGGTGGACACCTGGCGAAGTGGCAGAGAGGGGCTCGACTTCGACCGAGGTGGACCCCTCTTGGGTGGACACCTGGCGAAGTGGTAGAGAGAGAGGGGCTCGACTTCGGCCAAGGTGGACCCGTCTTGGGGTGCCACCTGACGAAGGAGCAGGAGAGCCCGGCTTGACCTCGACAGAGGTGGACCCGTCTTGGGGTGCCACCTGGCGAGAGAGCAGGGGCCACCAGCTTCGGCTGAGGTGGACCCCTCTTGGGTGGACACCTGGCGAAGTGGCAGAGAGGGGCTCGACTTCGGCCGAGGTGGACCCGTCTTGGGGTGCCACCTGGCGAAGGAGCAGGAGAGTCCCGCTCGACCTCGGCAGAGGTGGACTCGTCTTGGGGTGCCACCTGGCGAGGGAGCAGGGGCCGCCAGTTTCGGCCGAGGTGGACCCCTCCTGGGTGGACACATAGCAAAGTGGCAGAGAGAGGCTCGACTTCGACCAAGGTGGATCCGTCTTGGGATGCCACCTGGCGAAGGAGCAGGAGAGCCCGGCTCGACCTCGGCAGAGGTGGACCCGTCTTGGGGTGCCACCTGGCGAGGGAGCAGGGGTCGCCAGCTTCGGCCGAGGTGGACCCCTCCTGGATGGACACCTGGCGAAGTGGCAGAGAGAGGCTCGATTTCGGCCGAGGTGGATCCGTCTTGGGGTGCCACCTAGCGAAGGAGCAGGAGAGCCCCGCTCGACCTCGGCAGAGGTGGACCCGTCTTGGGGTGCCACCTGACGAGGGAGCAGGGGGCCGCCAACTTCCGTCGAGGTGGACCCTTCCTGGGTGGACACCTGGCGAAGTGGCAGAGAGAGGCTCGACTTCGACCGAGGTGGACCCGTCTTGGGGTGCCACCTGGCGAAGGAGCAGGAGAGCCCCGCTTGACCTCGGCAGAGGTGGACCCATCTTGGGGTGCCACCTGGCGAGGGAGTAGGGGGCCACCAGCTTCAGCCGAGGTGGACCCCTCCTGGGTGGACACTTGGCGAAGTGGCAGAGAGAGAGGCTCGACTTCGGCCGTGGTGGACCCGTTTTGGGGTGCCACCTGGAGGAGCTGGAGAGCCCGGCTCGACCTCGGCAGAGGTGGACCCGTCTTGGGGTGCCACCTGGCATGGGAGCAGGGGGCCGCCAGCTTCGGCCAAGGTGGACCCCTCCTAGGTGGACACCTGGCGAAGTGGCAGAGAGAGGCTCGATTTCGGCCGAGGTGGACCCGTCTTGGAGTGCCACCTGGCGAAGGAGCAGGAGAGCCCCGCTCGACCTTGGCAGAGGTGGACCTGTCTTGGGGTGCCACCTGGCGAGGGAGCATGGGGCCGCCAGCTTCGGCCAAGGTGGACCCCTCCTAGGTGGACACCTGGCGAAGCGGCAGAGAGAGGCTCGACTTCGGTCGAGGTGGACCCGTCTTGGGGTGCCACCTGGCGAAGGAGCAGGAGAGCCATTTCCCGAGTGGGAAATTTTGAAAGAAAAATCCACGTGGCAGCGGCATCCAACTGGATCTGACACACGTTCCACGTCAGCGATGTAGCCATATTAGTTGCCCCACATCCCCAGGTCCCATCGAAGTGTCGCGGCTTGGGGCGTGGGGAGTTAATGCGGAGATGATGTGGAAAAGGCGAAAATCTCGCTTCATAATTGCCATGATCGCTGCCGCCGCTTCTGTTGCGCCCGAGACCCCGTGGGAAGTTGCCACGTGCGCGCATCTGACGGGCCATTAATGCGCCGTTTCGAAACCGAGGCAGTTTCCATCGGACCGAAGCGTCGATGTCGGGCATGCCTCCACATGGCGGTCATCTGATGGCTCGGGATGGAAAGAGGCGTACGGCTGTTGTTGATTGAGTTTGAAAAGGAGGGGGACTTTCTGGAAACTAGGTCTCTTGGCTTTCTCACACCTCGCCGGCAGTTGCAGCGATCTCCCTTTATCTCCTAGGGGTTGCCAACCTTTCAGTACAAAACATCCCGGTGAGTATCTGCGACATCTTCTCCTCCTCTTCTTTCTCCTGACTCTACGTCACTACGAATCTCATCTTCTTCTTGCTTCTTCTTCCTTGATGGCGCGTCGCCGTCATGTTTCTTCAAACCCGGACGAGGCCGGTCCTTCCTGGCCGAGGACTCCATCGTTTTCCTCCTCAGAGGGAGAAGAGATCCCGGTCGAGATCCGGAGGCAGCTTCGGCCAGGGGCCGTGACCATAGGCATCCCTAGAGGTCCTAGGTCTCCCCCTGTAGTTTCCGCACGTCCCATTTCCTCTCTTCCTCCTCCGGTGGCGGAGGTCTCTTCTTAAGGGTCCCTCCGGTTACGCCTCGATGATGACTGGGATGACCTTTCCTGGATTCGGGATACCTATGGGGTCTCGGATTCAATCCGTCTTTCACTCCCAGGACCCAGGGACCGAGTAACCTCGAGTGGTCCTGGGAGGGTTGCCTTCTACGAAGACTTCCTTGTCGGGGGTCTTCGTTTTTCCCTTCATCCCTTCTTTCTTTCCTTTCTCAGTCACTTTCGCATCGTCCCGGCCCAGTTGGCTCCCAACGCCATCCGGGTCATCTTCGTCTTCATCGTCTTCTGTTATGTCCACGGGTTTGTTGCCCATTTCTCTCTGTTCAGGGCCCTCTTCATCCTGAAGCGCTATTCTACCGATGATGGCTGGTGGTATATTTCGTCCCGGCCTAGGTGCCTCAGGTTCGACCTCCCCTCATCGATCAAGGGTTGGAAGAACCGCTTCTTCTTCGCCTCAGTTGAGGAAGTCGACTGGGCCTTGAGTGAGCCGGACCGGTCCCCGAACCGGAACTCCCAGGTTGAGCCGATGGACCAAGAGGTCTTCACGCAGATGCTGGGTGACGTGGTCCCAGCTCTTGATGTTCTACTCTCGGAGCAGAATTTATTCGAGGCAGGAATCAGTCCCATCCGGGAGTTGGGTGAGGCCCCGGATCTTCTTCTTTTACCTTTGCCTTCACTTTCTGCTCTGCACTTCTTCTTTTTTAAACTGGCCCAACTGTCTTTTTCCTTCAGGTATGAAGTTCTCCGTCGAAAGCCTGATGGAGGGCGCCCGGAAGAGGGACGCCGCTGAGGGAGCCCAGGAGGCTCCAGCGAAGAGGGCTCGTACTGAGGCGAGCCAGGGGTCCGCGCCCACTCCTGCTGCTACCGGCCCCGGAGCAACGGGCCCTGCTCCCAGGTTGCCTCAGTCCCATGCACCCGATGTCCCTGTTGTTGAGCTCGACGGGGTCGGGGGAGAGAGGAGGTCGGAACCCCCTCGGGGGACGCCTGCTCCGGTTGCCCCGCCGGTCATCTCCACGGTGGCCACCAGGGTGACGGCAGCCCCACTGGCGGCCGCACCGCCCAGCGGAGGGACAGCCACCCAGCATGCTGCCGATGCCCACATTCCACCCCCAGTTTCCGTCGCCAGCTCCTTCGTTATCCGTGATCAGGGGCTCATGGAGAGGGTGATGGAGTTCGCGAGCATGCCCCGGGACCGTCGTCTGAGGGGCGGCCAGGACTACGCCGATGCGCTATTAGGGATCCTCCCTCTGCTTTTCACGGTAAGTCCCGAGCTCTCCTCTTTTAAAGTTTCAGTTGGATCCTCCCAACATCCCATCTCTTTCTCTGATGCAGATCGGGACGGACATTCTGTTGCTGAGGAACTTCCTCTTGGTCTATGCCAAGAAGGATGCCGAGAAGGAGAAGAGGCTCGGCAAACTCGCGGCTGATGTCAAGGACCTTATGGAAAAGGGGGTCGAGCTGCGGGAGAACAACCAGGCCCTACGGATGGACTTGGGCCGCGCCGAGGGGCGCGTGAGGGAGCTCGAGACCTCTCTATCGGAGGAGAGGATCTCAAACCAGCGCCGTGCTAAGGACGACGCGGCGGAGATGTCACACCTCAGGGCCAATCCCGGTCGCTGGAGCGCCGGGTCGAAGAGGTCCTCAAGGAGCTGAGCGTGGCCAAGGAGAACTCCTACGTCAAAAGGCTCCTGGAGGCATCCAAGAGGGACGCACAGGAGGCCGTGCCGAAGTTCCGGGCGTCTGAGGAGTTCATGGCCGAGTTGCACGAGGCGGCCGTCGACTCCTTCCTGAAGGGCTTCGAGGTGTGCCGGGAGAAAGTAAGTTCCTTCTTCCCAGAGCTCGACCTCAACGGAGTCGTTCTGGGCGGCCGGAGGGAGGAGCCTGGCGAGGGAGCCTCAACTGCGGCGGTTGCTGAGGTGGCAGCCCCAAAACAGCCTTCAGACGACGCCGACGGAGAGGGTGCCCCCCAGCCGGAGGAGGATGCGGCTGCAGCGAAGTAGCCCGGTGGCGCCTTTTGTTTTGTTTTCCTGAATTCACTTCTTGTTTCTTCGGGTCACCCGGCCTGTCGGGCCCTCTTTTGTAAGAAATCTTTTACAAAGAAGATTTCTTTGATTCTTATAATTATGAATCATTAAAAACTTGTGATTTCTGTTTTATAAAAAAAATAACCAAATCTCCATTCACTAGACATGAAGAAAGGGCAACTAAGTTATTTGGTATTATATATACAGATGTATGTTGACCTATGACAACTCAAGCCAGATACTCTTATTTTATCATGTTTAATGAGGACCTATCAAGATTTGGATTTGTGTATCTTATGAAACACAAATTTGAAGTCTTTAATAAATTTAATGAGTATCAAAGTATGGTTGAGAAATAAACTGGAAAAAATATTAAAATTCTTTAATATGATCGAGGAGAGTACATATCTAGTGAATTTTTAATCATCTTAAGAACAAAGGTATTCTTTTTGAGTGGACACCTCCTTATACACCATAATTTATATAGCACAATTAAATGGTATAGCGGAAAGGAGAAAACATATTTTGTTAGACATGGTGCGGTCCATGATGAGCTTCACAAATCTTCTTGTTTTTTTCTGGTGATGTCCTAAAAATTGCTGCATATATTTTAAACAGGATTCTATCTAAATCAATCACTAGCGCTTCATATAAATTATGGAAAGAAAAAAAGGCCAAATTTCAAATATTTTAAGATTTGAGGTTATCTTATTTATGTCAAAAATATTTTTTGGACATAAGTTAACTACTAGGATAGATAAGAGTAGGTTTATAGATTATCTTCAAGAAAGTATTGGATACCTCTTTTATCATCTTACTGAATAAAAGGTCTTTATTAGTAGAGATGCCACTTTTTGGAAAATGAATTTATCCAAGGAGATAGTGGGAGGATAGTTGAACTTGGAGAAATTCAAAACAAACAACCTACTTAATAAGATCTTATAGACATTCCACATGAAATTCCTGAACCACTTGTACCTATTGTTAGAGAGAGTGCGGAGTGCACCTCTCAGATATGGCTTTGCATTGGAAATGATAATGAAATTCATATCATTCAAGATGATGATCCTTTGATCTATACGGAAGCTGTCGAGAGTAAAGACTAACAAATGGCTAGAAGCCATGAAATTTGAGATGGACTTCATGCATTCCAACCAAGTTTGGACTTTGGTTGATGCACCTAAGGGAGTAAACCCAATAGGATGCAAATGGGTCTTCAAGAAAAAGATAGGGATAGATAGCCAAGTAGAAACTTAAAAGGCTAGGCTAGTGGCAAAGGTTTTAAACAAAAGCATAGAATTAATTATGATGAAACTTTTTCATCAATAGCTATGCTCAAATACATTCAAATTTTACTTACAATAGCTGCATATTACGATTATTAAATCTGGCAAATGGATGTAAAAACTACCTTTCTCAATAGGTATCTTGAGGAAGAAGTTTATATATCATCATCGGAGGAGTTTGTCTTAAGTGGGAGACCAAACCAAGTATGCAAGCTAAAAAAATCTATTTATGGATTGAAGTAAGCATCAAAAAGTTATAACATCCGCTTTAATGAAATAATTAAGGAGTTTGGTTTTATAAAAACTGTGGATGAACCATGATGAACCATGTATGTATAAGAAGACAAGTGGGAGTCATTGTTTTCTTAATCTTGTATGTTGATGACATACTTGTCATTGGGAATGATATCTCAATGTTGCAATCGGTCAAAGCTTGACTATCTAAAAAGTTTTTTATGAAGGACTTGGGAGAAGTATCCTATATACTAAGTATAAAGATCTATAGAGATAGATAAAAATGATACTTGGCTTGTTCCAATCCAAGTACATTGACTTAGTATTGAAAAGATTCAACATGGAGGGAAGTAAAAGAGGTTACTTTTCTATGAGTCAAGTCATACATCTCTCTAAGAAGATGTCTCCTAAGACACTTGAAGAGAAACAAAGGATGAGTAAAATCCTTTTGCTTCGGTTATAGGATCAATCATGTATGCTATATTATGTACCAAACCTGATGTTGCAATTAGGCATAGCAAGCAGGTTTCAAGCTGATCTAGGAAAGGATCATTGGAAAGCTGTAAAAAATATTCTTAAATATTTGAAAAGGATTAAAGATATTTTTCTAATATATGAAGGATCAGATTTAAAACTATAAGGCTATACTGACTCTAGTTTTCAATCAGATCTAGATGATAGTAAATCCGTATCAGGGTATGTATTTACTTTGTATGGTGGTGCAGTGAGTTGAAAAGGTACTAGGCAGCAAACTATAGCTGACCAAGTTACTGAGGCAAAGTATATTGCTATTAGTGAAGCTACTAAGAAAGCTATTTAGATGAAGAAGTTCATCATGAAATTAGGTATAGTTCTTGAGATATAATAACCAGTGCCATTTTATTATGATAACACTGGAGCTATTGCACAAGCTAAGGAACCAAGATCTTACTAGAAGTCCAAGCACATCCTAAGGTTCTTTTATCTTGTTCGTGAAATCTTTGAAAGAAAGATGTGGTTATAGAATGAGTAGATACAAAGAACAATATAGCAGATCCATTCACTAAGGCCCTTCCTCAATAGCAGTTTAATCGACATCTAGATTATATGGAAGTTAAATACAAGGGCGATAGGCTTTTGTGCAAGTGGGAGATTGAAATAATAGTGCCCAGCAAGTGCAACCCAATCACATTTTATATGTGACAAAGATTTTTTGGTAATTTTTTTCAACTCATGTATAACATCTATAATAAAGAAGTAATTTTTGATTCATCAATGCTGCTTCATTTTTTTGTCTTAAAATTATGATGAATTCCATAGATTAAGGCAATGGTTTTAGGGTTGTGATTGATTCATAACAGTGAGATCTAAAATATTTTCAGTCGTAGGATCATCAAGTCGGGGATCGATGATTTCAGTAAGACTGGCATATCCTGTATATGCTCGATGGAAAGGGTGGTTGGTTTGACAATTACTTGTGTAGAGATACTAATACAAGGATGTGGATGCTCATTTGGGAATGAGTTCACTGAATTGATCCGTTAAGAATACATCTTATAGAGTTTTACTTGTCAAAAGATAGTTCTCTTAGGAGTTGTGCAAGTGATCCTTGAATCTAAGATCACCATAGAATCTTATATACATAAATTCATATTTTGGTTCATACACATTCATGACTAAGTTATGTACGGATATTCTTGGATATGGTGGATTATGTGTGAAAGTTATGAGTAGGTTAACAAGAAATCAATCACTTCTCGTAAGAGAAAATTTTATTCCATATAATCTTATCATGTGATGACTTAAGAAGATTTTGATCAAAGTAGAATGAAATTAGAAATGGTTTCTAATCTTTCATTGATCAAGTCTTCATACTAGATTGAGATTCATATAAACAAAATATTAGCTTTTGACATATTTCCATACCCATCGTTTATTCAGGATAAAAGATGATCGAAGAATTGAATTGTACGATAATTTGCTACTGAAGGGTATTTTCGATATTTTTACCATATTCCACATCTTTTGGATAGTCATGACATGTTGCTAGACATCAATCATGTCTTATTGGTTTTCATGAATTAAAGCATTTAATTCATGAATCAATTAGAAAGAGTTCTAATTGAACAGCTTCGGTTCGCATGGATTTGACCTAAATTGATTAGATAGTTCTTATCGATTAGGTTAAACATATATCTGGACCTACGACTGGCTAGATGTAGAGCCTATAGGGTCACATGCAAGGAAATTAACCAAGGACAAAGTTTTGGTTGGTTGGTTGGACCAAAGGAACCATTGAGGATAGCCAGGAAACATGCTAGCACATGTAACATGAACCCTAGCTTTTTAATCAATTTGATTTGATCAAAACCTTGTTGAATTAATTAACCCAATTGAGTTATTAATCAAATTGGGTTAGGGTCTGACTTGGACAGCATTTCATTAGATTTTATTGGACTTTATTCAGCCATTTGTAGCACCATTTATATAGTCTAAGTTAACTTAGACTTTATCATGTTTAGTGCTAACATTGGATAAGGTTGAATTGTTTTTGGTGACAAGGGGTCTTAAGAGTCCTTTAAGATCTGGTTTTGAGATCCATGTGGAAGCCCTCTAAGCCCTCCATCTGAATAGCATAATCATTAAAGTATGTCATGGTAGCATTTAATGGGTGTGGGATGCCCATTAGTTTTGTGCACATGGTGAAAGGCCATGCCAAGAGGCGTGATAAGAGTCCTTTTGCCTGCATGATAAGAGTCCTGCTTTAAGGCAGAAGGAACCACTTCATGCTTCGAATTTTGTGCCATCTGAATCTTGATTCAAGTGGTTACATACATGGCAAAATTAGAATCTTTTTGATTTGTGGAAGGGCGCCTAACACACCCTTATTTTTGCACGTGCACAGGAAAAGGCTGAATCGATGTATCATATAATTAAGAGTTTTTCTCAAATAAGACTCTTAATTTTTGATATGCTGATTTAATAGGCTTTGAGACCAGCATATCTAGACCATTTGGTACCCCTTATATTGCTATAAATAGGGGGCGGCAGATAGGGTTCAGGCATTCCAACTCTATCCAACCAATTTTCTTCCTTCTCTTGTTAAGACAAGGTCTTAATAATAAGACAAATATGTCTCTTTATGACAAGAGCCTACGAAGAAAATTGTGAGGAAATTAGAGTTAAGGAAAGAGGGTTTAGGAGTCCAAGTCCAAGTTAGAGAGAGGCCAAGTCCAAGTCAAGGAGTGGGTTTGATCAGGCTAAGTCAAATCGAGTTCTAAGGTAAGAACTCATCAAGAAGTTTTTGGAAGGAGTCCTATTCTTGGAGCAATTTCCGTGTGGATCACCACTGGAGGGTATATACTTGTGTGCTTGTGAAAATTTTGGATTTTGCATTAGAGGTATTCTTTTTATTTTTTTTGTATTGTCCTAATTTATTGTTATAATCAAGAGATCCTGGATCTAGGATTTTGGTTGACTAAGATTTCATCAATGAAAATTTTTGAAATCCAACTTTCCGATGCACAACCGTAACCTCATGGCATATAACTTGAGCTTGAGAAAGCTTTGCTGGTTTCCATCCTATTGTTAGGAGAAGCCATAAGACTTGCATGGGAAACAACACTTCTAAGGATGTTTTAGGAGTTTGTTCTTATCAACTACAAATAAGAACTGTGTATTACTTGATTCTCCATGATACTCACTTCTCTTCTAGCATAAGGAGAAATCATCCTTTGTAGGGATGGTTTTGGTATTAGATTTATTTATCCAATGTTTCGTTGAGATAAAAATATTATTGTTGCATGGCATAGCATATATGATAATTTGTTTAGACTTTAAATCAGATATCCATAAAGTCGTTCTCTTGTTTCTTCTTTTCCTTCATTATTATCTTTGAATGATGCTTCTTTAGTTCATCAATCTATGAAATAGCATGCTAGATTTTGTTACATTGGGAGAAAAAGAATGAAAAGGTTAGGAAGGGTGTTTAGAAGCCTAGCTAAAGGTCATTATTTGGGTTTCTTTGCCTTTTTTTAAGTATCCAAGATCTCCCTAATGCATGACAGGTATGGAAACTAAATACACCCGCACATACTCTCATCCAAGGTTTGCCATCTTGATACCGGGCCCTAAACCAATACCATTCTATTTCAGTATCGATATTCAGTACGATACAAGATAGTGTACTGAGTATCGGTACGATATGAGACCGGTATGGTATGGTATGCCCCATATCGGGCGGTATGGTATACCATGCTCTCATCATTTAAGCAATGACACCAATGTAAGGATCCGATCGAATACAAGGGAATCAAAAACACTACAACTAGCTTGTAATCAGCCCCAAAAAAGCCTTATGTTGCAACACCTCCTAGTCACATATGTGCCATAGGTTGTGCTAGCTGAAAGTTGTTATGTGGGTTCCTTGGCCCTATATAGGTACTTAAATCTTGCTTGTACACAACTAGTGTGGACCTAAATATTCTCCTACATGAGTCCTAATGGGTATAATTGACACTTAACATTATATAAAAAAAACTAAAACTTGCATTGTTTGTTGCATTCAATAGTTTTTCTGCCTGATTGATCTGAAGTGCTAAATGTGTAGTATCCTTGCACTTAGCCATGGTGAGCATTTTGCATGCACATAATAAGGTAATGTGTTGTAAATCAAGTTCTAGGGTTTACATCGCAAAAGTCAAAAAAGTTCAAAAATATTAATGTGTATTATCAAACTTACATATGAGCATGGTTTGACAATAGAATATGTTTCTATAGTTTTTTAGACCTATTCTCTCTCTTTCTTTCTACTGAGAGGCACACACATGTATAAATATATCATCACTCTCTACTTGGCTGTTGAGACTCCCATTTAAGCTTCTAATTCATTAAATTCCTCCTTTGCTTCTAAAGAAGATTAACGAGATTTTGTCTAATATGAAATATTTTCTTGATAAGCAAGATTTTGCTTAATCCCCCTTCTTTTTTTAGTAACCAATGCTTGGATCCATCCCATTCTTCATAGAGGTCACAAAACTTGGATTTGATCCTTCAAACCAATTTACTAGAGATTTGACCAATTGACCCATGAGCAAGGTTTTAGATTGGATCACAAAAAGTTGATGGCTTGGGTGGGTTAGAATCTTATAATCTGATTTAAGCCAAGCCATTGTAGATTCAGTCAATTTTGCCCAAATATTGATTGAAATCAGCACAGCTGGTTTCAAGGATTATGCAGTTAGTAGCAATTCCATATTCTGCCGGTCAAGGTTCGCCATCTTAGTATTGGACGCCTAATAGTACCATCTTATTACAGTGTTATCTTATTGCAGTGTTGGTACGTGGTTCGATATGGTATGATTCAATATATTGAGTGCGAGTATGGCATGAGACAGCATACCGGTATGAGATTGGTACAGTATAGTACATCCCGTACTGGGTGGTATGGGATATGGCAGACCATGCTGCCAGTGCCATGCATAGTTGTTGGATGCAAATTTTACATGGAACATTTAGTTAAGTGTGATCAATTTATAGTCATGCAACCAGGACTTGACCTTTAGCCAACCAGCTAACAGAAGTTATTTTGTTAATAGGGTATTATTACTTAGCCATTTAAAGACAGCAAAACAATAGTTGTGGTAAAAAAACATGACACTGGCACTTCAATGTAATGAAATAGATTACCATTTATAAAGTTCTTTTTCAACTTTTTCTTCAGTTAATTTCAAAATGCTTGAATTGGTATGCAATTTAGCAATTTTTTGTTCAATATTTTTGTGGAGTAATATACTAATCAGTCATCAGTACAAGTCAAGGGAATGACTCCTTGGCCTCTGGTTTCCATGTAAAGGACATGACTATGATGTTAAGACCCTCTTTAACCTCCATTCTGATTGATTGGGTATCTCTTATAAATAAGCGAAGGATGATAGGATCTGTGGTGGTACACAAGTACTCTTTTGTATAAAGGAAAAGGAAGTTTTAATGAGGAAGGATGAAACAGTTGATAGGATTGTTTCAGTGGAATTCAGTGGCTAGAGACAGATTGATTTTTCTTTATCTTTCCCTCCTTAGGTGATCACATTCTTTTGAAATTTTAGGATTGCTACTTCTTTGGTGCAAACCCTGTATATTGTTATAACCTTCAAATTAGGAAAGAGGGAGCTATTCTTGTGCATGTAGCTATAAACAGTTTATGCAAGGTTTCCGGTACCAGTATCGGGAGCCGTATCGGCGGGAGGCCGGTACGGTGCGGTACGGACAGATTGATTTTTCTTTATCTTTCCCTCCTTAGGTGATCACATTCTTTTGAAATTTTAGGATTGCTACTTCTTTGGTGCAAACCCTGTATATTGTTATAACCTCCAAATTAGGAAAGAGGGAGCTATTCTTGTGCATGTAGCTATAAACAGTTTATGCAAGGTTTCCGGTACCGGTATCGGGAGCCGTATCGGCGGGAGGCCAGTACGGTATGGTACAAACATATTGATTTTTCTTTATCTTTCCCTCCTTAAGTGATCACATTCTTTTGAAATTTTAGGATTGCTACTTCTTTGGTGCAAACCCTGTATATTGTTATAACCTCCAAATTAGGAAAGAGGGAGCTATTCTTGTGCATGTAGCTATAAATAGTTTATGCAAGGTTTCCGATACCGGTACCGGGAGCCGTATCGGCGGGAGGTACGGTACGGTCCGTACCATACCGTACCGACAAGTGTACCGATCCATTTTTTTAATATAAAAACATTCTTCCCCTTCCAAAAATACATTTAAAACATAAAAAGGACCTGAACCGGGCTGAACCGACCGGTTCGTACCGGTACGGTACCATACCAGTATGGTACCATACCGGTACGGAAATCAATTTTTTTTATTTTTTTAACGGTCCGGATGCCGGACCGTTTTAATGGGCTGAACCGTACCGGCTAGCTGCCGGTACGGTATGGTACGCCCCGTATCGGGTGGTATGGGACAGTGCTGCGATCCCTGAGTTTATGTTGATGGTTGTAAATTTTGTAAAATATATATTATAAAGCATAGAGGCCATTGCTTGGTTTAGTGGTAGAAGGCTTGCGCTGACAAGTGCAATGGTGTGGGTTCGAGACCTTGGAACAGCCATTTTGTTAAAAAATATGCCTAAGTTTAGGTCTGCCCCTAGTTTACCCCTCCTAGGACTTGGGATTGCAGGGACCATAACTGGGTAATATCCTTTCCTTTTATTTATTATAAAGCATTTAACTCAACACATATATGAATCTTATGCAGACAAGCTCCAGTTTGATTGAAGGTTGCTGGCAACTAGTCTTCACTACAAGACCTGGAACAGCATCTCCAATACAAGTAAGATGGCATAACATATATATGTGGAAGTTGAATTTTTTGTGAGTTCACTGTTGTTTAATTTCTGTAAGTAAAATTGCCATTCACTGAAGTGGTTAAAGTAAGAAATTGGATGGAAGGTCTGTCCTTTTATGTATGAATTTTTCCATATCCAATGCTTAAAAGATTGATATTATTATTTGAAAATACTGTGGTGGGATTTTTGTGTCTTGTAAGTATGCTAGCTGCTTGGCCAGAAATTTGAAATCAATGAACATCAGGTGGAAAGCAGTCATCAACACTTAACCTTTGATAAATCATACTTTGATCCACATATTCTGATGCAAAGCTTTTTTGACTTAAAAATTACTTTTCATAGTGGATAGAAGTTGATTATTTATTCTTTTATTGCATGAACCCTATACAAGAATTTAAGTGCCAATGTGTATGCCTGTATTGGCCATCCCACGCCATACCAGAAAGGTACTGGTATCTCCTTCAGTGCTGACCAGTAACAACACCTGTACATCACCTCTTTTTGGCAATGCCAGCTCCAAAGGGCATATTGCATGTTGGTAGAATACCATACCGCATTGCTGAGGTACAGCAGGAACTTCAACCCTTGCTAACTAGAAGTCAAAAATCAGAAGTTGCAAGAATCTAATCCCACATTTTAGAGTTTAGGCTTTGCAAAACAGTGAAAATTATTCTAATTTTGCAAAAGGGGTCTCTTGGCCTTCTCCTAGACTGTTTTGCCCCTACTTGCATGGTGCCATCATTTCTCCCTTATATGATGTGGTGGTAAGCACTGATAGGTCACTATGTTCAACACTGCATTATACAGTTCAAAAAGGTAGTTGGAAGTTGCCTACCTCTCCATTGGAGAAAATGAAAAAAAAGGGTAAGTCAAGCTCATCCAATGAGTGCATGGAGTACTGGTGTCTCTCATCTTTTGCATTAGACATCCCCCAATATTGGAAGCTAAGGTTCTTCAACCCTATATGCATCTCTTGACTCCGTTCTGTTTATGGATATCTACCATTTTCAGTGTTCAGATGAGCCTACTTCTCCACCTTTATCCATCTATCATGTTGGGATAGTAGAGGATATGTGTGGAATTATTTTTTGCACTTTAATTTGGTGGACTTCCTAGGGGTGTTGGTTGTTTTGGGGCTCACTGTTGCCCTGTTTATTGCTTCTGCAAGTTTTGACTTCAAGATCCTCTATTTCACATTGCACCCTACGTTCTTGTCCCTCCATCTGTGAATCTTGTTGAATGTGGTGTTCAAATATGGCCTAAAAGAACTTCTAACTCATTCTTTTTTAGTTCGTGCCTTAAAAGTGCTTGTTTGTTGGGCTGCCATCAATGACATATGGAGACTGATGGACAGTGACTATGGTGATAGGATGATGGTTGCGCTCCAGATAAGACAGCCCTATGGCAGCATTATATTACATGGGATAATGCCTTGCAGAAGATTGGTGAAACTGTGAGGCTTCATACCAAAACTTGCATGATTAATCAATTAAATTATAACAATATTCTTGTTTTTGTGCAAATTCAATGGTATTCCACTAGAAGTGCTATGTGTTTTCGTACAAAAAGAAACAAACACATTCTTAGATGAAAATATGCAATTCTTAAACCCTACTTCATAAGTTTGTCCACGAACAAAGGCGAGCAAAAATATTCCAGAGATTAGGCATATATTTTCACCAAATGCAGAGATTTGTACTTATTCATTTACAGAATGGTAAAACTTGAAATTTTGTTGTCCCTTTTTTTTTCCATGTTTATGATGCTGTCCTGCAATGTTGCCTATAGCATGGATGTCCACCTTTGCACCTTCTGATAGGTTGCAAACTTAGTTGGTGGAGACTAGGGGGTTAAGGGGTTGGGGGTAGTTTATCTTGGTGGATATGCATCAACCCAATCCATAGGTAGATATGAGGTGAAACAACCAGCACCAAAGGATCCTATAATACTATGACCTCTTAGTACCATATTTTTGAAAACCCAAAGTCTGTAAACCTAGTACTTTGAGCAAAAGAAAGTGTTACATAATATGATACAAAGTTAAATACCCATTTAAGTATGCAATATTAGTTATCTCCTGAGCAAGGTTCCTTATCTTGACCTAAAAGGAATGGATAGGGATCCTATGGATGAGGAACTTGTGGGATGTGGACAATACTTGGCTGGTAGTGTTGTCCAATGCTCTAGAGTCTTATTTTGCAAAACATAACAAAAGATAAAAACAAGGAAAGAATTATCACAATGTCCTCCAAGAACTCTAGATCATCATGCTTGACAAGTTTCTTTGCCATGGTTGATCATATGATCTTCTGAACAAATTCTTTGAGATAGATGCGAATTGTGATAGAAGGCTTAACATCAAGCTCAGTCAGTTTGACTGATTGGTCTCATAGCAGTATTCCTAATGTGGTGGCTGGCACTAGTATAGGGGAAAGGGCCCTAATTCTTGAAGAATCTTACACATATTCCCACTAAGAAATCCATTAGAGGTTATCTTGAGTCATGCTTAGGACTTAGGATGTTCAAAATCTACCTAAATACTCTGTGCTTTGCAACTCATGGACTATGGTTGCAAAAGCATTTTTCTTCTTGTTGTCATTGCAAAAAATCTTATAGAACTTTTTGACATACCCATACTAGTTAATTATAAGATTTATAGTCTGCTTCTTCTTGACCATGTAAGCCTTCTATTGGTTGTCTTTGGTTGTGACATGCTAGTGTTACAGCTTTTCTTGTGGTTTTTATTCTTTCCATTGCTTTTCCTATTGTCCTCTCCTTGTTCCTGCATGAGGGTCTTCCTTTCTCTAGTTCCACCACCTTTGCTTTTCTCCACTTGCTCATCCAAGCAACTCATAGCCTTCTTGCTTGTCTTGCTTTGATAAGGTGGCATAAATAAATGACAAAGGAAAAAAATAAGCATGATTGAGCTTGGACAATTGTACGAGTAATGTGCATATCTATAATAGTGAGTTATGGAAATTGGAAGGATTGC
This sequence comes from Areca catechu, assembly GCA_021397845.1. NCBI lineage: Eukaryota > Viridiplantae > Streptophyta > Magnoliopsida > Arecales > Arecaceae > Areca > Areca catechu. Next base: position 128,777,600 of record CM038049.1, read on the forward strand.
TGAACTGGTATCGGGACCCGTACCAATCAGTAACCGATACGATATGGTACCATACCGTACCATATCAGTATATGTACCGACCTTAGTGAAAGTGGGAAAAACTCTCTCTCCCATGACTGCATTATCCGACCTGAACCGAATCCAAACCAAGCCGAACTGAGCCCGAACCGGACTGAATCGGTGCATACCATATAGAACCGTCCCTAACCGGTCCAGTTCGGGTATTTTTGGACTGTCTGGCATCCCGGACCATTTTTCAAGATCAGACCATACTGGTTCTTGACTGGTATGGTTCGGTATGCCCCGAACCAGGCAGTTAGGGGTGGTTCTGACTTCTGAAAATCCTATGCAAATATACAAGAGAGATGTAGATGGGCACTGTAAGATTATGTAGTTATACTAGAGAGTTGCACGATTGCACTGGAGAATTGCATAGTTATATAACTTTTTAAGTAGATGTATTAGAGAATTATGCACTTATGCTGGATAATTGCATAGGACTTGATAGTTGTGGAGTTGTAGTAGAAAGATGCATGGATACAATGAAGAATTGAATGATTGAGGGATGAGCAATATGAAGGGTACCTTTGCAGCTCAAATGTACAAATGAGCAAGAAGTCGATGTGTATTTAGTTGTCCATGGTGAACCCTGAATTTGGAATTGTTAAAAGGAATTGCAAAATTTACTAGTACAGTATGTGAAACTACTGGTTAAAATGGGAGTGCATGAAGACTCTTAAAATAGGTGTGCAAAAGCTCATCAAATAGGGGGTGCACAAGGGTTGGCAAATTTGAATGCATGCACCCAATCAGAAATCATGATGTGCAAGGATGCTGATGTTGAGGGTATGCGCAATAAATTGTCATATTGGGGTGTACAAAGAAATATAAAATTGGGGGAAGCAAGTGCATAATCAAAAGCAGAATTTGCAGCATGTTATGTGCAAAACTGGGGTAACATTCATGCCCCTAACATGGTCCTCTGCATGATGAACAGAGTCTTCTTCTGTAACAACAGGATCAATCATAACTACTATCATGGATCCTTGTAGTTGTGAGATGTGCTGTCTTTGACTACCGGGTTGACTTATTATATACAAAGAAGCTCAAAGTTGAGAGTGTAGTGTTTCTTTAGTACAAGGGTAAGAAAGGTAAGGAACAAAGGATAACCAGAGAAAGAGAGTGGAAAATAGAGAAACAGAGAGAGAGGGGCAATTTTTAACTTGTAAGTGGAAATCATTCTGTCCTTTTTTTTTCCTTTTTAGCCATTGGATATGTAGGCATCTGCCTTTTACATTTTAGAACTGTACAATATGGTTTTTCAAAAGCCATAACTCCTAAGCCCAGCTGGTGCTTACCTTCTTGTTTGGCAAGCGAGAAATGAGGGTGCCACATGAGCAGGGTTTAAACAATTTAGAGAAATAAGTTAGAGGCCCTCTTTTGTGGAGTCAGAAAAAAATGTCGCTGTTTTGCAAGTCTGAAAATAGCCCTGCAGGGGTGGGGGGGTTGATTTAATTTGGTACCAAATCAGATCACCTCAAGTAAGGTCTGGAAATGTTAGTCCCCCAACATACCCTAGCCTTAACCTTGATTACCAAATTCTAAGTATCATTACTAGATAAAGCCCTAAGAAAAGGGGTTTTTTTTTTTTCAACTAATACACCCTTTGCCTTTTCCTTTGAATCTACCACAATTTCCAAGAAAGAACAAATGACATGTAGTTGAGAATATGTTTGTTCAACCTTGCTACTTCCTATTTTGTAGCAAGGTTCTGCAATTGCAATTTACAGCTCACTCAAAGGATTCGTGTGATTCAAGTACCAGCTTTATGCTTCTAATAATGCATAACATCTCTGATGTTAGACAATCTTGGTCTTTTCTTTCTATGTGACTTATTATCAGAAGTAAGACTCTGCAATTCTCTTAGCTTGATTATCCACTTATTAATTCAAATCTGTAAGGTAAGTTTATGTTGCATTTTTAAAATCTTACCCTTTTCCTACCTATCTCTTGATGTTTGACATGACTTCGTTGCAGAGAACATTTGTGGGAGTTGACTTTTTCAAAATCTTTCAAGATGTTTACCTTAGAACAGATGATCCAAGGGTTTCCAATATTGTGAAGTTCTCAGATGCAATTGGTGAGCTAAAAGTAGAGGTATGACCATATTTTTTATACATAAATCATCTGCGAACTGTCTAGTAGAAAAATGCTTCTAAACTTTTGATAGGAATATAGGTATCTCTGTGTTTCTGCATGTGTCTTATATCATTGACAGATAGCCTCTCTATTTTTACATTTTTAAGTAGGAGAAAAAGATTTTGTTCTTGGTATCAACCTAAGGATGATATGGCTTATTTGTCATGCCCCAAATCTAGGACATAACACTGCCACACTATTGAGGGGTATAGACTGGAAAAAAAGGTTTTTTCGGGAATAAATATTTCTTTCATTAGGACTGTTCTCTTTATAGAGTTTACAGCATATACAAATCCTACAAAATAGGAAACTAAATCACTAATTTTAAGGAGAGAATAATTCTTATCAATTGCTTTCCTAAAATACAAAGATTGACAACTAATCAGCATAATTCCTAACAATTGCTTTCCCAAAATACAAAGATTGGCAACTAATCAGCTAATTTACAGCTGAACAAGATTATTTCCACATTAGTTTCGGTTTTCCAACACTCCCCCTCAAGCTGGCTTAAAGATATCTTCCATAGTCAGCTTGCCAACTAGAAAATCGAACTGTCTCTTGTGTAGTCCTTTGGTGAAAACATTAGCCACTTGTTTCTCAGTAGGAATATGGGACATACAAACTAACCCATTATCGATCTTCTCTTTGATGAAATGCTTATCCACTTCAACATGTTTTGTGCGGTCATGGAGAACTGGTGTGAGCTATTGCAACCGCTGCCTTGTTGTCGCAGTACAACTTCATAGAAGATAAATCTGTCACTTTTAATTCTTCCAATAACCTTCTTATCCATATAATCTCACAAATACCATGAGCTACAGCTCTAAATTCAGCCTCAGCACTACTCCTAGCAACCACGTTCTGTTTTTTACTTTGCCATGTTACCAAGTTGCCCCCTACAAATGAACAATATCCAGAAGTAGACCTACAATCTACTATGCTTCCAACCCAGTCTGTATCAGTATAGGTTTCAACTTGCAGGTGTCCTCTTGACTTAAACAGAAGTCCTCTACCTAGCGCCCCCATTAGATACCTTAGGATCCTGTAAATAGCTTCAAAATATTCCGACCCTGGTGCATGCATAAACTGACTAACCATACTTACAGAGAAAGCTATGTCAGGACGTGTTTGGGATAGATAAATCAACCTCCCAACAAGTCTCTGATATCTCTCTCGATCTTTCACATCTCAGCTTTTGTAGGCTGCAGTTTTACATTAGGTTCTATAGGTGTTTCTGCGGGCTTACATCTTAACATACCTGTCTCATCAAGGAGATCAAGAACATACTTTCGCTGATTTACAAAGATACCTTCTTTGGATCTTACGAACTCCATCCCAAGAAAGTACTTTAATGCCTCCAGGTCCTTGATCTCAAATTCCGTAGCAAATTTTCATTTCAGCTTATCTAGTTCATTATTATCATTCCCAGTTAACACAATGTCATCAACATACACAATTAGGATGGCTACTTATCTTCATTTGAATGTTTGTAGAACATCGTGTGATCAGCTTGACTTTGAGTATAGCCATAATGCTTTATCACCTTGCCAAAATGCTCGAACCAAGCTCTAGGTGACTGCTTGAGTCCATATAGGGACTTCTTCAATTTGCACACTTTCCTAACTCCAAAACTTTCTTCGAAACCTGGTGGTGGACTCATGTATACCTCCTCCTTTAGATATCCATTAAGGAAGGCATTTTTAACATCCAATTGATGTAAAGGCCAATTGGAGTTAACTGCAAGAGACAACAATACTCCAATTGAGTTTATTTTAGCTACAAGGGCAAAAGTCTCTTGATAGTCTATCCCATAGGTTTGGGTAAAACCTTTCACCACAAGTCTTGCTTTGTATCTCTCAACACTTCCATTTGCCTTACACTTTATTGTAAACACCCATTTGCATCCAACAACTTTTCTCTCTAGGCAATTCTACAACTTCGCAAGTACCATTCTTCCTTAAGGCATTCATTTCCGTGAGCACTGTCGATTTCCATCTCGGTTCATCTAGTGCTTCCTGAATATTTCTGCGTACCACAAGTTTTGAAATATTTGCAGTGAATGCTCTATGATTGTCGGACAGGTTATGGTAGGAGATATACTTAGCAATGGGATGTTTGGTGCATGTTCTGGTTCCCTTTCTAAGAGCAATGGGGAGATCAAGATCCAGGTTATGTCCAGGAACAACGAGAGTTGAACCTGAACCTGGTTCGAGTACATTATTTTCTGGACAAGAATTCAAGTGTGACGGTAGACCCAAATCAATATCAAGAGAAGAAAAGTGTATAGGAGTAGGAATAGAAGAGGGATTACCTGAGACATTTGGAGGGCCATCACCCAGGGTTTCCGGTTGACTATGTGCTGAGATGATAAACTGGTCTTTACTTCTTCCAAGGATCTTTTTCCTCGTATAAACCACAGGCTTAAGATTGTTTCTATTTTTTTTCTTTCGTAGTATTTCTTTTTTTGACAGACCAATTTCATATTTGGGTTCAATAGGCTTAGTTTCCCTATTTTTTATCTCAAGAGAAAGATCGAGGATTGTACTAGGCAAGGGTTCAGCAATTTTCCAATAATTTGATTCAACTAATCTCTCCCTTTGAATTAGATTGTTGGTAAAAAATGGGACATTTTCCTTAAAGGAAACATCCATAGTGGTGTGAAAACATTTTGTAAGAGGATTGAAGCATTTGTAACCCTTTTTATTAGGAGTATATCCCACAAAAACACATTGTCTGCTCTTGGATCTAACTTAGATCTTGACCTTTTTGGAATATGCACATATGCTGTGCAACCAAATATCCTTAAGGGTAAATCATAATTGATTCTAGAATCTGGAAATACCTTTTTCAGGGAGTCCAAAGGGGTGGAATACTGCAAAACTCTTGTTGGCATTCTATTGATGAGATATGAAGCAGTTAGTATAGCATTCCCCCATAAGTATTTTGGAACGTTCATGTAGAACATCATGGCACGAGCTACTTCTAGCAAGTGCTTGTTCTTACGTTCAGCTATTTCATTTTGTTCAGGAGTATTAGAACATCATGTTTGGTGTAAAACTCCTTTTTCATTTAAGAAACCTTCCAAAGTTTTGTTAAAGTACTCTGTCCCATTATCAGTCCTTAGAATGCTAATTTTTGTTTGAAATTGGGTTTTAATCATTTTGTAAAACTCTTTAAAAATCTTTTCTACTTCAGATTTTTCTTGCATTAAGTGCACCCAACAAAGACGAGTATGATCATCTATAAAGGTCACAAACCATTTTTTCCCTGAAATTGTTGTCACTTTTGAACGTCCCCAAACATCACTGTGAAAAAGGTAAAATGGTTTGGATGCATGGTAAGGTTTTGGAATGTAAGATTTACGTCGGCTCTTTGCCAATAAACAACTTTCACAATGAAATGATAGAGGATCAATTTTTTGAAATAACATGGAAAACGAGTGTTTTAAATAAGAGAAACTAGGATGGCCTAATCTGCAATGCCAAACCATTATTTGATCACGAACAGAAAGAGAACTAATACTACTTAATCCTTGAGCTATTTTATTACTAGGTAATTCATCCTCGAAATAATAGAGATCATCGATCATTCTAGCACTGCCAATCGTCTTCCCCGAGCTACGGTCCTGAAAGATATAATGGGAATCAAAGAAGACAACACAACAATTAGAATCTCTAGATAATTTGCTAACGGACAAGAGATTACAAGTAAGCTTAGGAACATGGAGAACAGAGTTAAGATCTATTCCCTCAAAGATTTTTATTTGGCCTTTCCCAGCAATTGGTGAGAAGTTACCATTTGCTATCCTAACCTTTTTATGCCCAGGATATGGTGAATAGGATTCAAACATATATGAGGAATTGGTCATGTGGTCAGATGCTCCAAAATCGATAATCCATGGAGCAGATTTAAGATGATATGATAGAGCATAAAAATTGTTACCTATGTGTGCCACAGAAACACTAGGAATAGCGAATGTCGAGTTGGATTTCAGTAGTGCAAAGAGATGCTCTATCTGCTCTTTGGTGAAGGAGCTGGTGTCGGCCTCATTAGCAGTAGGGATGGCCCTTGATGGGGAACGAAAATAAAATGATGAATGGAGAGTTTTAGCAAGCTAACCGGCAAGCAAACTTGAGCAATTAATTATCAAATAAATGGTCTAAATTAATCCAAGAAAAGAATCTTCATAAGGAGACTATTTGATCTAAATTACAATACCCGAAATGTAGATCTAGTCCAAAATAGAGATTAGAATCTTTATGGCAAGGAAACCATCACTACTAGGGCAAGTTAACCTTTAAATGATCAGATCTAATGAAGCTTGGGAAGAGTTTTCCTACCAACAATGATGGCTAATTATTTGGTGAAAGAAGAAGCTCTCATCATTTAAGGATTGAGGCCTAAACTATAAGACTAGCACTCCCTACCTTTAGGACTCACCTTTGCCATGATCCTTGGCTTGGAGACCTTCATCTTAGACTTGGAAAATCAGAGAAAACCTGTATCAAATCAGAAATTAGGCATGGAAGGAGAATTCAAAATTGGGATGGAAACAAGAAGAAAGGGAAAACAAGGAAGTAGAAACCGGCGCCTTCAAGGAATGATGCTTGGATCTTGGATCAAGAAAGGAGCACTCCACCTTTCAAGCACTCAAAGGACCTCTCACTCCCTTCTCAAATATGAATTTAAACACTCCAACTTAAAGGACTAAATCACTCCAACTAGAGGAACTAAATCACTCCATACAAGAAGAACTCAAGATAGAACTCAACAAGAAGAAAACCTTCATTAATTCTCAAAATATTTCATGCATGGAATGCCTTACAAGGGAAGCTTTGGACCCTATTTATAGCCTTAGGGATCGTCCAAAGTGAGGAGGGGAGGTGGAGTTAGGTTAGCTAACTATTTCTAGTTAAATCCAACTCCTTTGGTTACATAGTTGCAACAAGAAACAACTTCTAGGTAAGAGGTTGTAACAACTTGCTATGTGGCACCTAGGTGGCTTTGACATGGCTTCTAATTGCTGATGTAGAGCCCTAAGTGTCATGTGATATGGCATCCCACTTGGCAAGTTGGTTGGGGGGTTATTGGGTGAGGAGTGGTCCCATACTTCCCCTCAAAATGCTTGATATGTTGTTTCTCATGTCTCCCAAAATGTGTCCCATGTAAAGAATTAAATGGGCTTCTAAGAGGTGGCGTCATGGGCTTCAAAAGATGGTATCTTGACTTGCTTGGGCTTTGACTTGGGCATGCTTGAAGTTGGTCTTGATCTGGATTGAGTTGACTCAAGGGACTGGCAGCCTTCTTTCATGAGTCGGCTCATGAATTGGTCTTTGTCTTCAAGGGTTTGGTGGGCTTCATTCCAAGGTTCTCATTAATCCTAAGTACATTATTTTAGCTGAAAAAAAATATCAAGAGAATTAGTTGAAAACATGTTTTTTTCTTGTTGATGTCCTATCAGCCCTTCATGTTTTTCCCTTCCAATTTGCAGGTTTCCGATGGAGTTTCCAACGGGTCTCATGGGTATGAAGAGGCTTGTTACAAAAATCACACCACACTCGGGGTTTTTCATCAAGTTTGCGCTGAGAAACAGAGGGAGCAGAGGCTTTGTTATGGCCTCCACCCATGGTATACAAGGCTGAACCTTTAATAGCACTTCCAGGTCCCTTCTTGCCCAACATCACATTCCTCCGACTTTCCTCTCTCCTAACTTCTGAGAAAACTTCACCAATTGAAGGTAGGGGTTGCCTTCTAATAATTCTTGCCCTCACCTCATCAAACTTGACATTAAGACCAACCAAAAACTTGAAAATCCGACTGTCTTCCACTGTCTTTTTATGATGACGTGCATCCTCGGTAGATTCCCACTCATAAGTGTTGAAGAGATCAAGGTCATGCCAAATCCGCTTCAAGGAATTGAAGTACTTTGTGATGCTGTCCTCCCCTTGTTGCATCTCACCGAGTTGAGGGTTAACTCAAAAATTTGTGATTGATTCCCTAGGTCAGAATACATTTGATTTACATTCTCCCAAAGCTCTTGTGCTGTTGGATAGCACATATAATTAGAGCTAATGTCTTCTTTCATAAAATTCACAAGCCATGCCATCACCATGAAATTCTCAGCATCCCATGTAGCATAACTTGGATCATTCACTGCAGGGGCTTTCTTTTCACCTGTCAAGTAGCCCATCTTTCCACGTCCTCTGATGTACATCCAGATTGATTGGGACCATCCTAGAAAATTGTTACTTGTCAAGCGAATTGTGGTGATTTGGACAGAGTGAATCCATGATGGCAGTATTTTTTTTTTGAAGAATCAGTGGTATTGAGATTATTCAGAGAGGGTTGGGGAACCATAGTGGACTCGTTTGAAGTTTCAGACATGGTTTCAGAAAGCAGGAACAGGAATAGAAAGAGAGGAAGAAGAAGTGTTTTGGAAAGCAGGAACAGAAAGAGAGGAAGAAGAAGGGTTTTGGAAAGCAATTTGCTAGCCTCTGATACCAACTTGAGAAAGGATTTTTTCGGGAATAAATATTTCTTTCATTAGGATTGTTCTCTTTATAGAGTTTACATTATATACCAATTCTACAAAACAGGAAACTAAATCACTAATTTCAGGGAGAGAATAATTCCTATCAATTGCTTTCATAAAATACAAAGATTGACAACTAATCCGCATAATTCCTAACAATTGCTTTTCCAAAATACATAGATTGACAACTAATCTGCTAATTTACAGCTGAACAAGATTATTTCCACATTAGTTTCGGTTTTCCAACATAGAGCCTACAAAAACAAAAAGCCAACAATCATAATCTCAAATAAAATAAAAGGTTCAAATCTATTATCCGTTAAATAATTGAATAAATGCTGGTTCAAAATGACTATCCAAATTTAAATACCAAAACCCATTACCTCAAAGCTCAGAAGATCACCAACTACAAGTTCATAGTTAAAGAAACTGCTACAAAATTGCCAAGCTTGCTAACATGAACTCCAACCTAGACCATTCTTTATTCCTAGCGATCCTCTTTTTCTAGAAAAACAAGAAAAAAATAAAGAGATGTAATGTACATAACTTTGTAAGTAAACCTTACACTACTTTACCATATCAAGCATAAGCTTTTATATGAATTAATTTGTAGAAACTAGAAAACAACAATTATTGTGAGACAAAATATTTCATGGTACCATATAATAAGCATGTCTTAAATCCAATCATATATGCGTGGATCATGAATTTTTATAAACATAGTTCTAAGTGTATAACATAAATAAAGTCATAAATCATTTAGCATTTAACCATATCATAGCTTAAATTGTTTCTCTCAAACTAAATGCTAAGGTCACTATTATATCTATGACAGGGCTATAATCAACAAAATACCAATTGCAACTACCTACTAGTTGGGTCGTATGTCAACTATTATCACCTACTCGTAGGGTCATATACTAACTACTATTACCTACTACCAAGATCGTACACCTACTACCAGGGTTTTCCGAACCGTGCCGAACTGGCAGGTTTGGGGTGTACCGAACCGGATCGGTGGCCGACCGGCACGGTTCGGCCTTAAAAACTAGCACAGCCCCATTATAGAATCAAAAAAAAAATACTTACCGCACCTAACTGGACCCAAACCGCACCCAAATCGGGGCGAACCGGACCCGAACCGGTCGAAACGGGCCCGAACCGGGCCAAACCGGTATGGCTGGAAAGGGGGGCAAATTTTTTTGGATTTGTCACATGGCTACCGTGGCCATGTGACCTTTTAGAAAGGGAGGGCTTGCCTTGCTTTTTAAGTAAGGAAGAGCTCTCTGCTGCAGAGCCGTGGAAGGAAAAAATGAGCCAAAAAAAATTTGTGGATCATTTTCAATCCAATCCAACCTGCAAAAATCGAAGAGGAAGGTAGAATCAAGGTACGTATACCTTTCTTTTTCCATATTTTCGTCTTTCGTATCGTTATTTTTTATTAAAATCCGTGCAAAATAGAAAATTAAGAAGAAATGCTGTCAAAATTTATTTGTCGGCTATGATTTTAGAGTATGTGGTAGATTTAGGATAGATCTACACAATGATACTAAAATCTTAATTTTTTGTTAAGTATATAATTTTTTAAATTAAAAATTAATTTTAGATTAATAAATTAATTATAAAAAAATAATTAGAAAAAAAACTGTAATTATAAATTATTAATTTAGGGCTTGTAAGCTACTCTCATTATAAATTTCATGTCGATTTATTCAAGTTTTGTGCATCTCATGAATAGTGCCCGTAGATCTTAAATTGAAAAAAATTGACTTTTAATGCATTTCTAGGATCTTAAAAAATATATGTAGCATGTATGATGGAATCCTATATGAATCTAAAATTTAAATTTTTTATTATTTTTCTTTATTTTTGAATTTTTTAAATAAAAAATAAATTAAATTTTAAAAATTAGGTTAATAAACTATTAATTAATAAACATTATTATTGACCTTATATGTAATTTAAATATTCAGGTATGGATCTATCAAGGAGGAAGAAGGATCCGGAGCCGGACATTGGCTGGTCACATGGAGAGATGATCTCGGGTCGGCATCACTGGAGGTGTAAATGGTGCGATACGGAATTCAAAGATGGAGGGTAATAAGGTTGAAGCAGCACTTGACTGGCGGCTATTCTGATGTATCTGCATGCCGACAGTGTCCACAGAAGGTCCGTCGCTGATGAAGAAATACTTTGCTGATTTTAAAGCTAGGAAGGAAAAAATAGTGAAGAAGGCAGAGGTGAACCGCAGAGCCGCAGAACCACCTTATTACTCCAGGGAGTCAGAAGGAGTATCTATTCCTTCTGATGAGGAGGCACGGATGGAGGTTGCTATTCAGGCGAGCTTGTATGAGCAGAGGCAGCAGGAGGAGGCAGCTAGGCATAGACAGCGATTCGGGCCATCAGCTTTTGAGTCAGGATCGGGATCCGCTTCTGCTAGTGCTCCAGGAGAGTCTGAGACAGTTTAGGAGGACCTCCTCAGTCAGAGAGCCCGTCAAGAGAGGCACCGGCCGTATTGCATCCATGTTGGGAGTATTAGGCAGCAGGAGGAAGTCTTCCAGGGACAATCCAGAGGGAGCCACTATCCATGTCGATCCACATGCATTTTTCAGTAGAGATTCCAAGCAACAGAGGATTGACACAATGCTGAAAAAAAATAAAAAGAAGGATATGTGGTGGGCCATCTCTTCCTGGTTTCATTTCAGTCATATCCCAGCCCATGCAGCAGACAATCCATATTATCGCTCTGCTATTTCATCTATGCAGGCTGCTGGTACAGGTGTAGATCATCCATCATCGAGGGATGTATATGGTCATCTTCTGGATAGCAGTAAGGAGGAGCTAGAAGGATGGATATTCTCATATCAGAGCAAGTGGCCCGTGTATGGATTGACGATGATGTGTGATGGTTGTACTGGTCCTACTAGATGGAGCATCATCAATTTTTTGACTTATTATGATGGGAAGACTTTTTTTCAGAAGTCTTTTGATGCTTCAGATCAGGTGCACGATGCCAGTTATATCCTCAGATTGATGGAGGAGGTGATTGATCAGGTGGGAAAGCATAATGTCATGCAGGTAATCACTGATAATGGACCACAGTACAGGGTTGCAGGGCAGATCTTGATGGAGCGGCGGCCGCATATTTTCTGGACCCCTTGTGCTGCACATTGTATAGACCTCATATTGATGGATATTGGTAAAATTCACAGGGTGCAGAAGATTGTTGAGCTAGCACAGTCTATCACCAGATTTATATATAACCATACATGGGTCTTATCATTGATGAGGAGCTTTATATGGGAGAAATATTGAGATCGGGGGTCACACGGTTTGCTACTAATTACATTGTACTTGATAGTCTTCTTGGCAAGAAAGCAGAGCTGCATCAGATGTTTGTCAGTTAGGACTGGCAGCAGAGCAGATATGCCAAGACAAATACTGAGAGAAGCAATGTAGAAAATTTAGTGACGAGACAGACATTCTAGCAGCGGGCTGAGAGGGTAATGGAGGCTATCAAGCCTCTATATGAGGTACTTCGTGCCGTGGACTCCAAGAGGTGTGCTCAGATGGGCTTCTTATATTTCATGATGCAAAGGGCAAAGGAAAAGATCTAAGAGGCAGATCCATCACATGCATCTAAGTATATCCGTATCATTGATCGATGGTGGAGTTATCAAATGAGTTCGGATTTGCATCTAGTAGGTACGTGGTAATTTATGAAGAATCTAAAAATTAAGTTTCAGTTAGATTCATATAAATACGCTTGACTAATTCTTAAAATATATGTGCAGCTTACTATCTAAATCCGAGATTTCAGTACTCCGTACCGTACATTGCATGGATGAGGATCTTATGTCTGCCCTACGCAATGTTATATATAAGATGAAGCCCGATCTAAATATCATTGCTATGTGCCTTGAAGAAGTAAGTTAGGTTGAAATTATTGAATGATTTTTAATAGTATTAATTTCAACAAGCTAACAAATTTTTTTTCTGGCAGACAATTTTTTAGGGAGGACACAGATTCATTTGGATCCACTATAGCGGTCAAAAGTAAATCAAAGATGAATCCTGATAGGTACTACTAAAGAGTAAGTCTAATATTATATCAGGATTAAATTTTTATTTTGCCAAATCTAAAATTCTAAATGATGTAATGTCTTTTGCAGTTGAATGGTGGGTGCATTTTGGTGGATCTGCTAAAAATTTGAAAGTTCTTGCAGTGAAGATCCTCTCCCAGATGGTGTCATATAGTGGATGTGAGCGCAACTGGTCTACATTTGATCTTATCCACTCCAAGCAGAGGAACCGTCTAAAACAGAAACGCCTAAATGATCTTGTGTATGTACACTATAATTTAAGGTTGAGACTAAAATGTATTCAGGAAGAAGAATTGAAATATCCCGATCCCACTGCAAGTTCATATATTGATGAGGATGAAGATCCAATGATTGGGTGGGTCATGGGTCAGCAGTAGACGCCAGAACTTGATGAGCCTGGATCGCCTCCTCGACCAGCCAGTTTTGTAGCTAGTAAGGCTGGGGTGGATGTTGGACAATGGGCAACAAGTCATATTCCTTACAGGGCTCCAGCAAATACAGCACATCGTCCGTCCTCACCATCTAGTAGACCTGGAGACAAAGGAAAAGAAAAGGCAGTTGCACCTCTATCGGAGCACTCAGTCCACTCAGATTCAGATACCAGAGACAGTGATGATAGTGCTTCAGATAATGGAGGATCTAGTGATCAGGGAGGGGTAGGAGGACAGGAGTCGCAGCCACCTAGTCCTATTCGATTCACTGGGAAGTCGTAGTTTTGCCATACCACGCAGGATACAGATCATGGAGTACCATCTAATAGACTCCGTGGTGATACGATTCCATATGGACGACGGGCTCCGCGTGGTCATTCGGGACATGATACAGCTGCTGCTCTTGCACGTGGAGTAGGATCCATGGATGTATCTGGATCATCCTTATATTCAGGATCCTCTTATCCGTAGCTATCGACAGCTTCTGGTCCATATGATCCATATGGTACATCTGAGATGTCAGCATCCAGTGGTTATTATCCCATGCAGCCCGGAGCATCTTATGCATCTGATTTTGCTGTTGGTATATTTGGATGGACCCTTGCACTGCCATATCATCAGTCTCTGGACAGCTCTCAAAGTCGGGACATCAGAGAGAGATCTGCGATTAGTTATGATCCATCACGCATACCTCCTGGGATGAGCATAGAGGAGTATCATGCTGCCTGGCAGGAGGAACATGCTGAATTTCTTACAGAGTACATACATGATTCCTATATTTATGGACATCGTCACTCTACCCGATTTTTAGATATTGGTACGTAATTATATATTTATGCTACATTTCACTTTCATTAATTGCTGATAATATTAGTTTAATTATCATTTTTTATTTTATTTCAATTAAAAATAGTCCTAAATATTAGTGTTTAGTCCTAAACCCTAGGGCCTAAATCCTAAACCCTAAACACTAAATTCTCCCTAAACCCTAAACCGGTACGCCACCCTAAACCCTAAATCCTGGGGTCTAATCCCTAAATCCTAAATCTTAAACACTAAATTCTCCCTAAATCCTAAACCCTTAAAAAATAAAATAAAAATCTTAAAATTACAAAAAAAATCAAAAAAAAAAAATGGGCGTACTGGTTCGAACCGGTATGCCACACCGTACCGTGTGTCGGCACGGTACGGTACGACACCATACCGGTACCGGCCGGCCACCGGTACAGCTCCCGGTACCGGTATCGGGAACCTTGCCTACTACTATTATCCACTAATAGGATTGTACACCAACTATTATTACCCATTTTGTAGGGCATGTTCCAACAACTATTATCTCCTAGCAAGGTCATATAGAACTAGCTCCAGATGTTAATCTACTTCACTTTTAGGGGCCATGCATGGCTATCTAAGAGCCTTTATCCATATTTCTTAAATTATATTTTTTTAGATCATATTTTTTTAAAATATATTATCTAAAATTATACATAAAAAAAATACTAAATAGCTTTATAGAATCTATAGTCCATAAGTAAGGAGTAAAACAATCATGAAATCATTGATTTGATAACAAAATTACAAATTTTATAAATATGGATTTCATTTTTCATAAACCAGCCATTAATACTAAAATATTCATAGAACCATTATTTCACAACAAATCATGAGTTTCATAATATCATATGCTTGATCATTTTTTAAAGTAAAACATAAAATCATTGTTTTCATAATAAAACAACTGGTAGTTCAAAATCTAGTAAGGAGAGTTAGGATTACTTACCTTTTTTTATCACCTAGACCTATTCAGAGCCATTACATAATTAATGACTTTGTAACCTAAGAGAACTGAAAATGGGTTAAACTTGGATAGAACGATCAATATAGGATATTATAGGTTGTGTGGCTTCATACCTGGACCAAGGTGGAGGAAGGACAAGGTTGGCCAATGGCAGTGCATGATTGCCTAGGTCAACCCAATCTAGGTAATCCAACTTATTAAAACTAAGAAACAAGAGTCAAGCTAGGGAACAAAGAACAAGATGATGATTAATGAAGGTGGGGTTTAGAAGTTCCTAGCATAGGCTGGGGGTGGGTTCTGACATGCTGCCT
Source organism: Areca catechu (assembly GCA_021397845.1). Lineage (NCBI taxonomy): Eukaryota > Viridiplantae > Streptophyta > Magnoliopsida > Arecales > Arecaceae > Areca > Areca catechu. The sequence continues at coordinate 128,792,974 of CM038049.1, forward strand.
GATGGCTAGGGGTTAGGTTCCCTTACAACAGTCAACCTATGTTGCAACAAGTCCCGCTAGTGGGGCCTATTGATCATGAAGACAAGAGAGAGTCAGAGATGGGATTTTTTTTCTTTTCTTTCTTTCTTTTTTGCAAAATAGAGGAAGACCTCTTGCCATTCCCAAGGAAGAAGAGGAGGAGAAAGGAAGGAGGTGGTGGTGATCCGGCTAGGTGGCAGCATGTGGCGATGGTAGGCAATGAAGAGCAGCTAACAACAATGATTGGCTGGTGAGAAAAACAAGGAAAAGGGCCAAAAATAGGGGATTTCCTTGGCTTTAGTTTGGGCTATAGTTGCTTGCCAAGGGACGTGAGGACTAGAGGAGCTTGGCCAAGGGTCTTGTATGAACAGTGGTGACATTGGTGGCCAAAAAAAGGAAGAGAAGATGGCCAAAAACAGGGGCTTTCTTCTTGGTTGCTTTTTGGCAAATCAAAGGAAATGCTAGTGATCCAAGGCTTAGAGAAGAAGGGGAATGTGAAGAGAAGAAAGGTCGGGGCCTTACCTTGGCTTTGGCAAGCATCGTGGCCTGGATTTCCGGTGGTTACAAACTTACAATGATAGAAAATCATGGACTCAAAGGAAGAAAAGAGGAAGAAAGAGAAAGGATGTGTTAGAAAGTTATGATTTGATACGTGGTGAAAAAATTAAAATTTTCTATTAAACATGTGAGATCTCATCTCGAAAATCCGGATTTTTCATAGTTTTTTTTTTATAAGCCAAAAGAAGTGGGGGGAGACCAACGTAGCTATCCCCTCTGGGCGTGACCATAAGAGGTCCTCACTCAGTTGGAGAATGTTTGGTACATTTTGGTATATGGGGACAACAAAGGTTGCTCGGCCCCTCTCAACCAAGTGATGAGTACGTCACCCCAGCCCCACCTAAGCATCGGGAGGATCTTTCATAGTTTTAAGATTAAGATTAAAAGCAAGATATTAAAATCCTCACTTTTGCATCAATAAATCTTCACAATGATTTAATGATCAAGGATGTTTTCATGGTCCTCTTAAAGCTGCATAAACATTCGGCCTTTATAGGTATCCATACAAGATTCTAATCTAATCAATTCTCTAATCTCCCTGGGATGCTAGCTCCTTTATAGAGGTCTCTCTTGAATGGTTGAACTTTTCTTCTTTTTTCATGCAATCACCCAAACCTCTCTTGGGCATTCCAACTCTTGGAACCCTAGAAAAGCCCTCGAGGCCACCCATCCCTTAAGCGCTAATCCTTTTCACATGAAAAATATTTTGGATGGATTGAAGACTTGGGGCGAACTCCTAGGCATTAAAACACCATGGGCATGAAGGAGTTAAAAAGCCCCTAACTCTTGGAGTGCAAGAAGTCTTTAGGCCTTAGGTTTCCTTGATTCTTTTTTTTTTAGGCGCCAACTATTGGCTAAAGTCCCCTGGGACTCCTTGGGGGCACCCATAACTTGGATTGTGTAACCCCATTTTGCAAAACACTTTAGCATGGAAGAATTTGGAGTCTTGGGCATCCAAGACTCCTTTAGGGCACTGAAGTTTTTGGGACGCCAAACACCTTGGTGTCAAATTCTTTTGGCATGAGAAAATATGGGCATGAACTCCTTGTGGCATGAGAAAAGTCTTGCTTTTAAGTCCCCAAGATTCCTCAAATAAGGCTCCAAGATTTTAGGGTTTATCCAAAACTCCTTTTGGCTTGAATTCAAAACAAGTCTTTGTTAAATTAAATCTTAATTTAATTTGACTTGAACTTAACCCCAATTAACTAGTTTGGTGAAATCAAATTAATATTGCAACAATTGCCCATAAGTTCTCCTAAAATTCATTAACTATTAGTTAGTTCCCTCTTATAACTTTTGCATTTAAGGATCACTAATTTATAACAATTACAAATCTGTTAAGTTATCAATCACATTGATAATTAGGTCCTATAGCGAATCAAAAATCGCAATCCTACCATTTGATTAGTCCTAACCTCTTATGTGTATGATCCGATAGGTTCTATTATGTTTGGTATTGAGATATATTGTGATCTCCATATAAAATATTATTGAAACTCTTTTCAATGGATCGAAACAATTCCAACTCATCCTAATAAAAATTATTGACTATCAAGACAATTTTTATGAGTCTCGCAATCCACCAATGATGCCTAGTAATATGTAATGACAACCCAGTAGAACGAAATTGAATGAACTCTTGGTACAGTTGGTGTGTGATCCAATCCTTATATCATGAGTCCCGACTAAATGGAGGTTATAGAATTACTCATCAAATCCTATCATTTGTCATGTGTTAAATTTATTAGACTCGAGTTCTCGATGTGAAAATTGCTAAAACTTTTTTCCACTAATCACACTACCCTGGCCAAGGTCTTCTGAACTTAGTCTCATAAATCAAATAGAACCAACTCCCTTATCTACCATAGATGATAGATTCCATATAAGCACATACCCTATTTCTATGTTGAACCTACTGTAGCCAACATGCATCACAAGGATCCATATGGCTAGGGACCAATTATATGTACAGTCAAGTTACAACAAACCTATTATAAATAGTCGAGGCACCATAAGTCAAAAGACTAGTCACATTACTGCAACATCGAGTAAGTCACTGATGAGTGGGTGACATCCAAGTGACTCTCGTATTGGTCATGCTCAGTATCCTTGTTGATTAACAACCACCTGCACTATCACTTTAGTATCCCAGCTTTATAGACTCAAGACTTGTCTATCCTAAAAGAGAAGCAATCCATGCACCAATCTCATTAGATCAATCAGCATCCCCGTAAAGATCCATTGATCATGAGCATTTAGGAATTAATCACCAATGACACATGCCTCAAATTCTCAGTTTCTGAAAATAGGTGTCAAATCTTATTAATTTCTTAGATGATTCATAGGCATATACGACACGAATGAAAATAAAAGCCCAGTTTCATTAATAATAGAAAAATCAAATACAAAACTATGTCCTAGAATAAATACATGTGCCAGCTTGATTGGCTTCTAGGGTATGCATCTAACAAAAAAGCATTGCTCGGTGGTGGTGTCATGAAGGGAGGGGTTTCTTTTTTACAAAGGAGACCTAGGGTTCCAACGATCTTAGGTCTTCGGCTTTAGCTCGGAATCAACATGTTTATGATGGAAAGTAAACTCCCATTAAGAGTTTGCAGGTTCCTTTTGCATGTGAAGCATGCACGGGCCTAGTACTGGGCCAAATCTAGGCAGGTTAGTTAAGTGGACCAGGCCCTGACTAGGCCATCACATTGTTTTTTTGGATAAAAAAAGGGATAAGGGGGATAAATTCAGTGTAGCTACCCCCACAGGCCCCTACCTCGCCGGGAAATGTTCGATTCAAGGTGCTAGATTTTTACAATCTTTCTCCATCCAAGGGTGAGTACGTCAACCCGACACCATCAAGGTGCCAGCTAGTCAGAACGGGGAAGAAGGAAGATCCTAGCCTCTCACTCACCCAACTGTCACAGGCCTTAAGGGATAACCCCTGAATTTAATCGAGTCTTCCATTGAGTCACGTCTCGAACTTGTGACCTGTTGGTTGTGAGGCAAGACCCCAACCAACTAGGCCATCACATTGTTAAATGATTATCAAATAATGTTTTTTGAACTAGTGCCCATACCGGTCATTGGCCAGTATGGTATTACCAGTTCAGTACCATATCGACACAATATAGCAGGCATGCTAGTTGATCGACACCATTTTTTTCTTTTTTCTTTTTATTTTTAATTTTTTTTTATTTTTTAGGGTATGTAATCATTTTTTTAGATTTTTAAAATGCTTTTAAATTCAAGTTGATGCCTTTTCATTTCGTTACTTGTTTTTTCAAATGTCTTGATGTAATTCTATCTTTATATAATGTGCTTTCCTTCATTTTCATATAATAGCCATAGTTGAATCATCTTGAGTCATGAATAATTATTATGAAATATACTATCAAGGATGAAATGACTAATGTGATTTTTCTTGTACTATCTGAAGGAATCATAGTAGTAAACATGCTGAAAATTAGGATTTTAAAAATCCTGGCAGAAGTAATTTACAAAATATTTTCATAAATGCATGCAAAATTATTTAAAATAATTTCTAAGAACCTATCTAACATGCCAATTAATATTTCATCATATGAAATCAGATAAAAAAATAAAATAAATTCAAAAAGGATAGATTAACTTACCTTGATCGCTATCCTTATTTTTCTTGATTCAGGTCAGATCGGTGGATTTCGGGGTTGTAGTCGAAGCCACGCAAACATCCGGCCTCTGATGGTATTCATACGGGGATGACGCTAATCGACTTCTCGAGGCTCCCGAAGTACTAGCTCCTTATAGGCCTCTCCTCTGGCTTGGATCTCGAACTCCTGTGGCTTGCCTCTCCTCTGGCAATAGCCCTTGCAGCCTTTGCGCAAATCCTTCGTGCAATCATACAGAACTATCTTTGGACTCTTGAGAAAGACCACTTTCTTCTCCCTTTCTCTCTTTAAACTCTCTTCTCTAAGAAGTTTATGGCATAAAATTAGAATATCAAAGGAAGTATGGCGGTAGGGAATTAATAGAAGAAAGGAATTGAGAATTCTCCAAATAAGTGCATGCCAATGTCTTCTTTTATAATGTTTGTCACACACATTAAAACCCCAACCCCATTTAACCACACCTCATTAGATAAGGCTTCTCTCTTATCTAAATCTTATTCGGATAATGAAGTGTGCATTGGAAAAATTAACATAAGAAAGAAAGAAATCTTGGCACGTGGCTTTTTTTTATTTGTCGCATAACTAGGATTCCCTGAACTGTACCATACTGGCCAGTTTGGGGCATACCGAACCAAATCGACTGGTTGTCGGCACTGTTTGGCTATGCAAAATGGCACAACCGTTGGTCCACCCCTAACCCCCTAAACCGATTGAAATGGCACAGTTCAGCACCGGAACTGTGCCATTTCACTCGATTCAATCGGTTCAGGCCTGATTCGGGTCTGAACCGGTTTTTTACTATAGCATGGGGATGGGGTGTTTTTAACTTAACTAAGAGCTCTCTGTTTAATAGAGAAGGCTTGGAAAAGGCTCAGGAAGCCTCGTTTGACGGTTCAGTTAATCCAAACACCTCAAATTAAGGAAAAAACATCTATTAAAGGTATGCACATCAATCCTTTCCTCTTTCTCCTCTCTTTTTTGGAAACTCTATCAATTTTTTATTTTGGCATGATTTTAGAATATGTTGTAGATCTATGAAAGATCTATACAATGAACTAAGATCATAATTTTTTTGTTAAATATATAATTTTTGAAATTAAAAAATATTTTTAAATTAAAAAAATAATAATAAATAAATTATTAAAAAATATAAAAATATATTATTGTTTTAGGGTTTCTAAGTAATTTTTATCATAAATTTCGGGTCGATTTATCCAAGTTTTGATACGTCGTGTGAATAGTACCCTAGACTAAATTTTGAAGAAAAAGTGGTATTTCATGCATGCCCACTATTTTAAAAAAATATGTATAGCATCCATGATAGGATCCTACATGAATCTAAAATCAAATTAATTTTTTATAATATCATAACTTTTTATATTTTTATTTTTAAAAATTAAAAATATATATAATTAATTAAAAAATAAAAAAGATAAATAAAATACTAATTAATTTTATGTAATTATTGATCTTATATGCTTTTTCAATCTTTAGAAATGAATTCATCAAAGAGAAAGAAGGTTTTGAAACGTGACATTAGTTGGACGCATGAAGAATGTTCTCGGGTCGGTATTATTAGATGTGTAAATTATGTAATATGAAATTCAAGGATGGTGAGGTAACAAGGGGCATCACTTGGCTGGTGGCTATTATCATGTATCTGCATATCGATAGTATCTATAAGAGATACGTCAGTTGATGAAGAAGTACTTTGCTGATTTTAAAGCAAAAAAGGAAAAAATCATTGAAGAAGGCAGAGGTGAACCGTCGAGCTGTAGAACCATCTTCATATCACTCCAAGGAGTCAAAGAGAGCATATATTCCTTTTGATGAGGAGGCATAGATGGAGGCTGCTATTCAGGCAAACTTATATAAACAAAAATAGCTAGAGGAGATGACCAAGTAGAGGGAGTGATTTGGGCCATCAACTTTTGAGTCAGGATCGGGATTGGGTTCTAGAAGTATTGCAGAAGAGTGAGGCACAGTTTTGGAGGACCTCAGTAAAGAGCCTGTCATGAGAGGAACCAGCCATATTGCATCCATGTTGAAAGTATTTGGTAATAGAAAGAAGTCTTTTATGAACATTCCAACCAAGGTTTAAATCCTGTGGGATGAGGCTGTCCCGATTTTTTCATGGAATGGGATGCATTGGCATCTCGTCCCATCCTGACACTCGGGACAAGGGATGTCCTAAGATGTCCCGATTGGGATGCTAGGATGCTGGCAGGACATCCTATCCAACACATGAGATGGTATCCTGTCCCGGTGTCCCACGGGACATCCCGTCGGGACCTGAATCTAGCAGGAGCCACTATCCACGACGCGATCCACATATCTTTGCTAGTAGAGATTTCAAGTAATAGAAGATTGATGCTATACTGAAAAATGATAAGGATATGTGGCGGGCTATCGGATCCTAGTTTTATTTCAGTCATATCCTAGTACACATATCAGACACCCATATATCACTCTTCTATTGCATTTATACAAGCTGCTGGTGCAGGTGTAGATCGTCCAAGATCAAGAGATATTTATGATCAGCTTTTTTATAGTAATAAGGAAGAGCTAGAAAATTGGATTGCCTCCTATCAGAGTAAGTTGCCCGTGTATAGATTGATAGTAATGTGTAACGGTTAGACTGATCCTACTAGATGAAGTATCATTAATTTCTTAACTTATTATGATGGAAAGTTTTTTTTCATAAATCTATTGATGCTTCAGATCAAGTGCATGATACCTGCTATATCCTTAAATTGATGAAGAAGGTGATTGATCAGGTGGGAAAGCAAAATATCGTACAAGTCATCACAAATAATGGACCATAGTATAGATCCACAGGGCAGCTCTTGATGCAATAGCAACTACATATTTTCTGGACCTCTTGTGCTGCACATTGTATTGATCTCATGTTGATGGATATTGAAAAAATTCATAGAATGCAAAAGCTAGTTAAATTAGTACAAAGCAAGGTTCGCGATACTGTCCCGTACTGTACCGACCAAGAGCCGGTACGGTTTGCCACTCAAAAACGGTCCGGACATCGGACTGGTTGAAAAAAAAAAAAAAAAAAAAATTTCCGTACCGGTACGGTACGGTACAGTACCGGTATGAATCGCTCGGTTCGGGTCGGTTCGGGCTTAGTTCAACCTGGTTCGGCCCGGTTCGGGTCGGTTCAGGGTCTGTATAGTGAGGGGAAGGGGAGAAAGTTTTTTTTTTAATTTGGCATGGCGGTACACGTGCCGATACGGTACGGTACAGACCATACCGTACCGCTCGCTGACCGATATGGGCCCGGTACCGGTTCAGCGGACCTTGGTACAGAGTATCACTAGATTCATCTAACCATACATGGATCTTATCATTAATGCGGAACTTTACAGGAGAGAAATATTAAGATCAGGGGTCACACGGTTTGTTACAAATTATATGATACTTGGTAGTTTTCTTGGCAAGAAAGTAGAGCTACATCAAATATTTATCAATCCACTGTGGTAGCAGAATAGATATGCGAGGACAAACACTAAGGGAAGTACTATAGAAAACTTAGTAACGAGACAGATATTTTAGTAGCGAGCCAAGAAAATAGTGGAGGCTATCAAGCCTTTATATAAAGTACTTCAAATCATGAACTCACAGTGATATTCTCAGATGGACTTTCTTTATTACATGATGGATAGGATAAAGGAAAATATCAAAGAGGCAAATCCATCACATGCCAATGAGTATATCCGAATCATTGATGGATCATGGAGTTATCAAATGAGTTTGGATTTGCTTTTGGCAGGTATGTAGTAAATCATGAAAGCTCTATAATTTTAAATTCATTTGTATTTATACAAATATACTTGACTAATTCTAAAAATGTATGCACGGCTTACTATTTGAATCCAAGATTCTGGTACTCCATACCGGACATTACTATGAATGAACAACTTATGTGTGCCTTATACAATGTTATATATAAGGAGCCCGATTTAAATATCGCTGCTATGTAACTAGAACAAGTAAGTTAGGTTGAAATTGGTGAGTAGTTTTTATTAGCGGTAACTTCCACAAGTAACACATGATAACAATTTTTTTCTAGATAATTTTTTAGGAAGGGCATATGTTCTTTTGGATCCATTATAGCCATAAAAAATAAATCAAAGTAGTTTTTGATTTTGCTAAATCTAAAATTCTAAATTATTTAATGTCTTTTGCAGCTAAATGGTGGGTGCATTTTGGTGGATCAACAAAATATTTGAAAAATTTTGCTGTCAAGATCCTTTTCCAGATAGTGTTATCGAGTGGATGTGAGCGCAACTGGTTGACCTTCGGTCTTATCCACTTCAAGTAGAGGAACCATCTAAAACAAAAGCATCTCAACCAGGATTTACGGTATTGTCCCGTACTGCCCGATACGGGGCGTACTGTGTACCGTACCGGCCAAGAGCCTGTACAGTTCATGCATATAAAACAGTCCGGCACTCGGACTGTTAAAAAAATTAAAAAAAAAATAAATTCCATACGGTACGGTATGGTATTGTAGCGTACCATACCGTACCGCCCGGTTCAGCCCAATTCAGGCTCGGTTCGGCCTTGTTCGGGTCTATTTCATGTTTCAAACAGAAATCTTTGCTTAAGAGGGAGAAAGATTGTTTTTCTAAAAAAAAATACCGGTACGCATGCCGTTACGTTACAGTATGGACCACACCGTACCATACCGGTCATTGACCGGTACGAGTCCCGGTATCAGTTGAGCAATCCTTGATCTCAACGATCTTGTGTATTTACACTATAATTTAAGGTTAAGACTAAAGTGTATTGAAAAGGAAGTTGATTTGAAATACTCCGATTCGACTATAAGTAATTATGTTGATGAGGATGAAGATCCGATGATTGGATGGGTCGTGAGTCAGTAGCAAGAGCCAAAGCTTGGTGAGCCAGGATTGCCTCATCGATCAGCCAGTTTTGTAGCTAGCGAGGCTAAGATGAATGCTAAATAACGGATAAAAAGCAATATTCCTTACAGGGCTCTAGCAGATATATCACATCATCCTTTCTTGCATCTATTCGGTTCAGAGATAGAAAAAGAAAAAGCAGTTGCATCTCCACTGGAGTACTCAGTTCATTCAGATTCAGATACTAGATAGAGCAGTGTTAATGCTTCTTCTGATAGTTGGGTATCTAGTAATCAGGAAGGAACCGGAGGACAGGAGACAGCTGACTATTGATCATCGATTCACTGATGAGTCACAATGTATTCATGTGACATAGGATGTGGACCATGGTGCACCAGCTGGTAGAGCCCACGGCGATTTCATGAGAAAATTTTGAATAAGATGAGGGGGTGCACCAGTTGGTAGAACCCACGGCGATTTCATGAGAAAATTTTGAATAAGATGAGGGATATTATAGTTTAAATTGTAACTATTTGGGGATCTTCTAATTTGGCTCTAAAGTGTCTAGATATGTCAAATTACAACAATTCCAAACTTAATACATGTTTCTGAATGTAGAATATCAGAGTGATTGGCTTCTAGTTGATGGTGATGCATCTCATTGATGTAGTTGGGTTTTTTTACCTTTTCAAGCAATCAGCAGCTCCACTAATAAATGGAATTGCCTCTTGAAGTCCACCAATTGAGAGAAAGCATATGACTGCAATAAGCTTAGGCAAATATAGTTCAAGATTCCATGAACATAAGAATGTTATGGTATCTATCTCACCTTCAATAATGATTTGCATAATTATTGAGAATTAAGGTTCACCTTACTACCCTGTATCAGGCCTACTATACTATACCTACCGATAGAATTAAGACTTGGTATGGAGGGTGTACCAAGCAAGGTTGGGAGAACCAATGCTGACAGGTGTGTCAGCCAGTGACCAATGCAGTATGGTTCTAGTCCCTACCATACTGAACCATGGCATAGTAAAACCATGAGAAGGGAGAGGGAGAGGGTTAGAGAGGAAAGAGGGGAGGGTGGGAGAGGAAGAATGATAGGGAGGGGGAAGAGAGGGAGAAGAGGGGGGACTCACTTGGGCCGAAGAGGGCTAGATCTAAAGGAGGATGTGTCATTGGTGATCCATGCATCCATCGTGTGCACATGGAGATACAAATGGTGGGTATAGGGCTCAGCACTGCACTCATGTTTGTTGTTTTCTCAAGTAGAGCCATGGATAGGGAGCCATAAAAGGAGTTTCTGAAGCCTTGAAGGATGCATGGAGGTGGTGAGGGTGAGGTATGACTGGTTGTGCAGGGTGGCGGCAAGGGTGCAAATGATTCTCAAAGACATGGTGGGTAAGCAGAGTATTTGGAGTAGCATCTAGATGGAGATCAAAGGTGTATTGAAGGCATCCTTTTATTTGCCAAATTGAAATGTTGAACCATGCCGGTAACCAACCATTCTGGTTTGGTATGCCTTGAATTGCTAGTTTGGCATGATTCAACTAACCATAGTACCAAGTGCATCGACACTATAGCAGTGTAGTTGATTTCATGCAATATCATTTCAGTGTTTTTCACAATACCACCCCTTGCTTCCTTAAGAAATAAGCCAAAAGTCACTTGGTTTTAGAACCTGTCTCATGATGATAATGAGGATCTACCCTTTGATTGTTTTTATTTTTTGGGGGGTGAGATGGGTGAATTATATCACCCTAGAGTTGATATATCCTAAGAGGTTGGAGTATAGAATATTAGGGATGGCAATTTTAACTGAACCACCGAGTATTTAACTCGACCCAAATGGGACGAGCTTTACCCAATCCGATTAAAACCCAAGGTGGGTATGGATTCTAGAAAAAATATCTGAAGCAGATTCATGTCGGGTATGGGTTGTATGCCCTACCCCAAATCTAGCCCGATATAACCTTAATCTAAATCCCACATTTCAAAATTACAATTATCTAAATGCACCTTGTACCCAACCCGACCTGCACCTCTACTTGACTCGACCTGACCAGACCCGTGGTAGGTACAAGGTGGGTATGGGTATGAGATTTTAATTATGGGGTGGGTACAAGTATTGGCTGACCCAACCAGTTGCCATCCCTAAAAAATATCCCAAAGCTGGTTAGGGGTTGAAGACATACACTCCTAGATAATGTCCACTAAGTAATAAGCCACATATGAAGCTACCCAATCTATAGCATTATTTACCTCTTGGTACACATGGGTTGTGCAAAACCCACCAAGTACCCTATGGTCTTCCAAGTGTCCATCAGTAATGGGTGGGCGCTAATAGAGCAACCATCCATTCCCTATGGTCTTCTAAATGTCCTTGATTGTTTAGAGCAGGATTTTCGGAACCATTCCGAACCATTCGGTTCAAGGTGTACCTACTGTACCGGCCAAAAACCAGTACGATTCAGTCCTAAAAAATGGTTCGGGATCCAAACCATAAAAAATGACCTGAACCGGACTGGTATGGGTCAGTTCAAACCGGTACGATCTGGTTCGGGCTCAGTTCGGCCCAGTTCGAGTCCGGTTCAGTGACCCTTGCTTGAGAGGGGGGAGGAAGATAGTTTTTCTTAATTCATCATGACCAGTACATGTACCATACCGGTTGATCGATACCGGTCCCGGTACTGATTCAGTGATCCTTGGTTTAGAGATTGATAATTTACAAGAAAAAGGAGTATAAAACATTGTCAAATACTTAATAACTATGTGATTGTATTGCAACATTTTTTATGAGTTGTTGACTTGCTGAGTTGTTTATTTAAGATTGTTGCTTGTAATATTGGTATGAAGAAATGTTGGTGAGCATTGATGTTGCTATGCGGGTAAATGTATAATTTATTACCATTTTGTATTTGGGTGAGCAATTTTTATATTGCTATTAGAATCAAAAACTATCCCAATTGCCATTATGATGTTCTTTTTTATTTGATAATCACCACAAAAATAGTTATATTATTTATTTATTTTTAAATTAAAATATAAAAAATTATAGATTAACAATACTTTATAACAGTTTTTGATAGTACAATATAATGATAACATAATATAATAAATATAGTAAAAATATAATTATATTATATTATTTTAAAATAGTACTATCATATTATTATACTATAGTATTATTAATTTTTTAATATAATAATATCATAAAAATATTTTTAATAAATATAATATTTTATTATATTCTTTAGATTAAAATATCAAAATATATAATTTTCAATTTAAGAATAATTTATAATAACAAAATTTTTTGCAGTAAAAAAGTTAGACAATCAAAAGAACTATATTATAGCCCTTATTATTCTTTTTCTAATACCAAAGCACTTTCTTAGTTTGGTTACTAAACAAATATTAAAGTTCCATACTTCATAGCACTTCAGAAATATAGTTACCAAATAACAAAAAGCTTTTTATTAGAAGCTCTACTAGCAAAAGCTCTACCATCCAAAGCACTACTATAGGTACCTTAGTTCAACAAGTTCAATGCATTTTAAGAATGGTTTTTTTAATAATAGCCCTACAAATATGGCTTCTTTCATTTTATGCCTTCAAAGTTACTAGTTATCTATTCCATTCCTCTTGTTTTTGTAGTGATGCCCCTCCCATTAGATCTTGGCTAATGGTGTCAATAAAAAACCCTTTTTAATTGCAAAATGGGTGTATTACCCTTTTGAATGAATTTCCTTGAAAACTTATGCAAAAATATAGCATTTTACTATAAAAATATGATGGTTAAAATTTTTTAGATGTGTTAGCATAAAAATAATAGTCATTCTATACTTAAAATGGTTAGCTAATACCATGAACCAAAAATCTCACTGGAGAGACAAGGTGGATTAAAGCATATATATGCAAATAGTGATTTTTGAAGGGTAAATATGCATAAGGCATATATTACATGACTTATAGTGCAAATATCGCTTTTTTTATCGGTAGGATTTTTAGTAATATGTTGGCATCATTATTTTTTTTTACATAGAACACGAGGCACCATCTTTCTTCTCCTTTATGTAGTTGATATAGAAGGGACACAGTGGTTGCCTAGGAGTTCTTGCATGTAATTAAGGAGTAAGTGCCCAGACTTCAATCTTGTTCCAACATAATTTTTGAGGCATGCATGATAATTTTTTTTCTTTGAGCATGGGCACTCTCATATGTTTTAGCTCTAGATTAGTAGTCTCTAGGTATGGTGCATTATTGTTTTGTGACCTAAGGTCATGCCACGAGATGGCATGCTTCCTCTACTTGCATCGTTCTCTCTAAACCACCAATCTTTTGCAAAATTTTTGGCTCAAGTTTTCACCATCTGGATACTAGACCCATACTGGTGCCACCTATGGCATGCTCAATATAGTACGGTACCGACTAGTATGGCGAACCTTGCTTTGGCTTATTCTTTCTTTCATAATTAAGGACCAAGCTGAGCCTACAGATCTCCCCTAGGCCTAATTCGAGTGGGAGTGCAGCAGACCAAGTTTGAATCCAAGTCAACAAATTTGATTTGAATTTACTGCCTTTGATGGAGAGTACAAGAATCATCAATCACATGTTATCAGAACATTAAGGAGTGAATCATGGTCTAGATTGATGCAATCAATTATTGTCCTTGATATGGAAGTTTGTGTTTTGAATTCATATTATTTTGTCCACAGTTTTCATTATTTATAAGGTCAATCTCTAACCATTATCCTCAGCCCTATACATGGTGAAACACATAAGAACAGCACTTTTCATTGAAGTGACTTGCAAATATTCTTATACTTTTTTTAACTATTTCATTGATTGAGAGATTATAGGCAATCTTTAACAATAAATACAAATAACAAATTTCAATACATCTATCTAGGTTGGTTTCAATTCCTTCCACACTGTAGGTTCCAATGTAGGGCCATTCCACCTCTCTGTTTTTGTTTCTGCTCTAGTTTTCTTTGATTACCATTCTCTCTGCTTTTATCCCCAGCATACATCATGCAAGGCTGGACCAATCTGAATGGCTTTCCCTCAATATTAAATTTTTGACTGTCGTACTTATTTCTATATTTGTTCTCTCTGTTTCAACTGCAAATACCATATTTTTATCCTTTGTTCATTTTGTTTTCTATATTGTTCAACATTTTGGTGATCACATAAAAGTTAATCTAATTATATATACCTTTAAATATCAAAAATATATGAAAGCATTCTATCTAGAAACAGACGTGCATGTAATCTACTTTGCTTCATGTCTTGTCCTAGTCTATTCTTTATTCTTTGTATATTGAACTGTAATGCACACAACCTTCTCTCTTAAATCCTTGTCACCATTTCACATTCGTACAAAAAGATATAGTGGACCATTTAAATTGATGATGCACGGCATCAGCTGAAGTATAATGTATCATTCATAATATGTTGCATTTATATACACTTGTAGAATAGACCTATGTACATTTAATATATTAGATATGAAGATAACCGTTGATTTTGCTTCACCTATACATGACTGGTTGAACAAAATAAAGAAAATTTTACTGTACCCAAAGAAAAACAAATAATATTTTGACAATGGGTTCACAGACCCTTGTTCCACAAACAGAGATCATATAATTCTTGCCTTCACTTATTTAAAGAATATTCAAGTATTTAGTCAGTTAGCTGGACGAAAGTTACCAAGTATTGATTGTCACAAACACATCACTCCATTCATGAACATTTCAGTAGTACTTTTGTATTGACTTCACATTATGTGGCATGCTTGTCCAGGCGGCAGCAACAATTAAAGATGGAAGACGCATCCTTTTCCAGTTTGACTGTGCAGAATTCTCCTTTAAATTTTTACCTTTCAAGGTTCCATACCCTGTGCCATTTAGGCTTCTTGGAGATGAAGCAAAGGGTTGGTTGGACACCACATATTTATCCCATAATGGAAATATACGTATTTCAAGAGGGAACAAGGTAGCCTTGTGATAATATGTCATACTTCCGTGTATATTAGTCTTTGTCACTAGAGGGTTATTCATTTATTTTTGTTTCCTTGATGAACAAGTACATGTCATGAACTGGTCATATTTCCATTCCATTTTTATTAAAAATTCCAATAGCCTATAGTGCAGGGTACCACATTTGTGTTGCAAAAGGAAACTGAACCAAGACAAAGGTTGCTATCAGCCATATCTGGTGGGACAGGAATAACAGAGGTATGACCTAAGGGACTTGAACATCAGACACTGCACCTTCCATATAGAGTTTCCCTTTGTGTCGATCTAATCATTCATGCCTTCCATTAACAGGTGATTAATGAACTTGTATCTTTGAAGCAGAAGGAGGCAATAGATGAATCAGAGACTATGGAGGGAGAATGGCAATTACTATGGTCTTCACAGGTTTATTCTCATATAAGTGCTGTCATTCTTTGCACCCATCATTCTTTATTTTCCTCTATTTATGTGCTTATGAATTTGTAGGCACATGAATGCATGCACATAAAAACAAGCATATATGTATTTTTTGTTTTCATATTAATGTGAATGATATCCACTCTTACCTATTATTTTAAATTACATGTTCAGCTTGTGAGTCATCTAAGAAGCATGCTACTTTATTTTACTTGCCATGCCATGTTTAATATGTATCGAATACAAAAGCACATCAGATATGCCCCAAATATGTGCCTGATATTCTAACAAGCATCCCTTTTAAAAAAGAATACAACAATTTAATTGCTAGTCCCTCCATGCACTCCACTGTGATGAAAAGCCCCCATTGACTGGCAATTAAATTACTGGTCCAGCGGGCAAATGCTGCATTAATTATGGTCCCTATCTCATCCCTGCCTACACAAATCCTAACACTGTCCTTCTGTCCGCCCTTCCCCCACACCCCATCATGCACTAAAAAAAATGCCTAAAGTGGACCCTGCAAGGGCATCTTCAAGTGCAAGCTCAGGCTCAACCTCCAGCTCCTCCATTGCAGCAAGATTGTCAGAAAAGCCCTCAGCAACCTCATGACTTTCCATCACTGCCATCATCACCATGGATCAACCCTTACCTCCTCAAGGTTCTCTTGTCAATCCATGGATCCCAACCTCTCCTTCTACAACCCCCAGGTGGTGGAGTTCAGCTGCAGCACTCACTGGACTGGACTGACAGGGTGCTTTTTCAGTCAGCCACTTGTATGATATGGTACAAATTCGGTACCACACTGTAACAACCTCATGACTTTCCATCGCAGCCACCATCACCATGGATCAACCCTTACCTCCTCAAGGTTCTCTTGTTGGTCCATGGATCCCAACCTCTCTTTCTAGAACCCCTGGGAGGTGGAGTTTGGCTGCAGCAGTCACTGGACTGAACTGACCGGGTGCTTTATCAATCGGCCACTGGTATGGTATGGTACCAATTCAGTACCACACTAACATATAGTATGAGATGGCATGCCGATCATCTAACCAGAATGATATTTTCCAAGGTTTTCCGAACCGTGCCGAACCGGCCGGTTCGGGGCGTACCGAACCGGACCGGCGACCGGCCGGCACGATTCAGCTTTAAAAAATGGCATAGCCACCATAAAAAATCAAAAAAAAAAAAAGTTTTCACACCGAACCGGATCCAAACCGGACCCGAACCGGACTCGAACCGGTCGAAACGGGACCGAACCGGGCAGTTCGGCGCGGTTCGAAATGGTTCCGGGCGGTACGGTGGGAGGGGGCAGGTGGGCCCCTATATTTTTGTCACATGGCATTGTAGCTATGTGACAGCTTTGAGAGGGGGGGGGATTTGGTTGGGTTTTAAGTAATGGAAAATTACGAGCTCTCTGCTGCAGTGCCGTGGGAGGAAACTGATCCAAAAAAAAAAAATTGTAGGTGATGATCAAGAAGCATCATCAATTTTTGACTTATTGTGATGGGAAGACATTTTTTCAGAAGTCTATTAATACTTCAGATTAAGTGCACGACGCCAGTTATATCCTCAGATTGATGGAGGAGGTGATTGATCAGGTGGGAGAGCATAATGTCGTGCAGGTAATCACTGATAATGGATCACAGTACAGGGCCGCAAGGCAGATCTTGATGGAGTGGCGGTCGCATATTTTCTGGACCCCTTGTGCTGCACATTGTATAGACATCATGTTGATGGATATTGGTAAAATTCGCAGGGTGCAGAAGATTGTTGAGCTAGCACAGTCTATCACCAGATTTACATATAACCATACATGGGTCTTATCATTGATGAGGAGCTTTACAGGGGAGAAATATTGAGATCGGGGGTCACACGGTTTGTTACTAATTACATTGCACTTGATAGTCTTCTTAACAAGAAAGCAGAGCTGCGTCAGATGTTTGTCAGTCAGGACTGGCAGGAGAGCAGATATGCTAGGGCAAATACTGAGAGAAGCAATGTGGAGAATTTAGTGACGAGACAGACATTCTGGCAGCGGGCTGAGAGGGTAGTGGAGGCTATCAAGCCTCTATATGAGGTACTTTGTGCCGTGGACTCCGAGAGGTATGCTCAGATGGGCTTCTTATATTTCATGATGCGAAGGGCAAAGGAAAAGATCCAGGAGACAGATCCATCACATGCACATGAGTATATCCGGATCATTGATGGACGGTGGAGTTATCAAATGAGTTTGGATTTGCATCTAGCAGGTACGTAGTATTTTATGAAATCCTTAAAAATTAAGTTTCAATTAGATTCATACAAGTATGCTTGACTGATTCTTAAAATATATGTGCAGCTTACTATCTAAATCCGAGATTTCAGTACACCGTACCGGACATTGCCATGGCCGAGGATCTTATGTCTGCCCTGCGCAATGTTATATATAAGATGGAGCCCGATCCAGATATCGTTGCTATGTGCCTTGAAGAAGTAAGTTAGATTGAAATTATTGAATGATTTTTAATAGCATTAATTTCAACAAGCTAACAAATTTTTTTCTGGCAGACGAAATTTTTTAGGGAGGGTACAGATTCATTTGGATCCACTATAGTGGTCAGAAGTAAATCAAAGATGAATCCTGGTAGGTACTATTAAGGAGTAAGTCTAATATTATATCAGGATTAATTTTTTTATTTTGCCAAATCTAAAATTCTAAATGATGTAATGTCTTTTGCAGCTGAATGGTGGATGCATTTTGGTGGATCTGCTAAAAATTTGAAGGTTCTTGCAGTGAAGATCCTCTCCCAGACGGTGTCCTCCAGTGGATGTGAGCGCAACTGGTCTACATTTGGTCTTATCCACTCCAAACAGAGGAACCGTCTGAAACAGAAATGCCTCAACGATCTTGTGTATGTACACTATAATTTAAGGTTGAGGCTAAAATATATTCAGGAAGAAGTAGAATTGAAATATCCTGATCCCACTGCAAGTTCATATATTGATGAGGATGAAGATCCAATGATTGAGTGGGTCATGGGTCAGCAGCAGCAGCAGCCAGAGCTTGATGAGCCAGGATCTCCTCCTCAACCAGCCAGTTTTGTAGCTGTGAGGCTGGGGTGGATGCTGGACAATGGGCAACAAGTCATATTCCTTGCAGGGCTCCAGCAGATACAACACATCGTCCGTCCCCACCATCTAGTAGACCTGGAGACAGAGGAAAAGGAAAGGCAGTTGCACCTCCATCGAAGCACTCAGTCCACTCAGATTCAGATACCAGAGACAGTGATAATAGTGCTTCAAATAGTGGAGGATCTAGTAATCAGGGAGGGGCAAGAGGACAGGAGCGCAGCCTCCTAGTCCTATTCGATTCACTGGAAAGTCGCAGTTTTACCATGCCATGCAGGATACAGATCATGGAGCACCATCTGATAGATCTCGTGGTGATACAATTCCATATAGGCGACGGGCTCCGTGTGGTTGTTCGGGATACGATACAGCTGCAGATCTTGCATGTGGAGTAGAATCCTTGGATGTATCTGGATCATCCTCATATTCAGGATCCTCTTATCTGCAGCTACTGGCAGCTTATGGTCCATATGATTCATATGGTGCATCCGAGACGTCAGCATCCAGTGGTTATTATCCCGGAGCATCTTATGCATCTGATTTTGTTGCTGGTATATTTGGATTCCCCCCTGCACCTGCACTGCCATATCATCAATCTCTGGACAGCTCTCAGAGTCGGGACATCAGAGAGGGATCTATGATTAGTTATGACCCGTCACGCATACCTCCTGAGATGAGCTTAGAGGAGTATCATGCTGCCTGGCAGGAGGGACATGCCGACTTTCCTACGGAGTACATACATGATCCCTATATTTATGGACATCGTCACTCTACCCGATTCTAGACATTGAAATGTAATTATATGTTTATGACACATTTTATTTTCATTAATTACTGATAATATTAGTTTAATTAACATTTTTTTTTTTATTTCAATTGAAAATAGTCCTAAATATTAGTATTCAGTTCTAAACCCTAAAGCGGTACGCCATCCTAAACCCTAAATCCTAAACCGGCCTAAACCCTAAACCGGTCTAAACCCTTAAAATATAAATCCTAAACCCTAAATCCTAAACCCTTAAAAATTAAAATAAATACCTTAAACTTACAAAAAAAAAAAAAAAAAAAAAAAAAAATTGGGCGTGCCGGTTTGGACCGGTATGCCCTGTCGTACCGTGTGTCGGCACGGTACGGTTCGGTACCAAACCGGTACCGGCCGGCCACGGTACGGCACCCGGTATCGTTACCGGGAACCTTGATATTTTCTTTATTCTTTGTTTTTCATTTTTTTGATTTTTCAATCCTTCCTTTCAACTTACTATTTTGATGATTCTGGTTGATTAATTTGTGATTTTGACATTGTTGTGATATCTTTTTGTTCATGAAATGGAATTGAAGTACAACTAAACTAATTATAAGTAAATATACATACATACAATATAACAAATGGAGTCAGTTTAATAGATTTAACATACAAAATATGTACTGGCATCTAAAATTTTGTGGAATGTCTATCTCTCATAGACATATCATGATAAGAGTTTGGACCTAGGATATTACTCCAAGCTTCCAAGAAGACTGTTTCATAATCTTGCATGCCATAGTGTGTGTCAAGCCCCAAATCTAGGACACGACACGGTCATGCTACCTAGGGGTACAGGCCACGATAACATGAAGCCAATCATTCAAAATCTTAAATAAAACAAGATCCGTCACAAATAAAATATACTAAAGAGGTCCAAATCAAATTCAACAATTAAATCAATATTGGTTCCAAGCATCTAAACCCAAACCAAAGACCAATCCCAAGTCTCAAATTTAAATTAGTTAACTACAAGTTCATAACATCCAGATAATTAATTTTAACTGTAAAATTTCCAAGCTTGTTAGCATAGACTCCAAACATGATTCATCCTTGTTCCTAGCCTTATTTATCTATAAAAGAAAAAGAAAAATAAAAAGGTACGAGCTACACCAACTCAGTAAGTAAACCCGATACTATCTTACTGGATGAAGCACAAGTTTGTACATGTATTAATAAATCATTTAGAGAAGATTATCATTAGAAAAAACTTTTCATAATAACAGTATATCATAAATCAATCATACTCTTGCTTATGCTGTTATGCATAAGTCTTGCAATTTATTTAAACAAGGTTTCAAATACATAGCATAAGCAAATTTACAAATCATGTTGATTTTATAAACAAAGTTATAAATTCATTATGATTATATAAATCATCAATACTTCATAAACATATTTCCAAATATTTAGCATAAATCATAAACGTTAGTTATTTAACCACATCGTAGTTTAATTATTTTTCTCGAACTAAATGCTAAGGTCACTATTATACTCATGATAGGGCCGTAATTATCAAAATACCAACTACTATTATCCGTTAGTAGGGTCGTATACCAACTACTAATATCCGCCGGTAGCATCATATACCAATTGTTATCGGTTGGCAGGATCGTATACCAACTACTACTATTCATTGGCAGGATCATACACCTACTATTACCTATTGGCAAGGTCATACGTAGCTATCCCTTTGTATTGTGTATTAATTTGTACCAGTATAATACAAGACAATCAGTATGCACCAGTACCAATTGATATGGCAATCTTTTTTCATGATAACATAGTAAGACATCGAAGCAAATCTTAAGAAAATTTGAGCCCTTCAAGAGATACCCCACCAAGATAGTGAAGGAGGTTTGGTGCCTTAGGACGAGTCACTGCTTTGAGCAAATTTATCTTAAGGTTGGTGGATAAGTGTTTCCCCTTCAAGGCTTTGAAGAGCATCAAGAATTTTGAGTCGATCGAGGAATGTCAGTAAGCCTTTGATAAGCTCGAGAAGGCTTTTAGATCACAGCCATTCCTTTCTCGCCCATAACCTTGAGAACCTTATCTTTACTTGGTTGTCTTCCTAATGGCCATCAGCTTGGTTCTAGTATGAGAATAAGAGAAGAATTAGAGGCCGGTTTACTATGTTACCTGAATGCTTCATGTTGCTGTGATGATGTACCAAAGAGCGAAGAAGCTAGCTTATGCCCTGGTCTTTTCAGCTTAGAAACCAAGGTCATTCCAGGTGCACACCATTGTGGTATGTATGACTGACCAGCTATTGTAGCAAATCTTGTAGAAATCTAAAACATCGGGGAGCATGGTTTGTCAAACCAGACAAAACCACCTGGTTTGGGGCATGCCAAACCATACTGGTGGTGGGATAGGACAAATCCAGCATTCGAAACAAGACATTGACAAAGAGGGGAGGTCATTCGAGGGCCTTCGCAGCCCTCTGATGGCCATCGCCAACCCCTCTCCCTCCCTCCCTCCCTCCCTTTGTTTTCCTCTCTTGTTCTTCCTCACATTCCTATCATTTGGGGGCCTTAGCAGCCCTCCAACCAGGGTTCTCCGAACCGTGCCAAACCAGCCAGTTCGGGGCGTACCGAGTCGGACCGGCGGCCGGCCGGCACGGTTCGGCTTTAAAAAATGGCATAGCCCCTTTTTTTAAAAAAAAAAATCTTACCGCACCGAACTGGGCTTGAACCGGCCCGAACCAGTCGAAACGGGCCCGAATCGGCCGATTCGGCCCAGTTCGACTTGGTACGGCTTGTGAAGAGGGGGGGCAAATTTTTTTTTTTGTATCACATGGCTACAGTGTAGCCATGTGACATTTTGTCCAAGGGGGGGAAGATGCCTTTCCTTAATTATAAGGCACAGAGAGCTCTTACGAGCTCTCTGTGTTCTCTGCTACAGCGCACGGTGGAAGGAAAAGCAGAAAAAAAAATTCACAGGGTCAATTTCAACCCAATTCAACCTACAAAAACCGAAGGGATAGGTAGAATCAAGGTCCGCATACCTTTCTTTTTCCGTATTTTCGTCTTTCGTAGCATTAAATTTTGTTAAAATCCGTGTAAATTAGAAAATTAAGAAGAAATGCTGTCAAAATTTATTTGTTGGCAATGATTTTAGAGTATGTGGTAGATCTAAGATAGATCTACACAATAATACTAAAATCTTAATTTTTTGTTAAGTATATAATTTTTTAAATTAAAAATTAATTTTGGATTAATAAATTAATTAAAAAAATAATTAAAAAAAAAATTATAATTATAAATTATTAATTTAGGGCTTGTAAGCTACTCTCACTATAAATTTCATGTCGATTTATTCAAGTTTTGTGCATCTCATGAATAGTGCCCGTAGATCTTAAATTGAAAAAAAATTGACTTTTAATGCATTTCTAGAATCTTACAAAAATATATATAGCATGTATGATGGAATCCTACATGAATCTAAAATTTAATTTTTTTTTATTTTTCTTTATTTTTTTAAATTTTTTAAATAAAAAAATTTTAAAAAAAATAAATTATAAAAATTAGGTTAATAAACTATTAATTAATAAAGATTATTATTGACGTTATATGTAATTTAAATATTCAGGTATGGATCCATCAAGGAGGAAGGATCCGGAGCGGGATATTGGCTGGTTACATGGAGAGATGCTCTCGGGTTGGCATCACTGGAGGTGTAAATGGTGCAATACCGAATTTAAAGGTGGGGGGGTAACAAGGTTGAAGCAGCACTTGGATGGCGGCTATTCTGATGTATCTGCATGCTGATAGTATCCACAGGAGATCCGTCAGTTGATGAAGAAACACTTTGTTGATTTTAAAGCTGGGAAGGAAAGAGCAGCAAAGAAGAAGGCAGAGGTGGATCGCAGAGCCGCAGAACCACCTTCTTATCATTCTAGGGAGTCAGATGAAGCATCTATTCCTTCTGATGAGGAGGCACAGATGGAGGCTGCTATTCAGGCGAGCTTGTATGAGCAGAGGCAGCAGAAGGAGGCAGCCAGGCATAGACAGCGATTCGGACCATCAGCTTTTGACTCAGGATCGGGATCCGCTTCTGCTAGTGCTCCAGGAGAGTCTGAGACAGCTTAGGAGGACCTTCTCAGTCAGAGAGCCCGTCAGGAGAGGCACCGGCCGTATTGCATCCATATTGGGAGCATTTGGCAGTAAGAGGAAGTCTTCTAGGCCCAGGGACATTCCAGAGAGAGCCACTATCCATGATGTCGATCCACATGCATTTTCCAGCAGAGATTCCAAGCAACAGAAGATTGACACAATGCTGAAAAAGGATAAGAAGAAGGATATGTGGCGGGCTATCTCCTCCTGGTTTCATTTCAGTCATATCCCAGCCCATGCAGCAGACAATTTTTATTATCGCTCTGCTATTTCATCTATACAGGCTGCTGGTGCAGGTATAGATCCTCCAGCATCGAGGAATATCTATGGTCATCTTCTGGACAGCAATAAGGAGCTAGAAGGATAGATATCCTCATATCAGAGCAAGTGGCATGTGTATGGATTGACGGTGATGTGTGATGGTTGTACTGGTCCTACTAGACGGAGCATCATCAATTTTTTGACTTATTGTGATGGGAAGACTTTTTTTCAGAAGTCTATTGATGCTTCAGATCAAGTGCACGACGCCAGTTATATCCTCAGATTGATGGAGGAGGTGATTGATCAGGTGGGAGAGCATAATGTCGTGCAGGTAATCACTGATAATGGACCACAGTACAGGGTTGCAGGGCAGATCTTGATGGAGCGGCGGCCGCATATTTTCTGGACCCCTTGTGCTGCACATTGTATAGACCTCATGTTGATGGATATTGGTAAAATTCGCAGGGTGCAGAAGATTGTTGAGCTAGCACAGTCTATCACCAGATTTATATATAACCATAAATGGATCTTATCATTAATGAGGAGCTTTACAAGGAGGAAATATTGAGACCGAGGGTCACACGGTTTGCAACTAATTACATTGCACTTGATAGTCTTCTTAGCAAGAAAGCAGAGCTGCGTCAGATGTTTGTCAGTCAGGACTGGTAGGAGAGCAGATATGCTAGGGCAAATACTGAGGAAAGCAATGTGGAGAATTTAGTGACGAGACAGACATTCTGGCAGTGGGCTAAGAGGGTAGTGGAGGCTATCAAGCCTCTATATGAGGTACTTCGTGCTGTGGACTCCGAGAGGTATGCTCAAATGGGCTTCTTATATTTCATGATGCAAAGGGCAAAGAAAAAGATCCAGGAGGCAGATCCATCACATGCATATGAGTATATCCGGATCATTGATAGATGGTGGAGTTATCAAATGAATTCAGATTTGCATCTAGCAGGTACGTAGTATTTTATGAAGTCCCTAAAAATTAAGTTTCAATTAGATTCATACAAGTACGCTTGACTGATTCTTAAAATATATGTGCAGCTTACTATCTAAATCCGAGATTTCAATACTCCGTACCGGACATTGCCATGGATGAGGATCTTATGTCTGTCCCGTGCAATGTTATATATAAGATGGAGCCCGATCCAGATATCGCTACTATATACCTTGAAGAAGTAAGTTAGGTTGAAATTATTGAATGATTTTTAATAGCATTAATTTCAACAAGCTAATAAATTTTTTTCTGGCAGACGAAATTTTTTAGGGAGGGCACAGATTCATTTGGATCCACTGTAGCGATCAGAAGTAAATCAAAGATGAATCCTGGTAGGTACTACTAAGGAGTAAGTCTAATATTATATCATGATTAAATTTTTTATTTTGCCAAATCTAAAATTCTAAATGATGTAATGTCTTTTGCAGCTGAATGGTGGGTGCATTTTGGTGGATCTACTAAAAATTTGAAGGTTCTTGCAGTGAAGATTCTCTCCCAGACGGTGTCCTCCAGTGGATGTAAGCGAACTGGTCTACATTTGGTCTTATCCACTCCAAACAGAGGAACCGTCTGAAACAGAAACCCTCAACGATCTTGTATATGTACACTATAATTTAATGTTGAGGCTAAAATGTATTCAGGAAGAAGAAGAATTGAAATATCTCGATCCCACTGCAAGTTCATATGTTGATGAGGATGAAGATCCAATGATTGGGTGGATCATGGGTCAGCAGCAGACGCCAGAGCTTGATGAGCCAGGATCGCCTCCTCGACCAGCCAATTTTGTAGCTAGTGAGGCTGGGGTGGATGCTGGACAATGGGCAACAAGTCATATTTCACACAGGACTTCAGCAGATACAGCACATCGTCCGTCCCCACCATCTAGTAGAACTGGAGACAAAGAAAAAGGAAAGGCAGTTGCACCTCCATCGGAGCACTCAGTCCACTCAGATTCAGATACCAGAGACAGTGTTGATAGTGCTTCAGATAGTGGAGGATTTAGTGACAGGGCGGGGCAGGAGGACAGGAGTCGCAGCCACCTAGTCCTATTCGATTTACTGGGGAGTCGTGGTTTTTCCATGCCATGCAGGATACAGATCATAGAGCACCATCTGATAGACCTCGTGGTGATACGATTCCATATAGGCAACGAGCTCCGCGTGGTCGTTCGGGACACGATACAGCTGCAGATCTTACACGTGGAGTAGGATCCTTGGATGTATCTGGATCATCCTCATATTTAGGATCCTTTTATCCGCAGCTATCGGCAATTTCTGATCCATATGATCTATATGGTGCATCCGAGATGTCAGCATGCAGTAGTTATTATCCCGAAGCATCTTATGCATCTGATTTTGTTGCTGGTATATTTGGATTCCTCCCTGCACCTGCACTGCCATATCGTCAGTCTCTGGATAGCTCTCAAAGTCGGGACATCAGAGAGGGATCTGCGATTAGTTATGACCCATCACGCATATCTCCTGGGATGAGCTTAGAGGAGTATCATGCTGCCTGGCATGAGGGACATGTCGAATTTTCTACAAAGTATATACATGATCCCTATATTTATGAACATCGTCACTCTACCCGATTCTAGACATTGGTATGTAATTATATGTTTATGCCACATTTTACTTTCATTAATTGCTGAAAATCTTAGTTTAATTATCATTTTTTTATTTCAATTAAAAATAGTCCTAAATATTAGTATTTAGTCCTAAACCCTAAAGCGGTACGCCATCCTAAACCCTAAATCCTAAACCGGCCTAAACCCTAAATCCTAAACGGCTAAACCCTTAAAAAATAAACCCTAAACCCTTAAAAATTAAAATAAAAACCTTAAAATTACAAAAAAACCAAAAAAAATCAAAAAAAAAATTTGGATGTACCGGTTTGGACCGGCACGCCCTGCCCTACCGTGTCGGCACATAACGGTTCGGTACCGAACTAGTACCGGCCGACCACCGGTACGGCACCCGGTACCGGTACCGGGAACTTTGCCTCCAGCGGCTACCACTAGCATCTCTTCCTCTCATTCCCTCGCTCTCCCTCCTTCCCCTTCTCTCTCTTCCTCTCTCTAGTTCTCCCTCTCCCATGCTCTCTTTTGTGTCAATTCTGGCCTGGCATGGAATGGTACAAGGGTGTATGAAATCATGTTGCTGCTAACTAGTTAGGCCTCGGTACCAACTCGGTGAGCCTTGTCGGGAAGGATGGTCAAGTGATCTGTAGAGCTAGAGGAATTTGACATCCAATATGAATCTTGACTTGCCATCAAGGCCTAAGTCCTTGTAGACTTTTTGGTCAGGTGCACCTTTCTAGAAAAAGAGAATGTAGAACAAGTTCCTAGCTTAACCAATATCCTCCACACCAGGATGCTATATGTCAATGGTTCCTCCAACAATGCTATATTGTGACTCTTAACTCATAGTGAACCAAGTTCGAGGGGATTGTGAAGCCAAAGAAGAAATGATGGTCCACTATGTAGCCAAAGTGCAGCGTCTTGACTTTGACCTGAAGCACTTCAAGATCCATCAAATACCAAGTTTGAGATTATCTAAGTTAGCCAACTTAGTATGTAGTAACCTCGGACGAAAATACACTGAAGTCTTGCAAAGTAGAAGCATTAAAGCAAGAAATAAATATGTGATGCAAGTAGACAATGAGCCAAGCTGAATGGATCGGATCCCTTGATCAACTATGTTCAAGATGGAAGCCTTCCCAGGGATAGAAAGGAAGCTAGAGGATCAAACTTTAAGATGCCAAGTACACCCTCCTCCATGGGAACCTCAACAAGAGATTCTTTTATTTTCCATATTTGAGGTGCTCAGGTCTGATGAAGCAAACTACTTTTTACGAGAGACATATGAAAGTATCTGCAGCAAGCACTTAGGGGGCAGAGCACTGGCTTACAAGGTGCTAACATAGGGCTATTATTGGCCAACCTTGAGGAAAGATGTTGCTGAATTTGCCTAGAAGTGCAAATGGTGTTAGAAACTTTCAAGAATCCCATATCAGCCTGCCACCGAGCTAAGACCTATCGATAGCCATGGCCCTCTGCTTAATGAGGGATTGACATCTTGAGTCCTTTTCCTCTAGCCAATGGACACAAAGTTTTTAATTGTGGCAATTGACTACTTCATCAAGTGGGGTAAAGTAGAACCCTTAACTCAAATTACAAAGAAGAATGTGAGAAACTTTGTCTAAAGGTCCATCATTTGCAGTTTTAGCATCCACGGCCGTTGATAACCAATAGTGGAAAGTAGTTCAATAACACCCACTTGAGACTTTTGTAAGGAGCTTGGCATCAAGAACTTGTTCACCTCATTTGCCTACCTGCAAACCAACGGCTAAGCTGAGGTGATGAATAGAATAATCTTGCAGAGCTTGAAGACTTGGCTCTACAAATCTAAGGGGCTCTAGGTAGATGCAGTCCCAAGCATCCAATAGGCATATTGCACCACCACTAAACTCCAACTAGAGAAACACTCTTTAACCTCACCTTCAGGATAGAAACCACTTTACCAGTAGAGATCGGGATGCTAACTCATAGGGTGGAGCACTACAACAAGTAGCAAAATCAGGAAAACTTGAGAGCTGAACTGGACCTTGTCAAAGAAGCCCGAGAACAAGCTCGGATCTTCATGGCTGCATACCAATAGAGTGTGCCCAGATACTGTAACTTTAGGGTAAAGAAGTGACTCTTCCTACTTGGGGATCGTTTGCTAAGAAGGACAACCTATAGGAGAAGGATCAGAAAAGCTTGTCTTGAACTGAGAAGGACCCTACAATCTACAGAGTTGCCTAGGAAGTGCATCCTGAGACATACCAATGGGAGCATCTCAATGGAACATTGCTACCTCTGCTGTTGCCCAGAGATGGAGCCCAAGAGGGGGGGTAAATTGGGTCTTTTAAAAATTTAACACAATAAAATGAAGGTCCAGTGGTGCTTGTGAGCAATAATAAATTTGATGCAAGATGATAGCAATAATTAAAGAGTACGAGAGGAAAAGAGCAATCACACACAAACACAAAATTTATAGTGGTTCGGTGCAAACCTAGCACCTACATCCACTCCCCAAGCCACCCTTGGGAATTCCACTATAATCCACACCAGATTACAGTTGACTTGTTTTTCACAAGGCTCACAAGTCAAAACCTAAGTTGGTTTTGTCACCTAGGCTTACCAACAAACCTAAATACTTGTTTTGTCTTCGGGCTCACAAGTTAACCCTAGTTGGTTTTGTCCCTTTGGCTCACCAACAAACCACAATAACCTTCTTTCAAGACACCCTTGAAAGCAAGGTCAAATCATAATAAAACAGATATGAAATTTAAAAGCTACAACAAACTCTCTTCAAGAGTAGATTGGAATCTTTGAAGCTCAAAAGGATGCTTTGTCTTCACTCTTCTTCAAGTTGCCTCTTTTTGGAATGTAGTAAGGTTGAGCTTGTAGGCTTTTCAGTGGAATCAAGCTAGAAGAGACTTTTGATTTGAAGTTTGGAGAGAATATTGGCTTTATGGCTTTTGAGTGGACTTGAATGCTCTTGAATAGACTTCTCTTCACTTCTCTCTTGCTTTATCTTCTTTTCTCTTGCTTTAAAATGAGGTTGGTGGAGATTAAATACACCAAAAACCTTCTAAAAACGGTTTGTGACCGTTGGAGCATTGGAAATAGCCGTTTGGAGCTTAAAAACCAACTTCTGCAAGCCAGAAAAATAGATCCGTTAGAGCTGTCAGGTTGCAAGTGTCGACACTTGGCTGTCAGGTGTCGACACTTGGCTGTCGGTGTCGACACTTGATTTCTGGGTGTCGACACTTGACCATTCAAGTGTCGACACTCGATGCACAGGTGTCGACACTTGACACAAAAATTCTCAAAACAGCAAAGTTCTGTATTTTCAAAAATCTCAGGCCTTGAGTCGACACTTTGAACCTAGGTGTCGACACTTGGTGTCGACACTTGAATATAGGTGTCGACACTTGGCGTGCCAAGGATTTTTGTCCGTGCCAAGTGCTGAAGTGTCGACACTTGACTGTCCAGGTGTCGACACTTGAGACTGAAAACATCCAGATTCAAGTGTAAATGCCTCAAAAACAAAAATAAAATTCATGAATACATAAACACATAATAGTTAAACAATTATATGCCCTTTTTCAATGAAGAGGATGCCCGGATATGTGAGAATTGCTCCGTGCCATTGCGTGCCATACACCATAAGTTTTTGGAATTTTGAGGTGCTTTCTTCCTGAAAACTCACAACTTGAAATCCTCATTAGAATACAATATGCACTCAATGTTTTGTTATTCATCAAAATCACTGGGTGGAGCCAACAATCTCCCCCTTTTTGATGATGACAAAACCTTGAGAAAAAGAGGCAATATAGTTCTAACTTTAACCATTTAATTTATAAGTATGAATTTTAGTCACAATAGAGGCAAAAACTTTATAGATAGGAGGAAACAATCTTCCCCTTAATTAGATACTTCTTATTAAGGTAAACTTCAAAGATTTTTGCAAGGTGAAATCAATATAATCAATACAATACACCTTTTTCTCAATAAAATCGAAATCAATACTTGTTCTCCATAAAATCAAAATCAATACTTATTCTCCCCCTTTTTGTCAATAATAAGAAAGGGGAATAACCTCCCCCTTACAATGAGCATGGATACAAAAAGATAGTAGAGAAACAAATATCATAGATATTAGAGCTGAAATTATGCTAATGTCAAAGAGTATCAGAGTTAAAATATACCATTATAAAGAGTATCAGAGCCAAAGAATAGTAAACTGAAGCACAAAATCTTCAAGATAACAGAGTACTGAACAAAAACATATATATATAAGATAAATTTTCAGTACAAAAGAGCTGAAACATACGTATATCATCAGAGTCAAATAAGTATCAAACATGTATCAAATAGACATCTGTGAGGCTAATCCTCATCAGGTGGAACATCAAGACTGAAAGGAGCACTGATCCTAGATCTGGTGGCTAATGCCCTAGGAGGTGCTAAAGCTCTAAGACTCCTAGTGCGGCCGGCAGGACCAA
Organism: Areca catechu; assembly: GCA_021397845.1. NCBI lineage: Eukaryota > Viridiplantae > Streptophyta > Magnoliopsida > Arecales > Arecaceae > Areca > Areca catechu. The sequence goes on from CM038049.1 coordinate 128,823,869, forward strand.
AGGCGGGGACAACCCTAGAAGATCTAATAGAAGGAGGTGAAAGACGATCAGCTGGCGCAATAAGATCCGGTGCGACGTCGACTAAGGTAGTAGTAGGAGCTGGTGTAGTAGGAGGATCTCGACTGACCACCTCATAAGCATCGGCACCGCCCAGCCACTGCCCACTACCTCTGTAGCTCTGTCAACATCCTGATCACCATCCTCAGCAAAATCAGCATGGTCGCTCTGGTGATCGTCGTCATCATCATCATTATCGTTGTCATCGTCAGATCGAGCAAGTGCAGGTGCTGCAGGAGGCATAAATGATCTTAACAGACTCTTAATGCGAGTAAATCCCTCCATGGATCTGCGAATCTCAGCATGCTCCGAGGTAGTATGTGCTCGTAGAAGCTCGACCTCGCTACGCAGCTGAGTCACCTCTCCTCTGATCTCTGAGAACTGTGCTCTGGGATGCTCCTCAAAAGATAGTCCTGTAGATGGTGGTGGAGGAGCTGAAGCGTCAGGAGACAGGTGCTCTGCCTGTGTCGATGGTACATCTACTGGAGGAAGAACTGCTGGCTCAGATGGTCCAGCCTCAGCCTCTCGAAACTCGTCCTCCTCATCTGGCTCCTGGCCAAACTCTTTGCGAACCCATCGACCTCCAACCATCCTGTATCCCATCCGGTGCAATGACCTCTCATCATACACATTCGTGTGCAGTATCTCCTTGGGGATCTCCCCCTCCAATGATACTTCACAAGCTCTGAAAAGACGGGTCAGTGCCATGCCGTATGGCAAATAGTGTCGGCGCTGAGTGGCAGCATCATGCATCTGTGATAGCATCAAAGTGGGTATATCTAGCTGTCTCCTCTCAATCAGACTGGTCATCACCATCAGCTCCCTCTCGGTGGTGAAATCGAATCTGCCAGTCTTCGGTAGTAGGATCCGTGCAGTAATATGGTGCAGCAGGCACATCTCTAATGATAACTGGTTCGCGGTAACCACTGAAATACCGCGAACATCCTCTCGCTCAAGGATGCACCTGAATGCCGCCTCTCTATCATCTACAGAAAAGTCACAGACTCCTCTCCGGGGTATCTCCATACACGGCTCAGCAGCTCATCAGTCAAAGAGATCTGAACACCCCTGACGGATGTCGTCCACAATAGTCATCGACAGTCCAGTGCACCGTAGAACTCCCTCACTAGGTGAGGATAGTATCTCTCCTACATGGTGCAGAAGGGTACTAGTCCTGCATCTGTGAGTATCTCCCTAATACCAAAGTGGTGCCTGTCGAAGCACTGCAAGTCTACTCTCCTCCCTGAAGCTACAGACTTCCCTGCCATCCTCTCTGTAGGGGGGAGCTCGGTGTGGCTGTACTGCTCTGCTGTGCAGGATCAAATCTGGCCTTCGATCTCCTCTCAGTACCATGACTGGGCCTCGCCCTAACTGCAAGTCTCTTCCTAGGACCCATTACAGCCAACTGACCAGGAAGAATGAAGAAAGGTTTAGAACAAGGGACTGGCCATAGGTAGAGATTAAAAGGTTCAGATAGGTTTCGAAAACCAGAATCAACAAAGTTTGAAAAATTATATTTTGATCAAATGACAAATTTTTGAGCAAAATTTGTAGTAAAAATTTCTGTTAGGTAGAACACATTTGAATCTTTGGAAAAATAATTTTTTGTAAGGTCTAAAGATAAAAACATGTGGGATTTGGATCTTAACACTTAGGGTTTTAGCAAATAAGCGAAAATGTCGCAAATATATCACGAAAAACCTTTCCAAATAGTCAATAAATAAATTTAGTAGACTTAATTTAGATGAAAACCCAATTTATTTTGCCTAAAATTGATGAAACAGTGATTTTTGCGAAAAAGGGTGAAAAACGTCCAAAAGATGAGGGAAATCCGAGAAAAACAAATCTAAAACATTATTCCCTCAAATGGAGTTTTAGAAATTCATTAAAACACGCAAAAATCCGGTTAGATTCAAGAAAAATATTTGGAAAACCCAAAACACGGTTGTTTGGTTCGAAAACAACAAAATTAAAAAACAAAGAAAAATAAAACGAAATTAGAAAGGAGAAATACCTGATTTGTGAAGGATTGAGGGGTGAAAGGACGGATTTGGATAGGGGGGACCACTGTTCCAAGAAATCAGGGGGTAAGAAAATTTCAAAAAACCCTTGTTCGGTCCGTTTAAAAACAGTATCAGATTCGCAAGTGTCGATACTTCGGATTTGTCAAGTGTCGACACTTGGTCAGGTGTCGACACTTGACACTTTCCAAGTGTCGACACTTGGCCAAAAAATTCGAGAAAATCCGGAAAAAATAGGAAAAATTTTGACAAAGTTTTGGGGTTTTAATCAATAGGTTTTGAGCTTTAGGATTTAGGTAAAAAGATACTAAGAGAGTTCTTAGGAGAATGGATCAATGACACCTAACTCTCTTCTAATCAGACAGAACCTATCCTCACTCAAAGGCTTTGTAAACACATCAGCTAACTGATCATTAGTACAAACAAAATCAAGAATTACATTAGAGTTTTGTACATGATCTCTTATGAAATGATGTCTTATTTCAATGTGTTTACTTCTTGAATGTTGCACAGGATTTTTAGATAGGTTGATTGCACTAGTATTGTCACATCTTATGGGTGTCTTAGTTAGTTTAATGCCAAAATCTTCGAGTTGTTGTTTGATCCAGAGGATTTGAGCACAACAGCTCCCAGCTGCTATATATTCGGCTTCCGCCGTAGATAGAGCAACTGAGTTCTGTTTCTTGCTACTCCAGGAGATCAAATTTACTCCAAGAAACTGACAGGTTCCACTAGTACTTTTACGATCAAGTTTACACCCATCAAAGTCAGCATCAGAATAAGCAATTAAATCAAATGAAGAATCTCTAGAGTACCATAAACCAATTTCAATTGAGCCAGATAGATATCTAAGTATACGTTTAATAGCCAAAAGATGAGACTCTTTAGGATTGGACTGATATCTAGCACACATACAGACACTAAACATGATATCTGGCCTACTGGCAGTAAGATATAACAATGAACCAATCATGCCACGATATAATTTTTGGTCTATAGACTTACCTGATTCGTCCTTGTCAAGTCTACATGTAGAGCTCATAGGGGTACCTAATGGCTTAGTGTTCTCCATCCCAAACATCTTGAGTATTTCTCTTGTGTATTTTGTTTGGTTGATGAAGATCCCCTCTTTGGTTTGCCTTATCTGGAGTCCGAGGAAGAAATTCAGTTCTCCCATCATGCTCATCTCGAACTCACCCTGCATTAATCTTGCAAAATCTTGACAAAGAGATTCATTAGTAGTACCAAATATTATATCATCAACATAGATTTGTACTACTAAGAGATCATCATTCTTTTTCTTTAAAAACAAAGTTTTATCTACATTACCTCTAGTAAAATCATTTTTCAGCAAAAAAGAGCTTAAACGATCATACCAAGCTCTTGGAGCTTGTTTTAATCCATATAAAGCTTTATGAAGTTTATAAATATGATTTGGAAATTCAGAACTTTCAAAACCGGGGGTTGTTCAACATAAACTTCTTCTTCAATTAATCCATTTAAAAAGGCACTTTTAACATCCATTTGATATAGTTTAAAATTCATGAAACAAGAAAAAGCCAACAATAGCCTAATTGCCTCAAGTCTAGCCACAGGAGCAAAGGTTTCATCAAAATCTATCCCTTCCTCCTGATTGTATCCTTTGGCAACTAGTTTAGCTTTATTTCTAATTACTATTCAAGTTTATTTCGAAAAACCCATTTTGTGCCAATAATTGATGTGTTTGAAGGCCTATCCACTAGTGTCCAAACATTGTTCCTTTTAAATTGATTAAGTTCATCTTGCATAGCATTTATCCAATTACTATCACATTCAACTTCCTCAATAGTTTTAGGTTCAATTTGAGACACAAAAGCTAAGTAATCACAAATATTTCCAAGAGATGATCGAGTACTTACACCTTTAGATGGATCACCTATAATTAGTTCTTTTGGGTGTCCATGAGCATACCTCCATTCTTTTGGTAATGGATCAACAGTTGATGTATTTTCATCACCTTGTGCTTGATCTCCGTCAGTGTTTTGATCATCATTCTGTTCCTTGGTAAGTCCTTCATTGTTGTTTATTTCTTCAGTTTTCTTGCTACCTGATTCATCAAAAAGTACATCTTCTTTTCTTGAAGATTTTTGGTTAGTTTCATCAAATACCACATGAATGGATTCTTCAACAACAAGTGTCCTTCTGTTGAAGACCCTATATGCCTTACTAGATGTGGAGTAGCCTAGAAAGACTCCCTCATCTGATTTGGCATCAAATTTACTTAGATTATCTTTATCATTATTTAAAATGAAACGACGGCATCCAAAAACATGAAAATAACGGATTGAAGATTTTCTACCCTTCCAAAGCTCATAAGGGTTTTCTTTAAAATCGGTCGAATTAAAACTCGATTTAAAATATAGCATGCAGTATTTATGGCTTCCACCCAAAAGTATCTAGGTAAATCATTTTCACAAAGCATGGTGCGTGCCATTTCTTCAAGAGTTCTATTTTTTCTTTCTACTACCCCATTTTGTTGAGGTGTCCTAGGTGCAGAAAAATTGTGATGAATTCCATTTTCAATACAGAATTTATTAAAATCGGCATTTTCAAATTCAGTTCCATGATCACTTCTTAAAGATATTACTGAAACACCTTTTTCATTTAAAACTCTTTTGTGAAATCTAATAAATTCAGAAAACGTTTCATCTTTATGTGCTAAAAACATGACCCAAGTAAAACGTGAGAAATCATCTACAATGACTAGACCAAACTTCTTACCTCCCAAACTAGATGTTCTAGTAGGCCCAAAGAGGTCCATATGAAGCAATTCCAAAGGTCTAGATGTAGAGATTACTCCTTTAGGTTTGAAAGAAGATTTTGTTTGTTTTCCAAGTTGACATGCACTGCAAATCTTATCTTTTTCAAAATTGAGTTTAGGCAAATCTTTTACTAAATTCTTTTTGCTAAGTTTTGAAATTAAATGCATGCTTGCATGTCCTAGTCTACGATGCCAAAGCCAACTAGTTTCATCGATCTTGGCTTCCATTGCCACTAGACATTGACCTTTCTGAATAGGGAGATCATCAAGATCAACCATATAAATATTGCCATGCCTATGACCGATGAACTTAATGCCATTGTCATCTAGACTAGAAACAATGCACAAAGAAGATTCAAAAACAACTTTAAAATTTTTGTCACAAAATTGACTAATGCTAAGCAAGTTATGTTTTAATCCATCAACATATAAAACATTATCAATATAAGAGATAGGGGTGATATGGATTTTACCAATACCGATTATTTTGCCCTTTCTATTATCACCAAAAGTTACATTGCCACCATTTTGATATGTGAGTGATGAGAACTGCTCCACATCTCCTGTCATATGCCTTGAGCAACCACTATCAAGGTACCACATTCTTTTCTTGTTGGTTGCAAGGCATACCTGCAATAAAGATCAAGTGAAGACTTTAGGTACCCAAGCCATCTTGGGTCCTTTTTGGTTAGTGGCATTGGTTCTTTTTGGAACCCAAACTTTCTTAGTGTTATTTAATTTTCTTTTGTTGTACATATACGATTTATGTCCTTTAATACCACAAGTATAGCATGTAATGGATGAAGATGCAGGCACAAAGAAATTTTTAAAGAGTTTCTGTTTCTTATGAGTTCTGAATCCTAATCCAGCTTTGTCAAATACTGCTCTTTGGTTATTTAATAGTAAATTTAATTTTTCAGAACTGTAAGTAAATTTTTCAACAAAAGGTTTCAGTTTTTCGATTTCTTCTTTATATCTTTTGTTTTCTATTAAGATTTCTTTGCTTTGTCTTGACAATTTTTTATTTGAAAGTTACTTTTCTTTTCAAATATATCCTTTTCTTTTTCAAGAGCCATAATCTTATCATTTAAATTTTTATTTTGTATTAGAAGGTATTCATTTTCATTTGAAAGGTTGTTATTTGTTTTAGCTAGTTACAGATTTTGCTTCTTTAAGTCTTTATGTTTTGACTTTAATTTTTGAAATTCTATGACTAGTTCATCAAAAATCTCATGAAGCTCATCAAAAGATAATTCATTTTCGGTTTCAGAACATACCTCTTCTTGATCAGCCATCAGATAGAAATTTGCTATTTTCTGCTGTTCTTCCTCAGAGCTGGAGTCTTCACTTTCACTCCAGGTTGCCATCATGGCTTTCTTTCTCAGCTTTCTTCTGCTTTTCTTTAACAAGGGGCAGTCTACCTTGAAATGCCCGGGCTTCTTACACTCAAAACATGTGGGCTGCTCCTCCTTTTCCTTGTCTTTTTCTTTACTCGGCTCACATTTCAGAGGTTTCTTTTTGTAGTTGAACTTTTTCTTCCTCATAAACCTTCTGAATTTCCTTGCTAACATAGCCGTTTCATCTTCTTCGTCATCCTCTTCAGAGTCTTCGCTTGAGTCCTCTCTAGTAGTAGATTTGAACGCGATCGTCTTCTTCTTTTTATCCACCTCTCCGTTCTTCTGTTTGAGGGATAGCTCATAAGTCATCAAGGAACTCAACAGTTGTTCTAGCGGGAGAGTGTTGACATCTTTAGCTTCTTCAATTGCAGTGACCTTTGCATCCCATGAAGCTGGTAGAGACCTAAGAAGTTTATTCACAAGTTCACCGTTAGAAATTATTTTTCCTAGACTTCTCATGCCATTCACAATGTTTGTGAACCTAGTATACATCTCACTGATAGACTCAGTAGGTTCCATTTTAACCATTTCATATGTGTGAATTAGTATGTTAACCTTGGTGGTTTTCACTTGGTGTGTACCCTCATGGGTAACCTCAAGTGTATCCCAAATTTCCTTTGCAGAGAAACAGTTTGATATTCTATTAAACTCACTAGGATCAAGAGAGCAAAATAAAAGGTTCATTGCCTTAGCATTAAGCTCAATTTGCTTAATGTCATTCTCATCCCAATCATCTTCCATTTTGGAGTAAGAATGCCATTAATCATCATTGTAGGCTGATGAGGACCTTTTACTATTGTTCTCCACAAATTATAATCAAGAGCTTGTATAAATATGTGTAATTTGTGCCATTAAAAAGTAGGGGTTGGTTTGAAGCTTGACCTTCAACAATACCCATGCCTATTGGGGCTGTCATGATCTTTTACTCAAGATCCTTGGACCTACAAGAGAGTACCGGTGCTCTGATACCACTTGTTGCCCAGAGATGGAGCCCAAGAAGGGGGGTGAATTGGGTCTTTTAAAAATTTAACACAATAAAATGAAGGTCCAATGGTGCTTGTGAGCAATAATAAATTTGATGCAAGATGATAGCAATAATTAAAGAGTACGAGAGGAAAAGAGCAATCACACACAAACACAAAATTTATAGTGGTTCGGTGCAAACCTAGCACCTACATCCACTCCCCAAGCCACCCTTGGGAATTCCACTATAATCCACACCAGATTACAGTTGACTTGTTTTTCACAAGGCTCACAAGTCAAAACCTAAGTTGGTTTTGTCACCTAGGCTTACCAACAAACCTAAATACTTGTTTTGTCTTCGGGCTCACAAGTTAACCCTAGTTGGTTTTGTCCCTTTGGCTCACCAACAAACCACAATAACCTTCTTTCAAGACACCCTTGAAAGCAAGGTCAAATCACAATAAAACAGATATGAAATTTAAAAGCTACAACAAACTCTCTTCAAGAGTAGATTGGAATCTTTGAAGCTCAAAAGGATGCTTTGTCTTCACTCTTCTTCAAGTTGCCTCTTTTTGGAATGTAGTAAGGTTGAGCTTGTAGGCTTTTCAGTGGAATCAAGCTAGAAGAGACTTTTGATTTGAAGTTTGGAGAGAATATTGGCTTTATGGCTTTTGAGTGGACTTGAATGCTCTTGAATAGACTTCTCTTCACTTCTCTCTTGCTTTCTCTTCTTTTCTCTTGCTTTAAAATGAGGTTGGTGGAGATTAAATACACCAAAAACCTTCTAAAAACGGTTTGTGACCGTTGGAGCATTCGAAATAGCCGTTTGGAGCTTGAAAACTAACTTCTGCAAGCCAGAAAAATAGATCCGTTAGAGCTGTCAGGCTGCAAGTGTCGACACTTGGCTGTCAGGTGTCGACACTTGGCTGTCGGTGTCGACACTTGATTTCTGGGTGTCGACACTTGACCATTCAAGTGTCGACACTCGATGCACAGGTGTCGACACTTGACACAAAAACCCTCAAAACAACAAAGTTCTGTATTTTCAAAAATCTCAGGCCTTGAGTCGACACTTTGAACCTAGGTGTCGACACTTGGTGTCGACACTTGGTGTCGACACTTGAATATAGGTGTCGACACTTGGCGTGCCAAGGATTTTTGTCCGTGCCAAGTGCTGAAGTGTCGACACTTGACTGTCCAGGTGTCGACACTTGAGACTGAAAACATCCAGATTCAAGTGTAAATGCCTCGAAAACAAAAATAAAATTCATGAATACATAAACACATAATAGTTAAACAATTATATGCCCTTTTTCAATGAAGAGGATGCCCGGATATGTGAGAATTGCTCCGTGCCATTGCGTGCCATACACCATAAGTTTTTGGAATTTTGAGGTGCTTTCTTCCTGAAAACTCACAACTTGAAATCCTCATTAGAATACAATATGCACTCAATGTTTTGTTATTCATCAAAATCACTGGGTAGAGCCAACATCTGCCAATGCCAAAATCTCTGAAAACCTAAGAATTTACTATCATTGAGGGGGCTGGTGATGCGGCATCAAATAAGCACGGTGATGTGACACAACCATATTCATCCAACTCACAACTGACATGGCAACCTTGGTGCCTAATTGGCATGATACAAGCAAGTCAACTTTCGCCGGCTAGACACTCAAACCAAGCATATCAGAAGCAATCAAGCTAACTCGGACCATCTCACTAGCTCAGCCAGACAACTGCTCAACTCAGCACCAAGTTGACCAGGGTCCCTTCACCATTGAGAATGGCTAAAGGTGTGGGTTACAGCTGGCACCCACTCCCTTAGATGGTTACAGCATGTTCTGCTATAGTTATGGCACAATCCTATGCCATTAGAGCATGGTCCTAGCCTCCTAGGCGCTTACAGTCAGATCCCAGGCGACTATAGTAGAATCTCATGGTTACAACATTATCCTAGGCTATTAGAACACAATCTTCAAGGCAAGGTTTTAAATCCCGTGGGATGGGGCTGTTCCGGTTTTTCCATAGAACGGGATGCATTGGCATTCCATCTTGTCCCGATACTCGGGACAAGGGACGTCCCAAGGTGTCCCAATTGAGATGCTAGGACACTGGCGGGACGGGACGTCCTATCCCAACATATGAGATGGTATTCCATCCCGGTGTCCCACAGGACGTTCCGTCAGGACCTGAATCCTTGCTTCAAGGATTCTATATCCCTCAGTTATAAATGAGGCAGAGACCCTCCATGAAAGGTAATCAATCAATCCCGAGCTGAACGACACTCTATCTATCCGATTCCTCCTTTGTTCCAACACCAAAAAAACTCCCTGAGCATTAGAGGGCCCAGCCGGAGCAAAACTCCTGCAAGTTCTTTGACCTTGTTTGTTGCCTTACAGATCGATAGGAGCAGCCCACGTCAACAATCCAGAGATCAACAACAACAATAACTTTTGATACTTTTGTGGCTAGATCTTGTGCTTTATTTTCTAAAAAGCTATTATTTCCTTTGACCAAGAAAATTTATTATTTGAATATGGTTTCAGCTTTGCATTCAGATCGATCCCAAAAAGGAGTATTCAGCAGGTATTGTTTGCATTCCTTGCCCCTGTATTAGTATTCAAGATCTATCCAGCATGTAACCAATGGGGAACTAGACATGCACAGATACACTTGCATGGGTCCTTACAAGTAGGTTGAGTTCTAGGCCTAGTAATTTCTTAATTCTAATTTTCAAATTGTTGTTCATTGTTGCATAATAGTTCCAATTGATTGCATCCATGGCATTTAAGGTTTGCATAAGATCAAGTTCGGTTTGTCATGTTTGCATGACATCATTTATTCGGTTCCCTAGGGTTGTCCTTCATCAGGATGCCACTTAACCACTTCAGATAGGCAAGTTCTCCCTTTTGTCTTGTTTATTTTTTTCCTTTTCTTCAAGTTCTCTTCTCTTTTCCTTCCTTACCTCCTCTTCCCATGGCCCAACTCCATTAATGGGTGTGGCTTGCTACAGTTGGTATGCTGTCTCCATTAGACACTGCCACCAAAGGGCCTTGATTTACCTTCCCATTTCTTTCTTGTTTGTTTTTCCACTCCCTTATTCTTTGTTGGTTCTTCTTCTTCTATTCCTTCCATTGAGTGATTTGACAACCCTGACCACAAGCGAAAGAAGAAAGGGGAGCAAGTCACACACACACACACACACAAGGTTTTAGAGCATGCAATCATTATTAAATAGTATGTACTTGATGCTCATAACTGGGAATTTAACAACTATTATAGTAATTGACAACATGCCTTAAAACTTGACAACTACAATGGTTCTCTTAATGATTATTAAATATCATTTACCTATCCTTGTGGTTAGAAAGATTTTAACAAAATAATAGAAATATCATGGGAGAAAATGCTTTAAAACCTAATAATGACAATGGTTTTTTATTTTTCTTTTATTTTAGCATTGATTCATGTTAGTTTTTGTCACATTATTCTATTTTAGGTATTTGGGAATTTTCATTTAGCATGCCTCCTACAACCATAAACCCTTTGGTTCGGCTTTTAGCATTGCTTTCTATTTTAAGTTGTAATGTTGCAAGAAAAAAGAAGAAAAAGAAAACACTAATTAGTTGTACAAAGCTACTAAAGTTTGATTGTGATACAAATTTCAAATGGTCATATTAATTACTAATCATTCATTTAGCCTAAAATAACACATGCACATGTTAATGTCTGTGCTGATTATTGAGTGATTGATGCAATCATTCGAATATTCATTGATACATTTTTTAAGAATCAATTTTGTTTATTCATATTTCAGCTGATGTAATCATTGAATTTCCTATAATGTTTATAAAGAACTTTTTTGCTTTGTTGCATATTATGTTGTTCTCATGCTCTAGCAAGCCTACAAAGCCACAACATTTGGGTTCAGATCATGGCTTTCCCCTAATGGGAAGGGTAGAAAGTGGACTAAGTGTACCTATTACCACAATTACAATGGAGATAAATGGATTCAAAAAGCAAGGTTTAAAGATCTGATTGTGGTGCTCATATTAGTTGGGGACCAACTGCATAAGACAAATTTACTGACTCACAATATATGAAAGCATCCCAATATCATACTAGGAATCTGTTGTTATAAATTTATTTTTTCATTTGTTGGATGCTTTGCGATGTTTTTCTTTGATTTTCTTAATACTTATTAAGGTAAGGTTTTCTGCATGGAAGGCTGAACTGGACCGAACCACTCGATTCGACTCGTACCGAATTGTACCGGACCTCAACTAGCATAGTTTGGCCCGATTTGAGTAGTTTGGGCCTTTTAAATTGAAGGGGAGAGACTTCTCTCTTCATAACCAATGACAAAAATCCAACTTTCCAAGGCTAGAAAAAATAGCAAATATTTTTTTATAATGGAAAAAAAGCCTTTCATATTATCATTCTTTATAATAAAAATAGGTATTTATAGGCCTCTAAATTAAAAGGGGAATAATATTTTTTCGGATCATAATAAAAATTGAAATCCATATAAGGTAAGTAGATAAAGCAAATCAATTAGCTATATTAGAAAGGTCCATAGAGATTTTGAGTTGATATTTGAGCTGCATTTGGAGACTTTATTTTGTTTACAATGAAAAAAATATTTTTTTATTGTCATGTCTTACAATAGAAATATGTATTTATAGGCCTCTAGATTAGAAAGGGAATAATATTCTTTAGGATCATACTAAAAAAAGAAATCTACATAGGATAAGTTAATGAAGCAAATCAGCTATTTTCCATATAAGCAAAACTAGAAAAGTAAAACTTCTCTAAAGAAGCAAAAGTAGCAAGGCAATTTTTTCAAGAAATCCTAAATTGTTGATTACATACCTTAAAAACAAAAAAATTGAAAAACAAAAAACAAAAAAAAAATGGCATGCTAGTTTGACCATCATGCCCACCCATACGATGTCAGTAACTAGTATCAATACTAGTCCGGCGAACCTGGCTTTTCAGTATAGTTTTGCGGTTTTGATTTTTTGTATTTTTACTGGCAAAAGAAGAAAAGATAGGAGAGTAGGAATATAGAATGCCAAATACAATATAGGATTTCAGCTTGGAAGAGATTGAATCCAAGCTCTCCTGGCTTGATTTAGGCTCTCTTCCTTTTCTTCCTTTATGGCATTCTTCTCTCTTAAGTCTTAACATTTGAAAGTGATAGCAAAAAGGAAAAAAAAGGCCAACATCAAGCAGAATCAGATGGTCTCGGTCCTGGTCCCTTTTCCCTGCTTGGTACTGGTACAAAGCAATACCAAGCAAGACTGACTAGTTCTTAAGCGATCTTGAACCAATCTTAAGTTCTCATCAGTCTGATAAGTCCTATCCAAGGGACCCAATATCGACTAATATTGATTGGATCCTAATCCCATGTTCAAAAGACACTTGGCCAGTGTAAATAGGTGATGCTATTCCATGCAAACAAAAGGTGAGAGAGGAAATGAATGCTCTTTCTATTTACAAGAAGAAAAAGGAGGAGAAATAGGAACAAATTGAATAATTAAGGGAAGAGGTTAATATACTTAGTGTTGAAGATGATTCAAATGATAAAATGGGGGCGAATCCTTCTTCAAGAAGATCTTTCATAAAGTCTCTTAAAACAGGACTAGTGAATAAATTGTCATTGATGAACTGAGGATGGGAAGGTACCATGGATGATCACCACGGAAAAAAAGAGAGTGAGGAAACAATTCAGTACATTGCAAACAAGTTTTATGAAGTGGGTATTCCTTTCATGTTGCAAAACTGTTTCAAGTTCTAGTAGCAATCAGGTAGTTTGCTTCAAAGTTGAAAATCCTACTCCCTATGAACTCGGTGAGGAATATTTAATAGAAGTCAAGAAGATAGAGGAATTGTTGCTAGAACATGGAAATGTAGGCTCTCAAATTCAAATGGTTGCTCAATTATGAATCCAGATGCATGGACTGATAGGAAGAGGCTGGAATTTGATGAATCTTGTGGTGAGCTGTAAGCTTGGGAATTCATTTAAGTATTATTGACTCTAAAGACAGGTACATGATACAAGTTAGTGGATGATTGTATTGAAGAGATTGAAGAGAAGATTGTGGCACAAATATTTCTGCTAATGTATTTAAAATTTACAATATGGAGGCAACAGCTTTTCCAAGTATAAAGCACATAGTTAAAAGATTTCTGCCTACCATTTAGATTTCTTGTTGGAGGATACTTCAAAGGTTGGATGGGTGAAGAACATAGTTGATAAGGCAAGGGCTTTTTGTAGGTATCAAGGATCGCTAAACCGGTACTGAGACCTGTATCGGTTAGCGACCGGTACGGTACGGTATGGTACCATACCATACCATATCGACACATGGTGAATTGAGAAAATAACTATCTTCCTCCCCTCTCTCAAGCAAAGATCGCTGAACCGGACCTAAACCAGATCCAAACCAAGCCCGAACCGGACTAAACCGGGCCGTGCCGGTCCGAACCGACCCGTACCATACCGAACCAACCCGTATCGATCTGATTTAGGTCAATTTTTATGGTTTGGATCCCAAACCACTTTTTAGGGCTGAACGGTACTGGTTCTTGGCCAATACGGTATGGTACGTCCCGAACCGGGTGGTTTGGGATGGTACCGAAAACCCTGGTAGGTATAGCTTAATAATTAGCATGATAAGAAATTTTACCAATAAGAAGAATTTAGTATAGCTAAGAGCTTGTACTTGTCCATGCATAACTTCTAGACTGATTAGGTTTTAAGGGAGTGGATACCAACAAATTTGGATCTTAGTACATGCGAGTCCAAAAGAAGTCCACAATCATGGGAATAAAACAACAATTATTATGTTGTTCAGGAGGAACAAGGTTCTTGGCCTTGGTACCAAATTGCATACTAGTAAGAGACCAGTGTAGTATGGTATCAGTAATTTCAGTACCATACCGTACCCAACTATGCTAGTGCACCAAAACTTTTTTTTTTTAATTTTCAAGATTTTTAGTTTTCCTTTATAATGAAATCATGCCAAAATACAAATTTGGGCATGATTTCTCCATATTTTTTTAATTTCTGCCCATTTATGAGATGTATTATAATCAGACCAGCTGCTCATCCCTTCACTCTATCTCTATCACTCTCTTCCTCTCTTACCTTGAAAAGGAGAGAGAAAAGGAAATCATGCCCTCTCTGGTGGTTATCCTACAGGGCCCTTACCAGGCTGAACCGCTCCAAACTGAGCTGTTATAAGTTGTTCAGTCTATACCATATATCATGTCAAGGAATATACAAAATATGATATATCCCAACATGGGGTATGTCTCTGTGCATACACATTACTGTCCTGTCCTATACCAGCAATATATGGCTCCTAGGTTTTAAACCTATTTAAATAACTTATTTTCAAACTTAAGAATGCTTATTAGAGTTGGATCTAGATTGGTTGATAGACCAGATACAAGTTCATCTAAACTCTGAATTAAGTATCTTCTAAACTGATAACTCTGTAAGTGTTTGAGAGTGTTGAAATATGCAGTCTAACTGAGATTTGGTTAGAATTTTAGTATTTAAAACATTATGTACTATCTGGGAAGTCCTATTTGCAATTCTTATGTGTCCCATTTTAGAGTCCTATGGTCCTACAAATGTCTAAGAGGATGAGAAATTGGGATTAGATAAGATAAAACTCGAGGTGAATACCATGAGTTTCCTCTCTTGAAGCAATTTCTTTTATCATCTGAAGCTATTTACAATTTAAATATTTAATACATCTAGTAAAACCAAGTAGTTTTTATTGTTACATGTTGGAAGATGGGTACGAAACTCCAAATAAAAGCCATCCTGAGCATTAGTAGAGCCAGACTGTTCAGTTTAGCTCAATCCAGGCTTAGTTCTGGTTATACCACTTGATCCAGGGTCTTGGTTAGTTCAGATGCACCTCTACTAGGTACTTCATATATAGTTGGTTAATGGAATTTAATAACAAGTAACTCCATTGTTTGGATGAAGGACTTTTGTGCCATGGAAATTTTAGTTTCTAATAGCCTGAGCAAAACCAAGAGTAATGTGTTTGTGTTCTTCTGATCTTTCATTTGTTATAGCATCATACTCAAGTCAAGAACCTAAATTTTCATTCTATTTTCTGAAAACCACGAATATAGATATTTATCATGATTTCAACTTCTAACAAATTCTGCTTTGACTATTCTGTCTTGCAGATGAAAAATGAAAGCTGGTCATCCATTTCTGCTAATGGTCTTAAAGGTTTGCAGGTTAGCACCAAGAATGAAGTTTGACAGTATTCTGAAAACTAATCATGTTTCTATTTCTGTCTGATTTCTTGACAATGTGCATTCTTTTAGTCTCTCAATTTAATTGATTCTTTTAGATTGTAAAAGCGGATGGACGGCTGGAGAATCTGATTGACCCATTTCCAGGTTTCAAAATGCGTGCTAATGGCAATCTTACGTGAGTTCACTAAGACTCCTGTTTTAGTGGTTTCTGTTTGTTTGTTGCATGTTTGTTGAAGCAAATTGTATATCCTGCATCAGGTTTCTATATCTTGCCATCTATAATGACAAATGCAATATGTATGCTACTCCAGTCCCGTAAGAACACATCTGACAACAGTACAAAGAGAAAATGAATTGTAAAAATAAAAAAATATTTCATGTAAATATGTGGCTCCCAGGAAACAAAGTGCAAGTGCTTCCTCAAAATAATCTAGGTGCAAGTAGAGTTGGTTTTGGTTAAACAATACCGAATTAAAATTGATTTGAATTGCAGCTGAGCCATAGACTCAATGCAAGTCAAACTATAGAATTATATGTCTGAAGTCCAAGAGATGGGTAAATGGATACATAAACTAGATGCTGTACTTATAGATTACATTTGTTCATGTTTATATATTTTTTGTTATCTGTGGTTGAATGTTGAGGGAAGGAAAAACTAAAAAGGAATAAAAATAGAAGAAATGACAAAACTCTTTGGTGGTTCTTGTGGCTCCACTTATGATTATCTATGAAAGTTGCTGTAAATTAATTGTTTTGTCCTCCTAGATTATTTAGCTCAAATACATAGACAAATGAACTTAATTGTCTTCATAAAATATTCATTTTTAGAATGGTCATTCAACACTCTCTCTTGCTGGCAAATGAACATCGAGCATGTGACTCAGCAAGGAATAAAGATGTGCATTTCTAATATCCTTGGTAATGTATTCAATTTGATCATGTAAACATAATGACCTCCATGGTAATTTATCTTGCTTGAAATGGTATTAAAGCCTCATCTTGTATGGTGGGTTCAGAATATATTAGATTGATTGTTTTGTGAATGATAGCAGCCTGATAAATGATAATCAATATTGATTTATTCACATTATAAATTTCCTTTCCTTTTCTAGGAATTTGTAGTAGTTTAGCTCTTTATATTGAAAATGGCATTCCATCTAGTATCATGCAGGCACAAAATGGCACTGCCTTGGACATTAGTATTTATAGACTATCTTCTCTAGTTGTTTGATGATGCCTCTGTCTATATAATACAATCCCAAGCAAATGAAATTTTATGTCTTGTTCTTCTATGATGTGATGGTCATAGCAAATGAAATTTTATGTCTTGTTCTTCTATGATGTGATGGTCATGTACTCTTTTTTTTATCATAGAGTTCAATTTATAGATGTCTATTCATATTCCTTTCTCTGGATAAATAGGATACAGGGTGGAATGGGCCAAAGATGGAAACACTGGTGTTTTAATTTCTGCCTTCTGTTTGCATTTAGATTTTCACACTTTACAGAAGTTGAGAGCTTAAGGAAATCCTCTCAAATGAAAAAAGAAGGAAATCTATATAACTGGAAACTCAACATTGAAGTAGTAAAAATTTGCCACTTCATCACCTGTAGAAGTAGAACAGTGGCGGCACATTGTTTTTTATATGCACTTATACATAGAAAATATTGTTTTATTTTACATATCACAGTATACAAAGTTAACTTTGCCTCAGAATAAGGTGATATTAATTTCTTATGGGCATTCTTTAGAAGACAACACCAAAATATTTGTAGTATGTCAAATGCATTTTCTATCTGGCAAAATTGTTTTCCAGTTGGAACCATCCAAATAAAAATGAAGTTGGTGCTTCACACCAAGAATCAGATCTTTCTATCTTCTTCCTATTTTTTCTGATCGAATCCACATGGAATACATGGTGTCTGAATATTTTTGTGCAGATCTCTTTTATTGTAAGTTAAAACAGCTATAGTAAGCCCAACACAAATTTGCTCTGGAAGGACTAGATACCTGGACATATTCCTGTTCAGTACATATTTGAGGGACTAGATCTAGGACATGAAGATTGTCTGGAAATACTAAACCTCAAAAGGGAAAATAGGGCCTCTATGGGGAGAAGAAAATGTAACCATGTACATTTCAGTTTATTATGTCTCCTAGAATTAAGTTTGGCATCCTTTTTCTTTTTTGACAATGTATATTGGCATATATTTTAATGGAAATTAGATCAGCTTTTGTTTTCTTCTTTTTATTATTTATATTTGTTTTGCATATTGTTTAGGTTTAATATAATCATGAAATTTTATAATTTAATACTGAATTTACTTAGAGATTGTTCATCTTTTTCCACATGGTCTATTTGACAATTAAAACTTTTGATTGAAATGGCTGTATGTTGGTTATTTGATCCATAGAGTGTCCAATGATGTTTTAGTTTCTCAACACATTTATCCATAACAATTGGTTCCACTTGGAATAAACACATCAATTTCCATGATGTGCACTTCAACTACTGCTTGTACCAGACCCTAGGATGAAAATTCTTTGTTTGGAGCTATCGTGCAGGTAAAATAAAGGCACTGATTTTTTGTCTAAGTTGGACAACTTTTCCCAAGTGTAATTTCATCTCAGATTGGCGAGCCTTTCTTTACAGTGGTGTTTGTGCAAGCATGTCATGGTTACATTTCTAATATAACAAGCACCTTACTATCACCAATTGTTACACAGATGTGTTGTGTTCAAAATGTCCTCACGAGATGCTTTCTTTCATCTGATTTAGTAGTTTAATTGAATTCCTTATCCTGAATGCTAGCTCGATACTGACGGATAGAAGTAAATAACATGCCACATTTAGTGGTCTCTTTCTGTCACCCTCCCTTGTTATGATTCTCTAGTTTTTAGTTTTCTTCTATGTAACAAAAAGCATGATTGTATTTTCATGATTGGTGAAATTTCAGCAAAGACGTATTTGTGTCCTAATAAACCATAGTAAGATCATTTATTTTTCCAATGATGCATCCTTCTTTCTCCCTTGCTTATTTATCTCACTTTCCGTATTGTAACATCTTGCACTTTCTTTTTTTCTTCTTTCTTTCTTTTCTTGCTTTTGGAGTGACAATTTCTACAATTCTAATGATGCTGCACGTACAGCAGAATATCCAACAGCAACATGTACATTGTGATGATGAATGGTGGGGCTCTTTCAGTTGGTTCCTTAAAATTCCCCCTGGATATTAAAAGGGAGTTTAACATGGAATTACTGTAAGTTGTCAATGCTAATGACTTCCTCACATATTGCCTTCGTCTGGTATTGAGATTCTCTTAATATATGAATTAATTTGAGGTTCACTCTTTGCATATCCACTATCTTGACTGAAAAATAGTTTTTAACTCCTGGAGAATATGATTTCTTTTCACAAGTTCAGACGGCCGTGTCACCGTCATCCCAATTTTGCTTCATATTGGAGTATTTTTTTTGTGCTATGAGTTTTTTAATAATATTTATTTTCTCACAGTTATGTCGACAGAAAAGTCAGAATAACCCGAGGTGATAAGGGCGTACTACTTGTCCATTTGCGCCTCAATAGAAGTAGGAGAATATAAGTATGAAGGAGAAGAAAGAGCGAGCATATTCCCACCCAAGCTGTTTCTAATTTTCTAGAAGAGCATGACTGTAAGTTTGCCGATTCAACTTCCTGGTTGTCATGAATATTATATACTATCCAATACTGGCTCTGGTCTAGTTGGCATATAAATTTTCTGTGACAGCACCTGGCTTTTTAATGCTTGTATTTAATTGATGAGAAATTGAAGAAGTTTACAAGAATTTACTTTTACCATGCTGTCTCGCAAAACTTCTCAAGATCCCTGGTTGAGCTCGATTAACTATCAATCCCGTCAATTTTTTTTTTTCTTGCAGAATACCAAGGCTTCTGCGCTACTTAGCTTACATAAAGTAAAGCCACGTCATCAATCTAATGATTTGGTCATCAACACTTGCATGAGCTGTTTTTTGGGATTCATGCTAGACCTGATCCAATGGCATCCAGACCTACCCATTGAAGTTCTTACTATTTTAGTTGCTGGCTAGGAGCCTAATCACCGGCCACCCTTGTACCCCAAGTTAGACTGAAGTTATTACATCAAAGGAATATTTGATTGGGGGGAGTTGGGTTCTGGAATGGAAATGAGATTAAGCGAATTCTATTATAATCGTTTGGTTGGGAGAGTTACACTCTTGATTCTAATTCTAGGGAGAAATAAAAGGCCCCAATCCTCCAGGATCTAATCCTGATTTTCATCTGGTATTCAAATCCCATTCCAGTTATTTTTTTGATTCCATTGATGAGTCAAACATGTCAGAAAAAGTGGTCATTTTAATTCACATTCCAATAACAATTCCAATTCCAAACCAAAAACACCCCCAATCTAATTCACCTATTACAAGGATGAGCCAAATTCTTCACGGAGGAGATCTTTATTGAAATATAAAGAAATGGTAAAGAAAGTGAACCCCTCGTGTAACTGTCATAAATTTTCTGCTAGATAAAATGCTCTCTATTTTTTATCAAATGCTCAGCTTGAACAAAAATTGCTAGACTTGCTATCTTTTAGGTGAAACACCTTTCAGAATGATAGATGATCTTTCAAAATGATGGATAATCCAAAGCATTTCCTTTGACTCATAAAAACTTAAAAGCATTTGGTATGAGATAATGACCCGACGAACAAAAGTGATAGGGGTGAAGGTGATGAGATAACTATATTTAATTGTAGTTGTACCATATGTAACAATAATTTTAATTATCCTAATTCTTAAATTCACCATCTAATCTAAAGATCTTAAACCATTCCTCGAGGATAATTCTTGGACTAATATTTACAAACTAAAATAACCTTCGATCCAACAAAAAAGTTATTATAAAAATATACCATCAATATATTATATTAATATTATATGTTATATATATATATATATATATATATATATATATATATACATATTCATGATATATATTATGTTATAATATATTATTAATCATATTATAATCATATTACTATTTAATTATATTTTATTATTATAATAAAAATGTATTTATATACTTTAAATTTACATTATAAAATTATTTAATATATTATTTCTATTTACTTTATTTTTTTATTAAAATAAATATTATTATTAAAATAATTTTTCTATCAAAATTATAACTAACCTGCCCAAATGATTCTAGATATAAATTTATATATACCTACTGCCAGTCATTCATGCATATTTTTCTATTATATATTTAACAGTTCTTTTCATTAGTTGTAAAAAGAATGAAATATATGAAAGACATTTAATATTATATGGTCAATGATCTTAGATTCTTGTAACAAATTAAATAAGTTACTTATGGACAACCAAAAAAATATTTAATCAATAAAACATAGCATAGCATATATAATAATCTTAGATCATGAAGGATCATATTAAGGATCGCCAATGATCTAAAATCACGGTAGCAATCCCATTGATATCACCAAATATCACTCTAAGTTGTTTAGATGCTGCAGACCATGGTTAAGTGCACCAATTAGTACCCTCATATCAAAGTTTTTGCACTCAGCACAGACCATTATGCAGATTAACTTGTAGGTATCAGAAGACAATAAAGGTTTGCTAATGCTTGTTACCTTCTGCAGACACGGTATGGGCATAGGGATCCACACTGAGATGCAGCTTAGCCCATTGCTGATGAAGCACCAATAAAACATCCTAATCTCTTTTCTGGTACAAGCCCCATGCTCAACAGAGAACTTGGCACCCCAGGCATCATAAAAAGATAAATGAGACATGTCAACTCAGACAGCTCCTAAAATTGTGATTGACGGTAACAAGGTACACATGACCAATGCACAAAATGGCAGTGGAATATTGTTACAAAACCTTCCATGAAGCTCTTGTATCTGCAAAACCCTCCATTGGAGAAGGGGGAGCAAAAAACTAGAATAACAAAGAAAAAGGTTATGACACACTAAATACCACCATCCAGCTTTACTCCTCTGAAGCTGCACCAGTTTCTCACATAGCCGGCGATTGTGGCTGGAAGTGCTGCTGCTTAAATCCACAAGCCACGCTCCAGGCGGATGAGCAAAGATTAGTGCCTGCAAGCAACTGAAACATGATGTATCATTGTCACCAGAAAGATTCACTTCCACCCTGAGCAGAGATCCAAGCATGCGAACAAAGCTCGATGCCTGTGATCTATTAGAATAACCGGACAATTCCTTACCATTAGCCTAGATGGAACACATACAATATTTAGGAAGCTGCAAAAATAGGGCAAAGCTGGACTATTGCTGCGAACATAGAGAAGAAGGTCCCAGCCAAGAAGCACAAAACAACACTTTTCTGCAGCCTCTCTCCAGCCTAAAGAGAGAATGGAAGGCACCCAGAAATGCTTTGTCCTTCATCCTACCGCCTCTAATAATATGCAACAATAAATAATAAAGTGAATACAATAACTTTTTACTGTTTTTATCCATAAATTTATGGCTGCTACAATAAAATAAAAACTTGCCACTGATGGATGGCCATGAATATGCTATCAATTTTTAGGTTTGTTAAAGATATCAATTCTTTTAAATGACACATTTAATTGTTTGAAGAGGCATCTTATATCTCTGGATGGTTCATGCTTGAATAAGCCAATTTAACAAAGAACTTTGGTAAAGCTTTTCCTTTAATAAATTATGGTTACAGAACTGCTGATGGACCCTCTTGATTCTCATGCCTTGAACTCTTCAGCTCACAGCCAATCTATCACATAATGTCTTGTACGCCGTACTGCAATGCTTGAATTTCTCCTCTGCTGCTACCTGTCCATGCATCAAAGACAGATAATTTTGCTCTGTTGGTTCCATCAAAAGAATCTCAGGTCCAAGAATACAATGACAGCTCCGTTAAATGAAGAATTAGGAGCTGGGGGAAGAAAGATCAATATCTTAATAGAGAAAGTAAACATATGCGGCTTTTGGAGATACTGGCGATCCAAAGAGTTCTTTTTCTAAAGTTTGTGTTTAAGATTCACTCCACAGTTTTGGGAGAACACCTTCCACCGCAAAGATGTATGCATAATAATGTATTTGCAAGAGATACATTATACATATCCAAGAGTTCCCTAAAACATGCAGCAAAGCTTCAAGCATTGGCTTCGAAGCAGATCTATGGACTTGCTTTCTCTTCCAAAACAGGTTGATTCTCTACCATGCTACTCTGGAAAGCATCTCATGTTTATTGCCATTGGATGAACAATAGCATTTGTTGGCAGACCTGAGATTTAGCCATACAAGATGAACTTTCCTATTGCCATGACTATGGTTTATAGATAATTTTCAGGGCTTAGCCTCTAGCATGAAACTCGCCACCTAGCTGTTGTCAACCAAGTTTTTCCATTTAAGCTTGCAACCTACATTGGTTCCACTGAGCGAAGGGGGCAAAAAAATAAGCTAATTTGGCTTACCTTTGAAGCACCTTGGTGACGATCAGGATGCCATCTTAAGGCACAGGCTCGATACCTGAAAAACAACAGCATAATTTCATAATGACAAATTCATCATGCTACAGGTCCTTGAAACTGCAAATGAACATTTGACCTGCTACATTCATGAAATAAGTTCACATGGACCAGGAGAAATATCATATCAATCCTCAGAACGACAGTAAATAGTTTATAATGAAAAGTTTAAGAACTTACGCGTTTTTAACTTCTTCAAGTTTTAATGGACCAGATTCCCTCAACCCAAGAGCTAGCCGTTCAGAAGCTAATTCTGACTCTGGGGAAGTATCAGTTTCATCATCTGATTCACAACTCCAGTTCCGAGAGCTTTTACTTTGAGCATGGCCAGAAGAGTTCCTCCATTGAGAATTTTCAGAACCACCAAAAGACCAATAAGAGTATCTTGCCCATCCAAATGCAGACCGGAATATGGTTTCAACTTCATCATCGTCATCGTCGGTCGAACAAAATACAAATGCACCTCTTCCTAAAAACGAAGATTTATTTTGATATCAATAGTTTAGTTTTGTTCTGCATGTTCCCGAAGGATGTTCCTTCCATTCTCTTTAAACATCTTGTTTTTCTTAGGTTTGACCATGACTGCAGAGTCTTAGCATATCCTCATAGAGAGAGAGAGAGAGAGAGAGAGAGAGAGAGAGAGAGAGAGAGAGAGAGAGGAAAATGAGAAAAAGTTGCAAATTGAACTTGATGAACGGAAAGTGTTTCTTCAATTCATCAACAGGATACTTTGTTGTCATTGGCAGAGGATAAGTTATTGACAGAAGACTAAAAAACTGGTGCAGAACAAAGAAAATGAAGTCCTTACTCTTGTTTCTGTAATCTTCCCATTGAGGTTCATGTACACGGAAACCACTTTTCTTTGTTCCCCTAGCACAATAGTGCCTTCTACACCATGGGTCTCCATTATTTGTTGTGTTTTGTTCATCTTCATCTCGCCAGCTCTTAATCTCAGTAAAAAAGACAAAAGGCAGAGAAGATGAGGGCAAAGCTGTAAAAGCATGGTCCTACATGGTACCAAAACTAACTAGAAAATTATAAAGAAGAAAAACTATGACATAAAACAAATGTCTAATGGATGACCATGAAAGCATAAACAACCACGAGGTGAACATGAGAATCATTGAGTGGGATGTTGTCTATTCTATACGTGCTTCAATAACTAATAATATACTATTATCAAAATAAAGATGGATGAAGATGCAGATATGCATCAAAATTGAATTACCTCTTCTGAGGTCAAAATCATAATATAATACAAGTAAGCATGTTAATTTAGTAGAGGCAAAACTTCCCACATTTAAAAAGCTCAAGCAGTCAAAGAACACATTATATGGTAGTACCCTTGTCATTATGAAGATATTGAAATCAAGGATTGCTGAACCGGTACTAGGATCCATACCGGTCAGCAACTGGTATGGTACGGTACCGAAATCCATACCAGTCAGCAACCGATATGGTACGGTACCATA
Organism: Areca catechu; assembly: GCA_021397845.1. Taxonomy (NCBI): domain Eukaryota; kingdom Viridiplantae; phylum Streptophyta; class Magnoliopsida; order Arecales; family Arecaceae; genus Areca; species Areca catechu. Next base: position 128,848,434 of record CM038049.1, read on the forward strand.
CCATATCGTACCATATCGGTACATGTACCAACCTTGGCAAATTGAAAAAAACTATCTTACTTCCCCCTTTTAAGCAAGAATCATTGAACCAGACCTGAACCAAATCCGAACCGAGCCTGAACCGGGCCGTACCGGTCCGAACTGACCCATACCGTATCGATCCGATCCATACTAGTCCGGTTCAGGCCATCAAGTGGAACCAGCATAGAAGCGAAGTTTAGAGAGAAGAGATGAGGAAAGAGTGAATGCAACAGTCTGCTTTCAATCATTTCTTCTAGCTTCCATCAGAGCTCTAGCCATGTCACCTAGATCCATTCATGTTTTCTTTGTTTTGTGCCCCCATCACTGAGTTGAAGTTAAATAGAAGTGATTCATAGAGTTCAAATAAAGGATTCTTGTACAAGGTAGCAAGCCAACAAACAGGCCGAGTTCAGGTCTGGTAGGGCCAACTAGAACATAACATGATTACTAGAACACCCTACCCGATCCCAACATCTGAGAGATCAACCAAAATCTGCCATAAACCTAGCCCAGCCAAAATTATTTTGACAATAAAAAACCTGAACTTACCCATTCAACTGATGGAATTCAAGTTCCAAAGCACCAAAAGGCACCTCGATACAGGGTTTGCAGTCACCATACTGGACCCTGTACTGATGCCCAATTGGTACACTCCATACCTAGTAATTCTATGGTACATATCTCAGTACTGACACTTAATACGGGGTATACCAAGTCTCATACACTACCAGTATGGTACAATACTGCTTGCACCAACCGGTACAATCTAGCATGGTAAACCATGCCTATACCAGCCTTTTGGTCCAAAAAGCCAAACCAATTTGAAAACTATCACAATCCTTCTCTTTACTAAATGATGACCTAGAGAATGCTCCTCCATCCCTAATTAAAAGCCCATATTGATTTAATTAGTTATGAAAATATGTTGCAATGTAAAAAGGCACACTTCAAGCAATGAAATCAAAAAATGACTAACTTTTCTATAAAAATATATCGCATGCATGAGGGTCCCCACACTACAAGGTTTAGGGAGGATCATATGTATGCAGACTTACACCCAATATAAGGACTGGCTATTTCTGTGTTCCAAACCCATGACAGCATGATATGCCAAATTGAGCCCGAACCACCCAGTTCACCCAATGCCAAACCAAATAAAACAGAAAAATAAAAAAACAAAACAGGAGCTTCAGCCCCTATTTTGATCGGGAGGATGGAGCCCCTCCGACTTTCCACTAGGCTCAACAATGGCACAATGACCTCAACAGCCTCCAACAGCCTTCTTTCCCTCTCCCCCTCCTTCCCTCCCCCTCCCTATCTCTCTCTTCCTCTCTTTCCTTCTACCTCTCCCCCTCCTTCAACAATCTCTCATTTAGATCACCAGAGTCATCCCAGTCCACCACCAACATGGCTCAGTACATCCCAAACCGAGCAATTTGGGATGGTTCCACAAACCCTGATCTTGTTTATTGGCACCTAACCTTTATTTGCATCTACCCTATTTGTTTGCTGCATCTAACCTAGTTTGTGGAATTTGGCATATCATTTGCATTAAACATACTAGTCTTAAGTATATGCATCGTAGTAGTTCAAGATTCATAATTACTTATTGCAATTTTAAGTCTATCTTTGCATACTTTTGTTGTCCCTATACTTCATTGCATCACACCATGAACAAAGAAACCAACCCTCCACCATGGACCAAACTACCTTAAATGCCATTCCCTCCACTTTTGTGCCACAATTTGATGCCCCAGCTTTTATAAACTTTATAGACCAGAAATTTGAGCAAATAAGTCAACAATATGAGCAATTGAGTCAACAGGTAGCATAAATCTTAAGAGCTTTAGCTCTAGAGCAACAGTTTGATGATCCACATGAGGACAAGGACTAGCGAGTAGATCCTGTAGAATATTTTGGGGATGAGTTCGAGGATGATTTAGAGATAGATAACCATCAATGTAATCAAGGATCGCTAAACCGGTACCGAGACCCGTACCAATCAGTGGCTGGTATAGTACGGTATGGTTCGTACCGTACCGGCATGTGTACCAGCATTGCTAAATTGAAAAAAAATAATCTTTCTCCCCGCTCTCGAGTAAGGATCGCTAAACCGAACATGAAATGGACCTGAACTGGGCCGAACCGAGCCCAAACCGGACCGAATTGGATGGTACATACCAGTACTGTACCGGTATGGAATTGAATTTGTTTTATTTTTTTAGTGCCAGATCAATTTTAATAGGTGAACCATACCAGCTCTTGGCTGGTACGATACGGTACGCCCTATACCGAGTGGTACGGGACGGTTCTGTGAACCATGATTATAATGTAACAAGGTGTATTTTGTCCATTGGTATGAATAATGATGAGTAGAAATATACTAATATTTTTCACACCATCAAATGGAATGAAAGATCTACTAGGTTAGTTATAGATGGGTGTAGTACCAAGGTTTTATGTCCCAACAGGGTAGGGGAAAATGGCCATCGCGTCTTACTCTTGTGAGAAAACAGGACTGTGATGGGGTCTGTACTCCAAAACCCACCCAAGCAGGGAGAGAAAAAGAAAGAGGAAGAAAAGAAAGGAAGATGAAAAAAAAAAAAGTAAAAGGAAAAAAGAAGAACAAAGAAAGAAATAAAGAAATAAAGGGAGAAGAAAAGAAAAGAAGGAAGAAAGAAAAGAAAAAAAAAAAATAAGAAAAAAAGGAAGGAATAAGAAAATGAAAGAAAAAGAAAACAAAAGGAAGGTAAAAGAAAAGAAAGAAAAAAAAAAGAAAGAAAAGAAAAGGAGAGATGGAGGATATTTATTGGGATGCATGAATGGGACCGCTACCGGGATGGGACAAGACAACAGGATATCCTGTTCTATGGAAATACCACGACATCTGTATCCCATGGGAGTTAAAACCTTGGGTGTCGCTAGATTGAACTTTAAGCTAGAGCCACACCCCAAGGCTTGTCAAGTAGGCTAGATTAACAGCACAACTTTAAATTTAGCACCCATCAAAACGGGAGATTATAAGCATGAGATGTATTGTGATGTGCCAGCGATAGATGTGGCACATATTGTTAGAGCACCCATGTCTTCATGACTTAGATGTGACCAAACATGGTAGGGAGAACACCTGTGTTTAAGCATATAGGCAAGAACATCATTTTGACCCCTACCAAACTCTCGAATCTAGGCCTAAGAATAAACCACCCCCTTAGATTCTTGTTAGAAAGGGTATTAATATCCTAAACCATAAATGTAGGTGCAAAATTGCAATAAGTAATGTGGATTATAAACTTGTTGCGGATGTACATCGTAGGGCAAAGGAGTTTAATATGGGAGATAATATCATAGTTTGCATTTGTCCAAAATTCTTGCCTAAATATTCCTTAAAGAAATTGCACGACTAAGCCATTGAACCATGGTTTGCAGTACCGCCGGTATGGGGCATACCGTACCGTACCGGCTCTTGGCCAGTACAGTTCATATATAAAAAATGGTTTGGCACTTTAGACCGTTAAAAAAAATTAAAAAAATTATATTCCATACGGTACGGTACTGTACCATACCACACGGTTCGGCCTGGTTCGGGTCCCGTTCGTACCCGATGCAGGTTAAACAATTTTTTGATAGGGAGGGAAGGATTTTTTTTAATATTTTATTGGTCCGGTACAGTATGGTACCGTACCGGTCGATGACCGGTATGGGGCCCAGTACCGATTCCGAGTTCCTTGCATTGAACCATTCCCCATCATTAGAAAACTTGGACCTGATACATATTTACTTGATTTACCAGATTATAGGAATATTAATCCTACTTTCAATGTGAAGGATTTATTACCTTATCGAGACATCTTTGAGCCTCATGCTTTCCCATCTAGTGTTCCTGCAAGTACTTCAATTTCTAAGGCACCACATGTTCCTTAGCAAAGAGATGAGATTGGGACAGTTTTGGATAATAAGATTGTTGCTTCTTCTGATGATAGTTTCTATCTTTATCTTGTCCAATGAAAAGGCCACCCTTCATATGATGCTTTCTAGAGTATAGAGGATAAGTTTCATGCCTTGGATTCTGAGTTTCTAGAGTGGTACTTGCAATCGAACTCTCTAGAGTTGAGTTCTATCAAACCAGGAGAGTATGATGGAGGACCGTCCAATAATATGGAAATTAAGCAAACTTTTAATAGGCACAAATATAGAAATTAAGAAAATTTATTTTTATATGGACTCCCATCATGAAACACTTCGCATTAAATGAAAAGATCTCCCTAGCCCTCTATTACAGGATATTTACTGCATGGCAGAAGAAGCCCCTCATACAATTTCAACAAAACATAATAGTCACCTACCAAACCTATCAAACTAGCCTAGTGTCATTTACTCCCAGATCTGCTCAAAGCACAAAGAGTGTATGATCCTTCCTTTTCGGTCATGACTAATGGACCACTCAACATTATTTATCAACGTGAAGCTCTGGTCTGCTCCTGCAGACCATCACCATTCATTACAAGAAACCCCTAGCATTGGAGGTTTAGGGTTTAGGGTTTAAGGTTTTAGCCATTTACTTATCCTTTCTTTGAAGTGTTCCTCGTGAAAAGATTTATCAAATGTACCTTAATTTTCTTCATCGTCAATGTAAAAATACCAAAAATCAAGGATCGATGAACCGATACCAGGGCTCGTACTAGTCACTGATTGGTACGGTACAGTCCATTACGCTGTACCGAGCTCTGTATTGGGTCCCGTGAAATTGAGAAAAATCCCTCTCCTCCCCCGTGCTACATTTTTTATCCAAACTGGACTGAACCGAACAAAATGCACCAATACGGTGGTACCATATTGTACCGGTGCGGTACATGATTTTTTGAACTACCTAGAATTCCGGACCGTTTTTTTAGACCAAACCGTACAGGTTCTCAATTGGTACAGTTCTACACTCCCCAAATTAGGCAGTTCAGAACAATTCCAAAAACCTTGCCAAAAATATTGTTCTATTTTTCTCTTTCCTAAGAACACACTTGAACTTGTCAGTAAGACCAAACTAATTTCACTAGATATTGTGAAATCATTTTTATTGAGGCAAAAAGAGCTTGCACCAACTGGTCTAAGCACATCAGTTAAATGACCATAGAATGTCGTACCGGGCCAAATAGCCTAGCTAAGGCTGCAAATGGATCGGGTTGACCCAAGACCCGACCCAACCCAACCCACTTAGACCCGATCTAATCCATTTTCAAGAATCCATGGATCCGGGTCAGGTTCTAAAATTAGTCCATTCCTTTTCTAGGTCAGGTTTGGATTTACTAAATTTGGACCCAATTTGACCCGACCTGATCCAAACTTGGTAATACCATTATAATCCAAACTTATTTGGATATCTAAATTATGATTTAAAACTTGTATGAATCATGCTTTTAACATAAAGATATAATTATTTTTATATCCTAATTTATTTTAAGAGTATTGTTTTTTTGTATATTTTGTATGATTAATAGTAGTTGACTATGTAATAAGTAAAACATAGTTGTCTATATTTGATATGGACCCTATCTAGACTTGACAAATTTTTTAGATTGTGACATGGTTATATACGGACACGATCCAACTTGAATGACTTGTTGGATCGAAGATTTTGGCTATGGATTCGACCCGAACTGACCCTATCTTCTATTAGGTTGGATATGGATCCAATAATAGGAAGCAATCAAAGAACCAAGTCGGATTAGGATCGCTCATGACCTGGTCCAACCTGACCCATTTTCACCCCTATGCCCAGCAAACCCTATACCGTACCATATCGGTCTCATATTGTACTGACACTCGATACACCATCTTATACCATACTAAACCATGTATCGATACTGTAATTGGATGGTATTGGTACAAAATCCGGTACCGAGATAGCAAATCTTGCAAATGACCACTACCTTTGGTTGACAAGGGATTCAATGCAGCATGCTGCAAACATTACATGTCACATATATTGGTTTTAACAAGTGCCCTCTTCTCTCCTCTATTTCTGTCCTTTATTTCTATCAACCTAGCCGACCTATGCTCTTGGAAGCCATCCTCGGTGGTCCTATACTCATTTGGTATTAGAGCAAAAGAATCCTGCTCTATTCATCCGTTCTTTTCATTGATCTTCTTGTGTTCTCCCTTTAATCAATTATCTTACCATTGTGGCATTAGAAAATGAGTTCAATTTTATGATCAAAGCTCTTAAAAATAATATTTTGACATAGAGTAACAAAGCAACTCAGTTATTTTTAATTTAATCCTCAACTATGAGAGTCCTATTTTTGATCAAAGCTAATGAAGAAAATGACACTCCTTTATATTAACTAAAAAAATTGACAGTATCAAAGAGGGCATCATGCAGTGTCCTTTTATCAGAGAAACTTTTTGTTTCTTTCAACCAAACTGAGAAAAAGATAAACATTAATGTTATTCCTAACCAAATTTTCATTCTTCCTTTATGGGTTTACTCCTTGGAGTTAGAAGCACATTACAATTGGAGGAAATGGAGTCAAACCTAAGTTCCCAAAGATAATTTGCCATGGACTAGCAGTACCTAAATTAATCTATAGCTTTGTCATCTTAAATTATCAATATCCATTTCTTGATCCAAGCTTGTTCAAAAGAACATCACTAGCAACATGAGACTTACTAGTATTTTAATGTTTATTTCTAGCTTTTCTCATTGTTTCCAAATTGTTTTATGATATTAATCTCCAAAAAAGAATGTTCCTTCCTCTTGGCTCTAGGATGTGAAATCTATTCTTTTATATAGTTTGTCATATTCTCTCACATCATAGCTTTTATAACTTCGAGTTTCAATTCAATGTTCTAAAAGTCTGATTCTAGCATGATATTGACAAGCATATTACTTTTCAACTCTCTTCATCTTAAGCTTAGGGTTTGCCTTCATGGCTAATAGCCATCGTGCAATTTGTGGCACTGTACAAGATGATGAAATAAGCAACAAAGGGATGGCTTCAAATGGTAGGCAACAACAAGATAGATTCAAGTCTCATTGTATTTAATTTAGAACGTTGTGCAGGTAAGCATAGAAGATTTTCTAATCAAAGTCAAGGTAATAGTCAAATTAAAATATAGTGAAACATAATTTTAGTTTCTCTTCTTAGGGTACAAAAAAAATGTTTTCAGTTTACAGCAATTGCATGATTCAGCAAAACATAATTGTTATTGGTTTTCTGACATCAATTATACCAAGTAAACAAGCACCAACTTTCAATCAATCAACAAAGTTTTACGAATAAACATATGTAGCATTTTAAGTAATAGTTCCAAGACCTGAAAAGGCTCTGCTATGTCTTTTTCCCTCTATTTGGTACGAATAATGGGTTTGAGGAAGGATGAAAAGGGGAGGAAGAATGGATGAGTAAAGGATGGATGGATCTTCCTCCATTTTTCCTGTGTTTAGTTAAATATGGAAGCGAGATGGGAATGATTTTCCCTACAATTTGGTATAGGAAAAATGAAAGAAAGGATAGATGATATTTGTATGATATTTTTACTACACTATCTTTTAATAAAAAGTTATTATTTTCAATTTATAATACTTAGTTATACTAAAGAAGTAGATCAATGTATAAATTTATAATCTTTATAATTTATGATTATATAAACAATTATATAAATTAAATTTTTAATTTAATTTAATCAATAAATTTATAAATTAGTTATACACGAATTAATTTATTTATATGTATATTAATTATATAAATAATAATTTAATTAATAATTTAATTTAAATAGTTAATTAATTTTATATAAATAGTTGACTAAAAAAATGAATATAAATAGAAAAATAGGAGACAATTCTAATTATTTATTTATAATTATGAATATTATGCACTAAAATTAACATAATTAGTAATAAAACTTAATAGTATAGGGTTAACAGTATAGGTAAAATAAAAATATATATGAATAAAATGAATGAAAAAGTGAGGAAGCATTAAGGTTTTGTCAAAAAAATTAATGAGGGTAATGTTGTCAGTATAGAAACCCACCTCTCACACACTCCATCCATCCTAACATCCTTTCAATTTGGAAGGATACAAATTAGTGGACCAGGATGGATGGGCAATCCCTCCTTTTCATCTATCTTTCCTAAGATTTTTTGAACTAAAAGGTGGATGAAAGCCATCCATCCTTTTAACCCTATCTATCCTCTCTCTCTCAAGACTCCAACTAAATATGATTAACTTCCAAACAAAGAAGAAAAAGTCTTATCTTTATCTGAACTCTTTAGCAGACAACACTTTCACCAATAAAATAAAGATTCATTACAACTCAATCAAAATTGTAACTAAGACATAATCAAGTACTCTAAATATGTAAAATAAGAGCTGTGGAAAAATCAGAGAGGCATTGTTTGGAAGCGGCTGAAAGAATGACTTCCATATTGCAAACAAACAACTTAAGAATTCTCCAAGACAAAATGTTATCGATTGAGGAAATGCACAAATAGCAGACCGCCATTTTACAGGATAGTGCTGTCTATTATAAGTCCACCATTTAGGCAATAAAATAAGCAAACACAACCAAAAGATTAAAAAAATAAATCATGGATATAAAGTTTCCTAAACACTATATAACAACACAATATAACATTAGGAAGTATATCACAGTACATTAAATTAACTTCCTTGTGCATTAATCAGCAGTGAAATAGAAGAGACATAGCTCCAAAAGGTACAGAATTGCAAAAATATGCAAAGAAAACAAGCCTACAAACAGCTCAAAAATACACTAGAAACTAACCTCAAAAAGGTATTCTGCATACTCAGAAATATTGCGTAGCAATGTCTTGTTTGATTCTATTTTTCTCCTCCGTTTTGCATAATAATTGAATCTCTGCAAATGTTGTTGAAGACATGAGGTTCAAAACATTGCATTTTTTGTGCTGGTAATAGATTGCATTCAACATGAGTGAGAATTCCAAGAATATATTAAATTACTGAATTATTAAGAAGCTGACTTTCATAGCAATAAAATTACTACTTTACTAGTATGGTAGTAAGCAGTCATAACATTATATCAAATCATAAAACCTTAATGATCCTCAAAATCTAAGAAAGGGACTATACCACAACTGCCTCTGAGGTTTAATTGAATATTTCTAAAACAAGAAAGCTGAAATTTCTATTAGGAAAGGGAATAATAAGAACCCAAAGAACTTCAAAAAAGTAGAGAACAGTTATAGCCAATAAAACTGAAAAAATTTATGACGGTAGATAATTCCAGTTCCATTGTCTGAGAGGTTCTAGGGAACTGTCACAGATAAACACTAACTTTTATTTCTAATATTTTTGTTTAATTGTAAAAGAACATACCGATTCACAAAATATCATGATTCTACAGAAAAACGAAATGCTTTTGCATAATTATCTACACACAACTCAAAGTCCTTGTGATATGTGTTCATATAAATTAAAATGAGTATTATAAGTTTATCATACCTTCAAGATGTACACTTCTACTTTAGCTAATTTCTCATACTTACCCTGAACAATTGAAATAGGATATCTCGGAAAGTATTCTTGTGGAGATATAATGCAGCAGCCAATGGAGTCATCATACACCTGATCACAAAGGGAGCAATGCTCCACACATCAACTCTCACAGCGAGGTCATCTATAGTTAATATTTACTTGATTAGTAATTCAAACCCCAACCTGCATCTTAAAGTGGAGTTTGAAATTTAAGACTAATGTCAAAGAGTTTGATTAGTATTTGAAGTGGAGTTCGAATTGATGCTGAGAAATGTGATTAGCTCTCATATTTTTCAATAGATAATCAATCCCATATAAATATACAAAAAGATGATCTTCTTAGAAAATTAAATTTTGTACACATCCCATGAAATAAGGAACAAGATCAAATCCCATACAAATAAAGAAAGAAATCAAATCTTGTGCACATCTTATGAAATAAGGAATAAGATCAAATCCCATATAAATCACATCAAATAAGGTATAATTAAATATGGTTACAGTGAATAAGAAAAAAGAGGAAGAATAAAAAACTATACAAATATCATACAACCAGATGAGAGATTTTAGGAAATTCTCAACACTTCCCCTCAAGCTAGTTAGTGGACGTCTTCCATTCCTAGTTTGCTAATAAGTTTTTGAAATCTCGTTGAAGGTAGGCCCTTGGTTAGAACATCAGCTAACTGTTCTCTGATAGCATATATGGGATACCAGGATTTGCGATACCATCCCGTACCGTCTGGTACGGGATGTATCGTACCGTACCGGCTAAGAGCCAGTACAGTTCATATATAAAAAATGGTCCGGCACTCTGGACCGTTAAAAAATAAAAAAAATTATATTCTGTATGGTACCGCACCATACCGCCCTGCCCGGTTTGGCCTAGTTCGGGCTCAATTTGGGTCTGGTTCATGTCTAATTCAGGTCAAACAATTTTTTAATAGAAAGAGAAGAAATTTTTTTAAGATTTTATAGGCCTGGTACGGTACCGTACCATACCGTACCGGTCGATGGCCAATACGGGGCTCGGTACCGGTTCGATGTTTCTTGTGGGATACTAATCAACCCACTATCTAAATTCTTTATAAAGTGTCCATCTATATCAATATGCTTGGTCCACTCATGCTGAATCAAATTATACACAATATTAATGGCAAACTTCTTGTCATAGTATAGCTTCATCATTCCCTCTCTCTTGATCTTTAAATCATCCAGGATTATTTTTATTCACGGTAGTTCACAAATCTCCTAAGCCATGGCTCTGAACTTAGCCTCGGCATTAGACCTTGCAACCACACTCTATTTTTTACTCCTCCAAGTCACTAGATTACTTTCTAGAAATGTGCAATGTCCAAATGTTGACCTTCTATCTACTTGTGATCCTGCATAATCAGCATTAGTATAGGACTCGAGTAAGCTCTCATCTTTTTTGAAACAAGGTTCCCTTATCTGGTGTAGCTTTAGGATAGTGGACAATTTTATAATTGCTTCAAGTGTTCTTCTTTTGGATCATATATAAACTAGCTGACTACACTCATAGTAGGCTATCTCTGGTCCTGCATATGAGATAAATTAATTTGCCTGAAAGTCTCTGATATCTTCCCTTATCAACTAAGCTACCCCCTTCAGTTCTTTCTATCCTGTGATTATAATCAATAGACATACTTGCTATTTTGCTACAAAAATCTTTAGTTTCTTTAAGAAGATCTAGTACATATTTTTGTTCAGAGATAAATATACCCCTTTTTGAACAAGCCACTTCAATACCTAGTTAGTATTTTAGTTTTTCCAGTTCTTTGATCTCAAATTTGTGAGCCAATCTTTTTCTAAGAGATTCTCTTTCAATTACATCATTTCCTGTCACAATAATATCATCCACATATACTAGCAAGGCTGTAACTTCATCTTTACTTGAGTGTTTTATAAATAAATTATAGTCTCCCTAGCTTTGGTTGTATCCCATTCTCAGCATTACCTTTGTAAATCTTCCAAACTATGCTCTAGGAGATTGTTTTAGACAGTACAAAACCTTTTTCAAACAACAGATTTTATCAGCTCCAAAATCTCCATCAAATCCAAGTAGTAGCTCCATAAAGACCTCTTCTTCCAAATCTCCATGTAGGAATGCATTCTTCACATCAAATTGCTATAAATCCCAATCAAACATAGCAGCAAGAGATAATAGAATTCTTACAATATTTATCTTTGCTATTGGAGCAAAAGTTTTCTGGTAGTCTATATTAGATGTATGCCCTAGAAGCCAAATTGGCATGATACATTGTATTATTTCTATGATATTTTTGTACTTGATTTATTGAAATTAATAAAATGGGCGTTTTTTTTATCCATTCATGTGTAACGTGTCTATAAATTGTCCAAGGAGTTAATGAATAATGACACATTCTCAAGAATTGATAATTTGAGACATGTGTCATTATAAATTAACTCATAAATTATTCCCAATCATTAGATCATCACGAGGATGGTGATTGATCCATCAAGATCAATAAATGAATCGCTTCCCTTTCAAGTGATGAGTCTCGAGTCCATAGTAAAGAGATACTAGGGCAAGAGTGAAGTGGTTGTTAGAAAACAATGATACTGAGCATGATCAAGAATGAGAAGTCACTTGAATATCTACTCACTCGTCAATGACTATCTCGATACTATAGTTGTATTAGTTCTTTGATCCATTGCGTCTCGGTTGCTCACAGTGGGATTGCTGTAGTTTGACAGTATATAAACATGATCCTTAGCCACTCGAAACCTTGCGGTATTTATTGATTGCAGTAGCTTCACCGTAGAAGTAAGGTGTGCACAAATAAAAGATCTATGAACCTTAATAGTTGAATGATCTTATACGATCTAAGAGGCTGAATCCTTAAGTCTATGGCCACAGGCCCATAGCAATATGATAAGGGAGATAAGTTTCCATGGGATTCACGAGTAGACTCAAGCTAATTAAGTCTTGCATATGACGGATACTTAAGGTTTGACGAGTTTCCATGATCTATATCTTGTCAGAACTCGATAAAAGAATTTGATCACATGGTAACTATACCTTAGGATTCATCTCTCTGTTCTGCTGGGTTGCCACTACATAACTATCACTAATGGATTGTGAAAACTCACTAGAATCATTTTTGAATCAATGATCCTTGTTGGTTGAGTTTGAATAGTTCGAGCCCATCAAAAGGAGATTCAATAATACTATGATAGAGATCATGATATATCTCATTATCAGATAAAATAGAACCTAAAAGGTCATACACAAAAGGAGCTTGACCTGATCAAAAGCTTAAATCATAATAAAAATATCAATTGGATTGATGGTTTAAATTTAGAAACTGCTAATTATATAAGGGTTACATATTTAGTAACTGCTAATTGTTAGCAAAGAGACTTAATTACAAGTGTTACAATGCAATTGAACTTAATTAAATTATGGATCAAGTCCTAATTGATTTAAATCAGATTTAATTTAATTAGGCTTGACTTAATTTAAGGCTAGGTTTATAATCCAAGTAGGACTTGGATTCAATCCTAATTGGATTAGCATTGATAGTCTTTTTCGAATTTGATTAGAATTGGGTTCAAATTGAATTGAACCCAAATCAACACCCAATTAGAATACGTTGCCTAAGCCCAAGTTAACTGGATTTCTCTCTCCAAATTGGAGACAAAAAATAAAAAGGGGCGCTAAAATTGGCACTTCTCTTTTGCATGCACAAGAAAAGAAGAGGTGCAAGTTGGCACCTACCCTTTCTCGCTGGGTCTCTCTCTTAATAAGAACAAATCCTAACCAATTCTAATTTGAATTGGGATTAGTTAGGATCAGTTTTTATCTGATATGGCATTGGGATGGATTAGTTTTGTACGATGAAATAAAGGGAGTAAGAAAGGGTGGCCAGTCATTCTTTTCATCGAAAAATTTTTTCATGCCAAAACCCCTTCCACTGTCCTTTCTTATTCTTGCTTCCTCATGCCCAACCAATAGAGAGAGATTAGAGAGGAACAGAAGAAAAAAAGTTCTTTCTTCTCTCCTTGGCATCCTAGAGGAATCCCCTTGAATCAGCACGAAAAGTTCATGCAATAGGCTTTTTCTAGCTCTTGAACAAGGGTCCAAATCCAAGCCACGAAGCGAGGCCTACAAGAAGCTAGCACCCTAGAAGCCTTGGTGTTTCGACCAGCGATCTGCTCCATGTAGATACCAGCAGAGGCTGGGCACATGCACGGCACCGACATAAACCCCGAACATCCACCAGATCCAAAACAACAAGAAAGAAGGATTGCGATCAGGTAAGCTTTGATTGTTCTTCTTTATGATTTCTGATTTCATATCTGAATGTAAAGTTTAATTTCAGCATGTTAGAAAGTTTCTTAGGTGATTTATAATTAGATCTACATGACTAAATTAGAAAAAACATTTTTTAATATACTTTCACTATAAGTTCTAGTAACCTAAAATTTTTCTAATGTGCCTAATCACCGAGAAATCCAACAGTGGTGTTACCGCTCTTCCTCCTAAACCGAGCTCGGCGGACACGCTGGAGGGCTCCTCAACCGGGCAACCTGCAAGAAGTCCCTAAGCGCCGGAGGGGGCTCCGGCGAGGGACACTCCGATGCTTAAATTAGAGGATTGGAGCAACAGGACCAAAAGAACTCGGGAAGAGGAATCAGAATGGGGAAGAAGAACGTTACCCCTCACGAAGGTCCCCCAGGTGCCTTTTATAGGCACGGAGCACTGCCAAATTCTGTTGGGGGGCAGGCTGAGAAAGCCCAAAAATGCCCCCAGGAGAATAGGCATGGCGGCGAGATCGTGGGTGGCAGCGTGACAGGTGTGTCAGAGTAGTGGCCATGCGATGGAGTTTGTTATAACAGAATGTCAAAACTGTCGGAGAGGAAGGGTTCCTGGAAGCTTCGGTGATTCCTTCAGCGGCGGATCGGCTGGCTTCCACGAAGCCGACCGGGACGTTCAATGGGGTCAAAGGGGGCCGACCGTAGCGATCAAAGGGGCGCCGCATGGGCGGCGAGGTACCTGTCAGCTCCCAAAGCCCCCGGGCCGGCTCTTTGGGAAAGCCGACCGGGGAGTCGGACTCCGCGCGGGGACCAGCCAACTGGATGCCGGGGCCGGTCCGACCGGGGGCTAGCCGAAGGGGTGCATAAGTTGCCCCCCCTGCTCCTGGGCGTTGAGGGGCCACGTGGCACAAAAGGACAGGAGCATGATCATGCGCACCTGCGACGGACTCCGGACCGAGGCGTTGGGTCACTTCGAATCCGCCTCAAACGGTGCCCTGAATAGCTGTCAGCCGCTCGATGGGGTGCAAGCGGGGCAATTAATGCAGATCCGGCGCCATGATGAGAGCCAGGCTGTCCCACGTCAATTTGGGGCCAGACGCCATGCGGCAGCATCTGACCGGCCGGCGTCGCCTTCTGGGCCAGTCTCGCACCGCTGATCCAGCGCATACGCGGATCACGATCTGCGTGAGAGGGTGCTTCAGCCGCTCCGATTCCCGCGATGCTAGCAGTTGCGGCTTTCAACGGGACGACTGGGATGCGCCCGAGGTAGGTAATAATTCATTCTCCGGCCTCTCTCCTCCCCTGAAGGCCTATAAAAGGGAGAGAGGAGGCAGGGCGAGAGGCTCTTTCGGCTTCGTCTGCGCTTCGAGCTAGGGTCTTCCCCTTCCGCAAATCTCGTCATCTAGGAGTTCATCCCAGGTTAGGCCCAGTCATTCCTCTTTTCCTTCTAACTCCCGATGGCGTCTAGTAGTAGGGGTTCGTCCCATAGACCTAGGGACCCAGGGCCGAGCGCGGTATCCTCGACCATGACCCGGGAACGGGTCGAAAACATTAGAGCAGTGTACGGCATCCCGTCCACCCTGCACCTCACATTACCCGGCCGGGAGGGGAGAGCAAACAACCCACTAGGTCCAGGGACCCTCCCAATATACGAGTCCCATCTTAAGGCCGGCCTTAGGTTCCCACTGCATCCCTTGTTCGTAGCCATCTTCAACCATTATAGGGTGACCCCGGCGCAGCTGACCCCGAACAGTATTCGGGTGATATGCTACTTCATAGAACTCTGTCGTATGGTCGGGTCCGACCCCAGTCTGTCCCTCTTCGATACTTCTTTTACCTGAAGAGGGACTTTAGGACCCAGGAGTGGATCCTATTCGTCCCTCGTCAAGGCCGAAAGCTATTGAAGTGCCTCCCATCGGCCGTCCACGGGTGGAAGGCCAGGTTCTTCTTCGTCAGCAGTCTCGAACGCTGGGGGTTCAAGCCATTGTGGAGATAGCCGCGGGCGAGGGTCCGCGAGGGCATGTCGGTATCGGCAACCGGCCTGGGCGCATTCACCGTGCTTAGTAGAGCCGGCCCGGTGGCGGCATATGAGCTGTTGGGGGAAGAGACCCTTCATCAGGCAGGGATCAGCCCCCAAAGATTTCTAGGCAAGGGCCGACCCCTCTTCTCACCGTTCTTTTAATCTTTCCTCCTTTCTCTGACTCTGGATGTTTGGTGACAGGAGGAAGGATGCAATGGATCGACAAATCCAAGGTCATCCGACGAGCGGTGCGGAAGCGCGCCACTCCAGAATCGGCCTCTACGCCAGCTGCCAAGCGGCAGAAGAAAAGGTGGGAAGCGCAGAAGAAAAGGTCATCCGACGAGCGGTGCGGAAGCGCGCCACTCCAGAATCGGCCTCTACGCCAGCTGCCAAGCGGCAGAAGAAAAGGTGGGAAGAGGAGCGACCAGCCCCCGTCGTTGACGTCGAGTCGGATGGGGACGACATCCCCCTTACCGAGCGTAGGGTGAGGAACGCGGCGAGGGCGTCGGCCCCACAAGGAGAGCCAGCCCCCCGATCGGAGCAGGAGCGTCCGGAGACGCCCGTCGCGGCCGCAGCGCCTGCCGATCCGGAGGCAACACCTCCAACCGACAAGGGCAAGGGGCCGGCCGTTGAAGGGACAACCGGCAACGAGCTCGAGCTGTCAGAAGAGGAGGTATGCCAGGAGGAGTTCCAGTACTGGCATGCGCTGGACCATCCCAGGCGAGCACGGAGCCTGCTGAGGGGGGCGATGATCGATGCCGACTGGGAGGCGTCGATCAAGAGGAACTTGGTCAACGTGACCATGGAGAGCTACCGTGACCTTATGAGGGTAAGGATTTTACCTTACCTTTTTTACTCCACTACCTTTCCGTCTTCAAGTAAAACACTGACTGAGTCATGCTTCCGCAGCTTCTCCACGGCATCTCCCTCATGGACGACGCCATCAGCCAGGTGGTGCAGGCCGCCAAGACCTCTGCGAAGAGGGCCCAGGAGCTGGAGGCGGCCCAGGAAGTTGCTGCGGTGTCCTTGAAGTCGGCCAAAGAGAGTCTGGCGGCAGCCCAGGGGGAGACAGAGTCGGCGAAGGCGGCTCTAAAGAAGGCCGAAAGCAGGTTGGCCGGCTGCGAGGCCAAGCTAAGGAAGAAGGCGAAGGCCAACTCTCTCGCCCGCCGGCTAGGCGAGGAGGAAAAGCGGTCGGCAGAGGCCGACGAGCAGGTTCGGGCCGGACGGAAAACGGCAGCACTGCTAGAGGCTCAGCTCGAGGCATCCAAGGAGCTAGCCGCAAAGCAGATGCGGGGGGCCGTGGTGGCATACAAGGCCTCCAGTGCCTTTACCGAGGACGTGGAGGAGGCGGCGACCGATTTCTACCGAGAGGGCTACGATGATGCCCTGAAGAAGGTGGGTCGGCTGTTCCCGAAGCTGGACCTAGCGAGACCCGTCCGAAGGGGAGGCCGAAGCGAAGCCCCTAAGAGAAGGTGAAGCAGAAGCGACCAGGGTCGAAGCTCCAGCACCGGCTGACACGGAGGTGATGGCCCTCTCGGAGGACTCCCGTCGCAGTAGATCCGGTTGACCTGCCAGTTGTAGCTGACGAGGCCGAGGTTGTGGCCCCTGAGGCATCTCTCGTGGATCGGACCTAAGGGGTTTGTAAAGGTCCGACCCACCTCTTCTGTAAGTACTAGTTTTGGAAATGAATGAGTAGACGTATTTCTGAAACTCCTTCATTGTGTGCAAAATGCTTTTCTTTTCGAAAATCTTTCTAAGTACCTCGGGTCGGCTTTACGGCATTGCAGGGTCACTAACCGCTTTGAAGCAGCCGGCGGGCACAGGGCAAGTGCCCTTTTTCTGGAATTTCCCCAAGTACCCCCGGTCGGCCTATTCGGGCCAGGAGCCGGTAGGGTAGCTGAGAACAGTGACTTGATTCGGGTCGAATACCTGGGCGCTTGCTCCTGGTCTCTGTCTGCGAGTCGGCTCGAAATCTGATCCATCTTCTTTGAGATCCCGTTGGAGCTGTCTCGGGATGGTTGTCCTGGAGCCTCTGCCGACCGGGGTCGGACTTTCGGAGTGGGCTGCCCTAGAGCCTCTGCCGACCGGGGTCGGACTTTCGGTGTGGGCTGCCCTATAGCCTCTGCCGACCAGGGTCGGACTTTCGAAGTGGGCTGCCCTAGAGCCTCTGCCGACCGGGGTCGAACTTTCGGAGTGGACTGGCAGAAGTTGAAGGAGTTTGAAGAAACTTGTAGACTTCATTGATAATATTTGCGAAGATTGTCTACATTCCACGGGCGTGCCATCTGTTGCCCGTCCAAGTGTGCTAGGCGGTAAGTTCCAGCCCGAGCTATCTCGATAACCCGATAGGGGCCTTCCCAATTGGGGGAGAGCTTCCCCTGTTCGGTCGGCCTCGAGACCTCCGTCTTCTGCAGGACCAGATCTCCAACTTGGAAGGTGCACGCTTTAACCCGCGAGTTGTAATACCTGGCCATCCTTTGACGGTAGGTCGCCATCTTCATACTTGCCCGGAGTCGGGTTTCGTCCAGCAGATCTAGGTTAGCCCTTCGTTGCTCCGAGTTGACCGGCTCGACAAATTGGTCAGTCCGCAAAGATAGTAGAGAGACTTCCACGGGGATGACAACCTCACTTCCATAGGTCAGGTTGAACGGGGTTTCCCCCATTGCCGACCGTGCGGTCGTCCGATACGCCTAAAGCACCGAATGCAGCTCCTCCGCCCAGAGCCCCTTGGCTTCATTCAGCCGGGTCTTCAACCCATGCAGGATAGTCCTATTGGTGACCTCGACCTCCCCATTGGACTGAGGATGGGCGACCGACGTGAGCCGATGGGCGATGTGGTATTGTTGACAAAAGTCCCGGAACTGGGAGTTGTCGAACTGTCTTCCGTTGTCAGTGATGATCGTCTTCGGAATCCCAAACCGGAAGATAATGCAGTTCCGGATGAAGTTCTCCACTTTGGCCTCGGTTATCTGCGCCAATGCCTCTGCCTCCACCCACTTAGTGAAGTAATCAATGGCCACAAGGAGGAATTTTCGCTGACCGGAGGCTGGGGGAAAAGGTCCCAGGATATCCATCCACCATTGGGCAAATGGCCAAGGCGCTGTGAGCGGGGTCAGCTGACTGGCTGGCCTCCTTTGGATGCCGGAGAACCTCTGGCAAGCATCGCACCTTCGTACGAAGTCCAAGGCGTCCTTCTGGATTGTAGGCCAGTAATATCCTTGGCGAATGATTTTGTAAGCCAGAGACCTTCCTCCAAGATGATCGCCACGGATGCCCTCGTGCACCTCCCGAAGCGCGTAGTCCGCATCGGTCAATCCCAAGCATTTCAGCAAGGGTTGGGAAAACGAGCACTTGTAGAGAGCCCCATCAAGGATGACGTACTTGGAGGCCGTGGAGCGGATGCGCCTGGCTTCCGTCAGATCGTCCGGAAGGACCCCTTGCGCCAAGAATGTGCAGATTGGGTCCATCCACGAGGCCTCTTGCTCAACCTGATGGATCTCCGTCGACTCCTCAGTAATACTTGGACACTGGAGATGTTCCATGAAGGTTCGGTCGGAGGTGCCGACCGCAGCGGTAGCCAGCCGCGACAAAGCATCCGCCCGGGAGTTTTGCTGCCGGGGTATATGGAGAATCTCAAAGAATTTAAGCTGTGACACCAGATCTCGTACCTTGTCTAAGTACTTGGCCAAAGACGGATCCCTCGATTCAAACTCGCCCTTCACCTGATTAACCACCAGCTGCGAGTCGGAGAAGGCGCGGATCCTACCGATGCCTAGTTCATTCGCTATCTTCAACCCCGCAAGCAGAGCTTCATACTCCGCCTGGTTGTTCGACACCTGGAATGCAAAATGTAGGGCATACTCCAAACATTGCCCATCGGGGTCAGCTAAGATTAAGCCTGCACCGCACCCCGAGAGGTTGGAAGCTCCATCTACGTGCAGGGTCCAGGCAGGCTCGTCTTCCCCCGCCGGATCGGCCTCTCCCACGGGCTCAGCCACGGACGTCTCGACCGTCGTCGGGGGCAGGTCCGCCCCTCAGGTGCATTCCGCAATGAAATCAGCTATCACCTGGGCTTTCAAGGCTAACCGTGGCTGGAAGGAGATGTCAAACTCGCCCAACCTGACGACCCATTTGGCGAGCCGTCCAGAGGTATCTGGGCTTCGAAGAATCGCTCGGAGGGGTTGGTCCGTCAACACGATGATGGGATGCACCTGGAAGTAAGGTCGGAGGGGCTTCGCCGCTATAACCAATGAGTACACCAGCTTTTGCACCTTAGGATATCTGACCTCGGCATCATGGAGAACCTTGCTGATGTAGTAAACAGGTCTCTATTGGCCACCTTCCCCCACCCGCACGAGGACGGCGCTGATGGCCTCACTAGAAGCCGACAGGTACAGGTACAACACTTCCCCCTCCGTTGGCTTGGCCAGGAGCGGAGGGTTCCTCAAGTAGTCCTTCAAGGCTTCAAAGGCCGTTTGGCATTCATCAGTCCACTGGAAACGGTCCAAGCAGCGCAAGGTTTTGAAGAATGGGAGAGATCTCTCGGCCGACCGGGAGATGAAGCGGCTGAGAGAGGCAATACGACCCGTAAGCTCTTGTACCTTCTTCTTATTGGTCGGATGAGTCATGTCAATGATGGCCTTAATCTTCTCGGGGTTGACTTCGATGCCTCTTTGAGTAACGAGGAAACCGAGAAACTTTCCGGAGGTCATCCCGAAGATGCACTTGGTAGGGTTCAGCTTCATCCTGTGGCGCCTCAACGCATCAAAGGACTCCTGAAGGTCTCTAATGTGGTCGACCTTATAGAGGCTTTTGACTATCATATCGTCGACATACGCCTCCATGTTTCTCCCAAGCTGATCCTTAAAGACTCGGTTGATCAGCCTTTGGAAGGTGGCACCCGCATTCTTCAGGCCGAAGGGCATCATTTTGTAGCAATACAGCCCCCTGTCCATGACGAAGGCCGTCCTCTCCTCATCTTCGGGATGCATCCTGATCTGGTTATACCCAGAGAAAGCATCCATGAAGCTCAAGAGTTGGTGGCCGGCCGTCGCATCCACCAGCTGGTCAATTTTTGGCAGGGGGAAGCTGTCTTTGAGGCACGCCTTGTTGAGGTCTATGTAATCTACGCAGATCCTCCACTTCCCGCTAGCCTTCTTCACCATGACGACATTGGCCAGCCACTCCGGGTAGTGAGATTCCCTAATGAAGCCAGCATCGAGGAGCTTCTTTACTTCCTCCTCGATAGCCCTCTGCCTTTCGGCGGCGAAGCTCCTTTTCTTTTACCGAACGGGCCTGTAAGTGGGATCCACCCTGAGCTGATGGGTGATGATGTCCGCCGGGATGCCTGGCATATCGGACGCCGACCAGGCGAAGACGTCCGCATTCTTCCTCAAGAAGTCGACTAGCTCGTGCCTGGCTCTCTCGTCTAGGGTGCTCCCTATTTGGAGGACTCTCGTTAGATCATCCTCCCTAAGGGGCACAAATACAATCTTCTCGATGGGCCGACCGTGGCTGTCGGCCTCGTCCCTGGGATCCAACTGCTCGAGCATAGGGCGCTCGTCCAACTGCCTGTCATGGATAGCAGGCATTGCCGGGCCATTATACGGTCTCCCCTCAGCTCTCCAACTCCGTCGCGGGTCGGAAACTTGGCCAGCAGGTGGTAAGTAGACACAATAATCCGAAACTTATTGAGGGCCGACCATCCCAAGATTGCGTTATACGCCGAGGTCGTATGGACGACCACAAAGTTGATGAAGAAGATCCGCTGGTAAGGTTCCGTTCCGAGGGTCACGGGTAAGGCAATCTCTCCTTCGACCCCGACGGGATTCCCTCCGAAGCCGGTGAGCGGTGCCACGGACTCCCACAGTCTAGACCTGGACAAGTTCATCCGGATGAATGCATCATACAGTAAAACCTCTGCACAACTCCCATTATCGATAAGGACACGCTTTACATCATAATTGGCAATGACAGCCGACACAACCACAGGCTCATCGCCTGGGAGAGGAGGCTCCAAAAGGTCCTCATCAGAAAAGCTAATTAACATTGGATCCCCTAGGCCTCTTTACAATGTCCTGGTCCTCCTTCCGGCCCCAGTCGGACCGTCGATGCAGCATGCCGACGCCTCCATATGTCGGGCGCTGGTTGGGGAGCTCAGCCTCCCGCGGGGGGTTTCTAACAGTTGAAGTCCCGGCACGATCCCGGCGGGGTCGGACGTATTTGTTCAGATACCCCCTGCAGATGAGATCCTCGATGGCATCCTTCAGCTGGAGGCACTCCTCCGTCTCGTGCCCATGGTCCCTGTGGAACCGGCAGTATTTGTTCTTGTTTCTGGAGGCAGGGGGTCCTCTCATCAGTCGAGGTCTTTGAAAGAAGGCCTTGTTTTCAATCTCCATCAGAATCTTCTCTCGCGGCAGGGAGAGGGGCGCGTAGTTATTGAACTGCTTGAGGTATTCCCTCAGCTTGGGGCTCTGGCGCCGAATGGATCGACCGTCGTTGTTGGGGGGTCGGACCACAGGGGCCTTATCGCCCCACTTCTTCGGGGCCGACCTCCCCTCAGCCTAGCATCGGCTCGCTGCTTGCTCTTCCGCCAAGGCATACTTGTGCGCCTTGGCCAGCAAATCGGTATAGCTTGTAGGGAGCTTCTTGTCCAGGGAAAACGTGAACCTGGACGAGCGGAGCCCCCTCTTGAAGGCTAACATGGCCACCGCTTCATTTAAGTCAGGGATCTCCATAGCAGTCGAGTTGAAGCGGGCCATGTAGTCCCGGAGGGTCTCTCCCTCCGTTTGCTGAATAAGGAAGAGGCAGTCGTTCTTCGGAGCCCGGCTGCAGGTCCTGAAATGAGAGAGAAAAAGGGTCTCGAGCTGGGAAAAAGAATGAATCGTACCTGAGCGGATGGCGGAGAACCACATCCGTGCGGCCTTCTTCAGGGTTGCTGGGAAGGCGATGCAGTGGAGGGCGTCGGATGCGCCCTGCACCATCATGTGGGCTTTGTAGGCGCCCAAGTGATCCAGGGGATCGGTGGTACCGTCGTAGGGGTCCACCTGCGGGATCTTAAAATGGCAGGGGATAGTCTCCCCCAGAATCTCCACGGTGAAAGGCGGGCGGATGTCGTGCGCCGGCCTTCCCTCGGCGTTCTGCCGCTCGGCTATATCGGCAATGCGCTCCTCCATGCGCATGATATTGCTGCCATAGTCGTGCAGGTCTGCAGCAGGGCGCCGGCCGCCGGGATGAGCAAAGTCAGCGAAAGAGGGGGAGGCTGACCTCGCCCTCTTTCCTTCAGTGCGGGCCCTCATGGACCCCTGGGGTTCTGGGACTACCGGGGACGGCGGCGGAGGTGCGTCCGGCTGTTGGCTAACGCCAGCGACCGGCTGGTGATTGATGCAGGAAGCCGCCGGCGGCTACTACTGACGGTCCGCCATCTCCTGGAAGCACTGGACCGCCGAGGTAAGCGTCTCGATGTGGTTTACCAACGTTTGGAATTATTGTAGCCCCAGGGTGATGGTGGGCTCGACGGTGGCGGCGACATTGCTCTCCGTGGGGGGTGCGCTGGGCCCTTGGTGGGAGTGTCCTCCCCTCGCGGAGACGCTCTGGGTTCTTCCTCTTGCCATAGCTGGATCCTTCCCGTTTATCTTCCTTTCTCGACTAAGGAGCGCAGCGGAGGTTTGTGCCGCCCTCCTTCTAGCGCCAATCTGCTGCCGCTCTTCCTCCTGAACCGAGCTCGGCGGACACGCTGGAGGGCTCCTCGACCGGGCAACCTGCAAGAAGTCCCTAAGCGCCGGAGGGGGCTCCGGCGGGAGACACTCCGATGCTTAAGTTAGAGGAGGATTGGAGCAACAGGACCAGAAGAACTCGGGAAGAGGAATCAGAATGGGGAAGAAAAACGTTACCCCACACGAAGGTCCCCCGGGTGTCTTTTATAGGCACGGAGCGCTACCAAATTCTATTGGAGGGCAGGCTGAAAAAGCCCAGAAATGCTCCCAGGAGAATAGGCGTGGCGGCGAGATCGTGGGTGGCGGCGTGACAGGTATGTCAGAGTAGTGGCCATGCGGTGGAGTTTGTTATAACAGAATGTCAGAACTGTCGGAGAGGAAGGGTTCCTGGAAGCTTCGGTGATTCCTTCAGCAGCGAATCAACTGGCTTCCACGAAGTCGACCGGGACGTTCAGTGGGGTCAAAGGGGGCCGATCGTCGCGATCAAAGGGGCGCCGCATGGGCGGCGAGGTACCTGTCAGCTCCCAAAGCCCCCGGGCCGGCTCTTTGGGAAAGCCGAACGGGGAGTCGAACTCCGCGCGGGGACCAGCCGACCGGACACCGAGGCGGTCCGACCGGGAGCTAGCCGAAGGGGCGCATCAAGTGGTATCAGAGCCACAGTTTCTAACATGCATGAAATATATTCAAATCTAATTTCTCTTCATATCTGAAAGTTAAAATTGGTTGAAATCAATCTTGTGCTAAAATAAGGTTATCCTGACATAAGGTTTATCCCTTATATTACATAATGTTGTTCTAGTATAAGATTGATTGGTTTTGAAAATGATTTTCGAAACAAATAAATCAATAACTTAAGATCTAAAATTTTGGTGTATGAGATATATCTTCTTCATTATTAGATCAGAAATTAAGATGATTCAAGTTTGCATCGGACTGACATAAGGTTGTCCTAGCACAAGGTTTATCCCTTATATTACAAAAGTTGTCCTAGTACGATACAAACGGGTTTTTGATAAGTGTTTTCAAATTATTTTAATCATTATTTTAGATCTGATTTTGCATATATAATATGTGTCAATTTAGTTTTAGATCTAAAAACTATATATGTGATATATAATAGTTAGTTTTTAGATCTAAAACATCATATATGTGATAAATGGCATTAGGTTTAGATTTGAAAAATATTTCGAAATCATAAACCATTAATTTATGCATTTGAACATGATCTAAAAAATATTTTTAAAATTTGAAATTTAGGTCTAGCGATTGGACTACAATTAAGATTTTCGATTAAATCAGGTTAAAATCCTTGTCGATATTGAGCAGTTAATCAAATCTAATAAATAGTTAATTAGCATTAACTTAGGTCAAAGGGGCTCAAGATCGAGTTTAGTTGTAGTTGATCATATCAATTCATATTTGATGTAAATTGATCAACTCAAGATCTAATTTGGCTCAATGGATTGAGCCTGAGTCGCTAGGCTGATCCATTCAATTCTAACTGACCAATTGGTGTCAAGGCATGTCTCGACCAATGATTTTTAACTGGGACCATACTTACATGGCCAATTCAATTGATGTCTAAGGCAAGCATTGGGTTGCCTCCCATCGATTTCACTTACCTGGCAAACTTGATCAATTAAATTTTGAATAAGGTTGCTTGGTGATTCATGTTCACCCATGTCGACTAGATTAGTCAAACATGAGATTATGCTGACTTGAAACTAGTTGTCAGACATGAGATTGTCTTAATTTGGATGATACCCGAATCCAAACCTTCCCATAAATATTAAGTCCTAGGTCTTCCACCATTATAGGATTATGGGTGTCCAACTAGTATTAATTGTTCTCGACTAGTTATGGTGGTTTAGTTGCATCGGGAAGATACATCCACCCTATGAGTATGAGATATTGCAAGATAATGATAGGGTTTGTAACACCCAGAAAAGAAAAGAAAAAAAAAAAGATTGAAGCCTGGCCGGCCCACCGGAACCGGCCCAACCCACTGTGCGGCCCAGGCGGGGTGCGAGGGAGCGCGGGCGCAGTCGTGCGCGGGCGGGCGGGCGGGCGAGCGACGCGCGGGCACTCGGTGCGCGGCCCGGCCCATCGTGGCAGGCGCGCGTTGCGCGGCCCAGGCCCGCGCGCGCGAGCGCTGGGCTCGGCCCAGCTGGAGCCGGGCATCACGGGGACGTTTCCCACGTGTTTCTCAAGCGTTTCCCCAAGGTTTCTCGCAGTTCACGGTGGTCCATAGGATTTCTGAGCGATCTGGACCGTCCGATCGCCCGATCGAATGGCTGAGATTAATCCGAGGGAGTTTAGGCTTGATTAAGTGCTTTTGAATTCGGATTTGGACGTGGTTTGAGGCGTATATCACAAATCAAATGGCCAAGGAGATATTTTGATGGTTTTGGACTTCTCAGGTTACGTTTGAGGTGATTTTGGATTGGTTTTTCCCCTTTTTAACCAGGAGATCGACAAGAAGCAGGGAAGAGCCTGCAGAGAGCCAGAAGAGAGAGAAAGAGAAGGGAAAAGAGAAGAGAAGAAGAAAGAGAGAAGGGGAGAGAGAAGGGATTTTGGTTTGGATTTTGGTTTGGAAGATGAGGAAAGAGAAAATCAGGAAGGAATCTTCTTCCTCAAAATTTATGAAACCTAGGATTTGATTTGAATGAATTTATTTATTATTGTAGGAAATCAACCTTTTGTGCAGGAAAGATTTGGACAAATTTCGGGTATATATTGATACCGGATATTTGGGATTAGCGGTTGAAGGTAAGGATTCTGAACATGATCACCAGTTTTATATATTGTTTTACATGACATGATTTGATCCGTGCATATGAACATTGGCGGGCATGTTTGTTTTGCATCGTATATTTGATTTCTCAAGATGGATAGTATGTTTGAGATTGTTAATCATGTTTCTATATATCATGTTTTACCAAAAAGTTATATTTTGATGATTTAGACCGTGATACCGGTCATCGAAAGATTTGAGATTTCATGGTTGACATCGGGATGTGATATGATATCATGATATGATTTGACATGATGATGTGAAAAGATAAACTGTTAATAGTATTTAGACTAGCCATGCCACGAGATCGTGGTTATATAGCCAGAGCGGGCTTAGTACGTGAGCCTGGCCATGGGCAGGTTGTACATGGTTAATTATATAGCAAGAACGGGCTTAGTACGTGAGCCTGGCCATGGACAGGTTGTACATGGTCAATTACACAGCCAGAGCGGGCTTAGTATGTGGGCCTGGCCATGGACAGGTTGTACATGATCGATTATGAGATTGCCAATCACAGGCTGAAGTGTGACACTGAGATTGTCAATCGTGGGCTGAAGCATGACCGTGGCTAGTCCATGACCTGAAGAAGAAGGATGATTAAATTGAAAACTTGAAAAGGAAACATGATTTTGCAAAAAAGTTTTGTCGTATGTGACATTTGAGTTGTTTCGTTGCATGGTGTGATGTGTACTCTTATATCCTTGCTATTTTCAAATTATTACTATTGATGGTGACTGTTTGGAGACCTTACTGGGCTGTAGAGCTCATAACCTACTTTCTTCTTTTACAGAGTCGTGTAGATATTTAGCTTGGTGATGAATGAGGTTTTCTTAAGGTAAGTGACTCTTGTGTACCCAGGCCTTACATGATCTCTAGGATAAAACCTAGGATTTGTGCGGCCAGTCGCATGCCGATTCCGGTGCTAGATTCGGGGCATGACAGAGTGGTATCAGAACTTAAGTTATGATCATTTGGGATAGTGATACAAGTGGATAATAATAATAATGACATGATGATTATTAGGATATGACAAGAATTGTGACAGATCTTAGTTATGATGATTTGGGGACTGTGGCAAAGTGATTATAATAGATATGAGTGATATTGAATTTAGGTCATGATTGTTTGAGATTGTGATATAAGATATTAAGAAATTAACATGATGATTAGTAAAACATGACAGAAACTTCTAGAAGGATCTATTAGTGAACCTAGATGGTTTAGTAAATTATATCAGAGTGCACAGTGGAAGCGTAGTGATTTTGAAGTGTTATGATGGGAGCATTGATTTAGATCTCAATCAAGCTAATTTCGAGTACGAAATTATTTTAACGAGGGGAGAATGTAACACCCAGAAAAGAAAAAAAAAGATTGAAGCCTGGCCGGCCCACCGGAACCGGCCCAGACCCACTGCGCGGCCCAGCGCGCGGCCCAGGCGGGGTGCAAGAAAGCGCGGGCGCAGTCGTGCGCGGGCGCGCGGGCGACACGTGGCAGGTGACAACGTGCGGGCGCGCGGGTGCTCGGTGCGCGGCCCAGCCCATCGCGGCGGGCGAGCGTTGCGCGGCCCAGGTCCACGCGCGCGAGCGCTGGGCTCGGCCCAGCTAGAGCCGGCCGTCGCGGGGACGTTTCCCACGCGTTTCTCAGGCGTTTCCCCAAGGTTTCTCGCGGTTCACGATGGTCCATGAAATTTCTGAGCAATCTGGACCGTCCAATCGAACAGCTGAGATTAATTCGAGGGAGTTTAGGCTTGATTAGGTGCTTTTGGATTCGGATTTGGACGTGGTATGAGGCGTAGATCACAAATCAGACGGCCAGGGAGATATTTTGATGGTTTTGGACTTCTCAGGTTACGTTTGAGATGATTTTGGATTGATTTTTCCCCTCTTTTTAACCAGGACATCGACAGGAAGCAGGGAAGAGCCTGCAGAGAGCCAGAAAAGAGAGAAAGAGAAGGAAAAAGAGAAAAGAAGGAAGAAAGAGAAAGAGGAGAAGAAAGAGAAGAAAAGAGGGAAGGGATTTTGGTTGGGAAGATGAGGAAAGAGAAAATCAAGGAGGAATCTTCTTCCTCAAAATTTGTGAAACCTAGGATTTGATTTGAATGAATTTATTTATTATTATATGAAATCAACTTTTTGAGCATGAAAGATTTGGACGAATTTCGGGTATAGATTGATACCGGATATTTGAGATTAGCAGTTGAAGGTAAGGATTCTGAACATGATCACCAGTTTTATACATTGTTTTACATGACATGATTTGATTCGTGCATAAGAACATTGGCGGGCATGTTTGTTTTGCATCATATATTTGATTTCTCAAGATTGATAGTATGTTTGAGATTGTTAATTATGTTCCTATATATCATGTTTTACCAAAAAGTTATATTTTGATGATTTGGACCGTTATACCGGTCATCAAAAGATTTGAGATTTCATGGTTGACATTATGATGTGGTGTGATATCATGATATGATTTAACATGATGATGTGAAAAGATAAAGTGTTAACAGTATTTGGACTAGCTATGCTACAGGATCGTGGTTATATAGCCAGAGCAGGCTTAGTACATGAGCCTGGCCATGGGCAGGTTGTACATGGTCAATTACACAGCCAGAGCGGGCTTAGTACGTGGGCCTGGCCATGGGCTGATTGTACATGGTCGATTATGAGATTGCCAGTCACAGGCTGAAGTGTGACACTGAGATTGCCAGTCGTGGACTGAAGCATAACCGTGGCTAGTCCATAACCCTTAAGAAAAAGGATGATTAAATTGAAAACTTGAAAAGGAAACATGATTTTGCAAAAAGGTTTTGTCGTATGTGACATTTGAGTTGTTGTGTTGCATGGTATGATGTGTACTCTTATATCCTTGCTATTTTCAAATTATTACTATTGATGGTGATTGTTTGGAAACCTTACTGGACTGTAGAGCTCACAACCTACTTTCTTCTTCTACAGAGTCATGCAGATATTTAGCTTGGTGGTGAATGAGGTTTTCTTGAGGTAAGTGACTCTTGTCTACCCAGGCCTTGCATGATCTCTAGGATAAAACCTAGGATTTGTGCGGCCAGTCGCGTGCCAATTCCGATGCTGGATTCGGGGCGTGACAGGGTTGGGCCTAATAACCGGGCACGGTAAGAGACCCGATGATGACTTTACCTATGCGTTAACGGTGACTCTGACTTAACTAAGGATTAGGCCAATAACCGGGCATGATGAGACTCATGACTTAGAGATCGAGTCGCTGCAACATGCTTGAAAAGCATTGGACAAGAATTGTCCACTCATCGATATAGCATGTCACTAAAATATGTCAGGTGAGTTGCACGCATATCGATGGGAATCGCAGTATCTACAAGAAATCTTAGTAGCATAGGGGTTTTCGCATCTCCACAAGCGAGTGTGAGAGATCCATGAAAATAGGAGTCTAATTTATTTTTTAAAGTTCCTAGAACAAATTTAAAAATTGAGTACAAATTTCTAACTTGAATCCCTATTCTTGTAGTTAACCATGTCAACCACCAACCCATTAGCCCGCATTCTAGAGTCCAACTAACTGATTGGCCTTAACTACAAGAACTAGTTGAGAAATCTCAAGATTGTCTTGAGTTAGAAGAAATTGGGCTATGTGCTCAACCAGAACCTCCTTATTTTACTTAACCATCCAAGTGCTCATCAAGTGGAGGCACAGAAATGGATGGAGAACGACAACAAGGTGAAGTATTATATACTAACTGATGTCAAATGAGTTGCAAAGCCAGCATGAGGACATGCCTACTGCCAGGGCTATAATCACTCATCTACAAGAATTGTACAGTGCGCAGAGCCGCACTGCATGTTTTGAAATCTCTAAAAAACTTTTTAATACTAAAATGAACGAAGGGTAGTCAATCTATGATCATTGCTTGATAATGTCAAAGACATAAAATAACTTGAGAAGCTGGGCATTCCTATTCACAGGGAACTGCAAATGAATTTGATCCTCCAGTCCCTTATTAGTTTATTTACTCAGTTTATTATAAACTACAACATGAACAAGTTGAACTACACTTTACCTAAGTTGCTCAATATGTTGATAAGTAATGAGGGGACCTTAAAGAGTTCAAGAGGCACTGTTATAGCTGTGGAGTAGGCATTTTTCTCCAAAAGAAAGTCTACTTGGAAGAAGAAGCCTGCAAAGAAGCAGAAGAGAGAGAACAAGCAAAGAGAAAAGAAACTCTAAAGAAGGCTGCTGCTAGCATAGGAAAGTATTTCCACTACAATACAGATAGCCATTGGAAGAGAAACTGTCCACATTCTTGGAGAGCCTGAAGAAACAAAAGACGGATGCACCTTCAGAAGATATATCCAGTATACTCTTATTAAATCAAATCTTACAATTTTCTCTACTTCTAGTTGGGTATTAGACTCTAATTCAAGTGCTCACATATGCACTTCTGTGCAGGGTCTGCTTGGAAGTAGAGGACTCAGAAAAGGAGAAATGATCTTGTATGTCAGTAATAAAGCAAGGATTGCTGCATTTGCCATTGGAACATACCCTCTGAATTACCGTTAGCATTTAGATTGATTCTCAAAAAGACTATTATTATGTACCTGTAGCTAACAAAAATTTGATTTCTATGCTTGTGCTAGCATAGGATGATTTGAATTTAATTTCAATAAAGACTTTTGTTCCATTTATTTGAAAAATAAATAGATTGCAAGGGCTCTTTTAATTCACAGTCTTTATCATTTACATGCTGATGCTTCTTTGAATGTTAACGAGCATTTAGTGAGTGATATAGGACATAAGATTTCGAAATGACCTTAACTACAAGTATGTGGCACCTTAGACTTGATCACATTGGAAAGGACAGGATTAACAAACTGGAAAAGGATGGGATCCTTGACTTATTTAATTTTGAGTCACACCCGATTTATGAATCCTACCTCTAAGAAAAAATGACCAAGTTATACTTTATAAGACATTGGAAGAGGACCACTAAATTACTTACCCTGGTACACATTGACATGTGTAGGCCATTTGATGTACAGGCTAGGGCTGGTTATCAGTACTTTATTATCTTTATCGATGATTACTTATGGTATGAGTATGTATTTCTTATAAGACAAGTCTAAAGCTTTTGAAAAGTTCAAGGAATTCAGATATAAAATAAAAAAACAAACAGGAAAATCCCTTAAGGTTCTTCGATCAGATAGAGGGGAATACCTTACTAAAAAATTTTTAGATTATCTCAAGGACAACGGCATAGTCTTATAGTGGACTCTTCATGGCATGCCTCAATACAATGGGGGATCAGAAAGGAGACATAGAATACTATTGGATATGGTCTAGTCCATGATGAGCATCACTGACCTACCTATGTTTCCTTAGGACATGTCTATAAACTTCAATTTATACTTTAAATAGGATTCCCTCTAAATCCGTTCCTATCATGATGTATGAGATATGGCATGATAGGAAACCAAGTCTTGGTCATCTCCAGATTTGGGGATATCCAGTCTATGTTAAAAGACTTATAGCGAACAAGTTAGAGTCCAAATCTATTGAAGCTTGCTTTATAGGATATCCTAAAGAATCAATAGGATACTATTTTTTACTTTCCAGGGAATCATAATATGATTGTAAACCAGCATGCCACATTCTTGAAGAAACAATTTATTCAAGACAATGATAATGAGATGTTAATTGAGCTCGAAGAGAAAATCTCTGAAAGGTGCCAGTTGTAGATGACAGGTTGAACCCATTAAGCTAGTAGATGTAGTTGCTCCACCATCTCATAGGTCTAGTAAGGTCTCTTATCCTCTTGAAAGGTACTTCTTGGATATGCTTACAGAGGATCTAGAGGAAATGTACCTCGTAGGAGATAGGAATCAAGCAGTTGATCCTAAGGCTTATGATGAGGTGATGTCAAACATCGACTCCGAGAAATGATTGAATGCTATGAAGTCAAAAATTGACTCAATGCATTCGAACCAAGTTTGCTCCTTAGTAGATCCACCAGAGGATATTATATCCATTCGGAGTAAATGGATCTGCAAAAGGAAAATAGATGCAGATGATAAGGTAGAGACCTGTAAAGCTAGGCTAGTGGTGAAGGGATATAGTCAATGCGAAGGAATTGACTGTGCAGCCATGCTTAAATCCATGATTTCATTAAGAATAAGGAGCTGTGTTTACAAGGTCAGTGAAAGGGCTATCACATTCCTTATATTGTATATGGATGGCATCCTCCTTATTAGGAATGATATTCCCATGTTAACCTTGGTCAAGAGTTGGTTGTCCAAGAAATTTTCCATGAAAGATCTTATCTTATATTCTGGAAATTAAGATCTATAAAGACAGAGCAATTTGGGTGCTTGGCCTTTCACAGAAGATGTACATAAAGGAAAGCTAAAAAGATTCAACATGGAGAATTGTAAGAGGAGACTTCTATCCCTTAGGCATGACATTAGTCTTTCCAAAAAGATGTCCTTGCACACTTAAGGAGATTCAGCAGATGAGCAAGATCCCTTATGCTTCGGCAATAGAGAAACTCATGTATGGCATGTTGCATGACCTGATATAGCCCTTGCTATAAATGTCACGAGCAAGTATCAGTCAAATCCAAGCCAAGAGCACTAGACTGTTGTGAACAACATTCTTAAGTACTTAAGAAGAACTAAGGATTTGTTTGTGATCTTTGGAGGAAGTTTTGAGTTGTGGGTTAAGGGATACACTGATTTAGATTTTATGTCTAATCCCGATGACAGAAGGTCTACATCAGGATGTGTATTTCTTTGTAATAATGATTCTATAAGCTAAAAGAGTTCCAAGCAACCCATCATTGTTGATTCTACCATAGAAGCTAAGTACATCGCTACCTTGAAAGCTGCAAAGAAAGCCTTCTATACAAAAAGTTTATTGCGGAGCTTGAAGTGATGCCATCAAATGCCATCTCCCTGTACTACGATAACAATGGTGCCATAGCCCTCGCTAAGAAGCCAAGTCTCATTAGAAGTCCAAGCACATTGAGCGCGGTTCTACATTATACTCGATTACCTCAAGAAGTATGTCAAGGTACGAAGAGTAGATTCTACGGACATGGTAGACCCATTTATGAAGCAGTTGAGCCAGCAGAAGACTAAAATCCACCTTAAGAAGATAAGACTTGGATACATGGCCAGTTGGATTTAGTGTAAACGGGGGATTGTTAGATATATATATATCCTAGAAGTTAAATTGGAATGATACATTGTATTATTTCTGACATTTTTGTACTTGATTTATTGAAATTAATAAAATATATATTTTTCTTATCCATTCATGTATAATGTTTTTATAAAGCATCCAAGAAATTAATGGACAATGACACATTCTCAAGAATTCATAATTTGAGACATGTGTTATTATAAATTAACTCCTAAATTGCTCTCGATTGTTGGATTATCACGAGGACGGTGATTGATCCGTTAAGATCGATGTAAGGATCGCTTCTCTTTCGGATAGACGAGTCTCGAGTCTATATTGTAGAGACACCATAGCGAGAGTGCAAGTAGTTAGAAATAAAGTAGTGAACATGACCAAGAGCGAGAAATCACTTGGATGTCTACTTACTCGTTAGTGACTATCTCAATGCTGTAGTTATATGAGTAGTTCTTTGACCTCCGGTGCCTTAGCTACTCATAATGGAATTGTTGTAATTTAACAACACATAAAGATGGTTCCTAGCCATTCAGAACCTTGCGATATTCATTGGTTGCAGTAGGTTTGTTGTAAAACTAGGGTATGCACTAATAAGAGATCTATCTGCCTTGGAAGTTAAATAGGCCTATGTGACATAAGAGGCTTAATCCTTAAGTCTATAGAGTTTCCATGGGATTCATGTTGGACTCAAGCTAATTAAGTTTTGCATACGACGGATGTTTAGGATTTGACGAATTTTCATGACCTACATCCTGTCTAGACTCACGATAACCATACCAGGAGTTCATCTCTCTGTTTTACTGGGTTACGATTACATAATACTAGATATCACTGGTGGATTGTGAGAACTCACTAGGATCGTTTTCGGATCAACAATTCTTGTTGGGTTGAGTTGGAAGTGTTTTAGCCATCGTAAGGAATTTCGATGATACTATGATATAGATCATGGTATATCTCACTACCATACATAATAGAATCTAAAAGATCACATACAAAAAAAAGCTTGACATGATCAAAAGTCAAGATCATACTAAATTATCAATTGAATTGAAGGTTTAAATTTAGAAACTGCTAATTATATAAGGGTTACATATTTAGTAACTACTAATTGTTAGCAAAGAGACTTAATTGCAAGTGTTGCAATGTAACTAGACTTAATTAAATTATGGATCAAGTCCTAATTCATTTAAGTCAAATTTAATTTAATGAGATTTGACTTAATTTATGGCTAATTGGATTTACAATCCAAGTAGGACTTGGATTCAATCCTAATTGGATTAGGATTGACAACTTTTTGAATTTGATTCGAATCGGGTTCAAATTGAATTCGAATTGAATCCAAATCAAAACCCAATTAGAATAGGTTGTCTAAGCCTAAGTTGACTAGGTTTCTCTCTTTAAATTGGCAACGAAATGAGAAGGGCGCTAAAATTGGTGCCACCTCTTTTGCGTGTGCAAGAAGAGGAACACAAGTTGGCACCTCCTCTTTTTTGTTGGGTCTCTCTCTTGATAAGAACTAATCCTAACTAATTCTAAATTGAATTGGGATTAATTAAAATCAATTTTTATCTGATTTGGCATTGGGGTTGATTAGTTTGTACGACAAAATAAAGGGAGTAAGAAAAGGGGTCCGATCATTCTTTTCATCGAAAATTTCTTCATGCCAAAACCCCTTCCACTATCCTCCCTTCTTATTCCTGCTTCCTCACACCTAACCACAGAAAGAGATATTAGAGGGAGGAATAGAAGAAAAGTTCTTCTTTACTCGGCATCCTAGAAGCATCCCCTTGAATCAGTGCGAAGGGTTCATGCAACAAGCTTCTTCTTCTAGTTCTTGAAGAAGGATCCAAATCCAAGCCAAGAAGCAAAGCTTGCAAGAAGCTAGCACTCCAAGGGCCTTGATGTTTCGGCCAGCAATCTGCTCCATGTGGATAGCAGTAGAAACCGGGCACGTGCACGGCTCTGACAAAAACCCCTGACATCTACCGGATTTGACCCTACAAGAAAGAAGGATTGCAAATCAGGTAAGCTTCAATTGTCCCTTATGATTTCTGATTTTAGATCTAAATATAAAGTTTAATTTCAGCATGTTAGAAAGTTCCTTAAATGATTTATGATTAGATATACATGCTTTGTACTTTAAAGTGTAAACCCATTTGCATCCAACAGGTTTTTTTCCCTTTTGGCCTAGTCACAACCTTCCAAGTCTTACTCTTTTCTAGTGCAGTCATTTCCTTTTTCATGGCTTGTATCCAATTCTTGTCCTTTAATGCCTTCTGTATGGTTTAGAGATATCTATTAAGTCTAGGGTGGAGATGAAACTTTTATGTTACGAAGAAAGGCGATGAACGGAGACGAACTATAAAATTAGATAGAGTGGATATTGAGTGCACTTTCTGGTGGCCTTTCTCAAGGCAATTGGGAGATCTAAATCTTAAGAAATAGGCTCCTCATGAACAAATTCATTAGGAATAGAATCAATGAGAGAAACTGGTTTACCTAGCTCTTGTTCTTCTAGATTGGACTCGGGTCTACATTGATTCAGAAATCAAATTTTTTCTTCTTGAATACTACAGTAATTCAAATTGCTTTTGTTGCTAATTTTCAGTATCTCGTCCCGACTCATATAAGGATAATTCATGTGGAGGCATGGACCGTAGACTCCCAAGATTATCAAGGATAACCCATTCCGAACCATTCTTAGGCTTCTCCTGAAAAGAGGAATGGATTTTGGAAAAATAAAATTGATTCTCATTAAAGGTAACATCCATGGAGATAAATATTTTCTGGGTAGGAGATGATAACACTTATACCCTTTTTGAGTATTGGAATAGTCCATGAAAACACATTTTAGAGCTCTAGGATCAAGCTTTTCCCAATGTTGTTTATGAACATGGACATAGGAGATACACCCAAAGACACGAAGAAGAAAATTACTCGGATAATGAAGCTCAAAATGAAAGGAAGATAATAGATAAATGGGAGCTTGATTCCCAAGACACGTGAAGGGATTTTATTAATCAGGAAGGTTGCTATAAGGATAGCATCTCCCTGAATAAGTTTTAGGGCATTAGAATGGAAAAGAAGAGCTCAAGTGACATTTAGAAGATGTCAGTTTTTTCTTTCTGCTATCTCATTTTGTTACGACATGTCAACACAAGAGGATTCATGAATGATTTCTTCTTTGTGAAAGAAAGAAGCAAGAGTGAAGTTAAAATAATCTTAAACATTATCAAAATGAATCCTTTGTAGGGATACCCTGTATTGTATCTTTATCATTTGGTGGAAAGATGGAATTATATAGACAACCTAATATTTTTCTTTCATAAGATATCTCCACGTGATCCTGGTACAGTCATTAATGAATGACAAAAACCACTTTACCCCAGTACATGCAGGAATTCTAGATAGACCCCAAATATCAGTATGTACGAGAAGAAAAGGTTTAAAAGATATATTAATACTTAAAGGCAGGGTTCCCGGTACCGGTACCGGTACCGGGACCTGTACCAGTAGCCGGCCGGTATGGTACCGGTACCGTACTGACACACGGTATAGCGGGGTGTGCCGATCATACCGCGTGTCAGTTCATACCGGCACGCCCATTTTTCTTTTTGAATTTTGGTTGATGGATTTTGGGTTTTTAAAATTTTTATTTTATTTTTTAAGGATTTAGGGTTTAGGATTTAGTGTTTGGGACCTTTAATATTTGGAATTTAGAGTTTAGGATATGTCCGACTTCAAGGTTTAGGATTTAGGATTTAAAAAATGCTAACACATTAATTCTAATTGAAATAAGATATAAAATGATAATTAAACTATGATTATCAGTAATTAATGAAAGTGAAATATAACATATACATATAATTACATACCAATGTCTAGAATCGGGTAGAATATCGATGTTCATAAATATAGGAATCATTATATATTTTGTAAGAAGATCAGTATATCCCTTCATTCAAACAACATGATACTCCTCTAAGGCGATCCCAGGAATATGCGTGATGGATCATAACTCATCGCAGATCCCTTGCTGATGTCCCGACTCTAAGAGCTATCCAGAGACTGATGATATGGCAGTGCAGAGGCCCATCCAAATATATTAGCAGCAAAATCAGATCCATAAGATGCACCGAACTGCATGAGATGATAACCACTGGAAGATGATGTCTCAGATGCACCATATGGACCATATAGACCAGAAGCTGCCGGTAGCTGCGGGTAAGATGATCTTGAATATAAGAATGACCCTGATACATTTATGGATCCTACTCTACGTGCAAGAGCTGCAGCTGCATCGTGTCCCGAACGATCTCGTGGAGCCCGTCGCCTATATAGAATCGTATCACCATGGTGTCTACCAGATGGTACTCAATGGTATGTATCCTGTGTGGCATGGTTAAACTGTGACTCCTCAGTGAATCGAATATGAATAGGTGACTGCGACTCCTATCCTCCAGCTCCTCCCTGATCACTAAATCATTCACTATTTGAAAAGGCACTATCACCACTCTCTAGTATCTGAATCTGAATGGACTGAGTGCTCCAATGGAGGTGCAACTGCCTTTCCTTTTCTTGTCTCAGAACCGAATAGATGGCGGGGAGGGACGATATGCTGTATCTGCTAGAACCCTGTGAGAAATATGGCTTGTTGCCCATTGTCTAGTATCTACCTTAGCCTCACTAGCTACAAAACTGGCTGGTCGAGGAGATGATCTTAGCTCATCAAGCTCTGGCTACTACTGCTGACTCGTGACCCACCCAATCATTGGATCTTCATCCTCATCAATATATGAACTTGCAGTGGGATCGGCATATTTCAATTCTACTTTTTCCTTAATGCACTTTAGCCTCAACCTTAAATTATAGTGTACATACATAAGATCGTTAAGGTATTTCTGTTTCAGACGGTTCATTTGCTTGGAGTAGATAAGGCCAAATATAAACCAGTTGCGCTCACTCCACTAGATGATACCATCTGGGAGCAGATCTTGACTGCAAAAACCTTCAGATTTTTCGCAGATCCACCAAAATGCACCCACCATTCAGCTGCAAAAGATATTACATCATTTAAAATTTTAGATTCGGCAAAATAAAAAATTCAATCCTAATATAATATTATACTTACTCCTTAGTAGTACCTAGCAGGATTCATCTTTGATTTACTTCTGATTGCTACAGTGGATCCAAATGAATGTGCCCTTCCTAAAAAATTGTCTGCCAGAAAAAAGTTGTTATCATGTACTTGTTAAAAAAAATGCTAAAAAAAATCACTCAACAATTTCAATCTTACTTCTTCTAGGCACATAGCAGTGACATCTTGATCAGACTCCATCTTATATATAACATTGCGTATGGCAGACATAAGATCATCATCCATGGCAATGTCCGGTACGGAGTACTGAAATCTTGGATTTAGATAGTAAGCTGCACATATATTTAAAAAAATTAGTCAAACATACTTGTACAAATTTAATTGAATTTTAATTTTTAGAAACTTCATAAATTACTATGTACCTGCTAGATGCAAATCCAAAGTCATTTGATAACTCCACCGTCCATCAATGATCTGGATATACTCAGATGCATGTGATGGATCTGCCTCCTGGATCTTTTCCTTTGCCCTTTGTATCATGAAATATAAGAAGCTCATCTGAGCATACCTCTCGGAGTCCACGGCGCGAAGTACTTCATATAAAGGCTTGATAGCCTCCACTATCCTCTCAGTCCGTTGCCAGAATGTATGTCTCGTCACTAAATTTTTTACATTGCTTTTCTCAGTATTTGTCCTGGCATATATGCTCTGCTGGCACTCCTGACTGACAAACATCTGACACAGCTCTGCTTTCTTACCAAGAAGACTATCAAGTATAATGTAATTAGTCGCAAACCGTGGAACCCCTGGTCTCAATATTTTTTTCTTGTAAAGCTCCTCATCAATGATAAGACCCATGTATGGTTATATATAAATCTGGGAATAGACTGTGCTAGCTCAACACAATCTTCTACACCCTACGAATTTTTTCAATATCCATCAACATGAGATATACAATGTACAACACAAGGGATCCAAAAAAATATACGGTCATCGCTGCATCAAGATCTGCCCTGCGGCCCTGTACTGTGATCCATTATCTATGATGACCTGCACAATATTATGCTTTCCCACCTGATCAATCACCTCCTCTATCAATCTGAGGATATAACTAGCATCGTACACTTGATCTAAAGTGTCAACAAACTTCTGAAAAAAAGTCTTTCCATCATAATAAGTCAAGAAATTGACGATGCTCCGTCTAGTAGGACCAGTCCAACCATCACACATCACTATCAACTTATACACGGACAACTTGCTCTGATAGGAGGATATCCATCCTTCTAGCACCTCCTTATTGCTGTCCAGAAGCTAACCATAAATATCCCTCGATCCTGGAAGATATACACCAGCACCAGCAGCTTATATAAATGAAATAATAGAGCGATAATATGGATTGTCTGCTGCATGTGCTGGGATATGACTGAAATGAAATAAGGAAAAGATGGCCCGCCACATATCCTTCTTCTTATCATTTTTCAGCATTGTCAATCCTCTGTTGCATGGAATCTTTGCTGGGAAAGGCATATAAATCGATATCATGGATAGTGGCTCCCTCTGAAATATTCCTGGAAAATTCTTCTACTGCCAAATGCTCCCAACATGGATGCAATACAGCTGGTGCCTCTCATGACGGGCTCTCTAACTGAGGTTCTCCTAAACTATCTCAGACTCTCCTGCAATACTGGCAGAACCGAATCCCGATCCCGACTCAAAAACTGATGACCCAAATCAATGTCTATGCCTGGCCATCTCCTCCAACTACCTCTGCTCATACAAGCTCGCCTGAATAGCAGCTTCCATCTGTTCCTCCTCACCAGAAGGAATAGATGCTCCCTCTAACTCCCTGAAATAATAAAATGGTTCTACGGCTCTGCGCTCCATCTCTGCCTTTTTCTTTACTACTCTTTTCTTCATCAACTGACAGACCTCCTATGAACACTGTCGGCATGCAAATATATCAAGATAGCCGCCAGCTAAGTATTGTTTTAACCTTGTTACCCCCACCTTTGAATTCAGTATTGCACCATTTAAACCTCCAGTGATACTGATCTGAAAGCATCTCTCCATGCAATCAGCCAATGTCGCGCTCCGGATCCTTCTTCCTCCTTGATGGATCCATACCTGAATATTTAAATTACCTACGATGTTAATAATAATATTTATTAATTAATACTTTATTAACCTAATTTTTAAAATTTTAAATTATTTTTTTTAATTTTTTAATTTTAAAAATTCAAAAAATTTAAAAAAAATTAAAAAAATTGATCTTATATTCTGTAGGATTCTATCATATATGCTACATATATTTTTTTAAAATCCTAGAAATGCATTAAAAATCAATTTTTCTTCAATTTAAGATCTAAAATAGTATTCATAAAATGCATCAAAACTTGAATAAATCGACATGAAATTTATAGTGAGAATAGCTTACGAGCCCTAAATTAATATTTTATAATAATAACTTTTTTACTAATTATTTTTTTAATTAATTTTTTAATCAAAAATTAATTTTTAATTTTAAAAATTATATACTTAACAAAAAATCAATATCTTAGTATCATTGTGTAAATCTATCCTAGATCTACCGCATACTCTAAAATCATAGCCAAAAAATAATTTGACAACATTTTTCCTTAATTTTCTATTTTGTACAAATTTTAACAGAAAAAAGAAGAGAGAAATAGGAAAAAGGGAAGCTATACATATCTTGATTCTACCTTCCTCTTCAATTTCTGAATATTTGATTGTGTTGAAATGGAGGGATTAGAGTTGTTCGGGCCGTCGTCGTTTGAAGAACAAACCAAAAGCTCTCAGGAGCTCTTTGTCGTTTAAAACCCAAAGCCAACATTGTTGGCTTAAGAGATTCCCCCCACCCCACCTCACAGTAGCCATGCGAGGAAAACCAAAAAAAATGGTTCGAACCGGCCGAACCGATCTCAAACCGACCGAACCAAGCGGTTCGACCTTGTTTCGGCCAGTTCAGGACCGGTTCGGGCTGGTATAATTTTTTAAAAAAAAATTTAAAATGCCGGGAACCGTTTTATATAGCCGAACCGTGCCGGTCGACCACCAGTCTGGTTCGGTTCATCCCGAACCGGCCGATTCGACACGGTTCGGCGATCCATAAAGGGAATGACACATGATGGTGTTTAGCAAATTTACAAGTATCACAATGAAAACTTTGAACATCAATATTATTGAACAATAAAGAAAATATATTTTTTAGTAGAAGAAAGGGTGGATGACCATGACGAAGATGTTAGATCCAAATTTCAGATTCATTGGAAGAGGAAGGATGAACAAAATTGGTCGATATGCAGGAGAGGGTGAGCCAGTTTGTGGAAGTAGAAATACTAGCAGCATCAAGGTACTTAAGGCCATTATGTTCCTTAGCAGATCCAATCATCCTCCCTGTGACTTTGTCCTTAAGGAAACGATGAGTATCGAAAAATATGATATAACAATTTAAATATTTGGTGAGATGATAAATGGAGATTAGATCAGTAGATAATTTTGGAACATGTAATACATATTTTAAATGAAAGGGGCTAACGAAATTTAGCCTTCACCGACTATGATAATACAAGAACCATTAGCCACGGTAATTGCTTGATTCCAGAGCATGGTTTGTAGGTCTCAAATCAAGATGGGCTATGAGTCATATAATTCATTGCTCCCGAGTCAAACACCTAGGAGAAGGAATGAGACAATGTACCGACATTAAAAGAATTAGAAACAAGGCACTTACCAGATTGAGCCAATGAACATAAACTAGAGAAAGTAGATAGAGTTTAG
Organism: Areca catechu; assembly: GCA_021397845.1. Classification (NCBI taxonomy): domain Eukaryota; kingdom Viridiplantae; phylum Streptophyta; class Magnoliopsida; order Arecales; family Arecaceae; genus Areca; species Areca catechu. The sequence continues at coordinate 128,890,879 of CM038049.1, forward strand.
AAGACCTCGTAATTTCTCAACCTTCTCTTTGTTGAATTCTTGAAATTCAGCTTCTTCAGATTTTTAGATATAGGTCCCTTCTTGTTGGTGAAATTAGCTTGATTTCATTGTTGCCCTTTGAATCCCCCTAGTTTTACTCAAGATCTATGCTTTGCCATGAACTTTAAAATAATTATCCTGTGTGGCAAGGCTTCTTGTAGTGAGTAACCAAAGACCATCATGGTTGGGCTACTCGAAAGGGTTGTTTGAAGCATGATCATCCTGTTTTTCTTCAAAAATATTTGACTTGTGATGTCCATCCAAACTCTTGGTGGATACCAAGGCAGATTCTTCTAAAGAAAAGGATTCGAGTATTACATTTCGGCAGCTTTCCTCAACCCAGATGATAGAGAAGGCCTCCTTTAATTGTGGAAGTCACTCCTTTCTTAGAACTAAACATGAACTTGATCATATTCAATTTCAATCCTGCAAGAAACTCAAAGAGATGATCTTTTTCCACGAAACATAGAAGAGTATTAGTATCTTCATAGCAACACATCTTGATGGCTTGATAGTGGTATAACTCAAGCCACAAGCCATTCATAAGATTATAAAATTCTGTGACAGAAAAAGAATCTTGTTTGGCGTGGAAGATTTTGTTTTTGAGTTCATAAATGATAACTGCATCTTGGACTTTAGAATACGTTTGTCAAACAATATCCCATATTTCTTTAGCAAACAAAAGAAACATGCACTTGCGGCTGACTTCAAGTTGCATTGAGTTCTATAGCCATGACATGGTCATGGAATTAGCTTCATCCCATGCAAGAAATTTTAGATTTGAGGGACTTGGACCAGGAGCAATTAAATGATTCAGCTTACCAGGCCCTTTGAAAAAAGTTTTCACCAATTGTGACCATTGAAGAAAATTCTTTCCATCAAGACAATAGGAAGGATTCATGGCCTAGAGTTCATCGTTTAAAACGAGTTGAGTTGTTCCCAAGATGGGTCCAGAAGGGTTGGACTCTGTGGCCTTAGAAGCTCCAGACATATTGACTAGGAGAAGGGATCAAATAACAACAACAACAGAGAGACTAACTGACAACAGGGATAAAGTCAGATTCGACCGATAGAGAAAGGCTGCAAACAACGATGACTTCTATGTTAAAGGTAGGAAATGATGAAAATGTCTGCGATGAAGATAGACAAGGTCTACAACAATAGGACCAACAGCGATGAAGGCTATGAACTTTAGTGATGAAGACAAATAGAAAAAGCAGTGGTGAAAAAAAAGAGGCCCTATGGAAAGAGCTCTAACACCATGAGAAAAGATATGATTAGCTCGAATACTTTTCAATGGATAATCAATCCCATATAAATACAAAAAGATGATCTTCTTCAAAGATCAAATCCTGTGCACATCCCATGAAATAAGGAATAAGATCAAATCCGATCAAATAAGGAATAAGATCAAATTCCATGTAAATCGCATCAAATAAGGGATAATTAAATACGGTTACAGTGAATGAGAAAAGAGAGGAAGAATAGGAAAATATATAAATATCCTACAACTAGATGAGAGATTTTAGGAAATTCTCAACAGATGCTTTGCAAGCTTTTCCTTTTTCTTCTTTGCTTCTTCTGTTACCTTCATATTCATCCTCTCCTGCATTTTATTTACAATTGAAAATAAAGGGTAAGCCACATGAGTTGAAGCTATAATATATAAATACTAGTCTTTGGACACTTGCTATATGTGGATTAATTGCTCTTTTTGAGTATGTTTGGTTACTGTCATTCAGCTTAATGTCGACTTATTGTTGTTAAATGACTTAATATATATTAAATAAAAAAATGTATTTTCTAAAGAAGGATCTATTGAAGGAAAGCTAGATGGATGGGAAGGCTAAAAGAAATGGTTTAAAAATCAAGTCTAACACATCTAAAAAAAATTGACAAGATCTGGATTGGGAGACTAATAGAGGCAATCGACTCTAATCTCTCCCATCCTAAACATTTGTCATATTCCAAAGTTCACTTCACTTCCTTTAAATATGGTACTTTAGCAAAGCGCTATGGGGTCCAATGCTTCTTCTCATACACAACCACATAAGATGTTCACAGAAATTGTTTGCTCAAGAGTTCTCATTAGATATAGCAACTAGTAAGATATAACCACACACAAATACAAATACACATACACATTGATGTACATATGTAGATATTTATAGAAGACATATTATAAAAAAATTAAGCATATTGAAATTATTCAGAGGCATTTAGCATCTCATTATCTAGTTTTCTGCTTTCTATTAAATAAATTCAAGACCGTAAAAACTTCACAAAACTCTTTTGGAAAACAAGGGTTTGGAAAATGGCTGTCTAGAATTAAAGGGGTGGAGGTAAATGAGGAGGAAGAGAAGGTTCAGCAAAATCCTTTTTTATAAAATTTGGCATTTGGTAGCCCATTTTTCTTAATCTAAACATGTTTCATACTGCATGTAAAGTTTACTTTTATTAAAAAATCAAAAGATTTTTCTTTTTCTTATTTCAAAAATGTTCAATTCTATAAAATGCTCTTTCTAACAAGGTAGTTAATTGTTAAAATGATAAAGTAAATACAGGCTGACCAGAAACGGAAATTTATGAACATGAAAAATTCTACTTTCAATTCTATCATTTATTAATATGAAAAATTCTATTTTTGATCTATGCAAAGAAAATCTGAGGCATTTGAATCTGTTTCACATGGTTTGAAAAGAGAAACGGAAGACTGCATAGCACAAATTGAAGCAGCAGAAAGCATTTAGAAAAGGTTGCAGTGGTGCACATTTGAGGTAGCCTTGTAAAGTAAAACAACTGGCATGAAACAATTCACAAAGCTGACAATAAATAATGGGATATGGTTTGCTATATATGATTGTTTAAATTTTAACAACACAAATCACAATATTTACTTTCAAAAGGCACTCAAAAGTCACAAATTAGTGTGATAGTGCCTAATGTCCAAACAAATCCTAATTTAGCAAATGTCAATATCAAAATTTTGGCAACTTCTCACTTAGAGGGTGTTTGGTATGGGATGATCCACCCAGTATCAAGGGTGATGTTAGTGGAGGTGATGAGATCACCTCGTTTAGTTATATCATGGAGATCCTACATGAAAGTGATTCCAAATCATTCCTATTCCTTAAATCACTACTTAGTCCAGTGATGGGATACCTATCCTTGAGGTTAGGAATTCAAGATCATCCCCAAGCAGTGATCTTGAATTAAAATTTAAGGACAAAAATATCCCTTTAGCAAATAAAATTGGTATATCAATATACCGTTAATATATTATATCAATATTATATATTGGATATTTATTTTATTGATAATATATATTATATTTATGATATATTATATTATATTATATTAATAATCACATAATTATCATATTATTAGTCAATGATAATTTAAAATTAGAGTAAAAATATCTTATTGTACCTTATATTCGTATAATAAAAGTATTTAATATATTACTTCTATTTGCTTTATGTTATAATCAAAATAAATATTTTTATTAATAAATATATATTATAAGTATAAATAAAAATATTAATCCCATAATAATAATTGATAAGTTTTTATAGGATTAATAATTATAGGACTAACAAATATATTTTATAAAATACATTAATTATTAATATATTAATAAATATATTAATATTTTATTATAATATATTTGATATGATTAATAAATATATTTTTATGTAATCAAAAAGGGGTAGTTTTGGTATTACATGATTAGTGATCTTGAATTCCCATGGAATGTCAGACAAGTTACTCGTGGATACCTCTCCACCTCAAAATCTTTAATTACCAAACCATAAACTATCAAACACAATGATCTTAAGTCATTGGAATCAGATCACCACAGGATTTGGATCACTGATGATCTAAAATCACCGTAGTGATCCCATTTGGGTCACCCAACGCACCTTAAGGTCTTACAAATACATGTGCCATTTTGGTTAGGAAATAAATAAAAGCTATAGCTGTAAAACCAAATCTTAAAAAAACAAAAAATCTCGCTAAGCCACTTTTAAATGCAACCTGAAACGAAAGAAAAATCATATTCAATTTCATCAAAATATGATTTTGAGCTTTGTTCCTTTTCCTCGGATTAACACAGGCATACAATTCTCAAACATCTGAACAGCCAAACAAAACACATCACAATAAAATATATTAATAATACCCAAAAAAAATCCAAAAGAAAGCAGGGCGAATTCAGATGAGATCGCAGCTTGGATGAAAGGGGAAAAAACAAGGCAAAAAGAAAAAATCGAACTTACAGAGTGCCAGTTCGTCCTCCTTTTGCGCTCCAAGACGGGCGTGGAATGGAAGAAGGAGACGGATATGGTCGTAGGAGAAGTGGCGCGAGGGCCGAAGACCGCGGCTCGTATCGCACGATTCATGATTTCTTCGAGAAGAGGACACAGTAGAGAAAAATAGGTAGGATCTCAGGCTCATCGTCTTCGGCCGCAAAGAACCATTTTGATCTGGGTTCTCAAGGTTCTGCGCAAGCCTCGCCTTGGACTACCTATTTTTCTTCCGCCTCGTTGATTGATGAAGGAAGCGGAACCCCAAGGTTCGAGTCTCAGGCTAGCGGGCGCAGCTGGACCTCACAACCAATTGCATGAACTAGCTAGTGTGATTGGCGTGCAACACCTACATTACCTATACTTATATTAATTAAGCCAAGAATTTTGGTTGCGTTTAGTAACAGAAAATTTATTCAAATTACTAATAATTTAAAACATATTCAATATCATTTATTTATTTTACCATCTTTTATAAATTAATATTATTTTTAAAAATATTTAACTAGCTAAATATTTTAACATTATTTTTAATTTTTAATTTTCCAAAAACTAAAAAAAAAAAATTTGTAAAACTGATAACCTGAAACTTGCTTGGTGGTCACTAAGTTGTGTTTGTAGGCGATTACGAAGATAATAAAGGCAGGGGTGAACCACATCAATTTTTTCAGAAAAATCAAAAAAATATATAAATAAAAATTATTTTAAAATATTTATAATTAATTTAAATATTTTTTATAAATATTATTTGAATTGAATTCAACGTTGTTTTATATAACTAAAATGAAAAAATATACTAAGTTAAGTTTAGCAACTTATATTATTTTCACTTGATACTTAATTAAATAATTAAAAAAATTATCTACTTTACTTGATAATTGAATTGAAAATCGGATAAATAATTGATATTACTTAAGAGCCTCAGAAGAAAGATTAAGGCCCGGAAAGGGGCCAAACCAAATGTTGCCCGCTCTCTATTTGCGGCTTTGCCCATCTATCGACTGTCGCTTTTGGGCACAACACCGGCAGTCTGGCACCAGCGCATAGACAGAGATGGAGTCTGGATTTCAAGTCCCGTAGAACATCCTACAGGATACCAAGTGTTGCCGATCTCGTCACCGCGCCTGTGCTTCGGAACCGCCGATCCTACTAGACCGCCTCGCTCCTCGGGCCTCCTGGCTGGACCGAACCTGCAAGGCAAGATCAGAAGACCCTGGCCGAGGATTCCGACGAGGGAGCTCCAACGATCAAGTCAGTAGACAGCGAGAGGGAACAGATTCTCTGGGACGGGCCCCCAAAGGAGTCCCAGACTCAGAGAATGTGCTAACACGTAAGGTGCCAAAGAGACCAGAAACCCGGCTGGGTTCCCTTGCCGAGCTCACGCCAAGCGATCCCCTCTTGGGCCCTTGGATCTTGCTCTTGAAGCGGAGTTTTCCCGCCTCTGTTTCTTACTTGTCTCACTTACATTGTCGTCTCTTCTCTCCTTCCTTTTATCTCCTCTCGTCGCCCTCTCATTTTTCGCTCCTGGGAGGCTCCCTTGTCGCTTTCGTCTCCTTCCCTCCACCCCTTTCTCTTTCCCCTTCTGGTTCAGAGGGCCGGGCGGCTTTCCGGTCTCGTTTACCGAGCCTAACGGGGAAAGAGTAAGGGAGGGGGGCGCTGGACAGGCTGCTGATCAGACCTCGGGCCGAGCGTGAGCGCTCTCCTTCCCAAGCGCCTGCGCTATCCGTTATCGAGTCCTATTTTGTCAGAGCCGCGTCTCTCGACTGCGAAACCTGTCGGGCCGACGTAAGTGATGTTTCGCGTGCCGCCACCATCCGTACGGGGCAACTTTCTCTGGGTGCGGCGCGCACGGCTCGAGGGTCAACCTCGGAGCCCGCGCCTCCACTCTTCGGGACCTTCTCTGTACGAGCTGGCCTGCTTCGGCCGAGGTGGACCCCTCCTTGGCGGACACCTGGCGGGTGGCAAAAGGGGCGCCCGGCTTTAGTCGAGGTGGTCTGGTCCCCGGGCGCCACCTGGCGAAGGAGCGAAGGGGCCCGCCTCGACCTCGGCCGAGGTGGGACCGTCTCAGGGTACCACCTAGCGAGGGAGCGGGGGAGCAGCCGACCTCGGTCGAGGTGGACCCCTCCTGGGAGCACACCTGGCGGGGCGGCAGAGGGACGCTCGGCTTCGGCCGAGGTGGTCCCGTCTCCGAGGGTCACCTGGCGAAGGAGCGAAGGGGCCCGGCTCGATCTCGATCGAGGTGGGACCGTCTCCGGGTGCCACCTAGCGAGGGAGCGGGGGAGCAGCCGACCTCGGCCGAGGTGGACCCCTCCTGGGTGGACACCTGGCGGGGCGGCAGAGGGATACTCGGCTTCGGCCGAGGTGGTCCCGTCTCCGGGGGCCACCTAGCGAAGGAGCGAAGGGGCCCGGCTCGACCTCGGCCGAGGTGGGACCGTCTCAGGGTGCCACCTGGCAAGGGAGCGGGGGAGCAGCCGACCTCGGCCGAGGTGGACCCCTCCTGAGTGGACACCTGGCGGGGCGGCAGAGGGACGCTCGGCTTGGGCCGAGGTGGTCCCGTCTCCGGGGGCCACCTGGTGAAGGAGCGAAGGGGCCTGCCTCGACCTCGGCCGAGGTGGGACCGTCTCAGTGTGCCACCTGGCGAGGGAGCAGGGGAGCCGCCGGCCTCGGCCGAGGTGGACCCCTCCTGGGTGGACACCTGGCGGAGCGGCAGGAGGGCCCGGGCCGAGCTCGACTTCGGCCAGGGTGGTACGTCTCAGGGTGCCACCTGGCGAAGCGGCCGGGGAGCCCGGGCCGAGCTCGACTTCGGACGTGTGGGATCCGCAGCTGACTTGGCCGAAAAACCTCCACGTGGCTCGAATCACGCCCGACGGAATCTGAGACCGGCCACGTCATCATTACGGCCGTAACAGTTGCCCCCCAACCCAACGTTCCGTTGGGGCATCGTGGAACGGAATGTTGGGATTAAATGCATATATGACGTGGGGAGGTGAAGATCTTGCATCATAATTGCCACGATCCTCGTCGTCATTTCTCGGTGCGCCCGAAGCCCTATAGGAGGCCGCCACGCATCGCCTATTCGCCCGCAATAAATGCGTCACTTCGAAGCAGAGGCCGTTTCCCTGCTAACGAGGCGTCGGTGTCGGGCGTGCGTCCACACGACGATCATCCGATGGCCCAGAGCGGAATGATGGGTACAGCTGCTATCGATTGATTTTGAAAAGGAGGGGACTTTCCGAAATGAGGCATTTTCCCTTGCTCCATGGGCGGTTTGCTGCAGGCTATCTCCCTTTGCCCCGCGATGCACAGTGCATTTTCGGTGAGTGCCCTCATTCTCTTCTTCGTCCTTCTCTTCTCCTCTAATGAATTTTTCTCACCCTCTTCTTTGTCATGGCGCGCCATCGCCATGTTTCTTCTAACCCGGACGAGGCCGGTCCGTCCCGGCCGAGGACTCCATCATCCTCCTCCTCGGAGGAGGAAGTAATCCCGGAGGAGACCCGCAGGCGACTGCAGCCTGGGGGTATCACCATAGGCATCCCCAGGGGTGTCGGGTCTCCTCCAGTCATATCTGCACTTTCCATTTCTTCTCTTCCTCCTCCAACTCTTCTTTCTGCCGATCCCTCCGGTCATACTTCCACAATGACCGAAGGTGACCTTTCTTTGCTCCGGGAGGTTTATGGCATTCCGGGGTCAATCCATCTCTTTGTTCCGTGGCCCGGGGATCGCATCACCATGAGTGGCCCCGGCCGCATAGCCTTCTACGATGACTTCCTTCTCGGGGGTCTTCGGTTCCCTCTGCATCCCTTTTTCCTTTCCTTCCTCAGCCACTTCCGTCTAGTCCCGGCCCAGTTGGCTCCCAATGCCATTCGGGTCATCTTTTCTTTCATTGTCTTTTATCACTTCCACGGGTTTGTTGCCCGTTTCTCCCTCTTCAGGGCTCTGTTTACCCTGAAGCGGTATTCCACCGATGACGGCTGGTGGTACATCTCGCCCCGGCCCAGGTATCTCCGGTTCGACCTCCCTTCTTCCATCAAGGACTGGAAGAACCGATTCTTTTTTGCCTCGGTCAAGGACGTCGACTGGGCCTGGAGTGAACCGGATCGGTCCCCGAACCGGAACTCCCAGGTCGAGTCGGCGGACCAAGAGGCCTACTCCCAGCTCCTGAGCTATGTGGTCCCAGCGCTCGAGGTTCTGCTCTCGGAGCAGAACTTGTTCGAGCGGGGATCAGTCCCATCCGAGAGCCGGGTGAGACTTAGTCTTCCCCTTACTTTTGCATTCTTCTTCTTTTTTAGCCGAGCTGACTGACTCTTTTTGTGTTGCAGGCATGAAATTCTCGTTGGAGAACCTTCTGGAGGGCGCGGCCCAGAGGGACGCCACCGAGGTGGACGAGCCTGCGGCAAAGAGGGCTCGTATCGAGGTGAGCCAAGAGGTCGTGCCGGTGCCCGCGCCCAGTCCGGTGGCTGCTGCTCCCCCGCCCAGGCCGCCTCGAGCCGGGGCCACTGATGCTCCAGCCGTCAAACCTGGAGGTGCTGCTGACGAGGGAGGTCCACCGGCAGCGGTTCCGCCTCGCGGCGACCCCATCATTGCCGCAGAGCCAACGGCGCCGCCTGCGACTTCAGCCGCTCCGTCGACGACGGTTCCTCCTGGGGGGTCAGTCGCCATCGCAGCCGACCTGATGGCTCCACCGCCGGTGATCACCAACCGGTGTTCGGTAATCCGCAACAAGGGGCTCACGGAGAAAGTGATGGAGTACGCCTCCACCTCCCGGGACTGCCGATCTCGAGGCGGCCGGGACTACGCCGATGCCTTGCTCGGGATCCTCTCGTAGCTTTTCACGGTGAGTCCGAACTCAGAACTCCTGTTCTTTGCTACTTCGGTTAGCCTTACTGACCTGTTCTTCTTGCTGTGCAGATTAGGACCGACGTGCTCCTACTGAGGAACTTCCTCGCAGGGTACGCGAAGAAGGATGCCGAGAAGGAGGAGAAGCTCGGCAAGCATGCAGCCAATGTCAAAGACCTCATGGAGAAGGGGGTCGAGCTGCGAGGGAGCAACCAGGCCCTCCAGGCGGACCTGGCACGCGCCGAGGAGCGCATCAAGGACCTGGAGTCCTCTCTGTCCGAGGAGAGGATCTCCCACCAGCGGCGCGCGGAGGAGGATGCAGCTGAGAGGGCTCGTCTCCAAGCCCATTCTCAGTGGCTGGAGCGCCAGCTGGAGGAGGCTAGGCGGGAGGCGAGTGCGGCCAAGAAGTGGAGCGCCTACGTCAACGGGCTCCTGGAGGCCGCAAAGCGGGAGGCGCAAGAAGCCATCCCGAGGTTCCGGGCCTCCGACGAGTATGTCTTGGAGGTCCGGGAGGCCGCTGTGGACTCCTTCCTGAAGGGGTTCCAAGTGTGCTGAGAGAAGGTGGGGTCCTTCTACCCCGAGCTCGACCTCAGTGGGGTGGTGCTCGGGGGCAGAAGACAAGGGCCCACCAGCGGAGCTTCCGACGCGGTAGGCGATGCAGCAGCGGCCCCAGCGGGCGACACGACCGTAGCTCCAGAGCGGCCCTCGGAGCTAGCAGCCGCCGACGGTGAGGACGTGGAGCGCGCGACCCAGGCTGAGGACCCTGCCACTGCGCCGAACTAAGCCGTTGACATATCCCTTTTGTTGTCCTTTCTTCTTTCTTCTTTTTTTTGGGGACTCCCGGCCTATCGAGACTCCCTTGCTGTAATCCTTTTCTTGAATTAATGAAGATCTAGCTTTGCCAAGTTTCGACCTCGCCTTCCTCTTTCACTTTTTCTTCTTTCTCTTCTTCTTTTTTTTTTTTTTGAGATGTTGGTGTGGAGTGCCGAGACAAGGGTAGACCTGCCCCGGGCTGAGTCCGCGGGTGGACCTGGTCCCATCCAGCATTCAGATCAAAGTTCGGAGCATTCCAGACTAGGTGGCAGTAGAGTAGGCCTTGCGCGGGCCCTTCTTTGGGCTTACCTTCGTGATCGCGTGGGCGAACTAGGTTCTGCCCCGCCTTCCAGACCGAAGTCCGGGACTTTCGGACTGAACCCCGGGGCCGCAGGCTTTGTTCAAGCCTTGTGCGGCTTGCCGAGCTATTCTCCGTGCTCGCGTGGGCGAACTGGGTTCTGCCCCGCCTTCCAGACCGAAGTCCGGGACTTCCAGACTGAACCCCGGGGTCGCAGGCTTTTTCAAGCCTTGCACGGCTTGCCGAGCTGTTCTCCGTGCTCGCGTGGGCGAACTGGGTTCTGCCCCGCCTTCCAGACCGAAGTCCGGGACTTCCGGACTGAACCCTGGGGCCGCAGGCTTTTTCAAGCCTTGCGCGGCTTGCCGAGCTGTTCTCCATGCTCGCGTGGGCGAACTGGGTTCTACCCCGCCTTCCAGATCAAAGTCCGGGACTTCCGGACTGAACCCCGGGGCCGCAGGCTTTTTCAAGCCTTGTGCGGCTTGCCAAGCTATTCTCCGTGCTCGCGTGGGCGAACTGGATTCTGTCCCGCCTTCCAGACCGAAGTCCGGGACTTCCGGACTGAACCCCGGGGCCGCAGGCTTTTTCAAGCCTTGCGCGGCTTGCCGAGCTACTCTCCATGCTCGCGTGGGCGAACTAGGTTCTGCGCTGCCTTCCAGACCGAAGTTCGGGACTTCTCGCTTTCTCGGGCCTTCGACCACAGTCGTGTTTGCCGAGCCCAAAGCTATGCTCCCGTTTCCCTACGAGGTGAGAAAGAGTGTTTGAAGCAAAGAAACTTTATTGCAGGAGTTGGGGGAACTTTACATCATTGATAATACATCCTCAGGTTCGAGGCGTTCCACGTCCGAGGGAACCTGGACCCTCTAAATTCTTCCAAATAGTAGGCCCCGTGAGGGAGGGCTTCTGCTATCCTGTACGGGCCTTCCCAGTTCGGGGAGAGCTTTCCGCACTCTCGCGGCGAGAAGCTTCGGCGCGCCGGAGCACCAGATCTCCGGGACGAAAGGACTTCGGCCGCACCCAGGAGTTGTAATACCTGGCCACTCGCTGCCTGTATACCGCCATCCGGACTCGGGCCTTGTCCCTCGTCTCTTCAAGAATGTCCAGGTTGAGCATCATTCTGGCGGGGTTCTCCGCCTCGTCGTATTGTTCCACACGTAGTGTGGGTAGACTGAGCTCAATCGGGATAACCGCCTCGACTCCGAAGACGAGGTTGAATGGGGTCTCGTCGGTCACCGTCCTCGGGGTGGTGTGGTAGGCCCAGAGGACGCTGGTGAGCTCCTCCGCCCACCTGCCCTTGGCCTGGTCCATCCGCGTGCGGAGGCCCTGCAAAATAGTCCTGTTCGTGACCTCGACTTCTCCATTGGTCTGAGGGTGTGCCATCGAGGTAAAGCGATGATGGATGCCGAGGTCGCTACAGAACTCTTCAAACTCGCGGTAGTCGAACTGACGCCCATTGTCGGTGATCACGGTATGGGGGAGGCCGAAACGACAAACGATTGACTTCCAGAAGAACTTGGCGACGTTTGCTTCGGTGATCCGCGCCAAGGGTTCGGCCTCGACCCACTTCATGAAGTAGTCGATGGCCACAATCAGGAATTTCCGTTGTCCAGACGCCGGTGGGAATGGTCCTAGAAGGTCCATTCCCCATTGGGCGAATGGCCATGGAGCTGAGAGCTGGGAGATTGGAGTGGAGGGCTGTCGTTGCACCACGGCGTGCCGCTGGCACCGATCACACCTCTTCACGAAATTGGTGGCGTCCTCCTTCATCGTCTCCCAAAAGTAGCCTTGACGGAGGGCCTTGTAGGCTAGCATTCTGCCCCCCACATGGTTCCCACAGATGCCCTCATGAATCTCCTAGAGCACGAGTGTGGCATCCGCGGGTCCCAAGCACTTCAGAAGGGGGTAGGAATAGGACCTTCGATATAGTTGCCCGTCCATCAGAACGAACCGCGCGGCCTTCTTTCTGATAAGGCGGGCCGCTGCACGGTCCTCTGGCAGGGTATCGCTGGTGATGTACTCGGCGTACTTATCCATCTAGCTGGGCTCACAGCTGACTTGATGGACCTCTACTGGGATCTCGTAGCTTGGGCCTTGAGGTGCTCCACATGAGCGCGGCCCAGCATTGAGTCCGGCAGGGTCGCCAGCCGGGATAGAGTGTCTGCACGGGCATTTTCCCCGTGGGGGATGTGAAAGATGTTGAAGCGCCGAAACCCGGCCGTGCCCGTTTTGACCAGCTCCAAATACTTCGCCATCTGAGGGTCGTGCATGGCGTATTCTCCGGAGACCTGTCCCGTAACCAGCTGGGAGTCTGTGAAGGCTTTGAGGTTAGCTACGCCCAGCTCGCGGGAGACCCTCAGCCCGGCGAGGAGCGCCTCGTATTCCGCCTGATTGTTGGTTGTGGCGAATTGGAAACGGAGCGTGCATTCGACGACGATCCCACCACTGTTGGTGAGAATGAGTCCGGCTCCGCTCCCGCCAGAGTTCGAGGCTCCATCCACATGAAGGATCCACGCATCCTCTCCGGGCTCCTCGGGGCCCGTTTTCAGTTGCTGGTGCGAGGAGTCCTCCTTGGGCTCCTAGCCTAGGCCCGCGCATTCAACCAAGAAGTCGGCCAGCACTTGCACTTTCATGGCCAACCTCTGCCTGTACGCGATGTCGAACTCGCTGAGCTTCAGCGCCTACTTCGCCAATCGCCCCGATGTGTCGGGTCGGCTGAGCACTGCTTTCAGTGGCTGATCCGTCAGGACGGCAATGGGATGCGCTTAAAAATAGAGCCTGAGACGCTGAGCAGACATTATTAATGCAAAAACGAGCTTCTCGAGCCGGGAATACCTGAACTCCGCATCGCGGAGAAGTTTGCTGGTATAGTACACCGGCCGCTGGACTCCTTGGTCGTCAGTCCGAACTAGGACCGAACTGACGGCCTCCGGGGTGACCGCCAGGTAGAGGATGAGCTCCTCTCCTTCCTCGGGCCTGGAAAGCAGTGGGGGCGATGCGAGCGTCTTCTTCAGTTCTTCGAAGGCCTCCTGGCACTCCTCGGTCCAGGCGAAGTCGTTCATCTTCCTCAACACCTTGAAGAAGGGTCGGCAGCGATCGGTCGATCTGGAGATGAACCGGCTCAAGGACGCTATCCGGCCGGTGAGTTGCTGCACTTGCTTCTTGAAGGCGGGTTGCTCCATGTCCAGGATGGCGTGGACCTTCTCCGGGTTGGCTTCAATCCCTCTCTGGGTTACCATGAACCCCAGGAACTTCCCGGCGGAGATGCCGAAGGTGCACTTCGCCGGGTTCAGCTTCATCTGATGACGTCGAAGGTTGCCGAAGGTCTCCGCCAGGTCGGCCACGTGGTCCGAATGGGGCTTGCTCATCACCAGCATATCGTCCACGTACACCTGCATGTTGCGACCGATCTGGTCTTTAAAGATTCTGTTGACCAGACGCTGGTACGTGACCTCGGCATTCTTGAGGCCAAACGGCATCATCCTGTAACAGAAAGTTCCACGATCGGTGATGAAGGCAGTGTGCTCTTCGTCCTCCAGGTTCATTCGGATCTGGTTGTAGCCAGAGAAGGCGTCCATGAAGGACAGGAGGCGGTGCCCCGAGGTGGTGTCGACCAGCTGGTCAATCTTCGGAAGGGGGAAGCTGTCCTTCGGGCAAGCTCGGTTGAGGTCGGTGTAGTCTACACAGATCCTCCACTTACCACTGCTTTTCTTCAACATGACCACATTTGCCAACCAGCTGGGATACTGGACTTCCCACATGAAACCGGCGACGAGGAGTTTCTCCACCTCCTCGTTGATAGCCCTCTACCTCTCCACAGCGAAGCTCCTCTTCTTCTGGCGGACCAGGCGGCAGCTCGGGTCCACGTTCAGCCTGTGCGTGATGACCTCGGGGGGAATGCCTGGCATGTCGGTCGCTGACCAGGCGAACACGTCCGCATTCATGCGGAGGAACTCCAGCAGGCGGGTCCGCTATTCTTCTGGGAGCTGCGCCCCAACCTGCACCGTCTTCAGTGGGTCCGAACCGAGGGAATAAGTCAATAGGCGCTCTACGGGCCCTCCCCTGGGTTCCCTCTCCCTCAGGTCGAGGTCGTCGACGTCGGGGGCGAGCTCAGTGCCCCGGCCGCCCGGGACCGCCTGGAGGCAATGCGGGACCGGCTGGGTCGTCCCCCTCATTACCCCGAGTCCGGAGGCCGTGGAAAATTGCACCAACAATCGCTTCGTGAAAATCATGGCGTCCAGTTGGTTGAGCCCGTGACGCCCGAGAATCGCGTTGTAAGGCGAAGGGAGCTTGACGACGGTAAACGTCATCAGGACGGTCGCCTGCCGAGGTGGGGATCAGCGGTGACCGGGAGAGTGATCTCCCTCTCGACCCCCACCGAGTCCCCAGTAAAGCCTACCAGGGGGGTGTGCACCGGTCTCAGCTGATCATGGGACAAATTCATTCGAGAGAAAGCATCATAAAAAAGCACATCAGCCGAGCTTCCACTATCTACTATAATCCGGTGTACAGGATGCTTCGCGATGGTCATCTCGACCACCACGGCATCATTATTTACATTCTCATTTTCATTCCCCTTCTCAGAAGGGGGTACATTCTCCGGGTTCCCGACCTCCCGGGCTCTCTTTGCCACCCGCCCGACCCCAAGTGAGATCATGCCCACCGGCTTCTCCGTCGGGCGGTTGTCGATTGCAGGAATCGGGGGTAAGGCCGCGAGCGGTTGTCCCTCCGCCAGGACCTCATTCCTGACGAACTTCCTGAGGTAGCCCCTCTTGATCGGCTCCTCGATCTCCCGCTTCAGGTTGCGACACACCTCTATGTCATGGCCGTGCTCGCGGTGGAACTGGCAGTACTTTGATTTATCCCGGGTACCTCTTGGGTTCTGAGGAGGAGGTCGGCGAAGGTAGTGATCGCCTTCAATTTCCATGAGGATCTTTGTTCGGGGAGCGAGGAGAGGAGTGAACCTTCGCTCCGGAGTGGCCTCACCCCTCGACCTCGGATTCGAGCGAGGGTCGGCAGACGGCCCGGGCTTCCAAGCTCCTGGAACGTCCCTTGGGGACGGCTTCTTCGGAGTCTTCCCGTCTAGCTCTCGACGGGTGCGGTCGGCCTCCTCCGCTTGGATGTACTTGTGGGCACGGAGGAGAAGCTCGGAGTACATCCTAAGGGACTTTTTGTCCAGGGAGTAGGTCAGGCAGGACGTCTTGAGCCCTCATTTCAAAGCCAGCATGGCGACGGGCTCATCCAGGCTGTAGATTTCCAGGGCTGCGGTCTTGAACCGGGTGATGTAGTCCCGGAGCAGCTCCTGGTCCTGCTGGCGGATAGAGAAGAGGCTGTCCACCTCTCTCGACACCTTCCGACAAGCATCGAAGTGCGCCACAAACTTTCCTTCCAACAGATGGAAGGAGCAGATAGATCCGGGCTCGAGGCGGGTGAACTAGACTCGAGCGGCCTTCCGGAGGGTAGCGGGGAAGGCGATGCACAAGAGAGCGTCCGTGGCCCCCTGGACCTTCATGAGAGCCTTGTAGCTCTCCAGATGGTCCAGAGGGTCGGTGGTCCCGTCGTAGGGATCCACCTGCGGCATGCAGAACCGGTTCGGAATCGGCTCTGCCTGGATTTCTTTGGAGAAGGGGGGACGGGAGTCGTAGCCCGCCGGGTCCGCCGATGAGTTATGCAGGTCGGCAAATCGACGGGCGAACTCTGCCAACTTGCGCTCATGCTCCTCCAGGCGCCTCTCGGCCTGGTGTCTGATGGCCTCATCGGTGGAATCTTCCACCGAGGTCGCTGGTGAAGAGGGTGCCGATCGGTCTCAGTGCAGGGTCACGCCATGGCGTCGCTTGCTGCGATGCACCGTCTCGGCTTCATCGGCCGGGGATCGACTCTCGTGATCCGCCGAACCAGAGTAGTTTCTTTTCGCGGGAGTTTGATGGCTCCCGCGGGGGTTGGAGACTGCCCGCGGCTGGGACGGCCTGCCTTGAATGGAGCGCAGGCTCCCACGCGGCCCCGTGGCCCGAGCTGCGGGGGTCCCTGGCTGAGGCTGCTTCGCCAGGGAGCGCTGCTGGTGTTGTAGCTGCCGGACCGCCGAGGTCAAGGTCTGCAGCTATTGGATGACGGTCGCAAGAGATCCGTCCGCCGAGGTCGGCTGTGGTGGAAGAGGACGGGGAGCTGGGAGCTCCCTCTCCGAGCTGTGGGCCCCCTGGGGGAGGGAACCTCCCCCACATGGCTGGTGGATGCCTCGCGTCCACGAGTGACCACCATTGTCGGAGAGCGCTTTGCCTGCAGAAAGCTAGCTCCCACTAGGGGTGTTGTCCTGCCCCCCTACCTGGCGCGCCAATCTGTTGCCGATCTCGCCACCGTGCCCGTGCTTCGGAACCACCGATCCTACTAGACCGCCTCGCTCCTGAGGCCTCCTGGCTGGACCGAACCTGCAAGGCAAGGTCAGAAGACCCTGGCCGGGGATTCTGGTGAGGGAGCTCCGACGATCAAGTCAGTAGATGGCGAGAGGGAACAGATTCTCTGGGACGGGCTCCCAAAGGAGTCCCAGACTTAGGGAATGTGCTAGCACGTAAGGTGCCAAAGAGACCAGAAACCCGGCTGGGTTCCCTTGCCGAGCTCACGCCAAGCGATCCCCTCTTGGGCCCTTGGATCTTGCTCTTGAAGTGGAGTTTTCCTGCCTCTGTTTCTTACTTGTCTCACTTACCTTGTCGTCTCTTCTCTCCTTCCTTTTATCTCCTCCCGTCGCCCTCTCATTTTTCGCTCCTGGGAGGCTCCCTTGTCGCTTTCGTCTCCTTCCCTCCGCCCCTTTCTTTTTTCCCTTCTGGTTCAGAGGGCCGGGCGACTTTCCGGTCTCGTTTGTCGAGCCTGGCTGGGAAAGAGTAAGGGAGGGGGGCGCTGGGCAGGATGCCAACCAGACCTCGGGCTGAGCGTGAGCGCTCTCCTTCCCAGGCGCCAGCGCTGTCCGTTATCGGGTCCTATTTTGTCAGAGCCGCGTCTGTCGACTGCGGAACCTGTCGGGCCGACGTAAGTGATATTTCGCGTGCCGCCGCCATCCGTACGGGGCGCCTTTCTCGGGGTGCGGCACGCACGGCTCGAGGGTCAACCTCGGAGCCCGCGCCTCCGCTCTTCAGGACCTTCTCTGTATGAGCTGGCCTACTTCGGTCGAGGTGGACCCCTCCTGGGCGGACACCTAGCGGGTGGCAAAAGGGGCACCCGGCTTCGGCCGAGGTGGTCCCGTCCCCGGGTGCCACCTAGCGAAGGAGCGAGGGGCCCGCCTCGACCTCGGCCGAGGTGGGACCGTCTCAGGGCGCCACCTGGCGAGGGAGCGGGGGAGCAGCCGACCTCGACCGAGGTGGACCCCTCCTAGGTGGACACCTGGCGGGGCGGCAAAGGGATGCTCGGCTTCGGTCGAGGTGGTCCCGTCTCCGAGGGCCACCTGGCGAAGGAGCGAAGGAGCGAAGGGGCCCGGCTCGATCTCGGCCGAGGTGGGACCGTCTCAGGGTGCCACCTGGCGAGGGAGCGGGGGAGCAGCCGACCTCGGCCAAGGTGGACCCCTCCTGGGTGGACACCTGGCGGGGCGGCAGAGGGACGCTCGGCTTCGGCCGAGGTGGTCCCGTCTCCGGGTGCCACCTGGCGAAGGAGCGAAGGGGCCCGGCTCGACCTCGGTCGAGGTGGGACCGTCTCAGGGTGTCACCTGGCGAGGGAGCGGGGGAGCAGCCGACCTCGGCCGAGGTGGACCCCTCCTGGGTGGACACCTGGCGGGGCGGCAGAGGGATGCTCGGCTTGGGCCGAGGTGGTCTCGTCTCCAGGGGCCACCTGGCGAAGGAGCGAAGGGGCCTGCCTCGACCTCGGCCGAGGTGGGACCGTCTCAGGGTGCCACCTGGAGAGGGAGAAGGGGAGCCGCCGGCCTCGGCCGAGGTGGACCCCTCCTGGGTGGACACCTGGCGGAGCGGCAGGAGGGCTCGGGCCGAGCTCGACTTCGGCCAGGGCGGTACGTCTCAGGGTGCCACCTGGCGAAGCGGCCCGGGAGCCCGGGCCGAGCTCGACTTCGGACGTGTGGGAGCCGCAGCTGACTTGGCCGAAAAACCTCCACGTGGCTCGAATCACGCCCGACAGAATCTGAGACCGTCCACGTCATCATTACGACCGTAACACCAAGATCGGGTACCATGGATACAGTTATCGTAGCATCCCGATCAGGATACCTTGGAACATTCCCTGATCCTTGTTCTAAGTATCAGGAAAGGATAGGACAAGTTGGACAATAACACATCCCATCATATGAAAAAATTGGAACAAACCCAGCCCGCAAGATTTAAAATCTTGATACAATTTTTAATAATTTAGAGATACTAGGTCAAGCTTGTATAATCGAAGTGGAACCCTATCATTAATAAAAATAACAAAACAAAAATAAACCGAATCGAATAACAGCAAGAATAAATTGAATCATAATAATTTATCATCTTTACACTAAAAAAAATTAGTAAACAAACACCAAAAGCATCAGGATTGCATAATCGAAGGGAAAGTTTGCATAATCGAAGGCCAATGGCCCAAAACCCAGATAGACTCATCGAATAAAGCCTCAGCAGGATTTCTCACATAGCCATGTGCCACATTCCCCATAGCCACATCCGACCCCCCACCCAAAAAAAAAAAATCCAGAGGGAACAACACATCGACTCACCGCGTGTCTACGTCAATTACAGTGTCGTAGAAATGGATGTCGGCCGGAACTTGGAAGCACCGTCCATCAGCTTCGGCATCAACGGCGTGTCATCGACTCACCGCATTGAACCACGGGAGGAATCGAGCCCGCCGACGATGGCAACGAAGAGAGGAGTTGGCCTTGGTCATCGGCCAGTCGGAACACTATTTGAAGCCAGCAACGACCGGCGGGTGGGGTGGTGTCGTGACGGCTAGGATCAACCGTCTCCTTCGCCGATGGTGGGTGGGGTGGCGCCGCAATAGCTGGGATCAACCGTCCGCCATCTCCTTTGCTGACGGCGACTGTCAGGAGAGATGGGCAAATGGCTTACTGCTCATTGTCGATGGGATGGGGACTGGGTTGCCGGTTTGGGCTTTGCTCGTCACCTTTGTTGTTTCGAGATTTTGGAGAAGAACTGGAGGAGGAGACGCTGAGACAGGGACGGCGGCGCCTCTCAGCCCAAGTAAGTTGTTCGCCAATTTTTTTTAATAAAACTCTTTGAAAAATTGTTTTTTACTGATTTAACTCATTTTTTATTTTTTTTTTGGAATTTTGTTACCTATTTTTTTTTGGATTACTTTGGATTGATTTCAGAAATTTAAGAGAGGGGGGCCAAATACGTATTTACTTTAAATAAACCTACCTAAGTAGGTTATGGAAAATTTAGGGAAGCTGAAGCCCCCCCCCCCCCCCTCCCCGGCGGTCCGCCTCTAGATAAAGGTAACAATAATAATGGCAACGGTGGTGGATTGGTGCCTGGCAATGGACGTAGGCCGAGCCAGAGGCTAAGGTCCTAACCCTTTCTCTTTGAATTCTGAAATTGTCTAAAATAGTTCTTAACTAACCGCCTAATTGCTCTAAAATCTCTCCTATTTGTTCCTTATAATCTTTATTTCCTTGAGTTCAAACTCTTTTAAGAAGATGTTTGACGTGCTTTCAATCGCTAGACATCTCTTTTCTTCTTCCCATGATTGTTTTTTTAAGTATCTATTTTATGACTATAGAAAAGGACTACAACCAAAAATCTAATTCAATATAATATTTCTTCTTATCTCATATAACAAAATATTTTTTTTTGCTACACTATTACAAAAAGATATCAAAATGATGCAGAATACGGATTCCTGTCTAAGATCGCAATGCCGGTGACGATATCGATACCACAAAAGGAAAGAAAAAAAAGAAAAGATATTCAACACAATTTAATTAGGCATGAAGGACTTTACTATAAGAAAAAAATCACTTACAAAAAGAGAACTCGTACTCTCAACTCCATATAATAATCTCTCAATAAGAAACTCTTTAATCTCCTATAAAGCCCTTAACTCCTAAAGAAACCCTCTAGCTACTCTCTACTACCACACCTCTCTACCTGGCCTCTATCTCTTTTTCAAAGATACTAAAAACGTGTACAACCATATACAGGTCTGTATATCGAAGAGAATTTCGCATCATTCTAGAGGTTCAACCCTTATCAAAAATAGAATCTAAACCAAGTCAAAACCATGCAAAAATGGCCATGGACCGTGTCCCTCGTGTATGGACCGTGCATCCCATGTGCATGGACTGTGAATCCCATGTGCATGAACCATGCATTGTATGTGCACCACGTGCACGCGAGCCCCCACGTGGACCACGCACGCACCGTGCAACCATGCTCCTGGGTCGCACGCTTCGATTTGCATCTATGCATGGGCCCAATCAATGTGCACTCAACAACCTCTACCTTGACTCGATGTTCAGCCACCATATAACTTTGAAAGCTTGTGAACGATCTCACTTCCATGCTTGGGACAAATATCTAGCTGCTCATGGATAGGCAAATATGAGAGTCAAGCCAGGTTGCTCGATCCCATCTTCATCATGTATTGTGCTCTGCCTAACATGAGACATGCTCCGAGAAGCCTCCTATAGTAACAAAAAATTCACTCTATAATGTTGCCTATTATTCTCTTTAGTCTCGCATCTTGTGCTCGATTCACTTGCTCTCAAAGTCTTCACCTCGTATTGGGCTTCCATTAGGGCTGGAAGTGGGCCGGGCCAGACCGAGCCACAACCCTACCCGAGCCTGGCCCGAAAAAAAATTTTGGTCTTCAGGCCAGACTTAGGCCCGAAAGTTTTTTAAAACCTCAGGCTCGAGCTCAACCCGAGCCAGACCCGAGCCCGATCAGGCTGGCCCGAATGCAAGCCCAATGATAAAAAAAAACTCACCGACTGGTGACTGCCCAACTGGCCGGACCGCCGAAGGAGGCAGATCAGAGTCAGGGAGGGAGAGTCACAGGTCGCATAGGGGGCAATGGGCATCGGATGGGGTGCCGAGGCTAGGGGAGTTAGATCGGAGCCAAAGACGGGCCTCGGGTCGCATGGGGGGCAGTGGGCATCGGGTGCCGGCGTCGAGGCTGGAGGAGGTAGATCGAAGCCAGGAGGGGGGCCACGAGGTCATGCCGATGTCGGGGGAGGCGGATCGGAGATAAGCCACGGAGTTGTCGGGTACGGGCACCAGGGCCGAAGGAGGCAGCTCGGAGAATGGAGGGGGCCATCGACCATCGAGTGCGAGGGGCATCAACCGTCGAGGGCTGACCGGGGGAGGGAGATGGAAATGAGAGAGAGAGATGAGAGAGAGAGACTGAGAGAGAGAACGGAGAGAGACTGAGAGAGGGAGATCGGAGATCAGAGAAAAAGGGGTGGGTTCGGGCCAGTCCAAGCTAGTTGAATTGTGCTTATTTACGGGTCAGGTTCAGGCCGGTCCGGGCCGGGCCAAAGGGGTACCTAGGCCAAAGGGGTGCTCGAGCCCGGCCCAAAAATTGAATAGGCTCTATTTTAAGGCTCGAAGCCTCACCCGATTTGCTTAAAAACTGGTCCGAAACCTGACCCGATTTCGGATCGGCCTGAAGCCCATCGGGCCTACCCGATCCAATTCTAGCCCTAGCTTCCATCTGCATCACGGACTCCACCTCATACTAGACTCCCTATTAAAAAGTATGTGCTCAATACTTCTTTTCCTTCAATACAACCATATTGCTATGCTTGACCTTCAGAATTCCATCACCAGCCTTTCACTTATAACTGCTTAAATCTAGTATGCTTAGCAAAACCATATTCCTATGAAAAATGGGTATGTATCAGACCTCACTCAAATTCTTCACATCCTATCATGTACCCTCAAGCTGACTATCTCGATACCCTTGATCATATAACTCGATCGATTTGGTAAGTAGACAAAAACCTCTCTACTTTTTAGAGAGTCAAACAGCTTCTCTTTGTAATAAATATGATGTGGACATGCATAATCTAAAATCCATTATATGGAAGAAGTAGATATCTTGCCAGATACTATAAGTGCCTTACCGTATTTATCACTATTACTACCATCAATCACTATTGTAGTAGCCTTCGTTTGATCCTTGAGTTATGAGTAATATATGATATGATGCCCTAACTGTTATATTTTGATATATAGATGACTAACATGCAAGACTAGGTACAATCCTAATTGTAATGGAATCGTAGTTTATGAAAACAATTCTCATAAAAGCATGCTAATTTAATATAAATCATAAAATCATCTATATTAGCCTTTAACATTCTAGAATATAAAATATATCAAATCTAAAATCTAAGAAAATTATTAGATGAAGGATTCAACTTACTTTTATTGCTAAAATCTTTCTTCTAGAAATAGATATGTCTGATCAACCATATCTTTAGGAATTTATCAGAGCCATGATGTGCTTGATCTCTAATGGTATCCACATAAAGCCTTCCTGACCGAATCACCAAGATCCCTAGATTGCTAGATCCTTGCAAGTCTTTCTTCAAACATGAAGATGAACCTGAAATAATTGTATCCTAAAAGCCAATTACAGTTATTGTATTAATGGTTGTTTTGTATTCTCTCAACTCAAGATTGATATTAATAAAAGGTATTTGTTGATTCATCATACTATAGCATCTTATCAAGATTATGATGAACCCCGTAGGTAGGGCAATGGAATAGGATTATGATGGAGATCATAACGTGAGACCTAAGTTCCGATAAATCCTAATCTAAAATGTTCCTAGTCATTGGATCATCGATTCGTGGATCGATGATTCTAGAAAGACTAGCACTCCTAGGTATGCTCGATGGAGATGGTGGTTGGTCACATAGCCATTTATATAGGGACACTAATACAAGGATGTGGATGCTTATTAGGGTATGAGTTTACTGAACTGATTTGCCTTGAGAATATCTTATGGAGGTCTTACTACTTGTCAAAAGATGATTCTCATAGGAGTTGTATAAGTGATCCTTAGATCCGAGATCACCATGGTTCCATATGCACATAATGCCATATTTTGGTTCATACTCATTCATGACAAAAAGTCATATATGGGGTGTTCTCGAGTATGATAGATTATGCATGAAGGATGTTAGTGGATCAACAAGGAATCGATCACTCCTAGTAAGAGGAGGACTTATTCCATGTAATCACTTTGATTGTTGACTTAGAAAGTCTTTGATCAAAGCAAGATGAGATTAGAAAGGATTTCTAATCTTTCATCGATTGAGTCTTTATTATCAATTAAAATTCAAAAGGACTAAGTGCTAGGGTTTGACAATTCTCCATACCCATCACTTATTCGAGATAAAGGGAGATCGAATGATTGAATTGTATGGTAACTTTTTACTGAAGGGTATTTTGATAATTTCAATCAAATTTTTTATCTTCTAGATAGGCATAATATATTGCTAAACATCAATCATGTCTTGTAGATTTTCATGAATCAAATTGAAAGATTCATAAGTCAATTTAGAAATTAGTTTGAATTGGCTAACTTGGATCAGCTCGATTTGACCTAATTGGGTCAATCGATTTTGATTATATCGAAATAGCTTGGATCTATACCTACTGCTGGCTAGATGTGAAGTCTAAAGGGTCACACACACTAGGAAATTAGTTAAAAAAGTCAAATGAATTTTGGTAAGGGTCATTGGATCCTAACAGGCTAGCTAATTTGCATACTAGCATATGCATGCTAGCCTAACTCCTAATCTAATTAGATTGGGTCAGTTTGCTTGCTATTTGGACTAACCAATTTAAGTGAGACTTAGATTGGGTTGAGCTCTAATTAGAACAGCATTTATCTATATTTATCTGGAATTAATAAAACATTATCCTTGGATTGTGAAAGAGTCCAAGTGGGATTGGACTCTTGGCACCAAGTTTGGCGTGTGCCAAGATTAAGGGGCACAGAAGGACCAAAAGTCTTGCCACTTAGTCATTTAATCCAGATAAATGCTAGGCCACTCTCTCTTATCTCCACACCCATTTGGATTGGACTTGACCAGTCAAAAGATGGAATTGGCATGGAATAATTATTGCACACAAAATGAAGGGACGCATCCCTTCATGTGTGGCATGCAATCTTAAATTTAGAAGTCCTTTTGCTTGAAAGCTTCTAGTTCTCCGATATATCCATTGGAATCCCACATCCCTTAGCCAGATTTTGACTGGATACTTGCCACACGGCAAGTGAAAAAATTACTAGAAAATTGAAGAGACACATATATATCTCTTGAAGCAGTGATATGACATATCATGATAAGACCTTTCACCCAAGGGACTCCTACTTGAAGGGTCCTATCTGATCATTAAAAAATTAGATCAAGGGCTGAGAAAAAAGGTTATCAGGCACCCCCTTACTCAGTATAAAAGGCATCGATATTCTGATGCTAAAAACATAAAAAAAAATCAAAAAAAATATGAAAGAAATCCTTTCTATTTCTCTTCTTTCTCTTAGGACAAGAAGTTGTCTTTAAGATAAGACTTATCATTTTAAGACAAGAGCCTAGGAAGAGATATAGGAGGGATAATCAAATTATGAAAGAGGATTCGGAGAGGTCTCTGAGTGCCCTACAGGAGGGTAGGGGTTCTAGCAAAGGGAGAAAGGTCGCTGAAGGAAGAAAGGCTGCTTGGAGAAGTCCTAGTCAAATAAGCAAGCTCGGTAGGAGTGCTTCCTTGGTCCGATTCCTATGTGGATCATCTCTGGAGGGCATATACTTGCATGCCTTGTAAAAATTAAGGAGTATAGCACTCTGGGTATTCCTCTATAACCCTAAATTATAATTTATTAGTTATCATGGTCAAGCGGTCCTTGGGTCTAGGGTTTTGGCCAATTAGGATTTCAATAATGAAAATTTTGAAATCCAGTCTCCTGTTGCGTCAACCCAAAACCCAATAGTGGCATCAAAGCAATCTTGACTCATACAATTAGTGGTCATTTTAGTATTAATTGTTTACTTTGCTATGACTCTTGCATGACTAGTTCATATTACATATATAATATATTATTCTCTTAGTAACTGCTTCGGATTGGGTTAGTCACCATGGCCGTCTGGTCATAGGAGCTAAGTAGGGTTTAAAGGCCCTCTCTTTCCATTCATTGGGATCTCCTATGATGTGTTGGGGTGCCGCTGTGGCCTTATCCCATGAACAAGTGAGGTGAACGGATTGTTGTTTTAATCATGCTATGGTTATGCATATTAAGGTTAATACACTTATTTGCTGGAATATGTCATATTGGCATGGTTAATTAGGATGTGTTTGAGACCATCAAAGCTCTCATAAAAATTATATTTAGTCGTAGTGTTATATAAAATCTTGATGCAAATCCTTTTTAGGATTTGATTGATCGATTGGTGTCTAAAGAAAGTGGTTCTGGGAAGGTAAAGAGAATGAGGTTTTTAATTGGTTTCTTACTTACCTGGCCAAAATTATTTGATATCCAAGGCAAAAACAGGAGGACTCCCATATCTCTTCTACTTACTTGGCCAATTCGATTAGTTTAGACCTTAGAATTGGAAATGCTAATTGATTTTAAACACACTACAATTTGCCTTCCTTCATGCCAAGCCAAATTTGTATCAAAATCATAGTAGGTTTGTTGAGCAAACTCAAGGCTTACTATTAGGGTTTGATAAAAAATAAAAAAATTGACAAGGTACATTTTATGTTTTATAGTATGCTTTATAATATTACTTTGTTAAGCAAACTCAAGGGTGACATTTTTCAATCATGACTATATAAAATGAAGGGTCCGTCTAAACTAAGACATTATGGTTTGTTGTGCAAACACAAGGCTGTAAGTATCTTAGAGGCAAATATTATGTTGAGAATTGCAAGGAATGCAATTGGAAAAGAATTTCCTACCCTTGAACTTATAAATGTTTGTTATGCAAACACAAGATATTTATAAGGAATTGGGATCTCAACCCCACTAAAGAAACCAAATATTGGTTTCTCATTTACCATAACTGAGGGTTATAGTATTCAAAGAAAATAGTGAGAGACATAATTAGATTTAAAGTCCTTATCTAATTATGATTATCATCTTGAGTGATCTACTTATGTATTATTCTCGTCAGACTGTACATTTAATTTAATGGCTTCATCATTATCACTGCAGGGCATACTAGATGCCAATAAACTGACCGGACCAAACTATGTAGACTGGTTGAGAAACCTAAGAATAGTACTTGCTCAGGAAAAAGTATCCTATATCCTCGATCCTCCAAATCAGATCCGATCAGAGATGATGCGATAGAGGAGGAAAAGGCCACTTATAGAATGTAGTAGAATGATAGCTTGACTGTCAAGTGCATCATGTTAGCCTCAATGAGTAATAAGCTATAAAGGCAACATGAAGATACGGAACCTCAGTCCATACTGTTCAATCTCAAAGAGCTGTATGAAGAACATAGTAGGATTGCTAGATATGAGATATCAAAGTAGTTGTTCTGGGCACGTATAAATGAGGGCTCACCCATACAGGTCCATGTTCTCAAGATGATTGACTTAATCATCCGATTAGGTCAATTAGGTTTTGTCATGGATGGGGAGTGATGTGGTACATTCGTTGACATGGAGCCTTGCTGGTGGCCACGCTGGCAAAAGCCCCGCCACCTGATCACGGTGGCCAAGGGGCCCAGGCGAGCCCCTACTGAGGTCAGCTCCAATCGGGGTCAAGCTCATAAGGCAAGCCCCCCGTCCGAGGTCAGCTCCCAGCCGGGGTCAGCTCATGTTGCCGAGGCGAGCCCTCCTATCGAGGTTATCTCCCAATCGGGGTCGTGCTCATAAGGCAAGCCCCTTATATGAGGTTAGCTCCAAGCCGGGGTCATGCTTATAAGACGAGCCCTCCTGCCAAGGTCTGCTCCCGGCCGGGGTCATGCTCATAAGGCGAGCTCCCCATCTGAGGTCAACTCCCGGCCGGGGTCGTGCTCATGCTGCCGAGGCGAGCCCTCCCGCCGAAGTCAGCTCCCAGCCGGGGTCATGCTTATGAGACGAGCCCCTTGTCTGAGGTCAGCTCCCGATCGGGATCGTGCTCATGCTACCCAGGGCAGGGAGCCCCCTAGTGCGGGGCTCCCCATATCTCGCGGAGGCCATATTCCTGCCAACGACGTGAGGGGGAGGAGGATCAACAGAGATTCAAATCATGACAAAGAGGGACCCGGCCACTCACTACCTTCGGGAGGTGGCACACGTCCTGCCATAATGTAGGCCCTGCATTGCACCACCTGCAAGATGCAACCCCCTATGACACAAGAACCTGAGCCTTTCCTAAAAGGGTATTCCACTAAGGCCTTAGGTCCTACGACACTCCAACAGTTTTCCCATAATGGGAATGCACCACCATGGCTCGGGGCTCAGCAGCACGGCACCCACCCCTCCCACGGGAAGTTACACCATCAGAAGGATAAGGCTGGCCAGACAGGAGGGTGATAGCGAGTAATTGAAAATCCTTCCAGAAAAGGTACTTGGAAATGGACACCTGGAGAGGCCCCAGACCTGGCCTGAGCTACCCCATGCATATAAAATCAGAGAGGAAAGGCAAGTAAGAAGATAAGTAAGCAAATAGAGGGGGTAAAGGGGCAAGGAACCACTGGAGGGAACCTCCCAAGCCCTCTCTCATTTCTCTAAACCCATCTCCATTTCTTTTTTCACCCTCTACGCGGAGAGTCCCCAAAGCTCTTCGTTGTAGAGATTCTATTTTTCTCGATCGTCCCACTGACTTGATCGTCGAAGTATCCCTGCCAGAATCCTCGACCCAGATCTCCTCTGTTTTACAGGTCAGGCAGCCAAGGAGGTGACCAGAAGAGAGGATCGAGCATCCCGTGGGAACCTGACGCGTCAGAGCTATAGGTCACGATGATCTTGGTGGCAATAGATTGGCATGCCAGGTAGGGGGCAGAAGGATCGATTGGTTTGATATTAGGTCCTCCACCGTAGGAAAGACATTCGTGGAAACCCACATTCTGATGGTGACCACACGAGCATATGAAGTCTCCACCGGTCGTGCAAGAGAACCCTCTCACGGTGGTGACCAGTGCCCAGAGAGGGAGCTTCCCGCTCTACCACTGCCTCCTCCGATGGACCCCCAATCATCGTGTTGGCCCAGCAGGTTCACGCCCTAGTTACGATGATGCATCAGCTTCATCAGAGGCACCGATCCCTGGAGACCCAGCAACAACCAGGGACCCCCACTGATCGCGTCGCTGATCCCCACACCAGCCTATGGTCCTTTTAGGAGGGGCTGCTGCATGTGGGCTCCCACCCGCGAGGAGCCCGTCGGGCGGTTGGGAAGAAGCCACAGTGTGGTCCGATCGATCGGGAAAGCCGCTCCCTGGTCTTGGACCATGATATGCCCTTGCACCTACAATGCCAGCATGGCCAGGAACTCGAATGAAAGTTCCTCCACCCCGACCCTCCACCCCCGACATTCTCTGTCGAGGGA
The DNA here is from genome assembly GCA_021397845.1 of Areca catechu. Taxonomy (NCBI): domain Eukaryota; kingdom Viridiplantae; phylum Streptophyta; class Magnoliopsida; order Arecales; family Arecaceae; genus Areca; species Areca catechu. Next base: position 128,919,644 of record CM038049.1, read on the forward strand.
TCCACTAACGAGGCCATCTACCGTTGAGCGGAGAAGCATCTTGAGGAGCATGAACGCAAGCTGGCGGACTTAGCCCGCTAGTTTACAGAAGCTCAGGACTCTCCCAGCGAGCCCGTGGATTACGATACCCGTCATCCTTTCTCCCAAAGACTCCAAGAGAAACCGATCCCCAACTAATTTCATATGCCATAGGTCGATCCCTATGATGGGACAACCGATCCCCTAGACCATCAAGAATGCTACAAGGCCCTCATGAGGGTTCAGGGGGCTACCGTTGCTCTTCTCTACATCACCTTCCCAGTTATCCTATGGAAGGTCGCCCAAGTCTGGTTCTCTAGACTCGAGTCCGAAAGTATCGATTCCTTCTTTGTTGCCTAGAAATGGTGTCCAAGAGGGGGGGTGAATTGAGTCTTTTAAAATTTAAAGCAGTAATATGAAGGTTTAGTGGTATTTGTGAGTTATAAATTCAATGCTTTAGATTAAATGCAGCGAAAAGTAGTAAATGAATAGCAATAGACAAAAAGCAAGAAAGGGAGAAGGCAATCACATACAAACATAAAGTTTATAGTGGTTCGGTGCAAACCTAGCACCTACATCCACTCTCCAAGCCACCCTTGAGAATTTCACAATAATCCAATCAAGATTACATCCGACTTGTTTTTCAAAAGGCTCACAAGTCAAAGCCTATGTTGGTTTTGTCACCTAGGCTCACCAACAAACCTCAACACTTATTTTGCCTTCGAGCTCACAAGTTAACCCTAGTTGGTTTTGTCCCTTTGGCTTACCAACAAACCACAACAACCTTCTTTCAAGACACCCTTGAAAGTAAGGTCAAATTACAAGATAAAATAAGATATACAATTTCAAAAATAAGACAAACTCTCTTCAAGAGTAGAATAGAAGCTTTGAAGCTCAAGTTGATGCTTTGTCTTGTCTCCTCGAAATATCCTTCAAACTCTTCTTTTTGGAATGATGTAAGGATGGGCTTGTAAGCTTTTTCAGAGAATCAAACTTTAAATGGCTCTTGAAGTGAAGTTCTTAAGAGAATATTGGCTTTTTGGCTTTCAATGGACTTCAATACACTTCTCTTGCTTTTAAATGAGGTTGGTGAAGGTTAAATACAACTAAAAACTTCCAAAAAATGGTTTGTGACCATTGGACCATCAAATTTAGCCATTTGGAGCTTGAAAAGTGATTTCTGCAAGTTAGAAAAATAGATCTATTAGGGCTGTCAGACTTCAAGTGTCGACACTTGGTTGTCAGGTGTCGATACTTGGCTATCAGGTGTCGACACTTGATTTCTAGGTGTCGACACTTGAACTTTTAAGTGTCGATACTTGATGCACAGGTGTCGACACTTGACACAAAAACCCTCCATTGACAAAGTTCTGTATTTTCAAAAATCTCAGGCCATGAGTTGACACTTGGAAACCTAAGTGTTGACACTTGAATTGCAGGTATCGATACTTGAGTTCTGGATGTCGACACTTGGCATTGCAAGGGGTTTTTCTGCATGCCAAATGCTGAAGTGTCGACACTTGACTTCCCAGGTGTCGACACTTGACTTTGAAAGATTCATAATCAAGTACAAATTAAGCCAAAAACTCAATCATAAATTTTGAAACTTAAATGGAACATAAATAATTAATAATTGAACATGTAAAAGCCCTTTTTGCATGAAGAGGATGTTCTAAAATGCGAAAACTGCTCCGTGCCATGGCATGCCATGATACTTAAACTTTTGAGAATTTGAGGTACTTGCTTCCTGAAAACTCATAGCTAGAAATACGCATTAGTATACAATATGTACTCAATGTTTTGTTATTCATCAAAATCATTAGGTGGAGTCAACAATCTTCCCCTTTTTGATGATGACAAAACCTTGAGTAATTCAACATTAATTTTCAAATTTCAGATATGATGATTTTAAGCTCATATAAACCACAACCTGCATAGATAGGAAGAATAACTCTTCCCCTTAATTAGACAATTCTAATTAGAATAGGCAATATGCAATTTTGATATTCAAATTGGAAATTAGAAATTAATGTACTCATATACTCATACTCCCCCTTTTTGTCAGTCATTAGAAAAAGAGAGTAAACTCCCCCTCAAAACAAGCATGGAGACAAAAAGTAACGGAGTTAAATTCAATCATAGCTCAAGAGCATTAGATTTAAGATTTTAAAGTTAACATTATCAGGTATCAGAGCCAAAATGATAAGAGTATCATATTAATTCAAGCACATCAATCATAGTGAAAGTCATAGATATATAATATGAAGTTTTCAGTTACAAAATTTGCTGACTTAACAGCAATACTGAAACATATCAAGATACATCAACAGAAATAGTAAACATAAATAGTCAAGATACAATATAAAACATAAGTCATCTGTGAGGCTAGTCCTTGTCAGATGGAATCTCAAGAGTGAAAGGAGCACTGATCCTAGATCTAGAGGCTAAGGCCTTAGGAGGTCCCTGTGCTAAAGCTCGGTGACTCCTAGTGCGGCCAGAATGACCTAAAGCGGGTACAACCCTAAATGATCTAGTGGAAGGAGGTGATAGAAAATCAGCAGGTGTAACAAAGTCTGGCATGGAATCAACTAAGTTAGCTGGTGGAAGATCTGCAGGGGTAGTTGGAGGATCTCGGCTGACCACCTCATATCTGTCAGTGCCATCATCACTATCACTGTCACTGTCTTTGTCAATAATATCAGTGGCTCTATTTTGACTCCCCTCAGTATGGTGACCACCATCACCAGTGCCATCACCACCATCATCATGACCATCATCGCCATCATCATCAGGTCTATTGCCACGGCCATCATCATCAGCTGGTGGAGCTGTAGGGACTGCAAAAGATCTGAAGAGCTCCTCCATGCGAGCAAACCCAGTCTCCACCAATCGACGAAGCTAAGTGAGCTTAGAAATAGTATGGGCTCTAAGGCCCTCTATCTCCATCCGCATCTGAGTCGACCGAACTCCAAGAGCAATGAGCTCATCTCGAACCTCTGCGAAATGCTGACAAGAATACTCCTCATGAGATAATCCAGTAGATGCTGGAGGAGCAGCTAAAGGAGTAGTAGCAGGTGTCACAGGCTCTGTCTCATATACATAAGCAGCCTGAGCAAGTGGACTAACTGGCCCTGATGGCCCTGCCTCTGCCTCTCGTATCTCGTCCTCCTCATCTGGCTCCCGGCCAGACTCCCTCCGGACCCATCTGCCTGCTACCAGTCTGTAGCCTATGCGATGAAGTGACCTCTCATCATACACATCTGTGTGCAAGATCTTCTTGGGGATCTCCCCATCCAAGGATACTCCACACGCTCTAAAGAGTCGGGTCAACCCCATACATATGGCAGTTAGTGACGCCTCTGGGTCATGTCATCATGCATCTGTACGAGCATCAGTGATGGCAAATCAATCTGCCTCCTCTCTATCAGGCTGGTCATCACCATCAACTCTCTCTCTGTAATAAAGTCGAATCTGCTTATCTTCGGTAGAAGTATGCATGCGGTGATGTGATGTAACAGGCGCATCTCCAAAGATAACTGGTTCACGGTGACTACTGTCACATCGCGAACATCCTCTCACTCGAGGATACACCTGAACGCAGCCTCTCTGTCCTCTACACCAAAAATGCTGACTCCCCGATGTGAAATCTCCCAGATCCTGCCCAGCAACTCCACTGATAACGAGATCTCAACTCCTCTAACTGTAGTGATCCAAAGGAGTCATCGACAGTCCATGGCACCGTATAACTCCCTTACAAGATAAGGATAGTACTTCTCCTGCATAGTGCAGAAGGGTACTAGACCTGCATCTGTGAGTATCTGACGGATGGAAAAATGGTGCTAATCAAAGATATCCAGGTTGACTCTCCTCCCGGAAGCCACTGCCTTCCCCACCATCCTCTCTACAGGGGGAAGAACTGGTGCTGCTGAACTGCTAGCCTGCCCAGTATCCTGTTTGGCCTTGGATCTCCTCTCTGCACCCTAACTAGGTCTCTCCCTAATTGCAAGTCTCTTCTTGGGACCCGTCACAGCAAGTTGACCAAGAAAGGTTGAGGAAATGTAAACTAGGGGGACAGTTTCAACTAGGCACAGAACAAGATAGGCTTAGGGAAACTAGGCTTTCTAAACTTAGAATTTCTAGATTTTAAAGAATAAGCTAAGTTTTGAAAAACTGGGATATGTCAGATTTAAGTTGTAAAATACAGGAAATCGAAGATGAATTACTTTTGTCAAAAGAATTCGAGGGTAAAATCATAAGAAATCGGGTGTGAAATTCTTTTAAATTACGAGAAATTGAGGGTCAAAATAACAAATTAGGGTTGATCCCATCAAATATACTTTGGTCAAAATACACTCCTTCCTCTTTTTAAGTCTAGAAAAATTAGTAAACTTAAATAAATTAAAATGTATAACCTAAACCTATGGTTTAATAAAAATTCATTTGGGTTTTTGGTCAAAACAGAAATTAATCAACAAAATTAGTGAAAAGCATTGAAAAACTCTTCCCACAAGAGTGAAATCCAACAGATAGTTTGTAAAAATTAGATTTTAGACAAAACACTAAGATTTTTCGGCCTAAAATCAATCCAACAGTGATTTTCCCAAAACCGGATGAAATAAATAAAAAATCGATGAAAAATCCGAAGGAAACCCAAGAAGAATGCAATGAAGCTTGATTCCTTCCAAATGGAATCTTAGAAAAGAAGTAAAACTTGGGAAAATCCGATTGAAATGGTTTAAAACAGTTGGAAAAACCCAAAAATAAGCTTCCACGGTTTGAAAATAACAAAAAAAAAGAAGAAAAAGATGGTGCGGGCACCAGACTCAGAAGAAGACTTCAGAGCTCCATCTGGATCTCTGATTAACCTTGCCCGAAGAATTAGGGTTTTTGGCTTGTAAAAAGGGTTGACTTGATCAACTCAATTTTAGTTTGAGTGTGTATTACCTACAATTTTTATTTTGTTGAGTCATGTTGACTCAGTAGTGGACTAGGGCTTCAACCTGGGGTGTTACATTTTCTCCCAAGGCCAAGCAAGTGGGCGCCACACTCCCAGCCACACTCCCAGCCATACGCCTGAGTCCAGGGGGCGCCACATCTCCATCCAGCAGGCTTTGGTCCCCACACCACAGATAGCAGCTCCCTTCTCTCATGCGCCAATTGAGGAGAAATCCACCAGGGGTCCACAAATCAAGGGGGCGGCCCAAGACTTTCCCAAAAGAACCAAACTATGAAAGGAAAGAAATTCTCTTGGAGAGAACTTCAAGGAGGTGCCCATTACCTGCCAGAAATATTCAAAACAAAGTTAGAAGGAGCCATAACTTGGGGAGAAAGAAAAGGAGGTATCCAAAAGGGGTTGAGCCATGAAAGGAAAGAGATTTCTCTTGAAGAGCAAGGTTAGGAGGTGCCCTAATTATTCCAACTAAAGCCAGATATAAAAGGAAACAAATTTTCTCTTGGAGGGCAAGGTTAAGAGGCGCCCAAACACTTCCAGATAAGGCCAAGCATAGAAGGAAAAATATATTTTTCTTGGAGGTCAAGACAAGGAGGCGCCACCCACTTTCCTTTTTTGAAGCCTCAATCATCTTTGGAATTTTTGGCCGGCCATATGAGTAGGGATTGATCTTACAATCCTAATTTGAATATCCCCTCCTTTAGTCCCATATGGGAAGATGTAAAACCCTACTCTCTTGTAATGTCCTATAAATTAAAACCCCTTTGTAAGTTCTAAGGAATCAGATGAATGAAACCAAATTTTTTTGTGAGCAAACTTTGTGTTTTCTCTCTTCCGCACTTGCATCCAGGTGTTGAGCTCCATGAGGGAGTAAATCCGGGTTCCCCAGGAACTTTGAGGAGGTGTGAGATCTCCAAAACCCAAACCCTAGGTTAGCCACTCCACTCCCAAACCCTAGCCGCCCATCATTCTTTTCTTTCCACCAATCCCTAGCCTATCCCACTTCTCACGGCCTCTCTCTCCAAGTCCAGGCCGACCACCAGCATCCAGCTACAGTCTGGATACTTCAGATCCAAAGCTCTTTCCAGAGGGAGTCGAATCAGCCTTCAAGAGAATCCGGATCTCAGCGACATCAGCCTTCAAGTTCTTCGAACTGGTAAATCCTTCCCTGAGTCTCTGAATCCATCACTTATTTTTCTTCTTCCCAGATCTTGAGTCCAGGAGAAGCCGACCCAGCCACGAGACCAGTATTGGAGGATCCATTGCGAAGATAGCCGAATCCGAGGATCCAACAATCTGCCCGAGAGAGTTCTTCCACCCAAATTCTGTGAAGATCACTGTCTGGTTGGTAAACCATCTCTCCTCTTTATTTCTGTCCTGTTGAAAGTTCAGAGCGAAACCCTAGGTCTGGGAGTTTCTCAACCCCCAGCGATCCGTTACTTCTGAACTACTCTGATAATTGAGTTTCTTCTAAATTGTGCTTTCAATCCTTACTTAGTTTTCTTCAACTTAGTTTAGCATTACTTTGAGTCAAAGCCAATTTATGAAATATATATATAAAAAAAAAGAATTAATCTTAAATTTACTTTCGTATACACTTCTTTGTTCTTTGTTCTGCATCATTTTTGGTATCAGAGCTTCCGTTCTGCATCATTTTTGGTATCAGAGCCCTGTCTAGGGTTTCTGTTTTGATTGCTTGTTTGAGTCTCTCTCTTTTTACTTTGTCTGCTCGAAGTAGACTCCCCAAGACGTCCGGTCCTAGGAACGAAGCGAGGTTCAAACCTCCTCTTCCCATTCCACGGGGTGTTCCTAGGGCGTGTAGGGGATCCGTTGGGTTACAACTTCGTAGCAGGAATTGTAAACGGGGAAGTACTCTATTTTCAGCCCGTAATTGTCCTGTTGCAGGAATTATTTCTCACTGCAAGTAACTCCAAATTTAGTGATTTTTGTTTTTCTGAAACCAATATAATTGAAACTATTTTTCATAATTTTCCTGTGATTTATTGTTTTCCGTGGGATTTCTGAGAATTAAATTACTGCAACTCTATTTTTGTGTTCTGCATTCCAATTATTTTTGAGTGTTCATCTCTTAATTCATCTTAAGGGCATTTGAGCATCTAAGATAAGGGGAGGAGTTGATAACCTCTCCTTAGCCCAAAACCACCACCCACTCATTCGAACCTAAGCCTTTAATCTAAAATTTGATTAGACCTAATTTGCCCTAGTGGGCTAGGGACATCAACAAGTCTGGTCAAGGCTAGTGTTGAGTCAGTTTGTCTGGTTACTCTGTGTGTGCTTTGTACTCAGTGTCTAGAATGGTGGTTCAGGGATTCCATCCCGAAGGGCTTGTGTGCTGGTCCGCCTACCTGGCCAATCTCTGATTGGTGTCTAGGATTGGCATCTAGGGACCTAACACTCCCCTTACACCTGCCTGGCTGAGTCCTGAGTTACTACAGGCTAGCTTGCCACTCTGATTGGGCATCTAGTTTGGGCATTAGGTTTAGTTAGCCAGTAGTCGCTTTAGTCTAGTCACATTCTGTGTGCTTGCTTGCATCATCATGTCTACCCGGAATGGAGTACCCTACCAACCTAGTCAAACCCAACTAGATTTAGAGGCCATGGTTAGAAATCTTACCGAAAGTATGACCAAATTGAGTCAGGACATGAATGAGGGTTTTTCCCAATTTAGGGATCGAGTCCAAGTACTTGAGAAACATAGACATCAAAATTGGATCCCAGATCCAAAATTTAATAGGCCCCAACCTCATCCATGCCAGGAGCCTAGGAGGACCTTATACCGTGATCCTGAGCATAACCTTAGGAAGCCTAACCATGATATCTATAGTGTGGATTGTGTCTATGAGAGGTCCTTACAATATTCTAGACCAGTCACTCAACAACCCAAGTCTTCTAGATCAAACCATTTAGATCCACACCCATGCCCAAGTAAGGTCTCTACTAGCTTGAAACCCAGTGTGACCCAGGTTCCTATATCGCAAGAATGTTTGTTTTGTGGAGAAAGAGGCCATAAATCTAGTCAGTGCCCATGCATAGGACTGGCTTGTGCACAGCTAAGTGGTAAGAATCCTAAGGATGACATTAATGAGGGAGAACCCAAGCCTACCAATGAGGAAGAATGGTTAGGTATGACAAGCCTAGAATCAGTTGACTCGATTACCACTGACCCAAAACCCATTGAAGATGGCATCGAGGAAGTATATGATGCTGGCTTGAGTCTAGTTGATGAATATGAGGGGAAAGAACTTGAAGAATGTGACATTGATACTATTGGTTCCTTACCCGAGGAGACCTTGGAAAATAACCAACTGGTAGGACCTAGTTCAGAAATTCAAGAGATTTGTGAGAACCAGGTTCCTTTAGTCAAATACCCCCAGGAAGAACTCATAGTGTTAGCCCGAGCTATTAGTTCGTACCCTCTAATGACAGTCATTCCCCAAGTACCAATTGAAGATCTTTGCACTGAACTGTTTAAGTTTGCCCACCCTATGGTAGATCCTCTCCTTAGGATGACTGAATCAAGCCTCTTACAATTGGACCTTGTCCCATGCTCAGCCACTAAGGTCTCTCCCGTAACCTCAGTTGGACATCCTTTTCTTGAGCGGATTGATTCACCCAGTCCTGTAGAAGTCCTCCTTATGACCCCAGATCCCTTCCTTCGCAAGACTGACCTACCCTTCTATAGAGTTTACCTTTCCTCACCCATAGGTCAAATTTCAAGTCTTGAGGTCATCATCCATAGGCCCTTCCATGAATCATTCTCTAATCCATTTCTTGAAAAAGTGGATCATTATTTGCTTAGAGAACAAACCTTAACTATTGCAATCACATGTCCTAGGCTACTCCCCGAACCATCTCTTGACCCATTCCTGGGAGTAGCAAACTTTTCCTTTCGTAAGGATGACCAGTTGACATTCATAGATCACCATTCAAACCTTCAGGTCACCACCTTTAGCCAGCAGGTAATTCGAGACTCCACCTCATATTTCCTCCCTTTCTCTAGGACTTCCAATGCTTCTTACACCATCCAAGTATACTTTGTCAAAGTCTTTAGAGTGAATCACATGTCAGAATCTATTGGGTTTGCCACCTACTTCTGGAAGACCTTATGGCACCTACTAGGCACCCATGATAAGTTTTCATGCTCTGCATGCCATCCTCCGACCCAAGGTCAAACCCAGAGAGCCATAGTTTGTTAGGTTTAGACCTAGGGTTCCTTTGAATAAAAGACCATTCTTTAGGAATGCATCGTCAGGCGAGTTTAGGACATTGTCTTAGATTTTGATTGAGTGAGAATACCAGGAATTGGGATTTGTATTTACCCAGGGCTAAATTTGCATATAATGACTCGGTCAATAGGTCTACGGGTAAGAGTCCATTTGAAATTGTGCATGGTTACAAACCCCACACACCTCTTGACCTAGCTCCTTTACCAGTCCACACACGGGTCTCCGAGTCTGCCGAAGTTTTTGCACAGCATATAAAAGACTTGCATAAAGAAATTCAAGCCAAAATAAATTTAAGTAATGAAACTTATAAGAAGTTGGCTGATTCTCAAAGACGAGTCAAAATTTTGTTGAGAGAGACTGTGTAATGATTAGGTTAAGGCCTGAACGGTTTCCTCCTGGAACCGTTAGAAAGTTCATGGTAGAGGAGCTGGACCATTTAGAGTAGTGAAGAGAGTAGGATCCAATGCCTATGTGCTCGAGTTGCCTCCAGAACTAGGCATTAGCCCCACTTTCAACATTACAGACCTAGTAGAGTATAGAGAGCCAGCTGTGATTCCCAGTGAGGCTTTTGAACCTAATCCTGCTCTTGAGAGTGAACCCAACCCTGTGTGTCCACCAACAAACTGGCCTGTGAGGAAAGAGCAGATTGAAAAGATCCTGGATGATCAGGTTATCTCTACTCGTAATCGAGGATACCAAAGATACCTGGTCCACTGGCAAGGAAGGCCAGATTCTGATGACTCTTGGATCTCCCGAGAAGAATTACAAGAATTGGACCCAGACCTCTTGGAGAGATACCAGAGCCAACTTGATCCATACTCGACAGGGTCGAGTTCCTCCCACCCTGGGAGAATTGGTGCGGGCACCAGACTCAGAAGAAGACTTCAGAGCTCCATCTGGATCTCTGATTAACCTTGCCCGAAGAATTAGGATTTTTGGCTTGTAACAAGGGTTGACTTGATCAACTCAATTTTAGTTTGAGTCTGTATTACCTACAATTTTTATTTTGTTGAGTCATGTTGACTCAGTAGTGGACTAGGGCTTCAACCTGGGGTGTTACATTTTCTCCCAAGGCCAAGCAAGTGGGCGCCACACTCCCAGCCACACTCCCAGCCATACGCCTGAGTCCAGGGGGCGCCACATCTCCATCCAGCAGGCTTTGGTCCTCACACCACATATAGCAGCTCCCTTCTCTCATGCGCCAATTGAGGAGAAATTCACCAGGGGTCCACAAATCAAGGGGGCGGCCCAAGACTTTCCCAAAAGAACCAAACTATGAAAGGGAAGAAATTCTCTTGGAGAGAACTTCAAGGAGGTGCCCATTACCTGCCAGAAATATTCAAAACAAAGTTAGAAGGAGCCATAACTTGGGGAGAAAGAAAATGAGGTATCCAAAAGGGGTTGAGCCATGGAAAGAAAGAGATTTCTCTTGAAGAGCAAGGTTAGGAGGCGCCCTAATCATTCCAACTAAAGCCAGATATAAAAGGAAACAAATTTTCTCTTGGAGGGCAAGGTTAAGAGGCGCCCAAACACTTCCAGATAAGGCCAAGCATAGAAGGAAAAATATATTTTTCTTGGAGGTCAAGACAAGGAGGCGCCACCCACTTTCCTTTTTTGAAGCCTCAATCATCTTTGGAATTTTTGGCCAGCCATATGAGTAGGGATTGATCCTACAATCCTAATTTGAAGATCCCCTCCTTTAGTCCCATATGGGAAGATGTAAAACCCTACTCTCTTGTAATGTCCTATAAATTAAAACCCCTTTGTAAGTTCTAAGGAATCAGATGAATGAAACCAAATTTTTTTGTGAGCAAACTTTGTGTTTTCTCTCTTCCGCACTTGCATCCAGGTGTTGAGCTCCGTGAGGGAGTAAATCCGGGTTCCCCAGGAACTTTGAGGAGGTGTGAGATCTCCAAAACCCAAACCCTAGGTTAGCCACTCCACTCCCAAACCCTAGCCGCCCATCATTCTTTTCTTTCCACCAATCCCTAGCCTATCCCACTTCTCACGGCCTCTCTCTCCAAGTCCAGGCCGACCACCAGCATCCAGCTACAGTCCGGATACTTCAGATCCAAAGCTCTTTCCAGAGGGAGTCGAATCAGCCTTCAAGAGAATCCGGATCTCAGCGACATCAGCCTTCAAGTTCTTCGAACTGGTAAATCCTTCCCTGAGTCTCTGAATCCATCACTTGTTTTTCTTCTTCCCAGATCTTGAGTCCAGGAGAAGCCGACCCAGCCATGAGACCAGTATTGGAGGATCTATTGCGAAGATAGCCGAATCCGAGGATCCAACAATCTGCCCGAGCGAGTTCTTCCACCCAAATTCTATGAAGACACTGTCTGGTTGGTAAACCATCTCTCCTCTTTATTTCTGTCCTGTTGAAAGTTCAGAGCGAAACCCTAGGTCTGGGAGTTTCTCAACCCCCAGCGATCCGTTACTTCTGAACTACTCTGATAATTGAGTTTCTTCTAAATTGTGCTTTCAATCCTTACTTAGTTTCCTTCAACTTAGTTTAGCATTACTTTGAGTCAAAGCCAATTTCTGAAATATATATATAAAAAAAAAGAATTAATCTTAAATTTACTTCCGCATACACTTCTTTGTTCTTTGTTCTGCATCATTTTTGGTATCAGAGCTTCCGTTCTGCATCAAAAGAGTAAGGGAAATACCTGATTTTTGGAGGTGTAAATGGGAAATGGGAGGGTTTGGAGGTTTGTGGAGTTTGGGGGACCACTTTTGCTTGAGAGAGACGGAGAAAAAAGTGAAACAAAATCGTTCGGTTAACCCTAAAAAATAGAAAAATCTTCGCGAGTGTCATGGGATTTGTCAAGTGTCGACACTTGGTCAGGTGTCGACACTTCGCAAAACCCAAGTGTCGACACTTGGCCAAGAAAATCCAAAAAAAAAAAAATTGAAAAATTTTCAAAAAATTTAAGGAAGTATTTAAATGTTTTTGGGTCTAAATGCAAGTATTTTTTGAGTAAAATATCTTGGGTAAGATGAAGTTTGAGAGAGTTCTAGAAGAATGGATCAATGATACCTAACTCTCTTCTAATCAGACAAAATCTCTCTTCACTCAATGGTTTGGTAAACACATCGGCTAATTGATCATCAGTACACACAAATTCAAGTAAAACATTAGAGTTTTGTACATTATCTCTTATGAAATGATGTCTTATTTCAATATATTTACTTCTTGAATGTTGCACAGGATTCTTAGTTAGATTGATTGCACTAGTATTGTCACATCTTATGGATGTCTTAATTAGTTTAATGCCAAAATCTTCGAGTTATTGTTTGATCCAGAGGATTTGAGCACAACAGCTTCCAGCTGCTATATATTCGGCTTTCGCCGTAGATAGAGCAACTGAATTCTGTTTCTTGCTACTCCAAGAGATCAAATTTACTCCAAGAAACTGATAGGTTTCACTAGTACTTTTACGATCAAGTTTATACCCAGCAAAGTCAGCATCAGAATATGCAATCAATTCAAATGAAGAATCTTTAGAGTACCACAAACCAATTTTAATAGAGTCAGATAGATATCTAAGTACGCATTTAACGGCCAAAAGATGAGACTCTTTAGGATTAGACTGATATCTATCACACATACATACACTAAACATGATATCTGGCCTACTGGCAGTAAGATATAGCAATGAGCCGATCATGCCATGATATAATTTTTGGTCAACAGATTTACCTGATTCATCCTTGTCAAGTCTACAAAAAGAGCTCATAGGGGTATGATGCAGAACGGAAGCTCTGATACCAAAAATGATGCAGAACGAAGAACAAGAAGCGTATGCGGAAGTAAAATTAAGATTAATTCTTTTTTTTTTTTTATATTTCAGAAATTGGCTTTGACTCAAAGTAAAGTTAAACTAAGTTGAAGGAAACTAGGTAAGGATTGAAAGCACAATTTAGAAAAAACTAGGTTATCAGAGTAATTCAGAAGTAACGGTCGCTGGGGGTTGAGAAACTCCCAGACCTAGGGTTTCGCTCTGAACTTTCAACAGGACAGAAATAGAGAGGAGAGATGGTTTACCAACCAGACAGTGATCTTCACAGAATTTGGATGGAAGAACTCTCTCGAGCAGATTGTTGGATCCTCGGAGTCGGCAATCTTCGCAAAGGATCCTCCAATACTGGTCTCGTGGCTGGGTCGGCTTCTCCTGAACTCAAGATCTGGGAAGAAGAAAAACAAGTGATGGATTCAGAGACTCAAGGAAGGATTTACCAGTTCGAAGAACTTGAAGGCTGATGTCGCTGAGAGCCGGATTCTCTTGAAGGCTGATTCGACTCCCTCTGGAAAGAGCTTTGGATCTGAAATATCCGGACTGGAGCTGGATGCTGGTGGTCGGCCTGGACTTGGAGAGAGAGGCCGTGGGAGGTGGAATAGGCTAGGGTTTGGTGGATTGAAGTGGATGGTGGGCAGCTAGGATTTTGGAGTAGAAGTGGCTAACTTAGGGTTTGGGTTTTGGAGATCTCACACCACCTCAAGGTTCCTGGGGAACCCGGATTTACTCCCTCATGGAGCTCAACACCTGGATGCAAGTGCGGAAGAGAGAAAACACAAAGTTTTGCTCATAAAAAAATTTGGTTTCATTCATCTTTTTTTCAAGAGTTACATAGAGTTGAATATATAGACATAACAAAGAAATAAAATTTCATACACTTCCCATGTGGGACTAATAGGACTAACCCACACTTTAGGCATCAAATTCTCTTCCCAAGACTCCTTCCATGAGTGGGCAGCCCAAAAACTCCAAGAAAACTTGAAAATCAGCTCCAAATGGCAGGTTATGGGGGTGTCTCCTAGTATCTCTCCATGAATCAAGGATTTTCCCTTCATGGTTTGGCTCTTTTGGACACCTCCTAGTCTTGCTCCACAAGTTTAGGCTTCTTCCTTTCATGGCTTTGGCACTTTAGGAAACTTTTGGGTGCCTCCTTGATTTTCTCCCCAAGACATGCTCTCTTCCCTTTTATAACTTGGGTTTTTATGGAACATTGTGGGGCACCTCCTTGATCCTCTCTTCAAGAAAAATTCTTGCCATCCTGGCTTGGGTTTATCTGGAAAGAAGTTGGCTCCTCCTTGGATTGAGGTATCTTGATGGATTTCTCCCCCAAGTGGCGCATGAAAGAAGGGACCTACTTTCTTGTGGTGTGGGGACCAAGGCACACTGGATGGAGATGTGGCGCCTCCTGGACTCTAGCGTGTGGCTGGGAGTGTGGCGCCCACTTGCTTGGTCCTGGAAGAAAATGTGGCACCTTGGAGAAGACCTAGACCACTACTAGGACTTGTATTGAGTCAACATGACTCAACAAAATTTAAATTGCAGGGAAATACAGACTCAAACTAAAATTGAGTTGACCAAGTCAACCCTTATTACAAAACCAGAAAACCCTAATTCTTCGGGCAATGTCAATCAGAGATCCAGATGGAGCCCTGAAGTCTTCTTCTGAGTCTGGTGCCCGCACCAGGGTACCTAAAGGTTTGGTGTTCTCCATCCCAAATTTTTTGAGTATTTCTTTTGTGTACTTCGCTTGGTTGATGAAGATCCCCTCTTTGGTTTGCTTTATTTGGAGTCTGAGGAAGAAATTCAGTTCTCCCATCATGCTCATCTTGAACTCACTCTGCATTAACTTTGTCAATTCTTGACAAAGAGATTCGTTAGTAACACCAAATATGATATCATCTACATAGATTTGTACTATTAAGAGATCATCATCCTTTTTCTTCAAAAATAAAGTTTTATCTACATTACCTCTAGCAAAATCATTTTTGAGCAAGAAAGAGCTTAAACGATCATACCAAGCTCTAGGAGCTTGTTTCAAACTATATAAAGCTTTATTAAGTTTGAAAACATGATTTGAAAATTCAGAATTTTCAAAACCAGGTGGTTGTTCAACATAAACCTCTTCTTCAATAAAACTATTTAAAAAGACACTTTTAACTTTCATTTGAAACAATTTAAAATTCATAAAACAAGCAAAAGCTAACAATAGCTTAATTGCCTCAAGTCTAGCCACAGAAGCAAAGGTTTCATCAAAATCTATCCCTTCCTCCTGATTGTATCCTTTGGCAACTAGTCTAGCCTTATTCCTTGTAACAATACCATTTTCATCAAGTTTATTTCGAAAAATCTATTTTGTGCCAATAATTAAAGTATTTAAAGGCCCATCTACTAATATCCAAATATTGTTTCTTTTGAATTGGTTAAGTTCATCTTGCATAGCATTTATCTAATTACTATCACATTTAGCTTCCTCAATAATTTTAGGTTCAATTTGAGAAACAAAATGCTAAATAATCACAAATATTTCTAAGGGATGATCGAGTACTTACACCTTTAGATGGATCACCAATAATTAGTTCTTTTGGGTGTCCATGAGCATACCTCCATTCTTTTGGTAGTGGATCAATAGTAGATGTGTTTTCATCACCTTGTACTTGATCTCCTTCAGTGTTTTAATCATCTTTTTGTTTCTTGACAGGTTCTTCGTTGTTGTTTACACTTTCAGTTTTCTTGGTACCGTTTCATCAGTAAGCATATCTTTTTTTCTAGAAGATTTCTGGTCAAATTCATCAAATACTACATTTATAGATTCTTCAATAACAAGTGTTCTTCTATTGAAGACCCTGTATGCCTTACTAGATGTGGAGTAGCCTAAAAAGACTCTCTCATCTGATTTGGCATCAAATTTACTCAAATTGTCTTTACCATTATTTAAGATGAAACAACGACATCCAAAAACATGAAAATAGTGAATTGAAGGTTTTCTACCCTTCCAAAGCTCATATGGTTTTTTCTTTAAAATCGGTCGGATTAAAACTCGATTTAAAACATAGCATGCCGTATTTATGGCTTCCGTCCAAAAATATCTAGGTAGGTCATTTTCACAAAGCATGGTGCGTGCCATTTCTTCAAGAGTTCTATTTTTTCTTTCTACCACCCCATTTTGTTGAGGTGTCCTAGGTGCTGAAAAATTGTGATGAATTCCATTCTCAATACAAAATTTATCAAAATCAGCATTTTCAAATTCGGTTTTATTATCATGTCTCAAAGATATGATTGAAATACCTTTTTCATTTGAAACATGTTTATGAAATCTAATGAATTCTGAAAATATTTCATCTTTGTGCTCTAAAAACATGACCTATGTAAATCGTGAGAAATTATCCACAATGACTAGACCATACTTCTTACCTCCCAAACTTGATGTTCTAGTCAACCCAAAGAGGTCCATGTGAAGTAACTCTAAGGGTCTAGATGTAGAGATTACTCCTTTTGGTTTGAAAGAGGATTTGGTTTGTTTTCCAAGCTGACATGCACTGCAAATCTTGTCCTTTTCAAAACTGAGTTTTGGCAAATCTTTTATAAATTTTTTTTGCTAAGTTTTGAAATCAAATACATACTAGCATGCCCTAGTCTACGATACCAAAGCCAACTAGTTTCATTGATCTTGGCTTCCATTGCCACTAGGCATTGATCATTTTGAATCGAAAGATCATCAAGATCAACCATATAAATATTGCCATGCTTATGACCAATGAACTTGATGCCATTGTCATCTAAACTAGAAACAATGCACATAAAAGATTCGAAAATAACTTTAAAATCCTTGTTGCAAAATTGACTAATACTAAGCAAGTTATGTTTCAAACCATCAACATATAAAACATTATCAATGTAATAAGAGGGGGTGATATGGACTTTACCAATACCAACAATTTTACAATTTCCATTATCCCCAAAAGTTATGATGGGGACATCGATAGCACAGATCCCGGAGCAAGCACGAATCCTGAAGCTGCATGAATCTCGGAGCATATCCAGAATAAAGTAGTTTAGGATTTTATCTTTTGTTTGAAATTTAAATAAGGATTTGGTTGGTTAGGATTTAGATATGGATAGGCTTATATTATCCTATCTTGTGTTTGAATTTGAATCATCACTATCTTTTTATCCTTTATTTAAATTCAAATGAGGGTTGGACAGGTCTATAAATACCACCCTCAGTCCTTTGTAAAAGAAAAAGTTTTTGGAGAAAAAAAAAAAATGATGAATGAAATGAAATTTTTTTTCTAAGAAAGCTTTCTTCCTTTGCTAGCCAAAGACCCTTGAGAGAAGGTAGGTGTGAGACCTAGGATACTTAACCAAACAAGCTACTAGTCCCTTTTCCAATCCCATTCGGCCACCCTTGAAGAATCCTCTTCAAGCCTCTCCAATTTCAACCTTCCCGTCTTCCAAAAGAGGTCATCTATAATGGAGTTCTCCACGCCAACAATTGAAGATGATTCACGCAAAGGACGCCAAAGGAGATCTACTTAAAGCCAAATCTAAACCATTTCTTCCATTCCTAATTTCCTCTTCCATTTCTCCATTCTTCCACCTAAATCTTTTAATTTTACTATGTATCTATGCAGGATCCCGGGTCTCCTAGTTTTCAAGGTGAAGGTCTACTGTGCCAAGGAATCATAAACAAGGTGCCTTTAGATCTATAGTAACTCCTTGCTATTCTTAGTACTTCATCTTGAGTGTCCCTTTTCTGAATTTCAGATTATTAATAGCCGGATAGCCATCTTTATAATATTCTTTCAGATCTGAAATTGGAAAGTAGGCTAGCCCTAACCTGTGTGGTTTCCTAACCACGAAGATCCCTTCTTAATTATTTTGAGAGATTCTTTTCTAGTCTAGTTCTTTTCCTTATGTTCCTTTCATATAATTCTATTTCTTTTACGTAGAATAGCTACATGTTTATCTATTTCATTTTCATTTAGTCCATCTAATTCTTCAAATGCATCATTCGATACATGTCCCCCATCAAGTTACATTGCCACCATTTTGATATTCGAATGATGAGAACTACTCCACATCTCCTGTCATATACCTTGAGCAACCGCTATCAAGGTACCACATTCTTTTTTTATGGTTGCAAGGCATACCTACAATAAAGATCAAGTGGAGACTTTAGGTATCCAAGTTATCTTGGATCCTTTTAGGTTAGTGGCATTGGTTCCTTTTGGAACCCAAACTTTCTTAATGTTACTCAATCTTCTTTTATTGCACATATAAGATTTATGCCCTATAGTACCACATGCATAACAAGTAATGGATGAAGATGCAGGCACAAAGAAATTTTTGAAAAGTTTCTGTTTCTTATGAGTTCTAATCCCTAAACCTGCTTTATTAAAAATAGCTCTTTGGTTATTTAAAAGCATATTTAACTTTTCAGAACTGTAAGTAAATTTATCTACAAAAGGTTTTAACTTTTCAAGTTCTTATTTATATTTTTTGTTTTCATTCAAAATTTCTTTGTTTTATTTTGAAAGATTTTCATTTGAAACCAAAAGGCTTTTCTTTTTCAAAACTTCTTTTTCTCTTTCAAGAACAGAAATTTTATCATTTAATTTGTTATTTTGAAGAAGTAGGCAATCATTTTCATTTGAAAGCTTATCATTTGCTTTGACTAAATCCAAATTTTGCTTTTTCAAATCTTTATGTTTTGACTTTAGTTTTTGAAATGCATTAACTAGCTCATCAAAAACTTCATGAAGTTCATTAAATGTAAATTCATTCTCTGTTTCAGATTGTACCTCGTCATTATCTGCCATCAAACAGAAGTTTGCAACCTCCTGCTATTCTTTCTCAGTGCTGGAGTCCTCGCTATCACTCCAGGTTGCCATCATGGCTTCTTTCTTAATTTTCTTCTACTTTTCTTGAGTAAGGGGCAGTCCACCTTAAAATGACCCGGTTTCTTACATTTAAAGCAAGTGGGCTGCTCCTTATCTTTCTCTTTACTTGGCTCACCTTTCAGGAATTTCTTCTTGAAGTTGAACTTTTTCTTCCTCATGAACCTTCTAAATTTTCTTGTCATTAGAGTAGTCTCATCTTCTTCATCATCTTCTTCAGAGTCATCGCTTGATTCTTCTCTAGCAGTGGATTTGAAAGCGATCACTTTCTTCTTTTTGTCGACTTCCACATTCTTTTGTTTGAGGGAGAGCTCATAAGTCATCAGTGAGCCTAACAATTGTTCAAGTGGAAGAGTGTTGACATCCTTGGCTTCTTCAATAGTAGTCACCTTTGCATCTCAAGAAGCCGGTAGAAACCTGAGAAGTTTGTTTACAAGTTCACCATTAGAAATAACTTTTCCAAGGCTTCTCATATCATTCACAATATTTGTGAACCTAGTGTACATCTCACTAATAGATTCAGTAGGTTCCATTTTAAACATTTCATAAGTATGAATGAGCATGTTGACCTTAGTTGTTTTCACTTGGTGTGTACCCTCATGGATAACCTCAAGTGTGTCCCAAATCTCCTTGGTGAAGAGACAATTAGATATTCTATTGAATTCACTTGGATCAAGAGAATAAAACAACAAGTTCATAGCCTTAACATTAAGCTCTATTTGCTTAATGTCATTCTCATCCCAATCATCTTCCATTTTTGGAGTGAGAATGCCATTAACTATCATAATAGGCTGATGAGGACTTTTTACAATTGTTCTCCATTGATTATAATCAATAGCTTGAATAAAAATGCACATGCATGTTTTCCAATACGTGTAATTTGTGCCATTGAAGAGTGGGAGACGATTTGAAGCTTGACCTTCAACAATACCCATTCCTATTGGGGCTGCCATGATCTTTTACTCAAGATCCTTGGACCTACAAGAGAGTACCGGTGCTTTGATACCACTTATTGCCCAAAAATGGAGCCCAAGAGGGGGGGTGAATTGGGTCTTTTAAAATTTAAAACAGTAATGTGAAGGTCTAGTGGTGTTTGTGAGTTATAAATTCAATGCTCTAGATTAAATGCAGCGGAAAGCAATAAATGAATAGCAATAGACAAAGAGCAAGAAAGGGAGAAGGCAATCACATACAAACATAAAGTTTATAGTGGTTCGGTGCAAACCTAGCACCTACATCCACTCCCCAAGCCATCCTTGGAAATTCTACTATAATCCAATCAAGATTACAGCCGACTTGTTTTTCAAAAGGCTCACAAGTCAAACCTATGTTGGTTTTGTCACCTAGGCTCACCAACAAACCTCAACACTTATTTTGTCTTCGGGCTCACAAGTTAACCCTAGTTGGTTTTATCCCTTTGGCTTACCAACAAACCACAACAATCTTCTTTCAAGACATCCTTAAAAGCAATGTCAAATCACAAGATAAAATCAGATATACAATTTCAAAAATAAGACAAACTCTCTTCATGAGTAAAATAGAAGTTTTGAAGCTCAAGTTGATACTTTGTCTTATCTCCTCCTTGAAATATCCTTCAAAATATTCTTTTTGGAATGATATAAGGATGGGCTTGTAATCTTTTTCAGAGAATCAAACTTTAAATGGCTCTTGAAGTGAAGTTCTTGAGAGAATCTTGGCTTTTTGGCTTTCAATGGACTTCAATACACTTCTCTTGCTTTTGAATGAGGTTGGTGAAGGTTAAATTCAACTAAAAACTTCCAAAAAATTGTTTGTGACTATTGGAGCGTCGAATCTAGCCATTTGGAGCTTGAAAAGTGATTTCTGCAAGTCAGAAAAATAGATCCGTTAAGGCTATCAGATTTCAAGTATCGACACTTGGCTGTTAGGTGTTGACACTTGAACTTTCAAGTGTCGATACTTGATGCACAGGTGTCAACACTTGACACAAAACCCTCCATTGGCAAAGTCTGTATTTTCAAAAATCTCAGGCCATGAGTCGATACTTGGAAACCTAAGTGTCGACACTTGAATTGCAGGTGTCAACACTTGAGTTCTGCATGTCGACACTTGGCATGCCAAGGGATTTTTCTACATACCAAATGCTGAAGTGTCGACACTTGACTTTGAAAGATTCATAATCAAGTGCAAATTAAGCCAAAAACTCAATCATATATTTTGAAACTTAAATGGAACATAAATAATCAATAATTAAACATGTAAAAGCCCTTTTTGCATGAAGAGGATGTCATAAAATGCAAAAATTGCTCCGTGCCACGGCGTGCCATGATACTTAAACTTTTAAGAATTTGAGGTGCTTGCTTCCTGAAAACTCATAGCTAGAAATACACATTAGTATACAATATGTACTCAACGTTTTGTTATTCATCAAAATCACTAGGTGGAGCCAACATTCTTCCAACAGGAGAGGAAGTTCGTGGTGCACTTCGACGCATGCTAAAAGATGCCATGCGAGGCCAACTGCCTCTTCTTGATCCGATAGTAGGATCAAGAGTCCCTCCGGGACTACGTGTCCCGATTCAAGGCTACCATCTTGGAGATCTACAACCTCAAGAGCCAGTTGCAATGCTGGCCCTGAAAAGAGGATTGCGGACCGCTCGCTTCACCTACTTCCTCGACAAGAGGCCTCCGAAGACTTATTCGGAGCTCCTCCTCTAGGCACACAAGTACATCCATGCCGAGGAGGCTGACCACGCTAGGAGGGAGATAGACGGGAGGCTCCTAAAAAGGCAAGCCATCGAGGAAGATCTGCCCCCCAGTTCAGAAGATGGCACCGGTCCAGTGGCCAAGGTCGAGACCTAGAATCAACCCCACCAAAGAAGAAAAGTTCACTCCTCTCCTTGCCCCTAGAGTGAAGATCTTGATGGGGATTGAGGGCGAGCGCTTCTTACGCCACCCTCCTCCCCTGAGGCCATCCACTAGATGTGATAGGTCTCGTTACTGCCATTTTCATCAGAACCACGGCCATGACACCGAGGAATGTCACCATCTGAAAAGGGAGATATAAGAGCTGATCAAGCACGGCTACCTCGACAAGTACATAGAGGGAGGGGCACCCTTAATAGACCGGAGTGAGGAGCCCCAACCTCTCTTCATCGACAATCATCCCACTAAGAAGCCGGTCAGGATGATATCCTGGGGGGCAGGAAAAACCTTGAAGAGGGCTAGGGCAAGAGAGGAGAGTGATCATGTACTCTCTTGCATGGAAGAGGGGTCGATTGGGGAGGATAATCCAAATAATGTTGCTGTCATCATCAAAATGATGATAGCAAAGCATCCTATAAAAACAATCATGGTTGATAGTGGAAGCTTAATGGATATCCTTTTTTATGATGCGTTCATAAGGGTGAACCTGTCTGCTGATCAAATAAAGCCGGTATTCACACCCCTGGTGGGCTTTACCAAAGATTTAGTTAGGGTGGAGGGATAGATTACACTCCTGATAACTGCCGGGACCCCATCCCAGTAAAGGACCTTGTTGATAATATTTACCATTGTAAAGGCTTCTCTCACCTTACAATGCTATCTTGGGGCACCCTGAACTCAACCTGCTCAACGCCACCATCTCCATAAGGAATCTCCTTGTCCAATTCCCGACCTTGTCGGGGATCGGAGAGATAAGAGGGTCACGATAGCCAGTACCACATTGAATGCAAACCATCCTGGGGCCTTGAGGGGCCAATACGAGCCCCCCAATTGACCAACTGAACCCGATGAACCTGGAGCCAAAGGGTGCACCAGTTGAGCCCTTGTTGTCTTTTCTCTTGGAAAAGGATCCCTCGAGAATTGTACAGGTTGGGGCCCTACTACCAGATGGAGAGAGATCCCGTCTGCTTGATTTTCGATGGGCCAACGCAGATGTCTTCACCTGGACTACAGTCGACATGCCCGGCATCCCTCCAGAAGTGATCACCCATAGGTTAAACATTGATCCCATCCATCGCCCCATCCGGCAGAAGAAGAGGAGCTTCACCTCCGAGCGACAGAAGGCTATCGACGAAGAGGTTGAGAAACTGCTCACGACGGGCTTCATCCATAAGGTACGCTACACTGACTGGTTCACTAATATGGTGATGGTCAGGAAAGTATCTGGGAAGTGGAGGATCTGTGTGAACTACACCGATCTTAACCGGGCATGCCCAAATGATAGCTTCCCACTCTCCAAGATTGACCAGTTGGTGGATGCGACCTCGGTCCACAAATACCTCAGCTTCATGGATGCATTCTTGGATATAATCAGATCTACATGCATCCCAAAGACGAGGAGCATATGGCATTTATGATCGATAGGGATATGTATTACTACAAGATGATGCCATTCAGCTTCAAGAATGCAGGAGCCATATACCATCATCTAGTCATAAAGTCTTCAAGGACCAGATTGGATGTAATATGCAGGTGTACGTAGATGACATGCTTGTCAGGAGCAACCCAGAGTCGGACCACGTCGCCGACCTAGCAAAAGCCTTTGACAACCTCTGGTCCCATCAGATGAAGC
This sequence comes from Areca catechu, assembly GCA_021397845.1. NCBI lineage: Eukaryota > Viridiplantae > Streptophyta > Magnoliopsida > Arecales > Arecaceae > Areca > Areca catechu. The sequence goes on from CM038049.1 coordinate 128,943,094, forward strand.
GAACCCCGCCAAGTGTGCTTTTGGTGTCGTGACTACAAAATTTCTAGGTTTCATGGTTACTTAGAGAGGAATAGAGGCCAACCCAGAGAAGATCCAGGCGATCATTGATATAAGGCACCCCACTTTCAAGGAGGAGGTGCAGCGCTTGACCGGGCACATTGCGGCATTAAGCCACTTCATTTCATGCTCTATTGAGCACTGTCAACTATTCTTCAAGGTGCTATAAAAGATGAATAATTTCACCTAAATGGAAGATTACCGGGAGGCATTTGAGGGGCTACAGAAGCTCCTCGCCTCCTCGCTGCTGCTGTCCAAACCAGAGCATGGAGAAGAGCTTCTCTTGTACTTGGCAGTGTCACCCGAAGTGATTAGCTTAGTACTAGTCCACACTGATAAGGATGGCATCCAGTAACCAGTCTACTATGCCAGCAAGCTGCTCCGCAATGTAGAAACTAGGTACACCCGATTCGAAAAAATTATTTTTACGCTAATAATGTCTGCGCGGTGCCTTAGGCCCTATTTTCAAGTGCATCCCATTACTGTCCTCACTAATCAACCTCTGAGGGCCATCCTCAGCCGCCCTGATACCTCGGGGTGCCTGCCCAAATGGGCACTAAAACTCAATGAGTTTGACATCACTTATCACCCGTGGGCGGCAAAAAAGGCTCAGGTCCTGGTCGATTTCTTGGTGGAATGCACCTGGGCGGAGGAGGGCCCAGAGGAGGTAGACCAGCAGACTGGGCCTAGGCTGGACCTGACCCCAGCAGAAGTGACATGGATACTTCACGTCAACGGTGCATCTAATGCCAAAGGGAGCAGAGCCGGCCTCATCCTTGCCAATCCTGACAGGGTCATTGTAGAGTATGCCATGCACTTCCATTTCAGGGTGACCAACAACCAGGCTGAGTATGAAGTACTCCTTACAAGGCTAAAGGTGTCCCACGAGTTAGGCGTCAAGAGGCTAAAGGTCTTCACTAACTCTCAGCCGGTAGTGGGCCAAGTCTCTGGCGAGTATAAAGCCTGGGATCCCATGATGGTGAAGTACCTGGACAGGGTGCACTCACATATGGCGGCCCTCCAATATTTCGACATCTCCCATATCTTATGGGTAGAGAATGCCCGGGCCGACATGCTCTCCAGACTGGCCACCCTGCCAGAGTCCTCGCTGGGGCATACCTTCATCGAATATCTCGAGACCCCCAGTTATGAACCTATAACCGAAGTCCAGCAAGTCAACACCAAAGCCAGCTGGATGGATCCTTACATTAAGTATATCACCACTGGTGCCCTGCTGGATGATCGGAAGGAAGCCGACTTGCTCAAGAGGAAGGCCACACATTATGTGATGATGGATAGGCAGCTGTACCAGTGGTCCTACTCTTACCCCCTGCTGAAGTGCTTGAAGCCCTCAGAGGTTACTTACGTGCTCTAAGAAATACATGAAGGTATCTGCAGCAATCACGTGGGTGGCAGGATCTTAGCCTACAAGGCAATCCGGCAAGGATACTTTTGGGAGACTATGCGAGAAGATGCTGCCGACTTTGTAAGAAAGTGTAATTGGTGTCAACGTCATGCCCATATTCAGCGACAACCAGCAACTCCGCTTTCTCAGTTATTAGCCCCGTGGCCATTCATCCAGTGGGGAATGGACATCCTTGGTCTCTTTCCTACTACGTCCAATTAATGAAAGTTTCTGATCGTGGCCATCGACTACTTCACCAAGTATGTCGAGATCGAAGCTCTAGCCCGGATAACAGAGGTGAAGGTCAGATCCTTCTTCTAGATGTTTGTAATCTATCGATTCGGCCCCTTGCATTCGATTATCACTGATAATGGGAGGCAGTTCGATAATCAGGCTTTCGAGGAGTTCTACATCGACCTCGACACATGTCACCACTTCACTTCGGTAGCTCATCCTCAGACCAATGGGGAGGCTGAAGTAACCAACCAAACCATCCTGCAAGGGCTTCGCATAAGATTAGATGAAGCCAAAGGTTGATGGGTTGACGAATTGCCTAGCATGTTGTGGGCTTGCCACACTACATGCCGCAAGGCAATGGGCACGACACCCTTCAACCTTGTCTTTGGCACCAAAGCCGTGATTCTAGTGGAACTTGGCCTACCCACGTTGCGGGTAGAGCATATGATGAAGCTGAGAATCTAGCCTATCTCCTCCTCAACCTGGATTTATTGGATGGGATAAGAGACAAGGCTCGGCTCTGGATGGTGGCTTACCGTCAGCGAGTGGCGCGCTACTATAACTCTCGCATGAGGCCCAAAGCATTCCGTCCGGGCAACCACGTCCTCAGGCGAGTAGAAGTATCTCAACCAGGAGAGTGCGAGAAACTCTCCCCAAATTAGGAAGGTCCTTACAAGGTGGTTGAGGCTCTCTCGGGTGGAGCCTACTACCTTACTGAGCTTGATGGTGCTCGATTTATGCAAACGTGGAATGCTAGTAACTTGAGAATGTACTACCAGTAATGTAAGGTTCTTCCTCCATAATTAAGGTTCTTTTTTGGTGCAACTTTGTTTTTTACCTATGCAGGAACTCGTCCATCCAATCCCAAGTCTAGTGGAATAAGCCCGGAAACTTACGAAGCTCGGCACTCTAAGCCCAGAAACTTACGAAGCTCGGCACTCTAAGCCTGGAAACTTATGAAGCCTGATACTCTAAGCCCAAAAACTCATGAAGCCCAGCACTCTAAGCCCAGAAACTTACAAATCCTAATACTCTAAGTCCGAAAACTTACGAAGCCTGTCACACTAAGCCTGAAAACTTATGAAGCCCAGCACTCTAAGCTCAGAAACTTACAAAGCCCAGCACTCAAAGCCAGTAGTCCCACCTCCAAGGTCAGGAAACACCAGTAGTCCCGCCTCCGAGGTCAGGAGACACCAACAATCCCACATCCAAGGTCATGAGATGCAGCAATCCTGCCTTCAAGGTCTGGAGATACTCCACCACCTTGCTCATAGTCCAGAGATGTCGATGAGAACTCCAAGTAATCCTACCATCTATCGCTTGACTCACAGCTCGATGAAGTAAGTTTGGAAATTGTGTCCCCAAACCAATCGTTTAGGCTATAGACGGTTGTGCTAATTTTGTAATTATATATGAAATTCTTAATGAATAAAAGTTATTTTTTTGGCTGTTCATCATATGTGCATTTTCCTGAAAGAACTTTTATGTGATGGAGTCCTTAAAACTATATTATGTTTGATATAGAGAGGATATATCAAGTAGTTCTTGAACTGGTTCACAACTAAAGGATACATTATTATAGGACGACGATGTATCAAGTATAGGTTGTTGTATCTCATATTGGTTGGTTATCCTCTTAACCAAAGAGTGTGGTGACACTGATATGATATACAAGTGAAATGTGTGACATCTCACTGAACATGACCATCTATGGAGCTCCCTTCTGCCAAAGGATTGCTCGCAAAGGAATATGGTTATATGTGTCCCTCAGACCTGAGATCACTATGGTAGCTTGCAAGCAACTCACTATACTTTGGTGCCGGACTACATGAATTTCTAATACAGTAATGAAAGATTTCTGGGTACAGTCAAGTACTTATGGAGTGGTGGTGGATCAAGATGGAATTGACCCCTCCAAATAGTTTGGAGTGAATGACTCGCTATGTCTTAATTTAGCAAAACCTAGGCCATGGTAGTTCTTGTGAGGAGTTACAAAACTTGTAAAGTTGAGACATAATCTGGATGAACCAAATTAGGGTTGGCAGTCAAATCCTAGGTCATCCTGAGCATTATGAGGTCAAAGGGATGAATTATGCAGTAACTATATGCCAAAGGTTCTTATAAGTTGCTCTGCAATCTTCGACCTATCTGGACGTCGGGTATCATTGCTAGATAAGAACTTTGATTGGTACTGGAAGTGTTTCAATGCTACCAGCTTAGTGTTCGAACCTATGGGGTCACACTCCATAGGGATTTCTATATGATCTAAAAGCTGATCGACGATTGAGAATCTTTTGTCATCATTGGAGGTCAATGTGATTGACCATGTTCAAAGTGTCAACACTTGGTAAAATAGAAGTGTCGACACTTAACTGATGAGCAAAAATTCTGGAAAGTTTTCTAGAAAGGTTTTGACTTCGAACTTTGAATCTGAATTTTGAATTCTAGGTATTTTTGGCTCCAGGCTTTAATGGTATGATGGTCATACTAGCCTTTTTAGCTTGGATCCATTTGGTATGGCCCTTGACCTTCTCCCCCAATTACTTCTCCTTCCTCTTTCTCCCTCTCTGGCTACCTCTATAAATAAAGGCTATTTTAGGGGCTACTGGTTGGTTGAAGAACTAGAAAGAAAAAGGGGATTTGTGAGGATTTGGGATTGGGTGTGAGAATACCTTACACTTAAGCTAGGTCTTGGAAAGAGAGCTAGATAGGAAGGGTTCCAACTCTCCTCCTTATCTTTCAAGAAGAAGAATATCGATCCAAAGGATCCCAAAAAGCTAGCACTCCGAGGGAGTTGATCAAAGTCGAGCCCCAATATGAACTACTCGTAGATGCCAGATGCGTGTGTGGCTTGAGAGCTTTTCACTACCTCCATCTTTAAGGTATAGCAGTAAGGTACCTTTATGCCTATTGACTCTTTTCTTGCTGTTGATGTTTTATAGCATGCTATATTGTTATACTAGGTCCTATTGCAAGCAGAACGATAGATCATTTTGATCTATCTACCGAGCCTTCCGCTGTATATTTTAAAATAGTTTTAAAATACCATGTTTCTGCCTTCCATGCCTGCTTTCCTTTGGTTTTTCCTTCAATGGTATCAAAGCCAGGTTTTCTTCATAGTATAATAATGCTAGCATGCTTTAACATCATTATTTTTTCTTAAATACTTGGATTGAATGCTTCACCATGGCCGTCCGGTCATATGAGAGAAGTAAGCTGCAAGACCCTCTCTTCCCATTCAATGGGGTCTCCTTTAGCGTGTAGGGGTGCCGCTTATGATTGACTCATGAAAAGAAAAATAAGAGAAAATGTAATTTAAAAATATTTTAATCTAATGTTATGATCATAAAATAAATTTAGATAAGATCTAAATATTTTGTTTTGATCGGCTTTGATTATAAGTTTGGAGAAACTTTGGATTTAAAATCATAGTTTTTGCCCTATGACAGGCCTTGAGTCGACTCATGAAGGCTGAAGTATAGATACTTGACCAGGAAGTGTCGACACTTGGGCTCGTGAGTCGATACTTTGCCTTGGAGGTGTCGACTCATGAGCGCGTACCAGAAAACATGGCATTCTATTTTCTTCTTGTCTCAGGCCTTGAGTCGACCGAAGTGTCATGTTGACACTTGTTCATGGTGAGTCGACACTTGACATCAAAATGCAGGAAAACAATGAATTCAAATTTTGATTTGTTGTAAAAGTGTTTTACATTATGAATTAAAATTATTTTAATTTATGAAGGCTATTAAACTTAATTAAGAATTAAGTTACCTTGAATGACAAAGAACTCTAGGAATATGATTCAAAGATTTTAAGTCATTTTAATAAGCCTTAAGGATCATGGGTTAGCTTCTTTTAGGTCCTTAATTGGGTTAGACCTAAGTTTAGATTTATTGGACTAAATAAAGAACTAATCTAATTCAAATGTTGAATTAGGATTTCTTTTCAATAGATCTCTCTAATTGTTAGATTGATTAGTCCATAAATCTAAATGGACCTAATTTGTGGCTCAGTGGTCAACCCGAGTCTTTAGGCTAGTCTATCGAGTCTGATGAACCAATTGGTGTCCAAGGTAAACTTGGCATTTTGATCTTGGTTCTTTGGGGCTGCCTCTTACCTGGCCAACTCGGTTGGTGTCTAAGGCAAGATGGTTAATGGCGGAACCCAACCCATGATCTCACTTACCTGGCCAATGTGGTCGATCAGGATTGATTGGATAGCTCATTGACTCGTGTTAACCCATGTCACCCAAGGTTAATCAATCTTGACTGATTTTAGGTACCCAAGGATCATTAGTTATGTGTAACCCTCCTTGATCACTAATGTGGTCAGTGGGAGGTTCATCCATGTCTTCTCATCTCTTCTTCTATCACATTAAAATTAAATTCTCTAAATTATTAGGTCCATAAAAGGATGAAGTTATAGGGATAACCAAGTCCTAGCCTTCCATTAAGTGGGATGGTAATGGGTCCAATAGTTGGATGTTCATCAGTAGATCCAAAGATCGAGTATTCATTGGGCTATTGGAATTACTGTTCCTAATATGATGGTTCAGTGCGACTCTCTTAACGGTGGTCAAGTGGGCCGGGCAAAGTCGGGCTTGACTATTCGTTAGTTAAAAGCATTGAATTTTGTCATGCTAATGGTTGGACCTAACCGGAACCTTCAATAGGAGGCCCAAAAGTTGATTGAAGTATACCTTGAGAAAAAACCTAAATACCAGAGGTTACTTGAAGAAGTAATCGATTGAAGAACCTACCTTTAGATGCCATGTGCGGGCCGGCCAAAGTCAGGCTCATGTATTGTCTGTTGGACTCTACTACCCATTAAGGAATTAAAGTAATTCCTTGGATTGGAGGTAGAGGCTACCAGTCTAAACAAAATAGTGGGAGGGGCCTTTTAGACTAAAGTCCATATCTTTAGGTTAATAATTCATATACACTAATACAGTTTTGGTTTTCCTTTTAAATATCTTCCAACCTGTCACTCCGATCTTTTCTCGATAACGATAATCTCAATGGATTCAACTTTGATAGCTGGTATTGAAGGCTCAGGATTATCCTGGAGCATGAGCGGATCTGTATATGATATCAGATCTGGCACCTAAAATTCCTACTCCTAATGCTCGGGGTTTAGTCAGAGACAATTATCAGAAGTGGCTCTCTAATAGGACTACTGTCTGATGCATAATGTTGGTAGCAATGAACGACAAGTTCAGTCGCAAGTTCGAGGAAGCCCAACTAAAGAAAATCCTTCACAGGTTGAAGGAGTCCTTTGGCATACCATATGACATTAAGAGGTATAGGATCTTTTATGCTATCTACAGCGCATGGATGCATGATGGGGCCTCAGTCACTGATCATGTACTGTATATAATCGAGATGATTGAGCGCCTGGGCAACCTTGGATGTCCCTTGCATGAATAGCTTGGGAAGGATGCGATTCTGAATTTCTTGTACTCTTTATATCTAGATTTTCTCGATCATTACAGAATGAATAAGCTTGCAGTTAACTACCATGGTCTATAAGGGTTATTGCAGACTTATGAGAATGACCACCAACTGAACAAAGGGATGGTAAATCTAGTGGGAGGATCTTCAACAGGTTATCGTCCCTTTAAGAAAGGGAAAAAGGTGCAGAATGCTTCTAGGCCCAGTCAGGCCAAAAGGGTGAAGGCTGATAAGAGCCATGGGGAGTGCTTCTTCTACAAGAAGCAAGGTCATTGGAAGAGGAACTGTCCTCTTTATATTGCATCTCTTGACTTGAACAGGTCCAAGAAGAGAAAGTAGTAGGACGGTGTTGGACAAGGTATTTATATGATAACACCTTGTAGTTTCTCTATCTGTGATGCTACTAACTGGGTATTGGATACAGGAAGTCCACTTTATATTTATAATTATTTGCATGGACTTCAAGTTAGTAAAAGATTCGAGGATGGCGAGAGGTTCTTGAACATGAAAAATGGAAGCCAAGTTCCAGTCCTAGCATTGGAAGTCATCAAACTAATTTTCGAGTCTTGTACAATCATTTTGAATGAGTTTCATTATTGTCCATCTTTTATCTTGAATGTCATTTCTATAAGCTAATTGACCATGTATGGTTTTGATCTATCAATAAAAAATGACATTTACAAAATCATTTGGAATGATTCTGTAGTGATAAATAGACATATGAACAATGGCATTTATGTACTATCGCAATCTGTTAGTGTAATGTACATATCTAGCAAACATCCTAGATAGATAATGTCAGTGATGCATACTTGTGGCATTATAGGCTAGGTCATATTAACAAGAACATGATGAACAGATTGGAAAGTGAGAGTCTTTTCAATTTTAGTAAAAATGGTTCACTGCCAACCTGTGAGTCCTGTCTTCTTGGAAAGATGACAAAGTCACATTTTATTAAAAAAGGTGAACAAGTTGTTGGCTCCACCTAGTGATTTTGATGAATAACAAAATATTGAGTACATATTGTATACTAATATGTATTTCTAGCTATGAGTTTTCATGAAGCAAGCACCTCAAATTCTCAAAAGTTTATGTATCATGGCATGCCATGGCATGGAGCATTTTTCATAATTTTGGACATCCTCTTCATGAAAAAAGGACTTTTACATGTTCAATTATTATTTGTTTATGTTCCATTTAAGTTTCAAAATTAATATTTGTGTTTTTGGCTTAATTTGCACTTGAATATAAATTTTCAATGTCAAGTGTCGACACCTGGGAAGTCAAGTATCGATACCTCAGCATTTGGCATGCAGAAAAAACTTCTTGGCATGCCAAGTGTCGACACTCAGAACTCAAGTATCGACACCTGCATTTCAAGTATCGATACTTAGGTTTCCAAGTGTCGACTCAAGGTCTTAGATTTTTGAAAATACAGAACTTTGCCAATGAAGGATTTTTGTGTCAAGTGTTGACACCTGTGCATCAAGTGTTGACAACTAGAAATCAAGTGTCGACACCTGACAGCCAAGTGTCGACACCTGACAAGCCAAGTGTCGACACCTGAAGTCTGACAGCCCTAACGGATCTTTTTTTCTGACTTGCAGAAATCACTTTTCAAGCTCCAAATGGCTAGATTCGAGGCTCCAACAGTCACAAACCATTTTTTGAAAGTTTTTAGTTATATTTAACCTCTACCAACTTCATTCTAAAGCAAGAGAAGTGCATTGAAGTCCATTGAAAGCCAAAAAGCCAAAATTCTCTCAAGAACTTCACATCAAGAGCCACTTAAAGTTTGATTCCTTGAAAAAGCTTACAAGCCCATCCTTACATCATTCCAAAAGAGGAGTTTGAAGGATATTCCAAGGAGGAGACAAGACAAAGCATCAACTTGAGCTTCAAAGCTTCCATTCTACTCTTGAAGAGAGTTTGTCTTAATTTTGAAATTGTATATCTAATTTTGTCTTGTGATTTGACCTTGCTTTCAAGGGTGTCTTGAAAAAAGGTTGTTGTGGTTTGTTGGTAAGCCAAAGGGATAAAACCAACTAGGGTTAACTTGTGAGCCCGAAGACAAAATAAGTGTAAAGGTTTGTTGGTGAGCCTAGGTGACAAAACCAACATAGGTTTTGACTTATGAGCCTTTTGAAAAACAAGTCGGCTGTAATCTTGAGTGGATTATAGTGGAATTTCCAAGGATGGCTTGGGGAGTGGATGTAGATGCTAGGTTTGCACCGGACCACTATAAACATTGTGTTTGCGTGTGATTGCCTTCTTTCTCTCTTGCTCTTTGTTTATTGCATTTGATTTACTGCTTTCCGCTGTATTCAATCTTGTGTATTGAATTTATTATTCACAAACACCACTAAATCTTCACATTACTGTTTTAAATTTTAAAAGACCTAATTCATCCCCCTCTTGGGCTCCATTTCTAGGCAACAAGTGGTATCAGAGCATCGATACTCTCTTGTAGGTCCAAGAATCTTGAGTGAAAAATCATGGTAGCCCCAATAAGAATGGGTGTTATTGAAGGTCAAGCTTCAAATCATCCCCCACTCTTCAATGTCATAAATTACACATATTGAAAAACACACAAGCACATTTTTATTCAAGCTATTGATTATAATTTGTGGAGGACAATTGTAAAAGGTCTTCATCAGCCTACTATGTTAGTTAATGGGATTCTCATTCCAAAAATGGAAGATGATTGGGATGAGAATGCCATTAAGCAAATAGAGCTTAATGCTAAGGCTATGAATTTATTGTTTTGCTCTCTTGACCCAAGTGAATTTAATAGAATATCTAATTATCTCTCCGCCAAGGAGATTTGGGATATACTTAAGGTTATCCATGAGGGTACATACCAAGTGAAAACAACTAAGGTCAATATGCTCATTCATACTTATGAAATGTTTAGAATGGAACCTACTGAGCCTATTAGTGAGATGTATACTAGGTTCACAAATATTGTAAATGGCATGAGAAGCCTAGGAAATGTTGTTTCTAACGGTGAACTTGTGAACAAACTTCTCAGGTCTCTATCGGCTTCTTGGGATTCAAAGGTGATAGCTATTGAGAAAGCTAAGGATGTTAACACTCTTCCACTTGAGCAATTGTTGTGCTCACTGATGACTTATGAGCTCTCCCTCAAACAAAATAATGTGGAAGTTGACAAAAAGAAGAAAGTGATCACTTTCAAATCCACTGCTAGAGAAGAATCAAGCGATGACTCCAAAGAAGATGATGAAGAAGATGAGACCGCTCTAATGACAAGAAAATTCAGAAGGTTCATAAGGAAGAAAAAGTTCAACTTCAAGAAGAAACCCCTGAAAGGTGAGCCAAGTAAAGAGAAAGACAAGGAGAAAGAGAAGGAGCAGCCCACTTGTTTTGAATGCAAGAAACCAGGTCATTTTAAGGTGGACTGCCCCTTACTCAAGAAAAGCAGAAGAAAATTAAGAAAGAAGGCCATGATGGCAACTTGGAGTGATAGTGAGGATTCCAGCTCTGAGGAAAAATAGCAGGAAGTTACAAACTTCTGTCTGATGGCGGATCATGATGAGGTACAATCTGAAACTGAGAATGAATTTACATTTGATGAACTTCATGAAATTTTTGATGAATTATTTACAGAATTTCAAAAACCAAAGTCAAAACATAAAGATTTGAAAAAGCAAAATTTGGAGTTAGTTAAAGCAAATCTAAGTTTTCTAATGAATATGACTGCCTTCTTCAAAATAAAAAATTAAATGATAAGATTTCAGCTTTTGAAAAGGAAAAAGAAGTTTTGAAAAAGAAAAGTCCTTCAATTTCAAATGAAAATCTTTTAAAACAAAGCAAAGAAATTTTGGATGAAAATAAAAGATATAAAGAAGAAATTGAGAAGTTAAAACCTTTTGTAGATAAATTTACATACAGTTCTGAAAAATTAAACTTGCTTTTAAACAATCAAAGGGTTGTTTTTGATAGAGTAGGTTTAGGGTTTAAAACTCATAAGAAATAAAAGCTTTTCAAAAATTTTTTTATGCCTGCATCTTCATCCATTACTTATCATGCATGTGGTACTATAGGGCATAAATCTTATATGTGCAACAAAAAAAGATTAAGCAACATAAAGAATGTTTGGGTTCCAAAAGGAACCAATGCCGCTAACCTAAAAGGATCCAAGATGACTTGGGTACCTAAAGTCTCCACTTAATTTTTATTACAGGTATGCCTTGCAACCAATAAGAAAAGAATGTGGTACCTTGATAGCGATTGCTCAAGGTATATGACAGGAGATGTGGAGCAGTTCTCATCACTCGAATATCAAAATGGTGGCAATGTGACTTTTGGTGATAATGGAAAAGGTAAAATTGTTGGTATTGGTAAAGTCCATATCACCTCCTCTTCTTACATTGATAATGTTTTATATGTTGATGGTTTGAAACATAACTTGCTTAGCATTAATCAATTTTGCAACAAGGATTTTAAAGTTATTTTCGAATCTTCTATGTGCATTGTTTCTAGTTTAGATGATAATGGATCAAGTTCATTAGTCATAGGCATGACAATATTTATATGGTTGATCTTGATGATCTTCCGATTCAAAATGATCAATGCCTAGTGGCAATGGAAGCCAAGATCAATGAAACTAGTTGGCTTTGGCATCGTAGACTAGGGCATGTTAGTATGCATTTGATTTCAAAACTTAGCAAAAAAAAATTTATAAAAGATTTGCCAAAACTCAGTTTTGAAAAGGACAAGATTTGCAGTGCATGTCAGCTTGGAAAACAAACCAAATCCTCTTTCAAACCAAAAGGAGTAATCTCTACATCTAGACCCTTAGAGTTGCTTCACATGGACCTCTTTGGGCCGACTAGAACATCTAGTTTGGGAGGTAAGAAGTACGGTCTAGTCATTGTAGATGATTTCTCACGATTTACATGGATCATGTTTTTATCATACAAAGATGAAATGTTTTCTGAAATCATTAGATTTCATAAACGAGTTTCAAATGAAAAAGGTATTTCAATCATATCTTTGAGAAGTGATCATGGAACCGAATTTGAAAATGTTGATTTTGATAAATTTTGTATTGAAAATGTCATTCATCATAATTTTTCAGCACCTAGGATACCTCAACAAAATAGGATGGTAGAAAGGAAAAATAGAACTCTTGAAGAAATGGCATGCACCATGCTTTGTGAAAATGACTTACCTAGATATTTTTGGGCGGAAGCCATAAATACTGCATACTATGTTTTAAATCGAGTTTTGATCCGATCGATTTTAAAGAAAACACCATATGAGCTTTAGAAGGGTAGAAAACCCTTAATTCATTATTTTCGTATTTTTGGATGCCGTTGTTTCATTTTAAACAATGGTAAGGATAATTTGAGCAAATTTAATGCCAAATCAGATGAGGGAGTCTTTTTAGGCTACTCCACATCTAGTAAGGCATACAGGGTCTTTAACAGAAGAACACTTATTGTTGAAGAATCCATACATGTAGTATTTGATGAATCTGACCAGAAATCTTCTAGAAAAGAAGATGTACTTTCTGATGAAACAGGTACCAAGAAAACTGAAAGTATGAACAACAACGACGAACCTACCAAGGAACAAGAAAATGATCAAAACACTGAAGGAGATCAAGCACAAGGTGATGAAAACACATCTTCAATTGATCCACTACCAAAAGAATGGAGGTATGCTCATGGACACCCAAAAGAACTAATTATTGATGATCCATCAAAAGGTATAGGTACTCGATCATCCTTTAGAAATATCTGTGATTATTTTGCTTTTGTTTCTCAAATTGAACCTAGAACTTTTGAGGAAGCTGAATGTGATAGTAATTGGTAAATGCTATGCAAGATAAATTTAACCAATTCAAAAGAAACAATGTTTGAACATTAGTAGATAGGCCTTCAAATACCTCAATTATTGGCACAAAATGGATTTTCCAAAATAAACTTGATGAAAATGGTATTGTTACAAGAAATAAGGCTAGACTAGTTGCCAAAGGATACAATCAGGATGAAGGGATAGATTTTGATAAAACCTTTGCTCCTGTGGCTAGACTTGTGGCAATTAGGCTATTGTTGGCTTTTGCTTGCTTTATGAATTTTAAATTATTTCAAATGGATGTTAAAAGTGCCATTTAAAATGATTTTATTGAAGTAGAGGTTTATGTTGAACAACCTCCTGATTTTGAAAATTCTGAATTTTCAAATCATGTTTTCAAACTTCACAAAGCTTTGTATGATTTGAAACAAGCTCCTAGAGCTTGGTATGATCGTTTAAGTTCTTTCTTACTCAAAAATGATTTTGCTAGAGGTAATGTAGACAAAACCTTGTTTTTGAAGAAAAAGAATAATGATCTCTTAGTAGTGTAAATCTATGTAGATGATATCATATTTGGTGCCACTAACGAATCTCTTTGTCAAGAATTTACAAAGTTAATGCAGGGTGAGTTCGAGATGAGCATGATGGGAGAACTGAATTTCTTTCTCGGACTCCAAATAAAGCAAACCAAAGAGGGGATCTTCATCAACCAAGCGAAGTACACAAAAGAAATACTCAAAAAGTTTGGGATGGAGAACACCAAGCCTTTAGGTACCCCTATGAGCTCTACTTGTAGACTTGACAAGGATGAATCAAGTATATCTATTGACCAAAAATTATATCGTGGCATGATCGGTTCATTGCTATATCTTACTGCCAGTAGGCCAGATATCATGTTTAGTGTTTGTATGTGTGCTAGATATCAATCTAATCCTAAAGAGTCTCATCTTTTGGCTGTTAAATGTATACTTAGATATCTATCTGGCATAATTGAAATTGGTTTGTAGTACTCTAGAGATTCTTCATTTGAATAAATTGCTTATTATAATGCTGACTTTACTGGGTGTAAACTTGATCATAAAAGTACTAGTAGAACCTGTCAGTTTCTTAGAGTAAATTTGATCTGTTGGAGTAGTAAAAAACAAAATTCAGTTGCTCTATCTATGGCGGAAGCTGAATATATAGCAGCTGAAAGCTGTTGTGCTTAAATCCTTTGGATCAAACAACAACTCGAAGATTTTGGCATTAAACTTGTAAGGGTTTTGGTGACTAGGACGGAAGCATGGATTTCAAAAATTTATTATGAAACCACTACCAAACCCTTAACCCAAGACCTCCTTACTATGAATTAAAATATACAAACATGCATATATAATATAAACTAGAGTTTAGGCACCAACCTGAACAGCTAGTATCCAATCTGATGAAGAAAACCCTGATTCAGCCTTCTTCTCCACCAGGCGCCCAAATGTTCGCCCTTCAACGGTGATCCACACCAAACTCGGACCAAGGAAGAACTCCTTCTTCAAGTTCCTTGGAGAAGTGGAACTCTTTCGGCAGCCTTTGGTCTATTGACCATTGTAGGACACCCTGTCCTACTGTAGGGCACTAAAGACACTCTCCTTAACAACTATTGATTTTAGGACAACCCTCCTCTAGGACCCCTTAGACTTATGTCCTAAAACAAAGCCTTGTCCTAGTAGAAAAGACCTTGTCTTAACAAGACAAGCCTTGTCTTAAAGAAAGGAGGGAGAGAGAGACACTCAGAATAGTACTTCGGTGGAACTCTTGTAGGTCAAATTGGCTCACCTAATTGTCCAATTCGAATCACACATTGAATTGACTCATGAAACCAAATCAATTGGTTCATGAAGACCTACAAGATAAGATTGACGTCTAGCAACGTGTCATGCCTAACCGGAAGATGAGGAATTTTGGTGGATTTACCAAAATACCCTTTAGTGGTGAGTTACCGGGCAATTCAGTCCTTCGATCTACTTGCACCCTGAATATGACTATGGATATGGATACTAGTCAAATCCAATTTCATATTCATTCCTTGCTCAATCTGATAATGATGATTCATTAATGAACTATTAGAAACTATTTCTAATGTTCATACTTTGATCAAAGATTTCCCGAATCTTCATTTGATTGAAATCATCTGAATGCGCTTCCCTCTTACTAGGGTTGATCGATTCCTTTTTGACCTACTCACAACCTCCATATGCAATCTACCATACCCATCAGGCCTGGTACATAACATAGCATATATTATAGATCATATAGCCGAAGCATAAGGTATAGAACTCATTCTATTTCTTTCTTCAGGTATCTTAAGAGACATCTTCTTAGAAAGATGTATGCCATGACCAATGGGCAAGTAACCTCTTTTACTTCCCTCCATGCTAAATCTCTTTAGCACTTGGTCAATGTACCTAGACTGGGATAAGCCAAGCATCCTCCTAGATCTATCTCTATAGATCTTAATACCCAGTATATAGGATGCTTCTCCCAAGTCTTTCATAGAAAAATATTTAGAAAACCATACCTTGACTGATTGTAACATTGGGATATCATTCCCAATGAGGAGTATGTCATACACATACAGAACCAAGAAAACTATGGCACTCCCACTAGTCTTCTTGTACACACAAGGTTCATCCTCATTGTTGATAAAGTCAAACTCTTTGACTGTCTTATCAAATCGGATGCTCCAACTCCTAGATGCTTGCTTTAATCCATAAATGAATTTTTTCAGCCTACATACCTGATTAGGTTTAGTCTCCAAGACAAAACCTTCTGGCTGTGACATATAGACCTCTTCCTCAAGGAAACCATTAAGGAATGCGGTTTTTACATCCATCTGCTAGATTTCATAATCATGATATGCTGCTATAGCAAGCATGATCCGAATAAATTTGAGCATGGCAACAGGAGAAAATGTTTCATCAGAATCTATTCCCTATTTTTGTCTGAAACCCTTAGCCACTAATTTGGCTTTATAAGTTTCGACTTGGCCATCTATCCCAATCTTTTTCTTATAGACCCATTTGCATCCAATAGGGTTAACACCCTCTGGTGCATCAACCAAAGTCCACACTTGGTTGACATACATGGAGTCCATTTCGGATCTCATGGCTTCCAGCCATCTGTCTGAGTCCCTACTCATGACAGCATCCGTATAGGTTAGAGGCTCATCATTTTCAATGATCCGGGCTTCATTATTTTCAATAATGAACCCATACCTCTCAGGTGCATGACGCACCCTATCAGACCTACGGATAGGAGTGGTGTGTTCTGGTTCTATACTAACTATGTTATCATTTGGTTGAGATGTATCTATTTGTTGAACTTCTTCAAGTTCAATATTTCTCCCACTGCCCTTTTGTAGGATGAACTCTTTCTCCAGAAAAGTGGCATGCCTACTGACAAAAACTTTTTGCTCAGCAGGATGGTAGAATAGATATCCTATACTATCTTTAGGATATCCTATAAATAGACACTTATCTGCTCTAGCATCCAGCTTATGTCCAAAATTTCTTTTGACATAGGCTGGACATCCCCATATCTTAAGATACTTAAGATTGGGTTTCTTACCCCTCCATATCTCATATGGAGTGCTAGAGATAGATTTAGATGGTACTCTATTTAAGATATTAGTCACGGTTTCCAAGGCATATCCCTAGAAGGAAACAGGTAACTCTGTGAAGCACATCATGGACCGTACCATATCTAATAAGGTACGATTCCTCCTTTCAGCAACATCATTTAATTGTGGTGTGTAAAAAGGGGTCCATTCAGAGATAATCCTCTTTTCTTTAAGGTGGTCGAGAAACTCGGTGGATAAGTATTCACCTCCTCGATCTGATCGAAGGATTTTAATACTTTTTCCCATTTATTTCTCTACCATACTTTGATACTCTAAAAATTTATCAAAGGTTTCGAACTTATGTTTCATAAGATACACAAATCCGTACCTTGAAAAATCATCAGTAAACATGATGAAATAAGAGTATTCACCCTTGGCCTGAGTTGTCATAGGCTCACATACATCTGTATGTATGAGTCCTAATAACTCAGTTGTCCTTTCTCTATGTCCACTAAATGGAGTCTTGGCTATTTTATCCATGAGACATGATTCACAAGTTTCTAATGATTCATAATCATAAGGATTAAGGAGACTTTCCTTGTATAACTTGCTAATCCTAGTCTCACTAATATGTCCAAGCCGACAGTGCCAGAGTAAAGTATTGTTTACATCATCTCTCTTTCGTTTGTTACTTACATGAAGTATATTGTCATTAGTGGATAGAGTTAAAAGACCAGTGCAAAATACTCCACAACATATAATTTCATTAGAAAAGCTGATTGAGCAACCATTGCTCATCACATTCATAGTATAACCTTGTCTAAGTAACAAGGGTATAGATATGATATTTCTAATGACCTTAGGCATATAGTAACAATCTCTCAGCTCTAAAATCTTCCCCGAAGGTAACTTCAAGATATAAGTCCCTACGGCCTCTGCTTGGATGGACTCTCCTCCAGCACCGTAGAGCTCAAAGTCTCCTTCCTTCAATACTCTAAGCCTCTGCAGCCCTTGCAATGATTTACAGATATTATGACCATAGGCGGTATCCAATACCCAAGTATTTGAAATGGAAGAATCCAATGACAAAATAGTATGAACTTCTTTCATACCTTTTGGTGCATCCGATGCACCAGGATTCACACATGCAAGGTAAGCCTTGCAGTTCCTCTTCCAATGACCCGGCTTGCCACAGTGAAAGCAGGTCATCTGTCCGGAGGCCTTCTTTCCTTTCTTCTTCTTGATGCCCCTTTTTGGGTTCAATCTCCTCTTGGAACCCTTTCTGCCTGACTTCTTCTTGTGATCTCATCCACAAGAAGAAGTGGAGCCTTATTTTTCTTTAAATGGCTCTCTGCTGTTTTTAACATGTTTAACATCTCAGGCAAGGAAATATTGAGTTTGTTCATATGATAATTAAGAACAAACTGTGAAAATGACTCCGGGAGTGACTGCAGGATCAAATCCTGATTCAACTCCCCATCCATAACAAAACCCAATTGACCTAATCGAGTGATCAGGTCAATAACCATCAGTACATGGTCTTGTATGGATGTACTTTCTATCATTCTCGCACGGAACAACTACTTAGATATCTCATATCTAGCAGTTCGACTATGTTCTCCATATAGCTCTTTTAGATTGAGCAGTATGGAGTTAGTGTCCATGCTATCATGTTGCCTCTGCAACTCATTGGTCATAGAGGCAAGCATGATACATTTGACAGTGAGTGAGTCATTTTGCCACATCTTGTATGTGGTCTTTTCCTCTTGTGAGGCATCTTCCCTTAAAGGTTCCAAGGTAGGGGTATCAAGAATATAAGAAAGTTTTTCCTGGCTGAGTACTATCTTTAGGTTTCTCAACCAGTCAACATAGTTCGGTCCAGTCAATTTATTGGCATCAAGTGTACTACGGAGTGAGAGTGAAGAGGCTATTTAATCTACATTAACAAAGAACATAACATAAGCAAACAACCAATGTTGACAAAACATAATTAAATTAGGACTTTAACTTAATTATGTCTCCCACTATTTTATCAAGCATCATAACCCTCTATATGATGATCGAGAAACCCTAATTAATTTTCTTAGTGGGGTTGAGATCCTAATTCCTTATAAAAGACCTTGTGTGTACACAACAAATCTTTTATAAGTTCAAAGGTAGGAAAACTCTTTCCAATTGTATCTCATATAATTCTCAACAAAACCTGGCCTCTCAAATATTAATAGCCTTGTGTGTGCACAACAAACTATAATATTTTTAGTTAAGTAAGACCCTTCATTCCTTTATAGTCATGATTGTAATAATAATACCCTTGTGTGTTCACAACAAAGTATTATATTAAATCATGCCATAAGCATCAAATGCACCAGGCCAAAATTATGTTAGTTACCATAATAGGCCTTGTGTGTACACAACAAACCTAATACGGATCATAACATAATAATGACCTAGCATGAAGGAAGGCCTAATGTAGTGAATATTACACTAAGCATATCAATCAAGAATTAAGTTAATCTTATTGGCCGGATAAGTGGGCGAGTAGTGGGAGTCCCCTCGTTGCTTTCCTAGACACCAATAAAAATTGGCCAGGTCAGTCAACGGAACCAATTAAAAACCATGTCCTCTTTACCGATCATGAACTACTTTTCCTAGACACCGAATGATCAACTAATCATCTTGATTATTTTGCTTTTGGTATATGACACTACAACTTAATATAATTTTAATAGAGGGCAATTCAAACAGAAGCACATTCTAATATCACCATTCATCAACCATGCATCATATATCATTTTATAATATGCCAAGTGTGTCATCATACTAGGACAACTATCTACCACATAATGGATCCACCATTATGCCAGGGCAACCTTATTTCAGTATGATGACTAGAAAGCTAAACATATCTCTATATCGGTTAAGGTTTAAGTGAAAACTCTAACCAGTGACATACATATATGCATAAACATATCAATCATATGTAACTTTAAACTTTTGTAGAGTCCTACAAAATTGGGCAACTTCAAATTTTGTAGAGTCCTACAAAAATGGGCAACCTCAAGAGTCCTACAAAATTGGGCAACTTCAAATTTTGTCGAGTCCTACCAAAATGGGCAACCTCAAGAGTCCTACAAAATTGGGCAACTTCAAATTTTGTATGATTTAGCCCTAATAAGGTGGCTCTGATACCACTGTAAGGGTTTTGGTGACCAGGGCGGAAGCGTGGATTTCAAAAAATTATTATGAAACCACTACCAAACCCTTGACCCAAGACCTCCTTACTATGAATTAAAACATACAAACAAGCATATATAATATAAACTAGAGTTTAGGCACCAACCTGAACCGCTAGTATCCAATCTGATGAAGAAAACCCTGATTCAGCCTTATTCTCCACCAGGTGCCCAAACGTTCGCCCTCCAACGGTAATCCACACGAAACTCGGACCAGGGAAGAACTCCTTCTTCAAGTTGCTTGGAGAAGTGGAACTCTTTCGGCAGCCTTTGGTCTATTGACCACTGTAGGACACCCTGTCCTACTGTAGGGCACTAAAGACACTCTCCTAAACCACTCTTGGTTTTAGGACAGCCCTCCTCTAGGACCCCTTAGACTTATGTCCTAAAATAAAGCCTTGTCCTAGTAGAAAAGACCTTGTCTTAACAAGACAAGTCTTGTCTTAAAGAAAGAAGGAGGGAGAGAGAGACACTCAGAATAGTACTTCGGTGGAATTCTTCATTATTAGACTCATTTCACCACCCCCTATTTATAGATACAAGAGGGGCGTGTGATATGTCCTCCCATCAACTTATCAGATATGATTTTTCAAGATCAAAGAGAAGTTATCTGGCTTGAAAAATCATATCTAATAAACCCATTCATGCATCGAAGGCCTTATTCACATCCCTTCTTTTATCTGGACGAATTCTCACTTGCCACATGTCAATTACCGGTCCCTAGGAAGCCAAGAGGCACCTCTTCAATCTCCAAACATCGAAGATTATGAGGAGTCCTGATAGCAAAAGGACTCTCCATCAGAACCACGCGCCACATGAAGAGTTGTGACTCTTCATGGACCGCGTGCCATCCTTTTTCCATACAAATTTTAAAGAATGTTGACCAGTCAAAACATAGGAAATATTGGTGTCATTGGAAAGAGCATAAAATTTCCTTTCGGACCATATAAATTTTATTCAAATCAGAGATCTATAGTTCATTCTGTGCCCTTTTGAAGTTAAGGTATCATTTAGGTACCAAGAGTCCCATGCCATTGGGACTCTTCATGTATGGCACCTAAAATGCCCTTAAATCCAAATTAAAATCAGATTTAGCTCTGATTAGGCTAGCCCAACTTAGGACTCAACCTAATTTAGGTTTACCATAATTAGGTTAGCTCAATTAGCAAGCAACCGAATCCAATCCAATTGGGTTAGGAATTTGGTTAGCCTACATATGCTAGTATGTAATCTGGCTAACCAATTAGGATCCTATGACCCTAATTAAATCATGAATGACTTCCTTGGCCAAGTCTCTATTGTATGTGACCAATTAGGTTTCACATCTAGCCAGCAGTAGGTTTAGGTTTGAGCCGATTCGATCTGATCGAACCCGATTGATCTAATTAGGTCAAATTGGCTCACCTAATTGTCCAATTCGAATCACATATCGAATTGACTCATGAAACCAAATCAATTGGTTCATGAAGACCTACAAGATAAGATTGATGTCTAGCAACGTGTCATGCCTACTTGGAAGATGAGGAATTTTGATGGATTTACCAAAATACCCTTCAGTGGTGAGTTACCGGGCAATTCAGTCCTTCGATCTACTTGCACCCTGAATATGACTATGGATATGGATACTTGTCAAATCCAATTTCATATTCATTCCTTGCTCAATCAAATAATGATGATTCATTAATGAACCATTAGAATCTATTTCTAATGTTCATTCTTTGATCAAAGATTTTTCGAATCTTCATTTGATTGAAATCATCTGGATGCGCTTCCCTCTTACTAGGGTTGATCGATTCCTTTTTGACCTACTCACAATCTCCATATGCAATCCACCATATCCAGTATCACCCCATGCATGACTCGGTGTCATGATTGAGTGTGAACCAAAGTATGGATTCATGCATACAAGGTACCATGGCAGTCTCAGGTCAAAGGACTACATGCACTACTCCCACTATAAGAACTATCTATTGACAAACAGATAAGGTTCCATTAGATGTTCTCAAGATGGATCCATTCGGTGAACTCATTCTCTAATGAGCACCCACATCCTAGTATTAGTGTAAAACAAAAGTGACTGTGAGATCAGTCACCCTCTTCACCTAGCATACATAGGATGTGCTGGTCTTACCAGAAACATTGATCCCCTACTCAATATCTCATCGACCAGGAATATTCTAGATTAGGGTTTTAAGGCTTTAGATCTCACTGGTATGATCTCATCATAACCCTAGAACTATAGCCCTAATCTATGGGGTTCATCGTATCTTAATAAAATTAATAAGACACAGCGTATGATGAAAATAAAATGCCTTTATTAATTGATAATGTCAATACACTGGTTTTGGGATCCAAAAGAAAATCCCATCGAAATACAACATTTCGATTGGCCTTTAGGGCATAATTCTTTCAATCTCCCACCTGCACTAAAGCCAATCACCTTTAAATTTTAACCCCATACAATCGAGGTGGCGATCAAACTCCCGCTGTGGTAGAGCCTTAGTGAATGGGTCTGCTATGTTGTTCTTCGTTTCTACTCTTTTAATGTAGACTTCTTGTCTTTCAACAATCTCTCGAATGAGATGGAAGCATCTTAGAATGTGCTTTGATTTGTGATGAGCTCTAGGTTCCTTAGCTTGAGCGACGGCTCCAGTATTATCACAGTAAAGTGGTATTGGACATTCAATCTTCGGAACAACGTCCAACTCTGAGATGAACTTCTTCATCCAGATAGCTTCCTTGGCAGCTTCACTAACAGCAATGTATTCTGCCTTAGTTGTTGAGTCAACTACAGTCCGCTGTTTAGAACTCTTCCAGCTTACAGCTCCTCCATTTAGGATAAAAATATACCCTGAAATAGATTTGCTATCATCTGGATCCAATTGACAACTAGAATCTGAATAAGCTTCTAGTTTAAGATCAGATCCTCCGTATATCAGAAAAATATCCTTAGTCCTTCTCAAGTACTTAAGAATATTTTTCACAGCCTTCCAGTGATCCTCTCCTGGATCAGCCTGAAATCTGCTGGCTATACCTAAGGCATATGTCACATCAGGCTTGGTACATAATATAGCATACATTATAGATCCTATAGCCGAAGCATAAGGTATAGAACTCATTCTATTTCTTTCTTCAGGTGTCTTAGGAGACATCTTAGAAAGATGTATGCCATGACCAATGGGCAAGTAACCTCTTTTACTTTCCTCCATGCTAAATCTCTTTAGCACTTGGTCAATATACCTAGACTGGGATAAGCCTAGCATCCTCATAGATCTATCTCTATAGATCTTGATACCCAGTATATAGGATGTTTCTCCCAAGTCTTTCATGGAAAACTGTTTAGATAACCATACCTTGACTGATTGTAACATTAAGATATCATTCCCAATGAGGAGTATGTCATCTACATACAGAACCAAGAAAATTATGGCACTCCCACTAGTCTTCTTGTACACACAAGGTTCATCCTCATTTTTGATAAAGTCAAACTCTTTGACTGTCTTATCAAATCGGATGTTCCAACTCCTAGATGCTTGCTTTAATCCATAAATGGATTTTTTCAGCCTACATACCTGATTAGGTTTAGTCTTCAAGACAAAACCTTCTGATGTTTGAAAGTAGAAACCTTATCTAGGGTGGTATCTCAATCGCCGTGATCCATCTAATTAATTATTTTGTTAGGTATGCATGCGGGTGATGTAATCCAGTATTTAGTTGCTTGCTATAGATTCTTTTAACGTATTGTTTAATAGGCTGTTAGGTTAATGAACATTTGCTCTCGATTAACATAAAATTTAAATCAACCTTTAGT
The DNA here is from genome assembly GCA_021397845.1 of Areca catechu. Classification (NCBI taxonomy): domain Eukaryota; kingdom Viridiplantae; phylum Streptophyta; class Magnoliopsida; order Arecales; family Arecaceae; genus Areca; species Areca catechu. Next base: position 128,966,705 of record CM038049.1, read on the forward strand.
ACTGCATCGCATCCGTGTCCCGCATCAAATTTGGTATTAGAGCCCCAGGTTTAGATTAGGTTAATCTTGCATTTAGTTAAATTCTGCATCTTGGCCTTCCAGTATATGCTCTGTTGTTTTAATTATTTCTGCACGTATAAAATCAAAAAAATATGAAATTTGTTTTGTTAGCTTCCTTGAAATTGAAAGTATTTTTAGTAATTTTTTTACAATTTATGGTTTTCTGTGAAAACTGCAGTTCTCTGTTTTCGGCCTGAGAATAGGTTCTGCCCAAAAAAAATCATTAGGGTTTAGTTTTATTAGTTGCTTGTTGCATTCATTTTCTAATTGATTTTTAAGGGCATATAATATAACATAGGGGGAGGAGTTCATAACCTTTCCCTAGCCCAAAACCACCCACTTTGCATTCGAGCCCATGCCCTAATTAAAATTGATTAGAACCTAATTGCTCTAGTGAGGTTAGAGACACCAATTAGTCGGGTCCAAGTTAGTGTCAAGTCAATCGTGTCAACTAAATTTGTGTGTGCCCATTTCTTGGTGTCTAGAACGATGGTTCAGGGATTACATCCCGAAGGGCAAGTGAGCTAGTCCGCCTACCTGGTCAATCTCTGATTGGTGTCTAGGATTGGCAATCAGGGACCTACACTCCCCTTACACCTACCTGGCCAAGTCTTGAGTTATTACATACTAGCTTGCCACCTTGATTAGGCATCTAGTTTGGACTCTAGGTCTAGCTATCCATAGTCGATTAGGTTTGTTTGAGTGCATTGTGTCCTTGCATGACTACTAGGTCAGGAACCCCATACCAGGTCCCCCAAGACCAACCTAGTACACCCATGGACCTCACGATGGAAACTTTTATGAGATCTTTGACTGAGCAAATGAGGCAGCTTAGTGCTGAACAGAAGCAGATTAGTGCTAGAGTCGACCAGAGGTTTGATCAAATGAATGAAAGAATAGGTTCATTAGAAGGATCCCATGTGTCTCAACCTGACCCTACACCATTGGAATTTACCCCACAATATGGTCCAGGACCCTAGCTTCCAAAGCTTACACATGATCCAATCCCCAGACATCAAGCCCAACGTAGAGAGGCCACACTTGATCCAATTCCAAGGCATCGAGCCCAACGTAGAGAGGTTACACCTAATCCTATTCCTAGGAGGCAGCAGTATGACATAGATGATCAGGAAGCACGAGCCCTTAGGAGTATCAAACTAGAAGCCCCCATATTCGATGGTACTTTAGATCCGAAGATGTACTCTGATTGGAAAAGTGATATGGATCAGTACTTCGAATGGTACACCATGTCGGAAGAGTGCAAGGTCAAACTCGCTAAGTTTAGGTTGATCCGACAAGCATGATTGTATTGGGGTAATGTGGAAAGGTTAAGCCGACAGAGAAGAGACCCACATATAGCTACATGGGAGGACATGAAACTCAAATTAAGGGCCAAATACCTACCATTCTCCTATGAACAAAGGCTTTTAGATCAGTGGCAGAAGATGACCCAAGGAAATTAGACTGTGTCCGAATACATAGTCATTTTCGATGAGTATGTTATGCGGTGTGGTGTGTCCGAGTCTGAGTCAGTTACTTTGTCTAGGTTTAGAGTAGGCTTGAATGAGGACATTAAGAGGGAACTGATTTTAAGAGAAGTGAATGATTTAGAACATGCCTATCAGGTTGCTAGGGATGCTGAGAGATTTCCAAGGAAACCTACCTATCAATCTGATTCATCTAGATTTAATGCCCCTGGAAATAGGCCAAACCAGAACCGATTCCCTGCAAATCGACCTAGACCCAATCCCCAGCCCATTCGTAGAGATGACAAGGGTAAGGCACCTATGGTTCAGAAGGATCGAAACCAAACCCCAGTATGTTTTAAGTGTAATCAGACTGGTCATTATGCTGCCCAATGTCCATCGCGAGCCTTACATATAGGGGAACCTGAAGTAGAGGACCCTGAGATTAGTGACCCTTGTGAGGAAGAGGTTTATGAGGCTGAAGCTGAGTTAATGGAGGAATATGAGGAGGAAGAGATCTTAGACTCAGACCAATTAGGAGTGGTCAGATGCATCCTGACTCAAACTAAGAGGAATGAGGATTGGCGTAGGACTAACATCCTACAGACCTTTATTAAAATAGGGGATAAGGTATGTAAGGTCATAATTGATAGTGGGAGTTGTGTCAATGCAATTTCTACTAATGCAGTTAAGAGCCTAGACTTACCAACTGTTCCACACCTGATCCCCTATAAGGTATCCTAGATCGATGCAACCAACATTTCCATCTGGTTGCGATGCCAGGTTACAATTCAGGTACAATCCTACCAAGAAAGAGTCTGGTTCGATGTTCTTCCGATGGGGGTTAGCAGCATCATTTTAGGAAGACCTTGGTTGTATGACCACGATGCCACCCTGTTTGGACGATCGAACTCGTATGCATTTCACCATCTAGGAAAGAGGATAATGATTAATGCGACCCCACCAAAGGATAATGTTAAGAGAGGGTCAAGTCACTTAAAGGAAAAAGAGTCTAATCTGAATTTGATCTCTGCAAAGGAGTTAAAACGAGAAATCGATAGAGGGTCACCAGTTTGGATTTTAGTTACCAAGGAAGCTCAGGATCAACCAAAACTAGAATACCCTAAGGAGATCCTAGATTTATTAGAGGAATTCAAAGATGTCTACCCTAAAGATTTACCGGATCAATTGCCACCATTAAGATATATTCAACATGCAATTGATTTAGTACCAGGAGCCACATTGCCAAACCTCCCACACTATAGGATGAACCCTACGGAACATCAGGAGCTACAATGACAAGTAGGGGATCTTATGAACAAGGGATTTATTAGGGAGAGTTTGAGTCCTTGTGCTGTCCCTGTACTTTTGACTCCTAAAAAGGATGGCAGTTGGAGGATGTGCATAGATAGCCGGGCTATTAAAATTGATTCGATGCTACCATCAGGTGAGAGTTAGAATGGTGAGTACCTTTCAAGACCAAAGATGGCCTATATAAGTGGTTGGTGATGCCCTTTGGATTATCAAACGCTCCAAGTACATTTATGAGGGTTATGACTTAGGTGTTACAATCATTTATTGGAAAATTCGTGGTCGTATATTTTGATGATATCCTCGTATATAGTAAGACCAGGAAAGATCACTTAGACCACCTCCGTCAGATTTGCCTGGTCCTTAAGAAGGAAGCTTTGTTTGCAAACCTTAAGAAATGTAGCTTCATGTCAACCAGAATCATCTTCTTAGGTTTTGTAGTAACACCAGTAGGAGTAACCGCCGACCCTGAGAAAGTGAAATCTATAGTTGAGTGGTCTATACCTAGGAATGTTCATGACGTTCGAAGTTTCCACGGGTTAGCTACCTTCTATAGGAGATCTATCAAAGGGTTTAGCACGATTGTTGCTCCGATCACTGACTGCATTAGGAAGGACGAATTCAACTGGACTAGAGTTGCCCATAAAGCCTTCCTAGAGATCAAAGATAGAATGACTAAGGCACCAGTTCTAAGGTTACCCGACTTCACCAAAGTCTTTAAGGTCGCCTGTGATGCATCAGGCGTAGGAATAGGAGGGGTATTAAGTCAGGAAAATCATCATATTGCCTATTTTAGTGAGAAACTGAGTGATGCCAAGTTGAAATATTCCACATATGATAAAGAGTTGTATGCGGTAGTACAAGCTCTTAGGTATTGGAGGCATTACTTGCTACTGCAAGAATTCGTTCTCTACTTTGATCATGAAGCACTTCGCTTCCTAAATTCGCAAAAAAAGTTAAACCCTAGACATGGCAAGTGGCTCGAATTTTTACAAGCCTATACTTTTGTCCTAAAGCACCATGCTGGAAGTGAGAATAGGGTAGCTGATGCACTTAGTAGGAGAACAATGTTGCTGAATTGTGTGAGTACCGAAGTAGTCAGATTTGAACGATTAAAGGAAGAATATGAATTTTGTCCAGATTTTGGGAAGATTTATGAATCAGTGAAGCTAGGGCCATCCACTGAATTTAGTGAGTATGTCTTAAGGGATGGTTATTTGTTTAAGAGAAATAGGTTGTGTGTTCCCAAGACATCACTTAGAGACTTTCTTATTTGGGAGATACATCAGGAGGTTTAGCAGGATACTTTGGGCGTAATAAAACTATCTTGGCTGTAGAGGATCAGTTTTATTGGCCAAGTCTAAAAAAAAATATTGCCCAAGTGGTAGCCCAGTGTAGAACTTGTGTTGTAGCTAAGCAACCTAGACAGAACACTGGACTATATACCCCACTCCCCGTCTCAGATTGCCCATGGCAAGACTTGAGTATGGACTTTGTCTTATGATTACCTAAAACTACTAGGAAACATGATTCTATCTTCGTGGTAGTAGATAGGTTTTCTAAGATGGCCCATTTCATCCCATGTTCCCAAACTTATGATGCGTCTAGAGTGGCCAAATTATTCTTGAATGAAGTGGTTAGGTTACATGGATTGCCTAAGACCATTGTGTCGGACCGAGACGTTAGGTTTACTAGCTACTTTTGGAAAACCTTATGGCTTATGCTAGGAACCAAATTGAAGTATTCTACTGCCTACCACCCCCAAATAGATGGCCAAACTGAGGTAGTAAATCGGAGTTTAGGGAACCTATTGAGGAGTCTAGTGGGAGAAAATACTGCTAATTGGGATCTATTGTTATCGAGAGTGGAGTTTGCTTATAATAACTCAGTCAATAGATCTACAGGGAATAGCCCATTTGAAATCGTTCATGGATACAAGCCTAGGAAGCCATTGGATTTGATTCCCTTATCTATTTATGCACGTATATCTGAGTCAGCTGAGTCTTTTGTACATCATATAAAGAACTTGCATCAAGAAATAAATAAGAAAATTAAAGAGAGCAATGATTCATATGCACGAACGGCTAATTTAAGCAAAAGGTTCAGAGAGTTTAAAGTAGGGGACCAAGTTATGATCAGGCTCAGGCCTGAATGATTTCCATCTGGAACTGTCAAAAAGTTACATGCCCGGAGTGCGAGACCTTATAAAATAATTGATAAGTTTGGACCTAATGCCTATGAGATAGACCTACCTTTAGATTTGGGCATAAGTCCTACTTTCAACATATCAGATCTTATAAAGTATAGGGAGCCGATGTTGCTACCTAGTGAGCCTTTTGGGCCTGATCCTGTTCTTGAGAGCGAACCAACCCATGAGTGTCCAATAGCCAAATCCACAAATCAGAGAGACAGGGTTGAACGAATTCTGGATGACAAGATGATTGTTATCCGGAATAAGGACTACTAGCGATACTTGGTTCGTTGGCAAGGACATCCCGAGTCTGATGACACTTGGATAACTCGGAAGGATCTGCAGAAGATTGCCCCGGACTTGCTAGAGGAGTACTTGAGCTAGTTTAACCCTTACTCGATGGGGTCGAGTTCCTCCCACCTAGGGAGAAGTGGTGAGAACACCAAGGTCTGAAAATATCGGCAGGTTGAACCCACATCCTTGTGGATCACCTGTGAATGAAACCCTGGACCCAACCCTTTTATTCATGTAAATAATTTATTTTAATTTCTATTATTTTGGGTTAGTTAGGGTTAGTCCCTTTTACCAACTGGAATTAGGATTTTAATTATTTAGCCTTTTAGGCTAAACCCCTTTTACCAAGTTAAATTACTTATTTACATGTCTTGCCCTTTTAATCAAATTGGGTTCCAATTGATCAAATAGGACTTTAGTTATTTATTGAGTCCTGTAAAAATTAGTTGTTAAGTCTTGTATTACAGGAGAGACTAATTATAATATCCATGTGACTCAAATCAAGACCGATGTGCTAGTTCAAGACAAGCCCATGTGACCCGTGTGCTAGTACAAGCTCTTGTCATATGCTAGCCTATTTTGCATGTCAACTTTGCATGATTTTAGGACTACTATTGTCACGTCACCAGGGAGACAATGACACATGGCCTATCACTTAAATTTGGACAAGCTACACTCATCAAGACAATTTCTTTTGGTTGGCCCGTAAAGAAAGGTGCACAAAATTTTTAAGAGGAGTAATTGTGAAGGACTTCTCCTAGATGGTTCCCTTCTACTCATAATATTTTACGCCAAAGTGAGAAGTCGGCCAAACATTCAAAGGAGTTTGAAAATTTTTTCTCACCTAGTGTTGGAGGTCCAAGAGTTCCTAGCATTCCATTCAAATAAGCTGCTAACTGTTCAAGCTTAAAAGATTCTAGAATTTCAGCAGGACTCTAGAGTTATCTCCAATCCAGACTGAAGAGTCCAGGTAGCTCTAGAAGAATACATTATCAAGACACTGGAGTCCAATCATCATGACCAACCCAGAAGCGATCATGACCCTCCATCAAAGTCTCATCTAGGTGCCAACTATGGATAGGAGTCCATTTTTTTTTCATCCAGCAGGAGTCCAGGCAATCTAAACTTGAAGTCTAGAGTTGTAATGAAACTCTTGTATTTGAGTCCCTCACTTCTCTGGTTAGGGTTCTATAAATATCCCTGCACCTTCCCCTTGTAATTAATGAATATTTTGATGAAATGAAATGAAACTCTGCCAAGTTCTTCTTCCAATTCCTTTCTAGCTGCGATGGCTGATAGGTGCTAGGTGTGATGCCTAGAATACTTGGGTGCGATGTACAAGTTCTACTGGGATGCGATGCCCTGTTTATCCATCCAATCCCTCCATCAGATCTGATCCCTAAGTCTCTTCAAGGCCTTCTTCCAATGCTTTGAAGAGATCCTAGAAGCCAACCAAAGAAGAAGATCCCCGAGAGAACCAACAACCTTGGCACCATCCTTCCTTCTAGTTTTTGATTTCCAACGTTTAATTGCTATTTTTGGTATTTTTTTGGCAGATTCTCTTGAGATCCGACTCTGAAGATCGGCGTCCATGCTTTGAAATTAGTTTGATTGGAATCTGAATGCCAAAAGCGATCAGTTTGGAGTCTGATTCTTCAACCCTAGAGTGCAGTGATCCAGATCTTCATCAGAGGAAGTTTCTAAGTGTATCGGTAACTCAAGATCCCTTTCCCTTCCTCTAGATCTAATGTTAGAAAGTAGGAACCTAATCTAGGGTGGTTTCTCAATCGTCTGATCCATCTAATTAATTATTTTGTTAGGTATGCATGCGGGTGATGTAATCCAGTATTTAGTTGCTTGCTATAGATTCTTTTAACGTATTGTTTAATAGGCTGTTAGGTTAATAAACATTTGCTCTTGATTAACATAAAATTTAAATCAACCTTTAGTACTGCATCGCATCCGTGTTCCGTGTCAGACTGGCACTCCTGTCACCATGGATCCTGTCTTTGTTACCCCTGCTGAGACTCTACCCCCTCCCTCTACTAGAGAATCTAGAGTCGCACCTCGTTTTGGACCCTCCACTAGGACTCGGAGTCGTGGTATCTTGAAGACTCCTAGTGGTCTAGCCCGTAGGACTAAGGTTACAGGTCCTATTTCCTTTGAGATCCCATCTGATGAGGATTAGCCTCACAGATATTTATTCTGTTGTATGCTCTTTATGTTTCTTATTACTTCTAATGTATGACTCTTGATATACTCTATTTGTTTCAGTTTTGCTGATGAGTCAGCAAGTTTTGTACTGAAAACTCTACTTAACAGATATATATATATTTCAGTTTGATGTTTATAAATTGTGATTCACTATGATTGCTTGATTGGTTTAATTTACTTCATAGATATACTTTCTTTGGCTCTGATACTTTCTTTGGCTCTTTTTGGCACTGATACCTGTCAACTCTGATACTCTACCACTTTTTGTCTCCATGCTCGTTTTGAGGGGGAGGTTATTCCCCTTTCTAATGATTGACAAAATGGGGGAGTATGGTATAAATTGTTTGTGTTTACAAATTTTCCAATTTGATCTGATACCCAGAATAATATATTGTTTGTTCATATTGTTTGTTCTAATTAGAATTATCTAATTGAGGGAGAGATTGATTCTTCTTAACTTTGAAAAGTGTGGATCATATGAACTTACAATCATATTCATGAAATATCATATTTGAAATTTGAAAATTAATGCTGATTTACTCAAGGTTTTGTCATCATCAAAAAAGGGGAGATTGTTGGCTCCACCCAGTGATTTTGATGAATAATAAAACATTGAGTACATATTGTATACTAATATGTATTTCTAGCTATGAGTTTTCAGGAAGCAAGCACCTCAAATTCTCAAAAGTTTATGTATCATAGCATGCCATGGCACGGAGCATTTTTTGCAATTTTGGACATCCTCTTCATGGAAAAAGGGCTTTTACATGTTCAATTATTATTTGTTTATGTTCCATTTAAGTTTCAAAATTAATATTTACGGTTTTGGCTTAATTTGCACTTGAATATGAATTTTTCAATGTCAAGTGTCGATTCCTGGGAAGTCAAGTGTCGACACTTCAGCATTGGGTACGCAGAAAAATTCCTTGACATGCCAAGTGTCGACACTCAGAACTCAAGTGTCGACACCTACATTTCAAGTGTCGACACTTAGATTTCCAAGTGTCGACTCAAGGCTTGAGATTTTTGAAAATACAAAACTTTGCCAATGGAGGGTTTTTGTGTCAAGTATCGACACATGTGCATCAAGTGTCGACACTTGAATGTTCAAGTGTCAACACCTAGAAATCAAGTGTCGATACCTGACAGCAAAGTGTCAATACCTGACAAGCCAAGTGTCGATACTTGAAGTCTGACAGCCCTAACGGATCTATTTTTTTGACTTGTAGAAATCACTTTTCAAGCTCTAAATGGCTAGATTCGAGGCTCCAACGGTCACAAACCATTTTTTGAAAGTTTTTAGTTGTATTTAACCTCCACCAACTTCATTCTAAAGCAAGAGAAGTGCATTGAAGTCCATTGAAAGCCAAAAAGCCAAGATTCTCTCAAGAACTTCACATCAAGAGCTACTTAAAGTTTGATTCCCTGAAAAAGCTTACAATCCCATTCTTACATCATTCCAAAAGATGAGTTTGAAGGATATTCCAAGGAGGAGACAAGACAAAGCATCAACTTGAGCTTCAAAGCTTCCATTCTACTCTTGAAGAGAGTTTGCCTTATTTTTAAAATTGTATATCTGATTTTATCTTGTGATTTGACCTTGCTTTCAAGGGTGTCTTGAAAGAAGGTTGTTGTAGTTTGTTGGTAAGCCAAAGGGATAAAACCAACTAGGGTTAACTTGCAAGCCCGAAGACAAAACAAGTGTAAAGGTTTGTTGGTGAGCCTAGGTGACAAAACCAACATAGGTTTTGACTTATGAGCCTTTTGAACAACAAGTCGGCTGTAATCTTGAGTGGATTATAGTGGAATTTCCAAGGATGGCTTGGAGAGTGGATGTAGGTGCTAGGTTTGCACCGAACCACTATAAACATTGTGTTTGCGTGTGATTGCCTTCTTTCCCTCTTGCTCTTTATTTATTGCATTTGATTTACTGCTTTCCGCTGCATTCAATCTTGTGCATTGAATTTATTACTCACAAACACTACTAGACCTTCACATTACTATTTTAAATTTTAAAAGACCCAATTCACCCCCCTCTTGAGCTCCATTTCTGTGCAACACAAGCCAAAGAGATTCTAAGTCTAGTACATACTGATGTATGCAGATCCATGAATATTTGTGCCAGAGATGGGTATAGTTATTTCATTACCTTTACAGATGACCTTTCGAGGTATGGTTATGTCTTCTTGATGAGACATAAATCTGAATCATTTGAAATGTTCAAACGATATCGTAGTGAAGTAGAAAAATAAATTGGAATGTGTATCAAAACCCTTCGATCAGATTAAGGTGGTGAATACCTTTCTATTGAGTTTCTGACATATCTCGAGGAGAATAGAATTCTCTCTCAGTGGACACCTCTAGGGACACCTCAGTTAAATAGAGTGTTTGAGAGGAGGAATCAAATCCTGTTAGACATTGTTCAGTCCATGATGGGCATTGCTTCTTTACCGCTATCCTTTTGGGATATACTATAGAATCAGCCTATTACCTTTTGAATAGGGCTTCGAGTAAGTCTGTTAGCAAAACCCCATATGAGATATGGACTGGACGTAAGCCGACACTCTCAAACCTTCGGGTCGGGGTTGCCCGACTTATGTAAAACACTTAGAAATGGACAAACTTGGACCTAGGTCTGACCAGTGCCTATTTATTGGGTATCTAAAAGAGTCTAAGGGATATCACTTCTACTTGGCTGAGGAACAAAAGTTGTTCATCAGTCTTGGGGCTATCTTTTTGGAAAAGGAGTTCCTTGGTGAAGGAACTGTAGCTATTAAAATTGAACTTAGTAAAGTTCAACAAGTAGAAGAACCGACACACTTAAGGGATAACATAGAACTGGTTGTGATTAGATCACACCCTGAGCCCACACAGGAATCATTAAAGAGATCCGGTAGGATACCGAGTCGACCAGATAGATACTACAGTTTCTTGGTCTGGGACGGTGATCCCATTGAACTCGATGAGAACAATGAGGATCCGATCACCTATATGGATGCGATACAGAGGTCCGACTCTGAGAAATGACTAGGAGCCATGAAATTCGAAATGGAGTCCATGGAAATTAATAATGTATGGACATTGGTTGATCCACCTGAAGGGATAAACTCATTGGCTGCAAATGGATTTTTAAAAGAAAAAGGGATGCAGATGGGTAGGTAGAGACCTATAAAGCCCGTTTGGTTGCCAATGGGTATCGTCAACATTATGGTATTGACTATGACAAGACGTTCTCTCCTGTGGCAATGCTTAAATCCATTCGAATCATGCTTGCTTTAGCAGCACACTTTGACTATGAAATCAAGCAAATGGATATCCGAATAGCTTTCCTGAATGGTGAGCAAGAAGAGGAGGTGTATATGATACAACCTGAAGGGTTTACATCCACAGATGAGTCAAAGATGTGCAAGCTTCAGAAGTCCATCTATGGACTGAAGCAAGCATCACGGAGTTGGAATATGCGATTTGATATGTGTATTAAGTCGTATGGCTTTGTTAGGAATAAAGAAGAGCCTTGTATTTACAAATAGGCTAATGGTTTTGTAATTGTATTCCTTGTATTGTATGTCTATGACATTCTCTTAATCGAGAATGACATCCTAGCATTGCAAAGAATAAAGGTCTAGTTGTCATCTCAGTTCTCTATGAAGGACTTGGATGAAGCCTCTTACATATTGGGTATGAAGATCTATAGAGATAGATCTGAGAGGCTTTTGGGACTGTCCCAGTCTATGTACATCGACACTGTGCTGAAGCAGTTCAGCATGAAAAATTTCAAGAAAGGCTATCTCCCGATATGCACTAGAATTGCTCTCTCCAAAAAGGATTGTGTGACAACTCCTAAGGAGAGAGAGTATATGAGTAGAATCCTGTATGCTTCGGTAGTGGGTTCTATAATATACATCATGAGGTGTACTATACCAGACGTGGCATACTCACTAAGCATGGTGAGCAGATATCAGTATGACCCACGTGAAGCTTATTGGAAAGTGGTAAAGACTATCTTTAAGTATTTGCGAAATACTAAGGACCAATGGTTGATTTATGGAGAACCTGACTTAAAACTTATGGTGTATACTGACTCTAGTTTCCAGTCAGATAAGGATGACAGCAACAGTGTGTCAGCATTTATCTTTACCCTAAATGAAGGAGCAATCTACTGAAAAAGTTCCAAGTAGCCTACTATGGCGGACTCAGTATGCGAAGCAGAATACATTGCAGCATTAGATGCAGCAAAGGAAGCTGTATGGTTGCAAAAGTTCCTTGGCGAGCTAGGAGTGGCACCTTTCCTAGATGGTCCTATTCCGGTGTATTGTGATAACATTGGAGCCATTGCTCAAGCCAAAGAGCCAAAGTCTCATCACTGCACAAAGCATATTCTGTGGCGCTATCACCTTGTACGAGAGATCGTGGAGTGAGGTGACATTGACCTTCAAAAGATCGATAGAAAGGAGAACCTGGCTGACCCTTTCACTAAAGCTATCGAAATTCAAGAGTTCGATAGTTGTAAATGAAAAATGGGAATAAGATTCTGTACCAATTGGCTTTAGTCTAAGTAGGAGTTGTTGAGAATTGTGTCCCAAAGCCAATCATCTAGGCTGTAGACAGTTGTGCTAATTTTGTAATTATATATGAATTTCTTAATGAATAAAAGTTTTTCTTTTGGCTGTTCATCATATGTGCATTTTCCTGAAAAGAACTCTGTATGATAGAGTCCTTAGAACTACATTATATTTGATATAGAGAGGATATATCAAGTAGTTTTTGAACTGATTCACAACCAAAGGATACATTATTATAGGACGACGATGTATCAAGTATAGGTTGTTGTACTCACATTGGTTGGTTATCCTCTTGACCAAGGAGTGTGGTGACACTGATGTAATATACAAGTGAAATGTGTGACATCTCACTGAACATGACCATCTACGGAGCTCCCTTCTTCAAAGGGTCGCTCGTAAAGGGATATGGGTATGTGTCCCTCAGACCTGAAGTCACCATGCTAGCTTGCAAGCAGCTTACTGTACTTTGGTATCAGGCTACCTAGATTTCTAATCCAATGATGAAAGGTTTCTGGGTATAGTCAAGTCTTATGGAGCGATGGTGGATCAAGATGGAATTGACCCCTCCAAATAGTTTAGAGTGAATGGCTCGCTGTGTCTCAATTTAGTAAAACCTTGGCTAGGGTAGTTCTTGTGAGGAGTCACAGAACTTATAAAATTGAGATACAATCTGGATGAACCAAATTAGGGCTGGCAGTCAAATCGTAGGTCATCCTGAGCATTATGAGGTTTAAGGGATGAATTATATGATAACCATATGCCAGAGGTTCTTGTAAGTTGCTCTGCAATCTTCAACCTATCCAGATGTCGGGTATCATTGCTAGATGAGGACTTTAACTGGTACAGGAAGTATTCCAGTGCTACTATCTTAGTGTTTGAACCTATGAGGTCACACACCATAAGAATTTCTATCGATCTAAAGGCTGATCGATGAGTGAGAATCGTTTGCCATCACTAGAGGTCAATGTGATTGACCATGTTCGATGTGTCGATACTTGGTAAAATGGAAGTGTCGACACTTGACTGACGAGCAAAAATTCTAGAATGTTTTTTTAGAAGGTTTTAACTTCAAATTTTGAATTCAAATTTCGAATTCTGGGCATTTTTGGCTCCAAGCTTTCATGGTATGATGGTCATACTTGCCTTTGTAGCTTGGACCCATTTGGTATGGCCCTTGACCTTCTCCCCCAATCACTCCTTCCTCTTTCTCTCTCTCATGGCTGCCTCTATAAATAAAGGTTGTTTTAGGGGCTGTTGGTTGGTTGAAGAACTAGAAAGAAAAAGGGGGTTTGTGAGGATTTGGGATTGAGTATAAGAATACCTAGCACTCAAGTTAAGTCTTGAGAAGAGAGCTAGTTAGGAAGGGTTCCACCTCTCCTCCTTATCTTTGAAGAAGAAGAAGATCTGCCAGAAGGATCCCAAAGAACTAGCACTCCGAGGGAGTTGATCAAAGTCAAGCCCCGATATGAACTATTCGTAGAGGCCAAACATGTGTGTGGCTTGACAGCTTTTCACTACCTCCATCTTTAAGGTATAGCGATAATGTACCTTTATGCCTATTGACTCTTTTCTTGCTGTTGATATTTTATAGCATGCTACATTATTATACTATGTCCTGTTACAGGCAGATTGGTGGATCATTTTGATCTATCTATTGAGCCTTCCGCTGCATATTTTAAAATAATTTTAAAATACCATATTTCTGCCTTACATGCCTGCTTTCCTTTGGTTTTTCCTTCGGTAAGAAGATCCAAAGGTCTTGCATTCTAGCTCAAATGGCCCCAAGAATCAAGGGAAAGAGGATGAGGTGCTCCCAAGGACCTTCGTGCCCATCCTAAGGCCTTAAAGTAGGCCTGGAGCAGTCAAGGCCTAAAAAAGACATCTTAGCAGATTGCCTAAGCTACGGTTCACTACCTCGGTTTGGCCATCAGTTTGGGGATGATAGGCAGTTGAAAACTTAAGTTTTGTCCCTAACTTATGCCAAAGGGTTTTCCAAAAATAGTTGGTGAACCGGACATCCCTATCTGAAACAATTGTCTTATGTAGGCCATGGAGTCTAACTATCTCATTAAAGAACAGGGTGGCTACCTTAGACGCATCAAAAGTCTGGGAACAAGGCAAGAAGTGGGCTATCTTAGAAAATCGGTCGACTACGACACAGATAGAGTCATGCCTCCTCTGGGTCTTAGGCAAACCTAACACAAAGTCCATACTCACATCTTGCCAAGGACGATCTGGGACAGGGAGTGGGGTATAAAGGCCAGTGTTCTGTTTTCGCTGTTTGGCAACAGTGCAGGTCCGACACCTAGCCACAATGTGTGCTACATCTCTTTTTAAGCTAGGCCAGAAAAAGTGGTCTTCAACAGCCAGGGTGGTCTTGTCTTTTCCAAAATGGCCTGCTAGACCCCCAGCATGAATTTCCCAAATCAAAAATTCCCTAAGAGAAGTTCTAGGGATGCAAAGCCTATTCTTAAAGAACAGAAAGCCATCTAAAAGGGTATAATCCTTATGATCACTAGATGGTCCTTGAGCTAGATCCTGATACACAGTCTTAAAATCCGGACACGACTCATATTCCTCTTTGATCTGCTCAAACCCTACGACTTCAGCCCTAACAGAATTCAATAACAAAGATCGACGACTAAGGGCATCAGCTACCTTATTTTCAGTCCCAGCCTTATGTTTCAAAACAAAAGTATAGGACTGGATATACTCTACCCACTTAGCATGCCTAGGGTTAAGCTTCTTCTGGGAATTCAGGAATCTAAGAGCCTCATGGTCCGAAAACAGCACAAATTTCTGTGGTAGCAAATAATGTCTCCTGTAACGCAAAGCTTGCACTACCGCATAAAATTCTTTATCATAGGTAGAATACCTAAGCTTAGCATCATTATGTTTTTTACTAAAGAATGCTACGGGATGATTCTCTTGGCTTAGGACTCCACCTATACCTACACCTGAAGCATCACAGGCAACCTCAAATACTTTAGAAAAGTCGGGTAACCTCAAAATGGGTGCCTGGGTCATCCTATCCTTAAGATCTAGGAAGGCTTTATGGGCTGCTTTAGTCCACTGAAATTCTCCCTTCCTAATACAGTCTGCGATAGGAGCAACTACAGTACTAAACCCCTTGATGAGTTGTCTATAGAAGGTAGCCAAGCCGTGGAAACTCCTAGCTTCATGCACACTGGTCGGCTCTGGCCATTCTACTATGGACCTAATCTTCTCTGGATCGACAGCCACGCCGTCAGGGGTTACTACAAAACCAAGGAAGATAACTCTACTGGTCATGAATTCACACTTCTTGAGATTACCGTAGAGACTATCATTCCTCAAAACTTGGTAGACTTGTCTAAGGTGGCCTAGGTGGTCTGCAGGGGTCTTACTATAGATCAAGATGTCATCGAAATAGACCACTACAAACTTCCCTATGAAAGCTCTAAGCACCTAGGTCATAATCCTCATGAAAGTACTAGGGGCATTGGACAACCCAAAAGGCATAACAACCCATTCGTAGAGACCATCCTTAGTTTTGAAAGCGGTTTTCCACTCATCCCCTGGTCTAATTCTAACCTGATGATAGCCGCTCTTGAGGTCAATTTTGAAAAAAACCATTGCACTGGCCATCATATCTAGCATGTCATATAGTCTAGGGATGGGGAACCTATACTTGATTGTGATTTTGTTGATGGCACGACTATCAACACACATCCTCCACGTGCCATCTTTCTTTGGGGTCAATAGTGTAGGGACTGCACAAGGGCTAAGACTCTCTCTAATGAACCCCTTCCTCAATAATTCTCCAACCTGCTTTTGTAGTTCCTCATGCTCAGATGGATTCATCCTATAATGGGGCAAGTTGGGTAAAGAAGCTCCTGGGATAAATCTATGGAATGCTGGATATCCCTATGAGGTGGAAGGTGGTATGGCAGATCCTCGGGAAAAACATCCTCAAATTCTTCTAACAAAGGCCTAACTTCCTGAGGAGGCTCTGAGGGTGTAGGAGTCCTAAGTTCCTTAGCAGTCAACATCCAAATAGGTGAACCACTATGAATTTCTTGTTCTAGATCCTTAGCACTAATTAGGATCACTCCAGTCTTCATCTCTTTGACCTTATTGGGTCCTTTAGCTACCTTGTCCTTAGGAGGGACTGAATGGATTGTGATCTTTTTTCCATTAAAACTAAAGACACAGGTATTGGATTTTCCTAAGAGGGTGGCATCATGATCATATAACCAAGGTCTTCCAAGAATTATACTACTCACCCCCATGGGTAAGACATCACACCAAATCTTCTCTTGATAGGATTGCATCTGGATTTGGACCTGACATCTAGACTGGATGGGTATAGAGGTAGAGTCTACCCAAGAAACTTTATAGGGGTTGGGGTGGGGGACTGGGGTTAAGCCTAACATTTTGACAATGCTAGTAGAAATGGCATTCACACAGCTCCCACTATCTATGATGATCTTACATACCTTATCCCCTAATTTAAGGAAAGTCTGTAGGATGTTAGTCCTACGCCAATCCTCCTGAACTCTACTCTGGGACAGGATGCATCTCACAACTCCTAACTGGTCAGACTCTATGGGTTCCTCCTGTCCTTCATACTCATCAACCAAGTTCATTCCGGCCTCATAAACTTCTTCTTCAAATTCCTCATTGGGCCCGGAATTCTCTTCCTCTCCCTCTTCTATGTAAAGGGATCTACGTGGGCACTGGCTAGAAACATGACCTACCCTATGGCACTTAAAACAGGCTATGGCTGTACACTGGCTGGAGATATGACCTGGTTTCCGACACTTAAAATAGGTGATACTAGAACTAGGGGTTCTCTGGGTGTCAGGTGCCTTATCTTTGTCCATGGGCCTAGGGGTGGGAATACCCTGAAAAGGTTTGCTATGGGTAACTTGGCTAGGTCCATTTCTTGGGATTGGGGTACTAACCCTAGAAGGTTTAGGTCCTCTCTGAAATTTCTCAGTGTTCAATGCAATATGATAGGCTTGGTCTAGGTCAGTAACCTCTCTCAGAAACAACTCCCTCTTAATGTCTTCCCTAAGTCTAGCCCTAAATCTAGACAAAGTGACCTCATGGGCTTCACTCACATCACATCTCATCAAGTACTCATCAAAGGTGGCTATGTAGTCTGAGACAGATCGGTTCCCTTGTTTCAAGGTTTGCCATTGGTCTAACAGATTCTGCTGGTATGAAATAGGTAGGTACTTATCTCTAAGCTTCTCTTTCATACCCTGCCAAGTGGTTATGGGCTCAACATTTCGTCTCCTAGTGGTTAGCTCAATGTTCCCCCAGTATAACCTAGCTTGATGCACTAACTTCATCTTGGCAAACTTGAACTTCCTTTCCTCAGACATGGTATACCACTCAAAGTTCTGGTCCATCTCACCCTCTCAATCAGAATACACCTTAGGGTTTAAGCTCCCATCAAAAGTGGGTGCATCTAATTTGATGTTCCGGATGAACCTATCATCTCTATCTTCAGGCTCTGGGTCAGGCCTCCTATGATTAGGTTCAGGATCTCTGTATAAAGGTCTTCTAGGCTCTTGGTGTGGGTGAGGTTGAGGCACATTAAAATCTGGGTCAGGAGTCCAATTCTGATGTCTAGGTTCCTCAAGTACTTGGACTCGATCCCTAAGCTGGGTAAGATCCTCACGGACTTGATCCCTAAACTGGGCAACAGTATCAGTCATATCCTGACTCAATTTGGTCATGCTTTCGGTAAGAGTTCTAATCATGGCCTCTAAATCAGGTTGGGTTTGACCAGGTTGGTAGGGCACTCCATTTCGGGTGAACATGATGATGCAAGCAAGCACACCAAATGAGACTCGACTGAAACGACTACAGGCTAACTAGACCTAGAGCCTAAACTAGATGCCCAATCAGAGTGGCAAGCTAGCCTGTAGTAACTCGGGACTCAGCCAGGTAGGTGTAAGGGGAGTGTTAGGTCCCTAATTGCCAATCCTAGACACCAATCAGAGATTGGCTAGGTAGGCGGACCAGCATACAAGCCCTTCGGGATAGAATCCTTGAACCACCGTTCTAGACACTGAGTACAAAGCACACACAGAGTAACTAGACAAACTGACTCAACACTAGCCTAGACCTGACCAGTTGGTGTCCCTAGCCCACTAGGGCAAATTAGGTCTAATTAATTTTAAGATTAAAGGCTTAGGTTCGAATGCACGGGAGGTGATTTTGGGCTAAGGAGAGGGTCTCAATCCTTCCCTTATGTTGCAACTTCGGTGCCCTTAAGATAGATTCAATTTATGCACACTCAAATAAAAAAAATAGCTTGCAGAAAATAAAAAGCAGAACAGTAGTAAAATTGATCTCAAAAAATCTATAGAAATTAATAAATCATAAAAATCTTATGTAAATCACTTTCAATTATACTGGTTCCAGAAAAATAAGAATTACTTAATTTGGAATTTTATGCAGGGAGAAACAATTCAAATAACAGGACAGTTACTGGCAGAAAATAGAACGTGTGTCCCGTTTACAATCCCTGCCTAGAAGTTATAACCCAGCAGCACCCCTACACACCCTAGGAACCCCCATGGAATGGTAGGAGGAGGCTTGCATCTCGCTTGTTCCTAGGACCGGACGGCCAGGGGAGTCTACTCCAGGCAGTAAAAGTAAAAAGGAACGAAAAAATAATCAAACAAGCAAGAACCTTGTTCCTTGGACTGGACGGCCAAGGGAGTCTACTCCAGGCAGCAAAAGTAAAAAGGAACGAAAAAATAATCAAACAAGCAAGAACCCTAGACAGGGCTCTGATACCAAAAATGATGCAGAACAAATAAGATGATGCGATGCGGAAGTAAATTAAGACTTTTTTTTTTTTTTTGTTAGAAGTTGGCTTGACTCAAAAACAAGGCTAACTAATATTGAAAGAAAATATGCATTGAAAGAAAGCACAATTCAAAAGAGTAGATTATCAGAGTAATAAAGAAGTAGGATCGCTGGGGATTGAGAAACCCCCAGACCTAGGGTTTACTCCTCTTTCAAGAAACAGACGAAGAGAGAAGAGAAGGTTTTATACCTGACGTGATATCTTTCTTTGATTCAATTGAAGGACACTCTCGAGCAGATTGTAGGATCCTTGGAGACGGGGTATCTTCGTAATGGATCCTCGGATTGTGGTCCTATGGCAAGGTTGGCCTTCTTCTTGTACTCTAGATCTGGAAAAGATGAAGAACAAGATAAGGATGTAAGAAACTCAAGGAAGAAACCTTTACCTGGGATAGCTCCGGACTGCTCGAACTTTGAAGATGAGGGAAGAGTATGGAGGTGGCGGTGGAAGATGGAGTGGATTTAGGGTTTGGCTGGTATGGCGGCGGCTTGCAGATGAAAAGGACCTAGGGTTTGATATAGTGGGCAGTGGCTTGGAGAAGGAGATGGCGGCCTTGAATGAAGTGGGAATATGGTTTAGGAATTTGGGTGTTGGCGGCTAGGATGATGAAAGGAAATTAGGGTTGGCGGCCAGGGATGAAAGCGGGGCAGGGTTTTGGTAACTTTGGAGATCTCTCACCTCCTCAAGGCTCCAATGAAACCCGGATTTACTCCCTCACGGAGCTCAACACTCAAAGAAGTGTGGAAGAAGAGAACACAAGGTTGCTCAACACAAGAAAAGATTTGATTTACTCATTAAAATCAAAAGATTACATAAGGGTCCAATATATAGACCTTGCAAGAGAAACAAAATTACACTACTTCCCATGTGGGACTAAACATTCATCCTAAGCATGAAAAACTTTCCCTTGACCGACCAGGCTTCTTTCCTTGGAGTGGGCAGCCTCAAATGCAAGGTGATGGCTTCATATGGCAGGTATGTGGGGCACCTCCTAGTTCTTCTCCTTAAGTCATGGGTTTTCCTTCCATGACTTGCTCTTTCTTGGAAGAAAATACTCATCTCCTAGTCTTTCTCCCCAAGACCAGGCTCCTTCCATTCATAGCCAGGTACTTTAGGCAAGTGTGGGCGCCTACCTTGAAGTCCTCTCCAAGAAAAATTCCCTGCTCCTTTAGCTTGGTTACTTTTGGCAGCTTGTGGGCACCTTCCTTGACTTCTCCTAAGAAAATTTTCTTGCTCTCTTGGGCGTGGGGACCAGGGACACTGGGATGAAATGTGGTGCCAACTAGTCCTGGGAGTGTGGCTGGGAGTGTGGCATCCACTTGCATTTGGCCTTGGAAGAAAAAAATGATGCCCTAGGGAATGGCGCCAACCAGGACTTGACTTGGACTTAGACTGAGTCAACATGACTCAACAAAATGAAATGCAAACTCAAAGAAATAAAATAATCTGGTTGACCAGGTCAACCCTTATTACAAACCCTAATCTTCGGGCAAGGTCATTCAGAGATCCAGATGGAACCCTGAAGTCTTCTTCTGATTCTGGTGCCCACACCACCTGAAGTCTCTAAACTCCTGGTGGAAGGAGTCCAAAATGGCTTCAGTGACCTCATCCTTGAAGACCTGGGATGTTATGAATTTGGGGATGGCCTCGGTAACTTCTTTCTTGGCCATCTCCATCAATGCAATGGCCGTCGTAGTCTTTGTTGCCATCATCATGGCCTTGGCCATCTGCTCCTCCAGTTGAGCCTAGAGGGCCTGTGCTCTCCCCTTCAGGTGGGCCACCTCCATCGCAGAGGTGGCCGCCTCTTTGGCTCGACGGGAGCTGACTCCCCTCTCCTCAGTCAAGGCGGCCTCGAGCTCAAGCACCTTCTTCTCTAGCTCAACTACCTTGGACTAGGCACTGGTTAGCTAAGCCTCCAACCCTTAGGCTTGGCCGGACAGGCCCCGGGCCTCATCCCTCTCCCGGTGAAGGTGGGTCTCGTGCTTTTCTAGTGCTCAGCAAGCATCCCACAAGAGCTACATATCGACCGCCACCTACACCAACAACGATGGTTGACGCCCCTTATGAAAAAAGGTGGAAAAGGAGATACAGATCTAAAGATGGCTTACCGACATCAGCTGGGCGAAGGCCTCAGAGGCAAGCCCCACCACCAGCTCCCTACCAAGCTGATGTCGGTAGGGAGGCCGGTGGTGGGGCTTTCCTCTGAGGCCTTCGCCTAGCTGATGTCGATAAGCCATCTTCATATCTAAGCTCTGGCAGTCCAACGACTGGATCAGAGAGGTAAGGATGTCTTCCACCAGCTTTCCATCTTGGGATATCGTGGAACCCATGGGGAGGATGACGGTGAACCTCTTTCCTTCCTGGCTCAATTACTCGGGCGATCCGATTGGGTCGGGAGCACCCTTAGGTGATGCACCGCATCTACGGGACTGTCGCTAGCGGCTCCGGCCCTAGGCGATGGAGGTGGCATCTTGGTGGTAGCAGATCTCGCCACCCTCACCGCTTCTGACTATGGTGGATCGTCGATGCATGGAGGGATGACTGGAGACTAGGGTGGGGTCCCCTCGGTGGTTCTGGTTTCACCCCTGGGCTGCCTGGCAGGAGCCTGGACCCTTGGTCTAGATGGCACGCATGGAGTGGCTGGTCCCCTCACATCAGGCCCATCGCCGGGCCCCGGACTTGGTTCTTCTCGAGCCCTCTTCTTGGGTGCTCCTTTAGGCCCTTCGACAATAGCCCTCTTCTGGGACATCCCCAGGAGGTCATCGAAACTGAATCTCATCCCTGCAAAACAAAGCAAATCTGTTAGTCTCGTTTCAAGGCTAGACTCATTGTCGAGCAGAGATGGAGCTCGGCATCAAGCCTACCCTAGGGTTGGGCTTGGCTGATCCTAGTGTCGGCAAGATTTTCCTCACACAATAAGTCTCGAAGGGCTAGAACTTGGGAGGAGAGAAGCTGGTCAAACACTTCCTTATTGGCTGGCTCGACTGTGGACTGTTGGTTGGGGGAACGATCTAGGTCACTCCAAACCCAGTCCACCCCCTTGACCGAAGCAAAGAAGAACCTGCACTTCCATCCTTTGATGGAAGTGGGTAGGTCAAACTTGAGGGCCCCCTTGTGGGGGGACACGAACCACCATCTGCTATCAAATGGGTGATGCTTTAGGATAAATAAGGCCCTGAAGAGGAAAAAATGGGCGATGATCCCATGATGGTGGCAGAGAATAATAAAATTGAAGATGGTCCGAATGGCATTGGGAGCGAGTTGAGCCGAAACCAAATGATAGTGGCTAAGAAAAGAAAGGAAGCAGACATGGAAGGGAAGCCAAAAACCCCCGAAGAAGAAGTCTTCATACAAGGCTATTTGGCCTAGGCCATTGGAAGTGACCCGGTCCCCCGGCCTAGGAACGGAAAGTCGAATGAAATCAGAGATCCCAATGACCTCCGAATGCGAAGGAGATCCTCGTCGATCATCATCGAAGCAATCCCGGCAGGGCTGCCGGCCTCCTTAGCAGAGGGGACAGGTGGAGGAGGAGCCGCAAGGGGTCCAATGACAATCCCCGTCAAGTAGGGATCCCTGTAGAGCACAACCGGGACTTCCTCCTCCTCGCTATCCGAGGAAGGAGCCCTCGGTTAAGAAGGCCTCGCACCATCAAAAGAACCCTGGTGATGGTGCCCCCTGCCAGAGGGACTCATCCAGAATGGTAGAGTGGAAAACTAGAAGACCTAACAAGAGTATTCCTCAGGCGCAGGCTAAAGGAGGAGAGCAAATGAGAGGAAGGGGGAGAAGAAGGAAGCCTAACCTACCAAAACTTTGCAACCTCGTCCAGAAAGGTAGAGGAAGATTGCTCTGAGGAGGAAACTTTGTCTTTTGTCACCTAGGAAACCCTTGGGAGATAAAAGGGCAAGTCCCTTTCAAGCAACTCAGAGCCCCGTTGCCTCGTACTGACCGAAGGCATGTGCCATATCTTGCTCTGAGCCAGCCATAGTGTGCCACATGTTGATATCCACTAGAAGCGATGCCCCGAATCGGAGGCAATCCCTTCAGGCCCGGCACGATAATTATGGCCACCTTTAATGAGGGGTGATGTGGCATCAGTCTATTAGCGCGGAAGCATAGCTTCCGAGGCACCGGTGCATAAGGCATTGATGGCATCAGAGACGCATCCCTCAATGTCAACATGATCATTACTCCCCTCGCCCCGAGCGCCACTTCGTTTCCAAAGCTCGAGAGTAGGGGGTACCTTGATGTGGTACATTCACTGACATGGAGCCTTGCTGGTGGCCACACTAGCAAAAGCCCCACCACCTGGGCGTGGTGGCCAAGTAAGGGGCCTAGGAGAGCCCCCTGTCGAGGTCAACTCCTAGCCAGGGTCGTGCTCATAAGGTGAGCTCCCCATCTGAGATTAGCTCCTGGTCGGGGTCGTGCTCATAAGGCGAGCTCACCGTCTGAGGTCAGCTCCCGATCGGGGTCGTGCTCATGATACCAAGGTGAGCCCTCCTGTCGAGGTCAGCTCCCAGCCAAGGTCGTGCTCATAAGGCAAGCCCCCCGTCTGAGGTTAGCTCCCGACTGGGGTAGTGCTCATAAGGCGAGCCATCCTGCCAAGGTCTGCTCCTGACTAGGGTCGTGCTCATAAGGCGAGCCCCTCGTTCGAGGTCAGCTCCCGACTGGGATCGTGCTCATGCTACCGAGGTGAGCCTTCCTATCGAGATCAACTCCCAGTCGGGATCATGCTTATGAGGTGAGCCCCTCGTCTGAGGTCAGCTCCCGACTAGGGTCATGCTCATGCTACCCAAGGTAGGGAGCCCTTTAGTGCAGGGCTCCTCCTATCTCGTGGAGGCCATAGTTCTCGCCAATGGTGTGAGGGGGAGGAGGATCAACAGAAATTCAAATCACGATAAAGAGGGACCTGGCCACCCACTACCTTTGGGAGGTGGGACATGTCCTGCCACAAATATAGGCCCTACAGTGCACCACCTGCATAACCTACACGATGCAACCCCCACAACACAAGAATCAAGCCTTTCCTATAAGGGTATTCCACTAAGGCCTCAGGCCCTGCGACACTCCAATGGTTCTCCCAGAATGAGAATGCGCCACTATGGCTCGGGGCTCAACGGCATAGTGCCCACCCCTTCCATGAGAAGTTACACCATTAGAAGGGTAAGGCTGGCTAAACAAGAGGACGATAGCGAGTAACAGAAAACCCTTCTAGAAAAGGTACCTGGAAATGGACACCTAGAAGAGGCCCCAAACCTGGGCTGGGCCGCTTCATGCATATAAAATCAGAGAGGGGAGGTAAGTAAGAAGGTAAGTACGCAAACAGAGGGGGTAAAGGGGCAAGGAAACACTCGAGGGAACCTCCCAAGCCCTCTCTCGTTTCTTTGAACCCATCTTCATTTCTTTTTTTACCCTCTACATGGAGAGTCCCCCAAGCTCTTCACCATAGAGATTCTATTTCTCTCGATCATCCCACTGACTTGATCATTGGAGTGTCCCCGCCAGAATCTTCGGCCCAGGTCTCCTCTGTTTTGTAAGTCAGCCAGCTAAAGAGTTGACTAGAAGAGAGGATTGAGCACCTCATGGGAACTCGATGCGTCAGAGCTATAGGCCATGGTGATCTTGGAGGCAACAAAAAGCTTAATCAGAATTTGATTCTGCAATCACTCCTAAATTTCTACTCTCAATTTGTCATGAACTATCACATGAACAAATTGAACCTTTCATTACCAGAGCTGCTTAACATGCTTAAGATAGCTGAGAGCCACTTCAAAAGTAATAAAGCTCATCATCTTCTTCTAGTTGATGGGAAGAAGAAAGGAGTAA
The DNA here is from genome assembly GCA_021397845.1 of Areca catechu. Lineage (NCBI taxonomy): Eukaryota > Viridiplantae > Streptophyta > Magnoliopsida > Arecales > Arecaceae > Areca > Areca catechu. Next base: position 128,991,497 of record CM038049.1, read on the forward strand.
TGAAGAAGGGTTCAAAGAGAAAGCAGAACCCAAAGAAGAGCATCAAAAAGAGAAAAAAGGTAAAGAGGTCTTCAAATGATGGATCCTGTTTCATTTACGACAAGAAGGAATATTGGAAGAAGAACTGCAAGCATACCTTGCAAGTTTGAAGCAAGATGCCAATGGAGCATCAGGAGGTTTGTTTATGATACAAATAAACTTATCATTGAGTTCTTCAACTTCTAATTCATAGGTATTGGATATCGCATGTGGGTCTCACATATGCAACTTGGTGTGAGCACCAGGATTAGACAGAAGCTCCTCAACCCTCTATGGATCTTTGATTAGGGTTCTTAATCTTTTGGATCCTGTAATAAAACTTCAAGCCTGAGTAATTTACTTTTAAGTCATGTAATTAGTATCTAGTTGATTTCAATTTTTGGTTTAGTTTGATAATTTGGCCAATTTGATCAAGTTAGGGTCAATTGGTCCTGTAATTAGCCAAGTTGGTCCACAAGCTTAAGTCAATTTGAAGATGGGCTCAAGCTAGTTTGAAGATAGGTTCACAAGTGGGCAATCAAGTCAAGCCCAATTAAAGATGAGTCAAGCCACCTCTCCACGCCAGGTTAGGAGTGCCACATCTCAATGCCACGTGGCATGGGAGGCACCACTCCAGCTCATGGAGTGTCACATCATCAATTCCACATGGCATGGGAGGCACCACTTCATCAAGCACCTTGGGCGGCCAAGTAAAGCTGAAATTTCAAATTCAAATTCCATGGTTGACTCCCATTAATCTTCCCTTGATCCAAGCCAACAAGATCCTCACCCCACTCCATATATCAAGCCATATCACCAAGGATCAAGCCTAGCATTCATGGTTGGTCAAAGTTTCATGAAGAGGAGATTCAAAATTCAAAATAGGCGCCCCTTGATTCATGAAGACAACATCCTCTCTTCACTCCCCCAAATCAAGTCTTGTAACCCCTATTTCAAATTTGATTTCAAATGTCAAATGAGGACTTAGGTGCTTATAAAAAGGACCCTAACCCTCTTGTAAAATAATTTTTGATGAATGAAAATTTTGAGAAGTTTCTACTTCATTATAGCCCTTGTCTTCTTAGACTAGGAACTCTGTGAGAGAGTGCCTTTGTCCTTCGGGACATCGAGGGGTGAGAGGTCCTAAGTTTCCTTCCTCCTTCGCAAGCCACCCACCAATCTTCAAGCTTGGATGCCCCTGGAAACTCCACCTGGATGCCTAGTAAGAAGAGCCTCCTCGACCACCATTCTTAACTCTTTCCCATCCCTTCTTACTTGCTTATTCCTTCTTCTTGATATTTTCTAACCCTTTCCTTGGGTGCTCACAGGTCCTCCAGGTGCCATGGATAACGGAGTCAGTCTTCCTTGCCCCGTGACCATCGGATGGAAAGCTGGTGAATCACAGGGTTGAAGGCTTGATCCTCCAGGCTGCATCTACAAGAGTGAGTAAACTCGGCATCGGGCGCATCGGAGTCTTCACGGTTTGCATCCTTAATCTCCTAAGTAGGTATTGATCTAGAGCTAAGTCCTATCGGGGTTTCTTAATCCCAAGATCCTCTCTTTATCTTTGTTTAGGACTATCTTTGCTTGCTAGAAAGTTCTTGTCCTTATAGAATCTCTAGTTCCATTCTTAACTTGACTTCGAAAATCAGTATATCTCTTAAAACCTAAAACTTAAAAGATAAATCATTTGCATATCTATCTCATCATTAGTATAGTCCTGCATCATCATAGTCCCACATTAATTTCTGGTATCAAAGCTTCATCCCGCATCACAAATCTTTGCAAGGACTTCACAAGATTAGAAGATTGAAGAAAGATGACTTCAAGTTTTATGGCACGAGTGGAGAAGCTATTCATGTAGAAGCTATTGGAATCTACATGCTATTGTTGCCTTTGGGCAAGATATTGAAATTAAAAGATTGTTATTTCATTCCAAATGTTGTTAGGAATATTATTTCAGTACCTTTGTTATTAAGACAAGATTTTGAAATAAAAATTGAGAGCAATGGTTTTTTCATTTTTCATTCTAATGACTTTTTTGGAATAGGTAAATTTATGAATGATCTTTTAATTCTATCCCTCAATGATGAAGTATTACTTGTACAAAATAAAAAGAGAAAGAGAAATGGTGTGGGCACCAGGATCCGACAGAGGCTCCTCAACCCTCTGTGGATCTCAGATTAGGGTTCCCCTTTCTATGAGTCCTGTAATAAGGCCTTGAGCCCAAAAACATTGTTATAATTTCTTGTCAAAGTTGTTTAGCCCTGTACCTTGGCCAATTTGGGTCAAGTTATGTCTTGAGTCCTGTATTTGTTCGAGTCCGAGTTTGGTCTGGGCCCAAGCCCAATTGAAGTCACTCTGGTTTTCTTCTCTAACTCAAGTTCTGGTGGGCCAACCCACCCCTTCTACTTGGGATAATGCTAACTCAGATGCCACCTCAGCTACCTACGTGGCGCCACATCTGCTACCACATGGGCATCCAAGAAGGGAAACAAAGTGGCCTCCTCTTATTTTCCACACGCCTTCGACAACATCCCCCTCTTCCCTCCCCCACATCACGCCTTGTTCCATCTAAAGAGGGCGTTGAAGATCTTTGAAGGAACCAAGCCCCAAAGCAAGCCTCCTCCCAAGTTTTCTTCCCAAAATGCTCTTGCAAGGAAGGAAGGTCACAAGATACACTCCCCTCTTCAAGCCCTCAACCATGCAACGCCCCATGAAGCTCACCCTTGGTCGGCCAAGAATCAATCCTAGAAGATGGCGTGAAGAGCCCAAGGGAGCACATCCCTCCAAGCAAGCCATGCCCCACTCCTCTTCCCAAATTAAGCATGCTAAGGAAGGAAGTCAAGGGACCAATCCCCCCCCTCCAAGCCTTTGCTCATGCCACACCCAACTCCAAATATTTGGTCAGCCAAAGAAATAGGGATGTGGAAAATTTTTGGCGCCACCATGAGATTTGTATTTTGAATTTCAAAAGGGCCTTGGGTGCCTATTTAAAGGACCCCATCCCTCCCTTTGTAGGAATGAATGAATGAATGAAAATTTGAGTGAATGAGTTTGAGTTTCTTCCACCCTCCAACCCTTGTCTCTTAGGCTAGGTTTGAGTGGATTGCCTTCATCCCCAGGGATGTCGACTGGTGCGAGGCCACCTGTCCGTCGCCCCAGGGCGGCGCGAATCCTTCTTCCTCCAGGATGTCGCGTGGTATAAGGCCACATTCCTTCATCCTCTAGGATGTCGCGGGGTACGAGGCTCCAAGTTATCTTCAACTTCGACTTCGGAATCCAGCCGGACGTCGGGCTCGAAGCCCCTTCCCAACTCCTGTTCAATTCCTTTCCGTACATCTCCACATTCCGCTAACCTCTCTTTTGTTTGCCTACAGGTCCTCCCTGGCATCTCGAGTATTGGAGACAGTTAGTTTTGCCATCGCGACCTCCAGACCCAAAGCCAGAGCTCCTACGAGTTTGACTGCTCGGGCATCCAGGCCGCATCCGCTGAGTTGAACGATCTCTGCACCAGGCGCTTCAGAAGTTTGAGGTTTGCCTTCTTTATATCTCCTAAGTAGATATTGTAGGTCGAGCTAGTCCTACCGGGGTTTCTTAATCCCGGGATCCTGTTCTTGTTCTTACTTTTAGGGCTTTGAACTGCTAGCGTAAGCTTCCCTTACTGCTCTTCATATTTCTTATCTTTGCTTGTGATCGGAAATCGAAACCCTAAACAACGAAGAAGAACAACAAGAAACATAACAAAAAAAAAAAAAATCATCAACCCTAAAACAAAAAAAACATAAAAAAACTCCTTGCATCATAAGCATCCATATTGGCATCCAGCATCCCTAGCCCTAACCCCCTTGCCTCCGCATCATTTCTGGTATCAGAGCAAGGCTAGGACTAATGCATTAGTTTCATTTTCTGCATTCTGGTCAGTCCGTATATGATCTGATTATTGGATTGTTTCTCCCTGTAGAGACATCTAAATTTCGTGATTTCTATTTTGTTAGATCGCATTCATTTCAAAATATTTTTTTCTATTTTTTCAGATTTTATTTCAGTTTGTAGAGATTCTACAAGCCGAAATACTACCTGAGAAAATCTCAGGTCTGAAATTTCAGCAAGCATCTCATTTCTTACTTCATTCATCCATCCAGTTTATTTCTTGCATTTATGGGCATATTTTAATTCCTGTATTTTGTTTAGCATTCACACATCTGAAAGACACAAAAAAACAAAAAAATTTTAAGTCATTTCATTAGTCATTTTTGTGCATCATTCTCCATGACTTATCTTAAGGGCGACAAATTAACATAAGGTCAGGATTTCATTACCTGTCCCTAGCCCAAAAACCACCACCCGGCATATCGAACCCTAGCCATTAACTAAAATCAATTAGATGTTTAATCTGCTTTAGTGAGCTAGGGACACCCATGAAGTCGGGTCAACCCAAGTGCCGAGCCAAGCTAGATTGCTTGTTGGTGTGTGCTTGTGTAGCTGGTGTCTAGGCAAGTGGTTCAGGGACTAGAGCCCGAAGGGAAGTGGGTTGGTTCGCTTACCTGGCCAATTTCTAATTGGTGTCTAGGCAAGCAAAGAGGAACCTCCACTCACCTTACACTTACCTGGCCAGATGCCGAGTTACTACTTCCAGGTTCATCTTCTTGACTTTACATTTGGAGAGATCTCCTACGTCTAGCAAACCGTAGCATCGTTTTGTTACATGTGCACTAGATCAGGAACCCCTTTTCATCCACCTTCTCCACCCTCTACCGACACCATGGACCAATTGCGAGCCGACATTGGAGCCTTAACCCAATCCATGACCCAGTTGATCAATAGATTGGACCAGATGGAGACCAGACTGAGACCCCTAGAGGAAGCTGCTAGGCCCCGGCCTGAACCCAGTCCTGAGTCCCCTCACCCAAGGAGGAACCTGCCACAAGACCCTTACTTTGAGGATGACTTTGGGAGAGACCCTGACCCCTTTGTTGATACCCGTCCTAGGAGACCCAATCTAGAGGACCATGAAGAAAGAGCCCTTAGGAGCATCAAGCTTGAGGCACCCACTTTCGATGGTAGCTTAGATCCCAGGGTGTATGAAGATTGGGAGTCTACCATGGAGCAGTATTTTGACTGGTACTCTATGTCTGAGAGAACCAAGTTTAAGTTTGCCAAGCTTAGGTTGGTTCAACAAGCTAGGTTGTTCTGGAACAGTGTAGAGAACTACATAGAGCAGAAAGGTCAATTACCCATAACTGCCTGGGGGGAGATGAGAGAAAAGCTTAGGAGGAAATACTTACCTGCGTCTTACACCCAGAAACTGTTGGACCAATGGCAGACCTTAAGTCAAGGGAGTAAGAGTGTGGCCGATTACATCGCCAAGTTTGATGAATATGTTATGCGATGCAAGGTTGTTGAATCACCTGAGGTAACCCTGTCTAGGTTTAGGGCTGGCCTACACCCAGACATCCATAGAGAGCTGTATTTTAGATCAACCAGAACTTTGGAAGAGGCTTACCAAGTTGCTAGGCTCTGTGAGCGTTTCCAGAGAGCTCCCACCTATAGAAGACCTGAGCCCTTTAGAAACCTGAGCCGTATCCCTGGATCCACCCAAGGTTACAATCAAGCTTACCCGAGTCGACCAAACCCAAACCGAGCTGACCCAAGTCGACCAAACCCAGCCCGACCTAGTCCTAGTCGCCCTAACCTGAACCGACCCTAGTATAGTAGAGAGGAAAAGGGTAAGGCTGTTGAAGTCCAGAGGAGACCTGATTCCCAAGGTAAATGCTTTAGGTGTCATAAACCTGGACATTTTAATAACCAGTGCACCGCCTCTGCCCTACTCATAAAAGAACCAACTGAGACTTAACCCGAACCAACCATAGAACCTGAAGAGGATGTTTATGACCCCGAAAACCAGTTGTTGGAAGGGTACGAGGGAGAGGAAGAAGTATATGAATCTGAAGACCTTGTAGGGGTAGTCCGATGCATCCTAGCCCAAAACATAGTACAGGAAGACTGGCGTAGGACCAACATCCTACAAACCCTGATCAAGCTAGAAGATAAGGTTTGTAAGGTCATCATTGATAGTGGAAGCTGTGTTAATGCCCTTTCCTTAAGTACAGTCAAATCTTTAGGCCTAGCCACAGTACTCCACCCCAACCCTTACAAAGTGTCCTGGATAGATTCAACTTCGATCCCTGTAAAGTCTAGGTGCCAGATCAAGATCAAAATGAGTTCCTATGAAGAATCGATCTGGTGTGACGTCTTACCCATGGGTGTGGGTAGTATCATTCTAGGACGACCCTGGCTTTTCTACCATGATGCCACCCTTTATGGTCGATCCAATACCTGTGTCTTTCTCCACCAAGGGAAAAAGATCACACTTAACCCAATCCAACCTAAGGACCCCGTCAAGAAAGGATCTAGCAGTCTTAAGGAGAAGAAAGCTGAAGTCAACCTGATCACACCTAAGGAGCTAGAGAAAGAGATTTTAGAGGGAGCCCCTATTTGGATTCTAGCCACCAAGGAGAGTCACGAGCCATCCAATGTAGAACATCTAATGTAGAGCCCCTGTTTGGATTCTTTCCCTACTTTCTCGCCAGGTGGCACCCCCAGATGGGTCCACCTCAATCGAGGTCGAGCTGGCCTCTGCCACTCCGCTAGGTGTCGATCCAGGCGGGATCCACCTTGGCTAGAGTGGCCCCACCTCTGCTCCTTCGCCAGGTGGCGCCCCTAGATGGGTACACCTCGCCGAAGTCAAGCCAGGCTCTCCCTGCTCCCTCGCCAGGTGGCACCCTATGGGTCCACCTCGGTCGAGGTCGAGCTGGCCTCTGCCACTCTGTCAGGTATCGATCCAGGCAGGATCCACCTCGACCAGAATTGCCCCGCCTCTGCTCCTTCGCCAGGTGGCACCCCTAGATGGGTCCACCTCGCCGAAGTCGAGCCAGGCTCTTCCCGCTCCCTCGCCAAGTGGCACCCCCAGACGGGTCCACCTCGGTTGAGGTCGAGCTGGCCTTTGCCACTCAGCCAAGCATCGATCCAGGCAGGATCCACCTCCGCTAGGATGGTCCTACCTCTGCTTCTTCACCAGGTTGCACCCCCAGATGGGTCCACCTCGATCGAAGTCGGCCCTTTCTGCGGAGGACGGGAGGACTGAGGGATGCGAGCCCCGAAGAAGCTGCTGAAGACAGTGCGCACAGGCGACCGGTACGGTGTCCCTAGGCTTGCAGTGGTTCGCGGAACCTCGTTGGCACCAGTTTGGAAAGGGAATCCTGCCCAAGGCACCGAACCCAGCATTCGATAGCCCGGCATCTCAAAAAGGGAGGGCCACGATCAACGCCTCAGGCCCGAGGGTGCCTTCGTAAGAATCGGGATCCCGCCAAGTTCCTCCTCTCATGATGGCATGGCTGATGAGACCGGCTGACCACTTTACTCCCGACCGTAAGAGGAACGAGAGGGGGACGGTCGCTGGAACCCCCCAGGGGAGGGAGGCATGCAGGGAGACATATATCGGTGACCTAAAAAGGTAGACTAGGGGCAAGAAGCAAGGTAAGCGATTGATAAGGTAGGCAATCCCGCAAGAAGGAGAAGCAACCTTGAGCCAAGGGCTCCATAGGAGCTTGTAGGATCGAGTCCAACGAGCTCGGTCACAGGGATCAGAGTGCCCTTCTCTCTCATTCTCATTCTTCTTCCCATCTAAGACTCCTCGAAGAATGGAGACCCAGCAGGTTTCCATCTTAGCATATCTGTTACACTTTGCCGCTCTCTAACTTAATCATCGGAGTGCCCCTGCCAGGATCTCCGGTCCGGGTCTTTAACCTTATGTTTGTAGTTCCGGAGCATCGGGACTCTGCAGCTCAGGGGACCCAGTCCAGTGCCAACTCATAGCTGCAGGCCACAGCAGTAAGGTCGGTAATAGATTGGCATGCCAGGTAGGGGGGACGAAGCCCCTAGACGAGTAAGCCCCCCTCGAGCTTGAGAGAAGCTCGATTCCAAGTATGGTGGTGACACATAGACGTGAAGCCTCCACCAGTCGGGTGGGGGAAGTTCCCTCTTCCCTGGACCCCCATAGCCTAGAGAGGGAACTCCCCGCTCCTGTTCCACCTCCTCAGCTACCCTCGACGGATAGTCAGTACACTGCCATTGTCCAACAATTGCAGACACTGGCCATGGCCGTGAGGTAGCTGCAACATCAGCAGCACTCTCTGGTGACCCAGCCTCAGCTAGGGACCCCCGCGGCCCAAGCCATGGGCCCCCGTGAAAGCCTACGATCTATCCAGGGCAGGCCATCCCACCCACCCTGGCATCGACTGTTCCTCGCAGGAGTCACCATACCCCTACGAAGAGGAACCATTATGGGTCGGCGGACCACGAGAGCCGATCCTCGGTGGACAACAATGATGCTACCAGGTGCAGCAAGCATCGCCGGGGAAAGGCCCCTCGCCGTGACCCATCAGCACCCTCTTCTCCAGTGGCCTCAGTGGAAGGTTCCACTGACGAGGCCATCAGGCATCTAGCTGAAAGGTGCCTGGAAGAGCAAGAGTGCAAGTTGGCGGAGCTTTCCCGTCGATTTGCCAACATGCAGGGCTCCCCCAGCGAGCCAGTGGGCTACAATGCCCGACCCCCTTCTCCCAGGAAATCCAAGAGGAACTGATTCCAAGTCGGTTCCGTATGCCTTAGGTGGATCCCTATGATGGGACCATCGATCCCCTAGACCATCTAGAGAGCTATAATGCTCTCATAAGAGTCCAGGGGGTGACAGACGCCCTTCTTTTCATTGCTTTCCTGGCCACCCTCTGGAAGGCCGCTCGAGTCTGGTTCACTCACCTCGAGCCTGAATCTATCGAATCCTTCCAGCAATTGGAAGAAAAGTTTGTGGCACACTTCGATGCTTGTCGAAAGGTGCCAAGATAGGTGGACAGTCTCTTCTCCATTTGCCAACAAGACCAGAAGCTCCTGCGGGACTATGTGACCCGCTTCAAGACTGCCGCCCTGGAGATCTACAATTTGGACGAGCCCGTCGCCATGCTGGCACTAAAGCGAGGGCTCAAGACCTCCCGTCTAACATACTCGTTGGACAAAAAACTCTCCATGACGTACTCCGAGCTTCTCCTCCACATCCACAAGTACATCTGGGCTGAGGAGGCTGACCATACCAGGAGAGAGCTGGATGAAAAGCCTCCAAAGAAGCCAACCCTAATGGATGTTCAAGGGGCTCGCGGGCCCGGGCCGCCTGTGGACTTTCGAGCGGGGCCGAAGCCCAAGAATGGTCTCGCTCCAGAATGGAGCTTTACTTCCCTCCTCACTCCCAGAACCAAGATCCTCATGAAGATCGAGGGTGAGGGTTACCTCTGCCGACCTCCTCCTCAGAACCCGAAGAACCGTCATGATATAACAAAGTACTATCAGTTCCACCGCGACCACGGCCACGATATGGAGGAGTGCCATAATCTGAAGTAGGAGATTGAGGACCTGATCAAGAGGGGCTACCTCAAGAAGTTCATTGGAAGAAGAGCCCCGGTAGAGGACTAGCCACTCGTGGCCCTTCCCCCCATCCCTGCAGTCGACAACCGCCCCATGGAGAAGCCCATGGGCATGATTTCTTGGGGGATAGGGCACGCATCAAAGAGAGCCTGGGAGGGAGAAAATCTGGAAAATGTACTCTCCTTTGAAAAGGGGAAGGGAAGTGAAAATGAAAATGTAAATAATGATGTAGTGGTGGTCGAAATGTCCATCGCCAAACATCCTGTACATCAGATTATGGTTGATAGTGGGAGCTCCACCGATGTACTTTTCTACGATGCTTTCTCCTGGATGAATCTATCTCGTGATCAATTAAGACTAGTGCACACCCCTCTTGTGGGTTTCACCAAAGATTCTGTGCGGGTTGAGGGGGAGATTACTCTCCCTATTACCGCCGGGACCCCGCCCCGGCAGAGCATGGTTTTGATGACCTTCACTGTTGTCTAACTCCTATCACTGTACAACATCATTTTGGGCTACCCAGGGCTCCACTAGCTTGATGCAGTCATCTCCACCAAGAGATTGTTGGTGCAGTTTCCCACTATTTTTAGTGTGGGAGAAATGAGGGGGACAGTTCAGCCCGTTCAGCATTGCCTGCAGGCTGTCCCGGGCACCCGGAGTGCTGAGCTCGAATCTGATGTCGACGACATCTACCAGAGAGTGCAGGATCCTAGGGGTGGCCCGGTAGAGCAATTGTTGACATACCCCCTTGGCTCAAACCCACAGAAAATGGTGTAGATAGGAGCCCAGCTTCCAGAAGATGAGCGGGTTCGCTTGCTGGACTTCCTCTGAGCGAACATGGATGTGTTCGCCTGGTCTACAGTAGACATGCCAGGTATTCTCCCAGAGGTCATCATCCACCAGTTGAAGATCGATCCAAAGTATCATCCAGTCAGGCAAAAGAAGAGGAGCTTTGCTACAGAAAACACAGAAGACGATCAATGAGGAGGTCGAAAATCTCCTCAATGCCAGCTTCGTGTGGGAGATACACCATCCCAATTGGCTAGCAAACATGGTGATGGTGAAAAAGAACAACGGCAAGTGGAGGATTTGTATGGACTACATCGACCTTAACCGAGCCAGCCCAAAGGATAGCTTCCCCCTCCCAAAAATCGATCAGCTATGGACACCATGTCGGGCCACCACCTCCTATTCTTCATGGATGCCTTATCCGGTACAATCAGATCAGGATGCACCCGAAAGATGAAGAGCATACTGCCTTCATCACGGATCGCGGGAACTATTGCTACAAGATGATGCCCTTTGGTCTAAAGAATGCTGGTGCCATGTATCAGCGGTTGGTCAACAAGGTCTTCCGGGACCAAATTGGTTGCAACATGCAGGTGTACGTGGACGACATGCTAGTGATGAGCAAGCCGACCTTAGACCACGTCGACGACCTGGGGGAGACCTTCCATAACCTTCACCTCCATCAAATGAAGCTAAACCCGGCGAAGTGCACCTTTGGTATGGCGGCGGGGAAGTTCCTCGGCTTCATGGTGACCCAGAGAGGGATCGAAGCCAACTCGAAGAAGGTTCAGGCGATCCTCGACATGGAGTCGCCCACCTCCAAGAAGCAAGTTCAGCGGCTCACTGGTCAAGTGGCAGTGCTAAGTCATTTCATCTCACGGTCCGCTGATCATTGCTAGCCCTTCTTCAAGGTTCTAAGGAAGATGCACGACTTTTCCTGGACAAAGGAGTGCCAGGAGGCGTTCGAGGAGCTAAAGAAGACCCTAGCATCACCACGACTGCTCTCCCGGCCAGAGGAAGGAGAGGAGCTCCTCCTGTATCTGGCGGTCACTCTGGAGGCCATCAGCTCGGTCTTAGTCCGAACGAATGACAAAGGGATCCAGAGACCTGTGTACTATACAAGCAAGCTCCTCCGTGATGCGGAACTCAGGTACTCTCGATCCAAAAAGTTGATTTTTATGCTAATAATGTCTGCCCAGTGCCTCAAGCCTTACTTCCAAGTGCACCCCATTGCGGTCCTAATGGATCAGCCTTTGAAAGCCGTGCTCGGCCGACCTGACACATCTGGATACCTGGCGAAGTGGTCGTTGAAGCACAGTGAGTTCAACATCGCCTACCGATCGCGGTCGGCCATGAAGGCGCAGGTACTGACTGACTTTCTAGTTGAGTGTGCAAGCCTGGGCGAGGGGGCGAAAGAGAGCCCCCAGAGTCAACAACCAGGGCCTGAACCGGAGGAGGACATATGGGTCCTGCATATGGACGGAGCCTCTAATTCTGGTGGAAGTGAGGTTGGGCTCATCCTCGCTAACAACGAGGGGGTCGTAGTTGAATACACGCTCCACCTCCAGTTTGCCGCCACCAACAACCAAGCGAAATACGAAGCGCTCCTCGCGGGGTTGAGAGTTTCCCGCGAGCTCGGTGTGACCAGCCTAAGGGTCTTCACCGACTCCCAGCTAGTCGCCAGGCAGGTGATGGAGGACCCGAAACCCTTTCAGGTTTTCTTTTAATTTTCTAGATTTTTCTTTTTTTTCCTTATCCCAACTATCCCATCTATTCCTTGTTATTCCCGTTATTCTAGTTTTATTCCATATTTATCCCTGAGTTATTCCATAACTATTCCAGTCACCTTCAACCTCCCAGGAAAGTCATAGAACTTCCATTTTCCAATTTTTTTGTCCCACCGGTCCCAGATCCGCCGTGCCCGACCACCCGGCTGCCTCTACCGGCCCGCCACCAGAGCTTGCCGGCCCCACTCTCATCAAAAAATTGATGTCTTCCGCCCACAACGTGGGAAGACGAACAGCCCGCCCATGGCCGTCGCCTGCCACCGCCCCGCCACCCTGCCATCCCGCCGTCCACCGCCTCCCGTCGCCGCGCCGTCCGCCATCCACCATCCACCGGTGCTTGGGGCCCACGCCCGCGGGAAGTTGACGGACACCATGGGAAGATGAACGGCCACCCACGGCCGCCGCCTGCCACTGTCCTGCCGCCCCATCATCCTGCCGTCCATCGCCTCCTGCCACCCCACCGTCCGTCGTCCACCGCCCGCTTCCCGGTCGGCCGCCGGAGATCTGGCCCCCCTATTGCTTGGCTGTGAAGAAATTCCTGCATGGTTCTCAAAGGAAACCAAAGAAGAACTATTCTGCATGATTTTTGGAGCAGCACGAATTTCAAAGCGGAGGGGGATTTCAAAATTCAAATAAAAGGAATTTATTTGGTAATTTTCATGAATGTAATTTGGGGTTTAAAATGGAAATTTGGGATTTTGGTTTTGGATTTGAATTCAAATTATTTTGAATTTGAATTTAAATCTAGGGAGGATTTCAAGGGATTTTATTTTTGAAATTCAAAGGGATATGGGAATCTATAAATACCCATACTCCTCTTGTAATAAAGCAGTTGATGAAATGAATTTTTGAGGGTTTTTCCACTTGTTGTGGTTTTGGGCTGAGGCCCGTTTGCCTTCGTCCTTTGGGACGTTGAGGGATGTGAGGCCCTAATGCCTTTGCTCCAGTGAGAGCGTCGAGGAGCATGAAGCCACTCCAAGCCATCAGCATCGCCGGGCAAGATGGCGGGGTGTGATCTCCAAGTCATCAGTACCGCCGTGCATGATGGCAGGATGTGATCCCAAATAAGGTCTTCGCTGCCAAACAGTTGACGAGGGGATGGAAGCCCAAGGTACCTTTTTTCCCCTACATCTCTCTATTTCCCGTCGGATCTAGATCCTAGGTTCGAGTTTCATTCCCGTTCCCCCTCCATATCCCCATCCTTCTTTCACCACCTCCACCAAGGAAAACTGAAAACCAAAAGAGTCCAGCCATTTTAGGTTTTTTTTTCAGGGGTCGTTCTATCCTAGTCCCGGGAGGCTTCTTAGCTCTCCCACGATCCTTGGTTTGCTTTAGATCTTTCCTATTTCTGAATAACCCCAGGTTTCTTCGGGACCCTGTCCCACACTAGCAGGTCTCGAGCGAGTACGAGGCACGGGACCCTCAGATGTTGAAGTATCTGGAATTGGTGCACGCGAGCTTGGCAGGCTTCAAGTGCTTCAGCATCTCCCCCATCCGCGCTGTGAGAATGCTCGTGCTGATGCCCTTTCTCACCTAGCAACCCTATCAGACTCATCGCTGGGTCACGCCCACATCGAGCATCTCCAGGCTCCAAGCTATGAGATTTGCCCTGGAGCCCAGCTGGATGGACAAGTACGTCAAGTACATCAACGACGGTACCTTGCTTGAGGATCGGATAAAGGCTGGTCTCATCAAGAGGAAGGCCACCCGCTTCATGCTGATGGATGGGCTGGTCTACCAGAGGTCATTTTTCTACCCGCTCCTCAAGTGTTTAAGGCCCACGGAGGCTGCACTCGTGCTCCAAGAAATTCATGAGGGCCTCTGCGGGAACCATGTGGGGGGCAGGACTCTGGCATACAAAGCCCTTCGTCAAGGATACTACTGGGAGACAATGAGAGAGGATGCAACCAACTTCGTCAAGAGGTGTGACCGCTGCCAATGTCACGCCATCGTGCAATGCCAGTCGGCCGCGCTGCTCTCCCAACTCTCCGCCCCTTTGCCTTTTGTCTAGTGGGGCATGGACCTCCTCGATCCCTTTCCTCCCGCGTCCGGGCAACGTAAGTTCTTGATTGTCGCCATCGACTACTTCACGAAGTGGGTCGAGGCCAAGCCATTGGCCCAGATCACGGAGGCAAATGTTAGCATGTTCCTGTGGAAGTCGATTGTATGCCGCTTCGGACTTCCCTACACCATCATCACCGACAACGGACGTCGGTTCGACTATTGGGAATTCGAGGAGTTCTGCAACAACCTCAGGATTCATCATCGCTTCACCTTGGTGGCGCATCCACAGACCAACGGGAAAGTCTAAGTGACCAACTGGACCATCCTGCAAGGGCTCCAGACCAGGTTGGACCAAGCTAAAGGGAGATGGGCTGAAGAACTTTCCAGCATCCTGTGGGCATACCATACAACCCCAAGGATGGCCATAGATGAACCCCCTTCAATCTTGTCTTTGGATAGGAGGCAGTAATCCCAGTGGAGCTTAGCCTGCCGACACTGCACATGGAGCAGTATGATGAAGTCGATAACCCAGCATGACTGCTGCTCAACCTGGATCTCCTCGAGGAAATGAGGGACAAGGAACGAGTTCAGATGGTGGCCTACCGGCAACGGGTGGCTAGGTACTATAACTCCAAGGTAAGGCCGAAGACCTTTCGCCCAGGGGATCTAGTGTTGCACCGCGTCGAAGCTTCCCAACCTCGAGAATGCATGAAGCTCTCTCCGAACTGGGAAGGTCCCTATCATGTGGTCGAAGCACTTCCTCACGGCACTTATTATCTTGCCGAGCTTGGCGAGGATTGATTTCTGCGGACTTGGAATGTCGCGAACCAAAGAATGTATTACCAATAATGTAAGATTTCCTGAGTATTAATAATGAAATTCTTTCTTTGCGCAATGTTTGTTTCTATCTCATAAGACCAACGTCGCCTAGCCTTAAGTCCGACGAATGAAAGCGAGGCAAAGGTCCCGCAAAATGGTCTGCGAGAAGTGCAAGGCCCCCGGAGTTTGGCTTGGAGCATTGAGAGGAGCCTAGTTCTAGGCCCTAGTCCGGAAGGTGGTACATAACCCAGTTCCCTCACGGAATGCCGGTGTTCAGTCCGGAAAGTCGAACAGAACCCAGTTCTGACATGAGGCACCGGAGTTCAGTCCAGAAGGTGGTGCAAAACCCAGTTCCTCCATGAAATCCCAGAGTTCAGTCTGGAGCGCCGCATGTAACCCAGTTCCAGGTCCCAGAGTTCAGTCCGAAAGGTGGCATGGAGTCCATGGGATCCCGGAGTTCAGTCTGGAGTGCCGCATGGAACCCAGTTCCATGCCGTAGAGTTCAATCTGAAAGGTGGCACGGAGTCCATGAGATCCTGGAGTTCAATCTGGAGCGCCGCATGGAACCCAGTTCCAAGCCCCCAAAGTTCAATCTGGAAGATGCACCGGTGACCTAAGTCCCGGAGCCATTAGATCCCGGAGTTCAATCCGGAGGATGCCCCGGCGACTTAAGTCCCGACGCTAAAGATTTTCAGAGCATGAAGGCCCCCTGAACCTCATTCCAGACCAAGGGTCCAGGTCAAGTCATGGACTGGAGTTATAGGTTTTTGACTCCAGTGGCAGGCCACACTATAACATCACTACTAGGCAGCAAAAAAAAAAAAAAGAGAAGAAGTTTAGTAAAATGCTGGAGAAAAGTAATCTTCATTTCAAATGAAAGACTTCTTATAAAAAGAAGGGTCCCGACAGACCGGGTGACCCAGGAAAAAAAAGAGAGAGAGAAGACAACGACAAGCAAAAGAAAAACCTATACTAAGGTATGGAATGGGATCACTCGGCCGCTGTGCCCTCCTCCGGCTGGGAGACCTCCGTGCCATTGGCTGCATCCTCAGATGGGTTCCCGGGAGCCTCCTCGCCAACGACCCTCGACGCTGCTTCTCCTCCCTGAGACTGCGCCCTAGGCCTGCCAAGGACGATCCCGGTCAGGTCAAGCTCGGGGAACTGGGCGGCCACCTATCCTCGGCAAACTCCGAAGCCCTTGAAGAAGGAGTCCATGACGGCTTCGTGCATCTCCTTCTCAAACTCCCTGGAGGCCCGGAACCTCGGCACAGTCTCCTGCACCTCCTTCTGTGAGGCTGCCAGTAGCCCATTGATGTAGGAGTTCTTCTTGTTGGCCATCGCCAACTCCTTGAGGACCTCCTCCACCCAGCGCTCCAATGACCGGGACTGCCCCCTGAGGTGGGTGATCTCAGCAGCGTCGTCTTCAGCCTGGCACTGGCTCGAGATTCTCTCCTTGGAGAGGGATGACTCAAGTTCCCTGACCTGACCATCAAAGCATGCCAAGTCCTCCCGGAGGGACTCATTCCTCCCCCACAGCTCCTGGCCCTTGTTGACCAGGTCTTTTACGTCGGCCGCCAATTTATTTAGATTTCGCTCCTTCTTGGCCTCCTTCTTCGTTGAGGCAGATAGAAAGTCTCAGAGTAGCAGCACGTCGGTCCCAATCTGTATCAGAAGAAGAGTTGAGGGTTCGAAAGGACCCAACTGGAATATTAAAATGGAAGAGCTGAATGCTTACCGTGAAGAGAAGGGGAAGGGTCCCGAGCATGGTGGCCTCAGGCGACGGTCCCGGGGCCGTGCCGCAAACTCCATCATCCTCTCCGTGAGGCCTTGGTCGCGGATGATGGAGGAGCCCCCGTGGAGGGCGGGCGGTGCCAACTGAGGATCGTATGGGGACTGAGCCAGAGTCCCCTCATCGGGCGAAGCTGTGATTGAGGGTGCCCCCCTCGGTGCAGTCATCACCATCACCGGCGTAGCGACTGGTGCAGCAGTGCCTGGGGGAGGTGCCGATCGCCCCACCTCCCCGGTCTTGTCAAGCTCGACGACATTCACGGCGGGCGCCTGTCGCTGAGGAGGCCTGGGAGCCAGGCCCGTTGCCCCGGGCCCAGTAGAGTCCAGAGTGGGCCTGGGCCCATGGCCCGTCTCCATTCGAGCCCTCTTTGGGGGAGCCTCCTGCGCCCCTTCAGAGGCGTTCTTCTTCTGGGCCCCCCCCATCAGACTTTCGATGGAGAACTTCATCCTTGGAGAAAAAAGAAACTAGAGTGTCAGATGATCCGGTAAAAAAAAAAGAAGAGCGGAGGCCCACCGATCATCCGTACTAGGCTGACTCCTGCCTCAAACAAGTTCTGCTTTTAGAGCAGAATGTCAAGGGAAGGGACCACATCGCCTAGTAGCTGGGAGTAGACCTCCTGATCCGTTGACTCGACTTGGGAATTCTAGTTCGGAGACTGATCCGGCTCACTCCAGACCTAGTCGACATCCCGGACTGAAGCAAAAAAGAACCGATTCTTCCATCCCTTGATCGACGTTGGGAGGTCGAACCGGAGGCACTTGGGTCGGCGCAAAAGATACCACCAGCCGTCATCGATGGAGTACCGCTTCAAGGTAAAGAGAGCCATGAACAATGAGAAACGGGCAACGAACCCGTGGAAATGGTAGAAAACTATGAAGGCGAAGATGACCCTGATGGCGTTGGGAGCCAACTAGGCCGGAACGAGACAGAAATGGCTAAGAAAAGATAAGGAGAATGGATAAAGGGGAAAGTGAAGACCTCTGGCAAAGAAGTCTTCGTAGAAGGCGATTCTACTAGGGTCGCTGGAAGTCACCCGGTCCCTCGACCCTGGGAGTGAAAGTTGAATGGAGTCCGGGACCCCATACATGTCCCAAATCCAGGAAAGATCATCTCTGGTCATTGTCGAAATGAAGCCGGAGGGACCGGAAGAAGTCTCTACCACTGGAGGAGGAAGGGCAGAGACGGGGATAGCAGGAATGGCAAGAGGAGCCCTAAGAGCCCTAGGGACACCGATGGTTATGCCGCCCGGCCGCAGCCACCGCCGGATGTCGAGGGGAAGGTCCTCCTCTGAAGAAGAGGGAGATGGAGTCCTCAGCCGGGACGAACCAGCCTCGTTCGGGTTAGAAGAGAGGTGGCGATGACGGGCCATGGAGACGAGGAAGGATCAGGTGAAGATGAAGGGAAAGCAAACGGAGGAAACTGGGTCGCAGGGCACTCACCGGGATATTGTGAAGGAAGAATGGCGATTCGAGTGAAGAAGAGGGATCGCTGCAACCACCGACGAGGTGTGAGAAAGCCAAAAGACCTCATTTCTGAAAAGTCTCCTCTCTTTTCAAAATAATTAACAGCGGCCGTACAACTCCTTTTTTGCTAACGCCATCGGATGAGCACCACGTGGGAAGGCGCCCGATGAAGATACTTCGGTTCGCTGAAAATCGCCTCGAGTTTGACGCGGCGTAATTATAACCTCCTGGACATGCTGACGTGGTGCCTGTGTATTGATCTCGAGCACAGTGAGCGGATCGGCAGTGATCCCGGTATTTATTGTGTAGGATTTTTATCCTTCCACATCATCTTCGAATTAACTCCCCATATCCCTGCAGTGGCACTCCGATAGGACTTGAAAGTGGGGGGCAACTGATATGGCAACATCGCTGACATGGAGTATGCATCAGGTCTTACTGGATGTCAAGCGGTGCCATGCAGCGTCATCTTTAGAACCTCCTGCCAGGTGGCCCGTTCGGTGGTAAAGCCAAACTCAAGGCTGAGCTCGGCACCTCTGCTTTTTTGCCAGGTGGTGCCCCTAAATAGGTCCACCTCGCTGAAGTCAAGCTAGGCTCTCCCTGCTCCCTCGCCAGGTAGCACCCCCAGATGGGTCCACCTCGATCGAGGTCGAGCTAGCCTCTGCCACTCTGCCAGGTGTCGATCCAGGCAGGATCCACCTCGACTAGAATGGCCCGCCTCTGCTCCTTCGCCAAGTGGCGCCCCCAAATTGGTCCACCTCGTCGAAGGTTGAGCTAGGCTCTCCCTGCTCCCTTGCCAGGTGGCGCCCCTAGATGGGTCCACCTCGGCCAAGGTCGAGCTGGCCTCTGCCACTCCACCAGGTGTCGATCCAAGCGGTATCCACCTCGGCTGGAGTGGCCCCGCCTCTGCTCCTTCGCCAGGTGGCACCCCCAGATGGGTCCACCTCGCCGTAGTCGAGCCAAGCTCTCCCTGTTCCCTCGCCAGGTGGCGCCCCCAGATGGGTCCATCTTGGTCGAGGTCTAGCTGGCCTCTGCCACTCTGCCAGGTGTTGATCCAGGCAGGATCCACCTCGGCTGGAGTGGCCCCGCCTCTGCTCCTTTGCCAGGTGGTGCCCCCAGATGGGTCAACCTCGCCGAAGTCAAACCAGGCTCTCCCTGCTCCCTCGCCAGGTGGCACCCCCAGATGGGTCCACCTCGATTGAGGTCGAGCTGGCCTCTGCCACTCCACCAGGTGTCGATCCAGGTGGGATCCACCTCGGCTAGAGTGTCCCCGCCTCTACTTTTTCGCCAGGTAGCACCCCCAGACGGGTTCACCTCGCTGATGTTGAGCCAAGCTCTCCCTGCTCCATCGCCTAGTGGCATCTCCAGATGGGTCCACCTCAGCCTAGGTCGAGCTGTTCTCTGCCACTCCGCCAGGTGTCGATCCAGGCAGGATCCACCTCGACTGGAGCGGCCCCGCCTCTGCTCTTTCACCATGTGGCACTCCCAGATGGGTCCACCTCATCGAAGTCGAGCCAGGCTCTCCCTGCTCCCTCGCCAGGTGGCACCCCCAGATGGGTCCACCTCGATCGAGGTCGACCTAGCCTCTACCACTCCGCCAGGTGTCGATCCAGGCAAGATCCACCTCGGTTGGAGTGGCCCCGCCTCTGCTCCTTTGCCAGGTGGCACCCCCAGATGGGTCCACCTTGTTGAAGTCGAGCCAGGCTTTCCCTGCTCCCTCGCCAGGTGGCACCCCTTGATGGGTCCACCTCGGCCGAGGTCGAGTTGGCCTCTGCCACTCCGCCAGGTATCAATCCAGGCAGGATCCATCTCGGCTGTAGTGGCCCCGCCTCTGCTCCTTCGCCAGGTGGAGCCCACAAATGGGTACACCTCACCGAAGTCGAGCCAGGCTCTCCTTGATCCCTCGCCAGGTGGCACCCCCAGATGGGTCCACCTCGGTCGAGGTCGAGCTAGCCTCTGCCACTCCGCCAGGTGTCGATCCAGGCAGGATCCACCTTGATTAGAATGGCCCTGCCTCCGCTCCTTTGCTAAGTGGCACCCCCAGATGGGTCCACCTTGTCAAAGTTGAGCCAAGCTCCCCCGCTCCCTCACCAGGTGGCACCCCCAGACAGGTCCACCTCGGTCATGGTCGAACTGGCCCCTGCACTTAGCCAGGTGTCGATCCAGGCGAGATCCACCTCGGCTGGGGTGGTCCTGCCTCTGCTCCTTCACCAGGTGGAACCCCCAGATGGGTCCACCTTGGTCGAAGTCAGCCCTTTCTGTGGAGGACGGGAGGACCGAGGGATACGAGCCTCGAAGAAGCTGCTGAAGATGGCGCGCACAGGTGACACCCCGGTATGGTGTCCCTATGCCTGCAGTGGTGCGCGGAACCTCGTTGGCACCAATTTGGAAAGGGAATCCTGCCTAAGGCACCGAACCCAGCATTCGGTAGCTCGACATCCCCAAAAGGGAGGGTCTGGTCAACGCCTCAAGCCCGAGGGCACCTTCGCAAGAATCGGGATCTTGCCAAGTTCCCCCTCTCATGATGGCACGATTGACGAGACTGGCTGACCACTTTACTCCCGATCGTAAGAGGAACGAGAGGGGGACGGTCGCTGGAACCCCCTAGGGGAGGGAGGCGCGTAGGGAGACGTGGATCGATGACCTAAAAAGGAATACCAGGGGCAAGAAGCAAGGTAAGCGATCGAGAGGGCAGGCAACCTTAAGCCAAGGGCTCCACAGGAACTCGCAAGATTGAATCCAACAAGCCCGGTCGCAGGGATCAGAGTGCCCTTCTCTCTCGTTCTCATTCTTCTTCCCATCTAAGACTTCTCTAAGAACGGAGACCCAGCAGGTTTCCGTCTTAGCGGATCTGTTCCACTTTACCGCTCTCTAACTTGATCGTCGGAGTGCCCCAGCCGGGATCCCTAGCCTGGGTCTCTAACCTTGTGTTTGCAGGTCCGGAGCATCGGGACTCCGCAGCTCAGGGGACTGAGTCCGGTGCCAACTCATAGCTGTAAGCCACAGTGGTAAGGTCGGCAATAGACTCCATGTATGACAACCATGTTTGGATCTTGGTTGACTCACCTGAGGGAATTGTCCCAATAAGGTGCAAATGGATCTTCAAGAGGAAGATTGGAGCATATGGGCAAATAGAAACCTACAAGACTAGATTGGTGGCAAAAGGTTTCAAGCAAACGTATAATATTGACTATGATGAAACTTTTTACCTGTTGCCATGCTCAAGTCCATTAGGATTATGCTTACCATTGCTGCATTCTATGATTATGAGATCTGGCAGATGGATGTTAAGACTGCATTCCTTAATGAAAATCTTGAGGAAGAAGTCTATATATCACAACCAGAGGGTTTTGTCTCAAGTGGGGGATCAATCCAAGTATGCAAGCTTAGAAAATCGATTTATGGATTGAAGCAAGCATCAAGGAGCTAGAACATTCATTTCGATGAAACTATTAAGGAATTTAGTTTCATCAAGAATACGAATGAGCCATGTATGTACAAGAAGACAAGTGGGAGTGCCATTGTCTTCTTGGTCTTGTATGTCGATGACATACTTATCATTGAAAATGATATTCTAATGATGTAGTCAGTTAAAACATAGATGTCAAAATATTTTTCCATGAAGGATTTGGAAGAAGCATTCTATATTCTAGGAATAAAGATCTATAGAGATAGATCTAAAAGGATACTAGGTTTATCCTAATCCAAGTATATAGATTTAATATTGAAGAGATTCAATATGGAGAAAAGTAAGAAGGTTACTTGCCCATGAGTCAAGCCATACACCTATCTAAAAGGATGTCACCCAAGACTCCAGAAGAAAGAGATAGGATGAATAAGATCCCTTATGCTTCAGTAGTGGAATCAGTTATGTATGTAATGCTATGTACTAGGCCTGATGTTGCTTATGCTTTAAGCATAGTAAGCAAGTTCCAGGCTGATCCAGGAAAGGATCATTGGAAAGCTATGAAAACAATCTTAAGTACTTAAGAAGGACTAAGGAGGTTTTTCTAATATATGGAGGATCGGATCTAAAACTAGAAGGCTATACATATTCTAGTTTCCAATCTAATCCAGATGACAGTAAATCTATATCAGGGTATGTCTTTACTCTGAATGGAATAGTAATAAGTTAGAAGAGTACCAAGCAATCAACTGTAGCTGACTTAGTCAATGAGAAAGAATACATAACTACTAGTGAAGCTGCTAAGAAAGTAGTTTGGATGAAAAAGTTCATCACCAAGTTGGGCGTAGTTCCTACAACACAACTAGTGACATTATATTGTGATAACACTGGAGCTGTTGCACAAGCGAAGGAACCAAAGTCTCACCATAAGTCCAAGCACATTCTGAGATGCTTCCATCTCATTCGAGAAATCATTGAAAGAAATGATGTGGTAGTAGAACAACTTGATACAAAAAACAACATAGCAGACCCATTCACTAAGGCACTTCCTCTACAATAGTTAGATCGCCATCTAGATTATATGGATATTAAATACAAGGATAATTGGCTTTAGTGCAAATGGAAGATTGAAAGAATTATGCCTTGAGAACTAATTACAGTTACTGTATCACTGGCATTTTTGTATTCTCTCAACTAAAGATTGATATTAATAAAAGGCATTTGTTGATTCATCATACTATAGCATCTTATCAAGATTATGATGAACCCCATAGGTTAGGGCAATGGAATTAGGGTTATGATGGAGATCATAACGGTGAAACCTAAGTTCCTATAAATCCTAATCTAAAATATTTCTAGTCATTGGATCATCGATTTGGGGATCGATGTTTCTAGAAAGACTAGCACATCCTAAGTATGTTCGATAGAAAGGATAGTTAGTCTCATAGCCATTTATGTAGGAATACTAATACAAGGATGTGGGTGCTCATTAGAGTATGAATTCACTGAACTAATCTACCTTGAGAACATCTTATGGAGATCTTACTACTTATAAAAAAATGATTCTCATTGTGGGAGTTGTGCAAGTGATCCTTAGACTTGAATCACCATGGCTTCTTGTGAATATAAAATCATGTTTTGGTCAATACTCATTCATGACAAAGAGTCATGTATGGGGTGTTCTCAGATGTAGTGGATTATGCATGAAGGATGTGAGTAGATCAACAAGAAATTGATTACTCCTAGTAAGAGGAGGACTTATTCCATGTAATCTCTTCGATTGTTGACTCAGGAAGTCTTTGATCAAAGTAGGATGAGATCAGAAAGGATTTCTAATCTTTCATCGATCGAGTCTTTATTGTCGAATTGAAGTTTGAAAGGATTAAGCACTAGGGTTTGACAATTCTCCATACCCATCACTTATTTGGGATAAAGGAAGATCGAAGGATTGAATTATACGATAACTTTTTACTAAAGGGTATTTTGATAATTTCTATCAAATTTCTCATCTTTTGGGTAGGCATGACATGTTACTAGACGTCAATCATATCTTGTAGGTTTTCATGAATCAAATTGGATGGATTCATGAGTCAATTTGGAAATTGATTCGAATTGGCTAACTTGGATCAGCTTCATTTGACCTAATTGGGTCAATCGATTTCACCTAATTAGGTCAGTCAATTTTGATTGGATTGAAATAGCTTGGACTTGGACCTACTACTAGCTAGATGGAGCCCAAAGGGTCACACACGCTAGAAAATTAGTCAAGAAAGTCAATTGAATTTTGGTTAGGGTCATTGGATCCTAATAGGCTAGCTAATTTGCATACTAGCATATGCATGCTAGCCTAATTCCTAACCCAATTGGATTAGGTCAGTTTGCTTGCTATTTGGGCTAACCATTTAAGTGAGACTTAGATTGGATTGAGTTCTAATTGGGACAGTATTTATCTATATTTATCTACAATTAATTAAGAATTATCCTTGGATTATGGAAGAGTCCAAGTGGGATTGGACTCTTGGCACCAAGTTTGGCGTATGCCTAGATTAAGGGGCGCGAAGGACCAAGAGTCCTTCTGCGACTCAATCACTTAATCCAAATAAATGCTAGGCCACTCTCCCTTATCTTCATACCCATTTGGATTGGGCTTGACCAGTCAAAAGATGGAATTGGAATGGAAGAATTATGGCACACAAAATGAAGGGAGCATCCCTTCATGTGTGGCATGCAATCTTAAATCCAGAAGTCATTCTGCTTGAAGGATTCTGATTCTCTGATATATCTATTAGAATCCCACATCCCTTAGCCAAATTTTGACCAGTTACTTGCCACATGGTAAGTGAAAAAATTGCTGAAAAATTGAAGAGACACATATATGTCTCTTGGTGCAGTGATATGACATATCATGATAAGACCTTTCACCCAAGGGACTCCTACTTGAAGGGTCCTATTTGATCATTAGAAAATCAGAACAAGGACTGAGAAAAAGGTTTATCAGGCACCTCCTCACTCAGTATAAAAGGCATCAGTATTCTGATGCCAAAAATATCAAAAAAAATAAAAAATAATCCAAAAGAAATCCTTTCTATTTCTCTTCCTTCTCTTAGGACAAGAAGTTTTCTTTAAGATAAGACTTGTTATTTTAAAATAAGAGCCTAGAAAAAGATATAGGAGAGATAATCGGATTCTAAGAGGATTGGGATGAAAATGACATTGAACAATCTGAGATTAATGCGAAAGCAATGAATCTCCTCTATTGTGCATTAGATCCTAGTGAGTTTAATATGATTTCTACATGCACATCTGCTAAGAAAATATGGGACACACTTGAAGTTACCCATGAGGGTATCAATCAAGTGAAGAACATTAAAGTAAATATGTTAGTGCATACTTATGAAATATTCCGAATGGAACCAAATGAATCTATCACTGACATGTACACTAGATTCACAAACAATGTAAATGGCATGAGAAGTTTAAGAAAAATTATGTCTAATGCTGATCTTGTCAACAAAATTCTTATGTCACTTCCAACTTCATGGGATCCAAAGGTGATCACCATACAAGAAGCAAAAAATGTTGACAAACTATCCTTGGAGCAATTGGTGGGATCGCTCATGACTTATGATCTCAATTTAAAGCAAAAATCTATGGATATGGACAAAAAGAAAAAGGGGATAGCCTTCAAATCTACTATTCAAGAAGAATCCTCAAATGAAGAATCTGAAGAAGAAGAAGAAGAAGATGAGAGTGAGGAAGCACTTTTAGTAGGGAAATTTAGAAAATTCATGAAAAGAAAAAAATTTTCTTACAAGAAAAGGTTCCAAACAACTAAAGAGAAGGAAAAAGAAAAGGAAAGGAAAAGGAAAATGAGATACCTACATGCTTCGAATGTAAGAAGCCCGAATACTACAAATTTGACTATCCTCTCCTAAAGAAATCAATAAAGAAGCTTAGGAAGAAGCTATAATGGCAACCTGAAGTGATAGTGAGGACTCCAGCTCAGAGGAAGAACAAGCTGAAATTGCAAATCTATGTCTCATGGCACATCAAGAACAAGAAGAGGTAATTTTTGATACTGAAGTAGATTTTACCTTTGATGAATTGAAAAATACTTTTGATGAATTAATGCATGACTATAAATTGATTTTATATGAAAATAGAAAATTGAAAAAGCATGCAAATAGTTTTTCACATAAAAACAATTCTCTTTTAAATGAAGTTAATGAATTGTAAAATAAACATGATGTTTGAGAAAGAAAAATAAGGCTTTAACAATGAAAAATGATGTTTTAAAAAAACCTAAAACTTTTATTTCAAACGGTGATCTTCTTAAGAAAAATAAATATTTAGAAATAGAAAATAAAAACTATAAAAATTAACTTGATAAAATAAAATTCTTTATTGAAAAGTTCACCTATAGTTCTGAAAAACTAGATCTTCTTTTAAATAATCAAAGAGCTATTTTTAACAAAGTAGGATTAGGATATAAACCTCAAAAATAACAAAGATATTTCAAAAACTTCTTTGTACTTGCATCATCAAGTATTACATATTTTTCATGCAAAAAACAAGGTCATAAAGATTTTCAATGCAATATAAAAAAAATCAAGAATTTTGGAAAGGTTTGGGTTCCAAAAGGAACCAATTTAAGTACTAACCCTAAAGGACCCAAGTTGGCTTGGTTACCTAAAAACAAAACTTGATTTTTTTACAGGTGTGTCTTGTAACCAAGGAAAACAAAAGGCTATGGTATCTTGATAGTGGTTGTTCAAGACACATAACAGAAGATGTGAAGCAATTCATCTCTCTTGAGGCAATAAATGGAGGGAGTGTGACATTCGGTGATAATAGTAAAGGAAAAATCATTGGTGTTGGTAAGATTCACATCTCTCCTTCTACTTGCATTAACAATGTATTTTTAGTTGAAGGTTTAAAGCATAATCTCTTAAGTATTGGTCAATTTTGCGATAAAAATTTTCAAGTTGTTTTTAAATCATCTTATTGCATGATAGCTAATCCTGATAAAAATGGAGAAAAATTCATTGAAAAAGGCATGGAAATATTTATCTAGTAGATTTGGATAATCTATCTTTACCTAATGAAGAATGCCTAGTTGCAATGAATTCTACTATAGATGAGACTAGTGAGCTTTGGCATCGTAGACTAGGGCATGCTAGTATGTATTTACTTTCAAAACTTTCTAAAAAGGATTTGGTAAGAGATTTGCCAAAACTTAGTTTTGAAAAGAATAAAATTTGTCAAGCTTGCCAATTTGGAAAATAAGTAAAAACATCTTTCAAACCTAAAGATTTTGTTACAACTACTAGGCCATTAGAACTACTCTATATGGATCTCTTTAGATCAACTAGAACATCTAGTCTAGGAGGCAAGAGATATGGATTTGTTATAGTGGATGACTTTTCAAGGTTTACTTGGATTTTCTTTCTTGCTCATAAAGATGAATCTTTTTCAGTATTTATGAAGTTTTACCAAAAAGTTTCTAATGAAAAAGGTGCTTCAGTTATTTGCATATATAGTGATCATGGTTCTGAATTTGAAAATCAAGATTCAAAAATTTTTGTAATAAGAAAGGTATTGAATACAATTTTGCTGCACTTAGGACACCTCAACAGAATGGGGTGGTAGAAAGAAAAAAATCATACTTTGGAAGAAATAGCATGCACTATACTTTGCAAAAATGGTTTGCAAAGATATTTTTGGGCTGAAGCAATCAATATTGCTTGTTATATTTTGAATCGCATTTTAATTCGTCCTATTTAAAAAAAAAACTTTTTATGAACTTTGGAATCAAAGAAAACCAACTTTAAAGTATTTTTGAGTTTTTGGTTGTCAATGTTTCATTTTAAATAATGGTAAAAACAATCTTGGAAAATTTGATACCAAGTCTGATGAAGGTATCTTTTTAGGATATTCTACATCAAGCAAGGCATACAAAATTTTTAACAAAAGAATCCTAGTTGTAGAAGAGTCTGTACATATAGTTTTTGAAGAGTCTACTGACAAATCCTCTAGGAAAGAGGATACATCTGATGCATGTGCAGGTGCTGAAAAGCTAAAGAAGCTAACATTGGAAGATCAACCCTTGCAACGAAGTGAAGAAGATCAAGACAAATGTGAAAGAGAAGGAGCCATACAATTCACATTAAAGCATCAAGATCTACCTAAGGAGTAGTGGTATGCTCATGGACATCCTAAGGAGTTAATCCTAGATGATCCATCTAAAGGGATAAGAACTCGATCTTCAATTAGAAATGAATGTGATTTTATTATTTTTGTTTCTCAAATAGAGCCAAATATTTTAAAGTTGCTGAAAAAGACCATAACTGGATAAATGCTATACAAGATAAACTAATTCAGTTTGAAAAAAATAATATTTGGGCATTAATAGAAAGACCATTTGACACTTCTATTATTGGCACGAAATGGATATTTAGGAATAAATTAGATGAAAATGGCATTGTTACTAGAAATAAAGCTAGGCTAGTTGCCAAAGGCTACAATCAGGAGGAAGGAATTGATTTTGATGAAACTTTTGCTCCTATTGCTAGACTTAAGGCAATTAGACTACTATTAGCATTTGCTTGTTTTATGAACTTTAAACTTTTTCAAATGGATGTCAAGAGTGCTTTTCTGAATGGTTTTATAATTGAAAAAGTTTTTGTTGAACAACCACCTGGTTTTGAAAATCATGCACATCCTGATCATGTTTATAAATTGCACAAAGCACTATATGGTTTAAAGCAAGCACCTCGAGCATGGTATGAAAGACTTAGCAAGTTTCTGATTGAAAATGAATTTTCTAGATGCTATGTTGATACTATCTTATTTCTAAAGAAGAAAAATAATGACTTATTAGTAGTGCAAATTTATATTGATGATATTATATTTGGTGCTACTAATAAAATTTTTTGCCAAGAGTTTGTTAAGCTAATGCAGGGTGAGTTCGAAATGAGCATGATGGGAGAACTTAATTTTTTTCTCGGACTCCAAATCAAGCAAACCAAGGATGGAATCTTCATCAACCAAGCTATATAAGAGAAATCTTAAAGAAATTTGGGATGGAGTCTACTAAGTCAATAGGTATACCTATGAGCCCCTCTTATAAATTTGATAAAGATGAGCATGATAAATCTGTTGATCAAAAATTATATAGAGGAATGATTGGCTCTTCATAATATTTGACTGCTATTAGACTTGATATTATGTTTAGTATCTGTATGTATTCTAGATATCAGTCTGATCCTAAAGAGTCTCATCTGTTGGCTGTTAAGCACATATTTAGATACTTATCTGGTACAATTGATATTGGTCTATGGTATTCTAGAAATTCTTCTATTGATTTAATCAAATTTTCTTATGCTAATTTTGCTGGGTGTAAACTTGATAGAAAAAGCACTAGTGAAACTTGCCAATTTCTTGGAGTTAACTTAATCTCTTGGTTTAGCAAGAAACAAACTTCGGTTGCACTATCCATAGTTGAGGCTGAGTATATTGCAGCAGGAAGTTGTTATGCTCAAATCTTGTGGATTAAGCAACAACTTGAAGATTTTGGAATCAAACTAATTAAGACACCCATGAAATGTAATAATACTAGTGCTATCTACTTAACTAAAAATCTTGTTCAGCATTCTAGAAGTAAGCATATTGAAATTAGGCATCATTTCATTAGAAATCATGTTAAAAATAATAATATTGTACTTGAATTTGTTAGTACTGAAATGTAATTAGTTGATATTTTGACTAAGCCTCTCCAAGAGGATCGGTTCTGTATGATTAGAAGAGAACTTAGGATCATCAATCCTTTTAATTGAAAATTTCTACTCTTTGACTCTGAAAGATCAAATTTGATATCAATTATGTTTAAATTCCTTGAATTTTACTGCAATTCTATTGATTTTGATCAATGCTTCACTTTTTTTTTTTTTTTTGATTTTAAGTCGAAGTGTCGATACTTGTAAGTGTCAACACCTGGAAGTGTCGACACTTGACCCTATGTCCTGAGTCGACACTTGAACGGCGACAGACCAAAATAAAAACAGGAACAAGGTGTTTTCTTGATCTTTTCTCTCCCAAATTGAGCCGACACCTGCCCTAACGTTGTTCAATCCACTTTTTCCCTCCAATTTGCAACTCCAACCCTCTCAAATTCATGATTGGGATGGTTTTTTATTTGATTTTTGGCATTTTCCCTCTTCCATTTCGTTTTTGGACCGTTAAAGCCCTGGATTTTCTCTCCTCTTGTACTTCAATCCTTGATTCTATGGAATGGGGCCTAGGAAGCAAATTGTCCGTCATCCTCGGCCATCTAATCAAGAAGATGAAAGAAGAACAAAGGCCAGACATGAAGCCAGTGCACCGGTTGCCCCAGCTCGGCCTCTCTTTCCTGCGGCTAGTCGGATGGGTTTGAAGACCGTTATCGAAGGATGCCATGTGCACTTTGAGTTTATCGATCAGCAGCATTTTCAAATAGGCCAGTGGCTCAAGGATGCTGGTTTGGTTTCTTTCTATTCTTTGACTGAGAGATTTGACCTGGGTTTGATTCGAGAGTTCTATGGTTCATTAGCCTAGGTAGTGATGGATGGGTAGCCCAGGTGCGAAGCAAAGATGTCCTAGCGACAGCAGAGATTCTGAGCAGAGTATGGGACATACCCATGACAGGTTCTATTATAGACGGCTTAGTAGATTGGTTTAGTGGTCTCCATTGTATCTTTGAGATAGATGACTTACCTGAGGGAGCCACTGTGGTAGCTTTGAGACTGTCAGCTGAGATGAGGTTGCTGCATCTCATTGTTGCCCGGATCCTTCTATTGAAGATCGGCCATTTTGACTTCATCACAGAGCGAGAGCTGTTGATGATGATTTTTCTGGTATAGCACACTCCTGTATGTTTACCAGTACTCATGGTACATCAGCTGATGGAGGCATCTATTAGCCAGAGACTGTGTTTGCCCTATGGGATGGGCTTGACTCTACTTTTTAGAGCTTATGGTGTAGTGATGGATGGTGAGCCCTATTGGCAGCTGCTACACACTGATGTATATGACATCATATCTCTTCATCGGATGGGGTATCAGCTTGTCAGAGGCTAGTAGAGACGACACATATCTGGACAGGCTACTGACAGAGATGAGGATGCATTGGAGGAGGAGCACATCTTTTCGGGTGAGGTAGGGCCTTCTGAGATTCATAGAGAGACATCTGAGGCACAGCCTGAGTCGTCAATTCAGCCAGAGCCAGCTCCTCAGCCTGAGTCTGCACGGTCTGACATCCTTGGAATTTTTGAGAGTCTAGAGGATAGGGTCACTCTCATTGAAATTGAGTTGATTATTATTTGTCAATGAGTTGACTCATTCATATGGAGACAAGAGAGAGCCATCGAGGATTGAGAGATGGGATCTTTGCCATTCTGTCCATTTTGAGTAGACCCATTTCGAGGAGTGCTCCTGATACTTCTGGTCCAGATGATTCAGTTCCAGCACCACTAGCACCGGGACCAAATTTGGATAAGACTGACTCTGATGATATTGATATTGCAGATTTGATGACAGAGCCAGTACGGGAGACAGCAACTGACCCTCCTGGGAGTCCCATTCATGATCCATCTAGTTCATCCTTCCAGACTCCTATTCTTCCTACTCATCTCTCTAGACCTGATGTTCACACTTCCATTCCTATACCTACACCTATTATACCTTCAGTTATTGATACTCATGTTATTCCACCATCTGATATATCTTTTGATACACCTGACATTCATTCTCCCCCATTGCATACATCTTCCCTTATTCGGGAACTAGGCTTCTATACTCCTGGTTTCCATCATCTTGACTCTGGTCCTATCTTTGATCATACCCCTCCTCTTTCGGCCATTCCAGTCAGTGCTATTCTTGCAGCTGACATAGCTTTTACCTCTTCTGCTTCAGCTAGAGGCAGGACTTATGTTAGACGTAGAGGACATGGTTGTCATGATGTTCCATCGATATCGACCAGGACTCGTCTTCGTGATCTTCGATCTATGTAGCCTCGATCTCGTGCTTTTACTGATACAAGACTGATCGAGATTGGATCCTCAGATGATGAGGATAGTGCTTAGGATAGTTTTTTTATGTTTATATAGTTTACATTTATGTGCTACCTATATATTTTTATTTGCTCCATGTTATGTATCAAATTTGTATCAATGTATGAAACATTTTGAATGATTGAAATTTTCTAGTTCATATCTATGTCTTTGAATGAATGGTTTAATATCTTCTCTGAATGAATTGCATTACTTAATCTCAGTGCTTTTATTTCTCTTTTCCTTTTTAATGATTGACAAAAAGGTGGAGAGGTAAGTATAAAAGAAAAAGGGAGAGATAAGACAAGATGAAAGATATAAGATGAAATTGAAATATCACTTATGTTTTTTTTTGTGCTTGAAGATAAGCTTTGAAGTAAAGATGAAAGTGATATGTATCTATCTTGTATTTCTTTAATTAAAAGAAAACTCTATTTATGTTTGAGAATGATTTATTGAAAATTTTTGTGCATTAAGTGAGAGGGAGCAAAAAGAATCTTTAAAAATCATTTTTTTTTGAATCACCTCTTGAGGGGGGGTATTTATACTCACCTTGTTTCATTGTTGAATTTATTATCCTTGAGCATGTTCCTTTTAAAGTATCATGATACATAGATTTCATTCATCTTTCTTTGCTCTGAAATTGTAATATAATTCTGATTCAAATGAGTTTTTAAACTTTCTTTCTCTATTTGAATACTTATTGCAATAAGCCTTATGCATATTGAAAATTTCTTTTTAGAGCTTATCATGTGATTTATACTTAAAGATTTTGTCATTATCAAAAAGAGGGAGATTGTTGACTCCATTATTGATTTTGATGATAAACAAAATACTTAAGTATAAGTTGAGTACTAACTATGTCTTTGAAGTATGTTTTTATAGAAAAAGGTACTCACCAATTCTACAAATCTTGTTTGCTTGTCAAAGAATGAAGAAGTCCCTTCAATGATTAAAAGACCAGCTTTTAATGGACTTAAAAACTTGAAGATTGCTTGATATGACTTAAATAGTGAAGCACAACTTGATTTCAGCAGAGGTTCAATGGTTTTGAAGAAATCTCAGTCAAGTGTCGACTAAAAGTATCGACTCATAGCTTAAGTGTCGACTCATGACAATGGAAGTGTCGACTCAAGTCGGCACATAGAAAGTGTTATAGATGGCACGACTGAAGTGTTGACTCATGCCAGTCAAGTGTCGACTCAAAGTATCGACTCAAGGATCGGCTCATCGCCTGAGAATTTTTGGATACAGAACTTGCTGAATTTGAAGACTTGCCTGAAATGTTGACTCATGGTTGTCAAGTGTCGACTCAAGTGTCGATTCACCAAAAGAAGTGTCGACTCACCTAAGAATTCTAGAGAGCTTCAATGAAGAAATTTGAACTTGGTGTTGACTCATAGAATGCAAGTGTCGACCCTAAGTGTCGACTCACAAGGTTGAAGTGTCGATACTTGGAGTTCTGGAAACAGTAACGGCTAGTTTTTTAAATGCAGAACTCGGCCCTTTTCCCTTCCAATGGCTAGTTTTTTATTTGTAATGGCTATAAACTAGTTTTAAGGCCTTGGGATTATATTTAAGTGTTTCAAGTTAAATCAAAACATAAGATGAAGAAGAAAAATAAAAGGAAAAATAAGAAAAGAAGAGAAAAAGCAAGTGCATTCACTCACATTCATTGTGATCAACAACCATCAAGCAAAAAGAAGTCTCCAAGCATTCAAAGCCTTAAAGATGAAAGGAAACAAAGCAGGTGGTTTGACAAGATCCTACACTAGGCATGCAAACATCTGCGGGAGCAGAATGGATTTTAAAACATTTTTTAAAATTCGTGCAGCGGAAATCTGCTCCGCCAGGAACTAATCTAAATCTAGTTACATTTAGGCATGTATGATCATATAAAATATTTACATAATATTAAACAATTAAGTCGATCCATGCATGATTAAAAAAATAATTTTCCATACCTTTATTCTGCCTGGAATAACTCTGGGATAAACCTAGAATAGGCTGGAATAACTGGAATAAAGTTATTCCAGTCGTCTTCCTCCTTGGGCTGTTTGAAAACTCTATTTTTGGCTTTCAAAACGGTGTCGGAACACTGCCTTCCGGACCTCCGTTTGCTCCCAAATTTGAGCAGCAGCAACTTGGACAAGTGCTCTTCAATCTCCAATTGAAATCTGCAAGAAATTGTTAGCCAAATAATTATAAAAAATCACCAAAGTCTGCTGCCAGATTTCTGCAGCAGAACTGGGCAGCAGAGTTTGGCCTTCATTTTGGAGCAGTTGGGGCGATCCCGGTCCGCGTAGCTTGCTCCTAGGAGTAGAAGGATACTCCCTCTAGAGGGGAGACACGCCCGGGGCTCTCGGATCCGCCTCCACGCACAGTGCTAGCCACTGGAAGAGGGCTTCACGGTCACATGAATTCTGCAACAGGGCAGAACTGAGCACTTGAAACAATGGGATTTAAAGCCTTGTTTCTCTCCCTCACACACTCCAAATCCCAGCCTAACAAGTACCCAATGGGTGGAAAAGGATCAAGCTCTCAGCCTCTCAAAGGGAAGAACACACACTTCCTTTTTCTTCTTCACATGGTGTATTAATCCAACTAAAACAGGGGCACTGGAAGTAGTTTATATAGGCTGCAGGGAGGAGGAATGAGCTGGAAACGAAAAGGCTGTAGTTAAATCCATTAACCAAGCCATAACTAGATGTAAATGGGACGGGTGGAGGAGAGGAAGAGACTTCCAAAGGTCTTCAACCGGATGCCCAGCATTTGTCGTTTGGCCTTCCAACGAATGGGATTCCTTCCAGCAAATGAATTTCCAATGATTCACCGTGTAAAATAGCTGGGAGGAAAAAGATCACCAGTGCAATCCCAATTTGGTTCAATCCCATTAAACCAAGTGGTTCAATCCATTTGAACCGGTCCAGGAAAAATCCAAACCCAATTTAATTTGGTTCAATTGGTTCACAACCAATTGGGGGCCGAAACGAACTCCGAATCAGTTCAAAACTGATTCAGAAAGATTCTGGCGCAGTCCTGGTCAACCCGGAATAATTTCTGGTTGACACAGACAAGGGAAAGATGGAAAAAAGAGTGCTCAAAAATAATGTGACCATAAAATCGAGACGATTCCCAATCGTAATCGGTATCTGGATCAAAGAGTTATCCTCTGTGGCGTGTGACCTCATAGGTTCGAACCTAAACGGTAGCACTAGAATAATTTTAGTACCAGCACAGGAAACCATCTAGCAATGGGTCCCGGCGTCCGGATAGGTCAAAGATGCGGGAGCAAACTATCGAACCTCTGGCATATGGTTACCGTATAATTCATCCCTTTGACCTCTAATGCTCAGGACAACCGAGATTGGGCTGCCAACCCAGACTGAGTCAGTCGACTACGTGTCTCAACCTCGCAAGCCCAGTGACTCTTCACTAGGACTACCCCGGCAGAGGATTTGCTAAATTGAGATATTGCGAGACATTCAATCCAAACTGTTTGGACAGGTCAATTCCATCTTGGTCCATCACTGCTCCACAAGTACTTGCCTGTACCCGAAATCTTCCGTGACCGGATTAAAAATCCGGGTAGTCCGGCACCAAAGCACAGGAAGTTGCTTGCAAGCTACCGTGATGACCTCAGGTCAGAGGGACACATATACCCATATCCAATCGTGAGTATCCCTTTGGCAGAAAGGGGCTGCACGGAGTCACGTTCAATAAGATATCACATATCCCACTTGCAGATCACATCAGTGTCACCACACTCATTTGGTCAAGAGGACAACCAAACGATGTGAACTACAACAACCTATACTTGATATATTGCCATCCAGTACAATATATCCTTTGGTTGTGAACAGGGTTTAAGGACCACTCGATACATCCTCTCTGTATCGAAGTCAGTGTAGTCCTAAGGACTTCATCACATGGAAAGAGTTCATTTCAGGGAAATACAATATGTGATGAGTTGCCAAAAATAATATTTTATTAATTCATAAACGGAATACAATACTAAGCACAACCGCCTTCAACCCAGGCGATTGGCTTTGGGACACAATTCCCAACAACTCCCACTTGTACTAAAGCCAATCAGAAGAGTATCTAATACCCATTTCCCATTTACAATAGTCGAACTCTTTTATTCCGAGGGCTTTAGTGAAGGGGTCGGCCAGATTATCTTTTCCATCGATCTTCAGAAGATTGATGTCGCCTCGTTCTACAATCTCTCGTACGATGTGGTAGCGCCGCAGAATGTGCTTGGTGTGGTGATGAGCTTTAGGCTCCTTAGCTTGAGCAATGGCTCCAGTGCTGTCACAGTACACCGGAACAGGACCATCTAGGGAAGGTGCCACCCCTAGCTCTCCAAGGAACTTCCGCAACCACACAACTTCCTTTACCGCATCTGATGCTGCAATGTATTCTGCTTCGCATACCGAGTCTGCAACAGTTGCCTGCTTAGAACTTTTCCAGCAGATCGCTCCTCCATTCAGGGTAAATACAAACCCTGACACACTCTTGCTATCGTCTCTATCCGACTGGAAACTGGAGTCAGAGTGCCCCACAAGTTTCAAGTCAGGTTCTCCATAAATCAGCCATTGATCTTTAGTATTTCTTAAATACTTAAGGATGGACTTAACCACCTTCCAATGGGCCTCACCTGGGTCAGACTGGTATCTGCTCACTACTCCTAGTGAGTATGCCATGTCTGGTCTAGTACAAGTCATAGCATACTTGATAGAGCCTACTGCAGAAGCATAAGGTACTCTACTCATGCGCTCTCTTTCCTCAGGAGTTGTCGCACAATCCTTCTTAGAAAGAGTAATTCCAGAACCTATCGGGAGATAGCCTTTCTTGGAATTTTCCATGATGAACCGTTTCAACACAGTGTCAATGTACGTAGACTGGGACAGTCCCAAAAGCTTCTTAGATCTATCTCTATAGATTTTCATACCTAGTATGTAAGAAGCCTCACCCAAGTCCTTCATGGAGAACTGAGATGATAACCAGACCTTTATTCCTTGTAATGCTGCGACATCATTCCCAATTAAGAGAATGTCGTCAACATACAGTACTAGGAATACAATCACAGAACCATTAACCCATTTATAGATGCACGGTTCTTCTCCGTTCCTAACGAAGCCATACAATTTGATACACCTATCAAACCGTAAGTTCCAACTTCGAGACGCTTGCTTGAGTCCATAGATGGACCTCTGTAAATTGCATACTTTTGATTCATCTGTGCATGTGAACCCTTCAGGCTGTATCATATACACCTCTTCTTCTAGCTCCCCATTTAGGAAAGCGGTTCGGACATCCATCTGCCAGATCTCGTAATCAAAATATGCTGCCAAAGCAAGCATGATCCGAATGGACTTGAGCATTGCCACAGGGGAGAAAGTCTCATCATAATCGATACCATATCACTGACGATACCCCTTGGCAACCAGACGAGCTTTATAGGTCTCTACCTTCCCATCTACGCCCCTTTTCCTCTTGAAGATCCATTTACACCCGATGGGTTTTATTCCTTCAGGCGGATCAACCAATGTCCAAACATTGTTGATTTCCATGGATTCCATTTCGGATCGCATGGCTCCAAGCCATGCCTCAAAGTCAGATCTCTGAAGTGCATCCATATAGGTGATTGGATCCTCATTGTTCTCATCGAGCTCAATGGGATCGCCGTCCTGGACCAAGAAACCGTAGTATCTGTCCGGCTGACGCGGTATTCTACCGGATCTCCTAATGGGTTCAGGGTATGATTCAATCACAGCCGGTTCTACGATGTCCTTAGAGTGTGTAGGTTCTTCTATTGGCTGAACTTCATCAAGTTCAATCTTAGAAGCTATAGTTCCTTCTCCAAGGAACTCCTTTTCCAAAAAGATAGCTCTAAGAGCAACGAACACCTTTTGTTCATTCTCCAAATAGAAGAAATACCCTTTGGTTTCCTTAGGATAACCAATGAATAAACACCGGTCAGACCTAGGACCAAGTTTGTCTGAGTCTAAACGCTTTACGTAAGCCGGACAACCCTAGACCCGAAGGTGTGAGATTGAGGGTTTACGTCCATTCCACATCTCATATGGAGTGGAGACAACAGACTTACTTGGAACATTATTTAATAAGTAGCAGGCCGTCTTAAGCACATATCCCCAAAAGGATAGCGGCAGAGTTGCAAAGCCCATCATGGATTGAACCATGTCCAACAAGGTTCGATTCCTCCTTTCGGACACACCATTTAACTGTGGTGTTCTTGGAGGAGTCCACTGAGAGAGAATTCCATTCTCCTCAAGATATGTCAAAAATTCACCAGATAAGTATTCACCACCTTGATCAGATCGAAGGATTTTAATACTTTTTCCAGTTTGCTTTTCTACTTCATTACGGTATCGTTTGAACATTTCAAACGACTCAGACTAATGTCTCATTAAAAAGACATAACCGAACCTTGAAAAGTCGTATGTAAAAGTAATGAAATATTTGTATCCTTCTCGGGCACTAACTGACATCGGTCCACATACATCAGTATGTATTAGACTTAGAAGTTCTATAGCTCGTTCACCCTTTCCAGTAAAAGGTGACTTGGTCATTTTACCAAGTAAACAGGATTCACAAGTGGGCAATGATTCAGAATCACTGACCTCGAGGAGTCCATTTCCTCGCATCTTGTTTATCCTATTTTGGTTAATATGACCTAGCCTATAGTGCCAAAGATACAAATCGTTGACATTATCTAACCTTGGGTGTTTGCTAGAAGTGTACATTACACTAACAGGCCTTGATAGTATGTATATGCCATTATTTATAACAGAGTTATTCAAAATAACATTGCAAAAATCTTCTTTTATTGATAGTTCAAAACCACAATTGGCCAAAAGGCCTACAGAGATTATGCTCATAATGAAACTAGGACAATAGTGACAGTCGACTAGTTTGACAGTACAAGACTCAAAGACAAGATGCAGGACTCCGATCGCCAGTACTGGAACACGATTTCCATTCCCGACGCTCAGAAACTGTTCTCCATCTTCAAATCTTCTGCTAACTTGAAGTCCCTGTAACGAATTACAAACATGAATTGGACAACCAGTATCCAATACCCAGTTAGCAGTATCAACAATTGAGTAATTACAAGGTTTTATCATATAAATACCTTGTTCAGCAGACTTCTGCTTCCTCGGCCTGTTCGGATCAAGGGACGCAATATGAAGAGGATAGTTCCTCTTCCAGTGTCCCTTCTTCTTGCAGTAGAAGCACTCTGCAGAAGACTGATCAGCCTTATACTTCCTGGTCTGACTAGGGCCAGGAACATTCTGCACCTTCTTTCCCTTCTTATTTGTTTTCTTCTTCCCTTTCTTAAAGGGATGACGACCTCTACTTCCTCCCACTAAATTCACCACCCCCTTATTCAGTTGGTGGTCTTTCTCGAAAGTCTGCAGTAACCCCAAAAGACCATGGTAGTTTACTGCAGGCTTGTTCATTCTGTAATGATCGAGAAAATCAAGATAGGAGGAGGGAAGAGAATTCAGGATCGCATCCTTGCCGAGCTGATCGTGCAAGGGGCATCCGAGTTTGCCCAACTTTTCAATCAACTCGATCATGTACAATACATGATCAGTGACTGAACCACCATTCGACATTTTGGAATTGTAGATGGCACAAGACACTTTGTACCGTTCTACATCATCCGGGGTGCCGAAGGATTCCTTCAACTTTTGAAGGATTTCATCAGGTTGGGCCTCCTTGAATTTGCGACTGAACTCGTCGTTCATTGCTGCTAACATAATGCATCAGATAGTAGTCTGATTAGAGACCCACTTCAGATAAGCGTCTCTGATCGCACTCCGTGCATTAGCGGAAGGGATTTCAGGTGCCAGATCCGCTATTACATAGAGGATCCGTTCATGCTCCAGAATGATTCTTAATCTTCGATACCAACTATCGAAGTTGTGACCCTTTAACTTCTCATTATCGAGAAGTGACCGGAGCGATAAATTTGAAGACATCTGAAAAGAAAATAAGACCAAATTAGTTTATGAATTAATAACTTAATCAAAAGACTTGGACTTTAGTCTAAAGGTTTCTCCCACTAATTTTTCAAATTGGTAGCCTCTAACTCCAATCCGTGAAAACACTTTTTCAAGTGGGTACTGAAATCCAATAGGCCTCGCATGAGCCCGACTATGGCCAGCTCACCCATACGAGCCTAAAGGTAGGTTCGTAAACCAATTATTTCCCTAAACAATTTTCAGTATTTTATTTTTCCCCAGAGAACACCCCAATCAGCCTAGGGGCCTCCTATTGCGGGTCTCTGGTTAGGTCCAACCATTAAAATGACAAATCCAATGCCTCCAGCTAACTAAAGACCAAGCCCGACTATGGCCGGCCCACCTGGTCCCGTTAAGGAGATTGCACTAAATCATCATCGATCAGATAGAAATTCCAGTCGCCGGATGTACACCCGTTCTATGGAACTACCGATGCACACCAAGCTAGTGGACACATTTCTAGCCAACTTAATGGAAGGCGAAGACACTATCAACTCCTTGACTTAGTCTTTTTAAGGACCTAATAATTTTAGAGGATTTTTTATAGTTGTGACAGAAGAAAAAGATAAGGACATGGATCATCCTCCCACTGAATCAATCAGATTCCAGGAGGGTTGAAATAAATCAACAAATGATCCATGGGCACCTATAGATCAGTCAGACCGATCAACCTGGGTGACATGGGTTAACTCGAGTCATTGAGCTTTTCCAATCAGTTCTGGTTGACTCGACTAGCCAGGTAGGTGAGTTCATGGGTGAGTATCCGCCATTAACCATCTTTCCTAGACACCAACCAAGTTGGCCAGGAAAGAGGTAGCCTCATACAACCATGATCACACTGCCAAACCTACCTCGACACCAGTCGGTTTACCAGACTCGATCAGACTAGCCTAAAGACTCGGGCATCCACTGAGCCACTAATTGGATCCATTTTAGATGAACGGATCAACTAATCTAACTATTAGATAGTTCTAAAGAAGGGCCTTAAACAACTTTTGTTTAATCTTCTTATAATCCGGTTCAACTAAACTTAGGTCTAACCCAGTTATGGACCCAACTAGTCAGCTAACCCAATTAACCCAAACTGGCTTATGCAAATTTGATTAGATTTCATAAACCTAAAAAAAAATAATCTAATAAGCCAAACACTTAATTAAAATATTTTTTAATTAAGTCTTAATGTAAAACATATTTTTACATAACAAATCATGCATCAAAATATTTTACAAATATTTTATAAACATGCCTAAAACATGTATCACGAAATTAAAATAATTTTTAATTTTTAATATTCTTTAAGGATCCTTCTGAAGAGGCCAACACAGACGATCCGCATCGTGTCAAAGACACACGGTCATGGTGAAGGTCTCAACTAGGTTCCAAAAAGAAAACATGATACATTTTTAAGATTAAACAATTTTTAATCTATAAACATGCATACTAGATTAGATTACAAATGTAACCTGGCTCTGATACCACTGAAAGGAAACAAAGCAGGTGGTTTGACAAGATCCTACACTAGGCATGCAAACATCTACGGGAGCAGAAAGGATTTTAAAATATTTTTTAAAATTCGTGCAGCGGAAATCTGCTCCGCCAGGAACTAATCTAAATCTAGTTGCATTTAGGCATTTATGATCATATAAAATATTTGCATAATATTAAACAATTAAGTCTATCCATGCATGATTAAAAAAATAATTTTCCATACCTTTATTTCGCCTGGAATAACTCTGGAATAAACCTGGAATAGGCTGGAATAACTGAAATAAAGTTATTCCAGTCGTCTTCCTCCTTGGGCTGTTTGAAAACTCTATTTTTGGCTTTCAAAATAGTGTCAGAACACTGCCTTCCGGACCTCCGTTTGCTTTCAAATTCGAGCAGCAGTAACTTGGACAAGTGCTCTTCAATCTCCAATTGAAATTTGCAAGAAATTGTTAGCCAAATAATTATAAAAAATCACCAAAGTCTGCTGCCAGATTTCTGCAGCAGAACTGGGCAGTAGAGTTTGGCCTTCATTTTGGAGCAGT
Organism: Areca catechu; assembly: GCA_021397845.1. Taxonomy (NCBI): domain Eukaryota; kingdom Viridiplantae; phylum Streptophyta; class Magnoliopsida; order Arecales; family Arecaceae; genus Areca; species Areca catechu. The sequence goes on from CM038049.1 coordinate 129,033,214, forward strand.
TGGGGCAATCCCGGTCCGCGTAGCTTGCTCCTAGGAGTAGAAGGATACTCCCTCTAGAGGGGAGACACGCCCGGGGCTCTCGGATCTGCCTCCACGCGGTGCTAGCCGCTGGAAGAGGGCTTCACGGTCATAGGAATTCTGCAACAAGGCAGAACTGAGCACTGGAAACAATGGGATTTAAAGCCTTGTTTCTCTCCCTCACACACTCCAAATCCCATCCTAACAAGTACCCAATGGGTGGAAAAGGATCAAGCTCTCGGCCTCTCAAAGGTAAGAACACACACTTCCCTTTTCTTCTTCACACGGTGTATTAATCCAACTGAAACAGGGGCGCTGGAAGTAGTTTATATAGGCTGCAGGGAGGAGGAATGAGCTGGAAACGAAAAGGCTGTAGTTAAATCCATTAACCAAGCCATAAACTAGATGTAAATGGGATGGGTGGAGGAGAGGAAGAGACTTCCAAAGGTCTCCAACCGGACGCCCAGCATTTGTCGTTTGGCCTTCCAACGAATGGGATTCCTTCCAGCAAATGAATTTCCAACGATTCAACGTGTAAAACGGCTGGGAGGAAAAAGATCACCGGTTCAATCCCAATTTGGTTCAATCCCATTAAACCAAGTGGTTCAATCCAATTGAACCGGTCCAGGAAAAATCCAAACCCAATTTAATTTGGTTCAATTGGTTCACAACCAATTGGAGGCCGAAACGAACTCCGAATCAGTTCAAAACTGATTCAGAAAAATTCTAGCGCAGTCCTGGTCAACCCGGAACAATTTTCGGTTGACACAGACATGGGCAAGATGGGAAAAGGAGTGCTCAAAAATACTGTGACCATAAAACCGAGACGATTCCCAATCGTAATCGGTATCCGGATCAGAGAGTTATCCTCTGTGACGTGTGACCTCATAGGTTCGAACCTAAACGGTAGCACTAGAACAATTTTAGTACCAGCATAGGAAACCATCTAGCAATGGGTCCCGGCGTCCGGATAGGTCGAAGATGCGGGAGCAAACTATCGAACCTCTGGCATATGGTTACCGTATAATTCATCCCTTTGACCTCTAATGCTCAGGACGACTGAGATTGGGCTGCCAACCCAGACTGAGTCAGTCAACTACGTGTCTCAACCTTGCAAGCCCAGTGACTCTTCACTAGGACTACCCCGGCCGAGGATTTGCTAAATTGAGATACTGCGAGACATTCAATCCAAACTGTTTGGACAGGTCAATTCCATCTTGGTCCATCACTGCTCCACAAGTACTTTCCTGTACCCAGAAACCTTCCATGACCGGATTAAAAATCCAAGTAGTCCGGCACCAAAGCACAGGGAGTTGCTTGCAAGCTACCGTGATGACCTCAAGTCCGAGGGACACATATACCCATATCCAATCGTGAGTATCCCTTTGGCAGAAAGGGGCTGCACGGAGTCACGTTCAATAAGATATCACATATCCCACTTGCAGATCACATCAGTGTCACCACACTCATTTGGTCAAGAGGACAACCAGACGATGTGAACTACAACAATCTATACTTGATATATTGCCGTCCAGTACAATATATCCTTTGGTTGTGAACAGGGTTTAAGGACCACTCGATACATCCTCTCTGTATCGAAGTCAGTGTAGTCCTAAGGACTTCATCACATGAAAAGAGTTCATTTCAAGGAAATACAATATGTGATGAGTTGCCAAAAATAATATTTTATTAATTCATAAACGGAATACAATACTGAGCACAACCGCCTTCCACCCAGGCGATTGGCTTTGGGACACAATTCCCAACAAAAGAAGCATTCAAGCTCAACTTTTGATCATTGATTGAGGCTTCATCAAGCTCAAGACAAGCAACTCCACCGAGCTTCAAAGAGAAATCTGCTTTATCTTAGAAAGCTTTCATTGTTACTTTACTTTAAACCTTATCTCTTGTTGTAAAGGTTACTGGTTAGCCTTGAAATCCAAGGAGGTTATTGGTAAGCCTTGAAAACCAATTAGGTTCTTGGTCAGCCCACAAAACCAAAAACCAAGGGTAAAACCAAGAAGTTTTGACTTGTGAGCCTTGTAAAAATAAGTCAGGTTTTGATTAGTGAGCCTGGAAAACTAATCGATTGTAATTGGTTGAGATTATAATGAATTTCTAAGAGAATCTTGGGGAGTGGATGTAGGTGCATTGGAAAGCACCGAACCACTATACATTGATTGTGTTTGTGGATTGATTATCTCTCTCTTACTCTTTTATTTATTGCATTTACATTTCCGCTGCATACTTATTAAGAGCATTCTAATTCACCTCACACTAGCACTCATAATTATTTATTGCATTTGGCACATATTCTTGTAAGTAAATATTTTATTTTTTGAAATCCAATTCACCCCCCCTCTTGGGTTGCTTACTAGGTAACATAATAGAAATGAACTCCTAGGTATAGTTATTGTATGATCAAATTTTTCTATCAAAAATCCTGAGAGCATGTAGATCATAAAAACTCGTCAAATCCTAAGCATCCATCATATGCTAGACTTAATTAGCTTGATCTTAATTATGATTTTCATGAAAACTCATTTCCAATATCATACTATTATGGCCACAGATTTAAGGACTTAACCTATTATGTCGCGTAGGACTATATCTTAACTACCAAGATCAATGGATCTCCTATAAATATACTCCCTACTTCTATAGTAAAGCTACTGCAGCCAATGAACATCATAAGATTTCAAATGGTTAGGGACCATATTTATATGCTGTAAACCATAGCAATCTCATTATGAGTAGCCAAGACATCGCAAGTCAAGAAACTACTCACAAAACTACAACAATGAGAACTCACTGACGAGTGAGTAGATATCTATGTGACTTCTCGGACTTAGTTATATTCAGTACAATAGTTCTCTAACAACTACTAAATTCTCACTATAGTATCTCTACATTGTAGACTCAAGATCGTTTATTTGGAAGGGAGACGATTCATGCACCGATCTTGATTTCAATCACTATCCCCATAATGATCCAATGATCAGAAGCTTTTAGGAGTTAATCTATAATAACATATATCTCTGATTCTTAACTCATGAGAATGTGTCATTGTCCATTGACTCCATGGACGATTCATAGACATATTAGATAGGAATGAAAAGAAAAATATCCAAATTTTTTATTTTGATGAATTAAGTATTAAAATATATCCTTAAAAAATATAATATACCATGTCAACTTGGCTTCTAGGACATACATCTAATAATCTTCCACTTGTACTAAAGTCAATTGGCCATATATCTAAGTCACATCTTTTCAAGGTGGACTTTAGTCTTCTACTAGCTTAACTACTTCATCAGTGGGCCTACCATGTTGTCCTTGGAGTCTACTCTTTGCATCTTGATGTACTTTTTTTTGAGGTAGTCGTGAATGATATTGAACCACCGCTCGATATGCTAGGACTTCTGGTGAGACCTGGCTCCTTAGCAAGGGCTATGGCACCATTATTGTCATAGTATAGGGGATGGCATCACTCCGAGCTCTATGATAAATTTCTTCAACTAGAATGCTTGCTTTGCAGCTTTAGAGATGGTGATGTACTCAACTTCCATAGTAGAATTAACAATTATGGGTTGCTTGGAGCTTTTCTATCTAGTAAAACTTCCATTGCAAAGAAATACACATCCTGATGTAGACCTAACATTAGGATCATACATAAAGTTTAAATCTGTATATCCCTATACTCGTAAATCAAGACTTCTTCCAAAGATCGAGAATAAATCCTTAGTTCTTCTCAAGTACTTAAGATCTTCTTCATAGCAATCTAGTGCTCTTCACCTAGATTTGATTGATATCTATTCATAACACTCATAGCTAAGGCAATATCAGGTCAAGTACATAATATGACATATATGAGGCTCCTAATTATCAAAGTATATGAGATCTTGCTCATGGTTGTATCTCCACAAGTGTGCTAGGACACATCTTTTTGGAGAGATTGATGCAATGCCGAAGGGATAATAATCCCCTTTTAGAGTTTTCTTTGCTGAATCTTTTCAGTACTTCCTATATATATAATTTTTGTGAAAGGCCAAGCATCCAATTCTATCTATCTCTATAGACCTTAATCCTAGAATATAAGATGTTTCACCTAGGTCTTTCAGGAAAAATTTCTTAAATAACCAACTTTTAACTTAAGTTAACTTGAGAATATCATTTTCAATTAGGAGGATGTCATCCACATATAATACGAGGAATGTCATAGCCCTTCCATAAATTTTCTTGTACACACAAGGTTCCTCCTCGTTTTTGATGAAATCAAATAATTTGATCATATCATTAAAATGATGTTCTAGCTTCAAGAAGCTTGCTTTATTCTCGATACTTTAAAGCATCGCTAAAAATACTTCTGATACTTTTAAAAGCATCGTAAAAATATCGGGAATGCAGGAGTGAGACTATTTTTCCCGATGCTTTTTAAAAGCATCAAGGTTATTCTCGATGCTTTTAAACATCGAGAATAACCCTATTCTCGATGCTTTAAAGTATCGGGAATAAAGTTATTCCAGACACTTTTTAAAAGAATCAGGAATAAAGTTATTTTCAATGCCTTAAAGCATCGAAAATAACTTCGGGATAAGGTTATTCCTGATGCTTTAAAGCATCAGGAATAAAGTTATTCCTGATGCTTTTAAAAAGCATCGAGAATAGGGTTATTTTCGATGCTTCGATATTAGGTTATTCTTGATACTTTAAAGCATTGGAAATAAATCTGGGATAAGGTTATTCTCGATGCTTTAAAACATCAAAAATTCTATTTTTTTAAAAAATAAAATAATTATTTTAAAATTTAAAAATTTGTATAATATTTTTTTATCTGTATAATGCAGTAATAACAAATATTTCTATCTCATTGCATACATTCTTCATACATCGAAATATTAATTCAAATATAAAATTCATTATGATCAAATATAATAAAATTGGTACACATATGTTTGTTTAACAAAATTAAAAATACATGAAAATACAAGATATAAAATAACAAAAAATCGAGGTCAATGATCTACAGGAGATAGGTCATCACCTTGTCCATGGGGATCTGATGCTCTTGAAGCCTATATAAAAAGTATTTAAAATATTTAATTATGAAACTATGAATGATAATATATTACATAAATTATTGATTTAATATAAAAATATATATTTAATATCATATATATGTACCTGACATATAACATACATCTGCATGATAAATGTAAGATGCTCTATGTGCTCTCTCATGCTCTCTATTGCTGCTCTATCGGCAGCATGGCTCTGTCATATCTTCTCTATCTCCTCCTCGAGTCTGTGAACATGTGCATCCTAAGCTATCTCTGTAACCTCACGTATATGTCTACTGACTACAGATAATTGAGTGGGGGTGACTCCAACTCTGTAGCCCCTCACTCGACCGTAGTACTCCGGACCCATCAACTCTGTAAACACCTCGACCTCGATACGACTACTCTACATAGATGCTATAGAATCATCAACACGCTTGGCAATAAGAGCTATAGCTCTTTCCAGTATGAATTTAGAAAAATTAGTTAGAACTTAAAGATTAACAAAATCAAATTTAAATCGTTGAATGAAATAAATTGTAACAAAAACTTACACATACATCCCTCGACTCATCTTTGACAAAAGTGCCATCATGATGAGTATGAGTCATTCGATAAAACTCCACCTAACCGGCTTCCCTCCCATGCTCATCCACCTAGAAGAAAAATTATAATTTTAAACAAATAATTCAAACAAATTTAAAAATTATTTAAATATCATGATATATATATCACGATATATCATTTGCGATACATATATATGTACCGCGATATGTATCGCGATACATAAATGTATCGTGACACATCATCCGCGATACATATATGTACTATGATATATATATATATGTACCACGATATATATATGTACCGCAATACATACATGTACCGCGATACATACATGTACTGTGATACATATATGTGCCGCGATATATCATCCGTAATACATATATGTACCGCGATACATCATCCGCGATACATATATATACCACGATACATATATATACCACGATACATATATGTACCGCGATACGTATATGTATCGCGATACATCATCCATGATACATATACGTACCGTGATACATCGTTCATGATACATATAGGTATCGCGAACATATATATTACCGTGATACATATATGTATCGCGATACATTGTTCGTGATACATATATGTATCGTGATCATTGTTCGCGATACATATATGTACCGTGATACATTTATGTACCGTGATATATATATGTATCGCGATATATATATATGTACCGCGATACATATATGTACTATGATACATATATGTACTGTGATACATAGTCCATGATATATATATATACCGTGATACATCATCCAGATATATAATATTAGTTTCATTAAATTGTATAAATACTTTAATATTGAAAATATAAACATATAGTTTAAGAAACTTATGAACTCCTGTCTGACTCGTGCGTAACTCTTGGATCCTGATGTATGGAAAACAGACAGAGCTGCTCATGCAGCTCTACCAATATCAGAATATATCTGCAAAATCAAAAAAATAACTTTTTATATCTAGAAAGTAATGTATATATATGTATAATGTACAATATAAACTAAATATTTTAAGAAACTTGCTTCAAAGAAATTAGAAGATACTTGTCCCCTTTCGGAAAACCAATAATTAACCAACTCCACCCACTGATAAGAGGGTACATCAGGAGGACAAGTACCAACTACCTGCTCCTCTATCATACCCTGCAACTTGTACTTCATCTTCAACTGTGCTTTATATTCTTTCCATTTCTGGTTAAGAGACTTCAGTACAAAATCATAGAGCTGAAGGTGCTGGTGGAGCTGGTGGAGAGTCTGATGATGAAGGTAAGGGTGCTCTGACTGAAGATAACCTCTCAAGTATGGCCAGAACAGCTGAGAGTAGCTCTCTCACCTCCTGATGACCTGCTCTCACCTCCATGTGCATGCTATCAACTCACAGTCTGATAGTCATAACCTCTATCTTCGAGCGAGTCATCCTCTCCTCCATACTGTCTCCAGAAGCTGGCATCTCAAGATATGCCAAAATAGATGGCTCGGGCTAAGTATTAAAAATGTCCCTCTATGGCTCAAACGGCCCAGCCTCATCAATATAAATCCACTCCTCCTCGCAGCATCCTCATCAATAACATCAGTAGTCTACCCTGAGATCCTGCATCACCACTATCCTCTATGCAGATGATATCCCATCCCGTGCAATGATCTCTCATCGTAGATGTCTGTATGAAGTAACTACCTATAAGGCTCTCCATCTACGATGACTCCATATGCTCTGAAGAGGATGGCCAAACCCATGCCGTAGGGGAAACATAGTCTAGGGGAAACATAGTCTCCTGCTCCTAGCAGCCTTGATCATCTGGTGTACCATAAGAACTGGGAGGCTGATTGGAGTCTGTTAAATCAAAGACACCATCACCAGCAACTCACTCCATGATGAAATCGAAGCATCCAATCTTCGATATAAGTATCCGGGCGACGATGCGATGTAGTAACCTCATCTCTGGAGAAAGTCTAGATGCAACCACTGTGTCTCCCTCTCTGAGATCCTCTGTCTCAAAAATATATTAGAGTCTGCTCATCCGATCCAGCAAGGAATTTGCCACAGAACCTTTCATGGGGATCTCCCAAGCCCTGCTCAAAATCCTAGCAGTGAGCGAAATCTCAATCCCTCGAACCACAGCAATCCATCCATCTGCTCCGCTGACCAAAGTATCATAGAACTCTCAAATCAAGCCAGGATAGAATCTCTTAATCAGTGAGTGAAATGGGCCAGCCCTACATCTCTCAACCAGTCTCCTATGCAAAAATGGTGCTAGTCTATAAAGTCAAAATCAACTCACCGTCCTCCAACAATGGCCTTGGAGGACATCCTATATACTCCATGGATGAGCGGTTTGATTGGAATGTCTTACTAAACTGGTGGCTCCTCTGGTGCCGGATTCTCGTGCCGTGCCTTCTTGCATCACTCTATATCTTGTGTAGACTAACGAGGTCTCCTGACAACTTGCTTCCTGGGATCCATCGATCAGAGAAATAGGGAAAGAAACAAAATAGGGCGAAATGGCCAAAAATCTCATGGCAAAACTGTGAGATACTAGAGAAGAATGATGAAAGATGGGGAAGAAATAGCCTCAAACAACGAATTCGGTGGTTGGAACAGTGATCGAAGTGAAGTGGAGGTTGGGAAACTATTTAGGGATGAGTCGGCTCAAGGATTTGGAAGAACATGGGGAAGACAATGATCAGTTTTTTCTATTTGTTCTCAGGTTCCCGCCGTTCAAGTGTCGACTTATAACTTCAAGCCAAGTGTCGACACTTAGATATGTCGATACTTCAAAGTGTCGACACTTCGACAAAAATCCAAAAAATGAAAAAAACACAAAAAAATATAGAAACTGATTTTAATAATCTATGAAAGATTAATCATAATTTTCAAGGATATTTGATCAGAAAACTTTCAAGTGGAATTTGAAAGGTCATAAAGAGATCGAAATCTAATAAAAAAGATTAATGACCCCTAATTCCCTTCTAATCATATAGAACCTATCTTCATGGAGAGGCTTGGTCAGTATATCAGCTAATTGCATTTCAATGCATACAAATTCAAGCATAACATCATAATTTTGAACATGATCTCTAATAAAATGATGTCTAATTTCAATGTGCTTACTTCTAAAATGTTGAACAGGATTTTTAGTTAAGTTTATAGCACTAGTATTATCACATCTTATTGGTGTCTTAGTTAGTTTGATGCCAAAGTCCTCAAGTTGTTTAATCCATAAAATTTGAGCACAATAACTTCCAGTTACAATATATTCAGCCTCAGCTATAGATAGTGCAACTGAATTTTATTTCTTATTAAACTATGAGATTAAATTAACTCCAAGAAATTAATAAGTTCTAGAAGTACTTTTTCTATCTAACTTATAACAAGTAAAATCAGTATCAGAATATGCAATCAAATCAATAGTTGAATTCTTAGAGTACCACAGATCAATATCAACGGTGCTAGATAAATATCTAAGTATGCGCTTAACAGCTAATAAATGTGATTCTTTAGGCTCATACTGATATCTAGCACACATGCATACACTAAATATAATATCCGGTCTAGTAGCAGTTAAGTACAGTAATGATCCAATGATGCCTCTATAAAATTTTTAATCAACTTTCTTACCAGATTCATCCTTGTCAAGCTTACATGAAGGGCTCATAAATGTACTGATAGGCTTAGTCTTCTCCATCCCAAACTGTTTCAAGATCTCCTTTGTGTATTTAGCTTGATTGATGAAGATCCCTTCACTTGTTTGTTTAATCTAGAGTCCAAGGAAGTAGCTTAATTCTCCCATCATTCTCATCTCGAACTCTCCCTGCATTAGCCTTGCAAAATCTTGACAAAGAGATTCATTAGTGGCACTAAAGATAATATCATCAACATAGATTTGTACTACTAGAAGATCATCAACCTTTTTCTTTAAAAATAATGTAGTATCAACATGACCTTTAGTAAAACCATTTCAATCAAAAATTTGCTAAGTCTTTCGTACCATGCATGGGGGGCTTATTTTAAACCATAAAGTGCTTTGTGTAGTTTGAAAACATGATCAGGATGTGCATGATTTTCAAAACCAGCCGGTTGTTCAACAAAAACTTCTTCAGTAATACAACCATTCAAGAACACACTTTTAACATCTATGTGAAATAGTTTGAAATCTATAAAACATGCAAATGCTAAAAGTAATCTAATAGCTTCAAGTCTAGCTACTGGAGCAAAGGTTTCATCAAAATCAATTCCTTCTTGATTATAATCCTTAGCTAACAGTCTAGCCTTGTTTCTAGTTACTATACCATTTTCATCTAATTTATTTTTATACACCCATTTAGTACCAATTATGGAAGAATTAGATGGTCTTTGTATTAATGTCCAAACCTTATTTCTTTCAAATTGATTTAGTTTCTCTTACATAGCAATCATCCAGTTGGGATCTTTTTCAGCTTCTTCAATACATTTAAGTTTAATTTGTGAAACAAAAGCAATGTAATCATATTCATTTCTAATAGAGAATCTAGTTCTTACCCCTCTCCATGGATCACATAGGATTAATTTCTTAGGATGTCCACGAGCATACCTGCATTCTTTGGATAGATCCTTTGGTGAAGATCTGGTAGCTTCTTCTTCATTCTTCTTGTTTTGATTTTCTTCACTTTCTTTGGTTGGGGGATCATCCAAAGTCAGCTTCTTTAGTCCTTCAATACTTGCACAATTATCAGAAGCATCATCTTTTCTAAAGGATTTGTTAGTAGATTCTCCAAATACAACATGCATAGACTCTTCTATTACAAGTATCTTTTGTTAAAAATTTTATATGCCTTACTAGATGAAGGTATCTTTTTGATGTAGAGTATCATAAAAAGATATCTTCATCAGACTTAGCATCAAATTTGTTTAAATTATCTTTTTTGTTATTCAAAATAAAACATCGGCAACCAAAAACTCGAAAATACTTTAAAAATAGGTTTTCTTTCTTTCCAAAGCTCATATGGAGTTTTCTTTAAAATTGGCCAAATTAGAACATGATTTAAAATATAATGGGCAATATTAACAGCTTTTGCCCAAAAATATCTAGGTAAATCTTACAAAGCATTATGCATGACATTTCTTCTAAAATATGATTTTTTTCTTTCTACTACTCCATTATGTTAAGGTGTCATAGGTGCAAAAAAATTATGATCAATTTCTTTTTCATTACAAAAATTTTCAAAATCTTGATTTTCAAATTTAGTTCCATAGTCACTTCTAATACAAACGACAGAAGTACTTTTTTCATTTGAAATTTTTCGATAAAACTTCGTGAAAGCCAAAAAGGATTCATCTTTATATGCTAAAAATAAAATCCATATAAATTGAAAAAAATCATCCACTATGACTAGTCCATATCTCTTGCCTCCTAGGCTTGTGGTCTTAGTTGGTCCAAAGAGATCAATGTGGAGTAGTTCTAGTGGCCTAGAGGTTGAAACAATTCCTTTAGTTTTAAAAGATGTTTTTGTTTGTTTTTCAAATTGACAAGCTTCACAAATTTTATCATTTTCAAAACTAAGTTTTGGTAAATCTCTTACTAAATCCTTTTTGCATAGTTTATAAAGTAGATGCATACTTGCATTACCTAATCTACGATGCCAAAATGATGCAGAACAAATAAAGGGATGCGATGCGGAAGTAAATTAAGATTAACTAATTTTTTTGTTGTTTTTATATGTTTGTAGAAGTTGGCTTCAAATCAAAGAAAAGTTAACCTAACATTGAAAGATACTAATATGATAATTGAAAGCACAATTTTAAAGAAACTAAATTATCAGAGTAGTTCAGAAGCAACGGATCGCTGGGGGTTGAGAAACTCCCAGACCTAGGGTTTCGCTCCGAACTTTCAACAGAACAGAAATAAAGAGAAGAGATGGTTTACCTAACCAGACAATGATCTTCACAGATTTTGGTGGAAGAACTCTCCCGAGCAGATTGTTGGATCCTCGGATTCAGATATCTTCGCAATGGATCCTCCAATACTGGTCCTTTGGCGGGTTGGCTTCTCCTGAACTCAAGATCTGGAAGAGAAGAAAAATAATTGATGGAATCAGAGAGTCAAGGGAAAAATTTACCAGGTTGATGAACTTGAAGATTGAAATTGCTGAAAACTGGATTCTCCTGGAAGCTGATGTGATTTTCCTTGGAACTTGCTCTGGATCTGAAGTAGCCGGACTGGATCTGGATGAAGGTGGACGGCCTGGACTTGTAGAGAGAGAGAGGCCGTGGGAGATGGAAGGAGCTAGGGTTTGATGGATTGAAAATAATGAAGGGCGGCTAGGGTTTTGGATTTTTAAGTGGCTAACCTAGGGTTTTGGATAAAGATGGAGATCTCTCACCTCCTCAAGGCTCCAATGGAACCCGGATTACCCCCTCACGGAGCTCAACACTTAGAATAGTGCGGAAGAAGAGAAACCTAGGTTACTCAACACAAGAGAATAGCAAAAATAATTTTTCTTCATTGATTTTCTAAAGTTACAAAGAGAGGTCTATTATATAGACCTAAAATTTTCTCCAAGTTTGTACAAATTCCCATGTGGGACTAAACTCCTCCAACCTCTAGATTAGGTAGAAAACCTCCTCTCTTGGCCGACCAAGAATTCAAAAACATTTGGGACGGCCATAAAGGATTTTTTTGAAATTTTTTTTTTTTTTTTTATGGCGCCTTCTTTGGAGTTGGATTTGGATTTGGAGTCCTCTTCTCCTTATGGCATTTCTTCTTTTCTTCCACTCCAAGTTAAGCTCTTTGATTTTGATTTGAACTTCAATTAGGAGTAGGTTGGATGTCCTTCTTTGATTTTTTTCTCCAAGAGAAGTCCCTTTCCTTCTTTGCTTAGACAAAATTGGCAGGTATGGGCGCCTCCTTTAAATTGGCTTCCAATTTGATTTTTTTTCTTCTTTGGATGTGGGGACCATGACACTGGGATGCCTCTGTGGCACCTCCTGGAGCCTGGCGTGTGCTCGGAGTGTGGCTGGGCGTGTGGCTTGGAGTGTGGCCTCCACTTGCTTGGACCTTGATTTGATTGGAAGACAAATGTGGCACCATTTTGGACCTTGATTTGATTGGAAGACAATTGCGGCACCATTTTGGATAAAATTGAAACCACATCGGGACTTGCACCGAGTCAACATGACTCAACAAAATTTAAATGGTGACTCAAGAAATAAATAAAAATAAATAAACTGGTTGACCAGGTCAACCTTTATTACAAACCCTAATTTCTTGGGCAATGTCAATCAGAGATCCAAATGGAGCTCTGAAGTCTTCTTATGAGTCTGGTGCCCGCACCAATTCTCCCGGGGTGGGAGGAACTCGACCCTGTCGAGTAAGGCTCAAGTTGGCTCTGGTATCTCTCCAAGAGGTCTGGGTCCAATTCTTGTAATTCTTCTCGGGAGATCCAAGAGTCATCAGAATCTGGCCTTCCTTGCCAGCGGACCAGGTACCTTTGGTATCCTCGATTACGAGTAGAGATAACCTGATCATCCAGGATCTTTTCAATCTGCTCTTTCCTCACAGGCCAGTTTGTTGGTGGACACACAGGGTCGGGATCACTCTCAATGATAGGGTTAGGCTCAAAAGGCTCACTAGGAATCACAGCTGGCTCCCTGTACTCTACTAAGTCTGTAATGTTGAAAGTAGAGCTAATGCCTAGTTCTGGAGGCAACTCGAGCACATAGGCATTGGATCCTACTCTCTTTACCACTCTAAATGGTCCAGCTCCCCTAGCATGTAACTTTCTAACGGTTCCAGGAGGAAACCGTTCAGGCCTTAACCTAATCATCACATAGTCTCCCTCAACAAAAGATTTGACTCGCCTTTGAGTATCAGCCAACTTCTTATAAGCTTCATTACTTAAATTTATTTTGGCATGAATTTCTTTATGCAAGTCTTTTACATGCTGTGCAAAATTCTCAGCAGACTCGGAGACTCGAGTGTGGACAGGTAAAGGGACTAGGTCAAGAGGTGTGTGAGGTTTGTACCCATGTACAATTTCAAATGGACTCTTACCCGTAGACCTATTGACCGAGTCATTGTACGCAAATTCTGCCCTTGGTAGGTATAAATCCCAATTTCTGGTATTTTCACCAACAAGACATCTCAGTAGATTTCCTAGGCTACGGTTCACTACTTCAGTTTGGCCATCAGTTTGGGGATGATAGGCAGTTGAAAACTTAAGTTTTGTCCCTAACTTATGCCAAAGGGTCTTCCAAAAGTAACTGGTGAACCGGACATCCCTATCTGAAACGATTGTCTTAGGTAGGCCATGGAGTCTAACTATCTCATTGAAGAAAAGTGTGGCTACCTTAGACGCATCAAAGGTTTGGGAACAAGGCAAGAAGTGGGCCATTTTAGAGAATCGGTCGACTACGACACAGATAGAATCATGTCTCCTCTGGGTCTTAGGTAAACCTAACACAAAATCCATACTCACATCTTGCCAAGGACGATCTGGGACAGGGAGTGGGGTATAAAGGCCAGTGTTTTGTTTTCGCTGTTTGGCAACAGCACAGGTTCGACATCTAGCTACAATATTAGCTACATCCCTTTTCAAGCTAGGCCAGAAAAAGTGGTCTTCAATAGCTAGAATGGTCTTGTCTTTTCCAAAATGGCCGGCTAAACCTCCAGCATGGATTTCCCAAATCAAAAATTCCCTAAGAGAAGTTCTAGGGATGCAAAGCCTATTTTTGAAGAACAAAAAACCATCTACAAGGGTATAATCCTGGTGATTACTAGATGGTCCTTGAACTAGATCCTGATACACAGTTGTGAAATCCGGACAAGACTCATATTCCTCTTTGATTTGCTCAAACCCTATGACCTCAGTTCTAACAGAATTTAATAACAGAGATCGACGACTAAGGGCATCAGCTACCTTATTCTCAACTCCAGCCTTATGTTTCAGGACAAAAGTATAGGACTGGATATATTCTACCCACTTAGCATGCCTAGGGTTAAGCTTCTTTTGGGAGTTCAGAAATCTAAGAGCCTCATGGTCCGAAAATAGTACAAATTCCTGCGGTAGCAAATAATGTCTCCAGTAACGCAAAGCTTGCACCACCGCATAAAATTCCTTATCATAGGTAGAATACCTAAGCTTAGCATCATTAAGTTTTTCACTAAAGAATGCTATGGGATGATTCTCTTGGCTTAGGACTCCACCTATTCCTACACCTGAAGCATCACAGGCAACCTCAAATACTTTAGAAAAATCGGGTAATCTCAGAATGGGTGCCTGGGTCATTTTATCCTTAAGATCTAGGAAGGCTTTATGGGCTGACTTAGTCCAATGAAATTCTCCCTTCCTAATACAATCAGTGATAGGAGCAGCTAAAGTACTAAACCCCTTGATGAATCCCCTATAGAAGGTAGCCAAGCCGTGGAAACTTCTAACTTCATGCACATTGGTTGGCTCTGGCCAGTCTACTATGGACCTAATCTTCTCAGGATCGGCCGCCACGCCGTCAGGGGTTACTACAAAACCAAGAAAGATAACTCTACTAGTCATGAATTCACACTTCTTAAGATTACCGTAGAGTCTATCATTCCTCAAAACTTGGCAGACTGCTCTAAGGTGGCCTAGGTGATCTACTGGGGTCTTACTATAGATCAGGATGTCATCAAAATAGACCACCACAAATTTTCCTATGAAAGCTCTAAGTACCTGGGTCATAATTCTCATGAAAGTACTAGGGGCATTGGACAACCCAAAAGGCATAACAACCCATTCATAAAGACCATCCTTAGTTTTGAAAGCAGTTTTTCATTCATCCCCGGGTCTAATCCTAACCTGATGATAGCCGCTTTTGAGATCAATCTTAGAAAAAAACATTGCACCAGCCATCATATCAAGCATGTCATCTAGTCTAGGGATGGAAAACCTATATTTGATTGTAATTTTATTGATGGCACGACTGTCAACACACATCCTCCACATGCCATCTTTCTTTGGGGTCAGTAAGGCTGGGACTGCATAAGGGCTAAGACTTTCTCTAATAAACCCCTTCCTCAATAATTCTCCAACCTGCTTTTGCAGTTCTTCATGCTCAGATGGATTCATCCTGTAATGGGGCAAGTTGGGCAAAGTCGCTCCTGGGATTAGATCTATGGCATGCTGGATATCCCTAAGAGGTGGAAGGTGGTCTGGCAAATCCTCAGGAAAGACATCCTCAAATTCTTTTAACACAGGTTTAACTTCTTGAGGAGGCTCTGAGGGTTCCGAAGTTCTAAGTTCCTTAGCAGTCAACATCCAGATGGGTGAACCACTATGAATTTCTTGTTCTATATCCTTAGCACTGATTAGGTTCACTCCAGTTTTCATCTCCTTAACCTTACCGGCTCCTTTAGTTACCTTGTCCTTAGGGGGAACTGAATGGATCGTAATCTTCTTCCCATTGAAACTAAAGACACAGGTATTGGATTTTCCTAAGAGGGTGGCATCATGATCATATAACCAAGGTCTTCCGAGAATTATACTGCTCACCCCCATGGGTAAGCCATCGCACCAAATCTTTTCGTGATAAGATTGCATTTGGATTTGGACTTGACATCTAGACTGGATGGGTATGGAGGTAGAATCTACCCAAGAAACCTTATAGGGGTTGGGATGGGGAACTGGGATTAAGCCTAACATCTTGACAGTGCTAGTAGAGATGGCATTTACACAGCTCCCATTATCTATGATGATCTTACATACCTTATCCCCTAATTTAAGAAAAGTCTGTAGGATGTTAGTCCTACGCCAATCCTCTTGAACTAGATTCTGGGATAGGATGCATCTTACAACTCCTAATTGGTCAGATTCATTGGGTTCCTCCTCTCCTTCATACTCCTCAACCAAATTCATTCCGGCCTCATAAACTTCTTCTTCAAATTCCTCACTGGGCTCGGAATTATCATTCTCTCCCTCTTCTATGTAAAGGGATCTACGTGGGCACTGGCTAGCAACATGACCTACCTTATGACACTTGAAACAGGCTATGGCAGTACACTGACTGGAAATGTGACCTGGTTTCTGACACTTAAAACAGGTGATATTTGAACTAGGGGTTCTCTGGGTGTCAGGTGCCTTACCTTTGTCCATGGGCCTAGGGGTAGAAGTACCCTGAAAAGGTTTACTAGGGATAACTTGGCTAGGTCCATTCCTTGGGATTGGGGCACTAACCCTAGAAGGTATAGGTCCTCTCTGAAATTTCTCAGTGTTCAGTGCAATCTGGTAGGCTTGGTCTAGATCAGTAACCTCTCTCAGAAATAGTTCTCTCTTGATATCTTCCCTCAGTCCAGCCCTAAATCTAGACAAAGTGACTTCGTGGGCTTCACTCACATCACATCTCATTAGGTATTCATCAAAAGTAGCTATGTAGTCTGAGACAGATCGGTTTCCTTGTTTCAGGTTTTGCCATTGGTCTAACAGGTTTTGTTGGTATGAAATGGGTAGGTATTTATCTCTCAGTTTTTCTTTCATACCCTGCCAAGTGGTTATGGGCTCAACATTCCATCTCTTAGTGGTTAGCTCAATGTTCCCCCAGTATAACCTAGCTTGACGCACTAATTTCATCTTGGCAAACTTGTATTTCCTCTCCTCAGACATAGCATACCACTCAAAGTATTGATCCATCTCACCCTCCCAATCAGAATACACCTTAGGGTTCAAACTACCATCAAAAGTGGGTGCATCTAATTTGATGTTCCTGATGAACCTATCATCTTTATCTTCAGGCTCTGGGTCAGGCCTCCTATGATTAGGTTCAGGATCTCTATATAAAGGCCTTCTAGGCTCCTGATGTGGGTGAGGTTGAGGCACATTAAAATCGGGGTCAGAAGTCCAATTCCGATGTCTAGGTTCTTCAAGTACTTGGACTCGGTCCCTAAGTTGGGTAAGATCCTCATGAATTTGTGCGCTAAACTGGGCCACAGTGTTTGTCATATCCTGATTCATTTTAGCCATACTTTCAGTAAGAGTTCTGATCATGGCCTCTAAATCAGGTTGGGTTTGACCAGGTTGATATGGCACTCCGTTTCTGGTAGACATGATGATTCAAGCAAGCACACAAAATGAGACTAGACTAAATTGACTACTGGATCACTAGACCTAGAGTCCAAACTAGATGCCCAATTAGAGTGGCAAGCTAGCCTGTAGTAACTCAGGACTCAGCCAGGCAGGTGTAAGGGGAGTGTTAGGTCCCTGATTGCCAATCCTAGACACCAATCAGTGATTGGCCAGGTAGGCGGACCAGCACACAAGCCCTTCGGGAATGGATCCCTGAACCACCGTTCTAGACACTGAGTGCTAAGCACACACAGAATAACTCGGCAAACTGACTCAACACTAGCCTAGACCCGACCAATTGGTGTCCCTAGCCCACTAGGACAAATTAGGTCTAACTGATTTTAAATTAGGTCTAGGTTCGAATGATTGGATGGTGGTTTTGGGCTAAGGAGAGGTAATCAACTCCTCCCCTTATCTTAGATGCTCAATTGTCCTTAAGTAAATTATGAGATGATCACTCCAAAAAGAATTGAATTGCAGAACACAAAAAACAGAGTTGTTGTATTTTAATGCTCAAAATTTTTACCGAAACCAATAAATCACAGAAAAATTATGAAAAATAGGTTCAATTATACTGGTTTCAACGAAGCAAAAATCATGCAGTTCGGAATTTTATGCAGGGAGAAATAATTCAGAAAATAGGGAAATTACGGGCTGCAACTAGATTGTCTTCCCCGTTTATAATCCCTGCTACGAAGTTATAACCCAATGGATCCCCTACACGCCCTAGGAACACCCCGTGGAATGGGAGGAGGAGGCTTGCGCCTCGCTTAGTTCCTAGGACCGGACGTCCTGGGGAGTCTACTTCGAGCAGACAAAATAAAAAGAGAAAACAATCAAAACAAGCAAGCAAGCAAATCAGAAACCCTAGACTGGGCTCTGATACCAAAAATGATGCAGAACAAATAAAGGGATGCGATGCGGAAGTAAATTAAGATTAACTAATTTTTTTGTTGTTTTTATATGTTTGTAGAAGTTGGCTTCAAATCAAAGAAAAGTTAACCTAACATTGAAAGATACTAATATGATAATTGAAAGCACAATTTTAAAGAAACTAAATTATCAGAGTAGTTCAGAAGCAACGGATCGCTGGGGGTTGAGAAACTCCCAGACCTAGGGTTTCGCTCCGAACTTTCAACAGAACAGAAATAAAGAGAAGAGATGGTTTACCTAACCAGACAATGATCTTCACAGATTTTGGTGGAAGAACTCTCCCGAGCAGATTGTTGGATCCTCGGATTCAGATATCTTCGCAATGGATCCTCCAATACTGGTCCTTTGGCGGGTTGGCTTCTCCTGAACTCAAGATCTGGAAGAGAAGAAAAATAATTGATGGAATCAGAGAGTCAAGGGAAAAATTTACCAGGTTGATGAACTTGAAGATTGAAATTGCTGAAAACTGGATTCTCCTGGAAGCTGATGTGATTTTCCTTGGAACTTGCTCTGGATCTGAAGTAGCCGGACTGGATCTGGATGAAGGTGGACGGCCTGGACTTGTAGAGAGAGAGAGGCCGTGGGAGATGGAAGGAGCTAGGGTTTGATGGATTGAAAATAATGAAGGGCGGCTAGGGTTTTGGATTTTTAAGTGGCTAACCTAGGGTTTTGGATAAAGATGGAGATCTCTCACCTCCTCAAGGCTCCAATGGAACCCGGATTACCCCCTCACGGAGCTCAACACTTAGAATAGTGCGGAAGAAGAGAAACCTAGGTTACTCAACACAAGAGAATAGCAAAAATAATTTTTCTTCATTGATTTTCTAAAGTTACAAAGAGAGGTCTATTATATAGACCTAAAATTTTCTCCAAGTTTGTACAAATTCCCATGTGGGACTAAACTCCTCCAACCTGTAGATTAGGTAGAAAACCTCCTCTCTTGGCCGACCAAGAATTCAAAAACATTTGGGACGGCCATAAAGGATTTTTTTGGAATTTTTTTTTTTTTTTTTTTATGGCGCCTTCTTTGGAGTTGGATTTGGATTTGGAGTCCTCTTCTCCTTATGGCATTTCTTCTTTTCTTCCACTCCAAGTTAAGCTCTTTGATTTTGATTTGAACTTCAATTAGGAGTAGGTTGGATGTCCTTCTTTGATTTTTTTCTCCAAGAGAAGTCCCTTTCCTTCTTTGCTTAGACAAAATTGGCAGGTATGGGCGCCTCCTTTAAATTGGCTTCCAATTTGATTTTTTTTCTTCTTTGGATGTGGGGACCATGACACTGGGATGCCTCTGTGGCAGCTCCTGGAGCCTGGCGTGTGCTCGGAGTGTGGCTGGGCGTGTGGCTTGGAGTGTGGCCTCCACTTGCTTGGACCTTGATTTGATTGGAAGACAAATGTGGCACCATTTTGGACCTTGATTTGATTGGAAGACAATTGCGGCACCATTTTGGATAAAATTGAAACCACATCGGGACTTGCACCGAGTCAACATGACTCAACAAAATTTAAATGGTGACTCAAGAAATAAATAAAAATAAATAAACTGGTTGACCAGGTCAACCTTTATTACAAACCCTAATTTCTCGGGCAATGTCAATCAGAGATCCAAATGGAGCTCTGAAGTCTTCTTATGAGTCTGGTTCCCGCACCACAAAACCAACTAGTCTTATTAATTATGGAATTCATAGCAACTAGGCATTCACCATCATGTAAAGATAAATTATCAAGATCAATAATATAGATGTTGACATGTTTATTTTCAATGAATTTCACTCCATTATCATCAAGACTAGAAATCATGCAAAGAGATGATTAAAAAACTACTTTAAATCCTTTATTGCAAAACTAACTAATACTAAGCAATTTATGTTTTAATCCTTCAACTAATAAAATATTATCAATAAAAGTAGAAGGGGAGATGTAAACTTTACCAATACCAGTGATTTTTTCTTTACCATTATCTTCGAAAGTTACACTCCCTCCATTCAGAGCCTCAAGAGATGTGAATTGCTTTACATCTCCTGTCATGTGTCTTGAGCAACCATTGTCAAGATACCACAATCTTTTCTTCTCTTTGGTTGGAGGACATACCTGTAAAGTAGATCAAATTTTTATTTTAGGTATCCAAGCCATCTTGGATTATTTAGGGTTAGTACTAAGGATGGTTCCTTTTGGAACCCAAACCTTTTAAGAATTATTTATTTTTCTTAGATCACACTGATATGCTTTATGCCCAAATTTCTTGCAACTAAAATAAATAACATTATATGATGCAGGAATAAAAAAATTCTTGAAAAATTTTTATTTCTTTTGTTTCTTATAACTAAGTCCTGCTTTATTAAATACAGCTCTTTGATTGTTCAATAGTAAAGTTAACTTTTCGGAACTAAATATAAATTTTTTAACAAATGGTTTAACTTTGTCAAGCTCATCTTCAATTTTTTTGTTTTCTATCTCAAGGTCTTTGTTTTTCTTTAAAAGTTCATTATTTAAAACAACAACCTTGGAACTTTTCAAAACTTCTAATTCCATTGATAAAGCATTCTTTTATTTTTCTAAAACATCAATCTTAGTTTTTAAATTATTATTTTCATTTGTAAGATTGGTATTTTCATGAGAAAATGAATCAGCATGTTTTTTTAAATTTTTATTTTCAATTTTTGGTATTTTATATTCATGCATGAGTTCATCAAAAGCAACTCTAAGTTCATCGAATGTAAAATCAAGTTCAAGTTCAAATTGTATCTCATCTTATTGAGCCATGAGATAAAAATTGGCTACTTTTGGTTGTTCTTCCTCTGAATTGGAGTCTTCACTGTCATTCCATGTTACCATCATTGCCTTCTTTCTGAACTTTTTTTTGGATTTCTTGAGAAGAGGACAGTCAAACTTGTAGTATCTAGGCTTCTTGCACTCGAAGCAAATTGGTTGATCCTTCTCCTTCTCTTTTTCTTTCTCTTTTCCTTTTTCCTTACTAGGTTGAGGCTTCTTTTTATAGAAATTTTTTTTTCTTCTCATGAATCTTCTAAATTTTCTTGCAATAAGTGCCTTTTCATCCTCATTTTCTTCTTCTTCAGATTCTTCACTTGAAGATTCATCTGGTGTAGTATATTTGAATGCTATCTACTTTTTCTTTCTATCCGCATCTACTACCTTTTATTTCATATTCAACTCATAAGTCATGAGTGAACCAATAAGTTGCTCCAATGAAAGTGTCTCAACATCTTTAGCTTCTTGAATTATCGTGACTTTTGAATTCCAAGATGTTGGCAATGACCTGAGAATTGTTATTTATAAGGTCAGCATTAGACATAACCTTCCTAAAACTTCTCATACCATTTATAATATTAGTAAATCTAGTATACATTTTAGTAAAAGATTCATTAGGCTCCATTCTAAACATCTTATATGTATGTTCAAGCATATTTACTTTAGTATTTTTTATTTGATTGGTACCCTCATGAGTAACCTCAAGTATATCCCATATTTCCTTCGTAGAGGTGCATGTGGAAATCCTATTAAATTTACTATGATCCAATACATAATAAAGCAAGTTCATTGCCTTAGCATTAAGCTCGGATTGCTTAATATCATTTTCATCCCAATTCTTTTCAAGTTTTGGAATGGAAATGCCATTAACAATGATTGAAGGAATATGTGGACCTCTATCAATGACTTTTCATAAATTATAATCAATAGAATACATATAAATTCGCATGAAAGTTTTTCAATACGTGTAATTTGTATCATTAAAGTAAGGTGGTCTATTTGAGGCTTGACCCTTAATAACACTAGATTCTAAAGGGGCTGCCATAGATCTTTAACTTAAGGTGGTTAGACCTATAAGCTGAGTACATGGCTCTGATACCACTTGTTGCCCAGCGAAGCAACCCAAGAGAGGGGGTGAATTGGATTTTTAAAAAACTTATTGTAAGTATGTGCCAATTTAAAACAATGAAGGTGCTAGTGTGTTTCAAGTGTTTGTGTGCTTGATAAATAAAATACAACAAAAATAATAAGCAAATGCAAGAAGAGAGAAGCAATCACAAACATACAAAGATTTATAAAGGTTCGATACATACCAAAACACCTACATCCACTTTCCAAGGTTCACTTGGGTATTTCACTATAATCTCACTTGATTACAATCGATTAGTTTTTCGGGCTCACTAATCACAATCCCTTGGTTTTCACAAGGCTAACCAAAAATTTCTTGGTTTTTTCAAGACTTACCAAAAATCTCTTAGTTTTTTGAGATAACCAAAAACCTAGTTGATTTTTACAAGGCTCACAATAACCTAAGTTGGTTTTTAAAACAAGGCTCACCAACAATCCAAATACTGGTTTCAATTTACTTGAAACCAACAATAATAAGATAAAACAAGTATATTGAAGGAATACAATAAGCTTTCAAAAATAAAAATAAATATCTCTTTGAAGCTCTTTGATGATGTTGAAGATGCTTGTCTTCAAGTTGTTAAAGCCTTAAATGATGCTTGAAGTATGGACTTGAATGCTTCTTGAATGCTCTTTAATGCTTGAAGGCTCAACTTCATTTAAAAGTAATAAACTCTTAATAGATAATCAATAAAATCTTATTAGTTTCTTCCCTCTTGAGTTTGGTCCACCTTAAATACCTTTCCACATCTTAGATGATTGTTTTTGACTGTTGGAGAGGTGAAAACAGCCGTTAGGGACAAAAAAGACCAATTCTATACTTCAAAAAACTAGTCGTTACTGTTCACCTAGAACTCCATGTGTTGACACTTCAGGTCATGAGTCGACACTAGCTCAAAAATATCCTCTAAAGCTCTTTGGAATGCATTGGTGCATCAATACTTCTTCTGGTAAGTCAACACTTCATCTTCATGAGTTAACACTTGAGGAAAGTCTTGAATTCAGCATGTTCTATATCATTTTGGTCTCAGGCTTGAGTCGACACATGAGTCGACATTTGAGCTTCATGAGTCGACACTTCATGCATGCCATCTAAAACTTCTTCTGCATATCAGTTCAAGCTTCTATGAGTCGACACCTTGAGTCAATACTTCACTTCCATAAGTCAATACTTGGCTGAAACTTTCCTGAAACTCCGTTAAAACTTTACTGAAACTTCTTCAACTTCAAGATTTAAGTTCTTCAAGGTTATTCTTATATATCAAGGTCCATTTAACTTGAGATTTCATCCATAAAACTGGCTTCTTCAACAAGATGACAAGCAATTTGAATTTTCAACATGTGAGTATCCTTTTATGATAAACACACTTTTAACACATAATTAGTAATCAAATATATTTAAGTATTTTGTTAATCATCAAAATCAATATAGGAGTCAACAATTCTCATCCTATACTTGTTCGAATCTTGATATGGGTTTGTAATTCCGTACGTGATTTGGGTTCATCTTCATAGTACTCCTACATGGGTTCATCCTATTCCTGTTCGAATCTTGATGTGGGTTTGTAGTTCCGTATGTGATTTGGGTTCATCTTCAGAGTAATCCTACATGGGACCATTAAATAGCTTATTTTCCTGATAGCTAACAACTCTTTCTCTCTACTTAGATTAGGATAACCTAAGTACCAGTCGGGGTTCTAAAAAACCTAAATCTATGTTGTCGATGTACCCGATATATTGAGGGAGTATTTTAGGTTCCCTATTTAATGCCTCTTTTTAGGCAAAGGTTCAACTAGTGTTATGAGAGGTTCAGCTAATAATTTAGATCTTATTATAATTATTGATCCCTAGAATGATTTTGATAATAACAAAATATTAGAGCATGCATTTGATACTAACTATTCTCAAGTATTTTATAAGTTTTTATATGATGATTTGAATGAACAACCACTCTTCCTATAGTTCTGAAGTTACTGATGTATAACAAGGTTATTTTTTTTGAAAAGTTTCTTGTAGTAAAGAGTCCAAAAAAAAATCACTTGTGTATTCATGAAAAAGGGCCAATTCAATATATTTTTCAAGTTTTAAATTATTTAGATTAGGCTTTGAAGGAGCCTAAAAGCCTTTGAAGTTGGTTGGAAGCTTTTGGAAGTAATCTGGAGAAGTTCGGAGGTTTTTGACAAAAATCACTTGAGCCGACTCAAAGCAAAAGAGCCAACTCAAGTTTCTGGCATGGCACTAAGTTCTCTAGCATGCAGACAACCGAGCCGACTCGAGAGTGAAGAGCCGACTCAAGCAGAGTTCAATTCTGAAGTATTGAAAATTCGAGCTGACTCGAGGGAAGTCGAGCCGACTCGTCTAGAGTAAAATTTCTCAGACTGATAACCGAGCCGACTCATGTGCAGACAAGCCGACTCATATACAGACGAGCTAACTCATGGCAGACAAGCCAACTCATGTGTAAACGAGCCGACTCTTCCAGAGTCATAAGAAAACCAATTATGAGAAAACCAGCCATCCGAGCTGACTCGACTAAGAAAAGCTAACTCAACTAGAGTAAAGATTCAATAGGTTTGAGCATCCGAGCCTACTCGATCCATCCGAGCTGACTCGAACACCTATTCCAAGCACGTAATGGCTAGTTCCAGAACTATCTTTTTTATTCCAAAAAGTGCTCCAACGATCATATTTCGAATTCCAAAGCTCTACAATGGTCATATCCACTTAGAATCAGTTCAAGATACTATATATAAGGGATCTGAACAACTTTTGAAGAAGTTAATGAGTTTTTAAGAGAACATTCAAGAGAGCTTACAAGAGAAGAACTCAAGACTTCACGAACTCCGATCAGATTCTTGAGTCATTAATTGAGGAAGATAAGAAGCCTTAAAGAGCATTCAAGGAAGGAATCAAGAAGGCTTCTCAAGAGCTACAACTGCAACCACCCGACAACGATCGATTTGTCATTAGTGTTTCTTTGTTTTTTAACTCTTTTATTTGAGTTATTCCAAGTACAGCAGGGGCTGTAACTTGGGATTTGTTTAGATTTTTGGTTATCCTTTGAAAATCAAGTGTGGGTTGTTGGTGAGCCCGGGAAAACATACATTGTATTGGGTTCTTGGTGATCTCAGTGTAAAACCAAGAGTTGGATTGTGGTTTGTGATCCCGGTGCAAAACAAACTGGCTGTATTCCATGGTGAAATAGTGAAAATCCCAAGTGGTATCTTGGGTAGTGGACATAGGAGCTGGGTTGTTCCGAACCACTAAATTTGCTTGTGTTTGTGCTTGTATTTGTGCTTGTGTTGTTTGTGATCTTTATTTGCTTCCGCATTTGATTCTTAACTCAATCACTCACCACACTAAGAATTCTAAAAAGAGCACATATTTGAAAAAAAACTTAATTACCCAATTCACCCCCCTCTTGGGTTGGCCACCTGGGCAACAACTGGTATCAGAGCAGTGTCTCTGAAAATTTACTTAGAGTAAAGATAAATGGCAAACCCTATAAGTACCTCTTTGGCCGAAGGTCAATTTACAAACAGACCTCCACTTTTCATAGACACTAACTATACTTTCTAGAAGGCACGAATGAAAATTTATATACAAGCAGCAGATTTTTAGTTATGAAAAATTATTTTAGAAGGACCTCACACATCCATGAAGAAGGTTGATGACGTGGACATCCCAAAACCTGAAGAGGAATGGAATGAACATGACATGAAAATGGGTGAGCTGAATGCCAAAGCAATGAATCTATTATATTGTGCTTTGGACACCAACAAGTTTAACCAGATTTGTACTTGCATTTCAACAAAAGAAATTTGGGATAAACTTGAAGTAACCCATAAAGGAACCTCCTAAGTGAAAACTTCTAAGATTAATCTTCTTGTACATAATTATGAATTATTTAAGATGGAACCAAATGAAACTATATCTACCATGTTCTTAATATTTATAGATATTATTAGCAGTCTAAAGAGTCTTGGCAGGACATATTCCAATGCAGACCTCGTGCAAAAAATTTTAAGATCTTTACTGTTAAGAATTTGGATCCAACTTCTATCTAAATGTTGAATCAAATATCCAAGAACAGCCTTGTTTGTGATCAAGAACAAACACCCTAATCTACAAAGCAATAGCAGAAGCATACCAGCCTGTGGATGACCCTCTGCCAGCGATCTCCTTGGAGAACATGGTAGCATAGGGTCTTTGAAGATCAAGCATGTCAAGATCCAAGAATGGGAGAAGAAGAGAGATGAAGAAGAAATTCTTGGGAGAAAGGGGATTTTCATGATTCCATGTCCAAGAAATTTGTTTACACCCTCTACTTAACCTCTCAGAAAGTTACAATATATATACATCGGTCACACATGGCCGAGTACCCTAAAACTCCCTCCAGCTAGCATCGTTTAAAAAATGGCTCACCCGTCATTCGAGCCGGCTCTAGACATTAGAGTCAACTAGACCTTGAAACCGAGTCGACTCTAAGTATCAGAGCAGACTCGTCCAGACTACAGGATTTCTTGACTATGAAACTGAGCCAACTTGGATCCCACGAGCTGACTCATCCAGAACACAGTCCCCTATTCTGAGCCATGCCAACTAGTAGAGCCGACTCTTACTCCAGAGGAGCTACTCTAAGACCCAGACTGACCAAAACTCAGCCTAAACATCTAGGACTCATCCCGGACTCATTCCTAGCCCTAGATACATCATGGAAAACCATGATAGACCGAAACAATACATGGACATTAACCTAACAAGCCTTGAATGCACTACCCGAGACTTAACAATCTTCACCTTGGTGCTTCAAGGCTACATACGTCAGACTCCTCAAACCCATCAACCACATACAAGAATAGAAGCTTTCCCTTGGTAGAGCCTTTGTAAGTGCATCCGCCTGGTTCTCCTTTGTATGGACCTTCACCAGCATCACTTCTCCTTCCTCCACCAGCTCTCTGACCCTATGGTATCTCACATGTATATTCTTGGTGCGAGCATGATAGATTGGGTTTTGAGTCAAGTGTATGGCACTCTGGCTATCACTGTGCAGGACCACCATACACGTTTCACCTCCATTTCAGCCACTAGCCTTCTCAGCCATAGTGCTTCCTTTGCAGCCTTCGTAATCCCTATATACTCTACTTCCGTTATAGACAAAGCAATAATAGGTTGAAGGGTTGATCTCCAAGAAACCGGTCCACTATACATGCAGAAGATGTAACCTATTGTAGACCTTCTTGTATCAAGATCACTTGCATAACTTGCATCAACAAACCCTTCCAAAGGACCCGAATCTTCACATGATTTTGTGGAGATCCATTCATGTCCTTCTGGATGCCCACCAAATACCAGTCCATGCTTTTGAGTCCCTTGTAGATGTCATAAAATCCACTTCAAAGCCTTCCAGTGTTCCTTTCCAGAGTCAGCCATGTATCTGCTCACCTGGCTTACAGCATATGCTATGTCTGGCCTGCAACAAACCATAGCATATATCACATTGCCCACTGCATTGGTATATGAAACTCTTTCTATGTACTCTCTCTCCTTCTCTGTCTGGGGCTTTGATTTTTCGAGAGAGAAAAATGGCCTGGTAATGGTGTATCTGTTGGTTTGGCCTTCTCCATCCCAAACCTCTCGAGTACTTTTTTGATATATCCACCTTGTGATAAATGGAGTATTCCTTTCCATCTATCCCTACAAATCTCCATTCCAAGGATTTTCTGCGCTGATCCCAAATCTTTTATCTCAAATACATGAGATAATGCTCTATTCAGTCCTTTCATAGCTTTCATACTTCTACTGGCTATCAACATATCATCCATATATAGAAGTAAATACAGAGCATCTACAATATCCGCATCCTTGACATAAACACAATGGTCATATTCACATCTAAGAAACCCAAGGCTCATGATAAATGTATCAAATATGTGATACCACTGACGAGGTGATTGTTTCAAACCATACAATGACCTCTGGAGTAGCATACCTTATTCTCCTGTCCAATCTCAATGAAGCCATCAGGTTGCTTCATATAGATCTTCTCTTCCAGACTTCCATGTAGAAAGGCTGTCTTCACATCCATCTGCTCCAATTCCATATCATGTTTTGCCACTAATGACAACAATACCTGAATTGAAGTATGGCATACCACAAGAGAAAACACCTCTGTGTAGTCAACTCCCTCCCTCTGTGAATATCCCTTTGCTACTAGTCTTGCCTTGTATCTCACTCCACCTTGCTCTTAAGGTACTAATTTTCTTGTGAACACCCATTTGGAGCCAATTGCCCAACAATCTTTAGGTAGATTCACCAACTGCCATGTCTTATTCCTCCTAAGAGATTCCATCTCTTCCATCATGCCTTGCATCCATGACTCTTTATCAGGACTTTTCAATGCTTTCACAAAATTTTCTGGATCTCCATTAACAGATATAAGAGCATATGAAATAGTTTCATCCATTCTATATCTCACCAGCATCCGGATTATACACTGAGGTTTATGCAATGCCACTCTCCTCGCACTATCCTGCAAGTCTTCTATTTGTGGCTGTTCCTACACTTCACTTTGAACAACTGATTTTCCTTTCTAATCTTTCATTATAAGAGGATCTTTCCTGCCTAACTCCACCTCAATTGAAGCACCCTTGCTAGTTGATGAGATGGCTTATCCTCCACCAGTGAAGGATAGTCACTGCTGTTCACCTTTGAAGCTGTAGTTCCATCCATATTACCCGATCTCTTCAAGATGCTTCTTTCATCAAAAATGACATCTGTTGCCCAGAAATGGAGCCTAAGAGGGAGGGTGAATTGGATCTTTTAAAAATTTAAAACAATTATGTACTGGTCTTGAAGTGTTTGTGAAATAAAGTGATTTAGCTCTAAGAGATATGCAGCGAATAACAGCAAATTAAATACAAGTATGGAAGAGCAAGTAATAAAGAAAGCAATCACATACAAACATAAGGATTTATAGTGGTTCGGTGCACTCCAAGCACCTTCATCCACTCTCCAAGCTTTTCCTTGGATATTTTACTATAATCTATCCAAGATTATAGCCGACTTATTTTTCAAGGCTCACAAGTCAAAACCTAAGTTGGTTTTATCACCTAGGCTCACCAACAACTTTTACAACTTGTTTTGTCTTCGGGCTCACAAGTCAAACCCTAGTTGGTTTTATCTCTTTGGCTCACCAACAATCTTTACAACCTAGTTTCAAAAATATTTGAAAACAAGGTCAACAAAGTAAGAACAAGAATGTAATAAAAGAGCACAATACAAAGCTCCTAGAAAGAGCTGAAATGAAGGTTGTTGAAGCTCTCTTGATTACTTGAGTTGACTTCTCTTTAGAATCTCTTGAATGCACAATTATGGCCAAGCACTTAAAACCTTAACAACTCAAATATGGGAGGGATTTTGCAAGGAAATCTCTTTAAATACACTCCTCTTATCTTTTCAAATGATTGGAGTTTGTCTCATATGAATTCACTCTTCCTTATTGACTTCATGAGGTTTGGTGAGTGTTAAATACCTCAAATCTATTGAAAAGACTGTTGAAGACTATTAGAATTCAAAAAGTAGTCGTTTGGAACCGTTTGGAAATAAATCTGAAATTCTGAAAAACTAGCAGTTAGGCCTTGAGTCGGTCTCATGAGTCAACACTTGATGCATGAGTCGACCTCATGAGTCGACACTTGATGCAAAATCTCGAAAACATGAAGTTCAGTCCCATAATTTTTCTTAGGTGATGAGTCGACCTCATGAGTCGACACTTGAAGTATGAGTCGACCTCATGAGTTGACACTTGATTCTGTGCCATCCAAAAAGTGTACCAAACTTGAAGCTTTGCATGCCGATCTTCTGAAACTTCTGAATTTTTTTCATGAGTCAACCTTGTGAGTCGACACTTGATTTTGTGCCAACCAAAGAAGCATGCCAAACTTGAAATTCTTAATGATTTGTCCATTAATCCAATTGATTGTTCTTCATAAAGGCCAAAGAGGTTGTTTTGACAATGTCCCAAGGTGAAAAGCTCAAATAAACATGAGAAACTTCTTGCTATCAAATTAGTAAACTTGACACCTTTTTGTTGGAGAAATTGATGTACCTAAGGCCTGAAATTCATACTCTAATTGAAACGTTAGTCCAAACATATACTCAGTGTTTTGTTATTCATCAAAATTAAGGAGCCAAAGCCAACAACAGTCCTACTTATCACTGTCCTCTATGATTGAGGATCCCACAGTAGGTAACCTTTGACTCCTTGTGATACCCGATAAAGATCTTCTTTTTTGACTTAGGATCCAGCTTGCTTCTTTCAGTTGCCTCCACATGTACATAGGCCGGGTAACCAAACACCTTCAGGTGACCAAGCTCTTCCTTCTTTCCACTCCAAGCTTTCTCTGGAAGTCCTCCATCCAGCTTAAAATGAGGGGACCTGTTTACAAGAAAACATGATAGAGTAATAGCATCACCCTAAAAGGTTTTCGGTAGTGATGACTACAGCCTCATACTCCTTGCCTTCTCCAATAGTATTCGGTTTATCGTTTCCACAATACCATTCTGTTGTGGGGTCATCCTTACTATGTAATAGCGTTTAATTCCATTTTTCTCACAGTAACTTCTGAACTCTTTACTAGAGTCTCCCCGCCATTATCAGACCGAAGACACTTCACATGTTTTCTTGTCTCCTTCTCTACCTCAACCCTTCAGGCTTTGAACCGAGCAAATACCTATGCTTTTTCTCTCATCAAAAATATATCCATAATTTTCTAGAGAAGTCATCAATGAAGGTAACAAAATACCTTGCTCCATCCCTGGATAAAATAGGTGCTGATCCCCATATATCCGAGTGCACCAAATCTAGCACACCTTCACTTAGTTTGGTACAAATAACAAATTTCACCTTATGCTGTTTACCAAAGATACACGGCTCGCACAGATCATTTCCATCCTTCTTCAAAGCTGGAATATTCCCTCTTCTACTTAACTCCGTGAGCCCCCGGTCACTCATATGACCCATCTGATAGTACCACAGTTTATATGTCAATTGTTCCTCTTGTACCATTGCAAGCACTTCCACACTATCATTCACAACTGAGCTTGCCATCTTGTACAGATTATTGCTCAGTCTTCTTCCTCTCATTACCATCAAAGCCCCCTTGGTTATTCTCAAACATCTACTACCAGATTGGCAACTAAAAGTATATCACTGCTCTTCCAAGTAACCCAAAGAAATTAAATTCTTTTTCAACTTTGGTACATATTTGATATTTGATAATGTTCTTATCACTCCATCATACATCCTCATCCTAATGGTGCCAACTCTAGCTACCGTACACGGATGATCATCACCAAGGCTTACACTACTCCATCTGACCTGTCATAGGTGTAAAACCATTCTCGATATGAGGTATAGTGGTATGAGCATGCAGAATCCAAAATCTAGGTATTATCCCAATCTATTGATCCATCAATACAATCAGTACATCTCCTCCATTACCTTCTGATATATTTGCACCACTTGTGTTGACTCTTCCCTTTTTTGTCTTCCAAATAGGACAATGCTTCTTGATATGCCCAAGCTGAT
Source organism: Areca catechu (assembly GCA_021397845.1). Classification (NCBI taxonomy): domain Eukaryota; kingdom Viridiplantae; phylum Streptophyta; class Magnoliopsida; order Arecales; family Arecaceae; genus Areca; species Areca catechu. The sequence goes on from CM038049.1 coordinate 129,065,361, forward strand.
GACATTTATAGCATTTCAAGTTCTTATGGTTTCAAGACTGAGATCTGTCCTTGGACTTTTCCCTAGCTCTTTTCCTTGGTCTACCTTGCCTCTCATTCACAGTAAGAATCTGAGTTAGGATTACCTTTGCAAATCTTTTTTCTTTGCTCATTAGATCTGAGCATACCAATAACCTCTTCATGATTCAAGATTTCCTTCCCATACACCAAGGTTGTTATGAGACCATCATACGATCCAGGGAGTGAACACAGCAGCAATAATGCCCGATCCTCCACCTCAATCTTCACATCCAGATTCATAACCTCTGAACATACCTGGTTAAACCTCTGAATATGAGCAAAAAGATCTCCTTCTTCAGGCATTCTCGAGCTATACAGTTGCTTTTTCAACCATAGCTTGTTTGTCATGTTCTTTTCCATGTATGTGTTCTCCAGTCTTCTCCAAAGATCTTTTGTGATAGTCTCCGAACAAACCTCAGGTAAAACTTGATTGGCCAAACACATCCTGATGGTACTAAAAACAATCTCTTCTAACTCTTCCCATTCTTCAACACTGATCTTTTTCGATATTTCTTTAATCAAGACCTTGTAGATCCTTTGTTGAACCAGCAAATCTTTAACTTTTTGCTGCCATAGGGTGAAGTTTTTCTTACCATAATACTTTTTAAAATCTACCTTGAAACCACTTGATGCCATTACCATAATCAAGAAATCAAGAGATCTGAAAATCATACCTACAAGAAGCTTTCCTTCCAACCCTCTGATCTTGAGATCTTCCTTCCACGAACCTTGCTCTGATACCAAATATTGAGAATTTGGATCCAACTTCTATCTAAATGTTGAATCAAATACCCAAGAATAGCCTTGTTCATGATCAAGAACAAACGCCCTGATCTATAAAGCAATAGCAGAAGTGTACCGGCCTGTGGATGACCCTCTGCCAGCGATCTCCTTGGAGAACATGGTAGGATACAGGTCTTTGATGATCAAGCATGTCAAGATCCAAGAATGGGAGAAGAAGAGAGAAGAAGAAGAAATTCTCAAAAGAAAGGGGATTTTCTTGATTCCACGTCCAAGAAATTTGTTTACTCCCTCTACTTAACCTCTAAGGAAGTTACAATATATATACCTTGGTCATACATGGCTGAGTACCCCAAAACTCCCTCCAGCTGGCACCATTTAAAAAATAGCTCACTTGTCATTCGAGCAGGCTCTAGATATTAGAGTCGACTAGACTTTGGAACCGAGTTGACTCTAAGCATCAGAGCCGACTCGTCCAAACCATAGGATTTCCTGACTGTGAAACTGAGCCGACTTGTCTAGAACACTGTCCCCTGTTCTGAGCCATGCCAACTAGCAGAGCCGACTCTAAGACCTAGACTGACCAAAACTTAGCCTAAATATCTAGAACTCACCCTGGACTCATTCCTAGCCCTAGATATATCATGAAAAACCATGATAGACAGGTTCAATACATGGACATTGACCCAACAAGCCTTGAACGCACCACCCGAGACTCAATATCTACCGGACAAATGGGGTCCAAAGGTCACCGCTATCCAGGAAGTGAAGGACTTGAATACTCTACCACTGGATGAGCTATTGGGTTCCCTGATTACTCATGAGCTGACCATGCAGCATATAAGTGAGGATGAGATCAAAAAAAAAAAATCTATGGCCTTTAAAGCTGTAACAGAATTGAAGAAGCAAGAAGAAGAAAGCCCGTCCTTCGAAGATGAACTGAAAGATGGAGATATTGCTTTAGTTGTGAGGAGATTTAAGAAATTTATGGACAGAAGAAAAGCAAGACATTGGAGAAAATTCTATAGAAAGGGGGAACAAGGCAAAGAGAAAGAAAAAGATAAAGATAAAGATAAAGAGCAACAGCCCATCTACTACGAATCCAAGAAACCAGGACATTTCCGATCAGACTGTCCAACATTGAAGAAAGGATTCAAAAAGAAGAAGAAGGAAGCAATGGTTGCAACTTGGAGCGATGGGAGGGATCTATATCAAATGATAAAGAAGAGACTACAAAAATAGCTAACATATATTTAATGGGTCTTGAGGATGAGGTAATGTCTCCCGATCCCAATGATAAATTTATATTTAAAGAATTGAACAATGCATTTCATGAGTTATTAACTGAATACAAAAAAGCTGGTTTGAAAATAAAGTCTTTGAAAAATAACAATGATGCTTTATTGAAAGAAAAGGATGAAATTATAGAAAAGAACAAAATTTTGCAAAAAGAACTTAATAATATTTTTGAAAAGCATAAAGTTTTGCAAAGCGAAAAGAATGACTATCTTGGAAAGAATTAGGCTTTAAATGAAGAAAACATTGGTTTGCTAAAAGAAGTTGAAAAACTTAAGCCTTTAGTTGAAAAATTAACTTTAAGTTCAAATAAGCTTGAGTTGATTTTGAAAGATCAAAAGAACTCAAATAATAAAGCTGGTATTGGTTATAATCCTTTGCATACAAATAGAATTTCAGCTACAAAATTTACGGCTTCAAAATCTTATGTACCTAAGTTTTCAACTCAAATATGTCATGCACCTAGAGTTTCAACATTTGCATCCTTTCAAAAATCAAGAGTTGTTTGTTATTCATGCAATGGGGTTGATCACAAGTCTTTTGAATGTTACATGAAAAAGAAAAATCAAAGTAAGATTAGAAAGATTTGGGTTCCTAAAGGGACGACTCCTACTAATCTACAAGGATCCAAGAAAGCTTGGATACCTAAAAGAACTACTTGATTATTTTGCAGGAATGTCTTGCAACCCAGAATACAAAGAAAAGATGGTATCTAGACAGCGGCTGTTCAAGACATATGACAGGTGACAAAGAACAATTCATCATCCTAGAAATGAATGATGGAGGAATGATCACTTTTGGTGATAATGGTAAGGGAAAGATAATTGGCATCGGTAAGATCAGAATTATCCTTTCTACATTCATTAAAAATATATTGCTAGTTGACAAATTGAAGCATAATTTATTAAGTATAAGTCAATTATGTGATAGAGGCTTCAAGATTGTCTTTGAATCTTCAATGTGCATTATAACTAACTCACTTGATTCTAGCACCAAGCTCATTGGTCATAGACTTGGAAACATATATGTGATAGACTTAAATGATCTAGCCATGTCTAGTAGTACAAGTCTTGTGGCAATGAATGCTAAAATCAAGGAGTCTAGCTTACTTTGGCATAGGAGACTAGGTCATGCTAACATGCATATAATAGCTAAGTTGATTTTCAAAGATCTAGTTAGAGGTTTACCAAGATTTAAAGTTGATTTTGAACATGTTTGTGATGCATGTCAATTTGGTAAACAAACTAGGGAGAGTTTTAAATCGAAAAATATGGTTTCTACTTCTAGACCTCTTGAGTTACTACACATGGACCTATTTGTTCCAACTAGAATCACAAGCCTAGGTGGTATGAAATATGGACTTGTGATAGTAGATGATTTTTCGAGATTTACTTGGATTTTATATATCGCACACAAGGATGAAGCTTTTAAAGTTTTTCAAAAAATTCATAAGAAAATTTCAAACCAGAAAAATCTTTTGATGCAGAACTAAAATTGCATGCAAGTATATTTTTATATTTTTTTAGGTTAAGTTGTGAATCTAATTCCCGAAGAACAAGCCATGAATCTAAGTAAAGAAAACTATGCAAAATAAAAAGCTAAAGCATGCAAAGTAGAACCTAAAAGCAAGAAGAAAGAGGACCGCCGAGACTAAGAAGTCTCAGTTAGGCTAGTTCATCCTCAATAAAGCGTCTGGCAGATAGAGGGGGTGTACTTGATAGTGATTGATGTGCCTGGTGCAGATCGTATGCGAAGGGGTCGCTCTCACTCCCGAATGCGATTTGGAAAATCAAGCCGGAGACCCGCATATTCCTAGCTTTCTGCTCGATGATCTGATTGCGGCCCAGCTGGAGTCGTTGGATTTGTAGAAGCCGAGGGACTTGCAAATAGCCATTCTAGGATTAGAGAACAAAGCACGGGTGGAGAGTTAATTGAAAAACCAGCAAAGAGAAGGTGTTTGAATGGGGCGGCTAGGGCTTGGAGAGGCATATGGAGACTGGATGCAGGTGCAGGACACCAGAAAGAAGAAGGGCTCACACAGAATCCCTTTTTAGCACACAGTAGGTAGCACACAGCAAGGTTGTAAACTCAATATTATTTCATGAAAAAGTTATTAAATTTTCATACAAGGGGTCCCTTATATAGAGTCATAAGACTTAGGGTCCAAGCAAAAGAAAATAAGGAAAATAATGGGTGCCCACTTTCTTCCTAAAGTGTGGGCCTGAATACATGAAAGAAAACACTCTCATGCCATACAAAATCCCTCCAAACAAGGGATGTAGTGGGCAGCCAAAGGGGGGGACCAAGGGGTGCCAACTTCTTACTTCTCTTGGCTTGGGGTGGACCACTTCTTTCCTAAGCAAGCTGGCATGAATCAAGGGATTCATGTTTATCTATTTTGACTTTCCTTCTTGTCATGCTGGCATGTGGAGTTGGTGTGCTTGGGGTATGGAAGGGGTGTGCTGGTGTGTGGTCATCAACTCTTCATGCATGGGCCGACTTCATGATCCTCCAAGTAATCCTAGGTGGCGAAATCTAGGGTATGACTGGGACTCCATGCGGTTGCTGAGGTGGCACACTAGGTGGTGTCCTTCACATACTTGAATCTTCTTTGACTGGGCTTGACCCAATACAGACTCAATACAATTGGACATGATTACAAGACTCAGAATATGATTAGCTCAACATGAGCTGACTGGTACATGAATTAAATAATGAAGATGACAACTCAAATTGGCTAAGCCCTTATTACAAATTGGACTCAAACACTACTAAGTAATCCACAGAGGGTTGAGAAGCCTATGTCTTATTCTGGTGCCTCTGATGTCCCCACCAATTCTCCCGGGATGGGAGGAACACGACCATATCGAGTAAGGGTCACACTGGCTCACATATCTCTCGAGAAGGTCTGGGTCAAGGCGCTGCAAGTTCTCTTGAGAAATCCATGAATTGTTCGACTCTGGCCGGCCTTGCCATCAGACCAGGTGGCGTTGATAGCCGTGGCCCCGGGTCATGATGGCTTGATCGTCCAAGATACGCTCGATCCATTCTCCTCACTCAAGCCAAATAGTTGGTGGACACTCTAGGCTAGGGTCACTCACAATGGAAGGAATAGGTCCAAAAGCCTCACTGGGTATCGCTGCCGGTTTCCTATACTCAACCAGGTCTACGATATTGAAGGTAGAACTAATGTCCAAATCTGGAGACAAATCTAACACATAGGCAATTGGTCTAACCCTCTCTATCACTTTAAAAGGTCCAGCTCTGCGAGCGTGAAGCTTCTTCTTAGGCCTAAGCCTGACCAAGATAGAATCCACTACATCAAATTCCTTGGCCCTTCTTCGGGAATTAGCCAATTTCTTTCAAAATTAGTGCAGGTGATGAACATGTTAGGCACATGCAAACTTCGAACATGTGATGCAAAGGACTCAAACTATCACCTAACAGACTCGACTTATGCATTCCTATTGAAAAAAATTTTATTGAACTCTTTGAACCTAAACCTAACAGATTATAGGTTCTCTAGTTTTGATCCAAGCTTGACATGCACATGAAAACTTATAATGGGCTCCTAGCAAATTTCGTAGGGTATGCCAGAAGTAAAATGCAAACCTAACATGCGTAATGAATGCATGCAGTATGCTAATCTTAACTAAATACAATCTAATGATCCTAGAAATGCTGGTGGTGTTTGGAAAGGGCAGAAAATAAGAGGTGGGTTCAGGATTAGTCTGGTAGGGTAGGGAAAAAGGTTCAGGATTAGTTGGATACAGTAGGATATAAGAAGGGGTGTCAGGGACTAATCTTAAACCAATGAGGCTAACCTTAGTTATATCTATTAGAAGTGATCATAACACAGAATTTGAAAAATCAATATTTTGATGAATATTGCACTGAGCACGGCATTGATCATAACTTCTCCGCTCCTAGAACACCATAGCAAAATGGTGTTGTAGAGAGGAAGAATAGGACATTGGAAGAGATGTCCCGAACTATGTTGTGTGAAGGCAATCTTCTAAGATACTTTTGGATAGAAGCTGTGAACACTGTATGCTATATTTTGAATCGTATTTTGATAAGACCAATTTTAAAGAAAACCCCCTATGAACTTTGGAATGATAGAAAACCTAACATTCATTATTTTCATGTTTTTTGTTGTAAATGCTTTGTGTTGAACAATGGAAAGGATAACCTAGAAAAATTTGATGCTAAATCTGATGAAGCAATTTTTCTTGGTTATTCAACATCTAGCAAAGCTTATAGAGTATTTAATAAAAGAACATTGACTATTAAAGAATCTATTCATGTTATACTTGACGAATCTAATCCCTCACCTTCTAGAAAAGAAGAGTGCATTGATAATGATACAAGCACAAGAGACAAAGCTATGGAGGACATGAGCCTAAAGGACAAACAAATACAAGAAGGAGAAGAAATAGTAAGTAAAGATCATCAAGATTTACCAAGAGAATGGAGGTATGTAACTTCACATCCTAAAGATTTAATTATTGGTGATCCCTCACAAGGTGTTAATTATTGGTGATCCCTCACAAGATATTAGGACTAGGTCATCACTTAGAGAAGCACATGATTACCTAGCATTTATTTCACAAGTAGAACCACATAGTATAGAAGTAGCTGAAAATGATCCTAATTGGATGATGGCAATGCATGAAGATCTTAACTAATTTGAAAGAAATAATGTATGGACCTTAGTGACTAGACCTTCAGATCATCTTGTCATAGGAACTAAATAGATTTATAGAAATAAGTTAGATGAAAAAGGCCAAGTAATCATAAATAAAGCTAGATTAGTGGCTGAAGGATATAATCAAGAAGAAGAAATAGATTTTAATGAAACCTATGCACCTTTAGCAAGATTAGAAGCTATTAGATTATTGCTTGCATTTGCTTGCTGCATGGATTTCAAATTATTTCAAAAGAATATAAAAAGTGTATTTTTGAATGGTTTTATTTCAGAAGAAGTTTTTGTAGAATAATCACCAAGATTTGAAAATTATACTCTTCCAAATTATGTTTTCAAACTTAATAAAGCATTGTATGGTTTAAAATAAGTACCTAAAACATGGTATGATAGATTGAGTAAGTTCTTACTTGAAAATAATTTTGTTAGAGAAAATGTAGACACTACTTTGTTCATTAAAAGAAAAGTAAATGACATGTTAGTTGTACAAATTTATGTAGATGACATTATTTTTGGTGCAACTAATGAAGACTTGTGTAGAGAATTTGCTGAGCTTATGCAGGGCGAATTTGAAATGAGCCTGATAGGTGAACTGACCTACTTTCTTGGACTCCAAATTAAGCAAACAAAGGAAGGAATATTTATCAACCAAGTAAAGTACATCAAGAAAATCATTAAGAAGTTTGGTATGGAGTCAGTCAAAGAAATTGGCACATCCGTGAGCCCCTCCTGCAGACTTGATAAAGATAAAGATGGAAATAACATTGATCAAAAGCTTTATAGAGATATGATCACTGTTGTATTTAACTGCTAGTATGCTTGATATCTTGTTCAGTGTATGTATATATGCTAGATTTCAATTAAATCCTAAAGAATCACATATACTTGCTGTCAAAAGAATCATAAAATATCTTAAAGGAACAAGCAATTTAGGTCTATGATATTCAAAGAAATCTTCATTAAATTTAATTGACTTTTCTGATGCTGATTATAGTGGATGTAAAATTGAAAGAAAAAGCACTAGTGGTACTTGTCAGTTTCTAGGGTTGAACTTAATTTCATGGCACTGTAAGAAACAAAACTCTGTAATACTATCCACTGCTGAGGCAGAGTATGTAGATGCAGGGAGTTGTTGTGCACAATTATTATGGATTAAGCAACAACTAGAAGACTTTGATGTTATTCAAGCAAAAATTCCTATCAAATGTGATAACATAAGTGCTATTAATCTAACAAAGAATCCAATTCAACATCTTAGAACAAAACATATAGAAATTAGACATCACTTTATTAGGGATCATGTACAAAATAGAAATATTAAGCTTGAGTTTATTCCAACAGAAAATCAATTAGCTAACATTTTCACTAAACCTCTTAATGAAGATAGATTTCAAATGATTAGAGGAGAATTAGGGTTGTATGACCCATTTTAGAAATTCTTTGACCTAATTTCTTCAAAATTAAGAAAAATTATCTAGAAAATCTCCTTAACTAATTTGAAATAGATAACCACCTTATTTAGTGTGTTTCTAGGGCTATATACCTTTTTATTGGGTTTTTAGAGATTTTTTATTGATCCTTGCTCGAGCTGACTCGAGCAGACTAGGTTCTGGCCGAGCCGATTCGGATGTCGGGATAACATTTTTTATATATCCCGTAGGACCCAAACCTAGGGCATACCTTTCCTATTTAACCCTAGCCAAGCAATAGAAAAGCCCTTTCCAAAACTTGGAACCACATCTCTACCCCACTTTCCATAGATCCACTCAATCCACTTTCTCCCACCTCTGATTACCGCCAATGGCACCAAGAATGGCAGTTCGAAAGAGGGCTAGACATGCGGATTCAAGAGCATAAAGGGAAAGAAGAACCAAGCGCTGTGAAAATGAGTCGACCCGAACCCAAGAGCAAGAAGAGCAGAGAAATGTGTCTCCACCACCACCTATGCAAGTAATTTTTATGGCCAATCATCTCATGACTAGTAGGAGGAAAGTTGTTTTTACATTCCTTGAGAGTTTGGGATTGAGAATCGGTGAGTGGATTGACAATCAGGGTTGGAGTCATTTTTGTTCTTTGGATACACCTACATATCCTAATTTAGTAAGAAACTTCTTTGAAAATTTATCTTTTAGAGAGTATCATATTGAGTCCATAGTCAAAGGAGTTAGAATGGTAGTTGATGAGGACAAGCTTAGCAGTGTATTATAGATGCCCAAAAATGGACTGCAGCACTTAGTTTTAAAAGATAAGCAAAAGACTCTTAGAACAATTTTGGAAAGAAGAAATGTGGATGGAATTGTTAATGTACAGGCAAATATGTTATCTTTGGAGATGAAGCTCTTGCATAATATGATTAGCAGAATCTTTCTATCCAAGACCAGCCACTTTGACTAGGTTAGTGAGCGTGACATGGTTTTTATGAGGCATATGATTGAGGGGGAGGCCCTCAATCTTTCTTTTATCATGTTAGTACATATTAGAGAGGCAGCAAAGAGAGCAAAGGCCTGTCTACCCTATGGCATGGTGTTTACTCCACTTTTTTAAGAGTTTGGGATTGATTTGACAGGGGAGGATAGATGTCCACTTCACCACACAGACCGCTACTTGGTGAAGTCCCTCCATTGGATGGGTTATCACCAAGTGGAAGGAGTTTGGATGAAGAAGACATCTGGTCAGAGAGTGGCACATGACTCTAACTCAAATGATGAGGATGAGGCTGTACAGGTTGCTGAGACTGCTGTTGCTGACAGAGATGCTAAGGATGATGGAGAAGATGATGATGATGATATGCATTCTACTGATGAGGAGATTCAGGGATTGACTGGAGCTACTGGATAGACTGGCAGCCCTAGGATATCGCCTGCACCATCAGCTGGACCTGCACCTGGACCATCAACTTCAGCACTGTCGACTACCATGGATATCTCTGAGTAGCTCACTCGCTTCGCTGACACCCTAATAGCTACCTTCAGATCCATGTTTGACAAGCTTCATCAAACAGTGGACCATAGACTTTAGGAATTCAGAGGATAGATAAGAGAGCTTACCTTAAGGATGGAGTCAGTTGAGGCAGGACAGCAGATGCAGGATGACCATCAAGCAGATATTAGAGACCTATGTTCAAATTTTGGATGACTTAGAGGAGCAACAGATGCATTTGCTACCCAGCAGACTGATACACTGCACAGTATACAGCAGGGAGTTCAAGGGATTACAACTAAGCTTCAGACTATTTGGATATTTTTATCTAGATTGCAGTCTACAGCTGAAGCTTCTGGAGCATCAGCTTCTAGGCAGCCACCTGCTCAGTCTTCACCTCCTCCCTATGCCAGTCAGCCATCACCTCTTGCCACATAGCTTCCTCCACCACCTACAGTTGTGCCTAGCATACCTTTTGATGATATTAAAGTTGAGCCTACTCCTATTAGTTCCAAACCTAAAGCCAGGCCAAAACAAAAATCCACTAGACCTAAGGCTCCTACAAAGACTAGATTTAGAGATCTTAAGTTCAAACCATTAAAAACTAAGACCTCTTTCACTGTTCTAGAGATAGGTTCTTCCTCTAGTGAGGAAGAAGATTAGTCCTTGTTTCTTTATGTTAGATGTATCTTGTATCTTTTTGATGGTTGTATCTTGTATCTTTTTTATGGTTGTATCAAAGACTTGAATATATATATATATATACATATATATATATATATATGTATACATATATATATATATATGTATACATATATATATATATGTATGTATCTTTTGCACTTTGTTCCAAATATCTTTCTAACTATTCTGTGATGCTTATAACTTGAAAAAGAACAGAAAAGATTAATAAGAATTTCAAGATTGTAATGAAAAGGTGAAATTATCTCAAATCTTATTAATTTTCATATTCGATTTCAAAAATCATTAATTGCTCAATGAACCTTTTTTTGTTGCTGACAAAACGGGGGAGTGATTTTGATGTGCATGGAAAAATCAAAGAACATAAAATAGGGAGAGAAGATAGTAGAGAAGATAGTATTTTGAAAGCATGGACAAATAGAAACTCATTAAAATATGCAAAGAAATGAATGAAAGAGGGGGAGTTATCCAAATTATTCAAAATTTGCTCTGATACTCTTCCTTAGTCTTTAATATCTCTGATATATTTTGCTAGCTTTGATACTTTTTGCTACCTTAGCTCTGACACATTTTGCTAGCTCTGATACATTCTGCTATCCAATTCACCTTGGTACATTATTAACTTCCATATTTTTTGTGCAAAAATAGTTTTTGATAATTATTAACCCTGATACACATTGGATCTATTACAAAAGCTCTAACAATTTTGATAAGCCCTGATACTTTTTGACACATTCTTGAAACTTGTTGATACATATGGATATACATCAATCTTAAAATCATACACAAGTTACCTTGATACGTTTAAATGTTCATATACTCATAATAGTAAAGTTTCTTTTTTCATGCCCAGTATTTTGTCATCATCAAAAAGGAAAAGATTGTTAACCCCTCGAATGATTTTGATGATAATAAAATATTAAAGCATGCATTTGATACTAACTATTCTCAAGTATTTTATAAGTTTTTGTAGGATGATTTGAATGAACAACCACTCTTCTCACAGTTCTGAAGTTACTGATGTATAACAAGGTTATTTTTTTTGAAAAGTTTCATGTAGTAAAGAGCCCAAAGAAAAATCACTTGTGTATTCATGAAAAAGGGCCAATTCAAAGTATTTTTCAAGTTTAAATTATTTAGATTAGGCTTTAAAAGAGCTTGAAAGCCTTTGAAGTTGGTTGGAAGCTTTTGGAAGTAATCTGGAGAAGTTTGAAAGGTTTTTGATAAAAATCACTCGAGCCGACTCAAAGCAAAAGAGCTGACTCAAGTTTCTGGCATGGCACTGAGTTCTCTAGCACGCAGATGACCGAGCTGACTCGAAGTGAAGAGCCGACTCGGGCAAAGTTCAATTTCTGAACTGAGATTTGAGCCAACTCAAGGAAAGTCGAGACGACTCGTCTAGAGTGATTCCTCAGACTGATAACCGAGCCGACTCATGTGCAGATGAGCCACTCTTCCAGAGTCACGAGAAAACCAATTATGAGAAAACCAGCCATCCGAGCCGACTGGATTGAGAAAAGCCAACTCGACCAGAGTGAAGATTCAACAGGTCTGAGCATTCGAGCCGACTCGAGCACCTATTCCAAGCATGTAACGGCTAGTTCTAGAACTGTCTTTTTGATTCTAAAAGGTGCTCCAATGGTCGTATTTCGAATCCCAAAGCTCTACAACATTCATATCCACTTAGAATCAGTTCAAGATACTATATTGTTGCCGCCAAGATCATCATGGCCCATAGCTATCAGAGGCGTCGGACTGCCGGCCAATCTTCCCGGAGCTCCTCGGCACCTGCAAGGAAAGAAGCGTTAGAGGCCCGAGCCAGGAATTCCGACGGGGACACTCCGACGGTCAAGTCAGTGGCGATCCAGGGAAACATATCCTCCTGGTCGAGCCCCTCTTGATGGACAACACGTGAAAAGGAGTGAATGAGGTGAGAGTGAAGTGAGAGTGAGTTAGGAGGAGGGTGATGGCGGAGCTAGAGGGATTCTTCGCTCAACCGCCTCTCCTTTGCTTATCTTTCTTCCTCTCTTTGTGGTGGTGGTGGCTCGCCCTCTCTAGTTGAGCTTGCACCGGTGTTGTGTTATTTTTTCATGTTACCTCCCCCTTCGGGGGTGTCGATTGTTCTTTGTAGTTGAGGTGATCATTCACGCAGTGGATGGGACGTGTCTCCTGACATGCGGTAGGGGAAGCTTCTATGCGTTCTAACATTCTGGCTGCACCATTACTGGCAGGGCCTCGATCGGGGGGCCGCCACCCCTGGGATTCGTGCCCTTCTACTGGCCTCCTTTTTCGGTGGTACGGGCGGCATGGCATCCTGGTCCGGGGACCTCTCTCCCTTCTCTTCTAGCATAAGTGGCAGTAGCAGGCAGTTATTGTGGCATGGTAGGCATTGCTTCGTGGCCCTCGGGAGGCTCGCTGACGTCTTGAAAGGGAAGGTGCTGTTCCCCGGGGGATTGGCAACCTGGCCGAGGCAGTGGCCGAGTTGGAGAGCAAGGCTAAGCTCCGCCGGGCTTGACCTCGAAGGGACTCCACGTGACGGAGGAGGGCTAAGCTTAACTCCAAAATGCGGGGCTCGACCTCGGGGACCCGACCTAGCGAAGGAGGGCAGCGCGCGACTCCAGACGGAAGGGCCCAACCTCGAAGGGGCTCCACGTGGTGGAGGAGAACTGAGCTCGACTCCGAACCGTGGAGCCCGGCTTCGGAGGATCCGATCTGGGAAGGTCGCTCCGCTCCGACCTAGGCGCCCCTGGCCTTGTGGGGGGGCCATCCTGGTGGAGGACGGTGCTCGATCTTGATAGGCAGATCCGGCATTCCAGGGGAGCTCAGTCCGATGAGGGAGCTCGAGAGGAAGGGTCCACCATGGCAACACACGTGGACACGATATCTGATGGGTGTCCCATGTCAGCGCTCTTGCCACATCATTTGCCCCCCACTCCCGAGGCTAGTTGGCGCGCGATGCTCGGGGCGAAGGGAGTAATTGCGGTGCTGACATGGAAAGGTGAAGATCCAGCATAATAATGACCGTGATCGATGGCGCTTCACGAGACGGGTCACCGAGCCAGTGCGGTGGTGCCACGTGGCCATGTTCGAGGAGTAGTTATGGTGGGCATGGAATTCAGAGCAGCCACAATCGGAATGAGGCGCCTGCCCTGTTGATCGGTGACACGTGGTGGGCATCCTTTGACGGGGGAGCCATAACGGTACAATCAGGCATCGGTCACTTTGAAAAGAAAGGTAGCTTCCCATAACTCACCTTCTTTCAATTTTTTTGCACCGGCAGTCGTACCGGAGTTTTTCTTCCATCCCTTTCGGCTGTTCGAGTGTTCTCCTCAAGCTTTCTACAAGTTAGCTCTCTCTGTCTCTCCTCCTGCTAGCCGAATAGGGGTTTCCTTAGGTTCTCTCCCACCTGGTCTTTCTTTCTTCATGGCTCATTTTGGTCCGAATTTCCGTCCTTCTTGTCAGGCCGAGGCCGGGCCTTCTAGGCTGAGATCTCCTTCTTCTTCTGACGAGAAAGGGGATGCGGCGTGCTTTGAGTTTAGCAGGAGGCCCGCATCCGGGGGGATATCGATTAGGGAGCCTGGTTCTTCTCCTCCACCTCGCCCCCTTCTTCCTTCTGCCCCCACCTCTGAACCTCCTCGATCGTCAAGTCCTGGGGGGATTGCTTCTGCGATCACCGCCATGGAGCTCGTGACCATCCGGGATGATTATGGCATCCCGGACTCCATTCGACTTTCGGTCCCTCACCCGGGGGAACGGGTCACTTCCAGCGGCCCTCGCCGGATAGCCTTCTACGAGGAGACTTTCACCGGGGGCCTTCGATTCCCACTCCATCCCTTCTTTCTCTCTGTCTTGACCAACTGTCACCTCGTTCTCGCTCAGCTTGTCCCCAACATTGTCAGGACAATTTTTTGTTTCATCATTCTGTGTCACTTCCATGGGATAGTTGCCCGTTTTTCTTTGTTCAGGACATTTTCTACCCTGAAGTGCCACTCGTCTGAGGAAGGGTGGTGGTCTCTTTCCTCTCGCCCCAGGGGCATTAGGTTCGAACTTCCTTCTTCCATCAAGGGGTGGAAGAGTAGATTTTTCTTCGCCTCGATTAAGGGGATCGACTGGGCTTCGAGTGACCTGGATCGGTCCCCTAACCGAAACTTCGCAGTCGAGGCTGCCGGCCTGAAGATGTCTAAGCAACTCCGCTCTGCCGCGATCCCTTCGCTCGAGGTCCTGCTATCAGAGCAGAACCTCCATGAGGCTGGGGTCGACTCAACGTGGGAGTCGGGTGAGTTCGGCTCAACATGTACATATATTGTTCTTTCTTCCTTTTTTTTTTGAGGCTGATAATGTCTTCCTTGGTGCAGACATGAAGTTTTCGATGGATGAGCTACTCTCCTTCACCAAGGAGAGGAATCAGGCAGCGGGGGCTGGTGAGCCCGCTCCGAAGAGGGCTCGCATGGACGTCGACGCGAGGCCAGTGCAGGCGGGGCCCGCTGCGCCTGAACCTGAGCGAAGGTGGAAGCGGGCAGCTGAGCCCATCCCGAAACCTCCGAGGCAATGCGGTCCGGCCTCGACACCCGAGTCTGAGGTGGTGGCCCGTGCCAGGTCGGCTGCTGTTGCTGCTACCATGATGACCCCTCTAGAGGTCATCAATGTGGAGGGGGAGTCAGAAGATGCGAGGTCAACGCCAGCGATGCGGTCCGAGCCGGGGCCGAGCCCATAACCTGCACCGGAAGCATCTCCCACCACAGAAGAGTTTGCACCGGCAGCAGGGCAAAGGGACAGGGACTACCGCTGGGTCCCTTTCAGGCTGGGGCCCAACGTCTCCCTCATAAAGGACCCACCCCTTGCTGAGCGGATGATGGACTTCTCCGTTCAGTCCTGTGACCGGTGAGAGGGGAGCGGCAGACGCATTGACGACGTTATTAGCGCATCCTTCTCCAACCTCTATGCCATAAGTTTTCCTTCTCTTTACTTCACTCTTTCTTTTCACATGCCCAACCGGTGTGGCTAACATGCTTTCTATCGTAGCAAGGTAGGGAGCTCATCCTTATCTGGGACTTCTTCCGCAACTGGGCCAGGAGGGACAGAGAGCAGGAGACGGAGCACGAGTCCCAAATGACCGAGCTGAGATGGAAGAACGACGAGGCCTAAGAGGCTAATATGAAGGTCAAGAGCCTCATGAGCACGGTCGCTAATGCTGAGTGGGCCAGGAAAGAGCTCCAGGATGAGCTCGATGCGAAGAGGACTCGGCTAAAGGAACTCCGAGCCGAGTCGGAGGCGACAAGGGAGGGGCCACCTCCGTTGAGAAGAAGGTCATGGTCATTGAGCAGAGGGCCGTGGAGGCAGAGGGGAAAGCTTCCACTGCCACCAGCTCGACCGAGGTGGCGGAGAGGGGAATGGCTGAGGCAACCCACCGGGCTGAACATGCGGAGGAGAAGTCATCCGAGGCACTTCGCCAGGTGGAGGCCACGAGGAAAGAGGTCACCGAGGTGGTGGCCAACTTCAAGGCCTCCTCGGAGTACCTGGCGGACTTCAAGGAGGCAGCGATGGACTCCTTCTTCAAGGGGTTCGCCTATTGCCGGTCCCAACTGCGCGGCATCATTTCGACGAAGAGGATGGCCGTGCTGTTGCTTCCGGGCATGGCTACCTCATCCCCAGCACCGGCCACAGTGGGGGAGGGCGAGGTGACGGCTAGGTCACTCCCGCAAGTGGATTCTGCGGCACGGTGCATTCCGAGCCGGCCCTGTAAGTAATAGCGGCTGAACCGGCCCCGAGAGCGGGAGCAGCTGAAGTGGCCCCTTCTTCAACGGTCATCGAAGATAGCGCTCCAGCAGTAGGGACCGAGGAAGGGGAGGTCCGAGTCGAGCATCATCCGGGGAAGGCATTGGTCGAGTAGACTAGGACACCCGATCCCCTTGATGTAATCTTTTCTTTTGTTGATCCGGGCGACCTGGCATGTCGAGGCCCGGACTATAGTGTAATTTTTCTTGTGAAATAATAAAGAGCATTTTAGTCTAACTCCTTTCTTATACCTCATTCCTTCCCCTCATCTCTCTTCTTCTTCTCTTTTTCTTCTTTTTTTTTTTTTGAGAGCGAGGCTCAGGAATCGGGTGCCTTAGAAGTTAGACTTGAAGCTTTAGTGCCGGAGAGCTGGGCCCCAGGCTTAGGTTCCTGAGAGCTGGGCTCAAGTCTTGGATGCCTTAGAGCTAGGCTCGAGGCTTTGGTGCTGGAGAGTTGGGCCCCGGGCTTGGGTGCCAAAGAGCTGGGCTCAGGTCTTGGATGCCTTGGAGCTAGGCTCGAGGCTTTAGTGCCGGAGAGCCGGGCCCCGGACTTGGGTGCCTGAGAGCTAGGCTCAGGTCTTGGATGCCTTGGAGCTAGGCTCGAGGCTTGATTGGCTGGAGAGCTGGGCTCCGGAGTTGGGTCCTTGGAGCTAGGCTCGAAGACTTGATTGGCTGGAGAGCTGGGCTCCGGAGTTGGGATCTTGGAGCTGGGCTCGAAGACTTGATTGGCTGGAGAGCTGGGCTCCGGAGTTGGGGTCTTGGAGCTGGGCTCGAAGACTTGATTGACCGGAGAGCTGGGCTTCGGAGTTGGGGTCTTGGAGCTGGGCTCGAAGACTTGATTGACCGGAGAGCTGGGCTTCGGAGTTGGGGTCTTGGAGCTGGGCTAGAAGACTTGTTTGGCCAGAGAGCTGGGCTCTAGAGTTGGAGTCTTGGAGCTAGGCTCGAAGACTTGATTGGCCGGAGAGCTAGGCTCCGAGGTTGGAGTCTTGGAGCTGGGCTCGAAGACTTGATTGGCCGGAGAGCTGGGCTCCGGAGTTGGGGTCTTGGAGCAGGCTTGAAGACTTGATTGGTCGAAGAGCTGGACTCCGGAGTTGGAGTCTTGGAGCTGGGCTCAAAGACTTGATTGGCAGGAGAGCTGGGCTTTGGAGTTGGGGTCTTGGAGCTGGGCTCGAAGACTTGATTGGCCGGAGAGCTGGGCTCGAAGACTTGTTTGGCCAGAGAGCTGGGCTCCGGGGTTGGAGTCTTGGAGCTGGGCTCGAAGACTTGATTGGCCAGAGAGCTGGGCTCCGAAGTTGGGGTCTTGGAGTTGGACTCGAAGACTTGATTGGCCGGAGAGCTGGGCTCCGGAGTTGGGGTCTTGGAGCTGGGCTCGAAGACTTGATTGGCCAGAGAGCTGGGCTCCGGAGTTGGGGTCTTGGAGCTGGGCTCGAAGACTTTATTAGCTGGAGAGCTAGGCTCCGGAGTTGGAGTCTTGGAGCTAGGCTCGAAGACTTGATTGGCCGGAGAGCTGGGCTCCGAAGTTGGAGTCTTGGAGCTGGGCTCGAAGACTTGATTGGCCAGAGAGCTGGGCTCTGGAGTTGGAGTCTTGGAGCTGGGCTCAAACACTTGATTGTCTAGAGAGCTGGGCTCCGGAGTTGGGGTCGTGGAGCTGGGCTCGAAGACTTGATTGGCTGGAGGGCTGGGCTTCAGAGTTGGGGTTTTGGAGCTGGGCTCGAAGACTTGATTGGCCGGAGAGCTGGGGCTCTGGAGTTGGATTCTTGGAGCTGGACTCGAAGACTTGATTGGCCGGAGAGCTGGGCTCCAGAGCTGGGGTCTTGGAGCTAGGCTCAAAGACTTGATTGGCCAGAGACCTGGGCTCCGGAGTTGGAGTCTTGGAGCTGGGCTCGAAGACTTGATTGGCCGGAGAGCTGGGCTCCAGAGTTGGGGTCTTGGAGCTGGGCTCAAAGACTTGATTGGCCGGAGAGCTGGGCTCCGAAGTTGGGGTCTTAGAGCTGGGCTCGGAGACTTGATTGGCCAGAGAGCTGGGCTCTGAAGTTGGGGTATTGGAGCTGGGATCGAAGACTTGATTGGCTGGAGAGCTGGGCTCCGGAGTTGGGGTATTGGAGCTGGGCTCGAAGACTTGATTGGCCGGAGAGCTGGGCTCCAGAGTTGGAGTCTTGGAGCTGGGCTCGAAGACTTGATTTGCCAAAGAGCTAGGCTCTGGAGTTTGAGTCTTGGAGCTGTGCTCGAAGACTTGATTGGCCGGAGAGCTGGGCTCCGAAGTTGGAGTCTTGGAGCTAGGCTCGAAGACTTGATTGGCCAGAGAGTTGGGCTTTGAAGTTGGGGTCTTGGAGCTGGGCTCGAAGACTTGAATGGTCGGAGAGCTGGGCTCCGGAGTTTGGATTTTCCTACAAGGCAGATAGCCTTTTCGTGCAAGAGAAAACCTCTATTATTACTAGAAGAGAATCTTACATTATTGATAATATCTTCTCAAGTTGCTGGCATTCCATGTCCGAGGGAACTTGGTGCCGTCAAAATTTTTGTGGTAATAGGCCCCGTGCGAGAGGGCCTCGGCCACTTTGTAGGGGCCTTCCTAATTCGGGGAGAGTTTGCCGCACTCCCGAGGCTGGGAAGCTTCAGCTCGGTGCAGCACCAAGTCACCAGGTCTGAAGATCTTTGGCTTTACACGTGCATTGTAGTACTGGGCCACCCGTTGCTAGTACGCCGCCATTCGAAGCCGTGCTTTGTCCCATGTCTCTTCAAGGAGGTCCAGGTTGAGCAAAAGGTGCGCTGAATTCCTCGCCTCATCGTACTATTGCACCCGTAGCATGGGTACGCCGAGCTCAACCGGGATGACTACCTCGGTGCTGAAGATGAGATTGAAGGGCTCTCTCCGGTCGCCATTCTGGGCATCGTGCGGTAAGCCCACAGGATGCTCGAGAGCTCCTTCGCCTATCTGCCCTTGGCTTGATCCAGTCGGGTCCTGAGTCCTTGGAGGATAGTCCTGTTTGTCACCTTGGCCTCCCCATTTGTTTGTGGATGGGCTACCGAGGTAAAGCGGTGTTAGATGCCGTAACTGGCACAGAACCCTCGAACTCCTGGCTGTCAAATTATCACCCATTGTTGGTGATGATGCCGTGGGGGAGTTCAAAATGGCAGATGATCGACTTTTAGAAGAACTGGCAGACATGGGCTTCGATAATCCTGGCTAGCGGCTCTGCTTCGACTCACTTGGTGAAGTAGTCGTTCGCCACTAGAAGGAACCTTCGCTGTCCAGGGACCGGGGGGAATGGCCCTAGGATGTCCATCCCCCACTGGGCAAAGGGCCAAGGGGAGGAAAGCTAGGAGATCGGTGCCACCGACTGGTGCTGGATGTTGGAGTGGCACTGGCACTTGTCGCACTTTTTGACGAGGTCGGCGGTGTCTTCCCTCATGGTCTCCCAGAAATATCCCTAGTGAAGAGCTTTGTAAGCCAGTGTTCTCGCCCCTATATGGTTCCCACAGAGGCCTTCATGAATTTCCTGAAGTACGAAGGTTGCCTCCATAGGCCTGAGGCATTTCAGGAGCGGGTAGGAGTGAGACCGGCGATAGAGCTGGCCCTCCATGAGGATGAATCGGAAGGCCTTTTTCTTGATGAGGCAGGCTTCCACGCGATCTTTCGGCAGGGTGCCCTTGGTGATGTGTCTGACGTACCTATCCATCCAGCTCGGCTTGGGGGTGACATGGTGCACCTCTTTAGGGCTCTCGTGGCTTGGACTATTGAGGTACGTAATGTAGGCACTCCCCAGCGATGAATCCGGTAGGGTCACATGCCTCGACAGTGCATCCGTGCATGCATTTTCTCCTGGTGGGATGTGGGAGACGCTGAGCATCGGAAGCCTACCATGCTGGCGTGGACTTGATCCAGGTATTTCATCATCTGGGGGTCTCTGGCCTCATATTTCCCTGAAACCTGTCCGGCAAACAACTGGGAGTCAGTGAAAACTTTTAAGTTCTGGATGCCCAGCTCATGGGAAACTTTCAGACTCGCGAGAAGCGCCTCATACTCCGCTTGGTTGTTTGTGGCGGCGAACTTGAAGTGGAGGGCACATTCTGTGACCACCCCGTCGCTGTTAGCGAGGATGAGGCCTGCTCTGCTCCCGCTGGAGTTGGCCGCGCCATCTACATGGAGGATCCGGGCTCCTCCACTGGTCCGAGCTTCGCTTGGTGCTCCTTCATTGTCTGCTCAGGCTCCTCGGCGAGCCCAGTCCATTTTACCACAAAGTTGGCTAGGACTTGTGCCTTCTATGAAGACCTCGGTCGATATGCTATGCCGAACTCACTGAGCAGCAAGGACCACTTGGCTAGCCTCCAGGAAGTCTCGGGCTGTAAAGTATGGTCCACAGCGACTGATCCGTCACGACCATGATAGGGTGCGCTTGGAAATAGGGCCTGAGATGCTTAGCAGACATTATTAGTACAAAAATAAGTTTCTCAGAGCGAGTATACCTGATCTCCACGTCGTAGAGGATTTTGCTAGTGTAGTACACTGGCTTCTGGGATCCGTCCTCGTCTGCACGGACAAGAACCGAGCTGACGGCTCCGGGTGTGATTGCCAAATAGAGCAGGAGCTCCTCCCCCTCCTGCAATCTGGATAGCAGCGGGGGAGAGGTCAGGAATTCCTTCAACTCCTCAAAGGTTGTCCTGCACTGTTCCGTCCAAGTGAAGTCGTGCAGCTTGCGCAACACTTTGAAGAAGGGGAGACAACGATCAACTGACCTCGAGATGAATCGGCTCAGGGCTGCGATCTGCCCCGTCAAGCACTGGACTTGCTTCTTGGACGTGGGGTGCTCCATGTCGATGATTGGCCGGACCTTCTCTGGATTGGCTTCGATCCCCCTTTGAGTGACCATGAAGCCAAGGAACTTCTTGGCTGCCACCCCGAAGGCGCACTTCACCGGGTTCAGTTTCATCCGGTGCTCCTGGAGATTGTGGAAGGCTTAGGCGAGGTCGGTGATGTGGTTCAAGCTTGGCTTGCTCATGATGCTCAACCGACCTTGAGATGAATCGGTTCAGGACCACGATCCGCCCCATCAGCCGTTGGACTTGCTTCTTGGACGTGGGGTGCTCCATGTCGATGATAAGCCCAGACCTTCTCTGGATTGGCTTCGATCCTCCTTTGAGTGACCATGAAGGCAAGAAACTTCCCGGCTGCCACCCAGAAGGTACACTTCATCGGGTTCGGTTTCATCTGGTGCTCCCAGAGATTGTGGAAGGCTTCGGCGAGGTCGGCGACGTGGTTCGAGCTCGGCTTGCTCATGACGAGTATGTCGTCGACATAGACCTATATATTCTGGCCGATCTGGTCCCAGAAGACCCTGTTGACCAGACGCTGGTACGTGGCCCCAGTATTCTTTAGACCGAAGGGCATCATTCTGTAACAGTAGGTCCCTCGGTCGGTAATGAAGGTGGTATGCTCCTCATCCTTCGGGTGCATCCGTATCTAGTTGTACCTGGACAATGCATCCATAAATGACAACAGGCGGTGCCCCGAGGTGGCGTCTACCAGTTGGTCGATCTTCGCCAAGGGGAAGCTATCCTTCGGGCATGCCCTGTTGAGGTCGGTGTAGTCCACACAGATCCTTCATTTACCATTGCTCTTCTTCACCATTACCATATTCACCAGCCAGCTCAAATACTGCACTTTCCGAACGAAACCGATGGCGAGGAGCTTGTCTACCTCCTCATTGATGGCCGCCTGCCTCTCTGGGGTGAAGCTCCTCCTTTTCTACCGGACTGGCTTATACCTCGGATCGATGCTCAGCTTGTGAGTGAATGTGTCGGGCAGAATACCCGGCATGTCTTCCATCGTCCAGGCGATCACATCCATGTTCGCCCGCGGGAACTCCAGCATGTGGGCCCTCTCCTCGTCGGGCAGTTGGTCTCTGATATGCACCATCCTCGTCTGGTCAGCTCCGAGCGGGTAAGACAATAGACATTCGACCGGGCCTCCCCTGGGGTCTTGGGTCCTTTGGTCGAGATCGTCCGCTACGTGTCCAACCGTGGGGGTATCGGCCCCAGAGAGTGTTTGAAAACAATGTTGCACTGGCTGGGGTGCCCCCTCATCTCCCCGATGCCGTAAGGGGTCAGGAACTATACAAGCAGCCTCTTAGTGGAGACGACGATGTCGAGCAGATTGAGCCCGGGTTGGCCTAAGATCACATTGTAGGCTGAAGGAAGCCTGACAACCGTGAAAGTCATCATGACAGTGTTCTGCCAAGGTGGGGTCCCGACAGTGACCGGGAGAGTAATCTCCCCTTCCACTCTCACGAAATCACCCGTGAACCCAACGAGAGGTGTGCGCACAGGTTTGAGTTGGGTGGGAGAAAGGTTCATCCTGGAGAAGGCATCATAGAAAATCACATCCGTCGAGCTTCCAGTATCAACCATGATGCACTTTACAGGATGCTTCGCGATCGTCATCTCAATGACCATGGCATCATCATTTACAGGTTCTCTCTCATCTACCCCCTCCCTCATAAAGGGGAGTACATTTTCAGAGTGCCCTACCCCCTGGACCCTCTTGGATGCACGCTCGGCTCCCCGCATAACATTCCCACCGGCTTCTCGGTAGGGCGGTTGTCGACCATAGGAACTGGTGGGAGAGAGACTAGCTCTTGGGGTTCCGCTCGAGGTCTGCCCCCCACAAACCTTCCGAGGTAGCCCCTCTTGATGAGCTCTTCGATTTCCCACTTGAGGTTGTGGCATTTCTCGGTGTCGTGGCCGTGGTCTCGATGGAAGCGACAGTACTTCATCTTGTCCTGGCCAGAGGACGGCTTCATTAGAGGCGGGCGTCTCAGATATTTCCCGCCCTCAATTTCCATGAAAATTTTGGTCCTTGGGGCAAGGAGGGGGCTACAACTTTCCTCAGGAATGGGAACGCCTCTCGATCGCGGTTCTCATCGGGGGTTCGGAGCGGACGGTCCTGGCTTCCATGCTTTGGATGTTTCGATAGTGGTTGACTTCTTCAGCGGCCTTTCGTCGAGCTCCCGTCTCGTACGATCCACCTCCTCGGCATGGATGTACTTTTGGACCCGGAGAAGAAGCTCGGAGTAGGTCTTGGGGGGCTTCTTGTCGAGGGAATAGGTCAGGCGAGAAGTCCTAAGCCCTCGCTTTAGGGCCAGCATGGCAACCGGCTCTTCAAGATTATAGATCTCCAACGCGGTAGCCTTGAAGCGAGCCACATAATCTTGCAGTGGCTTGCGGTCTTGCTGCCTGATAGAGAAGAGGCTATCTGCCTCATGTGGCATCTTCCAACAAGTGTCAAAATGGACCACGAACTTCTGTCCCAGCTGGGCAAAGGAGTTAACACTTTTTGGTTCCAGGTGGGTGAGCCATACTCGGGCTACCTTCCGGAGAGTAGCAAGAAAGGCGATGCAAAGGAATGCGTCGATGGCCCCCTGGACCATCATGAGGGTCCGGTAGCTTTCCAGGTGGTCCAGGAGGTCGGTGGTCCCATCGTAAGGATCCACCTGCAACATGTAGAACCGACACGAGATCGGCTCCCTTTGGATCTCTTGGGAGAATGGAGGGTGGGCATCATAGCCCGTTGGCTTGCTAGCAGAGCCCGGTAGGTTGGAAAACTGGCGGGATAACTTCACCAACTTGTGGTCATGCTCCTCCAGGCACTTCTATGCCATGTGCTTGGTGGCATCATCAGTGGACCGCTCTGTCGACGGAGACGGAGAAGGTGACATGGGTGGATGGCACCCGTGGTGGGGGGTCTTGCCCATCTTGCCTTGGCAAGGTCTGGGTGCCCCCCATTCGAGATTCGACGAGCGGCTCTCTTCGTCGGCTGACCCGGCTCGCTGCCTTTTCGCCAGAGTTTGATGACTATCCCGGTTATCAGGATGGCCTGCAGCTGCCAAGGCCTCTCGTGGAAGGAACATAGGCTGTCGCAGGGAGCCGCGGCATGGGCCACGGGAGTTTCCGATTACTGGTGAGTTTCCAGGGACCGGTGCTGATGCTGAAGCTGGCACACCGCTAAAGCAAGGATCTGTACCTATTGGGTGAGTGCGGCCAGCTGAGACTTCGGTGGAGGTAGTTGAACGGGAGTGGGTGGATCTACCTCCGGATTGTGGGAATTTTCCCAGGAGGGAGAGTCTCCTGCATGATTGGTGGAGGCATCTCTCGCCCTCATCGTCACCATCCTTCCATCGAATCGCTTGTAGAGGGACCGATTTTTTGGGCTAAGAAAGGTCCTTCCGACAGTTAGCCTTTCGGTGCCCCCCCTTCCTGGCGCGCCAATCTGTTGCCGCCAAGATCGCCGTGGCCCGTAGCTATCAGAGGCGTCGAACTACTGGCCGATCTTCTTAGAGCTCCTCGGCACCTGCAAGGAAAGAAGCGTTAGAGGCCCGGGCTAGGGATTCCGACGGGGGCACTCCGACGGTCAAGTAGTGGCGATCCAGGGAAACAGATCCTCTTGGTCGAGCCCCTCTTGATGGACTCCATGCGAGGAGGAGTAAATGAGGTGAGAGTGAAGTGAGAGTGAGTCAAGAGGGTGACGGTGGAGCTAGAGGGATTCTTCACTCAACTGCCTCTCCTTTGCCTATCTTTCTTCCTCTCTTTGTGGTGGTGGTGGCTCACCCTCTCTGGTTGAGCTTGCATCGGTGTTGTGTTATTTTTTCATGTTACCTCTCCCTTCGGGGGTGTCGATTGTTCTTTGTAGTTGAGGTGATCATTCGCGCGGTGGATGGGATGTATCTCCTGACATGCGATAGGGGAAGCTTCTATGCGTTCTGACATTCTGGCTGCACCATTCCTGGCAGGGCCTCGATCGGGGGCCGCCGCCCCCAGGATTCGTGCCCTTCAACTGGCCTCCTTTTTTGGTGGTACAGACGGCATGGCATCCTGGTCTAGGGACCTCTCTCTGTTCTCGTTTAGCGTAAGTGGCAGTAGCAGGCAGTTATTATGGCATGGTAGGCATTGCTTCGTGGCCCTCGGGAGGCCCGCTGACGTCCTAAAAGAGAAGGCGCTGTACCCCAGGGGATTGGCGCCCTGGCCAAGGCGGTGGCCGAGTTGGAGAGCAAGGCTAAGCTCTACCGGGCTCGACCTCGAAGGGGCCCCACGTGACGGAGGAGGGCTGAGCTCGACTCCAGAATGCGGGGCTCGACCTCGGGGACCCGACCTGGCGAAGGAGGATGGCGCATGACTCCAGACGGAAGGGCCCGACCTCAAAGGGGCTCCATGTGGTGGAGGAGAACTGAGCTCGACTCCGAACCGCAGAGCCCGACTTCGGAGGATCCGATCTGGGAAGGTCGCTCGGCTCTGACCTGGCACCCCCGGCCTTGTGGGGGGCCAACCTGGTGGAGGACGGTGCTTGATCTCGGTAGGCGGATCCGGTGTTCCAGGGGAGCTCAGTCCGATGAGGGAGCTTGGGAGGAAGCATCCACCATGGCAGCACACATGGACACGGTATCTGATGGGTGTCCCACGCCAACGCTCTTGCCACATCATATATATAAGGGATTTTAACAACTTTTGAAGAAGTTAATGAAAAGTTAATGGATTTTTAAGAGAACATTCAAGAGAGCTTTCAAGAGAGGAACTCAAAACTTCACCAACTCTTATTAAATTCTTGAGTCATTAATTGAGGAAGATAAGAAGCCTTAAATAGCATTCAAGGAAGAAATCAAGAAGGCTTCTCAACTGCAACCACCCGACAATGATCGGTTTGTCATTAGTGTTGCTTTGTTTTTTAACTCTTTTATTTGAGTTGTTCCAAGTATAGCACGGGCTGTAACTTGGGGTTTGTTTAGGTTTTTGGTAATCCTTTGAAAATCAAGTGTGGATTGTTAGTGAGCCTAGGAAAACTAACATTATATTGGGTTCTTGGTAATCCCGGTATAAAACCAAGAGTTGGGTTGTGGTTTGTGATCCCGGTGCAAAACAAACCAGCTATATTCCATGATGAATATAGTGAAAATCCCAAATGATATCTTGGATAGTGGACGTAGGAGCTGGGTTGCTCCGAACCACTATAATTTGCTTGTGTTTGTGCTTGTGTTGTTTGTGCTTGTGTTGTTTGTGATCTTTATTTGCTTCCGCATTTGATTCTTAACTCATATCACTCACCATACTAAGAATTCTAAAAAAAGCACATACTTGAAAAAATTTTTAATTACCCAATTCACCTCCCCCTCTTGGGTTGGCCACCTGGGCAACAATAATCCCTTTATGACCTATAATTTGGTATTTTTTAAATTAATATTATTCTATCTAAATACATCATTTCAATATTATAGATAAATTTTGGAGGCAGTTCTCGAAAGTAGTACCAAATTTAGAGAAATCAAATATAAAAATCTTGAAGTCGTTATTCCTCATATGCATAAAATCCCATCCAACAACTTCTTTATGTGCATTTAGAATACCTACAATTTGGGCTTCCTGATTATATATTACTGGTGGGGTATCAGTAGATGTGACAGGAAGTTACTTCAGTTCTGGGTCATGTGGGGATTCTAACAAGGAAGCTATTAGGGGTTTGGGTGATGGCTCATATTTCTTGATCCAAAATGGGGTGGTGTCAGGATAGGGTGTTTCTATTAGGTTGTTTATTTCTACTAGGTTGTTTATTTCCGCAGTGCACCCATCTATATCAAAATACTCCATCTCAAGGTGAGCCGACAGGATTTTAACAAATCATGGGGGAGACTTTTATATATAGCTTCCTCTATTGTATTCTATATTTGTGATCCTTGAAAAGTCTCAATTAATTCTATTAATATACCTATTTATTTTTCCTTCTCATTAAAAATAATGGATGATCTGGGATACTAGAGAATGGGGCCATGGATAAGTAAGGTAATGATGAAAGTGGTTCTTCCCTCCATTTTAATTTCTTCTGTCATAGTTATATTTCTGTCATAGTTGAATTTCTAGGTTGGTCTCTTTAGTTGTACAGGGTTGCTTTATGACAATTCCATTCTTGAGAGTCAAATTGATTGTCGAGGGACAATTATAGAAATATTAAAGCTTATAGCCAGATATTGTTCCTTAGGATCACTCTCGGGTTGACTAGGCAGCTCCTTTTCACTAGTAGCCATGGCTAATGGTCTCAATTGCATCTCCAAATGGCCAATAGTCTGGGTGTTAGGAGTTATATATTAACACGTGGTCTGCATGAAACTATTTAGGATAGCATTAGTGCTCTTAATTATAGCATTAAGGTCAGCTTGGGATTTAGCCAGAGCTTCAAGGGCTTTTTCTAGAGGATTGGATTCTTTCTCAAGGTCTAAACCTGGTTGATTATTAAGCACTTGGCTAGGCCTGAGGTAGGGCTGATAAAAAATATGGAGTCCTAATGTTGCATCTTTTGACAATGAAAAATTGGGATAATTTTTCCACCTTGAGTTATAGGTTGGTACATAGGGTTTAGTCATATTCTTTTTACTAATTGCACTCTCCTGTGTAAACCTATTTTGGGTTGGATGCCTTAAGGACACTCATCTACAACATGATCAGGTGCGTCATATGCCATGCACATAGGTGCTGGCATATGATGTAATTGGATATATCCTTTACGTTCTAGAACTTTCTCGATCCTATGGATCAAAGATGTCATTTTAGTTTCTTCAAGTTTCCTTGTATGATTGTATGCATCTTTGAATTTCATGAATTTAGGATCCATATCAATTGATTGAGGTCAATTCATAAAATTGTTAGCTTGGGATCTGATTCTAGATGGTCGAACATAGTCAATCATGTACCATTAATACTGTAAAGTTTGAGGTCATTCAATAGAATCTGGGTAATAATAATCCATTAGGCTTTTGGGTCATTCAATGGAATCCATTCTCCCTTAATGACCTTATAATCTTATATGGTTTAGACTGTATCTGACCAATTATCGTTTTATCTTAGCAAGATTTTTTTTGGTTATTTTAATTTATTATAATGAAAAAAAGAAAAAGAAGGAGAGATAGATGAGAAGAGAATTCTAAAGATAAAATACCTAGAGGGTCCTAAATCTATAGATGATAGAGAAAGGTATTTTAATTAGGTCAAAATTTTGTTAGCAAACAAGTTATCAATTAATAGACTCTCTATCCTAGGGTTAACCTATGCCTAGACAACTCCTAATTGTCAAGATTGCCTTGAAGCCCTCCAAGTCAAAGACTAACTAATTGACTAGCCAAGTAAGGGTAAGTTCGATGGGGGTCACTCGTTGCTTTCCTTAGACACCAAATAAATTGGCTAGGTCACTCAACAAAATCAAATAAAAATCACCTTCCTTCAGGGCTACATCATCCTTGAACCTCTTTCCTAGACACCGACTGACCAGCTAATCTTGACTTGGTCCAACTCTTTCGGAAGCCTTATCCTAGTGAGCTCGAATGTCCTACGTCCAACATCTAATTGATTTTAAATTAAAGATTTAGGTTATGTCGTATGAAGGGTGATAGTTTGTGGGCCAAGGAAGGGTGATAAAATTTTTATCTTATATTGTTTAGGGGTTTATGCTATTATGGTGTTTTATGAGAATGCAATGCAAATCAAACAAGGTATCCAAAAAAAGTTAGAAAGTTTTAAAATTTTATTATTTATTTTTTTAAATTAAGTATTATGAAAAGATGTCTTTTATTTCTTTTAGGTTATTTAAGGTAGTTTAATTAAAAGAGAAGGTTAATTAGATTAGGAGTTAACTTGTGAAAAGAAGGAAAGTAAAGTTTTTATATGTCAACAAGAAGATAAGGAAACCTAAAAAATAGGCAACTAAAATAAAGAAGATAATAAAACTAAAGAGAACAATGACTAAACTATATATATATATTACTTTATTTTGCAAAATAATTATGTCTGGATCCTCGGTAATGGTATCAAATTTTGATTGCTATCATGGGTGGTCAAAAATAGAAACCTAACTCACTACTATAGCTAGAGTGAATAGGGATCATATCCTCAAAAATCAAGGATAATTATTTCACGAAAGAAATAAATAAATATTTAGATTTTTGAAAGATAAATGATGGTTTAATTAAAACTAATCAATTTAAATTAAATATGAGATCGAGGGTATATATGATAAAAAGGTGTCTACAGGTTTCCAAGTAATCACATACACAACTTCTGTACCTGTTTCAATCCAAGCAATCAAAGCTTGTATTTATTTCAAAATCTTTCAAACTAATCCCTAGCATAGACTATTTTACCAAGTATGAACCATATATTATTAAGATCATGGCCCATCCTACAAGTATAGACTATCCAATGATTGAGTTGAACATATCCTAACAAGATACATAAATAAAAATCTTAGAAGCAATCATCTATGTTGAGCATGGACCATATCGTGTGAGGATCATGATCCATCCCACCTATAGGTAATTACTTTTAGGAAATCAATTAGAAAAGAGTTCAAAAGAAGTTAAAAGCTTTATTCAATTGCATAGAGTAGAAAAACAAATACAAAAACTTGAATATGAAATTCTGTACTTTCTACATATTGCACCTCGGTCGAGAATGGCTCTTGAATACATCTTCTTAGAGATTTGGGGCTCTGTCACAACACCTCCTTCTCTAAAGAATTCTATTTCTTTATTCCTCTCCCACTCTCTCAAATCCTAGACTAATTACAAAAACAAAAATAAAATAAAAGATATTCGCTTCTGGTTGCTAGCTCTTTGCTTCCTTTCAATTGTTGCCCACTGTTCTCCTTAAATAGTATTGACTCCATTATTGATTTTGATGATTAACAAAATACTTAAGTATAATTGAGTACTAATAGTTTGCTAAAGTATATTTTTATTAAGAAAAAGGTACTCATCAAGTTAGTCAAATTGAATTACTTGTCAAATGATTGAAGAAGCCCTTTCTATGGATGAAATATCAATGTTTAATGGACTTAAGTATCTAAGATTTGCTTGAAAGAAATTAAAGAGTTCAGTTAAAAAAGGATTCAGCAGAGTTTCAGTCATTTTTGAAGAAGTTTTAATAAGTGTCGACTCATAGTTTAAGTATCGACTCATGACAGTGCAAGTGTCGACTCAAGCCGGCACACAGAAAGAAGTTTCAAATGGCACGCTTGAAGTGTCGACTCATGCCATTCAAGTGTCGATTCAAGGTGTCGACTCAAGGATCGACTCAAAGCCTGAGACAAATTTTTTATAGAATATGCTAAAATTCAAGACTCACCTCAAGTATTGACTCACCAAATGAAGTGTCGACTCACCTGAAATTTTCAGAGAGCCTCAAAGCTAAATTTTGAACTAGGTGTCAACTCATGGGACTTAAGTGTTGACCCTAAGTATCGACTCATAGGACTGAAGTGTCGACACTTGGAGTTCTGGGACCATAACGGCTAGTTTTTTTAAATGCAGAACTCATCCCTTTCACCTCCAACGGCTAGTTTCTCGTGTCTAACGGTCATAAACTGACTTTTAGGCATTGGGAGGGTATTTAAGTGGATTAAATTTAAATGGAACACAACAAGAAAGAAGAGAGAAGTAAAAAATGAAGAAAAGAAAGCTCATTCACTCACACATTCATTGAGAACAACTACTTCCAAGCTAAAGAAGCCTTCAAGCATTCAAAGCAATCAAGAGCATTCAAGTCCAATCTTTTGAGCATTGATTGAGGCTTCATCAAATTGAAGACAAGCATCTTCATCAAGCTTCAAAGAGATAACAGCTTTTATTAGAAAGCTTTTCTTGTATTCTTTACTTCATTTCATACTTTGTTGTATCAAGATTTTTTATGAGCGTAAGAACAAAATCAAGGAGATTTTTGGTTAGCCTAGTTAAAAACCAAGGAGATTTTTTGTTAGCCTTTGAAAACCAAGAGGTTTCTTTTGGTGAGCCTTATGAAAACCAAAAGGGGTTTTGATTAGTGAGCCCGAAAAACTAATCCGCTATAATCATGAGTGATTATAGTAAATTCTTGAGTGGTCCTTGGGGAGTGGACGTAGGTGCATATGAGAGCACCGAACCACTATACTTGCTTTGTGTTTGTGATTGATTATTTCTCTCTATTTGCTCTTACTTTCATTTCAATTTAAATTTTTGCTGCATACTCTTTAAGAGCATACAATACTTGCATCTCACTGGCATTTGTATTGATTATTGAATTGGCATAGATACTTGCAAATAGTTTTAGAAACCCAATTCACCCCCCCTCTTGGATTGCTTACTGGGAAATAAATAAGCTATGGCATAGGCCAAGTCCTAGTCCAGTTTGGCCTTCAAATTTTCTTATACTTTAGTCTTTAAACTCCTAAGACCTGTGGGCCTTCAAATCATCTTAAATTATGATCAGATCATCGCAACAATGTCCCAATTGAAGTCGAAACCAATATATGCCATTAGATATTGTTGTAATTGGTTTTTTGGCCATTTGGATAGTGTTGATTGCTATCAGAATAGTGTATCTTCTCCTTCTATCGATCGGACTATCCTTCCACTATCAGATCGAGGCTCTGTTTCTATTTCTCTCATCAAAATAATGCCCATCTTCCTTCTTTCAGGCAGTAGCATTCAAGACCATCAGCTCACCCATAGAACTACTGTCAACACTTCATCATGCATCCGAAAGTCTACCAAAGCTATCAGTGCACCGTCGCCACTATCAAAGCCCCTGCCATTGTTGCCTTCACTGGTGTCGCTGTTCAGGAAGGAGGAAGGCGGTGACATCCGGCCAAGGTGACGGGGAAGAGGAGTCTTGGGATAATGGAGAGAATGGCTAACAATCGTGGGCAGTAGCTTAGGTGGAGAAGAAGGCCATGGGTGGTGGTGGTCTCAAGCCAAGGGAAGTAACAGTGATAGTGGGGAGGCTGACAATGATAAAGATGGGAAGAAGGCCGGTTGGTGACAGGCATGATGGCATCTCAAGAATGGTATGATAGGGGATGGTGATGATGACTGGCATGATGGTTTTGGGTGATTGAACGGTGAAAGAAGATGATGGAAAGGAGGGGAGATGAAAAGATGGACGGCAAGGAGCTTTGGAGGCACTACTACTTGAAGTGGACATTACACTAATAGGTTGGGATAGTATATATGCCATTTCTTGTTTGTCCACCCATTATAACAACACCATTCAAAATGATATTGCAAATGGCATTCTTTATTGATAGTTCATAACCATACATAGCCAAAAGGCCTACATAGATGACATTTAAAAAAAAAGATGGATAATAGTGATATTCACTTAAAATGATTGTACAAAACTTGAAAACTAGCTTGACGACTTCCAAAGTCAGGACCAGAACTTGACTTCCATCTTCTATGTTTAGGAATCTTTGGCCATTCTCAAATCTCCTACTAACTTAAAGTCCCTATAATGAATCATAAATATAAATAAGACTTCTGGTATCCAATAACTAAGTAATAGTATCATAGATAGAGAAACTATAAGGCATTCATATAAATACCTTGTCTAGCAACTCCTTCCTGCTTCCTCTCCTTTGGCCTGTTCGGGTCAAGGGAAGCAATATAAGGAGGACAGTTCCTCTTTCAATGACCTTGTTTCTTGCAGAAGAAGCATTTTGCCTAGCTCTTATCAATCTTATTCTTCTTGGCCTGACTAGCCCCAGCATTCATGACCTGGCCCAGCACTCATGACCTTATTTTTATTTTTTACTTTTTTTTCATAAAGGAACGATGCCCTGTTGAAGAACCGCTTACTAGATTCACTAATCCCTTATAGAGCTGGTGATTTTCTCATAGATTTGTAGTAATCCTAGCAAACCATGGTAGTTTATTACAGGCCTTGTTATTCTATAATGATCGAGAAAATCTAAGTAGGAAGTAGGCAAGGAATTCAGAATGGCATCTTTCCTAAGTTGCTTATACAAGGGATAGCCAAATTTGCCCAGGCGCTTGATCTGCTCAATTATATACAAGACATGATCAATGATCGAGGCCCCTTCATGCATTCGAACATTGAAAATAGCATAAGAGGTCCTGTGCTGCTCAACGTTATCAGGTGTTCCAAAAGATTTCTTCAACTTTTAAAGGATTTCCTTCAACTAGGCTACCTTGAACTTGCGACTGAACTCGTCGTTCATAGCCGCTAGCATAATGCATCACATAGTGATCTGATTAGAGAGCCACTTTTGATAAGTCTCTCTGATTGCAATGTGAGTGTTAGGAGTAGGTTGCTCAGGTGGAGGATCCGTTATCGCATAAAGGATCCTTTTACTCCAAGATAATCTTCATTTTTTTTATACCACCTATCGAAGTTGGGATCCATTAGCTTGTCATTGTCTAACAATGACCAGAGTGACAAATTGGTGGCCATTATCTAAAAGGAAAACCATAAGATCAATTAGTATATAAATTATTTATCCTAAAGACTTGAACTTTAATCTAAAGATCCTCCCTCTATGTTATACAAATTGGCAGCCTCTACCTCCAATCTGATGAATTACATTAATTTCTTAGCGAGTACTAGAATCCTATAGACTATATATGAGCCCGACTTTGGCTGGCCCACCCAATGCACATTTAAATGTAGGTTCTAAACCAATTATTTCTCCAAACATCTTCTAGTAATCAATTTTGCTCCAGGAACATCTTTAGTAGGCCTTTGGGCCTTTCACTAAAAATCTTGGTTAGGTACAACCATTAACATGACAAAGTTTAATGCTTATAACCAACGAATAGCCAAGCCCGACATTAGCTTATTTAAGAGATTTGCACTGAGCCATCATATTATGAATGTCAATTCTAACACCAAGATGAATACTAGGCCTTTGGGCCAATGATCACCCAACTATTGGGCCCATTACCATCCACTTAATCTGAGGCTACGACTTAGTTATCCTCATAAATTCATCATTTTAAGGATCTAATAATTTAGAGGATTTAAACTTATATGTGACAAATAAAATAGAGAATTCGAGGACTAGTAAGTCAAGAATCCTCCTACTAACTTTTCCAAGTCATAGAAGAAAGTTCAAGACAAACGATTTAAGGGTACCTAAATTAGTCAAACTAATCAACCTTAATGACATAGGTTAACTTGAATCAATAAGATATCTGATCAAATTTAATTGACCAAATTGGTCAGGTAAGTGAGATCAATGGAAGGGTTTCACCATTAACCTCTTTTCTCAGACACCAAACAAGTTGGCCAGGTAAGAGATAGCCCCAAGAATCATGATCAAACTGCCAAACTTATCTTAGACACTAATCAATTTATCAGATTGAATTAGACAAGCCTAAAAACTTGGGTATGACCACTAAGCCACTATCAGGTCTAATTAGAAGAATGGACTTGATCAAACTATATCTATTATAAATAATCTAAGAGTGAAGGAGATCTAACTCAACACTTGATTAGATTTTAACTTTCTCTTATTAAGTCCATATTCTACAAATCCTATGTCAAGCCCAGTTAGAGAGCCTGACTTGAGCTAAACCAAGAACCCATAGTATTATTAAAAAATGACTTAAGATTTTTCATACTCAAATCTAGATCTTTAAATTATTAAAAAATATTTTCTAATTAAGTTTATTAACTTATTAAATTGAGACATTTTTAATTTTAATTATAAAATAAATTTTACAAAAATTTAACTTTTAGATTTTCTATTCTCTGCCGTGAGTTGATACTTCTTAATCAAATATCGACACTTCCATTAGTCAAGTCATAGTGAGTCGACACTTGACCCTGTAATATCCACTCACGAAGAGTGAACAGAGATGTGTTCTTTCAGTCTGCACTCTTGAGTCGACACTTGCAGGAGCAAGTGTTAACTCACCAGGTCCAAGTGTCAACAATTCAAGGCCAAGTGTTGACACTTGCAGACCGGCAGAAAATAGTCCATTTCCAAATTTGATCTTTATGCCAAACTTTTTAATATAACAATTCATAAATCTATCTTAAAACATTTCTAAACTAATTTATGAAATTAGATCTTAAATATTAAGATTAAAATATTTTTAATCTAATTTCTTTTGTATTCTTTTTCATGGATCATAACACAAGTGACATTCCCACATGCCATAGAAGATCCCATTGAATGAGAAAAGAGGGCCTTTAAACCCTACTCTCTCTTATGACCGAACGGCCTGGTGATCCACACAATCTAAATACTGAGCAAAAAGAAAAATCAGTTTAATATTTTATATATATATATATATATATATATATATATATATATAATTATTATGTCCTATGAACCTAGTACTTTGATACCACTATATGAAAATCTAGACTATTTTATGCATGTATTTCAAAAATTTTGAAACATAAATACAGCAGAAACTATAAGATTAAACTATTTAATCTACTCATGCATTAGAACATTTCAACAAATAGACTACACCGGATCATGATATGATAAAGATGTACATCAAATTAAGCTGAAATATAAAATGATAAATATACAAACCTATTGTTGTAAACTATATCATGGCATAATGATTATATCATTATCTTTCAATAGTAGACGACACTCACTGCTGCTAGGTGGAGATTTGAAGATTCTGCTACCACACAGAGTATCTAGCCTTTACAAGTGATCCACACAGGAGCTCTATCCTGACTAGTTTTCTCAGAGTGCTAGCTCCTCTAAAATCTCGATGGCTAATCTTCTTTCCTTTTCTAGATCTGGGACCCTCCTAAAGCCGAAGAACCTGCTGGAGGATAGATTTAGTGAAGATGTAATGAAAAAACTTCTTTTCTCTTTCTCTCTTCCCAGATCCTAGTAAAAGTACTAGGAAGCATACACCCAAATCTCATAGCCTCACTATCCCACTCTAGCTTTTTCTTAGATAGAAACTTAGCTAGTCTTTCTTTTTTCTAACTTAAAATTCTTGATCAGTACTTGATCGACCCCTCCCACCCAGCAGCAACCCATCTATATAGGCACCCAAGTGGTTAGGAGGGTGAGGGAATTAGAAAAAGATAAGGAGAGGAAAATTAAGGAGGTTAAAATCAACTTGAACTCAAAATTCAAGTTTAAATTGAAAGCAAATTCCAAAATTCATATTTGAATTCAAATTCTAAGACCAATTTGAATTTGAATTCAAATTCAAGTTCAAATAGGACTAGAGTGCATGGACCAAGTCCAATCCTATTGAACTCAACTCGAGTTCAAACCAAATCACATTTGGTTCTAACCCAAATTTCATAGCTCAATCAAATTGAGCTAACCAGCAATTTAATTGCCAATCAATCCTTTAATAATTCATCATTTTTTAGTGAAAAATCATTGTCACAATATTTATAACAATGATGAGTCGATACTTGTAAAAAATTCAAGTATCGACTTACCAAAGTGTCAACACTTGGAAGTGTCGATTCAAGGTCAATTATCAATCAAATTGATAATTAAATCCTAAAATGATTTACAATCATCAATCAGCCATCAGATCAGGTAGAAACTTCTATTATGTGTAATTCCATAAATTCAAACACTAAATCGGTAGCATAAGAATAATTCCTGTATCAATCGAGTCACCATCTAGTAATGATACCCGATGTCCGGATAAGTCAAAAGTTGCAGAGCAACATTCAGGAACTTCTGGTATATGGTTACTATATAATTTATCCCTCTAATCCTCAACACTTAGGATGATTTCAAGGTTTAACTAACAACCCTTAAATAGTTCATCCATTATGAGAATCAACCTTACAAGTCCAATAACTCCTCACAAGAACTATCCTAGCTAAGGTTTTGCTAAATTAAAACATAGTGAGACATTCATTCCAACATTTGAAGGGGCCGATCCCATCTCAACTCACACACCGACTCCATAATTATTTGACTGTACCTTGAAACCTTCCATTACTAGATTAAAAATCTAGGTAATCTGGCATTAAAGTATAGTAAGTTGTTTGTAAATCACTGTGGTGATCTCAGGTTTAAGGGACACTTATATCCATATCCCTTCATGAGCAATAATTGATAGAAAAGTGTTATGCAGGTAGGTCACATTCAATGAAATATCCTATCTTCACCTATATGCCATACCAGTGTCTCCATACTCCTTGGTTAAGAGAACAATCAACCAATATGGCATACAACAACCTACACTAGATATATTATCGTCCTATAACAATATATCATTTGATCGTGAACAGGTTTAAAAATTACATGATAAATCCTCTCTTTATCATATAAT
The DNA here is from genome assembly GCA_021397845.1 of Areca catechu. Taxonomy (NCBI): domain Eukaryota; kingdom Viridiplantae; phylum Streptophyta; class Magnoliopsida; order Arecales; family Arecaceae; genus Areca; species Areca catechu. The sequence goes on from CM038049.1 coordinate 129,102,646, forward strand.
AATGTAATTATAAGGACTCTATCATAAAAGAGTTTATTACAGGAAGATGCAATGTGATAAGCTACCAAAAATAACTTTTATTTATTATTTATAATAATTCATATACAAAATTAACCATCTACAAGTTAGATGATTGGTATTGGATATAATTCCCAATATGAGAAACTTGGGCTGGACATCATGGGTGAGGACAGATCGTCGCTATGGATGGCCTCGAACCAGTTGAGCCAATTGCAGATGTTAGGGAAGAAGACATGCTCAATGTTCTTCTTGACCCCATAGGTGTCTCCGTCGAGGACGGTGGGACGGTGCCTCCAGGGGGTTTCTGGAAAAGCTGGGAGAAGGCAGAGACCAAGGGTGGAGGGCCTCGTTGACGTGGATGCAGAGGTTGGCACAGAACCAAGCAATGATGCAGCGATAGCCGGTGGCGAAGTGGGAGGGATCAGTTGTGAGCAGGTATAGATGCAAACATCCTAGAAGCTACGACGTGGTCAGTGACGGTCTAAAAATGGACGAAGGGAAAGGGGCCATGAGGGAAGCGAAGGTTCGCATTCGAGGCGGAAGGGAAAGGGGGTGCAATGGTGTTGGTGGTGGCAAGAGACAGCATCAGGTATGGTGGTGAATGATGGCTAATATTGATTAAGCGGGAGGGTTTAGAGTTTTGTCTTGGTGGATTTAGATAAGTCGGGAAGAGGAAAAAGGGAAGAAGAAATAGGGAGGAAGAAGAAAGGAAGAAATAGAAGGGAAGAAGAATGCAGCTTCAATGGTAGGGCATTAGAGGGGCTTCGAGCGATGAAGAGATAGGAAGCTGCACAAGTGAGAAAAAAAAAGGCAGCAGAGTTCCTTCTTCAACATCGAAGGGGGATCCAACAGTGGGCCTAGATCTCCCTTTGAAGGAAAGATCTTGAAGGAGGACCAACTAGGATTGTGGAGGGAAAGGATGCTCTAATACTATATTAAGAGGAAGAAAAAGATTATTATTCAATAATCTTATTGGAATTAGGATCTAAAAACCTTCAAATAAAGTATAGGATCATCATATATGATAATATATGACTCCTAAGAGAAAGAAACAGAGGGGAAGAAGAACGCAGCTTCAACAGTAGGGCATTAGAGGGGCTTCGAGCGATGAAGAGATAGGAAGTTGCACAAGTGACAAAAAAAAAAAAGGTAGCAGAGTTCCTTCTTCAACGTCGAAGGGGGATCCAACAGTGGACCTAGATCTCCCTTTGAAGGAAAGATCTTGAAGGAGGACCAACTAGGATTGTGGAAGGAAAGGATGCTCTAATACCATATTAAGAAGAAGAAAAAGATTGTTATACAACAATCTTATTGGAATTAGGATCATAAAAATCTTTAAATAAAATATAGGATCATCATATATGATCATATATGACTCATAGCTGGACTGCAATAAGACTCCTAATTAAGACTAAGACAAAATAATTATTCTAGAAAATAACATAAAATAAGTTACTCTCTTTTTTTTATTTCTAATACTCGTGCTTTAGAACCTAGTATGCCAGTGCCACAGATTGGACCAGGAACTTACCTTATTTAATTAAGGATCTTGCTGGGGCTGATCAGATTTGTTGCTTACCAAAAGAAGATACAGCTATGCCAGTTTCCACGGTCCATCTTCTACACTTGAAATATGGGATGTAATAATTTATTACAATGTCATTGAAGACAACAAATTCACCCCGAGTTACTCTTAAATCCAACAAATTTGACTCACGTAAGTGGTGCCTTCGTATTTTGGTAAAATACTATTTTAAACTACTAAGGCAGAGTGGCGTAGGTCGAATGCCAGGCCCATATCACAATCGGTATGCTCACGATGGCATCGAGCCTTCAGTTTTAAATGGTTTGCCGTCATCCTAGAATGAATGTCATGTTTCAGTATAAAATATGCAGCAGTAATGCCATCATGGCCATCATTCACCATCCACAACAGACGGACGTAGTTGCATTCCTTGCCAACCCTCTAATCTTGACCTTAAATTCTTGAAAAGCGAATTCTTCTCGTCATTCCGCAAAACAGAATTGATGCGTCTATCCCAAAAACTAGGGGTGATTTTGGCTTCACCACAAAATATATATACATACATACATGCATACGTGTGTGTATATATATATATATCAATTTTACTTTTAAAGTATAAATTAAGAAACTTTGGCACTAGATCATGCAATGAAATTTCAAATTAGATCTTGAAATAATGACTTAGGGAATTTCTACATAGGGAGTAATTTGTCAAATTAGTTTGCCATGATTTTTTTTAAAAGAAATTTTAAACTTATAAAAAGAATGTAAACATAATTTGGCAACTTAAATATCCAAGCACAACCAACTTAAATATCCATTATGATGTAAACATACACGAAAGTTGTAAATCTCATTTCCGTGGGTTCAATATTGACTTTTCACCACATATATACACCAGCAGCCGTCAAAAGATGAAATGCAGGAGAAGAATGCCAAAAGCTTGGGTCTGAAAATAAAACCACCTTTTATTTACGAACTGGGATAAGATATTAAATTGATATCTGCATATGCTTCCATCATCTGATGTTCAGACATACAATATACACCAAACTAATGCAAACTAAACATAAAAAATATCAGCTTAACTCACAAGGATCCAGTAGATAACCTAAGTAGAAATACAACAATCGATATGTCATAGCCCAGTGTTGGGATTGTTTCCAGCAAGAATTAGAGAGATCTCCAAACCTCTGCTAAATGCCTGGTTGAATAGAAGCCGAGTTTGGAAAGTGGATACGAATGGAAACCATGAAAAGATGGCTATAGGAACAAAGATGAACATTCCCATCCCAGCATCATATAGACGAGCCACTGTGCGCAATGATTTCCATAAACGTAGCTTCTTTATGAGAGGCCTCCACACCACAGCAATCTAACCATATGCACCAATTTGGATCAGCATTGAACAGAAAATTTTCAGTAACTCATAAAATCGTTCAAGTTCTTCATAAAAAAAGTGCTTGTCGAAACGTATAGCAGATATTATCCATCAAAGTTGGAAGCCATCTAGTCAAATAATTTTGAGTTAGAAGCCTAGTTGATGCTAAGGTCAGAACAAGGGTGACAGTGCTAAGAACTACAATCACTATTTTGAACACCAGACACAACATTCCATTTGGATTGGCATCACAAATCATAACAGTCAAATTTGTATATAGAGAACGTGAAGGTTCATTGACTATATCTATATAACACTATTTTCATATGCATGTAACTTGCATCTCATTTGTCCCTCAGAACAATTTCACACTAGTTGAGTGACTTCAGTCTCATTCACGTCTCCATAGGAGTCGAGACAATTTTACATCAGTAGGTTCGATTGTCTGTCATTCTAGGCTGCAAGTTATTCATTAATGATCAATCTCATATGATGCAACCGTATTTGGTTGATTCCTGAAGAACTCAAGCTGCATGGCTGTCGAACTTCAAAAAACCAAGCAACCATAAAATGCCAGAGTCAGTAAGCTTTTAACATTATTATGCAATAAAACAACTGGTTAATGCCATAACCACATTTAAAATTGGGCTTTATGTTATAGCTTATCCTGACAATCCAAATTTATTTTGAAGCTCTAACAAAAATTGATAGCAAAAAAATATTTTCATCTGTTATATGGAAAGATTGAGAGGAGAAAACATGATATCATCTTTCTCACTATATTAAATTGATTAGTTAGTATACTTTGTGCAACCGCACGTTTAGAGTGGAGCACACAAGCATTTTATGACAAATAACAGCCATCCAAGTCTTCTTTTTTTAAACTACAGATCTATATCACAGAAAAGATAGAAGGATGAATATGTGAGAAGATATTTCGGGCCTGTTTGGTTCCCAAACAGTTAACTGGACGAGGTACCTTAGATTATTCGTAACAACCCCCTGATCTGATAAACCATGGTTAAAATTATTTCCTGCTTGGTTGATGTACGAGGGTTAGTGGGATAAGTTGTAGAAAATGGTGAACAAGTAATGAGAGAGAAGTGAAAGCTCCAACGTTTGACTTTATCTCACCCTCTTCCATGGAATGAAGTTAACCAGGCTAGGCACCATTCTGGGGCATTGACCAATTAAAGATAGAATGCCATTCTGCCACTTGTTTCGCTTGTTAAACTGACAAGCACATCTTAACCAGTACATAACCAGCATCCAAACACGGAAGAGAACATTTTTGTAATCTTAGCCCAACAATGTAACTTAACAGTTTTACATTAGAGCATAAACCTATTGACTATTGTAGACTTTGACAAGAGAATCGAACACAAAATGAAAGACTGCAGACATAAGAATGTAAAGGCATGTAAAGATAGATGTGGACAAACAGAGAGCTAGACAAATAAAATAGATAAAGCCTCAAAATGCAGAATGATTGAATAAACTAACGAACTGGTGGTCATGTGCAACTGTGTAACCAAAAGGGCTGTGTGATAAAGTTAAACAAAAATCATTTAAGGAGCACAAGAATTAAGCAAACAGAAGTGGAAGGAAAGAGGAAAGGGAAAAAATTAGAAGGCTCACTATTAGGAACAAATGGCAAGAAGGATTTAGAACGCCAATTAAATACAAGTACATGGCATAAGATAATTCGAAAAAGCAGTCAAATTCACAAGATGACACTAATCTAGCATAACAGTTACAGAAGAAGCCAAGATACTCACAGAAAGGATCCCCCACCCAGTTGGGACAAATGCAAGGATGCAAGCAAAGATGTCTACCACAGAAAGGTCTGTGAGCACAATTGCAACAACTAGACCAGCTAATACAAGCAAGAATACGATGCTTTGGATGAGGCGTAGCACCAACTGGAAATTTACAGATGCCTTTTGGCTGAAGGTAAACACCTGATAGTCAAAAACACAAGGAGAAAACATAAAGTGCTGTCCATCATGTCATATTAGCATTGCTTTTTGAAATTAAGAAGTACAACCAACAGACCTGAAAAAGAAAAATAACACAGCTAACACGATCCATGACAACCAGTATACCTACAACCAGAGAATAATTTGTTAATCTTTGCTTTGAAAGAATACAAAGTTTCAACTACAATTAATATCAATCTAACCGCATTAGCAAGTACACAGATGGCAACAATAGAATTCAAATTATTTGTTTGCTGTATTTATGAAGCATAAAAGTAACACTATGGAAATGACATACCAAAGTTTTCAAAGGCAGTCTCCAACAGAATTTATATTGCAGATTTATTGTATCCATGAGATCAAAAGTCAGAAAGCACAATACTAGATGGTCTGAATATGTTGCTCTAAATCTTTTTTTCTTTTCCCACAAAAGGAATCTATAAATTGGCACTTCCTTCCATCGAAATAATGCCATTTTCATGGCAAAGGCCAAATAGGATTTACCAATTCTGTAGTCATTTATCATATTAAAACATAAGAGGTTCTCTGAAATTTTACTTCTTCCCTTTGTGAACATCTCTTTGAGAAATCACATTTTCACGATCATGTTCTCAAAGAAAATAAGGGTGGAAGCATACATAAAATCAGGGTTTCTGAAACGCTGGTGGAAGCAATTTACAAAACCATTTCGTAAAAGTATGCAAAATTAAATTAAAATTCATCTAAGGATATATCTAACATGCTAATTAGTATTTTATCACATGAATACAAATCCGAAATAAAATAAAAATCAGAAAAAGAAAAAGCACTTACCTGTAAACACTTTCCATCTTCAAATCCGATCACATTGGATCTGGCGGATCATCAGGATTCCTATCGGAGCTGCTCATGTGCCTGGCCTTTGCTGGTATCCATACAGGACTCGTTCCTAATCAACTGGACTCGTTCCTAATCAACTCAATGGCCACCAGAGTGCTAGCTCCATTGCAGGCATGTCCTCCAGCTTGGATCTGAATTTTCCTTCGAAAACTTGAAGGGCTGCAACTTTTGCAGCCTTCGTGCGAAGGGGGCGAACCCTTCGCGAAGGACTTCGGGACTTCTCCTCGAATGCCTAAAGAAAAACAAAACTATTTTTCCTCCCTAGTACTCTCTTTGATCTCTCCTCTTTAAGAGGTTTTTTGGCATGGAATCGGCGTAGAACAAGAAGAAGAAAAATAGATCTAACAATAGAGAACAAGTGGTGCAGCAAGGCTTTCATGAAAAAATTAGCGCACATCACCTTCTCTTCTTTTATTTTGTCGCACACAACCTCCCTGATTTCTATACCAATTTGATGATAAGATCTAATGCCTCTTTAGATAAGAGTCCAAATATATCAGAATTAGAATCCAATTTGAAGTGGGCGACAAAAGGTTGTGAAACATTTGCGATGCAAGAAAAAAATAAGGAAAGACTAGCACAAGCCCAATATATCTCTCATTTTATTTCAGATTAGTCACACAAAACCTCAAATAAAACACACGAAACTCCTGATCCACGTCTAAAGAAGATAAGGTCAAAATAGAATTTGAATCTTATTCAAATTAAGAAGTAAGATGGCATACGGGAGAAGTGGAGTTGGAGAAATAGGATGAGAAAGAATAATATGTGCATCCCCACTCCTTTTCCGATTTTGTCACATAAAAAACTTAAAATTCCATGCCAAAATAGATAGTCTTACTCCTTGCAAGGAAAGTCCTCTCCTTGCAAATCCGCATGCCAAGAGAAGGGGGCACTAAATCCAGCGCCCCTCATTTCTCACGCCTAAAAATAGGATTTTGAACCTAATCTGATAAGATTAGGTATCCTCTTCAATTGGATTTAATTTGGATTCAATTCGAATCAAATTCGAACCCAATTTGAATCGAAATTGAAAAGACTATCAATCATATTTTCAATATGATTGTAATCCAAGTCAAACTTGAATGATTAAATCCAATTAAATTGCAAAATAAATTGCAACTCTTGCAATTAAATCCCTGATGAAAAATAGCATGTACCAAAAATAACAGGTACCAAAACTTAGCAAGTCCTAAATATGATCAAAACTCTTGATCAGGTCAAGCCCCTTTGTGTGTGACCCTTCGAGTTCCATTCTATCTAATAATGAAATAAACTATGATCTCCATCACAGTATCATCGAAACTCTTTCGATGGATCGAAACTATTCCAGCTCGACCCTAACAAGGATCATTGATCCAAAAATAATCCCTACCACAGACATTTAGCAGCTAGTGACAACCCAGCAGAATAGAAAGGTGAACCCTTGGATGTAGTTATTGTGTGATCAAGTTCCTTTATTGAAAGTCCCGATAGGATGTAGGTCATGGAATCTCATGAAACCCTAAGCATCCGTCGTATGCTAGACTTAATCAGCTTGAGCTTATTCGTGATTTTCATTGAAAATTCATTTCTGGTATCACGCAGCTATGGCCATAGACTTAAAGAACTTGGCCTCTTGGATCGTATAGGACTACTCAACTACTAAGACTGATAGATCCCCTATAGATACACTACCAACTCCTACTTTGAACCTACCATAACCAATGTATACTACAAGACCTCATATGGCTAAGAACTATATTCATGTGCATGTCAAACTACAGCAACTCTACTGTGAGTGACTGAAACATCGCAGGTCAAGGAACACAACTACAGCATCAAAAAGTCACTAACAAGTAGATATTCATGCGACTTCTCATTCTTGGTCACGCTCAGTACCATCGTTCTCTAACAATCACTTGTACTCTCGCTCCAACATTCCCACACTATAGACTCGAGACTCATCTATACAATAGAAAAACTATCCGTGCACCAGTCTTAACAGATCGATCACCGTCCCTGTGATGATCAACGACTGGGAGCATTTAGGAGTTAACCTATAATGACATGTCTCAAATTCTCAACTCTTGAGAATGTGTTGTTGTCCATTAACTTCTTGGATGATACATGGATATATGTATGGACAAAAAGCTTAATTAAGAATATTAAATAGAAAATCATGTTCTAGAATAAAAATTTGTGTCGGCCAGATTGGCTTTTAAGATACATCTAATAGTTCTCTTGCTCCTTTTCCTCCCATTTCTACTTTCTACCACATTTGGGAGCCAGTAACACCCAACTATTTTATTTCCATTTGACATCCTAAAAGAACCTATACTGATAGGTTAACCTATTATTAAAGATAATGTTAAGTAACACTGACATAGCTATTGAATTATTTATCAGCATAAAAACCAAGTGACCTAGAGAATGAAATGCATTTATCAAACTCAAAATGAACACCAGCAAAACTAAACATTTTGTGCTGAAAGTGCAGCTAAATATAAGACATTCAAGATTAAGAACTTCTAGTCATCATGGGGTTGTTCAACAAAGTCATACATCAAGAAAAGTGAACAAGAGCTGAAGCAAGCAGAGAAGGGCAACTTTCAATCTACAAAATGCTAAGTTATGAAATAATTATGAACTATCTATACCAAGGATCGCTGAACTGGTACCGGGACCCATCTCACTGAACCAGTACCAGGATCCATACCGGTCAATGACTAGTACGATACCGTACCATACTATATCAGTACATATACTAGCCTTGAAAAATTGAGAAAAAACGATCTTCCTCCCCCCTCTCAAGCAAGGATCGCTGGACCAAACTTAAACCAGACCCGAACCGAGCCCAAACCGGACTGAACCGGACCGTACCGGTTCGAATCGACTCGTACCGTACCGAACCGATCAGTACCAGTTCGGTTCAGGCCAATTTTTATGATTCGGATCCCGAACCATTTTTGAAGACTAAACTGTACCGGTTCTTGACTGGTACGGTATGGTACATCTCGTACCGGGCAGATGGGATGGTACCGTAAACCCTGATCTATACAACATGAAACTTGCATATAGATATGTACAAACTGGACAATATATTTAGATCAAACAAGATGGTTGGAAGAAAAGCATATTATATTTTGTCTACAAAAGGAAAACTGCTCCAAGTTAAAATATGTATTATTATTAATACAATGCAACAACAAACTAAAAGAATCATTACTTCTTTTAGAAAAAAAGAGTTGATATAACACTCATTTTGTCCTTCCATAAGTAGCATATTCAAAGGCCACAAGAACACAATCTCTAACCTCCCTTTAAAAAAAAGGAAGCAAATTTGTGTTTCCAGGTGGGCGATAAAGCATTCAGTAATTAGTTATTAAGCTTAAGAAATTGCCAACTCTAATTGTATTCAAACTAGCATTCACCGAACAAACCCAAACTGGATGATTCAGCCCATACCAAAATGAACTGCCACCCAATCAAGACAATCTCAGTTTAGAACCCCTCCCCTACGTTTGGCCAATTCTTAAGAGTATGCTTGCTCTATTATCTCGCTTGCTTGGTCGCTCATCTTGCTTGCTTCTCTCTCTCTTCTCGACATTGACTGACAATGATCGACGCCCCCCACCATCCCTCCGTCCCATTACTTCTCCCTTTTCAACCTCTCCAGGAGCCCCCACCCTCTCTCCCCTCCTCCCTCCCCTTCTCTCTTTCCTTCTCACTTCCTCCCCACACATTATCCTCATCCTCCTCTCCCTGCTTTAGCATGCCCTGGCTTAGTATAGTATGTATCAATACCATATACAGACCATACCGAGCTAGTCATCGGCCAATACATGCTTCGATACTGGTCCAACAGACCATGAGATTCAAACTCCTTTATTTCAATATGCTTAGTTGCTTACCCACAAGTTATACGGCTCAACATAGTATCAATGAATCATTACATTGTTTGTCATATTTCCTATGTAAATTTTTACCTCACGATCTTTCAGGAATAGTACTCTAGATTCTCTTTCTAATGTGGCGACAATTTAAATTCGATATGTGTTGGCTGAATTTTTCTCAGCTATTCATGTGCTTAAAGTATTTTCAGAGATGTTCTATCATCTTAAAAAAGGAGTTACCAAAGTCAGTAATTTCTATTTATTGACTCCATTTCTTTTCATTCTCAAGAAACACAACTACAGTAGATGGACCATGAGATTCAAACTCCTTTATTACTACTTGCAATGTTCAATGGTGTACATGCACAAATATTGCCGATGATAGAAGAATGTTATATGAAATTATTAAAAGGTAGGTCAACATTATTGGTTAACACTATGGACCAAGGATTGCCAAACCGGTACCAGAGCCCATACCGGTCAGCAACCGGTATAGTACGGTACGGTCCGTACCGTACTATACCGGTACATGTACCGGGCTTAAAAAATTGAAAAAAAAACTCTCTTCCTCCCCCCTCTCGAGCAAGAATTGTTAAACCAAACCTGAACCAGACATAGTCGAGCGGTACACATCGATATGGTACCGTACTGTATCGTACCGGTATGGAATATAATTTTTTTTATTTTTTCAATAGTCCGAAGGACGGACCGTTTTTTATAGGCAAACCGTACCGGTACAAGATGGTACCGCAAACCCTACTATGGACTATGAAATTAGAGTACTTTCTTGATATCAAGGATGAATAGTTAAGTTTTTATTCGACTCTAAAAGAATTGAAGAAACCAAAACAAAATGGAGTGCCAGTTCGAAACCGACATACAACAATGTACCATGCATTGGTATAGTACCATACCATATAGGGCACCGATCGGTACAGGTCTCAGTACCAATTCGACCAACCTTTGTAGGATGTCATGCTTGAGAACTAGAATAGAAATAACTGGTTAAAGGTTAGGCATAATGTACTTTGCATTTTGAAAATTGGATATAAAATTTCTTGTTTGTTTGTTTATCTATATCCCGACATAATCACTTCTTCCTTGAAATCAAATTACTGCACCTTCGAATGTTTCTGATGCAACTCATTGCTTTCACTTATGACTTAATGAAGTAATTTACTGTTATGTTGAAAACTCCAAAGTTTATAAATTACACGGAAATTGTGATTTGGTGACTGCTACTGTATTTTGAAACTTCCAATCAGTATATTGTTATTAAAAGATTGACAAGAAGAAGATTAGTTGTTGGCATTCATCGTTTTTAGTTGAAACAGAACTAACTATAATCCCAGTCTGGAGGGGGCAATGTTGGTGATTTCTGGTACCAGCGAACTATTAGGTCCCTAGGAATTAAATAAGTTTGAGGCATGTGGTAGTCCTGGCCAGCAAGGACATAACTTGTTGGCCTTTAGTTCCTACTTATAGAAACTGATGAATTGAACTGTCACTGTGCCCCACTAAACTGGTACGCACAATATACCAACTAAGTTGATGGATCAATGATTTGCAGACCTATTTATCTTTAACATATATTGTGCTATTATAATATTCTAAAACATGACATGCGGCCTACAATGATTATTACATATAGCATACTATGCTCCAACATTGGTGGTACATCCCAAATTGCCCGGTTTGGGGCATACCAAGCAGTACCGAAGGTCAGCCAAGATAGGGAATGGAAGTAAAAAGAGGAAGAGAGAAAGGGGGGGTTAATGCAGGGAGGGAGGGATGCTGGTAAAGCACCAGAGAGATGGAGGGAGGAGAGAGGGTTGCCCTCTCTCTGCATTGCCAAAATAGGGGCGGTTCCCCTGTTTCAAAGGGAGAGAGGGCTTTCGAATCCCTCTCTCTTCTGCATTGCCAAAAGAGGGGCTTAGGCTCTTCTTTTTTTTTTTTTGAACTTTTTTAAAGTGAAGTCATCAGCCATTGCTGACTTAAAAATTTTCAAAAAAAGAAAATAATAAGTGAAGTCCACAGTGGCTGCCGACTTCACTTAAAAACATTCAAAGAAAAACTACAAAAAGTGAAGAAGCTCCTGTTAAGCTGCCAACTTCACTTAAAAACATTCAAAGAAAAACTACAATAAGGGAAGAAGCCCCTATTTAACAAGGGCTCTACCCCTATTACAGCAACGCGAAGGAAAGAGGGCTTCAAAAGCCCTCCCCCACTCCCTCTACATCTCTCATGCTCTGCCAGCCTCTCCTTCCGTTCCTCTCCCTCTCCCTCTCCCTCCCTCTCTCTTTTGCATTGAAGCCCTCCCCCACTCCCTCTACCTCTCTCATGCTCTGCCAGCCTCTCCTTCCGTTCCTCTCCCTCTCCCTCCCTCTCTCTTTTGCATTCTTTCCTTCCCCCTCTCCCCCTCTCCACACCTCTCCCTGCCATCCTCTCTCACTCTTTCCCTCCCTCTCCCTCCCTCTCTCTCTTTTCCTCTCTCTCTTCCCCATCCCCTCCCTCTCCCTTGCTGGTTTCCCTATTGGTTCATGCCGGAACGACATGGCATGGTACTGCACCACACCATACCACCAAGCCTACAAGCATGAGTGCTGGTTTTAGAACTGCGAAAGTTGGTATACTCTTTGTACTATTTACATTGTAATAGACCACTACCACTTGTTTGCGGTTGTAATTACAAAAGACTCTTGAAGTCATTATCATTGTTGCAATTGCCATATTATTCTTCTATCAAAAGTTTTTCATACCATGAGGTGTTCTATTCCTTGTATATTGTGTATTACAGTGTACTACTGTCTAGCTCAGCACTTTTACCATTATAAATAGATTAGCTATAAAGAACTTAAAAAAAAAAAAAAAATCAAGTCCAACATTCTTGCTAGCTGAGGAGCTATTTCTTTTGGATAAGTTATACAAATTGTTCCATGGAATTGATGGATTTTGCTAAAAAAAGGTTCTTTAGTTAAAACTTGGACCATTGATGTTATGTATCCTTGTGTAAAATGTGTTAAGGAATTAATTTTGTTTTTTTTTTTTTTTTAGTTGGGACTTAATAAAGTACTGATTTATGGGGTATAATAATCAGATGGATTGTTTAGCTTGCAGGTTATGATCTTGCTCATGCTTTAAGAAATGTTCTAAACTAATGTACCTAAATCCTACTAGTAGGTTTCTATCATGACACTATCTCATCTCTCCATATTTCTTTTCTTTCTTTTGCCCCAAAGATGTGGCGATTTAGCCTAACAATCAACAATAAATTATGTGCATATTCAGATGCAAAAATACTTGATAAAACCCACGACCACTGATAAATAAACTTAGACGAAAAACAAATACAGCAAGCATCGAGGTTTTAATGAAGCAATATATTTCCAATAGCTTGCAGCCCATGTATGTTGTGATGAAATTGACCATTTCTCAGTTAATCATACCCAAGGCTTGCCATACCATACCAAACCGAGCAATACAAGGCATACCATATCGTACTGGTTTGGTACCAATATATGGTATGGAAAGGCATATCATACCAATACTCGTTATAGCGAATAAGACCTGTACTGACATGGTAACAAATTGGCACCGGTACAAAGCCTTGTACTGAGACAGCATAACCTTGATCATACCAATAACAACAAAGTTAAAATACAAAAAGGATACTAAAGGAATGAACTTTTACCGTGAAAGAAGTACTTGTGCCAGTTAACTGCAGCTTGTACACAATGCCATATTGGAAGACAAAAAATCTTAAGCTCAGGACAGTCTCTAAAATCCTCCCACGTAGTGTTCGTATGTGTGCCTACATATATTTAGGTAAAAAAACAATATCACAACTGACAAAAAATAAATACATAAAGAGAGAAGGATATAATGGAAGATTAAATATCAGATACATGAAATGTATTTTCTTAGTCTTCCCATAAAGCTCCATGAGAGACCAAGTATAACCCAAATAAGGCACCAACATAGCATCTAAAGATTACAAGGGGAAAGAAAGGGGAGCAAGTTGAAACAAAGATCAGGCATACAACTTTATGCACTAAAACTAATTTGTAAATTCATCTATTGAAAATGAATATATTAGACTGATTGGGAAGGCAATATAGAGTATAAAAAATGGAAAGTAAAAATTTAGAATACATAACAAAAAACATATGGATGAATTTTGTTTCAAGATTAGATGTTCTTCATAATGCAGTTCTTTTTCCAAAAATTATAAACATGAAACTTGGGTGTATTCAAATAATTTTGTTCAAACAGGAACTAGTACATTCATTGGAAACAAGGTTTCAGACCTCAGTATTTCTACGTTGACAATTTTAACAGTCTCAACAGTCTTACATGTTTTTAGCTTTACTTTTCACAATTTTACCAAAAAAAAAAAAAAAGGAAAAATAGGGAAAAAAGAACATGATACCATGCAAATTAAATCGTCATGCTCTGTGCATTATACTGCTAGGGACCTTTTGGCATATTGATCTTTCAGAGTGATATCATTTTATTTTTGGTGGAAATCTAATACATGACCATCTAAGTGCCTGTAAGATTGAAGCTCTAGTAGTACCCGATGCAGAGAAAAAAGAAGTCTTCTCATACTGATTCAATGTCTATCAAACATCAAATGAGATGTTGCCATATTCTGGGAAAAGCTTGGATGCAGTATCTAATTTAGATGATTCTCAAATTTAGCATGAATCATTCAAAGGACCAAGGAGCCAACCAAAGAATAGATCCATGCAAGCATTTAAAAGAGAAAAAGTAAAATCCTTGCACATGTACATGATCAGGATAGGAAGCAAAAAAAAGCAGATTGCATTTATTCAACAGCAAATAAAAAAAAATGTTACATTTGAAAATCAACAGCTTGGAAGCAAGAATCACTTTAGTTTCTTAAAAAAAAAAAAAAATTAATGATGCAAAAACAGTGATAGTTATGTTCAAGTTGAAAATTTTAAGGGTTTTCCAATTAGAAGGACAAATCAATTCAACAATAGTAGGAGACTTCAGATCTCAACTTGACCTATTTTCTACAATGTTAACGACCCAAAATGATTCTAGTTCAGTGAGATCTTAAAGTACACATAAAAGTGAAACAATAAGCTAGCTTTACCAATATTGAAATGTGCATAGTAAATGAAGAATTATCATGTTGTTATCCTTAGATATACTAGAGATCCACCGAGTAGACAGTGGAAACACTCTCTTGTTCTAGTAAGTAGTTTTGCACATGAACAAACAAAAATTAATATTTTGACTATATTATCTAATTACTTAAATCAAGCACTTCAGAAATAAAAAGGATTTTTCACTAAAGCTGAAGGATATAAAACCAGCAAATATTTTAGTGGTCTGTCTTCAAAATTGAAACAGCACCATGAGATAAAGTCCCTAAAACAAAGTACATGACAATAATACCGCTTGCAACTTCCAACCATATCACCACTTCAAGAACAAAGTAGCAAAATCAAAGTTCTCATAACCATCCCGAACCAGGCGGTTCGGGACGTACCGAACCACCAGGTTTGGAATATATTGAACTGTACCGGCCAAGAACCGATATGGTTCGGCAATGAAAAATGGTCCGAAACCCCAGACCGTTCAAAAAATCCCGTACCAGACCGGGCCAGGTTCAATATGGTTCGGGCCCAGTTTGGGTCTGATTATGATCAAACAATGTAGCCATAAAAAAAGAAAAGGATTTTTCTTAATTTCATGGGCCCGATATGGAACCAATACGGTACAGTATTGTAGCATACTATTCCAATCAATGACCGGTACGGAATCCGGTACCAGTTCAGTATTTCTTGAGCAAAATGATGTGCTCATAAGGTTCTTACACTGATTTTAGCATTTAGACAGTTACCAAAGAGACAAAGTAGTAGTCATGAACTTACATCAGCCATCGGGAAAACTAACATTGAATAAAGCCTTCTATTTATGATCATGACAGAAACACATACCAATTCCTCATCCCACCAAGCCTCCCAGCTTTCCTCTCCCTTCACACCAATCCCACCTCTATAAAGTAGCCAATTTGTCCAGTCTCGAAAGTCCTCCACTGTCCTGAAGAGAATACAATAGCTATATCTTATTCCAGGTTTTAGTTGTGGTAAAGGTGCAAAGTCTGTTTTGGTTCATTTTTTGTGGGGGGCTTTGGGGATTGGATGCTCACTTCTGCCACTCAAACCCTGATGGATTGAATAAATAAGGAGCAAAAAGCCATGAAAGTGCCATGAACCAACTGCTTATTGAAAGCAAGATGTACGACAGAGCTCCGCCTTTATTATAACCATATGCAAGGAATACAACTAGCAAAAGCACAACTTCTAGCCTGCACATTGGAAACATATGCATTAATATGGACTTATAGAAGTTCTACAGAATGCATGCTCATAAATTAGACCAACAAACCCTTTTACAAAATGGCTACGCGAGTAAATCCTATAATTCTCTGAAAACTTAATGTGGCGGACAACAAAACCCCTTCCAGTCGCTCGATACTGAGAACAGAATCAAAAAAAACTTCTAATCAATAGAATTGAATTTTTTGAAATAATAGAAGTCTATAGCAGTGAGAGCATAAATTCTTACCTTTGCACCTCCATGGAGTATTGTACGGCCAAAATAATGTGTCCTTGTTCCAAGAGAGAAAGTGAAGAAGACAGAGCAAAGCTGCAGCTGCATTGTAATAAAGCTGACAACAGCCTACACAAACAATAACCACCAAGTAAACATGTAAGTAAATCAAAATGTTTACATGATGTTCCATACTATATCACTAAAAAACCCAAAAGCAAAACTTACACAGCATATCCTACAAGACAGCAGTGACACAAGTTAAGCATACAACTACACTTTCATTCTTAAAAATATGCAGTAAAGGAACTCATGCAACTTTGTTCCAAAAGATTGTTCCACAATCATTGAACCCAAGAAAACACAAATGCCACGCTGAACATAAAGGATCAAAGTCAGAAAATTTGACCATGCTCTCTGAGGCTAAGCTTGTATGTTTTTCATGGTACCCCAAGGGGGCATTCAATCAACAGAATATTTCCAAATGTAAACTTCCATCAAGGCTGTTGCTCTAATTGAGCTTAGGGGTTAGAAAGCACTATAGACTTGAACAAAGAAGTTTTAATAGTTACTGTGCCTCTCACAAAAGAATAATCCATGAAAGGGTATGAAAAGCAATTTAGCCTTTAATGGTTAACATGTGCTGGCAGAGTGCCATGTTTTGATTGCAAGCAGTTGGTAGACTTTGAACTAAATCCTGCAAATAAGTCAATGAGAGCTTTCTAAAGTCAGGAAAACCTAATGATAACGTAACCATAAGGGCAATAAGTGAAATTATTTGATTGAGGCTCTAGCCCAATCAAGGTTCACTGAACCAGTATCAAGGGTTGCACAGACTAGCTAATAGTTCGATATGGTATTGGTATGTACCGTACCAACCCTAGACATATCGGAACTGGGGGAGGAAAAGGGAGAAGGGGAAAAGGAGGGAGAGAGGGGGAGAGAGAGTAAGGGAGGGATAGGCATAACTCCAACCTTTGACCTACAATCTTCAAGCCCTGATACTTATCATTGTCATCTACAAAGGTGGTAGCATGGTGGTGAGAGAGAGAGATGGTGGCAGCGATCGGACCATAGACCCAACGGGAACAATGTTTGTCAATTTTGGGACTGAATCAGGTGACAAAAATTGATCGTAGCCATCAACATCGTTGTCCATGACAACGATGATAGAACCCTAAACATAGCACCAGGAATCATAACAAAGGAGAGTAGTCACGACTCCCAAGTGGTGATAGACCCAACGGGAACAATGTTTGTCAATTTTGGGACTGAATCAGGTGACAAAAATTGATCGTAGCCATCAACATCGTTGTTCATGACAACGATGATAGAACCCTAAACATAGCACCAGGAATCATAACAAAGGAGAGTAGTCACGACTCCCAAGTGGTGAAAGATCGAGCAAGAGAGAAGGGAGAGGATAGTTTTATAATGCCCAAACCCAATTCAGTAAACCAAACTGGGCAAAACCTAAACAGTTTAGCATAGTTTAAGACAGTTTTTAACATTGAACCAAACTGGGTGGCCAAACCTTCTCTATTCCTGGCTAGTCCAGTATAGAATGCCCCAAACCACCTGCTTAGGTACAGCTCGACAGTACTTAAATACAATGTTCATGGACATAAATATCACTTATAAAGCCTACGATGCTTTAGCAATGTTTTAGAAGGTAGCTGTTGTAGTAGCAAGCATCTAGAGGAGCACAAACCATCCAACAATTGTCAATAAAAATGATATGAAATAAATTAAACTTCGTGAATATGTAGAAATAACAAGTTAGACAAATCATGTCAAGTAGTCAAATTACAATTTTTGCCTACATATAATACAAAAGTATCATCAATTCATCCAAAACATGATTAATGGCCCAACTAAGAAAAAGCAAAGGGAACAATAATCATATAAAGTTATAAACAATATACACACCCTTCAGACAAAGATGGAATGGCTGGATTGAAGGCAAAAAAGCAGGGGAAGAAGGAATAACCAGATTGGGAAACAGAGAGAAGAAGAAGGAGAAGAAATGGAAAGGAGGAAAAGGAGGAAGGAACAGTCGGACAGGAAAATAGAGAGAGAAAAGACTGCTGTTCCTTCACTTTACTACTTTCCCTGCATGTAAAATTGCTGCAGCTCCCACTGGAATAGGGCTACAAAATACAAATCTTCTACAAGTTGGGGAATGAATCGATTTGATCTGAAAATCAGTAAGAAATCTGCTATTGAACATCAGAAATCTGATACAGACTAGAAAACGGGTAAATAAAGAGAAGAGGAAAAAAGGAGAGAATAAGAGAGGAAACAAGAAGATAGGAAGACGAGTCAAGAAACAAACAAGGCATGCGGCAAAATTTCTGAACATATCTCCATCAACCACTCAAAAAGAGTTGGCAATTCCTCTTTAATAGACTCACTAGCCTCCTTTACCTACTGTAACTAGACTCTTTTAAAGCAGACGATATAATCCTAAACAACTAAATCTCGACTCCTTAAGTAACAAGCCAACTAATAACATCCAATTGAATCCCAATAAGATATGGAATAATCAAACCAAAATTTAATTGATAAAAGAACTCAAAAAATGTCAAGAACAACAACCCAGAAATTTATAACAGAAAATCACCGCAATAGAAAAATAAATCTCTAAAAACTGGAATATATATATATATATATATATATATATATATATATATATCAGTTGAGACCTTAAAGTTGAGAGTGCATCAAAAGTTTTCCTCCCTGGGGAAGTATATTGTAACTACAAAGTATCCCACCTTAGCAGCAATTAAGCCATCACCGCTTAGGCACTTTTGGGATATTATAGGCCTAGTCTGGTACCTAGGGCCTGCTGTTTGCCTAGGTGCCTAGTTGGGCACTTTGCAAAACACCGGGTTAGAAGCATAAATCCATTTTTCCACATGTTTATCCATTCAGGAATATTTGGACTACCCAATATAATCTTTTTCAAACTCTGCATTACAATGTAGACAAGGCCTACAATCAATCATGCGCAGAATTCATGTTCAACAGATAAGTGGCATAGAATGAATGTATTGGAATACTGTGATATTAGATGTACTATTTAAATTGTATTAGTTGCACTTGCACTACAGCTGTACTATATTATACTACAGCTGTACTATTAGCTACACTAATATTGTACTATAGCTATACAAATGTATTACAGCTGTACAACAACGTGTACTTAGCTATTCACTCAGTATAAATAAGACGTGTAAGTATAATGACATACGCACATCCCATCAAAGAATTTTCTCTCAACCCCTATCACTCTCTCTCCTTTCCGATCATATCAGAGCCAGGTTGAGAAAACCGTAGCCTACTGCTCACCAGAGGTGCTCTTCCCTGCTGTGCTTCCACTCCAGTGGCGCTTTTCTCTTCCTCTTTTAGTTGTGCATCCTTCCAACCACTAGGTCATGACCCAGACCAGAGGTAGTCATCAGAACCTATCATAGCTCACTGTTTGGGGTTGACAGAACTGTCAACATGCGGCTGTCAGGACCAGATCTCTCAGTGCATGAAACGAAAAAACACATCCCTACTCAAAGACTCTTTCTACTTGTTCTGAGAATTGCCTTCAATCCAAACAAGTATGTTATAATCTGAGGTTACCACCGCTGCTCCTAAAACTAGTAGTTTAACCTCCACTTTTTCTGGATCCACTATTACTGGTTGTTACTACTACAAAACTGACAACCGACTCCAATTATTTATCCTGGTCCATCTCTGTTGAGTTGTAGTTTATGTGTCAGGGCTATGAAAAATGTTTAACTAAGAAGTTAGATGATATTCTGGATGTTGATAAACCAACTTGGAAGAAAATTAATGCTCAATTGTGTAATTTATTGCGGATGCCCATAGATCCCAAATTATTCCCAATTTTCAAGGCCTATAAGAATTGTTATACCATATGGGAAAAGGCTAAGACCCTATACACCAATGATAGTCAGCGATTTTACACTATTGTTTCTAATATGATGAACTTGAAATAAATAGACCTGGATATGTCCACTTATTTAGGCACGGTTTGGACATCATGGAGGAGCTTAATGAGTTGATGCCTATAGCTACTAGTATTGCTAAACAAGAGAAACAGAGGGGCAAACATTTTATGATACTTGCACTATCCGGCCTTAGATCTGACCTTGACTCAATTCATCATCAGATCCTAGCCATCCCTACTATTCCTTCTATGGAGGGTGTTTTTGCTTCGTTGCTGTGCATTTCTTCTTCATCAATCGCAACTACTGAAAATCCTTCAACAGACTCTTCTATTCTTGGTTCACAAACTGCTAATAAAGGAGGCCTTGGAGGAGGATGAGGAGGTAATTGTAACCAAGGCACCCATCCTCAGTGCACTTACTGCAATCAAATTGGCCATACCAGGGATCACTGTTATTCTCTGAATGGCCGATCACCTCGTGCAGTCAATGTTGCCTAGACAAATTCCATTGAGACTGAAGTCTCATTCAAATTCCTCCGAGGGACAATCATCCCAAATTATTTCCTTATTAGGTGTAGAGTTAGGGCTGGAACTGTGCCAGGCTTAGGCCTGAAATATTTTCAAAGAGCCAGGCCCGAGCCCGATTGAGCTAGCCCGAATAAAAGCCCGAGAGGACCAGATGAGGGGAGAGAGAAGGGGGCAGGGGAGAGCGCTGGGCAGCCTCCTCGTCGGGGTGGTGGTGCTTCGCGAACATGCCATCGGGATGGCAGTTGGAGCCCTGGTCACTACTATCATCCTCTGACTGCATGCCGCTATCGACAGGAAAAACAATAGCACGAGCCATTTGTTTCTCCAAAAATCTCCCAAAATAATTTCCCCTTATAAAAGCCCTCCTGGGCCCTTACCCCTCTCCGTCCAATCTCACCTAACTCCATCCTCCCAGGAGATGATTGACGGCAAAAATCGTGCATCGCCAAAACCCATGTCCAATCCCAGCCATTAATGGTGGATATCTATGTCAAGATGGTCAGCGAAGGCAACTCCCTGGACAAATGCTGCGAGGCCTGCCACCGAAGGATCGAGATGCGGCGCTTCGTCACCATCAACAGGGACTCACCCTCATGGGTGAGGAGCCTCATCACTGCCATCATCCTCCTCTGACTACATGCCGTCATTGACAAGACTCACACAGTGGTAACTCTCAAGAAAGTAGGACTTGCTGCTGCTATCCACCAAGTGCGCAACCCGTCTCTGTCCGCCACCGCACTCCCCATGCTCAAGTGGTCCTCCACCTTCAGTCGATGGACATTCATGGCCATGTGATCCGCATTGGACGCCGCCTGATCATTCGGCTTCAACCCTGCGACTACCCCAGCAACCTCCAGCTCCTTCACCTAGAGCTTCTCAGTTAGTGAGATAACCTGCACGGCTAGGGTTTGATGTAAACGAGAGGGAGAGAACACACTCTAAAGAGGAGACGGGGGACAGGCTGGGTTTTGTTGCAGGCCAAGTTCGAGTCGAGCCAGTTTCTAGGCCTGGTTGGGCTGGGCCAAAGGAATACCCGAGACTGGTCCGAAAATTGAATGGGCTCTTTTATTAGGGCCGAAGCCCGGCCCTACTTCAAGCCGGCCCCGAAGCCCATTGCATCAGCCTAAGCCCAATTCTAGCCCTATGTAGAGTATAATGAATTCTTATAGTTTTAAGCAGCCAAACGGTCTTTTTCACCTGCTGCTTCCTTTGATCAGATCGGTAATTTAGTTGCTTGCCTTTTAAGTCTTCTTCACTTGGACCCTGGGTTCTTGACTCCCGCGCCTCTGATCATATCTCTAATAACCAAAATCTTTTCTCACATATTATCAGTTATACATCTCTTCCTACTGTTACTTAAGCTAATGGTTCCAAAACAGTTGCCAAAGACATTGGTCAAGCTAAACCTCCTCCTTTACTTTTCGATTCTGTTCTTTATGTGCCTATGTGTCTTTTTAATTTAATTTCCATCAGCAAATTAATCCATGCTCTTAATTGCTCTGTTACCTTTGTTGATAATTCGGTTCTTGTACAGGACTGATGATTGGTACAGGGCATGAGTCACAAGGGCAATATCATCTAAGCTGATGGGCTTTGCCGAGCACATAAATGCCACCTGTGGCTCCACGGGCATGAAACAAGGGGGATCACCTATTTCAAGGAATTTTTTAAAAAATCCCCAACCACAGTGAAGTCGATAATGGATTTGTCGGCTTCACTATTCATCTTCAATTTTAAAATACTGATGCAAGGAACAAAAGCGGTCACTCGTATTCCATGACCGTGGCTCCACCCGTGCATTTTCCACCGCCTAATGGCCACGACGCCACCCAAAGGCAACGGAGGTGCCGTCCCCCCCCCCCCCCCCCCCCCTCCTTAATGGCCACGACGCCACCCAAAGGCAACGGAGGTGCCGTCCCCCCCCCCCCCCCCCCCCTTTCTCTGGTAGCCTCCCTCCCCTCCCCCCTCCTCTCTCAGTTAAAGGCCCTATTGGGCAACACTAAGCCGTAGAGGCGTCCACGGCCTCCAAGCAGCATCCGCCCATTCCCTCCCCTCCTCTTTCTCTTCCTCTCTTTCCCTCTATTTTCCCTCTCCCTCATCTGGTGTTCCATTTTCCATGCCAAAACTATCCTAGTTTGCCACCGGTACAGTTAGAAACATCCCGAACCAGCCAATTCGGTTCAGTTCCAAAAACCTTGCTACAGAGTGATGCAATAACATTTCTACTTCATCAAACTTAAATTATATCCAATCTTTAGACTTCAGCCATTATTTTACAAATTGATTTATACCTAACTACAACATCACAGGCATGCTGGGGAAGCATATCATTGGTTTTAGGTTTACTGCTGAAAATATTGCAGTTGTTTCTACAAACTGAATATGTAACTGGTTGCATCAAAGATCACCTAATGTTAATCGGAAACAAAACTGAGGAATATGAACCAACTGAATATGTAACTAGTTGCATCAAAGATCACCTAATGTTAATCGGAAACAAAACTGAGGAATATGAACACCAAAGAGTGCTAAATCATCATGTAAAAAAGAAAGTATCTCTAATTTTTTTTGGAAACCACCAGAAAATAAGTAGAACATCCAGTTAAAGCAATGAGAACAAAAAGGAGTCCATACCGTAAGGAAGCCATACTCCAAGATGAAACCCAAAATCATAGGAACAGCAGTAAAGACACCAATTTGGAAAAGAAACTGGGTGTTAAGAGCAGCATCTAAGGCAGTGTTTTGTAATATGTCAGCTCGAACTTCAATGGCTTCACCAACTCCAGATAACGCCTGAAACAAAAAATAGAGTTACTTCCACATAGCTTGCAACAATAGCAACAAACTTTATATATAAGGAAAACTCAAGGCTGTGCAATTTCATCCTTGCAACTTTTAGACCAAGAGAATTTGAACATGACTTTAAAATCAAATGAATCAAGAGAACTTTAAAACTTGATATATACATGTACTCATCAGACAAATAACGCCAAATGTGAAAATCTAAATATAGCAGAAATATATCAACAACAATTAGTTACAAGGAAGCTGTACATGGCCTAGTAGATTACATGATGAAACAAAAAATGCAAAACATGCTGACAGCTGCAAAGTATGGACCATTATTGATGAAATTAGCACCATCACCCAAGCTGGCGACCAATTCGAGGATAAAAGACATATAAAGCATCAAGCTAGAGATTGCTTATACTACTTTCAGAATTCACTGAATTCAAACCTACTTAAAAGTGCTTTCTAGCATAGGGGTATTCCTGCAAGCACACATCAAAGTAGTGCTAGGATATAGTATTGATTTGCTATGGCAATGTTGTATGATTCAACAAGAAGCTGTACTTATTTCATATTCTATCATGAAATATAAAACGTGCCAATATATTGTATGTTGCATATCAACATGTGTATCTTGCACGGTCATTATAGAATTCACTGTTAAAGAATACAAGTAACTAGGAACTAAACGTACACTTTGTTGATTTGTATGAACAATAATATGGTTTTCATTAAAAGGACTTGCTGTTCAACTTCATTGCAGACTTCTCTCTCTCATATAACAAAAGAACACTTTTTTTTCTTACTCAACCTCTTACCATAGTTTCTCTGCTCTCTTTTTTATTTGATGATGTACTTCAAGAAACAGATTTGAAACACCTAAAATGCACCAAAAGCACCTGTTGCATGACGATGTGAATGATTTCTAAGGGCCTTGCCTGTCCAGACAACACAGTTCAAGAGCATTGCCACTCCAAAACAGAGTTCCTGGAGTAAGATAGCACGTGAGATTGATGCATCAATATATCATGGGGCAAAAACAAGTCTTGTTATTTCGTTCATACTTCAAAGCAAGGAATGCTGAAGTGATCAAGACCAAGCAGATTAGCCCATACCGAACTGAACCAATGCAAACTCCAATAGTTCGGTCAATTTCTATGGTTTGAGCTATAAAATGATCCCTCACCTCTCCTGGGTGAATGAGAGCCTTCGAGGGCTCTTTCACCTAGATCTGTCAAAATGGGCCAAAGCCCATAGGCCAGCCCATTTAACCCTATAAATGGGCCGGATCGGGCTTAAAAAAATGGCCCATTAATGTAACCGGGCTTTTTGGCCTGGCCCTTGTTGCCCACGGGCTGAACTGGGTTAGGGCCGGGTCAGCCCGTGGGCCATGACTTTTTTTTTAAAAAAAAAGGGGGAAGGCTCTAACCCATAATCCTGTATAAGCCTGTAAGGTATTAAACGGTAAACATTACTTACGGAATACTCAGTTAGGGACTTAGGGTTAGATGAAATTTATCTCGATCTCAAACCCTAGTACACCACACGGACACGGTGGTGTCAGTCGGAATCTAATTCTCAATTTAGTGGCCTCTTTCCATGATCTCCCATGGAAGAAGAAGATGAAGATGGAAGGAAGGTAGGTTCATGAACTCCCCATAGAATCCCCCTCGGCGTCCGGAGCGGAATCTTCCCCGCCTTCATCTCCCGAGCGGAATTCCCTCCGTCCCTCCCTCCCATGCCTAGCTCCGTCTCCAACATCGACCACCAGCCCTTCGCCGGGAAACAGCGAGATGGCTGCCTCGTTCCACCAGACGGTGGCGGCGGACAGAATTTTGACGCGAAGACGATGGGATCGGCTGAGAAAAATCTCCGTTTCGGTTCCCATCGCTTGGAAACAAAGAAAGGAAGGGAACGGGGGGTGATGGAAGCGGCAAACCAAACACTGAGCGGGCTACTTAGATCTCAAACTCTCACGGTCCACGAAGAGCCGCCGGAGACGGAGAGGAGAACTGGTGACTGGTGAGTCACGGAGAGCCGCCAAACTCTTCTTCCGCGATGGGCCATAGCCGTTCTTCTTCCGCGACGGGCCACACCCGTTCTTCTTTCGCGGACTGCGACACGATGTTCACCGGAGCTCTCCCATTCCGACAAAGGAGAAGAAGCGTGGCAACTGGGAGTTTGGAGCAGTGGGTTGGCCCGGCCCTAGCCCACGGCCCATATAGGGTCGGGCCGGGTTTTCTCGGCCCATTTTTGCAAGTGGGCCTAACCCAGCCCGGCCCAGATAATGTCGGCCCTTATGGGTTAGGGCCGGGCCAGCCCATTTTGACAGGTCTACTTTGACCTATCCTTTCTATACTTTCCACCCCACAATGCTCCAGGCAAGCTCTCTCTCTCTCTCTCTCTCTCTCTCTCTCTCTCTCTCTCTCTCATAGGTTCATGTCCCTGTCATCAAGCATCAGCCCCTTTCTCTTGCCGTATCTAGATATTTCTAGTTGCTTCAAGCCCAAAGTCCTCCCCATCATCAGCCACGATCTCAATCACTCTCTCTCAAACAAGTCCAGAGGCCTCAACCTTACTCTCTTCCTCTTCTCCTTTCTCCCCTTCTCCCTCTTCCTCTCCCTCTCCTTATCCACCTCCCTCACCTTGTTTTAGTACACTTCAACATGGCATGTTACGAACTCTACCATACTGAATCAATTACTGGCCAATACTATCCTCCGTTAGGCAAACCTTGCTTCAAACTATTTACTATATCACAAAACATAGTATGCATCCAAACACCAATAATGTCTCCTAGCCATCAAATCTTGTTGGTAGAGATGCATCATCCAGGCCACAAAAATGAAGCAAGTCTTCTTTAAAGTCAAATTATAAGATATCAAGTCAATAAAGTGAAAAAACACTTGTACACGAACTAGACATCAATATTTTGCACCAATGCTAATATCCATTATCTTTTTCTAAACTGGACATCATAAAAAAATATCATATAGTTCCAACAGCTTCCCATGAATTACTAGTTTAACAAAAATTACAAGCAAACTATTTTTTTCTTAAAAAGATTCACCTCAAACTAAGCTAGCAACAATACTGCCTCTATCATTGGGCACCAAACTATGTATTATCATGAAATATTGAATATTGGTCTCAACTTTTGACAAATATTTCTGCTTTTGAAGTCTTTATAGGATATGAGGAAGTCAGTAAAATGCTCTAACAGTCGAAGTGCTATTTGGATTAGTTAATTCGCTCCTCCCATAAACAATTTCAGGATATGTGGCCTTCCACATACTTTAATCATATAATTGTGTGTGCTTTGATGCCATTAAGCTTGCCTATAATGGATTAAGTGTAATTGGTTTCTAGGTAGTTTGTTTTTGACCAACATAGCATATTGACACCTTTAAGGCCCTGCTACATGGGTGAACGGCTATTTTGTCATTTGTTTACCAACATGTGGTAACTGGGATGTCAACTCGACAAAACTGAGGCCTAGTCAGGCTATTATTCTTTTTTCTTTTGGGTTGCTTAGTCAAGTTTGCAATGGTTGTGGATGCCTAGCCCAAACCCAATCTCCCTAGTGGTTGCACAATGTCTAAAAAGAGATCTACAGCATTGGAGTGAACAAGCAAAACCCCTCTTTCTTTGCTCTCTTCTTGCTCCTTGTTGTCTCTAGCTCTACAGTACCCTGCTTTATTGTCTACAACATATACATGTAACCCTTCATTATTTTTTTCGAATTTCATCATCACCCTTAAGATATTCAGAAATATTTCCTTAGGAAGCAGAGATTTCTTTTGCTGGAATCAGATATGCTCTTGAGGCTTCCATATGTTAGCATTGACTTGTGATTTTGCAGAAGCCTTAAGGTTAACAAACCATTAGTAGTTGAAAGTGCTTCACCAGAAACAAACTATACAAGAGCAATCCATTCAAGGAATCAATCATATTTATTCCCTCAAGAGAAAATACATTGACAAAACCAAAAATGTATAAGGCAACCTATAGGGAAACACTGTAGGAGAATTGATATTAGAAGCCCACTGGTTTCCCATGGTAGCTCATATGCTTTCCACATGTTCTTTAACATGTCCGGTTATCTGCAGCACTATATACCCTATGCTGGTCATCAGATACAAATGCATAACTTACCAATAATTTTCCAAAATGACAACTCTTGTTCCAACTAAATATGTTTTGTCTATTTGCAGCTATTTATTTATTGGAATGAAGTACTACAACACAAGTCAAACTAGTAACTTTCATACTTTATGCAGCAAGACGTGGTGAGTAGGTAATACTTCTGATTATCAGATCTTTAATTGTTTTCCCCATTTTTAAGTAAGAATTGCGGTTAACATATATTTATTTTTGATAGGCGAAGCTAAAGGAAGTACAAAACATAAAGACAATAACACCAAATACATAAAAATAAGATTGGGTTCAATTTACTAAAACATTAATTTTAAGCATGCCAACTCAAGTTATGAATCTAAATCCTGCAGAAAGTGATTGGATGGTGATTAGATGGTACTAAAGCTATCGGTGGAAAGCCCAAATAAAGCATAAAGAAAATAATAAGGTCAAGCATTCTGAGATTTTTAAAATAATAATAATGGTCAGTGTGAATGAACAACAGAAAATATACTAAACTAACTTGTCATGATATCAAGGTATCAATCTACAAGCTTGTCAAAGTTTACAGGGATACCACCTTATTTATATGTGTAGTGATAGAAGTGAAAGGTAAACCTACTCACCAGATATGTTTTCCCATATAGGAATGCATAAACAGTCAGCACTGTTAGCTGCAAAGAGGAAAGAGTTCTATTAGAAAAAGAGTAGTGGCAAATAATACAGTTGCATTCATCAGATTAGCAATTCTGATATGTCAAGACAAGCAGCTAGTGCTGTAACTGGTAGGACTAAACCCAGGTATCCAACAAAGCTTATGAAGGCAAATGTTCTTGATGGATCAGCTGCATCATGGTCTCAAACATAGATTCAGCATATAAGCATTGGAGGATCAACTTTAGCAAAACTACACCCAGCCTGACCCAAACAGAAAGATCTAAAAGTTCTTTCTGGGCCTAAGATGATGTTCCCAAACCGAGACCAACATAAAATAACCAGTAATGTTATTGAACCATCCAATTCAAAAATTCATAATGGTATAAATTTCAATGAAAAAATAACCACCAATTGCAAATAAAATAATGTTAATATGCATCATTAACAAATAAAATTCACATTAAAGATTTGACAATTGCAGGCTTAATGAATGCCCCGCCCATTATTTGAGGTTGCTTTTGCATCTACTTCAAGACAGAAAAAGGACTCTAAAATAATTTAGAATGCTTATCTGATTATACTATTTCTGCACTCAACATAAAAGCATCACAAGGACATGAAATGTTGAGAGTTAAAATTTATTTCAAAAGAAAAGATATAAAATAATGTAACTAATCTTATATACCTAATATTACAATTTGAAGTAAGATGCACCACCTCAGCACGAGGCACCATACCGGTGCCATCCTATCACTCTATCAGTATGCCCGGTATGGAGGCCTGTTCGGTGTACCAAATGTTGGTATGGCCCTTGTACTGTGTACCGGTACCAAACAAGTATGGCACGGGCAGTACGCCCCTTGTACCGTGCTTGGTACCAAATAGGTATCGTATGATATGCCCGGTATCAACCGATTTGGTACGATATGGCGGACCTTGGATGCAGCCATCATGACATTTGATAATACTTTAATGTTAAATATATAAGATCTATCCTAAAAGCTTACTCAAAAAAATAAAATAAAATAAAAAGGTTAGTCCAGATGATGCTGGATCTTGGTCCCAACAATCCATCTGCAACTTTGCAACAGCCACACCCTCAATAAAGAAGTAGAATAGAGATAAATAAAGACCATTGTGTGGCAGTCAAAAGGAGTCATTGGAATTAATCAAGTTTATGAATTAGTTCTAAGTGCAAAATAAATGCAATTAATAATTTTTAATGCGATTTATCAAGAAACTCCTGCTTTGAATATTCAAAATTGTAAATGGTCTTCATTCCATACTACTAAGTTGGCAAGTAGTTAATGCTTGATTGTATGTTAACGAATAAATGGTAGATCTATATCTGCAGTGCATAAACAGTTACTTTATAGTAAAGACTAGTGAGTGACACTTGAACATAAGCCCATATGTATAACAAGATAATGAAAAATACCGGAACTGAGATTCTAAATGAGTACTCTACTAATTTTCAGCATATTTTTCAAGGTACCAACTAATAGGCTAATCAAATCTTAACTACAAAAGAGAGAGGGAGGGAGGGCGGAGGGGGGGAGAGAGAGAGACTAAAATCATTAAGAACCAATATCCTCCACTCTATTGATATGACAATTTATTTTTCAAGCATTCTATGAATAATTGGCTGAGTGTCTACCCTTGTCAATAGCAACTAAAAATACCTGTTTATAAGATTTGTTGGGTAAAGTGGAATGATTATGCAAATGAAACCAAAATTATCAGACTCAGTAATTCAATTAGGATTTATAATTTATACATGAAAAATCAGCAATGCAACATGGAGGAAGAATTCTCCCTTCTTTTGCTAGTTTCTTGAGGCAAATATGAAACCTTCAATCTTCAACACTGAATGACCATTACTCAGTTGCAAAATCCTAGATTCACCATGCATTAGGAGGCACATACCATTGTGCAAAAATAGAATCCAACAGTAGTAACATAGAAGGACAACATGCGGAAAAAGTCAAAGAGCTGCCCAAGTCTGTAAACATCCCTGCTGAGAACTTGTTCACCATTGCCACCAGCTACTTTCCCTTCAAACAATGCAATCTGATTTAACCCAACATCTCTCCCTTTTCCAACCTGTTAAAAAAAAAAAAAAAATAGACATTTAGACCCAATCAAAACAAAATTAATTTCAACAACACACTGATACCTGAATGTACTCATGATGAGTGATATTGCCTTGGCGCAATGTTGAATTGAATCCTGCAGGTCACAAAATCATTCTCAAAATACAGAAAATAAAAAAAATAAAAAAAACAAATATTAAACACCAATTTTAAAAGCATATTACCACAACATGTCATGATTTCCATAGATAAGATAACTGCTTGATAATTGCTTCAAGGACTTCAAGAAATCAGAAAGAAAATAAACAAGAACAACTTAAATGCTTTGTCCCTAAACAAAATTTAATATCCTTACTGAAACTAGCTTCTCAATGCTGATAAAAAGGCTACCCAAGGAAAAGATGAAAGGAACAAAATGTGTATAGCTGATAACTCTCATACATACAATATCAAGGTAGAAGAAATGCCAAAAAAGATATGGAAGAAAATCAAATTACAACTATGGCACCCGCACATACTACAGCATCTTTACATATAAGAAACACCAACATAGATGAGATATCCCCTTCCACTTTCAGCACCATTTCAATTGCTTACGCTGTTTTCCTCCATGAATATTTATCCAGTGCTTATTCAGCTCTTGCTAATCAAAGGTGAGGCAATAAATTGTTTATTCTTATTTGACAGATCACCTTGAAGGGAGCTCATCAGTTGAACATGGACAAATAATAAAGAACTACTAATGGTACATAATAGGAAGAAATGAAATCATAAACATAACCAGAAACACTAGCTCCAGCTACTTGCAGTTTGCCCATGAGTCCTTACCAGACAACTATTCCAATTTAGGGGATACTGGGACGCTGATGAGACGGTGATTGATCCGGTTTAATCGGTGCACAGATAGCTTCCTTTTTAGGATAGACAATTCTCAATTCTATAGTGTGGAGACACTAAAACGAGAGTGTAGGTGGTCGTTAGAGAACGACAGTACTGAGCATGACCATCACAATAAGTCACAGATAGCTACTCACTCGTCAGTGACTTTCTCGATGCTGTAGTTGTATGAGTAGTTCTTTGACCAGCGATACTTCAGTCACTCAAAGTAGGGTTGCTGTAATTTGATAATACAAAATATTAGCCCTAAACATTCGGGCCCTTGCAGTATTCGTTGGCTGAGTAAGTCCACTGTAGTAGGAAGTGCACTTATAGAAAATCTATCGACCTTAATAGTTAAGGTACAGTCCTATACAATTTAAGAAACTAAGTCCAAAAATCCATGATCACAGTAGGTGAAGGATGGAAAATAATTTTTGTAAGTTTCATATCGGACTTAAGCTAATTAAATCAAGCATATGACAGACGCTTATGATTTGACGAGCTTTAATGACCTGTATCTTATCGAGACTCGATAGAACTCAATCACACAGTAACTACACCTAAGGGTTATTTTTCTATTTTGCTAGGTTGCCACTATATGCTGGGTTATTGGTAGATTGTAGACCCATTAGGATCGTTTCGGATCAACGATCCTTGATGGGATGAGCTAGAATTATTCCGGTCCATCAAAAAAAGTTCGATGATACTATGATGGAGATCATAGTACATCCCACTACCAGACAGAATGGAACCTAAGGGATCACATATAATAGAAGTTTGACCTAATCACATAGTTCGATCGAAATATGTAACTATATATTTTAAAAGTCTAAATTTAAAAGGATTACAAATTTAGAACCTGCTAATTTGAGTAAGGACTTTATTACAAGAGTCAAGGATTCAGGCCTCGGCAGGACATCCCACAGGACATCGGGACGGGATATTATCCCATGTATCGGGACAGGACATCCCACCAGCGTCCCAATATCCCAATCGAGACACCTTGGGATGTCCCTTATCCCGAGTGTCGGGATAGGGCGGGACACCGACGCATCCCGTTCCAGGAAAAAAGCGGGATAGCCCTGTCCCACGGGATTTAAAACCTTAACAAGAGTTGTAATTTAATTAGATAATTTGATCATTTAATTATGATTAGGCTTGATACAAATTGAATTGGATTTAATTTAGTTGAGTTTGGGTGATGTCCTAGTCCAATTAAGATTTGGACTAACCTAATTGCAAATGTTGCAAGCTAATTTGGTTTGATCTAATTGGTTGTCTAATCCTAGATGAATTAAATCTGATTTAATTCAGTTAGACTTAATCTATTCTATTTGGATTTAGTAATCCTAATTAGATTAGGATTTAATTCCTAATTAGTTATGGATTTAGCCGAAACCTAATAGAATTAAGAATTAGGTTAGTTTCCTATTTGGATTAGGATTAGGTATTGTTGGGTGAACTAATCCTAATAATTATTCTCTCTCCCTCCCCTTGTTTTTCTCCTTAATTAGTGTGTAAGAAAGAAGGGGCCACGCCCCTTCTTCACGTTAATTTTCATTTGTGCATGGAAGAGAAAAATTGGGACACCCAAAGTGTTTGGCATCCAAGGTTCTCTCCCTTCTTATCTTTATCCATTAACAACTAAGTATTTGAATTTGATTTAAAGGTTTGTCTTAATTCTAGATGAGAAGGGACTCTAGGGAGAGATAAGTTTTGATATGGCATGAAAAAAAGAAGAAATAGCTAGGCAGAAAAACATAAGTGTGCATGGAGTTCCCTTTTAGTTTTCACGTGAGATCATACCTCACTTTCTTCCGCCCATCCTTCTTGGTTCTGCATCGTAGAAAATAATGAGAAATATTTTCGATCGCCCCCTCCTCTCCTCTCTGGCATGAATAGTTTATATGAGAGGGATCTTCTCCTCTCTTAATTTCTTGAAAAGATATCTATCTTTGGATCTCTAGCGTAGAGAAAAAGAAAGATGGAAGAGAGATTCGATCCAACAATCGAAGCGAGGCCTGCAAGGTACTAGTACTTCAATGGCCTCGGTGCTTCGATCAAGCCATCTCCGTGTCGATACCAGCAGAGGCCGAGCATGTGCGCGGTTCCAACGAAACCTGGGACATCCGTCAAATCCAATCCGATGAAGATGTAGCGCAACAAATAAATAAATTCAATCTACTTGATCATTTTA
This sequence comes from Areca catechu, assembly GCA_021397845.1. Taxonomy (NCBI): domain Eukaryota; kingdom Viridiplantae; phylum Streptophyta; class Magnoliopsida; order Arecales; family Arecaceae; genus Areca; species Areca catechu. The sequence goes on from CM038049.1 coordinate 129,136,139, forward strand.
TTTTCATATCTATATTACATGTTCATGAATGGATCCTACAATCCATGCTTAGATTAGATTTTTATTTCCACTGCAATTTTAATTTTAATTAGTTAAAAATTTTGAAACCTATGCAGCAACACTGGAATCGTCAAATGGTACTTCATATATATATATATATATAAACATATACATTTATACATATACATGTATGCATATATGTATGTGTATATGTATGTATACATATGTATACATATGTATACACATATACACATACATATATACGTATACATGTATACATATATACATACACATTTACAAATTCATGTATACACATACATATATACATACACATATATACATATGCATCTATGCATATATACATATTCATGTATACTCATATACATAAACATCTATATACATATATGTATGAATACACATACATCTGATGTGGCATGACCGCCGACATAGGGTCCGAGCCTGACCCAGCTAGTGGACAGGCTGGCGGAAGGTGCCACCTGAATGCCATCGTGGAAGCTGAAGTCGAGCTCCCTACCGAGGTCGAGCTCCTTACCGAAGTCGAGCTCCCTACTGAGGTTGAGTTCCTAGTCAAAGTCAACTTCTCACCTGTAGTCAAGCATGAGCAAAGACAGGTGGACTCGGTCTCTCCTCGAGCAACCTTAGGAGCAACCGAGATAGTGACCCAAGCAGGTGTCACCATCTTCACCGGAACCCCCGTGTTACTCAGAGAGACTGCCACCTCTGCAAAGTGGCCTCCGCTAGGGCATGCCGCCTGCCACCACTGTGGAGTGGCACTCCACCAGGGCACGCCGCCCACAACATCTAAGTAGTGCTCCGCCAAGGCATGCCACCTGTATCCCTTGCGATGGGACATCCCACCAAAGAACCAGGTCTCTCAGCTTACTGTCGGCACCTTCTATGAAAAGGCGCTCCGTCCGGAGCATCACGCCCTTCAACCTCCCACCTGCACCACCCGAAAGAGAAGTTTTACCAAGAGTCTCAAATCCTGTGGCATCTCCCGCCAGGCCAATGCCCTGCCAGGTCCCCAGACATGGTGGCATGATGATCGTCAAAAGCAGTCCTGTCGAAGTGTCAGGCCCCGTGGCATGCCACTCGCACTCACCGCAAGAGAGACACGTACTTCATAGTACCTCGTCTACACCCCAGGCAGAACCTCTCTACAGGGGTTACAAGTCCTCTCCCTCTTCTCAAGAAGAAAGGAGACAGACCTACGCTCCGCCCACAAGGGACACTCTCAGAGAGCACCAGACTAGGGCCCAGTGCCCTGCCAGATGAATCACGCTTCTATAAGGAGCTCAAAGGGGGCCTCCAGCAAAGGTAAGCACAAGCACAGGTATCCAGGGCAAGCGAGCAAAAACCAGTGCAAGAGAGAACAGGCGAGAGAAGCTCAGAGGCAAGAGGAACATCCGAAGACTCCCCGAAGAGCTCTCCCTGCTACATCTACCACTGTTCCAGCTCCCACTGCTCGAACCTCTATCTCTCCAAGAATCCTCTGGACATGGAGACCACTTTGGGCTCCGTCAAAGAAAATATGTTCTCCTTGATCGCCCACTGACTTGATTGTCGAAGTGCCCCCACCAAGATCCCCGGCCCTCGTCTCCTTTCTTTTGCAGGACCGGCCACACTTGGAGGGAGCCAGGAGGGAAGCCCACTCACCGGCGCCACGTAGGAACTGCAGGCCACGACGATCTAGGCGGCAACAATATATATACATACAAATATACATGTACATGTATGCATATATACATAGATAGTATATGTATACACATATACATACACATCTATATACATATGCATATACATATGTATACACATCCAGAAACACACACACACACACACACATATATATATATATATGTATGTATGTATACATATGTATATGTATATATGTGTACCAATATACATATGTATATGTATATATGTGTATCAATATACATATGTATATGTGTGCACACGTGAGCACACATACATATGTATACATATATACATACGTATACACATGTGCGTGTCTGTATATGCAAGTATACATATGTATATATATATATTAAACACGGACAGACAAACACGCAAACACATGCACATGCACATATATATATATGTGTATATGTATATATATACATATGTACATATGTATACGTATGCATACATATGTATGCATGGGTTCTGGATTTGATATGGTCACTAAACCATTTCTTGATTCATTCCCATCCAATCAAAATAAAAAACACATTTTTGATTGGATGGTTTGATTCCTTGATGAACTGTAAGAGAAAAAATATCCTTTTTTTCATTTTTTGAGAATTTTGTTTGCAATCTCAGTATTTTTCTCAATTTTGGTACTGATATGTATATTGGTCTAAGTCTCAATGTCGATATTTTTTCCAAGACAAATAAAGAGAATTCTACACTCAAAATTTTTTCTATCCAAATTTTTATTACAATAGACTTATTGAACGTTCCCATTGGCGTGCATCTAACAAGAATTGAACCTACGAATTTGCCAATCATGGATTGGGCGCTTTAACCATTCATCCATGGATGCTTAAAAGGGATCATTGTATGTCATGAATAACCAAATTCCAATGGAAATGAAATCTTTAGGAAGAATCAACGAAAGGACATCAATTCAAATCTTGAATCTTCAAATTGGGATAGATATTGAGAGAGATCAAGAATTCTAACTATTTCTTAGATTCATGGATCAAATTCGATTCAGTAGGATCTTTCACTCATATTTTTTTCTACCAAGAACGTTTTATGGAACTCTTTGATCCCTGAATTTGGAGTATTCTACTTTCACAAGATTCACGGGATTCAACAAGCAATCAATATTTTATGATCAAAAGTGTAGTACTACTTGTAGTAGCAGTCCTTATATCTCGTATTAACAATTGAAAGATGGTCGAAAGAAAAAAATCTCTATAAAGTAAGATAATTGGAAAGTCTTCATACTCTTTCGTATGATCTCTTCTTCAATCCTAGGAGGAAAAATGGAGTATCCTTTAGGAACATTTGGATACTAAGATATCCGGCCTCTTACTTTCATAGTTCTGAATCCCAGAATTGACTCTCCCTATTTATTTGATTTATTTGTTTTATTTGATATAATAAATCAAATAAATGTCCGAATCAATCATTAATAAGTAAGGGTTACTTCATACTTATTGGTACCGGTTTGGACTGGTATCCAGAACCCTGATTTTGAGAAAAAAAATTAACAGTTTTTGCAAAAGAGGGATTTTCGTAGTTTGTGGATCACTCGAATAAATGCAGTAATTCGTGAAAACAAGGTTTTCTATAATTATAGTAGATTAATACCAAACCTGTACAAGAAGCAATTGTTTCTTAATCGTAAAATACTTGCACAAATATCTATATCAAATAAGAATTGTCTTTACATGATTTCCAATCAGATTATCAAATAAAGGATATGATATTATAAAATAAAATACAGAAATGATTGAAATTGAAACAGAATTTCCCGGAGCATGGACTCTGGAAAGATAGAATAAAAAAATTAAGAACAACCAATATACAATCGAACCCCCTTTACTTGCAAGAGTGCATCTTGGATCTGTCAGTTATGTTAAATTCAGAGTCGCACTCAGCACGACCTGGTCAAATTGGGAGAAGCCAAAGGTATTATCGCGGGTCAATCAATTGGGGAACCAAGGACTCAACTAACATTAAGAACTTTTCATACCAATGGAGTATTCACAGGTGATAGTGCCAAACATGTACGAGCTCCTTCTAATGGAAAAATAAAATTCAATGAGGATTTGGTTTACCCCACACATACCTGTTATAGGCATCCTGAATTTCTATGTTCCATAGACTTGTATGTAACTATTGAGACACATACACATGTGTATCTATGTATATACATATATCTGTGTGCGTGTGTATGTATGTATGTTTATTTATGAATGTATACATACATATATATAAACATATACATATATATGTATATACATATATCTGTGTGTATATATAATGTATATATGTATATATAATGTATGTACGTATGTATATAACCAGAGAGCTGAGCTAGTATCCTCTCAGTAGATAGGCACATCAACCCACCAATACAAGTTTAGTAACTCACTTTTCACATGGAAAGTCCACACCACTGATCATGACCTACCATAATTCAGATCTTTATCCTTTTGGAAAAAAGAATACATTGAAGAGGCCTCAATTAATGGAAGTGGTTCGATACAGGTATGGGCAAGCATCTCTTAAAACAATGATGATGATGATGATAAGAAGAAGAAGAGTAGGAGGAGGAGGACACTTAGGAAGCAAATCCAGCAACAAGTTTTCTAGGAGATTTGGAAGTGGTGGGCTACCCTAAATGTAAGAATCCTGCTGCAAAACTCATAACTATTGCCAGAACAAGGACAAGACTAGTAGTGTTATTGTGTCAAAAAGATTGTATCGTAAAAATTTTCATTCCACGTGTGATCATGATATAGTCATCCTGAATCAAGCATGCATGAACCAGAATTCAGCAAATTCAGATGATTCCAGATCAGATATTGCAGCAGTAGAACACTCAAAAGTCAAAACTCTTTACATTGAGAATGGCTAATGCATAAGAAATCACCAAAATAATTGATATATAGTTTCTTTCATGCACATTTGGATTTCTTGACCTTTTCTAATGCATTTTACATGTTCCATTATTGATCTTGCACCTATAGAAATAGAGCCTTAATCGAAGCAAATGGATAGTGCACACTGGATAGGCGCATGCATACACATGTCCATGTCAAAATATATATATATATATATATATATATATATATATATGAAATCAAATAAAAGGGAAGACATATACCTTTGATAGTTGTGGGATGTTTTCTATGGTTTCAAATTATAAAGCTGGGTAAGGTAATGAATGAGGGTTGCAGTACTTGTATGTACCCTATTAGTATGCTAACACATAGTACACCTACTGTACTGGTGCCTAACCAATATGAAACCAGCCCGACACAGGGTAATAGATTGGTGCCCGCCTGGTGAAAGTAAGGTTCGTGCCATGTGTCACTACAAAACCATTAAAAGAGGAATACCAGAATCATATAACTCGCCAACATCGAAAATGTGAACCGGTACTTAAATCCTTGGTAAGATGTTATTGTGCACCAACCATCAAGATATGTTCATTGTCTACTAGAAAGTGTGATCCTCAAAACTTAGATCCCATACCTTGCATGTTTTCGGGTTTCTTAGGTTTTAAAACTTTGTTAAAAATCCATGAAGCTTATGCCAAAGAACTTTGGGCTTATGATTTACCTCATTGAAAATCTTAACACCACCATGCAGACAAATCTGGATAGATGAAAACAAATCACATCCACCTTATTTTAGCCTGACTCTAAATACAAACAATATGCACATACCAATATACACGTGCATATGCATAACCACATTATAATGTTAAAAAGAAAAGGTTCATACCACAAAGCCATAATTGTTTAATTCTTGAATTAGCTAGATCTGAACTAGGATTTTAAATGAATCCTGACGGAGATCCGCCTACTTAAAAATCATAAGCAGACTTTCAAAAAAGGAAAATCAAAAAAAGGAAGAAAAAAAGAAACAAGAATAATATTGTTGTTCTTCATACCTTAACTATCATTTCTTTAGGACTCTTAATTTTGTTTAGGATTTAAAACATAGAAAGTTTAAACAGTAGCCAGTAGTACTCTTACTACTTGTTTAGGACAAAGAATCACAACAACTATATAATTCAAGGGATAAGAAATGCATCAAGCACTTAAAACAATTTATGGTAACAATAAGCCAGTTGTCCTACGACTCCTACCAGCATATATATCCTCGCTAATGTTTATAATACGAGAAGCCTTGCTGATACCACCTCTCGTAATATGAAAAATTCTGTCAAAAACATCTGGATGGCCATAATGCATTCGAACTCTACACAAAGTAAGAAAACCGAATTTCAGGCTCTATAAAAAGAAAAATAAAAATTATCAATAGAACAAATAAAGCAAATAACATATCATAAAAATGTTGACTTACTTTAATGGGTTAGAAAGAACACGCTGACCAAGAGTCACAAAGCTTGTTTCTTGGTTGGACATGAATGAAGCTAAAGATGAGACACTATAAAGAACATGAAGAGGAAAACTTAGTACAGCTGGCATCTAGCATTATGAAATATGAGGCATTAAAATGATAGGTAGAAATCGAAATGCACCTTCCTGTAAAGACGTGTTCCCTAACACCAAGAATTGTCGGTTTACGAAGACCATGGTCACAATGGAACTCCTCGAGAAGATTTCTCATTTTCAATGCTTCTTCAAAATAATTATCCTTCAAAGCATGACAGGAACAGAATGGACATAATATTACAAATGTGAAAATTGTTACAAGTCAATAAATAAAGTTAACTTTAAAAAGGCATGAAAGCAATTTAAGTTAAAAACATTTTCATAAGGACAAACATATACACATTACTTGCAAGGTATTTGCATTTATACATTTGCAAAATGTGCCTAATTGCATATTTACCCTCTGAAATCACTATTTGCATAAACACCGCTCAAATCATCATGTTTTTCCATGGAGACCCCTCTCATTAGATTTTTGGCTAATGGTGCTAATAAATAACTATTTTAAGTGCAAAATAAATTTATTACCCCTTTGAATTAACACTTGAAAAATTTATATATAAGTATGGCACTTTTCAATGCAAAATTAATGTTAAATTTTCGAGCAGAATTAATGTAAAAGCATAAGTGTCAAATTGTACTCGAAATGGTTATTATTAGCACTGTTAGCCAAAAATAAAATGGAGGTAAGTCCATGAAAAACTGAAGATTTGAGAGTTAGATATTGGCATATTGCAACTAGTGATTTCTAGAGGGCTAAATATTCAATAAGCCATATTTGCAGGGGTATATATGCAAAAAAAAACCTTGTTCACACATACATGTTATGTATAGAACAAACTACAAACATATGATTGCACACCCATGATTTGCATTAGTAAGAAGAGAATACAAAGTATAATGTGTGCTTTACCGGCACTTTCACACCCATATGGGACATGAGACTGAATATCATGATGGGGGGTACAAACTTACAAAACAAAACTACTGCAAAGTAAACAACCAATGGTCCTTAAAGAACTCCTAGATCATAAGATATTCAGTTAAATCATGCAAAACATCCCCCAAAGTTTTAATGTATTGGGCAGCCAATACCTAAGAAGTTCATCATACAACCATAAGATAGGATACAATTTCCTGTCTAAAGATAAATAACCGATGAATATCATGTATTTTGGAAGCATGATTAAGCCTATGGGGTAACACACTTGCATGGGATAACAGCTGCAAAATTATCTTGCTAGATATCAGTTGTCAACACCCCGAGAAAGCAAATTAAGGCAAACTGGGTTTTTTAACAAAGAAATAAAGGAAAAGGAAAAAAAATATTTACCAAGGAAAACCTCCATTTTCTTGACCTTGTCATGATTTTTGGTTTTTGAACCTTTTCTTATTCTGACAAAACCAAAGCCAATAACAACTAAATCCATTCTTTTCTTGTTACCATCAATTAGCATATTATATTACTTAGGTTCATCATCTTGGTACCAGATTCTATACCGGTATCATCCTATTGCACGGTTAGTATGTCTAGTACGGAGACGGTTCAGCATACAAATTTTCTTGATCTTGTTGAACCTTTTCCTATTTTGACAAAACCAAAGCCAATAACAACTCAATCCATTCTTGTTATCATCAATTACCATATTATATTAATCAGGTTTGCCATCTTGGTACCAAATCCCGTACCAATACCATCCTAATACAACATTAGTACATCTAGGGGCCGATTAAGCATATGAAGTGTTGATGCGTCCCCTATACCATGTACTAGATTAGTATATGGTATGGTCGGTATGCACTAGTACTAACTAGTATAGCAAACCTTGATTAATGCTACCATTAATAATGCCACTATTACTGTCTATATAGTTTTCTAATTTATAAACCATGGATTTTCATCCTAAAGGATCTTGCATTGATTGGCATATATGACCTCAGTGTTTTCTCTCACCATTAGAAGTCTAGAAGGTAGACAAATAAGGCTCAAGTATGATTCACTTCTGTGCCCCCCATTATAGATAGCTCCATATGACTCATAAAACTTCAACATGCTTTAGCCCAAGAAGAGTGGCATCAGCTCAGAACTCTTTGACAAGAAGATACATAGCATTGCAACCAAGTAAATATCTACTAAATTTAGGATGACATGGAATGCATATAAAATTACTGCTTCAAGTGTTTTGCATAATCTCACATAATAAGCATGACAATCACAAATTTTATTCTATAACAATGAGCATGTCACAATCTAACCATATCTTAATCTAGGACAATACCAAGGCCAGCTCAAATGCTCAAGCTTGAGCACAACCTTTTACAGTTTTACTCTTCAAACAGCACAGAAATGCAGCACCAGGTCAAGTGTATGGGACTGCTCGAGGTTTCCCATACGTCCATAAATATGTCACTTAAAGCAAGGATAGGCTAATAAAACAAGAATAAAAGAGCCTGAAGAAAGCCTCAACAATAAGTTCAACCCATATTGAGTCAAAAGAGAAAGTAGTCCGTAGGATAGCACATGCAACCTATTGATATCCATGGTTGAACTTATACAGCAATCTATTTTATATATAAGTCTATCAAAGTACATGGAGTACATAAAGAAGGTATCAAGTTGTATCGACATAGCAGATGCGCAGAAGAAAAGAAATGGATCTTGAAGAACTATTTCTGCATCTTCATGACCAAATCATTATATATTGAGAGTGTAGGTTAATTGAGGATTTACGGTACCATCCTGAACCATCCGGCTCGGGGTCAAGACCGGTATGGTTCGGCTCTAAAAATTGGTTCGAGATCCAAACTATAAAAATTGACTTGAATCGGACCGGTATGGGTCGGTTCAGTATGGTACGGGTGGATTCGGACCGGTACGGTCCGGTTCAATCCGATTCGGGTCTGGTTCAGTGATCCTTGCTTGAAAGGGGAGAGGAAGATAGTTTTTTTCTCAATTTACCAAGTACGGTGCGGTACCGTACCATACTAGTCGCTGACCGGTACAGGTCCTGGTACCGGTTCAACGATCCTTATATTAATCACTAATCATGCTTGATAGATTCCGCAGCACGTAACCATACAAACTTAGTCGCATGATGTTAAATTATATGGCTAAGTATTTTGACAAATGCAAGACACCTTATGCAGCAATTATCAATTAAAAAAATTTTAATGATTTATGATACCAGATTTCTATGATTTACCAAAAATTACATCTAACTCTTAAAATACGACTAAAACAGCAAATTTAGTGGTAAACCATATAAAATTATAAAACATGATACGTACACACCTGAAAACCAAATTTGCACAAAAAATTAAAAAATAAAAAGGAGAGGAAAAAAAAAACCAACATATAGATACTTACAATGAGAAACCTGAATCATCTGAGTTCTTAATAGCAATTTATAGCACAATATAGCACAAGAGTAAACAACGCTTCGCACATAAATTGTCAGACATTAGTATTTTAGTAGTGAAGTGCTCAGAGCTGACTTGTTAAGAACCCAACTCATTTAGCTTAATGTTGCTGATGTAAATTGTACAGGAAAACACATGGATATTCACTTACCTGATTCATATCAATGGTCTGAACTGCATTTCCACGAGTGAATATTATAGCATGGTTCTGATTTTCAGGTTTCCCTTCACCAAGCTTCGGATCCCCGGGCAATTTAATAGAATAAATTTCCTGAAGCCATAACATATCAACACAAAAATGATCAATGTGAAGTAAAAGATTACCAAAAAATAAGGTACTTGCACAGATATGGTTCTTATAAAATGAAGAAAATTTGACATCATAAATACATAGAAGCACACATACTAACTTATCTTGCCACTATTGCAACTATAATACATAGCATGATTCCAAAATACCTTCTAAAATTTTGAATTTTCATAACACATTGATGAAACATTCGTGCAACTTGATTTCTAAATGACTATATAGACTATGAAATTCAGGTTAATGAAATAAGAAATTTAAAATCTTCAGTTCTACAATATGGGCTAATTTTAGCCGAGGTTTGTCAAATTATACAAAACTTATGTTACATATAACAAAAATAAGATTGTATTACAGTTACCCAATGAATCACTTTTAGACTTGATATGGCTACCAAAATCATATCCACCCCCCAATGTAGATAAAGGGCAGCCTGGGTCGGGAAGGTTTATACGTATACAGTTTTATCCCGACGTGGGGGGGTTGTTTCCATATTTAGGACACCACCAAATGTAGATAATGATATATTATAAAATTTCATTTGCCTTCGGATGGCATCTTTGAAGCAACGATACAGTAGTAATTGATGTGTCCAATTCCTGCATCTCATTGATCATATCATAAGATCAACACTTGAGTTCTTCAACCATATATTCAGTAGGCCAAATTCCAAATATCCGTGCAACTTCTTTTACATGCATTAAGAGTCTAAGACAATCTAGAATGTTAAGGACCAGACACTTCACCCAACCACCCTAAAAAGTCCACCACACCTCATAGTCTTCAGGATCCCAATCATTTTGAATCTAAATCACAGGTTTTATCTCAAATAACTTGATCCGGGTCTGGATATTCATTAATTTGTGGTGTCAAAATGCACATTTTGGGCCTTTAAGAAAATTATAATGAAGCAAAATTCTGAAATTGGATCAGTCTGAGACTTGTCAAGAACCAGCGGAACATATTCATACCAAATGCAATTGGTCAGTTCCCCTCAATTTGAATTGGTTTTTTGGATAGGGCAGTTCCACTCCAGACAAATCAGTTTGAAACTGGTTCCCATCCATTCCAAAATTAATATTGAAGAGAGAAAGAGAGACTTCCAAGCAAAGGACCACCAAAACATCCCAAATCGGGCAGTTTGTACCGATACGGTATGGTATGCCCCAAACCAGACGGCTCAGGACGATACCGTAAATCCTAGGTAAAAGTGAACAAGTTAGCGCCCCGACACATGCGTCCACCCCTTTTCACATAGAGCGCAGTCCGTGGACCGTGATGTGCATGATGCACAGCCCACGCAGACGGGATGCAGTCCACTGCCCCTTTTTTTGCACGGCCTTGCCTTGATTTGGACTTTGTTTTTGACATAGTTTGAACCTATGGAATCCTATCAAAATCATCTTTAACACAGACCAGTACGCTTGTTGTATACGATCTCAGGGCCTTTAAAAAGGGACTAGAGGCTAGGTAGAGGTGTATGGTAGCAAAGCGCAGACGAAGAGTCTCCTTGAAGGTTTCTTAAAGAGCTTTGTGAGAGATTTTGGACTTCTTATTAAGGAAATTTTTGTATGTGCAAAAAGTGTGTTCTCTTATTTATATTTTTCATCATGATAAAACTTTGCATGCCAGGTTAAATTGTGTAATGTGCCTTTTCTCTTTCTTCTCGCGAAATCAACTTCATTGATAGAGGTATAATCTTGGATGAGGATCCATATTCTACAATCTGAGGAATCCCTCCACAAGTGCTATCAATGTAGGTGGTACCACAATAACTGGTATCCATGTCGCGGCAATATTGATTGAGGTTAAAGAAGATAAAAAAGACAAGCACAATCAAGGTGAACATCAACCAGTACAACAGGAAGAGCAATTTCTTCCTGTAGCAAGCAAGGATGAAGGATATGCTCAACAGGGATTGATCGATGCTCTTTTATACGAAGAGAGGCTAGCTAGCATGGAGGATCAAAATTAGAGGCGACTTCAGATTCAGGCGATGAGCACGATCCACTTATACCTAGCAGATGATGTAATGATCCATGTACTAAGCAAGACTTCACCAACAATGATATAGACAAAACTTGAGATGTACATGATGAAATCGTTCACCAACGTTCTCTTTGTCTGGAAGCAGTTCTACCAGCTACGGATGAGCAAGAAACAAAGCGCGCAAGAGCATCTCGGCAACTTCAAGAGAATCCTCACCGATCTTCTCAATGTTGGCGAAAAAGTTGAAAAGAAGACTGGGTCGCCGGTCTTGCTGTCATCGCTTCATCCTGAGTCCTTGATGACTGCTCTAGTAGGAAAAAGCATCATCAAGAAAATAAACGTCACTGCAGCACTACTCTAGAACGAGATTCACAGACGAGAACCGGGCTTCAAATTCAGGTGGCAACTCAACTTTGGCGACGACTAAAAGTGTAAGATGGCAAAAGACGGAGCGGCAAAGGATCACAAAGTGGGTAGTCTAGGTCTAAGTCAAGGGATGCGAGCAAAATCGAAGCTACCGGTATCACGAGTTGGAGCATCGTGTCAAAGATTACCTACAAGTCAAGGATCAAAGGCTACTACAGTGGTTGTCCAAGGTAGCGACTCTAAAGAGTATGATGAGACCCTTTTGGTCTCCGACAAGGTATCCACTTTTCCCTCAATACATTTTAGATTCTCCACGTTCGCATCATGTTTATTATAGAAAGATGTTTGACTCTAAAAAATGGTGAGTGCACTATGCATCTATCAGACGGATCAAGCTGCACGATCAAGAATGTCACGACAGTCAGCTTGAGGACACATGATGGGATAGTGAAGAAATTGGATGAGATCTAATTCATACCTAATTTTGCATCAATCTAATTTCACTGAGTAACTGAATTCAAGCAACCATAGGTAAAAAGCTGGTGATGGAATCCTGAAGGTCATGCATGGTAGTAAGATTGCATTAAACAGAAAGAAATATGGAGCACATTACCTCGTGATAGAGAGTCCAATGCGAGTCCCTAATACAGATGAGAGCCCAGTACGAAGTGGAGCACTGGGAGCAAATAGATAGAGCACGAGACGCGACTCAAGAGGATGGTAGGAGACGTCATAGAGTAAAGTTCCTATTACGTAAGAACCTTCCTGAACAGGTCTCAGGTCAAGCAAAGCACAACACAATAGAGATAAGATCGATCGACCTAACTCGACTTCCATAAGAAGCAAGCATTTACCCCAGGCGACAGGGACGAGATCGTTCACGAGCTCTCAAAAGTTAAGTGAAGGCTGACCATCCAGTCGAGATGGAGGTTGTTGAATTGGTACCTTAATACATGTGCCCATCCCTTTTCATGCAGCGCACACTGCAGGAGCACGCAATCTGTAGATCGCAATGCACGAGATGCACAATCCATGCATGCCAAATAGTCTACAGCCCTTTTTTGCATAGTTTTGGCTTGGTTTGGACTCCATTTTCGACAAGATTTGAACATCTAGAATCATGTCAAAGTCCTCTTCAACATAGACCAATACGCATGTTGTACATGGTCTCAAAACCTTTAAAAAGGAAACAAAATCCAAGTAAAGGTGTGTGGTAGCAGACAACAGCTAGAGTCTCCTTGAAAGTTTTCTTAAGAGCTTTGTGAGGGATTTTGGACTTCTTGTTAAGAGAATTTTTACAAGGGTAGAGGTGTGTTCTCCACTTATTTATATTTTTCTTTCATAGTAAAGCTTTGCATGCCCAATTAAATTATATTATGTGCCTTCTATCTTTTCTCTCGTAGTATCAACTATGTCGACGAAGATGCAATCTTAGACGGGGATCCATATTCTACAATATAAGGGATCCCCGTACAAGTGGTATCAATGCAGGTGGTACCACAACTTCATCCAATAGTATACCATAGATAGCCATATCTAGTTCACCCAAAACAGTCCATAATGCATGAAAAATCATTTAGGCATACTTTCTTGACAAGACCACCTCTCCAACCTTTTCTTTAAAGTCTGAGTTACGAAGTATCAAGAAAGGATCAATAGGCAAAAGTGAATAGTTTGGCACCTCGACGCACATGCCCACCCCTTTTCACACAGTGCACAATCCGTGGACTATGACATGCGGAATGCGCAGTCCACATGCACGAGATGTAGTCCACAGCTGACTTGGTTTTAACTCTATTTTTGATATAGTTTGAACCTCTGGAATCTTGTCGAAATCCTCTTCTTGACACAGAGACCAATATGCATGTTTTATACGATCTCAGCCATTTAAAAAAAAATAGAGGCTAGGTAAGGGTGTGTAGTAGCAAAGAGAAGCCAGAGAGTTTCCTTGGTTTTTTTTGAGAGATTTGTGCAATATTTTGTATTTCTTATTAAGAAAATTTTTGTATAAGTGTGGAAAGCATGTTCTCTTATTTATACTTTTTCTATCATAACGAAGCTTTACATGTCCAATCACATTGTGTTATGTGCCTTTTTCTCTCTTTTTCCTCTTGCATTATCAACTTCATCGATGGAGGTGAGATCTTGGACAGGAATCCGTATTCCACAATCTAAGGGATCCTCCTACAAGTGGTATCAGTGTAGGTGATACCACAACAACTGATACCAGAACGAGGTTATCCGTGTTGCGACAATATTGATTGAGGTTAAAGAAGATGGAGAAAACAAACGCAATTAAGGTGAAGATCAACCGGTACGACAGGAAGAGCAATTTCTTTCCATGGCAAGCAATGGTGAAGGATATGCTCATCCAACAAGGATTGATTGACACTCTTATATGATGAGAGGCCGGCTACCATGAAGGATCAGAGTTAGAAACGGTTTCAAATGCAAACGGTAAGCATGATCTGCTTGCATCTAGCAGATCACGTGGTGATCCATCTACTAAGCAAGACTTCACTAATGGTGATGTGAACGAAGTTCGAGAAGATGTATATGATAAAGTCGCTCATCAACGCTCTCTTTGTCTAGAAGCAGTTCTCCTAGTTCTGAATGAGGGTGGAACAAAGCATGTAGGAGCATCTCAGCAACTTTCAAAGGATCCTTACCGATCTTCTCAATATTGACAAAAAAAGTTGAGAAGAAGATTAGGATGCTAATCTTGTTGTCATCGCTTCCTCCATCCTTCAAGTCCTTGATGACAGCTCTTTTAGTGGGGAAGAGCACCATCAAGATGGAAAAGATCACTATAGCACTAATTCAGAACGAAATTCTCAAGTGAAAGAACTGAGCATCAAGATCAGGTAGCAACTCAGCTTTGACGATGACCGAAAGTGCAGGTGGCAAAGGGCAAAGCGATAGAAGGTTGCAAGATAAGCGATTCAGGTCTAAGTCAAAGGATACAAGCAAGATCAGATGCTATCAATTCAATAAGTCGAGATGTCATGCCAGAGATTGCTTGCAACATAAGGATCAGATGAAGGCTACTGCAACAGTGGTTTATAGTAGCAACTTTGAAAAGTATGATGAAGCCCTTTTGATCTCAGACAAGGTATCCACTTCTTCCTTATTGGATTTTAGATTCTGCATGTTCGCATCATGTTTGTTGTAAAGAGTTGTTGACTCTCTAAAGAATGGTGAGGGTACTACGCATCTGCCAAATGGATCAAGCTATGTAATCAAGGATGTCGAGACAGCTTGAGAGCACATGATGGAACAGTAAAGAAATTGGACAAGGTCGGATACCTACCTAATTTTGCATATATCTGATTTCACTAAGTAGACTGGATTCAAGCAGCTATAGGTGGAAAGCTGGTAAGAAATCATGAAGGTCATGCAAGCCAGTAGAATTATATTAAACGAAAAAAATAATGGAGCACAAACTCTTAACAGAAAGTCTAGTATAAGGTGGAGTCCCTAATATAGATGGGAGCCCAATGCGATGTGGAGCGTCGAGATCAAGTAGATCGAGCACGACATGCGAGACTCAGAAAGATGATAAGCAACATTGCAGAATGAAGTTCTTATTGCCGTAAGCGACGTCGTAGAGTGAAGTTCCTATTTTCACAAGAAACTTTCCTGAGCAGGTCTCAGATTGGCAAAGTACAATACATGACGGAGATAATATCGAGCGGCCTGGCTCGATTCCCATATTTGCCCATCTATTAGCAGCAAGCATTTGTCTCGGGGCATGGGAGAGATCATTCACGAGCTCTCAAAGGTTACTGAAGGTCGAGCATCAAGTCAAGGTAGAGGTTGTTGGATTGGTGCCTCGATGCATGTGCCCATCCCTTTTCACGCAGTACAGGCACTACAAGATCACGTAGTCCATGAACCACAATGCACAGGATGCATGGTCCATGCACACCGAACACAGTCTACGATCCTTTTTTGCATGGTTTTGACTTGGTTTGAACTCCATTTTCGACACAGTTTGAATCTCTGAAATCCTGTCAAAGTTCTCTTCAACACAGACCAATACGCATGTTGTACATAATCTCAAGGCCTTTAAAAATGAGATAGAGGCTAGGTAGAGGTGTGTAATAGTAAAGAGCAACTAGAGTCTCCTTGAAGATTTTTTAAGAGCTTTGTGAAGAATTTTGGACTTATTAAGGAAATTTTTGTATAAGGGTAGAGAGCGTCTTCTCCTCTTATTTGTATTTTTCTCTCATAATGAGACTTTGTATGTTCAATTAAATTATGTTTTATATCTTGTCTCTTTCCTCTAGTGATATCAACTTCATTGACGGATGTGCGATCTTGGATGAGGATCGGTATTTTGCAATCTGCGGGATCCCTATACAAGTGATATCAGTACAGGTGGTACCACGATGACTTTGTCTCTTAGTATACTACAGATGATCATATCCAATTCATCCAAAAGTCCATAATGCATGAAAAATCATTGAGGCATACTTTCTTGACAAGACTGCCTCTACAGCCTTTTCTCTAAAGTCTGAATTTTGAAGTATCAACAAAGGATCAATGGATATGAGTAAATACATGCAAAAAGTCATATCGATAAGTGATGATGCCCTTCAAGCAATCAATGAAGCCAAGTAGGACCACAATTTGGTCATGACCATTCTTTTAGGACTACTAGAAAAATATGAAGGATTTGTAAGTACCTTAAACACACACAAGAAGACACCTATCTCTGAGCAACTTTGACCATTTCTAATGCAAGAAATAGTAAGTTCAATGTCACACTAACTTGACAACACCACCAGCTACTTCCATTGCCAAAGGGGAAGCCCTTTATCCAAACCATGGTCGAGGAAATCATGGAGGCCAAAGGGGTAGTTTTCAAAGAGGTCGAGGACGTGGCAACCATAATTCAAATCCTAGTCATGGAAACCATGAAGTATACCCACGTCCTCAGCCTATTCCTTAACCTACTCAAGCCCTATCTCCATAGCAAGGACAGCTAAACCGGTACCGGGATCCATACCAGTCAATGACCGGTACGGTACAATACCATATCGTACCGAATTCTAGAAAATTAAGAAAAAACCTCCTTTCCCCTTTGCAATAAGGTACAACCCGAATCGGACCTAAACCGAGCCGAACAACATCCATACTGGCCAAAATGCACTTGTACGAGCCCATACCATACCATGCCATTTTAGTCTGGTTCGAAGCTTTTTGAATGGTCCAAGGCTCCGAACCAAGCCGGTTCCTGGCTGGTACAATTCAGTATGTCCCGAACTGGACGGTTCAGGATAGTACAGAAATCCATGCTCCACGATCTAGCACACAGTACCAAATTTATAAAAAATTTAATCATTCTACCCCTCAATGCAGGCAATGCTTCAACCAAGCTTTCACTATGGATAACATTCCTCAAACTTTCGCTGCTATGAGGCTTCTTGAGGCCGGTGAGGAAGTTTCATATCCAAATACTGGAAAATCAAATCATATGACTGTTAATCCTGGTATTCTCTCTTTTTCTAAATCTTATACTGGGCAAGAAAAAATTCTGGTTGGTAATGAAAATTTACTTACTATTACTTAGCCAAGTGAAACACAGTTGAATACTCTTTCCAACTCCTTGATTCTCAAAAATGTTCTCATTTTTCCCTTTTTTAAAACAAATTTACATTCTGTACATCAATTTTACCATGATAATAATTCTTTTTTCAAATTTGACTTTTCTGGTTTTTCTGTTAAGACATTAAAATGGGGAAGGAGCTTCTCAAATGTCGTAGTTCGAAAACTTCACTCTATCCAATTTCTTCTAAAGTTGCATGCATAGGGAAAAAGCAACAGTTAACCTTTGTTGCATCCAGGTTTAGTAGAGATATTTGGTATAGACTTTTAGATTATCCTAGTCTTACTGTTCTTTCTAAATTTATTAAAGAGAATAAAGTTATTTCCGATGGTCCTTCTAAAATTAAATTATCTGTGCCTGTAATATGGGAAAACATGAAAAATTCTCTTTTCATGATTCTGAATCAATTTTGTTTTCTTTTCAACTTGTTCATTCTAATGTTTAGCAGGCACCTGTTCATTCTATTTTCGGCTATAAATATTATATACGATATTCTTGGCTTTATCTTTTAAAATTTAAACATGAGGTTTTTGAAAAAATTCTACAATTTCAAGCAATAGTTGGAAATATCTTTCATAGAAAAATTAAAATTTTTTAATCCAAAAACAATAAGTACGTAAATGAGAAATTTTCTGCTTTATGTTCAAAAACTGGGATTATTCGCAGATCCTCTTGTGAATGCACACCACAACAAAATGGTATTACCGAGAGGAAACACAGACATTTATCTAATTAAGATTTTAAATCCCGTGAGACAAAGATGTCTCGATTTTTTCATGAAACGGGATGTGCTGGCGTCCCGCCCATGTCCCAAGGCATCCCGATTGGGATGCTGGGACACTGGTGGGACATCCTGTCCCAACACATCGGATGGTACCCCATCCCAGTGTCCCATGGGACATCCCGCTGGGACATGAATCCTTATATCTAATATTATTGGAAGTCTCCTTTTTCAAGCTTGTATGCCTCCTTGTTTTTGGGCAAAGGCTATTCAAATCATTGTTTTCTTGGAAATCGCAATGCACTTATTGTTTTGCAAGAAAAACCACCATAAAATGTTTTGCATGGTTGTCCCTTCTGATTTGCAACTTGTCAAAGTTTTTTGATGCCTATGTTATCCCGATCTATAGGAAATTGCTGATCATAAGCTCTCTCACTGATCACATTCTTGTGTATTCTTGAAATGCTTAGATAAGCATAAAGGGTTTCGTTGCCTATATCCAAGCACTAAAAAAATTTTCATTTCTAGGCAAGCTACATTTGTTGAAACAATCTTTCCATATTCATGTCTCTCCAAAGTTTCTACATGTTCAGCACCTGTCTCTACTATTTCAAATTTTCACTTGTTTCAAAATTCTTTCTAATCCTCCTTTATTGGATGAGTCCTGCTGATGTCATATCTAATTTCAACTTCACCCATATCTCTACTGCTGATGGTTATAACACTTCTTGTACAGATCGGTTCACCCCGTCTATTTGACCAACATTTGAGTTTTTAACTCAATTTCTAACAAACTTGAAGGTTGATGCCATACATGTTAGAGATGAGAACCATACCACTGTTGCTGGTCAGAAAGAGCTCCAGATCTATGCCGGACAAACATCCTCCAAGACTGTTACACCAACTCCTACAACCAATTCTGCTCCACCTTCTAAACATCCTTTCACTCAACCTGCTACAGACCTATCTGTTTCACCATCTTCTTTACCTACTTTACCTATTGTTCCACCAAAGGTTTTAAATCCTGTGGGACAGGGCTGTCCTGATTTTTTCCTAAAACAGGACACATCAGTGTCCCATCCCGTCCCGACACTCAGGACAGGGAATGTCCCAAGGTGTCCCGATTGGGACACTAGGATGCTGGCGGGATGTCCTGTCCCGACACATGGGATAATACCCTATCCCGGTATCCCGTGGGATGTCCCGTCGGGACCTGAATCCTTGGTTCCACCACCTTCCCAAACACACTTTATGCTCACCCGATTCATGACAAAGGGTCCAACCACGTCTACCACCTTCCTTGCCTCTAAGAGTTATGCTCTTCCTATCGAGCCCAACTCTTTGGCCGAGGCTTCTCAAGATGCAGGTTGGCATGTAGCTATAACTAAGGAATCCGATGCCTTATTGGCTAATTCTACTTGGGATCTCATTCCTCCTCCACCAGCAATCAATCTCATTAGCTGTGAACGGGTTTATAAGGTTAAGCAGAAGGCGGATGGTTCTCTTGAGCATCTCAAGGCTTGACTCGTGGCTAATGGCTACAAACAACAATAGGGTATTAATTTTGTTGAAGCATTTTCATTGGTTGTCAAGCCGACTACTATCCATAATGTTCTTTATGGTGCCTCCTCTAAGTGGCCTTTTCTAAGTGGCCACTTCGGCAACATGATGTGAAGAATACCTTTCTTCATGGTGTTCTCTCTGAAGAAGTTTATATGAAACAACCACATGGCTTCGTGAATCATTCTCTTCCTCATCATGTCTGCCATCTAAGGCCATCTATGGACGCAAGCAAATGCCTCGAGCTTGGTTTCAGCACTTCATTTCTTTTAAAGATTGGTTTTATTGGAAGTACCGCAAATTCCTCGATGTTCACATGTCACTCCTCTTCTAGCACTCTCGTCCCTCTTGTATATCGATGATACCATTATTACTGGAAGCTCCTCATCTCTCTTAAAGGCTCTTATAGGTACTTTGCAATGAGAATTTGTAATTGACTTAGGGTCTCTAAATTATTTTTTGGATATTGAAGTCAATTACTCACCCTCTAGCCTTCATCCGACTCAACAAAAATATATGCATCAAGTGCTTGAGCATTATGGGTTTCTTACTAGTAAGTCGGTTTCCACTTCACTCTCTTCGAGTACTCATCTCTCGGCTCATGAAGGATGCCTTCTCGAAGATTCTTATACCTATCACCGGATGGTAGGCACTTTGCAATATCTCAACTTCACAAGACAACATCTTGTATGATGTTAATACGGTTGCTCAATACCTTCATGCACCTCGCAAGCCACACATGCAAGCTGTTAAACATCTACTTCGATATCTTTACAAAACACTAACCTACAGCATTTCTATCTCCCACAGTCTCAATCCATCACTTGTTGCTTTTTCATATGCTGATTGGGCTGGTTGTCCAGATAGATGAAGGTCCACTTCAAAGTATTGCATATTTCTTAGACCTAATCTTATCTCGTGGTCGGCAAAGAAGCAGCCTACAATTTCTAGCTCTAGTTCTGAAGCAGAGTATCGCTCTGTAGCCTACACACTTATCGAGACAGTTTGGATCCATCGTCTACTTCGTGGTCTTGAAGTCCCTTTATGGCGCTCTATTTGCATTTATTGTAAAAATCTTAGCACCACATATCTCGCTGCAAATCCTGTTTTTGCATGCTCGTACGAAGCACATTGAACTTGATCATCACTTCTTGCAGGAGAAAGTTCAATTGGGTGATTTGGATTTGGTCCATATCTCTTCTAACAAGCAACTTGCTTACATATTCACCAAACCTTTGTCCACTTGGTTTTCAACTTTGCGCCTCCAATCTATGCCTTTATGCCAAGGATACTCATCTTGCGGGGGGGATGTTAGGATATATTTAGTATTGCTCCCATATATAGTAGGGGTTCTCTATGGCAGTTGGATTGTATTATTATTGGCTTGTGATTGTCCTACATGGAGATTATGTATTATATATACTTGTTAATGAAATCCTAAAGGATTAAGCTCTTTTGCCCTTCTTTTAGATAACATACGAAAGGTGGGCCCCTTTTGATGGTTTAGGACCCGACACTGCTACAATTGATGATATAGCACACAAAGTAAGGTCTCTGGATCAAGGTTTTAAATCCCATGGGATAGGGCTATCCCGGTTTTTTCATGGAACGGGACGCATTGGCATTCCATCCCGTCCCGACACTTGGGAGAGGGGATGTCCCAAGATGTCCCGATTGAGACATTGGAACGCTGACGGGACGTCCTTTTCCCAACACATGAGATGGTACCCCGTCCCGGTGTCCCACGAAACGTCCCGCCGGGACCTGAATCCTTGCTCTGGATGTCTCTAGATTCTAATCATATACCAGATATATACCAAATCCAATTCCACATACCTAGCATACGGCACATATGCATGTCCTCAATCATCGTTCACAAGTGGCTAATGCCCTCCACAAACTCAACAAGATTACATGTCAGATTTCATTGCTTGATCTTTCCTTAGGTGAGATGGTCAGACTAGTATCAGACAGAACCAGTAACATGGTGGCTACCAAGAAGACCTGGATTATCTTATGCAAGAGCGGGCAAAATATCTAGGTCAAAGTCAAATCCAAAGCCATGTGAACAATATCCCAACATCTACAAACAACATAGCCACTCCCAAAAAAAACTAGATATTGGTATATATTTTGTAATTCAATCTGTTTGATAAATGTGTTTTCAAGGTAAAAGCTATGCATTATCTATTTTTATTTATTATGGTTGCATCCACCAAGCAATCACTAAACCTTAAAATAATCATAATCAAAAAAATGGTAAATACATTAAAACTGTACTAGTACAATGGCAGTATGCTTCTTATAGCAAATGTTGGTACTATACGACTCAGTAGTGTACCTACACCACACCAATCTGGCATCCACTATTAAGATTTCAAGTCTTGTTTGGACCAAATAATACAATATTATTCTTTTCATCTATTATTTGCGAGCTACAAATTTGCAATAAGAACAAAATTAAAGCAGCATCATCCTATAGAAAGCACTAAACCAACATTCTGTGTCCTCTTTCATCAAGCATTATGTATAATCTTATATGGCAAATATAAAGCAGTTTTACAAGCTTAACGAAGTATCCAGACCAATAATCCAATATTTAAATTGAAGTAATATCACATGTATGCCACAAGGAACTATAAAAGAACTCTGCAATTCATAAGGACCAACTCCAGACAGGAAGGATATTAATAGTTGACAAAAAAGTAATGAATACTTGAAAACAAAATCATTCTAAAGTAAATTTGGGGAAAAATAAAAAGTAAAAGAATCACTATGTGTGGAGAACTAGTGAAACCTCAGACATTGCTAGCAAAAATACTGACCTTATCCTTCCCATGGACATCAGCTTTGACAAGTTTTGAGTAATACTCAGTTTGCAGTCTACCATCCTTAACATTCTCAACAACATCGATATAAGCAACTCTAAGAGCTTCATTCCTAGCACCAAAGAAAAAAGTAACAACATCAGCCAGATGATTTAATTCTAATACATGCAGTTTTCCACTTACAAACTGAAAGCCAAGATTCCATTGCATGAACAAAGGATGCAGCTATGCATGATGATTAAAAACAGAATACAAACCGCTGCATTAGCAATGCAATATCTGCAGCTTCTGGCTTTCGTTCTTCCTTCTGTTTGCCATAAATCTGACATGTCACAACATATGTGAATTTCAAATCTGCCTGTGCACGAGCTTCAGGAGACAAGTGAAACCCTTGAGTTTCTGTCATATCCCTCCCAGAAAATGCAGCTTCTGGATCTGTTAGAACAAAGATATGGTGATTGAACATGATAACATAAATTCAAAAGAAAAAACATAGAGTTACACCAACCTTCCAAAGTAATCCTTTCCAAATAACTTTGGAGCATAAGAGCTTTTCTGTAGTACATCATCCCACGTACTGCATACAACAAAAGGAGAAAAGAGATTGATTTCAGATCAGCAAAATTCTAGTGCACTTACATATAAAATATAAGGATAAATACTCTACAAAAACTGGAAAGAAGGTGGTTTGCTCATTAACTTTAAATATAAGACTAAAGACTAAATAGGCTACCCCAAAATAGGCTTACAAAATCAATATTTTCTTTAAAAGAACAACGAAGATGCATGTGGTGGGTGATTGAATAGTTGAGCAATATATACATGCAGCTTGTATTATTGAGAAAACACAAATATGTTGCATTATCAGATGCACTAGGATATAGGCATCAGAGCAATTTTTAAAAACAAGCTATTGTTGCAATACCTAAAAACATGTTATCATTGCAATGCATGTGAATTAAAAAAACCAAGTGACTTTTCACTCTGATCTTCAGCAACCAGTACAGGTAGGCTACAGCAAATTTAGCATGTTCAATTGTTAACGAGTCAAAGAAAGAAAGCAAATCAATTATTTAAACATTGTAAAAACTCATAGCATTTGCATATCAAATATATAGCAGACGAAAGCACATATACAAATCAGGTTCTGAAGGATTATCTTCCCTCCTAGAGAAGCCTCATCAGAAATTTTATCAAAGAGATGCTCTTGTAGGTGAACGAAGAAAATGTTGAAAGACAAATGTCATCAACATCTATAGACATGGATGTTGATGCATTACAGCTAGCTATTCCTGATGCAAGTCATTTGAGTTCGTGACATTGCCTAGATAAGTTAACTGGGGCTTATCCCAATGGTCACACCCCTCTGTTAAGCAACCAGAGTATCTAGATTTGTGTTTTGGTGCATCCCCAGGTATTTGGCCTCAGAAATTAAAGTGTAAGTGAGCCCCCCCCTCTTCTCTAAAAACTGATATTGCCTAATACAATAAACTGAAAATTACTTCCATTTAAGAAAATAATCATAATATTCACCAAATTACATAAAATGTTAAATCAAGTTGTTCACAGAGACTTTACTAACTTAATGATACTTTTAAGCACTCTTGAACAATCAAAAAATTATGGACAAATTACCAAAAGCTTCAAGAATTTTATCAATAAATTAAAGTCTACGGAAATTATACACAACAAGATCGACAGAGACTTGCACTTTATTCACTATTCATAAAAATTCCAAAATCATGGATTTTAATTAGGCTATTAGTAATTGTCCTTGGAATTGTTTCTTGCTATGTCATTTCCAATGATCCCTATCATAGACATCACCATATATGATAAAGTAAGACTCGTATGTCTGTCCACTTCAGTTTACACTTCTCCCAAATTTGGGCAAAATTTCAAGCAACTATCTTGAAATAAGAATTTCCCCAGCTCTAGTGTTGAGCATCCAACTAAATAACCCTGAAAGGACAACTTGTCACCATGGCTGTCAAGTCAAATATGGCCCAGATAACTGCTGCAAATTGACCTACTTAAAAACCCAGATGCCCAAGTGAACTCCAAGGTAAATGGCATAGGATTAAATTCAAAACTGTGTTGTATTTTCTACTATAGTTAACTAATATCGCAATATGCCTTATACATAACAAATATTATACAGAAATACCATTGGTTGCAGGGAAAGATAAAACCTCATTGAACAAAACTCGAAATATTCTAGTCACACAAACTATTTACAAACTATCAAAGAGATTTAGTATGGGGATTGTAGTTAAGATTAACCATCTTTAAGACAGTACAATGCCCCCACTGTAGATGTGCCGGTGTAATTATGTCTCCATGACACTGCAAGCCCTACCAATTGCAGTGCAAGAACCTAGGAGACCAATAATAGAAATCACATCTAAATTTTCGATGATTGATGCAGTTTGCAAACCATAAGTCCAATTTACAAAATAATTTTAAAATGTAAGTCCCAAAAGCCTGAACCATGCTAAAAATGAACTACTCCATGCACCGGTAGTCACAAAACGTGGACATGGATACGGAATACGGAATACGGAAACAATATGATGTGGATATCCTGATATGGCAAATCTTGAAAAGGTACGATATGATACACATGCATGCAAGGACATATATATGTAGATATACCTGTATGTATAAACATATGTATATATACATGTACATGGATTACATATGTATTTACATGCATATATAAGAAAAGTATTCATAAAGCATAGTAGGCTATCAAAATAACATGGTTGATACTTTATAAGGCAGCATTAACTTTTACAAGTTCATTGTTAGCCATTATCTTATAAACCATCCATACTTTATACTTTAAAATTAATATCAGTAGACTACAAAATTAACCATGCAACTCATTTTTTGGTCGTACCGGGGAAGTATCTAAAGTCTATCCAAAAAGTATCAGCATGTTTTCCTTAATTTTGAAAAATAGAAAAATTAACACAAGTACAAACCAGTCTCCAAGAAGTAACCGGCATTTCAGCATCCGAAACAACATAGTCATGAAATGTGACTTGAAATATCCGTGTTTCCCAGCTAGGAGGCCTAGGACCCGAACTCCATTTCAACAAGTTAGGATCACGGAATGCAAGGTGAAGGAATGCAATACTCATTGCAAGTACTAATTTTGATAATGGTATTATACTCACCAAATCTGGTTGGTGGAGTGCAGTCAAAAACTCTAGGTTCTTTATAGTGGAGGAGAGTCATGCACTCCACATGGTGGATTACAGTAGCAGGCTTGATTTGAGGCTGGTCAATCAGATTCAATAGAAAGGATAACACATGCAGTAACTGAAACTTAATTGAAGATCAATTTCTGCATAAGCCCATTAAAGAGACAACAATAATTTAAGGTCCAAATCCAACCCAACAGTCCATGAAACTAAAAAAATAAATTTACCCATATTAAATGCCATTCCCCTTTCTTCTTCTTTTCATTTTCCTTCCACGCTATAAAGCCAATTCTCTTCTTCATAGGTAGATCGAGGGAGTTGGCAAGAGAGGCTCCACATGGTGATATATTTAATAACATGCCATCCATGGGACAAGCATTTTCCATTGCCTCAGCCAACCACAGTGAGAGAAGGCCAGTGAACTAAGCTGGCTTGTGTCACACAAACCAGAATCGCTCAGAAAAACTGGGCCTAGAGTCCAAGTTCAACAGCATGTCACCCACATAACAAACAATCCAAAAGCCTCATAAGCCCAAGTAATGCACTAAAACAATTGATTTGCCAAAACTTCCTCCAAATTTCCATAGGAGGGTGACTTGAACCCAGGAGCACATGAAGACCAAGCCAGTTACCACTTAAAGACACTATCCTGAGATATATTTCGAGTAAAAAAATTTCAAAATAAAAACAAATAAAAAATTTCAAAATAAAAACAAATACAGCTTAAACAAATTCAAATAATAAGATATGAAAATAATATTTTTATATTCAACTCATAAATAAAGACTAACATAAGTAATAAAATGTAATTCTGATATTTTAGCTTAACCAGGCAAATGATAGAAAATTTCAGACTTTCTTTATCATTCAACTTTACAAAAGTGGTAGCTCTAGTTCTTAGTTTATCTGAAGTGGAAGCAATTGCAAGAGCAGCCTCAGTCACTGGAACAAGTGTGAGTGAATGTTTCCAGACCAGGTTTAATGCTGTAGAAAGAAGTTTCCTAACTACAAGTCTCTACTCTAAAATTCTGATTGAAAGGTGTTTCACACTCATTTGTCTACCACTTTCATTTAAGTTACTTTTATACAATTTTAAAGCAATAAAACTTTCCTTTGGGTTCAAATCGTATGTACCTCACTTCTCATTAACATCATAAATCATGCAAGTTACACAACTTAATGTGGTTTAAAAAAAATACATATTTCAATGAAATCTATGGAAATTAATTTTGAATAATTTATGCATTTTAATGAATACTTGAATTACTCCACTCTTCTTGATTTTTATATGCACATTTTAATATATTTGATAATTTAGGCATTTCTGTACATTTTTATTTTCTAGCTTTGGTCCGCTCTAGAATTTTCTCAAACTGATACCAAATCAACTTCATTATCCAGAAATCAATATCTCCACATGTTTAATTCAAAAGCTTTCACTAATATGTGCACACACTACAACAAATAAGCAAGGAGGCCAAATGTAGTTTTTCGTACATAAATTCTTAAAGATAATTATATAAACAAGGCTCCAAGTCATCCCCCCCCAACAAGCCCATATCAATTAAAAAAGGGTTCCAGGATATCCTCATTACTCAAAAGCTCTTGCACATAACTTTATGCTCTCGTACATAAATTTCATTTAACCATTGTGCAATTTTCATACTACCAATTTATGACCATGTAAAATAGTCGAAAGTCTGAAACTATAAAACATTAAAAAGAGACTAAGTTTCTTTGTATGCAACAAATATATGAAAGAATATGACATCGAGGCCCACTCATCAAATTTTGTTGAAGTAAAATGCATCTGTACAACAAGAATTACATGTACATAAAGACAATTACCAGCAGGGAAAAGGTTAGACATACCTGTCCTTGCTAAGGTTTGCCCACGATATGAAGCCCAAAACCGAAGCTCTAAAATATCTTTAGGATCTTTCAACAGTTCAGAGTCTTGTGCATTTTCATCTTTTTCTAACCGAGATAGAAAATTTTTCCACTCATCTAATCAAAAAAAATGAGAAACTCATGTCGCAATAGATAAAAATAAAAAGCAGTTCCATATTTGTAGTAAAAATATAAAATTTAAACAGCTACATATGTTTCGCAAACTATCCCAATGTTATTAAAAACAAAAAAATAAGATAATTCAATTTCTTGCAAGTATATGTTAACCATGGTTTAAGAAACCACCAAAACAGGGCAACATAGGTGTCGAGACATCAAAACAATTGTACTAGTACCATACCAGATCTCTCAGTTTGTATCGGTATATATCATCTGTACCAATGGATTTTCAATTTATTTGAAGTAGACAATTTTGGTACTGGGCATTAGCACTAGTAACACGCTGACTGAAAAACAATATAAGGTTTGGTTCGCATATCATCCGTACCAATGGTTTTTCAATTTATTTGAAGTAGATAATTTTGGTGTGGAGCATTAGAAGTTTAGAACTAGTACCATGCTGATGGAAAAACAGTAAAGCTTTTGTACCGGTATTTAAAATCTTGATTAACTCAAACATAGGCATGCCAACAATACAAAAGCAAGGAAATCTAAGTTAAAATCTTTTCTCTAGTAATTTAGTTTAGTGGAATACACTGTCGATGCCTAAATGTTACAAAATATAACCTTGCTAGGTGATTTATGTAGCTAGGCAGATAAAAGGTATTCCTATATGTCCTCAATTTGCCTCCAAGCGCTAATGAACAGTGAGCATCATTCACATCCTTCATGTGACACAATTTGTTAAGGAAAAAGCGACGCCCCATTTGACCAAGAACAAAGCCAAAGGGCCATAATTAAAGTTGCAAATGGGTCGGTTTGACCCATGACCTGACCCAACCCAACCCGTTTAGACCACAGATCCGACCAGTTTTCAAAAACCCATGGATCAGGATCGGGTCCTAAAATTAAACATGTTCCATTTTCCGGATTGGGTCTGGATTTACTAAATTCAGACCCGACCCAATCTGACATGAACCTGGTAATACTATCATGGCCCAAACCTATTTAGACCTCCAAGTTGTGCTTTAAGACTTTTATGGACCATTTTTTTAACATAAAGATAAATTTATAATTATTTTTATATCCTAATTTGTTTTGAGAGCAATATTGTTTATTATCCATCCTGTGTGGTTAATAGAAATTGACCATGTGGTAATTAAAATATAGTTATCTATATTTAACACCGATATGATCCAAATCTAAGTTTTTTATATTAGAGCTAGGTTATATATGGATCCAATTCAACCCGAAAGACCCATTGGGTTAAAACTTTTGGCTGTGAACCCGACCCAATCTTCTATTAGGTTGGATTTAGATTCAATATTAAGACCCAATCAAAGACTCGGTTCAGGTCAGGGTCACTCCTAACCCAGTCCGACCCGACCCATTTTCATCCCTAGTCATAATGAGGAGCTCAAAATGATAAAATATCATTAAATTTATATTTATTTCATGTGTTACATTGTCTTGCAAAAAGAGATCAAGAATCTTCATAAAGAGAAACCCAAATCCAACACTATCGATATAATAATTAACATCTAAATCAAGGTTTTCCAACTCAGTACCAGACCTCGTACCGATAAATATTTCTTGGGCAATATTTTCCAATAAATCTTTTGTGGATAAAAGATTTTGTAGGCAATCTATATTTTTCTTGGTAAATATTTTCCAAGCAATATTTAGATAGGAAAATGATTTACCCATGTTGGGATATCCCGGTTCAGCTACAAACCAAACTCCGATTCGACTGGTCGAAGTCCTCTCTCTCCAGACCACGGACTTCGGACCAAGCAAGGGACAAGCCAACTGCAGGCAACCCAAGGCTACACACCGGACTACGACATCCGAAGGCCAGTCCTTCGGGTAACGTCTTCGGCCTTGACCGGAGACCAAACTTCTCATCGACTTCCGAAGACATGTACTTCGGTCCCCGTCGTAAACACAATCTCCGATCCCGGGGCTAATACCAACTCTTCGGCCCACGCAAGGGGAAACCCGAAGCTTTGACCACAATCTAGTCCAGAAAGGCAACTGTAACCAACGGTTACAATCGACACTCATCATGCCATAATCATGGCGCACAACTCCTGCTGCCACGCCTCCGATCTGGCCGGAACCGCTCAATGACAACCCACGATCGCCAATCATAAGAGAGATTGGCTCCCCATGATCACCGGAAAAAGAACGGGCCGCAGGCCGAAGGCCTTTTAAATAAGGATAAGGAGGATGGTTCGAGAGGTACGCTAACACTCACGCTCACATACACTTACAGTCTCCAGGAGCCTTTTCTCTCTCTGTTCTCGACACCTTCCCCATTCTGTGGCTGGGATCCGCCATTGACTTAGGCATCGGAGTGTCCCCCGCCGGAACAACTCCGGTAAGGGACCTGTTTTGCAGGTGAACCAGGGAGCGGTCCTGCGACGCAGCGGCTCCGACCGGCCGATCCAGGGACTCGGCGCCAACAACCCATATGTTTTTATGCAGGGAAAGTAGCTTCGAAATTTGTTACCCATGTTCTTTTATATTATTACTTTCTTAGATAAATTGCTAAAATTTATCCATATTTTCCATAATATCCTTTATGGGGACAACTAAGTTATTCGACATTGAATGAAGCATTGAAAATCAGGATGAGGCATTTTAGGAGTAAAATTGAATGTTTACTTTACTGGCCGGTGGGAAAATGATTTAACCACCCCCAGGTGGGTAAGATTTTTTTCCTCATTTCATGGATAAATGCTATCCAAGAAAAGTAGCTTACCCATCTTGAAAAGCGCAAGAACATTGATAAGTTGGTCAATAGGAAAGGTGACCAACTTTTTCATGATATTTATCCACAAAAGAACAGGCCTTACAGAAAAGATGAAGGATTTTGACAAGTCAAGAAAGATTTTTAATTATTATGAGAAGACTAATTGAATTTCTCATTTGATCCCAACAACATTACAGAAGTGAAGCCTCCTCAATTAATACTAAAAATATATAATAAATGACACAATAAACAATAAGCGTGACCCATGGTCATAATTACGAAGAAACATTACACGAACAATATGCACTTAGCATATATCTAGTTCTACTAGCTTAACTAAATATTTCTCAATAAAATCATTTAGTTCCAAAGTATTAGAATCACAGGAAAAAAATCATCATTAAGATAACATAAATTTTCAAGCTAGAACATTTGTAACTTTTCACAAGTTGCTTAACAATCAAGAGAATAAGATCCATTCCTTTTTCTTTGAATGTGGAAACAGCTATTTGACAACAAATAGCAAATGGAGTATCATGCATTCGTGTTTCCATATCATTAACACATGATTCTAAGAAAATTCACATCATTGCTTCACTATGTTCCAATCTGCTCAGCATACCATAGCTACTATGCTCACACATGTAAAAGAAAATCCCATAACGATAAATTAGTGTGACGCTCTGACATAGTTGCAGTAGACCTTTCATTAGACTATTACTATAAATATCAATAAAACCTAAACCATAGTTAGAAGTGTGCATGGTTCCAAGGCGAAGGTGAGGGAAAAAGACACTTACGGCAGCATAACAATAATTACACATTTGAGAATAAAAGGTGGAAAATCTTATACAGGCATCAAATGTAACCCATAGTGGAAACCATCCAATACCAAGGACCTAAAGTCACCATCTTACACTCAGATTCCTTTAAACAGGCACAATTGCCTCATGTCTCACATATGTGATAACAAGTCAAAGGTGGCCCTCAAAGACTTAACGAAGAAGACGAGTAAATAACTAGGACCCCATACCAGCATCATTCTGTTACAGTATTGGTTGTCCAGTAGCGAACTCGGTTCAGCATACTGATACTCGATACACCTTCCATACCACGTAGCACGTTCTGTTTCATTATCGGAATGGTATGGTACACCCAGCATGCACCAGAACAAACTGTAGGCATACCATGACCGGAAAGTAATAGCTAATAAAAAGGTAACATACAGGTTCCTTTTTTTGTTGTGATCAGTGAATGAAATCAAAGAAATCAGGACTTAGGAGAAAAAGCAACAATAATGAATGAAAAACTAAATTGACAAGGGCAGGATTGCAAGTAATTTAATACAAATATAGAATCGGCAAACCAGATCATTAAAAAAGCTGAAAATAACTTTTTTTCCTGTGAAAATTCGTACTTTGCAAGAACCAAAAATTATGCTTAATTAGGTATTCACATGCTCATAACACCAAAAGAAAAGAGAAAAGACCTGGAAAAATCTTTTGAAGGTAAAACAAAATGGATATCCCATCCTCATTCTTCTTCTGGAGTTCAGCCAAGCTATAAAGCACAATCTCAGAGTAATATGGAGTAAAGACACTGCAATGGAAGAAAAGAGAAAAAAATAAAGGAATGAGAATCAAAACTTCATTAACAATAAGAAACTAAAACAGGCATGATATAATAAGATACTAGTAGGATTTGTATTTTACCTGAATGATAACATTTCAGAAACAGGCCTGGCTGGAGGCATTCGCATAAACAAAGAGTTTGTGAAGAACTCTAGCCTACGCCTAGCCTCCAAGTTTTTCGGGATATTCGCAGCAGATTCCTTGATGGTCAACAATGAATGTAATCTCCTGACCAATTCTTTCTGCATTCATATCATGTAAATGTTAAACAGCTGAAATAGTATTCTAATGTTAAACTACATGAAAGATGATAAGAGCATTGTTGGCTATAGACATATCAAAGCCTAAGGTGAATTTAACAGTTTAGAAAAATACCAATTCAGGATCCTCGGGCCACTTTATATTGTTGAAGAGGCGACCTTCACCTCTTGCTTTATTTATCTGACTCCAGGCATCAATGTTTCCACTAGAAAAAAGAAGAATTAAGCAGTTAGACCCCAAAAAAATAAATAAATAAATAAATATTTGGATAAGCACAAGTACAAGAATGGTTGAACCAGACCTCATATCAAGAGTTAGAACATCAAGACGAATCACATCCTCAAGATCTTGCATAGCCTTGACAGCTCCTTTTCTCAATTCAGGGGTCTCACTTTGTTTCTAGCAAGGAAAGCATAAAAAATTAAACTTGCCATAACTGTGTTATGAAGGTTTGCAGCAATTAAACCAATCAAAGTATCAAACACATTTGTTACACAATGTCATCATAAAACCATCTACAGGAAACATTCCAGGGAAAAAATACATGGAAAAGAATATTTCAATTGCGCAAACATTGAAGAATCTGCTAAGAAAAAAGCATGGATGACTTCATATAACCATGCTTTGCAACGAGGGTAAGAATCTACTATTTTTTAGTTCGAGCACAAAACCAATACACCAAAGAAGAAACCCCAGTTCTGTAAAATATGGTGATGATAACGAAGTACAAATCAAGAAGCAGATACATAAACAAAGATTTGCATCTCGTTCAGTACAACAATTTAACTCAGTCACTAAAAATAGAAGTAATAGAAGGTCCATCAAGAATTAGCTAAAACAATATTTAGATAATGGTAAGCAACACCGCTGCAACAAATAATTGAATTTGTTCTTCTGTCTTTTAAATTTCATACACAGCACAATTACCCGACTCCAACTCAAAAATGTAGAAAAATATCAAACTGCCACATCAAGGAAACAAAGCTTTTTATACAGATACTAAACTCTTATGTATTATCACATCGGCATTCAGGACCTGTTCCACATAAAGAGGCACCGCAATGGAGCACAGATCCACCAATTATAAGACTGAAAATATTCATCAGACTTTTCACAATAGGCTGTCAACCTAACACTAATTCACCAAAGACTGGTGCCAGAGTACTGGTCATGGGCAACTGAGAGACCTGCAACCAAACTGAAAATACCAATTGGCAGGTAAAGAATAATTAAACTGTTGGCTCTCTATCCATTCCACCCATGTCCCTTTCAACAGTAACATCAGGTTCATACGTCAAAGATAGACATCCAATCATAACTTTCATACTCACTCCACAACAGATAATTCTGTAATTGCAAGAAAATGAAGAGCTTTCATGATCAAGTACTAATAAGCAGAGAGGCCATCCTCACCAATACACCAGTCAATGCAGTAATTCTTGAAAATACAAGTGCCAGCTTGCTGAGCTGAAGGTTGGTCTGAACAATATTTTTCCTTATACTTTCCTTGATAGCTTCATCTATCCTCTCCACCCTATTGCCAATTTCGAGTAAGATAATAACTTGGAACATATGGAAATAGAAGAAAGAAACAAAACACACTTACCACATGCATCCTTCCTTCTCCAGTATAGATATCAATATAACCTTAATACTGTGATAGCACTCCTGAACTGCATATTTCATGTATTCATCCCTAGAAATTCTAAACCAGAGCTCATCCTGCGAATCCTTGCACTCAATTGCAATATCTCTGGCAAGAAATATCTGATCAAATCAAGCACATCATCAAGAAAAATTAGTTGAAAGAGGAAAAGAACAATTTGCTCATAATATTTAACTCAAATTAGAAACATATATCAAGAAAACTGGAAACATTCAATCTGCTCTACCTTGCTAACAAGCAAAAATAAGGGCCACTGGACCATTGGAAGAAGTCCAGAATTTTTGGGCATGTGAAGTAAATCCTTCTCACTGCACACATGTAGAAACAAAATTTTTAAGTAACATCAGATGGAAAATAACAAGAACAAGAACATATAAGCACTGGTTCAAAATGAGCAGATACTTACAAATCATTAATATAATCCTCTTCCCGTAAATTTTCTATAATTTCATTCCAGAAGGGAGCAAATCTAGCAGCATCAAACTTGTTCAACTCTGCTTCCTTCAATAAGTAATTTTCAAAAGGTCAATGACAAGAACCACACCTTTCAGATACTAAAAACTAGAATACAACCAAATAGCAGAAAATTGAGAAAGCCACCTCTCCTATTTTAAAAGAAAATACAGAGATAAGATACTTCAGAATAGTGACAAGCAATCCAAAGCAAGCACAGTGTGTGCACAATATGTGGAATTTAAGCCCATCATAAGTAGCCAACAATTTACATAATACAAGAATCAAGTCAAGCCAATACTCAAATCAGTAGAAAACAATAAAGAGCCACTTATGGCAGCTATGATGATAAAAAGAGGAACATCTTGATAACTTTGCAGTAAAATCTGAAACTAAAAACATGGACATGATCAGCAGAACGTTATGAGAGGAAACCTGGATGGAATAGCAAGGAAGGAAAAAGACAAGAAAACAGGACGAAGCTAGGGAAAGAAGTAACCAAAATGAAGATTTCTAGTCTTGCAATTGTTTGACCTTGTTATTTTCAAGAGGAAGAGCAAAAGCCGAAAACAAGACCCAATATTTACCACACAAAGAGGGATGTCATAAGAATAGATGAAGAAGACACTAAGCTAAAAGATGCGAAGAGGGATCTCATGAGAATGGATGACAAAGATATTATAATAAAACCTAAAATAACATCATAATGAAAAAGAATAACAAAATACAAGAGAAGGGGTCCGGCACCTCCCTTCCACCATCGAAATAGTCTCCATGTCTGTTCAGAAAGAAAAGATTCTTAAGTCATTTTCCTATAGCTTTTGTTCCTTTTTAATTTATTAAAGGGCTAAGAGTCTGAGACATATGAAGCTTCCACCGTTTAGGGCTCGAGATGATCAAAGAGGCCAATGCAACTTAACAATCCGGGGTCTTTCTGTACCTCATAATTGATCAGCAAATAGTTCTGATTAGAAAATTCAGGTATAATTTCATTTGCAGACCTATTTTACATAGATTTTTATTTAGAGGGTCATATTTAGTTAACAGCAAGAAAGATTTTAAAATCCAAAAAATGTGTTTTCTAGCCTAATATACATGTTGATATACCAATCTTCTAGGAAAGAATTAAAGTGCCCATCCATATCCCATTCATACCATATCTACAATGTTGTAGAGTTGTCAACACGGCACAGGAATGCATACCTCCAAAACATTTGGCTGACCAGTCTTGATGTGCATTA
Source organism: Areca catechu (assembly GCA_021397845.1). NCBI lineage: Eukaryota > Viridiplantae > Streptophyta > Magnoliopsida > Arecales > Arecaceae > Areca > Areca catechu. Next base: position 129,172,328 of record CM038049.1, read on the forward strand.
GCTGGTATTGGTGCATATCAAAGTTGTATTCAAACACGCACACACCCCTAGCAATATAAGCTTATACCCTACATTCCAATCTAAACTCCAGTAATTGAAAAGCAAATAGTTTTGGTTTTTGCAGAAGATGGACTTGACTTCATACAACTATGCTTTTGCCTTTTTTCCTATTGATAATTAAGAGCCAATCATTTCTCAGAAAAACAAACTCAAGGGCACAATCTACAGATTAGACATGACAAAACAAATCATTCTCCTGAAACAGCTCGATTACAGAAATTAATCTTAGGATAATATATTAACTTCCCACAACAAAAACCAGTTACATGCTTTTTACATGTTATCTTATGGTCATTATCACAAATATTAAGTTTATTAGTGGCACCAGCTGGCAAATAGTCTTGCATAGTGCAAGGCTTAAAGTGTGGGTTTTTTCCAAGTAGCACTTACTATCCCAAGCTTGTACCACGATTTTGCAGTAGGTCAATAACAAGCAGAAAGCAAGCTGCTCGATATCGCAAGTGGCAGTTCAGCATACACCGAAAGGATTTCATATTGCCTAATACTGTGTGGAAAGAGCTCTGTAGTACTTTTTGTGTTGCTTTTTGATTTTTCAGCATACAATGGCACAAATGTGGGATAGGGCACATTCCTTGCAATCCAATGACTAGTGCACTCATGCCCCTATTTACAAATCATTGGCATAATGCAAATTAGTATATAGGTAACAAGCACCAAGATTTTAAATCCTCTGGGATAGTACTATCCCGGTTTGCACATGGAACGAGGCACACTGCCATCCCGTCCTATCCTCGCAGTTGGGATAAGAAATGTCTCGAGACATGCCAATCAGGATGCAGAGACAATAGCAGGATGGTCCTGTCTCGGCACTCAAGACGGTACCTATCCTAGTGTCCTACAAGATGTCCCACCTAGATTTGAGACCATGCCAAGAACTACACATTCCACATGTTTTGCAGCTACCTACAATAATATCTATGAAAGCTTAGATCCTAATACCATGTCAAAATTTTTGTTTTGCACAAACAGATCTATGTAGCAATTAAACACAGACACTACTCAAAGAACATATAATAATACATATCCTGGCATCTCAATTGCAAAAACTTTCTGTAGGCTGACATAACTTTCAGCACAGATGTGCCATGTGCCAGCATGATCCGCACATTATGCATACAGTGTAGAACTTTCAGCACAGATGTGCCATGTGCCAGCATGATCCGCACATTATGCATACAGTGTAGGCCCTTGGCAAGCATGGGCATGACAAAAAAATTACTTTTTGAGAACTCTAGGAAAAACCAGATAACATGATGAAGACTTCAATAAGGATAAAAGAAAACTTCAATTTTGGTAGGTTCCTTCCTTTCTCCCTCCTATTTTTCATCTTCTTCTCATTCTTCTGAATCCTATCTTCTAAACCTTAACACCTATTATGCTACAATGTAATATGCCAATTACTTTCATGGCCAGGATTAAAAACATTTCCTTGGCCAAATGAAGCAGTCAGCCATGTGGGTGCTGAAAACTAGAGTGGCTGGAATTGAGCAACTAATAAAGTCATAATACACTAGAGTACATCAAAAGCAAGTCAAGACAAGTATTTAGGCAATCAAAGCCATCATAAGCATAAGATCACTTGTGCATAAACTAGTCTCTCCAGGAGATGTCTCTTATGATCCAATAATTGAAAAGTAATACTTCTCATTGAACCAAGAAGCAAGTAATCAAAAAATCAAGGAGACACAAGCTGCAATCCCACAATACATATGAAAAAAAAAACCTCCAACAATATGAAGATCAAAATTCATGAAAAAATCAGTCATTGAAGTTCTGTACAGGGGAAGGCACCTACCACAAGAACTGATTAATGATCAAGAGCCAGGATATCCAGTGTGACAACGTGTTGCATGACCTGGCTATCAAACCAACTAAAAAGCATGGCCCAGTGGATGAGGCACCCACCATTGCAAAGTCTGGGGTGGGTCAGATGTACACAACCTTACCACTATGTGTCAATAGGCTGTTTCCACGTTTTGAACCCCGTGACCTCCAGGTCACAATGCAGCAACTTCGAGTTGCATCAAGCCCCACTCTATAGGTATTAAACCAACTATAAGGATAAAAACCCACTAATAATGACTTAATCATGTGTCATATGATAAATAATATCTTTAGAAATATTCAGTGGTTACTTAAATGCATCCTTATTGCAGATTTGAATCAACGAACACTGAGATCTAATGGTCTGATAAAGGATGCAACTTTCTCTCCATCATCAGATTAAGGCAACCTGATATGGTAAAACATAAAGATCTACAATACATGGATGTTAGAATTATGAGCATTTCTAGGAGAAAAATGCATCTAAAACCTAACTATTTGGATGCATGGGCTAAGCCAAAAAGGGTCCAAAAATTAGGAGAGACTATATGGGCACTTTGTACATGAAACAGTGCTGTCAAACAGTCACAAAGACAACATCAAAATCAAGATTTACATCTAAATAGCCATGAAAGTAAATTGAATTAGAATGAAAAGGTGACATAATGATAGTTTTCTCATTGTATAAATACACCATATAAGGCCATTTTTGAATACCCATTATTTTCTAAAGCATTCACACAGGGCATATCATATATGCAGTATTTAAAGACACAAAAGGCATGGTTGAAAGAGAGCCTAAATTTTTAGGAAAGACATAATTCTAGGACATACATGGCATTTAGAAATTCTCAGGGCAAGCTGACAAGTAAAGGTTATTAACAAGTATGGAGTATGGATGGCATTTAACAATTATGGCACGGATCAAGTACCAAGAAAAAAAATTCGCTCCTCACTTTTTATAGACAATAGGAAATAAAGTGAAAAGTCAATTAACTGTTGGAGTGCAGCCCACTTTTGTTTATAAAGGGCAAGCTCCCATTTGTAACCTGGCAAGTGGCAATTGCACCACACACATAATGATATACAGATGTTGATACATGTCCAACGCCCATATTAATGCTATGTTAAAAGACTACAAAATAACAGACCAAAGTCACCAAACATTCAACACTTTGCTATTTGATCATTTATCCATGAGAGTTAATGAAAAATATGATAAGTAAAAATACAAATAATTTGTTTGATACACTAAAAAACATAAATATATGTATAACTCTTAAATTCTTGTTGTCAAAAATTATGCATCAAATAATGAAGGAAAGGTGTTTGCCTAATAGAAATAAGCAAAGTCGCAAGTAACTGCCAAATTCTCAGATATATGATGCTGAGTAAACATATGACAAACTGGATGAGAATAATACACAAAAAGATTGTATGTATCAGAGATGGATCCTCTTCAAATAACATGAACAGGAAAGCAGCTCATAATCAGATACCAGATCATAGATTTAACCAAAAAACTTGATCTTATCTATAGCAAATGTCTGACAGACAAAATATAGATTTTTATTACAGGCTAAGAATGAAAAACACAACAATGACCAAAATTAGATGATCAATAAAACATGGATTTCCAAATTTTTTTCATTACCTGACTAGAAGAACGTAGCAGACTCCTGTAAAAAGAATCAAACAAACATTCAGACAAACATAGAAGAAATAAAAGAATGATAAAGTGAAACCTCAAAACATTTAATACCTTTTGGGAAGGCCAATATGAAGTTTATCCATAAATGCTTCAGGAAACTTCTCAAAAAGTTTGTGGACAGCTTCCACAGATCTAATCTGAAGAATAGACAAGGTTGGGAATAAATAAATAAAAAGAAAAATGCAATTGAGCAGAGATCAGTCCAGTCTAATGACTGCCAAATTAATCTGCTAAACAGACCATCAGTTCATTAGTATTATTTCAAAAAAAAAGGAATCAAGATCATGAGATTAACTTTAATAAAAATGGATGTGAATGCATGTTAGATGTTGTCTTGAGCATAATTTCACACCTCAATATCAAAACAAATGAATAATTATAATACATCACAACAAATTTGTGCCAGGATAGGTGCATGAAAAGAAGATCAAAACACAAGGACAGGAAGTAAGGCGCATGGTATCACCAAACTCAAAACCACTACATCTTCCTCTCCTCAAGTCTAGAGGAACTCAAAGGCTCCAATCATGTCAAAGAGCTTCACGACTACTGAACCATTTGCTTTCTCGCAGGGCATGCATATAGTTGGGCTCAAGAACCATTTGCTTTCTAACTTGGGAGGTCATCAGGTTTTAAAGAATAAAAGACTTGACAGATATTTTCAGTTAAAATAATTTTATGCATATTTTCATATTTAAATAGATATACCTCCCCCAAGCGATCTCGAGCCCCTAGTAAGAACCCATAGACAGCCGAAAATAAGGTGTAGAACACATAAATATCCAAAAGGTAAATCTGCAAAATAGATTTACATTATAATCTGAGATGTAAGGAGTAGAAAGGGAGAAGGAAGGGGGAAGACTCACTAAAACCACCGGTGCCCATAAACTAAGAACTGTCAGTGCATTATGGTTATCTGCAGCCAACAGAACCAACTCTAAGTTAAAGAATACATCATAATAGATCAACTAAATCAATAAAAACACATTGTCACAATACCATTCCACATATATAACAGTAATTGAGGAATCAGATAACAACGAAGACGGCAAACTAACTTCGAAATCAGTTAAATGTCTCAAAACATAAAGATGAAAGAACTATCTTGTAGCAACACTATCATGTTATACAGGAATAACCTCCCACACAAGTTTCATCAATGGTAAACAACTAAAAAGTAATACTTCAATGAGATACTGGAGACCGAGAACAATCTAAAGGATCGTATATACAAGATAAGTATGGCATAAAGATTTTTTTAACTGAAGGAAAAAAGAGACAACAGCAGAAATCTGTAGATGCTTCAATCTAAAATGAAAAAAACAATGCAGCACACAATGCAGATAACCTATTCAAGGAAAAGTGAAATTCCAGAATTGCATTAGTTCATAATATCCATGCCAACCCTCACATGGTACTCATATAACTCATCAGACATGAGCAGCAAATATTTGACAATCACCTACCTACAAAGATCTCTAATATGAAATACAATTGAAGTTTTACATGCCAACCCATATTAGTTTTCTTTTTCTTAACTATTGAAATTTGGAATGTTTTCATGGAACTCAAAAGAGGGTGCTTCCTTTTTTCATGTAATATCTTAATAAAAATAGAAGGAAAGAAAAGGCCACTTACTTCATTGCATGTAAATAAGTTTGCTCATGGGGAAACCAACCAACCTAGTGAAGCAGGCTAACATAAACCTGAATTGCCTCTCCTTGCCCACAAACAAAGGATAAGAAGGTAACACAATGGAGAGAGAGAATAGGGTATCTTACCTAGAAAAAGAAGAAGATGATGATGATGACAACGACAATGACAGTGATAATGATTAAAGAGAAATTCGAACAAGAAACTTCTTGGTTTCTTTTGCAAGAATTGTAAGTAGCTTCTCTATGTTTCCTAAATTTAAGTCTTGTGCTTTTAAGTCTTCTAATTAATCTCCAGCTTGTATTTGATTTCTAAGAAATTAGGCCCTCTTTCATATTGTGGTTAGAGGGCCAAAACCTCATTTGATAATTCTGAGGTGTTTGGTAAAAATTTGAAACAGCTTTCTGCCCCCTCCAAAAGCTATTAAAAAAAAGTCTACTAGAGAAAGTTGGCTACATTTGAGTGGATCTTTACTGGGATTCAGTTAGGTCTAGATCTGATGATGGGAGTCCTGCATCAATTATTCAAGCCATTGGATCTATCTACAACCTTTAAACTATTTAAATAGCAAAATCATGTGATTTGTAGACCCTTAGCCTATGCATCAAGTGGTAGAAATGTTGGACAATTTGAATAATACGAAGCAATAAATTTATTTTTTTACCACTCAATGCATAGACTAGAGGTCACTAAATCACATGCTTTTTTATATATAATCAGTTTAGACTTTAGAGGTAGTATGCGAGGCCTAGTCCATTGGCTAGCCTACTATTGAGGTGGCCCAACACCCCTAGGGCATGCATTATCCAAGTCAAAAGAGAAGACCGACTCTAGTATCTCCTCGACTCCATCGGAGGCTAAGAAACCCTAGCCTCTATTACAAGTAAATCCCCACTTCCATCCCTTTAGTGCACCACCGCTCGTCTCTCTCTTTATCTACCTTCTTTGCTCTCAAAAAACATCATGCTTTTTCTTCCTTCCTCAAGAACTCATCAAAGCCGAGGGGCCACCGTCCAAGGTTTTAAATCCCGTGATATGGGGCTGTCCCAGTTTTTTAATGGAACGGGATACATTAGCATCCCGTTCCGTCCCAACACTCAGGACAGGAGATGTCCCAAGGTGTCCTGATGGGGATGCTGGGACGCTAGCGGGACGTCTTGTCCCAACACATGGGATGGTACCCCGTCCCGGTGTCCCACGAGACATCCCGTCGGGACCTGAATCCTTGCCACCGTCCCACACTAACACCCTCTCTCCTCGTACATTCCACATCCACGACTATTGGACTGATTTTGTTTTGAAATCACCAAATCTTACCTAGATTTCCATCTCCCCGAATTTAACAACAGCCACCTCTCTTGTTTTCATGACCATAACCCCCCATCGATTATCAAATGAGCCCCACCTTATGCTGTGGTACCAACTGCACCGATACTACCTGTTGGAAAATTCTTCATGTGGAATACGAATCCCCATTCCAAAATCACGATATCGTAGTTGATGCCACAAGAGAAGGAAGAAATAAAATAAAATAAAAGATAACTATAAGGCATGCAAGACTCACTAAGAGAAAAATAATCACTTATAAAATAAGAACTCGCATTCCCAATCCCGTACAATTTTTTTCAACAAGAAATCTCAATTTTCTCGCTAAGCTTTCAACTCTCAAGGAGACCCTCTAGTCCCTACAGATTTTTTCTGCCACTACCACACCTCCTGAAAGCCCTCTAAATCCTCATACCTTGATCCTGGCCCGTTTGCCCCTCCTTTATAGCCTCTGAGATGTCTCCCCCTTAAAGAGCACTTCGAGAGGAGAATGGTGGTTCAAACCACAACAAAAAAAGCTCCTATACCTAGTCCAACTCTTGTTTGACCCCAAAACACCTCTTGGCCCCCGATCAGCATTGATCTACTGCAAATCGCGCAGGATCAAGCCAAATCAAAGTCGAACTCGTCCCGGACCATCAAATCACGTCGGGGAGCGCACCGAGCCATCCGACCATGCAAAGTTGCAAACCATGCGCTTCTACCATGATAGACCGTGATAACTCTCCAATGGACCGCGATATCCCTCCTATGGACTGTGCCATGTCGCTCAGTGGACCACGGTGAATCACGTGCTAAGTGCACACTAGGCCACGCGCGCTCTAGGCCGTGTGCAGTGCGCCTGGGCTAAGCAACCACACGCGCCCGCGCGTGTGGGTTTGGGCCACGCACCAGCCTGGCTCTAATTATGGCCTTTTTCCAAGCCAAATCAAGCATTTTTCCTTAACAATCTCCACTTTAACATGACAATCAGCTTCCGTCTAACTTTGAGAACCCTTGAAAGATCTCGGTCCCATGCCTTAGGCAAATGCCTGCTGCTCATAGATGAGTAAACAAGGAAGTCGAGGCAGGCCACTCGATCCCATCTCCATCATGTACTGTGCTCACCTTGACCTGAGACCTGCTCAAGGAAGCTTCCTGCTGCAATACGAACTTCACCATGCGATGTAACTTGTCATCCTCCTAAGTCTCTCATCTCGTGCTCAATCCACATGCTCCCAAAGCTCTACCTTATACTAGACTCCTATCAGCATTACAAACTCCACCTTGCACTGAACTTCCTGTCAAAAGATAATGTCCTCCATGCTTTTTCTCTTGCAACACAACCCTACTGCCACAGATAACCTTCAAGATTCCATTACCGGCTCTCCACGTGTAGCCATTTGAATCTATTTTACACAATGCGATTAGATTCTTACTGAAACTAAGTATGTATCAGATCTCGCTCAGTTTTCTTAATGTTCTATCATAGAGCCTTAAACTGATTGTCCCTTTGTCCTTTATCGCACAACTCAATCTGTCTGGTAGATGGACAACACCCTCTCTACTCTCTAAATAATCGAACGGTTCCTTTCTATAACACACATGACAAAGAGACAGAATCTAGAATTAACTGCTAGAAGGACATACTTTGTAGAATACCATGAATGCATCACCATATCCGTCACTATCGCTATCATTGGCAATTGCCATAGTTGCATTCGTCCGATTCTTAAGTTATGTGCAATCTTTAACATGATACCCCAATTCATCGTACTAATAGCACCTGATCTTGTTGGTCTTCTTCAACTTGGAACTGAACTGCCCACCATGCAATCCTCTGCCACTCCGTTCTCTATCGCCAGCTTCTACAAAGACCGCCAACACTGAGTTCCCAACTAAACTCGAAGCTTTGTTCTCTCATTTAATAATCTTGTTCTGGAGAAACACCGAAGTGACCTCCATCTTGATAGTACTCTTTCTCGCTAGAAGAGCAGCCACCAAGAACTCGGAGTGTGGAAGTGACGATAGCAAGACCAATGTTCTGGTCTTCTCTTCAACATTCTCACCTATACTAAAAAGATCGGTGATGATCTTTTAAAAATTGCTCGGATGCATATGCACGTCCTTCGATCATTCGCAGTTGATAGAGCTGCTTTCAAAAAAAGCATGTTAGTGACGGACTTTGCAATATACAACTCAAGCTTCGTCCATAGCACCATCGAGAAATCTCGTTCAGCACATAAATCACCACATCATCCATCAAGTACAGGCAGATCGTACTAACCGCCTATATCTAAAGTTGCTTCCAAGTCTTGTCTTCTATGATGCTGGCCTCTCCTCACATATAAGAACATCGATCAACCTGTGCTAGATAAGCACGTCTTGCACCATCGCTTGCCAAAAAAATTGATCTTCCAATCGAACCGGTTGATGTCAACTTTGATTATGCATGTCTTCTCCATCTTCAATCTTGATCAATATGAACAATCTAGAACTCTGATACCAATTGTTGTGGTATCAATTGTACTAATATTACTTGTTAAAAAATTTCTCGTACGAAATACGGATCTCCATTTTCAAGATCATGATATCGTTATAAAAAAATAAAAGATACAATCAATAAGACATGCAATACTTTACTAAGAAAAAAATAATCACTTACAAGATAAGAACTCGCACTCTCAATCCCGTATAATTTCTCTCAACAAAAATCTCAAATCTTTTGCAAAGCTCTCAACTTTCAAGGAGACCCTCTAGCCCTTATAAGCTTTTGCTACCATTGCCACACCTCCTGGAAGCCTTCTAGATCCTCGCACCTTGGTCCTAGCCCATCTGCCCCTTTGATAGCCTCTAGGACATCTCCCTATCAAAGAGCATTTTGCAAGGAGTCTGATGGTTCAAACCACGTCGGAAAAGGACAGCTATACCCTATCCAGCTCTTGTTTGACTCCAGAACACCCGACTGCTCGATCGGCATTGATCACACCGCAAATCATGCTGGACAAGCCAAACCAAAGTCAAACTCGTCCTAACCATCAAATCTCGTTGGGGAGTGCACGGAGCCGTCTGATTGCGCAAATCATGCACATCTACCCCAGTAGACCGTAATTACTCCCTCGTGGACCATGATATCCCTCCTATGGACCATGCCATCTCGCTCGGTGGACCACACCCGCGGTGGATTGCGGTAAACCGCTCACTGATTGTGCACTGGGCCGTGTGCGTCACACCTGGGCTACAAGCCCGCGCATGCCTGGCCGCATGCACGTCCGAGCACGAGTCTGGGCCACATGCCCGCCTGAGTCTAGTTCTAGACTTCTTCCGGGCCGAATCAAGGCATTTTTCCTCAATACCTTGATGACCCTTCATGGCCAAGTATTGGAACCCAATCATCGATGGGCGAGCCGAGCATAAATCAATGTCAAGCCCAGTTTGATCCACTATTTTTAGTCATGCCCTGCTCCTTTCTTTTCTTTCTAGTTTTTCTCTTTGCCAATCACCCGCAATCGCCACTATCATCAACCATTGGTCTTCTAACTGTTACCCACCACCAACAAACTCCAACCTCCCTTTTCTCTCCCTCTTTCCCGCCATTAATTAAGGCCCATGAAGATACCTTCTCCTTTTTGTTTTCTTCTCTCTGTTACTCTTTTTTATCTCTTTCTCACCCTAGGCATCTAGGTGGGCTTCAATAGAGGGCCCTTTTCTCTCTCTTCCTCTCTGTGCTGCTTGGTTGATCCTAGTAGAGGGTTCTGAATAAATCTTGGAACCACCACTCATGTCAATCTCCACCCATCTTTGTTGGACGTCTTTGGACCCCACAATTAATAGCTCCTTGTCTTATTGTCTTTGCCCTGAATGGACTCCTATTTTGCAATCTGGCTGCTTTAATTACCTAGATTAGACCGATTCAGGCTGCTGGATGCTACTAGGCCAGCCTTATCCATCCACCATGTCTTCCTCCAATTTTTCCATCATTACCGCTAGTCCCTTTGCAGATCACCTCTGGTTGTTGGTCTTGATTCTATGTAGGGGTTCAATCATCCAACAAGAGAACTCCAGCAAGGATTTTAAACTCTAGTCCTTAAATAGAGGTAAAAGCCTAAGCATTTTATTTATTCAATTTTGATAATTGTACGAGTCAAGGTAAGGAAGGAAAATATAGGGTTTGAGGTAGTAGGACCATCAAGATTTGGAATTAGAAAATCGGTAAATAATTAATTAAATTAATATTGCATACGGCTGGTCAACTTCCATAGAGGCATAGGATCATGTTGTTGTTAGGTAATGATTATGTTCATCTAGATCCTAGGTGTATCATAGACTTCGAGTTTTGTTTTAAAATTTATCATGGACATTGTTTTATATTAGGTCTAGAGCAAAATTTTCAAAAATAGTTGGGTTCGCCTGCTAAGTAAACTCGCAAGGCAAGTCATGTTCACCTTTCCTATATTTTTTATTTATTTACACCAAATAAATATTGATATCAAATAAATTATAAATCGATTAACATGCAATTCATGAAATTTATGAGTTTGTTGAACCTGTGTTTTAAAAAGAAAACAAAATTGTAAATCAAGACTATTAATTTTTTGTCAAGAATTATGATTATAGGTGCATACTTGTTAGAATATGGCATATGTATGACCTATGGATAACTTAGATGTATTGAGTTTTAGAACCTTGGCCTGACTACGTTTTGTACCTGCCTAGGGGATATACATTGCTTCTTTAATTATTCTGGAACTCATTATTTTGTCCCTGTTGCATGGTATAGAAGTAGTATTCTAGTTCTGCCATATGTCATAAATGTAGTATCATGGCCCCACCAAAAGATATAAATGTGGTATTTTGGCCACTCAGGGTATAAGTGCAATATTCTGGCCCATTTCATAAGCTACAAGTGCAGTATTCAGGCCCTCTTTGCAGTGTATTAGCATGGTATTCCAGCCCACTCCACCAGGTATAAGCTTAGTTCTCTGGCACAGACACGATATTAGTTATAATCTAATAGACTGTTGAGTTGAAATATGATATATTAAATCATTCTTACAAATATGAAAAATGAATACTTGAGAAATTCTGTACATTCTTCATGTGTCTTATTAAAGTATGATAATTTTGCATATATGTTTAGTATTACCAAAAAACATTTAATTTGATTACTAAAATTATCTAATTAAGATATTCATTACTTACTAGGCTGTTGAACTCATTGTTTGGTAGCTTCTTTCTTTAAAAATCTAGTGAACTAGTTGCTGACGTGTATTGTCGTGGGAGTACTCACCATAGCCAAGAATTAGTATTTATTTTCTTTGATTTCACCTTTTGGCAAAAATTTAATGTTAGACTATTGTGAACAAAAATTCTTAAAGTTTCTTGTTAGTTTTGGATTTTTAATTATTATTTTTAGAATTTACATTGCTTTGATTTTATTCCATTATCTTATTTATTCTATTATGCTATTATGATGGATGTCTTGCATGCTTACAAAATAACACCTTATTTATGCAGCAGTTGCAGTGCATCTGATTTGTGATTTTGGGTCGAGGGTATGATGTATGTGACTAAAATATCAAAATTATTTAACTTATAAATTATGAATATTTTATAATATGACAAATAGTAAGATGATTGAAAGCATTTTATTGGTTTGGTTACCAAAGAGATATTAAAGTTCCATAGCAGTTAAACAAATGTAGTTACCCAATAACAAATAGCTTTTTATTAAAAGCTCTACATACTATCTATAGCAACACCAAACTAAATCTTAGCCTCTCCATGCATCTTGAACTAGAACTTTTGGTATTTTTAAATCTTATAGCCAATCAAGCCTATTTGCTTTGATAATTTTTAATCAGTTTCTTCATGCTTTTAGAAATTAAGATCATAAGATTTGGTCTCTTTATGGCACTCAATCACTTTCAAGGGCTTATTTGGGTAAGCCACAGGATTGGGCTGAATTTGACACTGGGTTTTTTCCATGCGCCTTTTTTTCTTCCTGCAAAGCAATAGGCCCATAGGCTGGGACTAGGGCTAGGACGTTGACAACCCCTTACAAGATGTGGGTTGGGCAGACAACAGACCCCATTCCTGCAGGACATTACTACGTGAATGTCCAAGCATGCCCTAAATATTGATTGGAATTCTAAACCACAAGGTCTTCTCCAAAGTTTATTGCTGCATGTAACTCATCCACGAGATTTAAATTTTTTCTTTGGAAACTCATGTTCAATGTCAAAAACTCGTGGATTAGAAGTCCTAATCTTATTTGATATCTCCAAAGTTTATCTAATCTGAAATTGACCCTGTATGTGGTACCAACGATTAAGTTGTTCTGAATCTTATAGTAAATTAGCAAACTCGTATCTACTTTTATAAGAGAATCTGCACTTGAGTCAATTTTGAAATTAATTTCGACTTTATATTGGGATACATGAAACGATTCAATTTTTGAATTCTTAACATGAGATAGTATCAAGGTCCGCTGAACTGGTACCGGGACCCGTACCGGTCAGCAGGCGGTACGGTATGGTCCGTACCATACCGTAAGCGTGCCAAATTAAATAAAAAAACAATCTTTCTCCCCCCCTCTCCCTGAACCGACCCGAACCGGGCCGAACCGAGCCTGAACCGACCCGAGCCGGGCGGTTTCGTACTGTACCGATACCGTACCGTTTCGGTATGAAAATTTTTTTTTTTTGTTTTTGTCAACGGTCCGGTGTCTGAACCGTTTTTCGGTGGCGAACCGTACCGGCTTTTGACCGATACGGTACGGAACACCCCGTACCGGGCGTTACGGGACGGTTCCGGGAACCCATGTCTTTCGCCTTGCATTCATATGTTCAGGGGAATCTTCTAATCAGATACTAGCAAATTCATTGGAATCACTTAAGCAAAGGTAATGGGACAATTGTGTAACATTGCACTATAAAGCTTTTCTCAGCCAAAAAAAATAAAGACAATCAAAGTGACTCGGATGCTATCACTGCCAACATCAAGACCCTAAACTAAATAGCAGTGGTTAACTAGATATACTTACGTCTAGATACCAAATCATGCCACGAATATCGAAGGCCTGTAAAGTTAACAATAACCTTTGTTGGTGAAACCAACGGCTTGATCTGCATGACACAGTACATGTCAGAAACACAAACATGTAAATACATGGACCATCAGTACTCAATAGTTTGCAAATGCCACTTTCCTGGAGAAAATAGGCAAATGAAAATTTTGCACCAAATACCGCAAGCCAAAAGAGCACATATCTGCAATATCAAAAAGGTTAGAAAGCATTTCTCTTTCTTTTTTTTTCAAAGTGAGAACTTATTTAGGTGCAGATCAAGAATTTTTTTCATTACAAGTTGCACGCAATAAGAAAAAAGAATTGACACTAGAGGACATAGCTTCATGCCAAACTAACAGTAAAACCAAAGTTGGAAACATTGAAGCAACATTTGGGTCAATCAAATAATTAAAGGAAACAACTGGATAAAAGAAATAAATTGTACAACTGCAACATGATAGAAGAAAAGTTCAAATAAGTGCAGAAAAAATAAGAATAATGCTTATGCCTTTTAATAAACAAGCACTCAATGCACACAACTTTAATCCCGAACTATTATATCTTAGGCAACGGATAACATGCTAATGTTATACATGTAAGTAAAACTACTTTAAAGCAGATATCCATGATGACTGTTTAAAAGATGTCTGATGTAAATAAAGCAATAAGGAACATAGCCATTAAACTCTACAGAAGTCATAACACCTTAGCTGACAAAAAACTAATTTCATTGGTTTAACACACAATAGGACCATGCAAACGCTTGATGTTTCATAAATAAAAAGAGAAACTAAACAAAGGAAAACCCTTAAGCAAGAAAACAACTGGATAACTGTAAACTCTCAGATTATTGTAGCAACACAAATAACAACAACTCATATTTATCCTATTAAATTATAACAGACTCAGCTAAAAGGTACAATTAAGAGGGGTTCTAATACCATGTATACCCTTGGATATGGTGTTGATTCTTGCTAACTTGCATAGTGGCATCTAATTTTGACAAAAAAAAAATTGATCAATTATTACCTGAAATTAACCAATGATGATCAAATGAAGTTGAACTGAACTTGTGTTAACCTAAGATTCTCAAGTGACACTAATAATTCATTATCAGATTACACAGCATACCATAATGGATAACAATCAGAAATCGAAAACAAAATATTGACATTTGTGCCCTTTCGTCATCTTTAACTATAGTCTCTTTTAACTAACTCAACTGAGAAACCAGATGATATGTTAAGAATGATGAGAAAATCAAGTTCTCATCACATACATAAACATAACCATCTTGCAAGCACAGAAGACCACAGAATAATGGCAGGCAGATGGTTGGAAAATGTTTGGTGAAACCTAAATTGAAAGTAAAACCAATCAGATGCACAGAAGTTTGCCATACCAATCAAACAGGCTAGTAATAGCTGAAAAATGCTACTTCAGTATTTAAGGCAATCATGAAGCACAATGAGATTATCAACATTGCTCTGAATAAGACAGTATATTGAATGTCAACCAAACCCCCTATTATGGTCAAGTTAAAAGGGAAGTCAGCTACATGACAATAGCAAACCAGATTATAAGATTTTACATAAAATAACAAATGTTCCACCAGCAATTACCAGCACTTTTTGCTTAATAAAAAAGATACTTACTTGACATAGTCGGTGGTACGCTCATACATTCCACGTCCAACATAGTAGTGCTCCTTCATAGAGGGAAAGAAATTACATTGAAACTTAAAAGTATATTATTTAACAAAATAATCATTTAAAAAAACAAGTATTTGAAATCACAACATGATCCGCTGGACTTCTCCAAACCACTGGTACCAGGGCATACCATATCATACCGGTGCATAACTGTGATAATTCCTATATTTGGTTCAGTATATGAGCTGAACCGATCCATGCCGGTCCAAACCAAGTGGCACCATCCTGTACCACCCAATAGGCCAATACTAACCTGTTTTACCCGGTTATAGGCAATACCAGGCTAAGATGAGAAAAAGAATATTGGATGCCTATGCTGGTATGAGAAGCATAACATGCCATACAAATCATATTGTATCAAACCAGTGACAACAGTGTGGTTTCAGGTACCAGGTTTCCCAGAAATTGCATCACAAGATATTTAAGATGACTTTTAAAAGGCTAGGGCCATAAGGTAAGCAAGAACCTGGTGCATCCACTTAGCAAGGCGCACAACAGACCAACGATCACATGGCTCAGTCAGACGATGGCAAACTGGGATATGCAAGAGAATGCTAAGGAAGAGTTTGCAAGCAGCATATATGCCTACTACAAAGACATATATCCTGAAAAAAATGGAATTAGATCCCTCCTGGAGTGCTTTCCTGAAAGGAGCCAACAATACATAAGCATATTAAAATTCATAGAAAAGTAGAAAGCATTTAAGACATAAGAAATCAATTTATACAAAGAAAGAACAAAAGAAAACTAGAGTAATATGAAGCTTACACATATAGGTAACAAACAACCAATGAAGCAGCTGAAAACCAAAAGAAGCGACAAAATATTCTGGTGACGGCTGAGCGACGAGATGTTGAATATGCACCATACATCATTAGAATGTCCAGTACACCTATGTCACAAAAAAAACAGACAGAATAAAACACATAACTTTCTGTAGTTTCCAAGCACTTTGACTGATATTTAGCATATAGCACTCACCACTTGGGCAAGGTCCTAATTGCCGATCTTATGAAAAAGTTACTTACTTTGAAAAAATTTCATTACAACATATGTAGGGCCCAGACTAAGAACCAGTTTGATGGTTTCCAAATTCAGATGACCATTTTTGAAGGCAACAATAGTCAATCCCTGGAAACAGAATAAATAATCTATTTTATAAATCATACAAAAGTACCATATGTATTAAATAACCTGTAGAGCATACAACAAAATAATGATTGTGCATAAAACAAGAAACTGTAATCATGGAAAGGAAAAGTAATTAAGAACTAAATCAATCAGAAGAATATGTTGATTGCATTTGCAGTTTAAGTTTAGGTTTAGATAAAAATGATCCCAACCAAGATTTTAAATCTCGTGGGATGGGACTGTCCCGGTTTTCTCATGGAATGGGATGCTTCGCCATCCCACCCCATCCCGATACTTGGAATAGGGAATGTCCCAAGATGTCCTGATTGGTATGCCAAGATGTTGGCCCTGTCCTGATATATGGGATGGTACCCTAGCCCGGTGTCCCACAGGATGTCTCACCAGAACTTGAATCCATGATCCCAACAGACAAGTTAACCACAAGAATTCACAAGTCCAGATTCCATTTTGGGTGGGGGCATTCCCAGGTTCATCCTTTTTCTTTTTTACCTTTTCTGGTTTGCAGCTAAGAAGGCACGAGTTACATAGTTTCAATCATAAAACAAACAAAAAGTAGCATAACCTAAGCCAGTGGTATTGTTATTCTTAACTTCAAAATCAGATTAAGTCAATCAAGATG
The DNA here is from genome assembly GCA_021397845.1 of Areca catechu. NCBI lineage: Eukaryota > Viridiplantae > Streptophyta > Magnoliopsida > Arecales > Arecaceae > Areca > Areca catechu. Next base: position 129,189,454 of record CM038049.1, read on the forward strand.
CAATACTAACTCATGTTCATTATTATGATATTCGAAAAGAAAACCTTGATGATCAATTAAAAACATAGGGCTTTTTAAGTGTAGAGAAGATTACAAAGGAGAATTATGCATATCTTATTATTTTCTACACATTACAGAACTTCTATCCTAATAGAAAATGAAGGTGGTTGGCTGATGCAAATTCCAATGGAAAAAAAATGAAATAAGAAGAATACTGCAACCATTAATCATTACTGACCTGGAACATCATAAAAAGAAACATCCACAGACGATGAAAACTATGGTAAAGGTGAAGAAAAGTTCGGTGCTCCACGAAATTTGTTTTTCCGTAATGGTTACTTTTACCAACAACTGACAAATTCTGCATAGCAAGCAGCAACAACATATATAAACCAATAAACATAGAAAACAGTATCACATCAAGCAGTGACAGACAAACTGCCATCTAATACATCCTACACAGTAAAATGAGAGAATATAAATAGCACCAAGCAAGGTCAATGACCTCAGATATAATTCCAAGAACAGCTTATTAGAGATTTTAGTCATACCCTAATGTCATCCAGACTATTAAAAGGCATGCCAATGATAAAAATGCACCAAAATTTAACAGGCAATAATTTAATGAGGATTTACTTGTAAAGATAATAAAAATAAAAGTGTATCATTTCTGCCGGTCTGCATTGCCCTGAGTAGTTTGTTAGTCCAAGGTTAACCAGTAGTTGGTAAATCAACACACAAGACATTTGAATTTTGAACATGTACATTCCAAGTTCCATCAATACCCCCATTACATGACAAGAGACTTGTTAACACAACAAATAGCCATTCTATGAATGATATACTGTGTCACCAAGAACATTTGGTTGAGAGCACATCTCAATCAGCTGATTTGTCTCAAGTTAACAAAAGCTCTTTAATATTTTACTCCAACGAAAAAAGGATCTAAAAACTGGCATCCAACTGCTAAAACAAAGTTGTAATCATATATGAGGTTTACAAATGCTTCGTGAAGCATAGTGCCATCTTTGTCCCAATTATGCTAAGTTGCCAACTTATCAGTTCATTTATAGATTACTTGAAATACCCATTGTTTTTTCACAGAACTATCATTGAGCATGTGTGTTTCACATGAAAGAGATGAATAGCTGAGCAAGAATTCAGGTCCCGGCGGGACATCCCACGGGATACCGAGACAGGGTATTATCCCATGTGTCGAGACAGGACAACCCACCAGCGTCCCAATGTCCCAATTGGGGCACCTTGGGATATCTCCTGTCTCGAGTGTCGGGACGGGGCAAGACGCCGACACATCCCGTTCCAGGAAAAAACCGGGACAGCCCTGTCTCACGAGATTTAAAACCTTGTAGCTGAGAATTAAAAAAATGTCACACATGCAATGCATATGAAAGGGAGAATGGACAATTCCAATCCCACCATTGTTTAGAAGATAATTTCTTGGTAGTTTCCTAGTAGTGCATATAGTTTCTCGATAGGAGATAGGATCTTGGTTTCTTGATAGCTTAGAAGATTATTTCTTTGCTTCCCATCGAGAGTGGAAAGGTTTAATAGGAAATGGGATCATAGTTTCTAAATAGTAAGGACTAAAGAACCATTGGGCTCGATATGTAGCCCCCAGTCTACATGAAATTGAGCTTGTTTCAGTATAGGTAGGGCCAATGCAGGCAAGAACTGCTTGACCCACACTTGAACTGCTTTAACCAAGGTTCACCATTTCAGTACTAAACCTTAGACCAAGGTTCTCGAAACCATCTCGAAATGCTCGGTTCAGAGCATACCATACCATACCGGCCAAGAGCCAGTACGGTTCGGCTATGAAAAACAGTCCGAAATGCCGGACCATTCAAAATACCATGTACCGGCCCGGTACGGTATAGTACGGTACCGTACCAATATATTTTGCTCGGTTCAACCCAGTTCGGATCCAATTCAAATCTGATTCAAGTTAAACAATATTACCATGGAAAAGGAAGATATTTTTTTATAATTTCTTAGACCCAGTACGGTATGGTATGGTCCCGTACCATACCGGTGACTAGTCAGTGACCGGTATGGGATACAGTACCGGTTCAGTATTCCTTGCCTCAGACTAACTGTTACCATCTTAATATAGTGTTGGTACACCCGATACAAGGGCCAAATTGGCATATTGAGTTTTGGTATGCCCCCATACCAGGTACCAATTTGATACCAACAAGGTACAGTCAGTATGCACCAATGCCACTTAAAACTCCAACCAAATAAGATGGCTCTTCAAATCGGTGCATATCTACTGTAATAATGACCAAGCAAAAGAGGGGCCTTTGATACACAACTTGCCATAATTGGATTTCAATGGGATATAACCAAAGGATTTGTGGATATGAAAAGGTTTGTACCTGAATCCTTAATGGAATCTAGTTGAATATACAAATGGACATAGTTATCAGGCTAAAGTTGGAAATAGAACTGGATCTGGCCAAATAAAATTTTGACAGCTCCCAGCCTTAAAGAATGGTCCAGATCTCACCCAACAAACCTCTAGCTAGATAGGCAATGATTGTAGGAGGGTCACTAAAAGGCTATGGGAGAGTCACTGCGAGGCTATAAGATCATGCAAAAAGAAATTCTAAAAGTAAAGTTTTGATGAGCATATCCACTACAACTGATGCTAAAAAGATATAGATACATCAACAGAGGATATATGTTGTTAAAAAAAAACATAGGGGAAAACAAGAAAAGACAATAAGCAACTAGATGAATGACTATAACCAATGCAAACAAATCCCCTCCAAGGACTCCTAATTTTGCCTAGAACTACAATAAATGGATTAGTGTAGACAGAAAAATAAAGGTCTAATTTCATAAAGGTTATTTTTGAATGAGATATATGTGCGGCATTATTTTGCAAAAGGGAATAGTTAAAACTTAACACTGTATCCCACTTCAAGCTGTTATCTTAGAAGTTTCACAAGATTTAACAGAATATTATTAGAGAAAAAAAACTAAAAAGGGACAGGAAGATATTGCAATCATTGATTATATTTGTAAAAATTGCTTAATTAGATCAAAAATCGAATAAAAGAACCTTAAATAATGTAATTTTAATACTTTTCATCAATCGCTTGTATGAATTTTGTAGTTCTACAAAAACAATAATGAAGAAACAAATAAGATCGAAAGAATGTAAATAGCTGTCATGTTCTTCCTCCTACAGAATAGGCCACACAAACCACATTCGAATTAGAGATCCACCAAAAAATTAAAAGCTTTCAGATGCATTCATTAAGCAACATAGCAGAAAACATTCAAATCATTGTTGAATAAAGTGTTGATTCAAACAAACGACAAAAAAATGAGCATATTAATTTTATCCTATCTGGTTAAGTTGAATTTATATCCATAATATGTAACTCTGTAATCCATATGATACCTAAATTTTGCAGAAAACAACCAACAATCTCACAGCTTCAATGTCATTGATGAATTTAGTAGGTATTTATAAAGTTAAATATAAATAGCATAGAAATATTGCTCCAGGATGGGGATTATAACATGGTTCTATCAGCCCCATCATACTGCACTTTGTAGGTTGACTTGCACAGAGGTATTCCTATCTTTTGACCATGACCATGTATTAACGCACAAGGTGCATCAATTGCACGTCAAATGACATAAATAACCCGAGTGAGAAAATCTATAGTACAGCAACGGAACATGAATTTGTCATTTTCCAATGGAAAAGTAATAAACATGGTCTGGCTGGAGCAATATATATTCACCCATACATAGAAATATGCAGGGCAGGATGCTTGTGAATTTCCTTTAATATTTCGTGCCTAAGCCCATGGTTCATTGTACCACCCAAACCACCTAATTCAAGGCATACCGAGCAGAACCGAAAGAAACCAGAACAATGCCCCTAATTGGCTTGGTAAATTTCCTGAACTATCTCTAATTGATTAAAACCCACTCTAGCCTGGCTTGGTTTGAGTGAACAACAACCCCCCCAACCCCCCACCGGTTCGACCAAACCACCACTCCCTGAAAACCTCCTCCACCCCCTTCAACTCATGATGCTTCGAGACCCCTCCCCCACACTGCTCACGATGGTGAAACCCTCCTCACTAGCACTTGTGACAGCATGCCACCTCATGGAAAATCAATGTTCATCCTCTCCCCCTCCCATGGCATCATAGGTAGGCAACATCTCTCCCCCCCTCCCAACCCTATAGGGTCCATGGTTTTGCCCCTCGACAATGATAAGGGCTTATTCGAGCTCTCTCTCTCAGCCTCTCTCCCCCTCTCTCTCAGCCTCTCTCCCACTCCAGTCCTTCCTCTCAGATTCTCTCTCCCCTTCTCCTTCCCCCCTCCAGCTCTCCCTATGTCGATATGCCCTAGAATACCATAGTACAACCATGTACCATGCCGTACCAATTGCTGACTAGCACCCCCTCCAATACCGATTCAAGAATCCTCTTTGGGTGATACATATTCTTTCCAAAGATAACATGAGATCAACAAACAGCAAAAAATTTTGCTCATTCTATGAATAAATATAAGACAATATTCAGAAACCAATCAAAATCCAGCCAGTTTTCTGAGTTATTGTTTAGATGATCGCCTCTAATCTTCTCTTTGAAAAAAAATTTTCTCCGTACCCATTTATTCTTTTCTGAGAAGCATTTTTTAGCTCCAATTTTTTTGATGAAAAAAAAATGGATTTAAATTATATTAATCTTTCTTCTACAAACACAAGTTAATTGTCATCATAGAGTTTTGCAATCTCATCATACGAATCATGGTTTATTACACCAGTAGATTAATTTTAAGTAAAACATGATACTAGAGTAAAGTCAATCTACCACCAGAAAATATTTATGTAAACATGTTGTATTGAAATTTCGGGGTCTTCTTATATGGATTGGCATTGGTCATTTAGTTCTTAATTTCTGATACAAATATCCATCTTATTATGCATTTGAAAATTGAAACTATTACGCTTACCTTCAACATCAATCATGTGAAAGAATATCCAGAAAACCCTTATGCACTCATGTATTCTTTAACTTTCAGCTTTATTATTATTTTATTAGGTAAGCTTTATAATCTTTAAGTTACTGCTTTCTAGGTTGTGGCCCCCTAGCTAGCAATTTTGGATCTTCCTTTGCATGGCTCTTCCTTTGCACATACAAACATAGGAGTGTGCAAGTAAATCGATCAACCCACAAAACTGACCTGAACCGCTAATTTCGGTTCAGTTTGGATGGGTATTCTTCAAATTCAGTTCGGTTTCTATTTAAAGATTTTAGAAACCAAAAAAATTGGTTTGGTTTTGGTTTCATTTTTGAAAAACCCAATTTAAACTGATCCAGCCCTTATAATATGTACGTATGTATAAAATATGAATTGCCACTGATTCACTTATATTTGGTCCTAGCCCCACCAAATCATTATTTTTATATTTAGCCCATTTAGCCCATCCCATAAACTACCCAATTTAACCCATCCCATAGGCTGCCCATTTAGCATGGTTAGAAAAAAATTAAGATGGAAGCAGCCCATTTAGCCCATCTCATAAGCTATCCATTTGACATAAGCCCAATAGCCCACAACCGAATTTTTCGGTTTGGTTTAAACCAATTCTTTAATACAGTTGGTTCAGTTCGGTTTTGGCTTTAGAAAATCGATTCAAGATCAGTAGTTTGAAAATTGACCCCAAACCAACTGAACCAAACCATGCACAAACATATATAAACAACAAATACATCTATACATTACACACTTACTTGTCTATTAAAAGCTATAAACTGTTAGCTGCGACATATATAGATGTTTAATCATAAAAAACATATGATAACAAATTTAGCTACCACTCAAGTCCTATCAAGCTTTCTGTCTTCCATATCATCATCATGTACTTGCCTGTCTTTATTCTTTTTTAAGGTACTTGCTGCAAAAGAAAAAACCATGGAGGTTTCCACCCAAAGTACTTAAAAATATTTCACATTTTCTTCAGTAAAGAAAATCTCACATTTTCTCCAGTAAAGAAAATCTCACATTTACTCCAAGAAAAGGTAGCAAAGTCTTGGTAAATGCAAAAACTTTAGCATTAAGCTAATTGGAAAAAAAATGGAGATTCATTGATCAAGAATCAGATGAAAAAGTTGTAAGACCCACAAATATACAACAATGCCAGATAAACTAGCCACTAACCTTGGTCTTCTTACTAGGCTTGAAAAAAAATGGTGAATTAAGCCGCCAAGGCCAGCTAAGTTGAAAACAGTTAAGAGACCTGTGAAGGAAAAGATTAATCATGAAAAACCATAGGAAAAAGGGAAATTATTTTTTGAAGATAAAAAGGAAAATCATTTCAAAACTGAAGAGTTTATCCTTTTCACTTACCAGAAGAACTCATTGAAATCGTCATAGTTTCTCCAAGCCGAATGCGGTGCTCGCCCATTGTCATTACTTGCAGCTTCCTGCAGTATCAAAAGTTGCTCCAATATTGGATTACTGAAACAGATTTGAGAATAATAAAGTAGATGACAACAAATATGTAAAGAAAATTGACACAAGTTATGGTAGACACATATAGAGACGATTCTAGTCCTTAAACTAAAAAAAGGCGAAAGCAAACAGTAACTTCTGTCCAGTAGGTGAAGATACGCTGAAATTGTTGCAAGTTCCAATTATATTTTCAGTGAACCTTGAGACCATTTAATGTTTCAAAATAGGACATCAATGGTCCAGACAGGTGATAGCAATGATGAAGCCCAGTGCTCCCCTCAAGCTGATCCTTGATGCTGAAAGAAAGGCCAGTCTAAAGAAGCTACAACAGCCCTTCTGCTGGTCCCTAAGACTATGGAATCAAAATCCTTTAGGGTTTGTTTCGTGACAATATATCTAATTATAGGGTAATCTAAAGACTCCTAGGAATCATTTATCTGGGAAAATGATTGCGAGGGAAAATAAATTTTATGACGTTAAGTAGGTGGAAAAATTACACTCAAAAATGGCACCGGAAAAAGATTAGTACATTTGGTTAGAGGTAATCTTTTACGAAAATATTGCCAAATTTTTAACAATACCCTTGAACAAACAATTCAAGTAATAACATTTTTCTCTCGGTTCATCTGCTGGCCATTTATGGCCCATTTACATGATGCTATCAATATTGGCCATATCCGATATTGAAATATATTTACATGAGTTAATAAATATTTTTAAATTAAATATACAACTATTAAAAAATCTATTTCTTATTAGAAATAAAATTTAGTATATTTTGGTATATAAATAAATATATTAATTATTAAAAAATACTATGTTAAATTTATTGATAATATTAATTATTTATTATAATTTACAAATATTATTAATCAATATATTAATATATTTATAATATATATTAATTTATTTATATAATATAATTATATTAATTATATAGTATAATTAATATAATATAAGTGAAGACATGTTCATCAAGAAATGATATTTTTGGATTATCTCTCCTTGGTGATATGGCATGGAAAAACAAATACCACATCCTTGGTGGCATTTATTTTTCCTTCTCTCAGTAAATAAACATGAGATCCATCATTTATTTTATCATCTCTTTCATCTATTTTTTATAACAATGTAATCTGAGATGGGATTTATTTTCTCGTGCCAGATTATCCGCAACCAAACAAGCCCTTAGGGTAATTATAGAGACACCCCTTCAAATCTAGGCAGAAACACTTTGATCCTAGATTTTTATTTTTTCAATTACACGTCGTAAAATATTTTTTGGTTGCAATGTAGCCTAACCATCTATTTATGCCCAAACACAGATAATGGAATATAAGAAAATGACTAAAATCCCCTTCATCTTTGGAGATTATTGATGGAAGGAAACTATTTCATCTATGACTTTTATTAAGAAGGATAAGAGGTGGGGATCTGGGAGAGGGGCAGAATCAGAAAGCTTGCAACCCGGTGGATGGTGACAGTCACAAGAGAGAAAATGGGAGAGGGAAAGAAAGAAGAACAGAGGATTTGAGAGATATCTGGGAGAAAAGGAAAGTGCTCTTCGTGCAGCTTAATAGAGGGAAGAAGAGGGAGAGGAAAAGGGAGACAGGAGGGTTCCCGAGAACCATGGTGGCAGAATGTGGTGGCAAAAAAGAAGAAATAGGGCATCAAAATAAGGGATGGCAGAGGGACCAATTTCAGCTTGAGCTTCAACACCAGTAGCAGAGTTCCAACATCGTTTCCACTGGATCATTGTGGCAAGGATATGGCAGCGAAAAGGGAGGCCAATATTCAGGAGGAGACTTACGAGGGAAGGGCACATGATCTCCTTCCCCTCTCCTTCACTTCCTGCCAAAACTATAAGCCTACCGCTAATTTCATGGGAAGGGCATTTATGGAACTGTAGGCCAATTTTGTTGTCACATGACCATCACATGGGCCCCATTGCAATGCAAAAAATAAGTTATGGTTTCTAATTGAAACTTTTTTAAAATTTGGGGTGAAGTGTTTCTTGCTCAAACTTGAAGAGTGTCCCTGTAATTTTTCCAATCTTTTAATTATTGTATTTCTGGTTAGAAATCAGATATTTATAAGTGATTTTACATGTTTGTACATGCCCAACAGTAGGAGGCAATACCTGCCTTCAATTGATATCTTTTCTGTTGCAATGTACAACTTAAAAAACCAAAAAAAAACAAAACAAAACTATAGGTTAGCCTACCAATTGTTGCTTCTTTAAGTGGCTTTCCCAGAGATTCTGTTACCTCTGGACAGGACCATAAGTGGCCAGCCCTAACTTCAACAAAGCCACCTTTTGCATAGGATTTGAAATTACGTGAGAAACTTTAGCACAATAATAGGCCCCAGGCCTATTTTCTTCTCCTCTTCCTATTCTTCCTCAATTTTTCTTGCTCCCAATCTTCTTTCAATTAGTTCTCATTGTTTTCTAACAACATTATACATACATTTTGTCCTGCCATATCCACAATTAAGCGGTCAGACTAAACTTTTTACATTTATTTTGGCCATCAAACTTTACTGTTAAGTTGTACATTGACAAGCTTATTTTGATACTTATCCCATAAGAGAGTCAAAAAAGCAAATAGATTCACAGAAACTGGTATCTGAATCAAGTCTGCTGCCAAAAATTCCCTTAGCAGCTTCCAAAAATATGTGGCCATGTCAATCACAGATTCACTACTCGAAGAAATTGAAGTTAATGGATTTCTATCACACAGACCAAGCCTGCATACTCCATAATTCAGAAAAACTCCGCAAATAACATAACAAAATCCAAAAAGGTATTCCTCTTATTGGACTAAGTTTGGATTCGACCAAGTAATATTAGCAAGAAATTTAACAAGGGAAACCGTGAAGTCAGAATAAAGAGGATTAGAGGGCTCTATAAACCTAGGTAGCGCAGAATTACAGGGACTTTGGACATCTTCAACCGACCAAACCAGGAATTCAAAAGAAGATGATATTCTCTCATGAGAAATGTAAGGAACATAAAAATTCATGTGGCAAATGCCAGATTGGAGTGGAACAGTCAGAGTCAAGAAAAATGATTCCACACATCTTTCTCTCACTTACATAACTATTTTCATGGTTCATAAGTGAGAAAGAACAAATCTTCATTTTGCTCTGATAACCTTCCCTGCAAATCCTTAAAGAAAGCAATTGTAAAGCACTCAGACATGATAGGGCAAGTTGAAAACCTTAAATAAGCTCAAAGTTGTTTCTTAGCAGAAGCTTTAGCATAAGATCCAGAAATGGTTGGCAACAAGCCAACAACTTCAAAGTTCAAAAAGTTGTTCCACCACAAACATATCAAGAGATTCAAATTGCAGTTTAATCAAAATTAAGACATCTGACAATCCAGGAAAGGAAACAAGTTACAAGAAGCTCATAGATGATAAAATAATAATTCTAGGAATTGTGGAATTGGCTTGAAAAATGAAACTGGATATTGCCAATTATCAGATCTCATGCACGAAGCCCAATAACTATTCCCTCAAGAACAAAGAAGAAGATAGTCCAACTTCTATCACAAATGAGATTCTAACATGTCAAGGAGCTGTGTTAGAAGTTCAAAAGGTTCAAAAGGTCAGACAAAAGGCATATCTTTCGTGGCTTGGAAATAACAGGCCAAAAAATGGTAATTGGAAGATTGGTCTCAAAGACCTAGACATAAGAACATGTAAATAGAATTCTAAAGATCAAGCAATTTAGCGGTCCAAAAATTTAAAGCAAAGAACCAATAGCACCATGATTTGCAATATCAGTTTCGTACCTATACTGGCACCATTTCGGGGTACCAACACTCTGCAACCCTCATACCCAGTACCAGTTTGCTACCAGTATACACCCAGAATGGGTAAGGTCCAATATGGCAAACCATGGATAGCACAAAACACGTTGGTGAAGTATGTGTCATGGCTAGAAATTTGTTTGACCATGGATCAGTTTAAACTACAACTGTTGGTTGGTGGAAGATCGAAAATCAATATTTTACAAAGATGAGCCTTGATGACCCTCCACATAACAGGCATGGTTTTAGCAATTGAGATTTGAGAGTAACCAGCCAGCTTAGCAGTAGGACAATACCTGCCGCGCCATGTCAGTGCGTGGCAAAAACTAGCATGGATGGCCACACACTAGCAATCAGAAGTACATGCCAAATCATGTCAACCACCATGAACAATACTTTAATCCATGGTAACAAGTGAGGTAATCTGTACAATATGTTAGAGCTATGAAAGGATCCAGAGGTAAGAAATCTTCCTTACAGAAATGGATAGCCAAACTTGGAGGCAATCCACAAGCTTTCCTAGAATTGAGTTAGTTAACAAAATCAAATTATTTCAACAAAATGGGAGATATCAGAGAAATCAACTTATAACTAGCCTGCATATCTGTCTCAAGCTACTGAACAAAGCAAATAATAAGTTATATTACAATATGACAGATGTCCTAGATGAAGTGACTCACTCAACTCAAATATTGGACAAATAGTTTAGTCCTAGGGCGAATGACCCAGCAATGGCTTCTTGGACTGGGGGATATATTGGCAAAAGTTACTTCATATGGCTAAAAGAACATTGTATGGTAGAGGCCTGGTGAAGGAAGATCAGTCTATTACTGCAACTTGCAGCTAGCTTGTAGCTGTTGCATTGATAAGCAACACTTTCATATTAAGGTATAAGAAGCATATGGAAAATAATCAAAAAGATTGTGGTGAACTAAATAATAATTTTTCTTTTTTGTTTTTAAAGAGAAGTTTGGCATGTCAATTAAGACCACAATTTGCCCCAAAGAAAAATTTGTTCAGAATATCTATGAGTGGTAGCCACAACTGAAACTGAAATCTATGCTTAAACCATAACACATCAAGCCCGGAGAAAGAGGAACCTGTAGGAGTTCTAAACAAATAATCAAGAACAAGGGATGTCACAAGAAAGTTGACAAGACATGAGGACTGAACCAAATCAGATAGAATTGAAGGCAGCATTGACAAGGCATGAACATACTGTTAAGACTGACCTAAATCAGATATAATCGCGGGCAGCACAAGTGTGAATTTGGGGGTTAAAACTCAGGCAACAATCTGGAAAAACATTACAAATGACACCAAGATATGGCCACATAAAACAACTGAGTAGGAGAAAGGTGCCTTTAAAAAAAAAAAAAAAACTTTAAATCACCAAGTACAATGGGTGAGAGCTTGGTGGACTCCTAACACTATACAAAATGTACATTCCAGGAGGCATGGTTTCTTGTATCTGGCCATACCACCCGATACAGGACATATACCATACCATGCCATGTTAGTAGAATACAGAAACTTGGTATGTCCACTGTATTGAGTGTCAGTGCCAAGACATATACCATACCCACATGGTACAGGGTGTACCAGTTGGGTCATGGTAGGGGAGGCCTGCCAGGAGACTGCAAACCTTGATGGGAGAAACATAAGAACAAAACCCAAAAAAGGGCTCAAACAAGCTGTAAAAAGATGGAAAAAAACATAGAAACCAAAAACATAAGGAAGAACTGAAATAAAACAAGTAGACTTATTTCTCTCTAATTTTAACGTAGGCACGGACAATATTGACCCACCGAAGACAACCTTCACTAACTCCCAGGAGAGAATCAAATTACTGAAAACAAAATTAGCTTGAGAATCTGAAGATTAAGAAACTTGCCTGCAAAAAATTACCCTATCTACAAAATGTTTTATATGCCGCATCTAATGATACGGCCAATTTATTTATATGCTGTCTCAAAAGATCAAAGGATGAGACCATAAATTGAAGCTTCCAGATTCCAGAAGATCTATGTAATTGATATGAAACAGCCTCGGTTTCAAATATCTAGCAAAAACTGAATTATGAAAGCCCAATTTTTTGTTTTATATAGCTGAAATATGGACCATCCTTTTGTCCTTTCTCCGCTTATTTATGTTTTGAGAAGCATTTTCTCAAAATTCAGAATAATATTGGTTTCAAAAGCTATTTTCAAAAAAAAATTGTGATACATTGACTGTATATTATGTGTGCTGGGTTGATCCAAAGAAAACAAAAATAATATGCAATAGTCTATCATATACACAATATATGAAAGCTCCTGGTTTATGTACATATACAGCAAACATATAATACAGCTACAGATGGTCCATCACTTCAAAAGCAAACAAAAAAAATAGTTATTCTGCACAGAGATACTTACAGATGCTAGAACTTCATATAGAGGAGAAATAACTTGATCAAGAAATGATACTCCATTAGGAGAAACACAGCTTTTGGCTGGTTGCACTACCTGTTGACGCAACATTTCCTCCAGCTCTCTTGCCATCTGGAAAAATATTCAGCAACAAGAAAAAACTATTAAGCAACTAATGTTGTTTCTCTTTTTCTTTGTCCGTTGTTGGTGTGGTTGGGGCAGGGGGTGTTGAAGGAATCTTAGCAAGTAACAGTATAGAGTAAAAATGTTATTTAAATCATTCACTTGGATGTACATAATAAGCAGAACTTAACCAGCGCAAATGTGCTTAACAAAGTAATTAGAACAGACAAGTTAAAGAAAAAAAGAAAAAAGAAAGGCAAAACAAAGAACTTGGATGCTGTAGCAGCCTCACCAACATAATCTAATGAAAATGCAATAAAAGTTTTTTGTATGGAATGAGGCCAAAAATGAATGGATGTTGTCACTGACCACACATACACTGACTGTCCTACCATGAGAATCTCCTATAACAGCCAAGAGAACTTGAGAATGCTAGTTGGTGGCACCCATCTCAGTTTTGAACCTAGAAGGTGGCATTCCCATCGATGACATTTATATACATAAATATATATATACAAGGTCTATATTGTCTCACTTAGAACATGTAAATCTTAAAAATTATTAACAAAAAAAAAAAATGCATTGGAATAATTCATCTCCCTTCTCACCCACTGAAACCATGTATATATAAAAGTAGAATAAATTTTATCCAGGAACTTACATGATGAAATATGTAACATAAGCATTCGGGAAGAAATCTAACATTCGCAGCCTCTCCCCATATCAGATAGTATAGACAAACAAACAACAACTTCTTTTCTTTGCTTGCTGATTCCGCACTGTGAACAATACAATGTGAGTTCTTAGGTGAAAGGAAATTCACAAGGAAAACAACCAAAACTGAACAAAATGCATATACATACATCAAAAAAAACAAGAAAGAAAAAGAAAATCCGTACTCGTTCCAAACTGGGTGGAGAGGCAGATAGTCGCACCACTTTACATAGTTCTCAAGAGACTTCAAAAATACAATATGAACAGCACCTACATCTATGTTCTGCTTAGAAATTTTAAAAAAAAAGGAGTCATAATTAAAGCATACAGTAACTAGTGTTTTTAACTTTTCATTAACTCAAGACAAATAGTACATAAAAAATAAATTAAGAATATAGCATTATAATACACTAAGCATGTAGAATTATCGATATGAACCTAGAGAAACAGCCTGTTTCCCAAACAAACCAAGCAAGCCGAAACTACGTAGACCATATAAAATCGGCAAGAAGAGATTATCGAAGGTTGAAGCATTCCAAAAAAATACTCATGTTCAGATTATATGCCTCGTGGCATGCCAAACTGTCCTAAACAGCCCGTACCCAGCCTAATGCACCATACCGGTGCGGAACTGGAACAGTTCCCAAGTTCAGTTTAGTATATGAATCAAACCAGTCGCTACCAGTCTAAACCGAGTGAACCCGCCCTGTACCTCTCAACTTCAAGCGCTACCATAACTGGGAGAAAAAAGTATTGAGTCTATGTTGATATAGTGTGCACCGTACCACACCAACCATATTGTACCAAACCAATAACATACATGTACGGTTCCAAGTACCGGTTTTGCAAACCTGGTTATTCGCTTATTCAACCAATTTTCCTTCATTCAAATGGTATGGCAAATATAATATGGAATCTTCTTCAAGCATCCATATCCAATTTCAGCATATCAAATAATCAAAGCCAATAACCATTCCCCATCTATTTGGGAACATCGAAGGAAATATTTCAAAACAATTGGAAGTTTGGTTCGTACTGTTCATTTCATACTACATCTTGGTAGCCCTTACAAATTAACAAAATTAGTGCATGATCATCCAAAACCCAAGAAACGTTTGGTTCTCTCTAAGATGCCCTTTCGAAATCACTACATCAATGATGGGCACATTGACCAACTTCTGGCCCCAAAACCATATCAACCTACCACTTGCTTATTCATCTTCTAATAATTGTTTCACATCTCCTACTCTTTTATATTCCATCTGACCCCACTGTGACAGCAAAAGAGCATTACAGCATCCAAAGCAATCAAGAGTTAACTGAGTTCTACAGCACCATGCATTAGAACTTCTTAAGGGCTAAGGAATCTTTTACTTGCAACATCTAAGTCAGTGTGGTGACAAGTGCAATCCTTAGCGGTATAAGTTAAACATTTCAATTCCATATATATTTTAAATTGTATCACTTAGATAAGGAGGTATTTGAATGGATGAAAATGTCATCTCATCTTCCAGTCTGAGTAAGACAAGCATAAACTCATTGAGATTGTAAATCCATCTTATATACAGAGCAATCATAAATGGCCACACATTCTGGGTTAAGGCACCTAGGCAAATGCAAGGACTCACATAACCCAGTAAAATATATAAGGCAACCTATCGACAGCCATAAGGAAGAGAATAGGCCATATCAAATGGCACAGTTGAATGGGAGTTACTACAACAGGATATCAAGAACTTGACAGATGGACATTGTAAACAAGATATGAAAAAGATGATGGACATAAAAATATGGCAACTGGAGAAGAAATGCATTGCTCTATGCTCGTAGAACATGCATAGACAACCTACAGATACTTGGAATTTGGTGAAATGCAAGCATTTAGGTTGGACATGCCATTTTCATTTATATGTATAAGCTCAAAGGTCAGACAAAAGGTATTTCAAGGATCAACTCCCATAAGATCCATTTTATCTCTGTTTTATCTACCAGCCACTAAATCCACTTTGCAACTAGTTCAACTTTAAGACAGACCTTTCTATGTTCCCAAGACCAGCAGAGCTCTTTTTGTTTAGAATTCTGACCTTTTTTCCTTCTTGTAGTTCTATTAATCAGGTAATTATGTTGAGCATTTCTTTTGGTTTCATGCAAGCTCATACACCTGCACTTTTGTAATTCCACTTTAGCACATAGTAGTCAAATAGGCTAGGTGACTGCAAGCAATGGAGTTGCCCACTGCCAAGGTGGTCAAAAAGGTGACTAGGTGACAGCCTAAGCAACAAAATTAGTAAAAGGTCACTCAATTGTTCTTCAAATTAACTATTTCATTTATACAGATTTGTGTGCACCTATAGATGAATATAACATACCTTAATAAAATACATGAAAATAAACAACTAAAATCACATCCAAGAAACACTTACTTTAAACCAAACTGATAATAAATATAAAATAACCATTCCTCATATCTGATTAGAGTCTAATCTGAAGATTACTGAACTCCCCTTGGTCATCAATTTTGCTGAAGGTTGGAACTCAGGTTCAGTGTTTCGAAGAAACCACCTTTTGTAGTAATTTGTTTAAACTTTAGGTATATTATTTAATATTTTATTATGATCTAAATTTTCTCTATTGTGCAGTCTGATATATTTGTCACTCCTTATTAGCATCCATGCATCATTCATAAGAAGAATTTTTTTAAAAAAAAAATTTCATGCTACATATATGTGTACTTATATATCATGCATACATACATAAAAATATAATAAATGTGTTTCTAAAATTATGCCAAATCATCAAGCTTTATCCTATCTACTTGGAGTCAGCTTTATCAGCCCTCATTTGCCAGCAATTCCTTTTTTAGGACCATCTCTCATGTAATTCAAAGTTTTGTGATATCCTTTTCACAATCTGCATCCATGTTCCCTCCTACATCCTTCAACAAAAATTAGAGATCGTCCTCTTGCTGGAGCTCCCCTAAATCGTTGTACATGCCTATATCATCTCTATTTTTTTTCTCTATTACTTTATCCTTAATGATATTTCAAATACAGGTTTCAGTACTTGTATCGGTACCCAACTCATACCATATCAGTACAATTCATTCTCATCACAGACACCCGCACCAAATATTGGCTCCCCAGATGTACGAGTCGGTACACTTGGTACAGACTGGTATAGTTTCATATTGGACATCATGGTCCTTAGATTGTGCAATCTAGTAACTCATTAAATAAACTCATCTCTCAAGTCATCCTTTCTAACCTTATAAAAACCCATCTTAACATTTGCTACCAAACTTATGAACCTTCTTTACTGCCTAAAATTTAAGTCTATAAAATCTCTCTCCAACTATTTAAGTCACCAAGTTACACATCAATCTCATCCACACCAGACACTCCTCTCCACTTCATCTAAACAACTCTAATCCTATAGCATTCTCAACTATGTCCGCATTATTTTGCATAATAGATCTCAAATAACAAAAACAATCACTCGATGGTATTTACTGCACAATAACCTTAAATGGGACCTCATCCTCATCTCAACATTAAAATTTCATTTTGCATATTCTTTTTATGTTTTCCTGATGTTTAAGCCTTTGTCATCTAAACCTTTCTTTTAATATTTGATTGATCACAATTTCGTACATAAAAATAAAAAAGAATTTTAGACTTAAGCTAGGATAGCTAAGCTACATTAAAATTTGCTTCACATCTACCGGAAAAAAAAAAAAAGGCTCAAGTCTCCAATTTTGTACAAATTTGAGTACAAGTATGTTTCCAACTTCCATGTATTTTATATATATATATATATATATATATATATATATATATATATATATATATATATATATATATATATATATTCTCACAAACAGTGCAAGCTTGCTATTAGAAAAATCCTTAAAAGATGTGGAAAACCTGATGAAATGACATATGATCAGCCTGATTTTACTAATTATGAATTCTAAATCAACTAGGGCTTGTATAGACCTTTTCCCTACACTTTCCAAGCAAAAATAAATTCTTAAAACAGCAAAATCCAAATGTGCAATTCCACATAAAAAGCCATCATATTCTATTCATTTCCACTTCAAATTACAATACTAATGAGCTTTAAACTTCATGTCTTCAAATCACAGCACTTATAAGTTCAAGATCTCCCAATCCAGTAGTTCTCAAACACAAATTTTTCCTAAAATTAGTCTGCAGAATCCATTAGAGAAATATCCCTAAGATGAAGCACAAAAATTTCAAGAAATACAGAATACGTAATTAGCTTCTCGATACTTCAAGGGAATTGAAAGTAAATCAATTAAATACCCCTAAAACCACTCTAAAGCTAAACTAAACATCAGCTTCAGAGTTACAATTGAAACTTCATAATGTACTCCAAACAAAACAATTAGATTTGGCATTTCTAAACATGATTCAACTTTCAGAGATGAGCAATCAGAAAAGTACTGGGCATATGGAAGCCCTTATGGATGGTTTTATGTTATATAGATGATCTTATCCAACCATCTAGTGGAAATTGGAAAATCTAAGAAAATAAATCCCATGACACCAGCAAATTTCCAAATAAACTTTCCAACACTTCTGCATAGCAGCTTCTAAAATGAACGGAAAAAATCAGGAAATATATAGAACTAAAAAGGATATATTAATATTAACATTTACTCTCGCACATTCTTATCAAACAGCACAGAAGACACTAACACCAACATCCTCATAGTACTTACATAATATCTTCCCCATTTTATCCCACGTTTCCTACTCATGTTGCTTCATTTGTTGTACAATTAGGTTCAAAAGTGCTTATTATTCAAAATTTTCTGAACATTTTTGTGGTGACATTTGTAGCAAATAACAATCCTAAACCAAGTACAAAGCATTTAACATAAAAGAGATTCCACTATGCCATCAAAAAATGGTATAACTAGCAAGCATGACAAGCAGAAAATTCATCAAAAAGTTTGAATACATGGAAAACCAGAATAGAACTTCTATATTCAGTAGAAGAGGATGGAGGCACGCTTTTACAAAGCTACATGTTTGTCTTACTATCAGTGAGAAGGAAAAAAAGAATGAAAAAGAAATCAATTTATGAAAGTCCACTTGTAAAGTGCATTTATCTACAAAAGCAAGCAGTGCATTCACAGAAAATAGAGCTTGCAGCCAGCAACATAATTGGGTCAAGACTAGCTTAAGTCTCCATGGCTAATAGCATGACAGAAAAACCAGTGCATGGAGCTGATCAGTTCACCACTTCATAGTTGCTTAAAAATAGTTGCTTGTTGCTCATGGTACTTGGAAAAAAAAATAAACAAAAACAAACACAGACACGTGAATGAGCTTCCATGTGAATAGAGTTTTGCACAAAAGAAGAAAAGGCCAACTAAAGAATACAAACCGGCTCGCTGCCCAGAAGTTTGCCAAGTCGAGACTGCTCATTAGCAAGAAGGTGAACTACATGTTCACGCTGGTTACAGACATTGTCCTTCTGCACCCAGTGGAGAGAATATAAATGCCATAATGCCTTTCCAAGTAACAGCTTACAGAGAGAAAAGGGCAATTACAACAGCTAAAAAATATATAAAATGATTTACAAAGGAAAATGTCATAATTAAGAAAAGAGGCCTCCTCAAGCCATAATGAACTGGATTTTGGCATTCACATTGACACAAAAAAGGTCTAGAACCAAGTATAACAATGAAAAAGTTTGTACAGAGCAGAACTAATTGAGGATAAGCAGGGATCGCTGAACGGGTACCGGGACCCACTCTCAACAAACAACTAAAAAAAATTGAAAACCGGTTCAAACTAGTCTAAACCAGACCGAACTAGTCTTGAACTGGCTGAACTGACCAGTTCTTTGCAGTTCAGGCCGGTTCGGACCGATTTCTAATTTTTTTTATATATTTTTAAAGGGGGAATCGATTTTTATAGCCGAACTATGCCGGTTTGGCACCGGTCCGGTTCGGTACGGGCCGAACTGGCCGGTTCGGCATGGTTCGGCGATCCATGGAGCAGACCTTCAAGTTCTGTGACCGTTTAAAGTTTAAACAAAAGGAGCACCTAAAATCAGATTTTATTAAATACAGTAATTTTATAACAAGAGTAGTGTGCTCATGCATGCTCAGCTATCTGCCAACACTTCCGAAACCAATCCCTTCTTTCTGATTACTTATTTCATTCTAAGCAATCCAGGACATTTTTTGATGTAAAGATTAAAGACAGCAGGAAAAAAAACCCAGATTTAGAGTTCATGGATGATAAGCTGATTATGGTCCTCAGTAAATCCATAACGTGTGAGAAGGTGAATTGATTGATGATTTCTTAGTCTTCGCTGATATTAAATAATTGGGAATTTGCATATTAGTCCCTGATATATTCTGCATTTATATATTAACTCCTGTGTTTTCTTCATTTGTACTGATGATAAGCTGATTATGGTCCTCAGTAAATCCATAACGTGTGAGAAGGTGAACTGATTGATGATTTCTTAGTCTTCGCTGATATTAAATAATTGGGAATTTGCATATTAGTCCCTGATATATTCTGCATTTATATATTAACTCCTGTGTTCTCTTCATTTGTACTGTAATCCACGAAATCTTGCAACCTATTGCTTATACATCCTTCGAGTTAAGTTGATTAGATGATATCAGAATATTCTACTTGAACTCTCCTAACAGTATTAATTTCATATCTTCTGGATATTTTTACCCATAAACGTCAGGCTTCACTGACCTTATTACCAATTCCCCTCCACCATTCCATAACAGCCAAGCCCTGAGCAAGAAGAGGGCAAAGTGTGCAAGAAGAAATCAAGTCTCAAGCCTCATTTGCTGTTAAGCAAGGGGCATTTTTGTCCTCTTTCAATCCTAGTCAACCTTAACTAGGATTCAATCAATAAAAACTAGCTAAAGGACCATTTTGTACAAATGAAGAACTTTACAAGGATTTCTATATAAATATGAAAAAGATGGATTTATATACAATTATAAAAGATTTCATGGACTAATATGCAAAAAACTCTAAATAATTTGGGGCTCTTTCTGATTGACAGAGCTTTTCGAGATTGTGGACTAAGAGAGAGAGAGATTTACTTCTCTTCTGAAATAAATATATCTCCTTTGCAAAAATAATAATAATAATAATTGTTGAAAGCATGGCTTAGTTGGATTTATGATAATATTACAAACATAAAAGCTCCACATGAGTTGACAAATGTGGATTGAGCTCGGATAAAGCAATTGGGTTGTGCTTGATGCCTAGGTTGCAATTCAATTTCACCCACTTCAAGGGTAAAGTGTGCAAAAATGTTTTCAGAAGGAAAGACTGATTGACAGAGTATTTTATACATCTACATGTCAAAATATATTATAAAGTATTATTGTTGATAGATTCTTGGGATAGTCATTGGGTATGTTATCTGAACGCTTCAAAATGTAAATTCTTGATGTGTCTTACACATGGGCACCTAGACAGTTCATGACACTCTATAACACATAATGTGAAAAAACAATGATATCATCACAACTATATCTGAACTTTAGGCACTTATACCTAGAAGCTTTCAAGTCTAACTAACATTTAGCAAAGGCTTTACGAATTATACTGAATTATACTAAATGTGAATTATTAGGGTAGAAACTAGGGAGTAAAAAAAAATCATGAATGGAGAGAACTTTGGAGTATGGTTTTATATCTTAAGAAGGTTTAGTGAATTTACATTAACATAGGTTAGCTAGGAGGTTAGTGAATTGTTAAAATATCTAAATTTTTAAAATTCCATCTTTACACAATAGTATACCACTTTAATGATATTAGATCTAGATAATTAATAGAATGTTTTAAGCATAATTTGTCGAACCGGCATGAATCGGGTGATTCGTGGCGTGCCAAACCATGTCAACGGCAAACCAGTGCAGTTCGGCCATTCAATTTAGAATGTCAGCAAAATCGACGAGGGAGAAAGAAAGAGAGGAATAGAGAGAGGAGGGGAGGGAAGGAGAAAGAGAGAGAGATGGAGAGAAATAGAGGAAGGAGAAGGTGGCGGGGAGATCACTGGAGGGATACCAGATGGCAAAAACGAAGCCTGTGAAGCTGCGGATTTGAAACAAGGACGACCTTCACCCCTATTCACGGGTTTTTTTTAAAAAAAGTTCCGACTCACGGTGAAGCCGGCAAACTCATTACCAGCTTCCCTGTAAAAAACTCATGAATAGAGGCAAAGGTCAATCATGTTTTGAACCCATGGCTCCACGGACTTCTTTTTCGCCATCCAGCGACCTCCCCGCCACCTTCCCCTCCCTCCATTTCTCTCCCTTCTAAGCTCTCTCTCTCTCTCATGAAGAACGTAGAGCCGCAAAGGCTTCGATGGCCCTCCGAGGGCCATGGCCAACATCTCCGCCAACATCCCTCTGCCTTCTTCCCCACTCTCCCTCCCTCCCCCCTCTATTTTCCTCCCTGGTTCTCTCAAGTTTTCGTATCAGTTCAGACCCAATATAGTCCAAAACGGGGGCGTATCGACTCGTACCACCGGCCAGCCGGCACAGGATAAAATTCCGAGTCAGCAAATCTTGGTTTTAAGTTTAAGAATCTCAACAACGTTGTGCATCTAATCTTACCTCTTTATACAGACTTTGACATAGTAATGTCACTTCTAGCTAATTTGAATACTCTCTCGCATATTCTGGCAACCAAACCAAAATATAAAAAGCATAAGGTCTATGTAAAGCAAGGATTCAGGTCCCGGCAGGACATCCCACGGGACACCGGAACAGGATATTATCCCATGTGTCGGGATAGGACATCCTGCCAGCATCCCAATGTCCCAATCGGGACATCTTGGGACATCCCCTGTCCTAAATGTCGGGACGGGGCGGGACGCCGACACGTCCCGTTCCAAGAAAAAACCGGGACAGCCTTGTCCCACGAGATTTAAAACCTTGATGTAAAGTACAGGACTAATGGCTTGTGTACATAATACTAAAATAGATAGATTTAAATATATATAGAGAAAGAGGTCAACTAGGCTCCAATCGATAGGATTTGGGCTCAAATCCAGTCAACTTCGTCGCCATCCAATCCGTATGGATCTCCCTGAAGAGAGAAGTTAACTGCCATTTTTTCAATCCATTTAGGTTTTGAAAAAATATGAAAAATAAAAGTTAGGCCATTAATACAACGGGGATGGAAAAACATAAAAAAAGCTAGGCCATTAATGGGGATGGGATGGAAAAATATAAAAAAGACAGGCCATTAATGCAAATAGGATGAAAAAATATAAAAAAAGCCAAGCCATTAATGCAAATGGAATGGAAAAAGATATAAAAAATAGGCCATTAATGCAAATGGGATAGGGGTGGAATTGAATTTATGTTTATTCCAGAGCATTCTAATTTATCTTGCAAAGTTTGTATTTATTCTAAAGAATTTATGTTTATTTTGTTTTTATTTATTTAGACTTGTTTATATTTATTCTAGATAAGTTTGTATTTATTCTAGAGGGTTCGTGTTTATTTCATCTAAAGTTTGTGTTTATCCTACATAATTTGTGTTTATCATGAAAAAAAGGGAGAGTGGCCAATCCCACCATTAATACGGATTGGACAAGTCACTTTCCATCTCCCAACAATAAACACAAACTATATAAGATAAACACAAACTTCAAATGAAATAAACACAAATCATTAATGATGGGACAGGCCACTTTCCATATCCCAACAATAAACACAAACTTCGAATGAAATAAATACGAATCTTTCTAGAATAAACACAAACCTATCTAGAATAAATACAAACGAGTCCATAATAAACAAAAAAAAATAAACAGAAACACTTCAAAATAAACACGGACTCTGTAGGATAAGCACAAAAATGCTTTAGAAGAAGCATAAACTAAATCCCAACCCTATCCCATTTACATTAATGGCCCCTTTTTTAATATTTTTTCCATCCCATTTGCATTAATGGCTTGATTTTTTCATTTTTTTAACCCCAAATGGATGGAAAAGTGGACGTTAACTTTTATTTTGCTACATGAAGATCCGTGCAGCTTAGGGGGATCGGACAGCAGGAAACTCAGCTGGATTTGGCTCCAAATCTGGTTGACCTTGGTCTAATATATATATATATATATATAATGGAAAGTACTATGTACATAAGCATTAGGGTCAAGAGGGTATGATATGGATAGAGCACCAAAAACGAAACAACTAGGATCTTTTTGAGTTTGTTTTTGAACTGGAGAACTCCAGTTGATATCATCTGATGTCCATGCATTGTATAACAGTAGGAGATTGGGCATGGCCAGGAAGAACATGACCTACCCTGTCCAATCACCTTCAGCAGCTTGATACACGAATAATGGGTGACTGTAACTGGTACTCTCCAGTAGTTTTAGAGGATCTGATCTCAGAACAAAATGTGTCAATTTACTAGTCAAAAACAGTAAGGGGGGATACAATTGATTGCTTAAGTACCATAATCACACCCTTGAGCTGATCATGAGTAATTTACAAATTAAATGCATGATCTAAAAGCCTGTTATCCATAATTTCTATAATAAAACTATCAACCTGGAATTGACATAAATCTATAACCAGGTTCACAACTCAAACAATTATAGCTAGCCCTAATTATAAGGCAAGACTTATAACTCAAACCTGACTAAGGTACAATCATGCCAAGACAAATTTTCATAGTAAAGCAACCATCTGATAGCAACTAAACCAATCTAATCCTATTGAATACAAACCAAGCAAACTTGAAAAGTTCTATAATGGAGGAGTCAACCTGACATAACATAACCCAATCAATAAAATCCCTTTAAGGTATCAATAGCTTGACATACTAATACATTCCCAAGCCAATTCAAACACTCTCTAACATATTCTGGCACCAGAAAAAAGAATACAAACATTTTTGATAGGTGATAAAAATTGAGCATCTGAGATCTTCTGAAACACAAACCTGAAATCCAAAAACATATTGCAAAAAGTCGAGCATATCAGCATTTCTTGAAGCAGGAATAAAAAAATCTCTAGGCAGCTCAGGCAGGTCACTGAAGTACTTCAAAGCTGATACTGCAGTTTTCACCTTAAGATAACAATCATTTAGTGAAAAAAGTATACAAAATCAAATGAGAAAACATATTCTATAGACATTTGCTATAGATGGTGCATCCAGTGGAATGATATTATAAGCAATTATAATATATATATATATATACACCTCTGGGAAAGAGGCAATGACATTTGCTATAGACGGTGCATCCAGTGGAATGATATTATAAGCAATTATATCCTCAGTCATTGCTGCATCTTTTTCCATCACCCGTTTCATCTGTCAAGGACAGATTAAAAAATAATGAGCTTAAGATGCAAGACTTTGATTAATAATGGATATAACGGTTGAAGATAGAACTTCAAGCAACATTGGATGGTAAAGGAAATTTAAAATTGCAACTACAGTAAACAAGTATCTCATGAAAAATAAAAACAAAACCTCTTCAGATATCAATTTTTCTGCATCTTCAGGAGCAACCTCCTTCGTAAGCTCCTCAACTACTGTTCCCAAAACCTTTAGAGTTGCAAATACTTTCTTTCTTTTCACAGTCTTTCGTTCCAACCTGCAAAAGTTCTCATATTAACATATGTCTGATTGTACACAATACAACAAATGACTTGTAATAGTTCTCATAATTGATGTGCTTTCCAATATAATTTATAATAGGATGAAGTTCTAATTTAGGCAAATAATCAAGACAGAGGAAGTAGGCAAGGAAGCAAAGGCACACACAAAGTCATCAAAGGAAATAACCAGTAAGACTTGCTTCATCAGCAATGACTAAGCTGGTTTGATTCCCATAAGAACAAAGTTGGAAATGCTCATATTTAATTATTCTTCACGTTGATGGCATTTTTAATTTCTGGTGCAGCAGTAAGATGAATTTAGACCATGAACAAATTAATAGTTATGAGAATCACAGCACATACTCTCCAAGGTTACCGCTGAAAACACCCGATTCCCTCAGCTTCATTTCATCCTCACGCAACTCATCTACTTTATGCTTCTCCCGGTACAGCTTATAAAATTCTTGCAGTCGAGCAATATCCTGGCTACGATCAATGCTTCCACCATCCCTCTTTGCAAGTTTTTGCTGTAGATTTTCTCAATAGCAGCAAACATAGTAAAATCAGAACAAAATAATAGTTACTTAAATACTAACCACCATGCAAGTAACCAAAAAGTGAAATATTCAAATGTAGGCAGATCAAGATTCCTTAAAAAAAAAAAAAGCAAAATGGAACCAATAATAGTCAATTATCAAACATCCTATTGCCATGCATGCTATGTTCCAGACAAAACACATTGAGTTCAAAGATTACTATTGCACTGGAAAAATTTACCCTTATGACCGACATCAAACCAGTCTTGAACTGGAGCACACCTCTGCCCTCGCTATTAGGATCCAAGTTTTGGGCGAGCGAGTATGCATGCTCACACACTGCACAGGGGAGAAAGCAGAACAACAATAAACAGTATTATTCCTAGAAAATCAAAATGCATCACAGGGCAGGTCATCCAGGTTATTGTTTAAGTGTTGTATGCAAGTTAGTTCCCTTTCTTATAAGTCATGATTGTATGAAATGTATGAAATGATC
The DNA here is from genome assembly GCA_021397845.1 of Areca catechu. Taxonomy (NCBI): domain Eukaryota; kingdom Viridiplantae; phylum Streptophyta; class Magnoliopsida; order Arecales; family Arecaceae; genus Areca; species Areca catechu. Next base: position 129,215,705 of record CM038049.1, read on the forward strand.
CATCATGCAGATAAAAAAAAACTGCTGCAGAATTTGGTAAAATGTATGGGAGATCTTGCAACGTGTTCTCCATTGGAAGAAGCATAAAGCTTCCAAGAAACCGACAAGAGGGCAGCGCACTGATATGTGATTACCTGGCATATACAGCCATTTCATCATCTTTACATTTATTTCCAAGGATCAATCTTCACAAATGATCTAACCTTGAAGTAAAAACAGTGTTGTGTCCAAGAAAAATGAAAATCTTTGATATCTACTATAAGTGGGATATTTAAGTGGCTGATGTAACTCCAAGCATTTAGCTCAACCAAGGATTCCGTCTATCATGTCAATGCCAGCATGTACATATACTGTGCTAAAACTTGGCTAGTTCCAACAATGAAAAATACATAGATCACAAAACAATTCACAGCAGGCTTAAAAGATAAGGTACATTAGTCAATATGTTGTTAACATAAATCAATTTTAACTACTATGTATTAGCGCATGGGTGTATCCTAAGCATATGAACATAGTTTTTCGAGTAAAGATGGGAAAATGAGAAATTAATCATCAAAAATACCTATGTTGATCGTTTCTTAACATGCATATCTCATATTTTCAAGTAATTTGTTATAAAAATTTACATTAAACAGCTATGCTTTCCACATGACAAGAAATACAATATCAAAAGTAAAAATAAAATATAATGCAGCATTAATGTAATTATATTTACTACAAAAAATAAAATTGACACCAAGGGAAGCTCATATACTGGTAATACTAGCAGAAGCTTATATATTATTGTTTCCTTTGCATTATGACATTCGACTTGATGTAAAATGATGAATTTTCAACTTACTCATATTCAATTTGTAGACTGGACCATCAAATCTTTTATTTTAAAAAAAAGGAAAAGAAAAATGACCCATAAGATAAGTAAGAAAAGAACTCCAGATTATTAAATAAAAACAAGACTATCCATGATTGTCAGGCATTGCTTCATGAAGCAAGGATATGCGCCTACACCACTACACATGGATTTATAGTGAACATTTCAATACCCATTAGTCTCAAGAAAAAGCAAGCAGCAGCAAAATGAGTCCTCTGGTGTTCTAGACTACCTCTTTCATTGCAAAAGTCTGATCTTTAAAATAGGCTACATCAATGAAGGACCTGCCCATCCATCTTCTCTACTTTCCACACGTTGTTGCACCATTACATTCACTCACCGGAAAATGCACAAAGGTAGAACTTTTGTTACCTTTTTGTATTCCCCTTCTCTTCTTGCCCTTTCAATTGTCGCTTTTCTTGCTCTTCCCTCTTCTTCCACCTCTTCATCTTACAAAAATCCACTAACTTTCATATTGTTTTTATCCTTGTACTTATTCCTTCTTGAATTCTTCCATTCCTTGCTCCTTGTATTCTTTTCTTCCTCCGCCTCTTTCTTACAATTTTCCCTCTCCACTTTCAAATTCACTTCATTCTCTGCCTTTCATTCTGATTTTTGTTTCCATATGTTTTTTCTACTTCTTGTCTTTTGATTCTGCATTCATGGCTTCATGCCCTTGCTTTCCAGTTCTTCTCTTCCTTTTGACCCCTCTTATACTTTTTCAATTCCATCTCACTGTTTTGATGTTGTTCTTTTTTCTGTCAGTTCTATTCCTCATATTTCCTCTTTGTATATCTTCTTTCAATCATTTATTGTTCATTTTTTCTTCTTGCTGCTCTGTTTTTTTATTCCTCTTTGTTATGTTGTCTTTCTATTTCAACAATCATATTCCTCATCAAGTTTGATAATCACTATCATGAACCAAACACTAGATATAAATGCACTTATAATGTAAATGGCTTCAACCAGATAGCCACATATTCATAGACACAGTTTATATATTTTTAGTCATCTTTATACAAATATATTGAAAGCTCATGGTCTTCATCCTTTTTTATTCAATAGCCAAATTATGTCACCAGATCCAGCAATAACATGCATGCAAAGCAAAACTAAAAGAACTTGTGTCATAAACATGGGAAATATGTCAATCCAAATAACATAATATCATTATTTTTTTGAGGACAAATATAAGCAAAAGTATTGCCAACTAGGGTGGCAATGATACAAACAAGTGCAAAGGATTGTGAATGCCAAGAGGATGGCTTAACAGGAGGGTAAAAAATTGATGGAAATTCATGAAACAAAGATATTAGTTCAGAACAAATGCTTGGAGAAAATAAGAATGTGAGTATTCAAGTAGCTACTGGCTGAAGCAAAATGAAGAAAAGATTTAAGTGGAAACATAACAAAATGTCACAGAAGAAACCTAGAGTAACCAGACCTATGTGACGATTCATTGTCAACGCAAGAAACCGCAGTTGATAGTATTTTAAAGTAGCAAGAAGCTGATGTCAATTTGAACATACCATACCATTTAATCACATTGGAGTTGAAAAGCTCCAAGGACACGTGTAAAAAAATTAGATGAATCAACCTATTTTCAAGTTGTTAGCATACCATAAAGTAAGAAATCTTATAAAAATGATAATACAAGTTCTATAACTAAACAATTTTGATTAAGAAAAATACTCCTTGTACAATTAGTACCCCCATGTGATTTCATAGTTTCCAAAATTTGTTTGGCGTGAGATGAACAGGAAAAATAATAAGTTGTTAGGGTTCTCACTTCTTAGAAACTGTTTCTTAAGTCTATTGTTGCCCTAAAGAAACATATGCCATTATGGATGATGCCAATTTAGACAAGGTTTTCTATACCCTTTCTTGGTTCAACAAAGTTTTAAACAACATTCTGTAAGGCCGCAGGAAATCTGCATTAAACGCAGTCATACTATCTAAATTCTCAAACTAGTTTTCAATCACTAAGTCCACAACTAGACCAACTCCATGCTCCTCCAAGAAAAGCCTCTAGTTTGGCCAGAAATCTACAACACTCTAATCATTGACATATTCATCATGTTTTCTCTGGCACTCTTTGTGCCTGATATTCTTAACCATATAATGCTTCAGGAGCCGATTTCAATCTAAATAATTCATCCCCTATTTCCTGGATTGCCTTTTGCATGCGTTACTAAATAAGCACTGCTCAAGTTACGGTAACACAAGTTGCCAATACATGGTATCTCTTGCATCAAGTAACGTGGATGATGTCATCCTCCATTGCCTAGTTTGGATTAAGTTATCCTTACACACAAAGTTGCACGGGCATCTGATGTATTAAAACCATCCACCCTAGTGGTCAAAGTAACTATTAGCGCATTATCAACTACCCACCTACTTATCAAGTACTTGACTATAACTGCATCTCTGGCCCAGACCTTTTAATTTGCCTTTCTCCTATTCACAGTACTTGTAAGCAATCATGTCCAAAATCTTATGAATACTTTCAACAAACAGTATGCATATCAGCTACCGACAAAATGGAGGTTGGAGTTTGTTAATGGAATAAAACCATTTGTACCCAAACAGCCGATTAGAGCTGTGCTTTAGTCATTTAATTAAGCTTTCAGGAAGAATACCTACAAGCAAGAGAAAGCATAAGTAAAGAAAGAAAAACAAAGCAAACTCCAAACGAGTGCAGCATGCTTGACGAATACTAAATAGTAAACTTATGGAGGCTTACATATTCTAGAGATACTCGGGTCCTCGTCTTGGATCTCATCAGCCGCTCTAAGTATCTCTTCGATGTGCAAGTTGTTAGCTAGACAAGATGGGACATTGCCCGCGATGCCAGTCGCAGGCAGCCCATGCAAACCAGCACCTCCCCGTTCTCCCCGGAGAGCCGCCCGCACCAGCCGCTCCCAGTTTGCCTCCACCTTCGACATCTTCCGAACAAAACCTTCGGAAAAAACCCCACCTCAATACATGAAATCAAAGCTCAAACCACCCGTCCAAGTCGATCCACCTCCAAGACTGAAAATTTCAAAAAACAATCCAAAAAAAGAGCGGATTTGAGTATCTAAAGCTCGGCTTCAAATGAGTACGGACATAATCGAATAAAAGAGAGAATTTGAAATTAAATCAAATGACAGAAATGGGGAAAGATATCGAAACTAAATTTAATAAATTAAAATGTGCAGAAACTCGGATGATTTTAGAGATGAAAAGATAGAAGAAGGGAAAAAAAACAAACCCTAGGAGCAGCAAGAAGAGATGAAAGTGGAATCAGATCGGGACGGTACCATGCGAATGGGATGCGATGGGAAAAAGGTACGAGCTGGTGAGGGAAATGCAAGGGGAGAGATTGGAGAAAGGGGTTTTTTCGACTCGAAAGATTGCGAGAGGGTAACGGAGAAAAGGGGTTTCCTCGACTCGAAGGATTTACAAAGGGTAACGAAGAAAAGGGCGAGACGGCTAATTGACTCGTTGATTAGCTTTCTGCGAGGGTCTTCCACCGGGGCAAAAAGCGCGTCGGATGCCCGAGTCCGCGTATAAAATGGGGTTAGAGCCGTCCTCCAGAAACGCGTTACGTTCTCGGGGACAGCTGCCTGTTGGATGAGGCTTATCGGTGGGATAAAGCGGGATAATTCGAAATTACGGGCGTACGGAAAAAGCGGAGCTCCGAGGCAGCTCATCCTTGCATGCATATTTCGTCGTTATAAAGAAAAAAATATTAAATTCTTAGCATGTGATGGTAATTTTGGCGCATGCAATGCATGTGCAGGTTAAAAATTATACTAATTAGTCATTCTAATTAAAGAATTTTAACAAATTAATCCCATGTATAAATTATGATAACCAAATATTATTGTTACACCCGATCGGCTTACCGCCAAATTAGGCCGATCTTTTACTGTGGTCCGATCGGACTGCACTTCTGAAGCTCCGACGAACACTCTCCTTCGGAAGTCCGACCCACACGAAGTAGAGGTCCGAATGACCCACTTCTGCTGAGGTCCGATCCACTGGTCTCCATCGGAAGTCCGATCCACTAAAATAGAGATCCGAATGGCCCACTTCCGTTGAAATTCGGCCCACCTGCTCCTACTGAAGCTCCGACGAACGCTCTCCTTCGGATGTCCGACTGGCCCTCCCCAGTTGATGTCCGACCAATTCACTTTGAGGATCCAAGAGATTCCAAAAGTCTCTTCCAACTGGTACCAGAATTATGTTATAAAAGTCTGAATGGCCCACTTTCGCTGAGATCCGGCCCACCTGCTCTTGCTGAAGCTCCGACGAATGCTCTCTCCTTCAGAGGTCCGACTGGCCCTCTCCAATTGATGTCCGACCAATTCACTTTGAGGATCCAAGAGATTCCAAAAGTCTCTTCCAACTAGTACCAGAATTATGCCATATCAACACCACTACTCCATCATTTCCACGATGATGCCCTGTCTCGATGCCACATGACCACTCTCCAGATTCTCCTAGGGACAAAACGGTCTTTCTCGGCCTCTCCCCTAACAAATTTTGGATTGTTCCGCACCTATATAAGGTAACCGAGTGATCTCATTTTGAGCTAAGTACACTCTTCCCTCTCCATAGCTGTCTCTCTGATTCCTCCATTCTGTTGTCCTCAAGCTCCTGCTAACTTAAGCATTGGAGTGTCCCCCGCCGGAACACCACCGGCCTTTAAGGACTTTGTTGCAGGTCGACCAGGAGAAGAGCGCTCCAGCCTAGCCGTCCGACCCTGGTTCAAGAGAAGTTGCAGCAACAGATTGGCGCTAGAGGAAGGGGCCTCCCTTCTCTAAAAGGAGGAATCCGTCCACTAAGTCATGCCATGGCTAAGGGAAGAGCCCAGAACACCTCCACCAAAGGGGGTCACTCCCTATCCAGGTCCGAAGGACCTCTCAGGAAGAATGACACCACCGCCGCCACCGTCGCCGAACCCACTGTCACTCTGGAACTGCAGCAGCTCCAGACGCTCTTGAACCGCATCGACATGCTCGCTACTGTGGTTCAGTACCTCCAGGAGGTGGCTGAAAACCGGCAACAGCCGCCTGCCGCATCTTCCACCCACCGTCAACCTGCTGCTGAGGGAAGCCGATGGCAAGAAGTCCCTCAGCCTTTCTCTCACGTTGCTCCGGAGCCACGAAGGTCCTCGGGGGCTCATGCCGATGGCAAGAGGGCAAGGTCCGCCTCACCCTCTTTCGCCGACTCTGTCCCCGCTGGTGCTCAGCTCCCTGCTAAACTCTTGAGGGACTGCACTAGTAAGATATTGTGCATGGAGGAGCGCATTGCCGAAATCATTGATCAGCAGAAAGTCGAGGGGGGAAGGTGTATGACTCCCGCTCGCCTTTTTCCAATGGGATCATGGGGGAGACGATCCCCGTCACTTCAAAATCCCACAAGTGGATCCCTACGATGGCACCACCGACCCGCTGAACCATCTAGGTACCTACAAGGCCCACATGATGGTACAGGGCGCCTCCGACGCCCTCCACTGCATCGCCTTCCTTGCTACCCTCAAGAAGGCTGCTCGAATGTGGTTCTCCGCCATCTGGTCAAGTACGATCTACTCTTTTTCTCAACTTCAAAACCTCTTCCTTTTCCATTTCAAGACCTGCAGTCGGACTCTGAAGAATACGACCGCCTCTTCCTCGTACTGCAAAAGGAGGGGGAGACTCTCCGGGATTACATGGCCCGTTTCAACTCAACGACCATAGAGATCCCAGATTTGAACGAGGATGTAGCTATGTCGGCCTTCAAAAGAGGGCTTCGCTCGTCTAGGCTCACATTCTTCCTATACAAGAAATTTCCGACAAGCTATGCCGAGTTACTGGCCCGGGCGCAGAAATACACCCTGGCAGAAGAACAAGCGGCAAGCCGACACGAGGCTGAGGGAAGGTCGGCTCCCAAGAAGCAGAGCGACAAGCTCCCGAAGTCCGACCTCCCAGCAATGAAAACCGTTTGGTCCAACACCGCAGTCCGAAGCCGAAGGACTTCCCCAAGAGGTTCGAGACCTATGTGCCCCTCTCCCTTCCGAGGGAGAAGATCCTCCTGGAGATTGAGAACGAGATCTTCCTGCAAAGGCCTCGTCCGATGAGGGCCCCCCTACATCTAGAAACAGAGATAAACACTGCCGGTTCCATCGGGACCACAAGCACAACATCGAAGAGTGCCTCCAGTCGAAGGACGCCATTGAAGACCTCATCAGGAGGGGGTACCTGCATAAATACATCCGACCCCGTAGGGATCGGGCCGAAGCTTCAACTGCCAGAGACCCTCCGGAGGAGACAGAGCTTCCGAACCAGTGTCCGACCGATAGGAATGTCGGTATGCTATATCGACGGTCCGATTGGATATATGAAGAGGACCTGGACATTGTCAAGAGGTCAAGGGGCTCTAGTGTAATCAGCTTTTCCGACGAAGACCTCCTGGAATCTCATGTTTCTGGAAATGATCCTGTAGTCGTGTCGGTAGTGATTGCCAACTACGATGTAAAAAGGATTCTAATAGATAATGGAAGCTCCATAGAGGTATTATTGTATGATGCTTTTGTAAGAATGAACCTGTCTAGGTCGAGACTGCAAGAATCTCCCATACCGCTGATGGACTTCGGGGAAACTCCATCGGAGTTGAAGGGGAAATAACCCTACCTGTGATGATTGGGATGGAGCCTTTTCAAAAAACTCTTTCTATCAATTTTGTGGTCATATGTACGACCTCGACCTATAATGCCATTTTGGGACGATCGGCCCTCAACAAGTTTCAGGCCATTGTGTCCACTTACCATCTGTTGGCAAAGTTTTTGACCAAAAGCAGGGTCGGAGTTATGAGGGGAGACCATCGGATGGCTAGGCAGTGCCAACTATTCAAGACCGATAGTCGGATGGCCGTCATACTCTAGAGTAGCTTGACCCAAGGGCTAAAGCCGACAACCGTGGCTAGCCAATTGAGAAAATTTTGTATGTCCCTCTTCGAGAGGGCGACCCCACCAAAGTCCTCGTTGACCCCATGAGTGATTTTGATGATAACCAAATATTAGAGCATGTATATTTATTTCTGACAACTCTTTAAGTGTTTTGCAAGTTTTTGCATGATGGATTAAATATTCAAACTTCAACTCCTACACCTCTATTTTCTTATTTGAGTTGTGTTGTAACGTGTTTTTGTAAAGAAGAACCCAATAAAAAAACTAAGAAAAAATCATATGAAAAGGGTTACTTCTGTGTGTATGCCTTGAAATTAGTTTTGAATTGGTATGCTTGAAAATACCAAGAGTTGGTAAGAGTTTTTCTTTAAGTTCGAGTGTAAAAATCCTGAAGAAGATACTCGAGCCGACCTAACTTGTTGAAGAGCCGACTCCACTTACTGGCACGCAGCAAAGATTCTGGAACACAGCAATCCGAGCCGACTCGAAGGTAACCGAGTCGACTCTAATAAATCCGAGTCGACTGGAATCAATCCGAGCTGACTCTTCTAGAGTCCAATTTCTGAAGATTTCTGAAAACAGCCAGAGAGCTGACCCGAACTAGAAAGAGCCGACTCTGCCAGACCTAATTCTGAAAGCCTAAGAAAGCGAGCCAACCCGAACTGTATCGAGCCGACTCTTCGAGAGTGAGGATTTTCGAAATTGAGAAAAAGAGCCGACCCAAGCTGAAAAGAGCCGACTCCTCGAGTTCAAGTTTTTCAAAGAAAGAAGTTCGAGCCAACCCAAGCTATCAAGAGCCGACTGATGCGTGTCATAGTGCACCGATTTAGAACCTTAATTCCACTACTCTAAAGGGTAGAATAGCGGGAGTAAGGGTCGATCCCACAGAGACTTTGGGGTTATCTTGAAAAAGTATTTTCTTTTGACTTAAAATAAACTTTTAAACTAGACTAATGCAAGAATTAAATGCAAATAATAAATCTGTGAAAATAATTTAGATATGACCTATCTCAAGAGTACGGCCCGTATCCGTGGATCACGGCCCGTCCCTTAGGTATAGGTCAGTCAAAACTAATTCACTACAACTTACCTTAAACGCTAATCCAACATGACTCCAGCATGACTAAAATAAAAAAAATAAGCAAACATGGATTAATATAAAGCAAATAAATTTTATTGCATAAAATATTGGAGTACAGAGAAAATAAAAGTAAGGGAACAAGGGTCCCTTTCTCCCTTTTTATCCGACTCTGACTCTCTGTCACAGCAACAGGTGGAACTACGGACAGCAAGTGGAACCTCCCAAAAATTCCTCTCCTCTCAGAAAAGAATCACCGAGATATTTATAGCTGAAAAATACCGTGTCGGATCCGTGTGGAAAGCGCGGTGATTTCTTCATCTCAATCCGATCTCCTTATCTGATTTTTTTACGATCATCCCCATCTCAAAAATTAAATTCAAAAATTCTATCGCACAATCCCGCATCCATTCAGCGTCGCCCGACATCTCTTCTCGTTCCGATGCTTCCTTGTTTTCGGACATCCTGGTCTGAACGACGATGACGCTGTGGGCAAAGAGGTGCGGCTGGGGCGGAGACGGACACGGCTGGGCGGACATGACGCAGAGGCTTCGACGGACTTGGGCGGCAGCACGGACGGTGCGGCTGGGCACGGCAGCGGGCGGAGAACGGCTGGAGGCGGCTTCGGGAGCGGACAGCGCGCGGGCTCGGGCGGCGTGCTCGGGCGACGTGCGGATGGCGGAGGCGTTCCGTGGGCGGCTGGACGGCGGCGCGTCCGGCTGGGTGGAGACGGCTGCAGGCGGCGTGGACGACTGGCCGACGGCGGAAACGTGGCCGCTGGGCGGAGACGGCAGCGAGGCTCGCGGCGGACTTGGCGCAGGGGCGGACGGGCGGCGTGGCTGGGCGGCGAACGGCGCGGACGGTGGCTTGGGCGGCGGCGTGCACAGCAGGGCCGTGGGCTTGGACGGCAGGGCGGCTGGACGGCTCGCGGCGAACTTGACGTGGCTGCGGGCGGCTGGACGCGGCTGGGCGGCAGCAGGCTTGGGCGGAGCCGGCTTGGCGTGCGGATGGCACGGCGGAGCTTGCGAACACGGACGGGCAGCGGATTCCGGCCATTTTTCCGACCGAACGGGAGCTCTCCGGCCGACGGGAAGGTTACCGGCGGCTTCGGCGGCGTCGGGGGAAGCTCTCCGGCGAGTTTCGGCACGATCGGAGCATGGTGGTCCACGGCTCCGCCCGTGGACCGGCAGCAATGGCTGCCGTGGACCAGCAGCTCATACGGTGGACCATTGAGCCGGTCCACCGTGAGCCAAACAAAAGTTTTTAAGGGCGCTCCAAAAATCATGCGGCTCTGAAATCCGTGCTAAAACCTTCTAAAATCCATTTTGGGCCCATTTGAAGTCCGAATTACATTCCGTTTGCGTCGTTGGACTCCTAAAATCAAGATCTACACGTTTATGGAGTCAATTCCTGCAAAGTATCACAAAAAGTATCAATTTTAATCAAATAAAGTTGGGTTAATTTTCATTATTCTAATGTCTAACACACCCCCCAACTTAAACTTTGCTCGTCCTCGAGTAAAGGAAATGGATGAGTCTTGTGTACTAAGATGGTCCATGAAATGAAAATTATCGTACTAACCCTAAAATCAAAGGATACATGGTTAGACTATTAAAAATGTACTTCATTGGATTACCGATTCCACCCATTTAGTAGTAGAATAAAGTCCATAGAAGTTTTAAGAGTTTTTTCGTTCCCAACTTTCTATCTCACTATCTAAATCTTCCAACTTAGTTTGGTTTTGGTGCAATATTTATTTAGTCCCCACTTTTTTTTTTTTTTTTTTTTTTTAATGTAAAGTCAGTGCAATGTCCTGACACCTTGCTTTCTAATTAACCCCTGTAGCGAGCTTTAAAGCCAATGACTCCCAAACCAGTTGGCTTTAGGGCATTAGGTGTAAAACACCCCTCGGGCTTACTGACTCGAGTTAAAAAGGCTAAGTCAAGACTAACTCTACGAAAGATTTCGTTACATCCCCACCTTTTGACGCGAACAACAACGCTTACTTAGACGAAGGGGCCCGGTTACTCAGTGAGAGATGCTAAAAATCTTTATTAACCTCTGAATTTTTTTATTTTTTATTTTTTTTTTTTAACTGGGGACTTTTTATAATGCCTATACCAAAATAAGTAAGATTCATTATTAAGATCAATAGGCCGAAGGGTCTGGAATTTCTCTTCTAAAATTTTCTGGACTACACTCCACCACTTATAGGGTTTTCTTGATAAATTATCCCTCAGTATCTCTAAAATTTTTTAAACCATTAATCACTCCTCATTTAGTGAGTTTGATTATTTTCAATTCGAGACAAATTTTTGTACACAAAAATTGATTAAAATTTTACTCGAGGATTTGATTTAATTAATTACCTCACCCCCCAACTTAATTTCCATTGTCCCTAATGGAAGAGAATATTAATAACTAAATGGCATGGAAGGATACAACCTGGTAGGGTATGGAATTAGCCGTCCTTCTATCACCATGTTCCCGCAATCTTCTTTTATTACTCCATTTATTCTAAAAATAAAGAATTAGAAGTTAAAATATGAACTAAGGAAAGAGCTGGGCTGCCTCCCAGGAGCGCTAAGTTTAACGTCTTCAGCCAGACAAAGTTGATCTTTACAGCAAAACTGGGTGTTCAAGATCAAGAGTTTCAACAACTTCTCCATCACTAATTCCTTCAATATACGGTTTCAAACGCTGGCCATTCACCTTAAAAACATTCCCTTGCTTAGGATCCTTAAGTTCAACAGCTCCATGGGAAAATACTTGAGTTACTACAAAAGGTCCATCCCATCGTGAGCGGAGTTTTCCGGGAAAAAGACGTAACCTAGAGTTGTAGAGCCACACTTTTTGATTAGGCTCAAATGATTTTCTATTAATAAATTTGTCATGATAAGCCTTCGTTCGAGCCTTATAAATTTTCGAACTCTCATACGCTTCATTTCGTAACTCTTCCAACTCACTTAACTGAAGTTTTCTATGGAAACTTGCATTCTTCATGTCAAAATTAAATTGCTTGATAGCCCAAAATGCACGGTGTTCCAATTCAACAGGTAGGTGACAAGCCTTTCCAAATACTAACCGGTACGGAGACATTCCTAGAGGGGTCTTGAAAGCAGTTTGGTAAGCCCATAAAGCGTCATCCAAACGTTCGGACCAATCTTTCCTATCGGGTCTTACCGTTTTCTCAAGAATGTGCTTGATCTCTCTATTCGAAACTTCTACCTGACCACTAGTCTGAGGATGGTATGGTGTGGCTACTTTATGGGTAATTCCATACTTTTTCATCAGTGCGTCAAAGTGTCTATTTGTGAAATGCGCACCTCCATCACTAATAATGGCCCTTGGGCACCCAAACCGACTAAAGATGTTATGTTGAATGAACTTGATCACAACTTTGTGATCATTAGTTCGAGTTGCCACAGCTTCAATCCATTTCGAAACATAATCGACTGCTACCAAAATGTACTCATATCCAAAAGAAAGAGGAAATGGTCCCATAAAGTCAATACCCCAAACATCAAAAATTTCAACAACTAAAATGGGGTTTAGGGGCATCATATCTTTTCGTGAAATATTCCCCCTTTGTTGACACTTGAGACAATTACGGCCAAATTCATGTGCATCTTTAAAGAGAGTTGGCCAATAAAATCCACTTTGCAGCACCTTTGCTGTAGTTTTTCTCCCACTAAAGTGTCCCCCACATGCAAGAGAATGACAAAAATTGAGTATACTCTTGAATTCACTCTCAGGGACACATCGCCTGATCACTTGATCTGAACAGTATTTAAACAATTCTGGTTCCTCCCAAAAATAATATTTGATTTGCGAAAAGAACCTATCTTTTTCTTGTTGTGACCAGTATGGAGGAACTTGCCCTGTTACCAGATAATTCACAATATGGGCAAACCAGGGGAGATTACTGGTAGAAGAAATTGAGAATAGTTGCTCATCAGGAAACCTATCTCCAATAATTTTCTTGTTGTATTCTACTAAGATCCTAGAAATATGATCTGCTACCATATTTTCGGAACCTTTCTTATCCAAAATTTCTAAGTCAAATTCTTGTAACAAAAGGATCCATCGAATCAGTCTAGGCTTGGTATCCTTTTTGGATAGGAGATGTCTTAATGCAGCATGATCAGAGTAAACTAGGACCTTAGACCCTAATAAATATGATCGAAATTTTTCTAGGGCGAATACAACTGCTAGTAACTCTTTTTCAGTAGTGGTATAGTTCATTTGTGCATCTGAAAGAGTTTTACTAGCATAGTAAATTACATGGGGTTCCCTATTGAGCTTCTGTCCTAAAACAGCTCCTACAGCATAATCAGAAGCATCACACATGATTTCAAATGGCAGAGTCCAATCTGGGGGCTTGATGATAGGTGCAGTGGTCAAAGCAGTTCGAAGAATGTCAAAAGCGGTCAAACATTCTTTACTAAAATCAAAGGACTTGTCTTTGGCAAGTAAATCACACAATGGTCGAGAGATTTTGCTGAAATCCTTGATGAATCATCTATAAAAACCAGCATAGCCAAGGAAGGATCGTACTTGTCTAACCGAGGTCGGGGGAGGTAATTTCGAGATTAATTCAACCTTAGCCTTGTCAACCTCAATCCCTCGCTCAGAAACAATGTATCCGAGTACAATTCCCTCACGAACCATAAAATGGCTCTTCTCCCAACTTAAGACTAAGTTGGTTTCTATACAGCGTTTCAATACCTTAGCCAAATTATGGAGACAGTCCTCGAATGAAGATCCAAAAACAGAAAAATCATCCATAAACACTTCAAGGAAATGACCAACCATATCGGAGAATAAGGCCAACATACATCGTTGAAAGGTGGCTGGTGCATTACAGAGACCAAAAGGCATACGCCTGAATGCAAACGTTCCAAAAGGGCAAGTAAAGGTGGTCTTTTCTTGGTCCGCAGGAAATACTGGAACCTGGTTGTATCCTGAATATCCATCCAGGAAACAAAAGAAACTCTGCCCTGCTAGTCGTTCTAGAATTTGATCAATAAAAGGCAGAGGGAAATGATCTTTCCTAGTAACAGCATTCAGTTTCCGGTAATCTATACACACTCTCCAACTAGTGGTTGCTCGGGTAGAAATTGACTCACCATTTTCATTCTGAATGACAGTAATACCTGACTTTTTAGGTACTACCTGAGTTGGGCTGACCCATTGGCTATCCGAAATTGGATAAATAATACCGGCATCCAACCATTTAACCACTTCTTTTTTAACAATTTCTCGCATGTTTGGATTTAGCCTCCGTTGCATGTCCCTATGTGGTTTAGCTTCTGCTTCACAGTGAATGTGGTGCATGCAAACAGAAGGGTCAATTCCCTTAAGATCAGCTATTGTCCATCCTATTGCCTCTTTATGGTCCCTAAGTACATTCATCAATTTTTGTTCCTGATCAGAGGTCAAAGTAGATGCAATGATTACCGGAAGGGTATCATTGGATCCAAGAAAAGAATACTTTAACTTGTCAGGAAGAGGCTTCAATTCCAGATTGGGTGGTGCTTCTAAGGATGGCACTAAAGGGCTTGATTGAGTCGGTAATGATTCAAATTTCACAGTCCAAGAAGGAATGGTGCTAAACCTGGGTGGCTCTAACAAAGCATTCACTTCATTTGCATATTCAGCAACATCAAAATCGTCAGTTTCTAAATGTGTCAAACATGCTTGCAAAGGATCTGAATTAAGCAACACAGGAAGATTCCTATTTACTACTTCTTCTATCATGTTTACTTCGTTATGATCATAAGAGGGTGGTCCTTGGCATGCATTAAAAATATTCAACCGCATTTTCTTATTCCCAAAAGAGACGTCCATAACCCCTGTTCTGCAATTTATGCAAGCATTAGCGGTAGCTAGGAAAGGTCTTCCAAGAATGATGGGTATCTGACTAGGGCTACCGCTAGATTCCATATCCAAAACAAGAAAATCAACCGGGAAGTAGAACTCATCTACTTTTACCAACACATCCTCGAGCATTCCACGGGGTGCCTTGACGGATCGATCAGCTAACTGTAAGGTCACCGTCGTGGGTTTTAATTCTCCGAATTTAAACAGATCATACATTGATCCTGGGAGAAGGTTTACACTCGCACCTAAATCTAACAAGGCTTTCTTGATTGTAAGGTCCCCTATGACACAAGAGATAATTGGGGTACCTGGGTCTTTGAGTTTAGGTGGAGCTATTTGCTGAAAAATTGAGCTGGCTTGCTCAGTTAAGAGGATTTTCTTAGGGATATGTGCTTTAGATTTTCGTTTTTGAGTGCACAAATCCTTAAGAAATTTGGCATAAGCCGGTACTTGCTTGATGGCATCGAGGAGAGGTAAATTGATTTGGACTTGCTTGAATAATTCAAGCATCTCATTCATTTTTAAATTTTTCTTATCCAATGGTAAAGGTGACTCCAAAGCTCTGTGGGATCGACCCTTACTCCCGCTATTCTACCCTTTAGAGTAGTGGAATTAAGGTTCTAAATCGGTGCACTACGACACGCATCAGATTTTTGGCGCCAAAAATCTGATGCGTGTCGTAGTGCACCGATTTAGAACCTTAATTCCACTACTCTAAAGGGTAGAATAGCGGGAGTAAGGGTCGATCCCACAGAGACTTTGGGGTTATCTTGAAAAAGTATTTTCTTTTGACTTAAAATAAACTAAAGTAAACTAGACTAATGCAAGAATTAAATGCAAATAATAAATCTGTGAAAATAATTTAGATATGACCTATCTCAAGAGTACGGCCCGTATCCGTGGATCACGGCCCGTCCCTTAGGTATAGGTCAGTCAAAACTAATTCACTACAACTTACCTTAAACGCTAATCCAACATGACTCCAGCATGACTAAAATAAAAAAAATAAGCAAACATGGATTAATATAAAGCAAATAAATTTTATTGCATAAAATATTGGAGTACAGAGAAAATAAAAGTAAGGGAACAAGGGTCCCTTTCTCCCTTTTTATCCGACTCTGACTCTCTGTCACAGCAACAGGTGGAACTACGGATAGCAAGTGGAACCTCCCAAAAATTCCTCTCCTCTCAGAAAAGAATCACCGAGATATTTATAGCTGAAAAATACCGTGTCGGGTCCGTGTGGAAAGCGCGGTGATTTCTTCATCTCAATCCGATCTCCTTATCTGATTTTTTTACGATCATCCCCATCTCAAAAATTAAATTCAAAAATTCTATCGCACAATCCCGCGTCCATTCAGCGTCGCCCGACATCTCTTCTCATTCCGATGCTTCCTTGTTTTCGGACATCCTGGTCTGAACGACGATGACGTGTGGGCAGAGAGGTGCGGCTGGGGCGGAGACGGACATGGCTGGGCAGACATGACGCAGAGGCTTCGACGGACTTGGGCGGCAGCACGGACGGTGCGGCTGGGCACGGCAGCGGGCGAAGAACGGCTGGAGGCGGCTTCGGGAGCGGACAGCGCGCGGGCTCGGGCGGCGTGCTCGGGCAACGTGCGGATGGCGGAGGCGTTCCGTGGGCGGCTGGACGGCGGCGCGTCCGGCTGGGTGGAGATGGCTGCAGGCGGCGTGGACGGCTGGCCGACGGCGGAAACGTGGCCGCTGGGCGGAGACGGCAGCGAGGCTCGCGGCGGACTTGGCGCAGGGGCGGACGGGCGGCGTGGCTGGGCGGCGAACGGCGTGGACGGTGGCTTGGGCGGCGGCGTGCACAGCAGGGCCGTGGGCTTGGACGGCTGGGCGGCTGGACGGCTCGCGGCGGACTTGACGTGGCTGCGGGCGGCTGGACGCGGCTGGGCGGCAGCAGGCTTGGGCGGAGCCGGCTTGGCGTGCGGATGGCGCGGCGGAGCTTGCGAACACGGACGGGCAGCGGATTCCGGCCATTTTTCCGACCGAACGGGAGCTCTCCGGCCGGCGGGAAGGTTACCGGCGGCTTCGGCGACGCCGGGGGAAGCTCTCCGGCGAGTTTCGGCACGATCGGAGCACGGTGGTCCACGGCTCCGCCCGTGGACCGGCAGCAATGGCTGCCGTGGACCAGCAGCTCATACGGTGGACCATTGAGCCGGTCCACCGTGAGCCAAACAAAAGTTTTTAAGGGCGCTCCAAAAATCGTGCGGCTCTGAAATCCATGCTAAAACCTTCTAAAATCCATTTCGGGCCTGTTTGAAGTCTGAATTACATTCCGTTTGCGTCGTTGGACTCCTAAAATCAAGATCTACACGTTTTTGGAGTCAATTCCTGCAAAGTATCACAAAAAGTATGAATTTTAATCAAATAAAGTTGGGTTAATTTTCATTATTCTAATGTCTAACACCGACTCGTCCAGAGTGATGTTTTGCATCCTGAGACAAAGAGCTGACTGCACTGAAGATTTGGCGACTCGACCTATCGACTCGAAGGATCCAAGCCTACTCGAACGAATCCGAGCCGACTCGTTTCCAAGTATCTAATGGTTAGTTTCAGAATTTATTTTTGAATGTCAAAAAGTGCTCCAACGGTCACAAGTCACATCCCAACAGTCATAAATGTCTTTAACTGCCTTGGAGTGATGGAAGACTTTATATTTGAAGGATATGAATTTCCTTGAAGAAAAATATAGGAGAGTTCTTAAAAAGAAAAGAGAGATTCATTGAATATTCTACCAACCAACAGCAAAAGAGCACAAGAGCATTCAAGCTAGACTTCAAGACTTCACCAACTCTGATTTGAAGTTTGAAGCAACTTTGGGAAGAAGCCACTGAAGCAATTAAAGCTTATTCAAGTGCATTTAAGTGGACTTCCATCAAGTTGCACCGGCAACTATCCGACAAATTGAGTTTGTCATTTTTGTTGCATTTCTTTCAATTCATTTTTGAATTGTTGGATTATTGGTGAGCCCGGTTGAAAAACCAAATAGGTTCTTGGTGAGCCTTGTTAAAAACCAAGAGTTGGGTTCTTGATGATCCTGGTAAAATCAAGTTATGTTTCTTTAGTGAGCCTGTTAAAACCAAAGGGTATTAGGTTTTCTTTGTTGATCTCGTAAAATTAAAGTGCAGAGGTTTTGGATTATGATCCTGTAAAACAATCATACTGTATTCGGATGTGAATATAGTGGAAATCCCAAGTCGTATCTTCGATAGTGGACATAGGAGCTAGGTTGCTCCGAACCACTATAAATTTGGTGTGTTTGTATTGTACTTCTTTACTCCTTTTTTAGTTTCTGCAATTTATAACTCTGTCACAGCACCTAACACCTTCTAAGGAATTTGTAATTGCACATTACTTGCTTTAAATTTTTAAATTCCCAATTGACCCCCTCTTAGGTAGCCACCTGGGCAACAACTGGTATTAGAGTAGTGTCTCTGAATACATTAGAGTAAAGATTGATGGCTCATCCCATGAGTACATCTCTGGCGGAAGGCCAGTCAACTAATAGACCTCCACTATTCACAGGCACAAATTATGCATATTGCAAAGCACGAATGAAAATCTATATCCAAGCTATTAATTTTAAGTTATGGAAGGTCATTATAAAGGGTCCTTATATCTCCATGACTAAAACTGATGGAGTAGACGTTCCTAAACCTGAAGAGGATTGGGACGAACACGACATGAAGATGGGCGAATTAAATGCCAAAGCCATGAACTTATTATATTATACTTTGGATAATAATGAATTTAATCGAATTTCTATTTGCTCTTCCGCAAAAGAAATTTGGGATAAACTCGAATTGACCCATGAAAGGATTTCTCAAGTGAAGTCTTCTAAAATTAATCTTCTCGTGCATAGTTATGAACTATTTAAGATGGAACCGAATGAAACAATCTCTGCCATGTTTTCACATTTCACTGACATTATTAATGACTTAAAAAGTCTTGGCAGGGTATATATTAATGCAGATCTAGTGCAAAAGATACTAAGATCTCTTCCAGACAAATGTGATCCGAAAGTGACAGCCATCCAGGAAGCAAAAGATTTGAATACCCTATTGCTGGATGAACTACTAGGATCTCTCATCATACATGAATTGACCATGCCGCACCAAACTAAAGATGATCAAAAGAAGAAGAAACCAATCGCCTTCAAAGCTGCTATGGATTCTAGAAAGGATGAAGAATCGGAAGAAGAAAGCTCCTCTACTGAAAGCGACATGGAAGATGAAGATGTTGCCATGGTCGTCAGGAAATTTAGAAGGTTCTTGGAGAAAAGAAAAGGAATACACCTCAGAAAATTCTACAAGAACAAAGATTTCAGTAAGGAGAAGGACAAAGAAAAAGAAAAAGAAAAAGAAGTACCCACCTGTTATAAATGCAAAAAGCCAGGGCACATCCGACCAGATTGTCCATTACTGAAAAAGGACTTTAAGAAAAAGAAAAAGAAAGCTATGGTAGCGACGTGGAGCGACAACGAAACGTCCTCATCAACTGAAGAAGAAGAGACCATGAAATATGCAAATCTATGTCCGATGGATCTTGAAAATGAGGTATCATCTCCTGAGCTACAAACTGAATTTTCATATGATGAATTGAATTATGCATTTCATGATTTACTTATCAAATTCAAGAAAACTGGGATTAAAATTAAATCCTTGAAGAAACAAAATGATGTTTTATCAAAAGATAGGGATGAAACTTTTGAAAAGAATAACATTTTGCAAAAAGAATTGAATAACTTTTCTGACAATGTTATTGCTTTGAAAAATGAGAAAAATATTTTAAATAAGACAAACAGAATTTTAGTTGCCAAAAATGTAGATTTAAAAAGGGAGGTTAAAAAACTTAAACCTTTAGTTGAAATACTTATCTTGAGTTCTAATAAGCTTGAGCTAATTTTGAAAGAACAAAAGGATTCTAAAAGTAAAGCTGTAATTGGATTTAATGCTTTAAATGATAAAGAAATTTCAGCAACAAGATTTATATCTTCAAAAGCTTCAGTTTTAAATGTTAAACTTGAAAAAGCTTTTCCATCGAAATTTATTTCAAATGGCTTGAAATATGTTCCTAAGAATTCTACGCAAAAATTTTTCAAACCAAACATTTCTGTTTCTGTATATTTTATAGCTTCAAAGCATGCATCATTCAAAAACGATAAACTTATTTGTTATGCATGTCATAGATTTGGGCATAAATCTTATCAATGCAATTCGTTGAAAAATTTCATGATTGGTGCATTGAAATATAAAACCATTTGGGTTCCAAAGGGAACCAACTTTGCTAACCCGGAAGGACCCAAGTTAGCTTGGGTACCTAAAATTACTCCTTAATTATTTTGCAGGATTATCTTGTAGTCCACAAATTAAAGAAAAGATGGTATCTTGACAGCAGCTGTTCAAGGCATATGATGGGTGACAAAGATCAGTTCATCACCCTACAAATGAAAGAATGAGGATTGGTTATATTTGGAGATAATGGCAAGGGGATAATAATCGAAATCGGTAAGATCAAAATAACCCCCTGTACTTTCATTGAAGATGTGCTGCTAGTAGATAAATTGAAGCATAATATATTGAGTATTAGTCAATTATGTGATAAAGGCTTCAAAGTTATCTTTGAATCATCTTGTGTATAGTAACTAACTCTCTTGATTATAGCAACAAATTCATTGGGCATAGACTTGGAAACATCTATGTGGTAGATCTAAATGATCTAGCCATGTCCAGTGGCACCAGTCTAGTAGTAATGAATGCTAAGACCAAAGACTCATGTTTATTATGGCATAGACGATTAGGTCATGCTAGCATGCATAATATTGCCAAATTAATCTCAAAGAATATAGTTAGAGGTTTGCCACATTTTAAAGTAGATCTTGATTATGTATGTGATGATTGTCAACTAGACAAACAAACTAGGGAGAGTTTTAAATCGAAAAATGTTATTTCAACAACCAGATCCCTTGAGCTACTTCACATGGACTTATTTGGACCAACAGGACCACAAGCCTAGGAGGTATGAAATATGGCCTTGTGATTGTAGATGACTTTTCTAGATTCACATGGGTATTATTTATTGCACATAAAGATGAAACTTTTGATATATTTAGAAAATTTCATAAGAAAGTTTCAAATGAGAAAAATCTTTCCATTATTTCAATAAGAAGTGATCATGAAACTAAATTTCAAAATCAATTTTTTGATAAGTATTGCACTGACCATGGCATTGATCACAACTTCTTCGCTCCTAGAACACCAAAATAAAATGATGTTGTAGAGAGAAAGAATAGGACTTTGAAAGAAATGGCCCGAACGATGTTATGTAAAGATAATCTTCCAAGATACTTTTGGGCAGAAGCGGTGAACACTGCCTGCTATATATTAAATCGAGTTTTAATACGACCAATTTTAAAGAAAATCCCCTATAAGCTTTGGAATGGAAGAAAACCAAATATCAATTACTTTCATGTTTTTGGATGTAAATGCTTTGTGTTAAATAATGGCAAAGATGACATAGGAAAGTTTGATGCAAAATATGATGAATCTATATTCCTTGGTTATTCCTTATATAGCAAAGCATATAGAGTGTTTAACAAGAGGACTCTTACTATAAAAGAGTCAATTCATGTTGTTTTTGATGAAGCTAACCCCTCACAATCTAGAAAAGATGAGTGCGTAGATAATGATGTAGGTACTCTACAAAAAGAAATGGAAAATCTAAGCATTCAAGACAAGCCAATGCAAGATGGAAGTGAAATGGTAAGCAAGGATCATGCTGATTTACTAAAGGAATTGAGGTATGTAACTTCACATCCCAAAGATTTAATTATTGGTGATCCTTCTCATGGTGTTAGGACTAGGTCAGCACATAGAGATGCACATGACTACCTAGCCTTTGTATCTCAAATTGAACCACATAGTTTAGAAGAAGCTGAAACTGATTATAACTAGATGATGGCAATGCATGATGAATTAAACCGGTTTGAAAGGAATAATGTTTGGACACTAGTTAGTAGACCTACAGACCATCCAATCATAGGAACCAAATGAATCTATAGGAACAAACTAGATGAGAATGGTAAGGTTATAAGGAATAAAGCAAGGTTGTAGCAAAAGGATACAATCAAGAAGAGGGTATTGATTTTGATGAAACTTATGCTCCCATAGCAAGACTAAAGGCCATTAGATTACTTCTTATATTTGCTTGCTACATGAGCTTTAAACTTTTTCAAATGGATGTCAAAAGTGCTTTTCTAAATGGATTTATTTCTAAACAAGTTTTTGTAGAACAACCACCAGGTTTTGAAAATCATGCTTTTCCAAATCATGTATTTAAATTGAACAAAGCTTTATATGGTTTGAAACAAGCACCTAGGGCCTGGTATGATAGATTAAGCAAATTTTTACTTGAAAATGATTTCAAAAGAGGAAATGTTGACAAAACCCTTTTTATTAAAACAAAGAAAATGATATGTTAGTTGTACAAATTTATGTTGATGATATAATATTTGGTACAACTAATGAAAATCTCTGTGGAGATTTTGCTGAGCTGATGCAGGGTGAGTTTGAAATGAGCCTTATGGGTGAGCTCAACTACTTTGGATTACAAGTCAAATAAATGAAGGAAAGAATCTTTATAAACCAAGCCAAGTACATCAAAGAAATGATCAAGAAATTCGGCATGGAAACAAGCAAAGAGGCTAACACACCCATGAGCACTACCTGTGGAATAGACAAAGATGAAAGTGGATCCAATATTGACCAAAAGCTTTATAGAGGTATGATCGGATCCCTTTTATATTTAACAGCCAGTAGACCTGATATCGTGTACACTGTATGTGTTTATGCTAGATTTCAATGCAATCATAAAGAAAAACATATGCTTACTGTTAAAAGAATTCTCAAATACTTGAAAGGCATAATGAAGGTGAAAAACACCTACACCTAGCATATATTATGCAAGAAACAGGGCAAAGAATATGCATTTTAAAATATTTTTAAGACATGCATAGCGGAAGGCTCGGTAAATAGATCTAAACCATCTACCGATCTACCCGTAACAGGAACTAGTATAAAGACCTAGCATGCATATAACATAAAAAATAACACAAATATAAAGGTCATACCTTTATACCTCGACGAGTGCTGGAGAGAAGTTGTGAAGAGCTCTGATGAGGAGGAGGGCGCTCGAGCCTCACAAGCGTCTAGCCTCTAGAGGATGTTCACACATGGGCTCGACTCTGATCAACTCCCTCGAAGTGCTAGCTCTTCGAGATCCTTGGCCGATCTTCAACTTCCAGGAAGACAAGGATGAGTGTAGAAACCCCTTCCTAACAAATCACTCCTAAGACCTAGCTAGAGTGCTAGGTAGCTCACACCCAATCCCAAAATCTCTCACACTTCTCAGTCCTCTTCTTCCAAAAACTCTTTTGCTGTTGTTGTCTAACCCCAGCAGCCACCACAATGTCCTACATTTATAGGGGCAATAGGAAGAGGGAGAAGAAGGAAAGAGGAGAGATGAGAGAATGAATGAGAGGATCAAGGTCATTCCAAATGGGTCCAACCCAAAAAGGAAGATATGACCTTCATACCATAAAACCTTAGAGCCAAAACTGGTTTGAATTCGAATTTCAAACCAGGTCAAAACCTGCCCAAAAATCCTCCACGAAATCCTCTCAGAAATTTTGCTCGTCACAAGAAGTGTCAACACTCGAAAATGGCCAAGTGTCGACACCTGCAAAATTCCAAGTGTCGACATTTGGAACAAAGTCAACCATATTGACTTCAGGTGATGGCAAACGATTCTCAATCATTGATTAGCCCAAAAGATCAGATAGAAATCCTCTATGATGTGTGACCCCATAGGTTTGAACACTAAACTGGTAGCACTGGAATATTTCCAGTACCAGTCAAAGTTCTTATATAGCAATGATACTCGACATCCAAATAAGTCGAAGATGCAGAGCACCTCACAAGAATCTCTGGCATATGGTTACCGCATAATTCATCCATTTGACCTTATAATGCTCAGGATGACCTAGGGTTCGACTGCCAACCCTAATTTGATCTATCCAGATCATGTCTCAACCTCACAAGTTCTATGACTCCTCACAAGAACTATCCTAGCCAAGGTTTTGCTGAATTGAGACATAGTGAGTCATTCACTCCAAACTATTTGGAGAGGTAAATTCCATCTTAATCCACCACTGCTCCACAAGTACTTAACTGCACCCAAAAACCTTCCGTCACTAGATTAGAAATCCAGGTAGTCCGGTACCAAAGTACAGTGAGTTGCTTGTAAGCTGCCTTGGTGACCTCAGGTATGAGGGACACATTTATCCATATCCCTTCGCAAGCAATCCTTTGGTAGAAGGGATCTCCGCAGATGGTCACGTTCAGTGAAATGTCATACACTTCACTTGTATGTCACACCAGTGTCTCCATACTCCTTGGTTAAGAGGACAACCAACAAATGTGACATGCAACAACCTATACTTGATACATCGTCATCCTATAACAATGTATCATTTGGTTGTGAACCAGTTTAAAAACTACTTGATATATCCTCTCTATATCAAACAATGTAGTTCTAAGGACTCCATCATACAAAAATTCATTACAGAAAAATATAAAATGATGGACAACCAAAAATAAATAACTTTTATTTATTATTAAAAAATTCATATACAAATATAAAATAGCACAACCGTCTACAGTCTAGATGATTGGCTTTGGGATACAATTCCCAACAACTCCCACTTGGACTAAAGCCAATCAGTACAGAATCTCATTCCCATTTTTCTTTTACAATAGTCGAACTCTTGAACTCCAACGACTTTAGTGAAGGGGTCAGCCATGTTCTCCTTTCCATCGATTTTCAGAAGGTCAATGTTCTCTCGTTCTACGATCTCTCGTACAAGATGATAGCATCGCAGAATATGCTTTGTGTAGTGATAAGACTTTGGCTCTTTGGCTTGAGTAATGGCTCCAGTGTTGTCACAGTACACTGGAACAGGACCATCCAGGGAAGGTGCCACTCCCAGCTCACCAAGGAACTTTCGCAACCACACAGCTTCCTTCGCCGCATCAAATGCTGCAATGTACTTTACTTCGCATACTGAGTCCGCCACAGTAGGTTGCTTGAAACTTTTCCAGCAAACAGCTCCTTTGTTCAGGGTAAAGACAAAACCTGACACACTCTTGCTATCATCCTTATCTGAATGAAAACTGGAGTCAGTATACCCCACAAGTTTCAAGTCAAATTCTTCATAAATGAGCCATTGGTTCTTAGTATTTCGTAAATACTTAAGGATGGTTTTTACCACTTTCCAATAAGCTTCACCTGGGTCAGACTGGTATCTGCTCACTATACCTAGTGAGTATGCCACGTCTGGTCTAGTACATATCATGGCATACATGATAGAACCCACTACCGAAGTATATGAAATTCTACTCATACGCTCTCTCTCCTCAGGAGTTGTCGCACAATTCCTTTTGGAGAAATCAATTCCAGTGCCTATCAGGAGATAGCCCTTCTTGGAATTTTTCATGCTGAACCGTTTCAGCACGGTGTCGATGTACGTAGACTGGGACAATCCCAGAAGCCTTTTAAATATATCTTTATAGATTTTCATACCTAGTATGTAAGAGGCTTCACCCAAGTCCTTCATAGAGAATTGAGATGATAACCAGACCTTTATTCCTTGCAGTGCTGTGATGTCATTCCCGATTAAAAGAATGTCATCCACATACAGCACAAGGAATACAATCACAGGACTAATATCCCATTTGTAAATACAAGGCTCTTCTCCGTTCCTAACGAAGCCATACGACTTGATACACTTATCAAATCGCATGTTCCAACTCCTTGATGCTTGCTTCAGTCCATAAATGGACTTTTGAAGCTCGCCCACCTTTGACTCGTCTATGAATGTAAACCCTTCAGGTTGTATCATATACACCCCCTCTTCCAGCTCACCATTCAGGAAAGCTGTTCGGACATCCATTTGCCAGATTTCATAGTCAAAGTGCGCAGCTAAAGCAAGCATAATCCGAATAGATTTTAGCATTGCCACAGGAGAGAATGTCTCATCATAGTCAATACCATAACGTTGACAATACTCCTTAGAAACCAGATGGGCTTTATAGGTCTCCACCTATCCGTCTGCGCCCCTTTTTCTTTTGAAAATCCATTTGCACCTAATGGATTTTATCCATTCAGGTGGATCAACCAATGTCCATACATTGTTGATCTCCATGAACTCCATTTTGTATTTCATGGCTCCTAGCCATGACTCAGAGTCGGACCTCTGCAATGCATCCATGTAGGTGATCGGATCCTCATTGTTCTCATCGAGTTCAATGGGATCACCTTCCCAAACCAAGAAACCGTAGTATCTGTCCGATCGGCTCGGTACTCTACCGAATCTCCTTAATTGTTCTGGAGTGGGCTCTGGGTGTGATCTAATCCCAGCCGATTCTATGTAGTTGCTTAAATATGTCGGTTCTTCTACTTGTTGAACTTACTAAGTTCAATCTTAGCGGCTACAATTCCTTTACCAAGGAACTTCTTTTCCAAAAAGATAGCCCTATGACTGACGAACAACTTTTGTTCCTCAGCTAAGTAGAAGTAATACCCCTTAGACTCTTTCGGATACCCAACAAATAGGCACAGGTCAGACCTGGGTCCAAGTTTGTCTGTTTCCAAACATTTTACATAAGCTGGCACCCCCAGACCCGAAGGTGTGAAAGTGTCAGCTTACGTCCAGTCCATATCTCATATGGTGTTTTACTAACGGACTTACTTTGACCCCTATTCAGAATGTAACAGGCTGATTCTAAAGTATATCCCCAAAAGGATACCAGCAGAGAAGCGAAGCCCATCATGGACCGAACCATGTCTAACAGGGTTCGATTCCTCCTCTCAGACACTCCATTTAACTGGGGTGTCCCTGGAGGCGTCCATTGAGAGAGAATCCCATTCTCCTCAAGATATGTCAGAAACTCGCCGGAAAAGTATTCACCGCCTCGATCATATCGAAGGATTTTGATACACTTTTCGTTTTGTTTTTCTACTTCACTACAATATCGTTTGAACATTTTAAATGACTCAGACTTATGTCTCATCAAGAAGACATAACCGAACCTCGAAAGGTTATCTATGAAAGTAATGAAATAAACATACCCTCCCCTGGCACTAACATTCATAGGTCCGCATACATTAGTATGACTAGACTTAGAATTTCTTTAGCTCGTTCAAGACTTAGTCATTTTTCCAAGAAGACAGAACTCATAGGTTAGAAGTGAACTATCTTCACTAAAATCGAGGAGACCCTCAGTTTTTAACTTGTTTATCCTATTCCTGTTTATATGACCTAGCCTATAATGCCATAGGTACGCATCGCTGACATTATCTATCCTAGGACGTTTGCTAGACATGTACATTATACTAACTTATCGCGATAGTACATAGATGCCATCTCGCATTTGTCCATTCAAAATTACAGAACCATTCAAAATGATTTTGTAAATGTCATTCTTTATTAATAGTTCATAACCATACATGGCCAACTGGTCTACATAAATGACATTCAAAATAAAAAGAGGACAAAAATGACACTCGTTCAAAATGATAGTACAGGACTCGAAAACAAGTTTAAGGACTCCCAATGCTAGAACTGGAACTCGGCTTCCATTTTTCACATTCAAGAATCTTTCGCTATCCTCGAATCTTCTACTAACTTGAAGTCCCTGCAAAGAATTGCAAATGTGAATTGGACTTCCTGTATCCAATACTTAGTTAGTAGTATCGCAAACAGAGAAACTACAAGGTGTTATCATATAAATATCTTGTCCAGGACCATCCTGCAGCTTTCTCTTCTTGGACCTGTTCAGATCAAGAGACGTAATATAAAGAGGACAGTTTTTCTTTCAGTGTCCTGGCTTCTTGCAGAAGAAGCACTCTACACGACTCTGATCAGCCTTCACTTTCTTGGCCTGACTGGGCCCAGAAGCACTAAGCACATTTTTCCCTTTATTCTTCTTCTTCCCTTTCTTAAAGGGACGACGCCCTCCCGAGGAACCTCTCACTAGATTCACTACCCCTTTATTCAACTGGTGGTCTTTCTTAAAAGTCTGCAGCAACCCCAACAGACCGTGGTAGTTAACTGCAGGCTTGTTCATTCTATAATGATCGAGAAAGTCTAGATAAGAGGAGGGGAGAGAATTCAAAATCGCATCTTTCTCAAGCTGTTCATGCAAGGGACAGCCGATTTTGCCCAAGCGCTCAATCATCTCGATCATATACAATACATGATCAGTGACCGAGGTCCCATCACGCATCCGTGCATTGAAGATAGCACAGGAGACCCTGTACCTCTCAATGTCATCTGGTATCCCGTAAGACTCCTTCAACTTTTGAAGGATTTCTTCTGGCTGGGCTTCCTCGAACTTGCGACTAAACTCGTTGTTCATCGTAGCCAACATGATGCATCAGATAGTGGTCCTGTCAGAGAGCCACTTTTGATAAGTGTCTCTGACTCAACCCCGAGCATTGGCAACAGGGATTTCAGGTGTCGGATCCGATATCACATATAGGATCCGTTCATGCTCCAGGACTATCCTGAGCCTTCGATACTAGCTATCGAAGTTCGATCCATTGAGCTTCTCGTTATCGAGAAGAGACCAGAGTGACAGGTTGGAAGACATCTGAAAGGAAAACCAAAACTAATTAGTGTATATGAATTATTAACCTAAAGACATGGACTTTAGTCTAAAGGTCCCTCCCACTATTTTGCTCAAATTGGTACCCTCTACCTCCAATCCGAGGAATTACTTTAATTTTCTAATGGATACCAGAGTCCAATAGACAACACATGAGCCCGACTTTGGCTGGCCCATCCATGCGTGTCTAAAGATAGGTTCTTTAACCAATTACTTCTCCAAGTAACCTCTAGTAATTGGGTTTTGCCCCAAGGAGCACTTCAATTGGCCTTTGGGCCTCCTATTGAATGTCCCGGTTAGGTCCAACCATTAACATGACAAAATTCAATGCTTCTAACTAACGAATGGTCAAGCCCGACTTTGGCTGGTCCACCTGACCACCGTTAAGAGTCACACTAAGCCATCATATTAGGAATAGCAATTCCAATAGCCCGATGAACACCTGATCTTTGGATCTGCCGATGAACACCCAACTATTAGACACATTACTATTACACTTAATGGGAGGCTAGGACTTGGTTATCTCTATAACTTTATCCTTTTAAGGACATAATAATTTAGAGGATTTTAAATAATGTAACAAATGAAGAGATGAGAAGACATGGATCAACCTCCCATTGACCAAATCAGAAAACAAGGAGGGTTACACATAACTAATGATACATGGGCACCTAAAATCAGTCAAGACTGATTAACCTTGGGTGACAAGGGTTAACACGAGTCAATGAGCTATCTAATCAATCCTGATTGACCACATTGGCCAGGTAAGTGAAATCATAGTTTGGGTTCCGCCATTAACCGTCTTGCCTAGACACCAATAGAGTTGGCCAGGTAAGGGGTAGCCCCAAAAAACCATGATCACAATGCCAAACTTACCTCGACACCAATCAGTTCATCAGACTCGATTAGACTAGCCTAAAGACTTGGGCTTTCCACTGAGCCACAAATTAGATCTATTTAGATTATGGACTAATCAATCTAACTATTAGATAGATCTAGAGAAGAAATCCTAACTCAACTTTTGATTAGATTAGTTCTCTAACTTGTCCAATGAATCTAAACTTATGTCTAACCCAATCAAGGACCTAATAGAAGCTAACCCATGACCCTTAAGGCTTATTGAAATAACTTAAGATCTTTGAATCACATTCCTAGAGTTCTTGGTCAATCTTAATTCAAAATTAAGTTCAATGGCCTTAAATAAATTAAAACAATTTTAATTTATCAGTGTAAAACAAATTTACAACAAAACAAAATTTAAATTCACCGATTTTAGCATTTTCTACAGCCAACTGTCGACACTTCAAAAGCAAGTGTCGACTCAAGGCCTAAGACAGGGAACAAAAAATAGAACAACATGTTTTCTAGCACGCCTCAAGTGTCGACACTCCAAGGGGCAAGTGTCGACACTTCAGGCTCAAGTGTCGATACTTCAGTATCAAGTGTCGACACTCCAGCCTGTATTAGAACAAAAATAGAAAACATATCTCAGGAAATTTTTCCATGAGTCGACACTTTAAAAGGCCAAGTATCGACGCACAGCCTGAGACAATGAAAAAATAGTGATTTCAAATCTAATATTTCTCCAAACATTCAAGTAAAACCGATCAAAAATAACTCTTAGATCTTATATAAAGTCGTTTTATGATCATGATTAAAACATTTTTAACCTACAATTTTTCTTTCTTCTTATTTTTTTTTTCATGAGCCAATCACAGTAGCACCCCTACATGCCATAGGAGATCCCATTGAATGGGAAGAGCGGGTCTTGCAGCCCCACTTCTCTCCTATGATCGGATGGCCTGGTGAAGCACTCAATCCAAGTGCTTAAGAAGAAAGGAGATGTTATTATAAGCATGTTAGCATCATTATACTACAAAAAGAACCTATTGCTCTGATATCATTGAAGGTGAAAAATACCTACACCTAGCAAACATTATGCAAGAAACATGATAGAGAATATGCATTTTAAAATATTTTTAAGACATGCATAGCGGAAAGCTCGATAGATAAATCTAAACCATCTACCGATCTGCCCGTAACAGGAACTAGTATAAAGACCTGGCATGCATATAACATCAAAAATAACATAAATATAAAGGTCATACCTCTATACCTCGACGAGTGCTGGAGAGAAGCTATGAAGAGCTCTGATAAGGAGGAGGGCACTCGAGCCACACAAGCGTTTGGCCTCTACAGGATGTCCACACCTGGGCTCGACTCTGATCAACTCCCTCGGAGTGCTAGCTCTTAGGGATCCTTGGCCGATCTTCAACTTCCAGGAAGACAAGGATGAGTGCAGGAACCCCTTCCCAACACCTCACTCCCAAGACCTAGCTAGAGTGCTAGGTATCTTACACCTAATCCCCAAATCTCTCACACTTCTCAATCCACTTCTCCTAAAAAACTCTTTTGCTGTTGTTGTCTAACCCCAACAGTCACCACAATGTCCTACATTTATAGGGGCAGCAGCGAGAGGGAGAAGAAGGAGGAGAGATGAGAGGAGAGAATGGGAGAGAGGATCAAGGTCATTCCAAATGGATCCAACCCAAAGAAGAAGGTATGACCTTCATACTATAAAACCTTGGAGCCAAAACTGGTTTGAATTCGAAATTCAAACCAGGTCAAAACCTGCTAAAAAATCCTTCACGAAATCCTCTCAGAAATTTTGCTCATCACAGGAAGTGTCAACACTCGAAAATAGCCAAGTATCGATACTTCACCAAGTGTCGACACCTGCAAAATTTTAAGTGTCGACACTTGGAACAAAGTCAACCATATTGACTTCAGGTGACGGCAAACGATTCTCAATCGTTGATTAGCCCAAAAGATCAAATAGAAATCCTCTATGGTGTGTGACCCCATAGGTTCGAACATTAAACCAGTAGCACTGGAACATTTTCAGTACCAGTCAAAGTCCTCATCTAGCAATGATACCCGATGTCCGGATAGGTCGAAGATGTAGAGGACCTCACAAGAACCTCTGGCATATGGTTACCGCATAATTCATCCCTTTGACCTTATAATGCTTAGGATGACCTAGGGTTCGACTGCCAACCCTAATTTGGTCTATCCAGATCATGTCTTAACCTCACAAGTTCTGTGACTCCTCACAAGAACTACCATGGCTAAGTTTTGCTGAATTGAGACATAGTGAGTCATTCACTTCAAACTATTTGGAGAGGTCAATTCCATCTTGATCCACCACCACTCCACAAGTACTTGACTGCACCTAGAAACCTTCCGTCACTGTATTAGAAATCCAGGTAGTCCGGCACCAAAGTACAGTGAGTTGCTTGCAAGCTACCATGGTGACCTCAGGTCTAAGGGACACATATATCCATATCCCTTCGCGAGCAACCCTTTGGCAGAAGGGAGCTCCGCGGATGGTCATATTCAGTGAAATGTCATATACTTCACTTGTATGTCACACCAGTATCTCTACACTCCTTGGTTAAGAGGACAACCAACAAATGTGACATACAACAACTTATACTTGATGCATCGTCGTCCTATAACAATGTATCATTTGGTTGTGAACCAGTTTAAGAACAACTTGATATATCTTCTCTATATTAAACAATGTAGTTCTAAGACTCCATCATACAAGAGTTTATTACAGGAAAATATAAAATGATGGACAGCCAAAAATAAATAACTTATATATATTATTAAAAAATTCATATACAAATACAAAATAGCACAACCGTATATAGCCTAGACGATTGGCTTTGGGACACAATTCCCAACCACAAGTAATTTAGGTCTTTGGTATTCTAAAAAATCATCTTTGAACTTAATTGGTTTTTCTGATGCTAACTATGCTGATTGCAAAATTAATAGAAAGAGTACTAGTAGTACATGCCAATTTCTAGGGTTGAATTTAATTTCATGGTACAGTAAGAAGCAAAACTCCGTAGCATTGTCCACTATTGAGGCAGAGTACGTTGCTGTTGGTAGTTGTTGTGCTCAAGTATTATAGATTAAACAATAACTAGAAGACTTTGATGTTATACTATTTAAAATTCCAACCAAATGTGATAACACAAGTGCCATTCATTTGACAAAAAATCTAGTTCAACATTCACGAACCAAGTACATTGAAATTAGTCACCATTTCATAAGAGAACATGTATTGAATAATGATATTTTTCTTAAATACATGCCAACTGAAAACCAACTTGCTGATATTTTTACCAAACCATTGAATTTTGATAGATTTACAATGATTAAAAGTGAACTGGGATTATGTGACCCTCTCTAGAAATACTCCCATAGTCTTAAGGATAAATTATCTAGATAACTTCTTAATTCAAATTCTGTGATAAAATGAGCTTTGATTGAAATCCAAAATTATTATTTTTGTGTTCCCTCTGCTTAAGCCAACTCGAGCAGATGAACTGTTGGTCGAGCCAGCTCGGATGTCGAGCCGTCTCTTTTTAATTCTAGCTGTAGGATTTGATTTTTCCATTTTTACTCATAAATCCTATTTCATCTCTTTCTAAAAAACCTTCCAAATACTTTCAACTTTCAAAAATAGCTTTGGAATTTGAATTTGTTCACTCTATAGCACCAAAAAGAGCTGTTGGGAAGAAATCAAGAAGAGTTAGTGAAACGGCTCCGTAAGAAAGGAGGATGAAATTCTGAGAAGACCATGTTTCCTGGAATCCACCTCAGTCTGAAGAAGAGGCTAGCCCAATTTCTCCCAGTCACCAAATCTCTTTAGGTATAAGACCAATCACCATTGGCAGACGGATTTTATTTGAATATCTGAAGGAGATAGGCTTTGTGATTGGTGATTTTATTGAAAATCAAGGATGGAGAAACTTGTGCTCCTTAGATGTTAAAATCTATCCAAATCTAGTAAGGATGTTTTATGAAAATTTAAGGTTTGGAGAGAACTTTATTGAATGTTTTGTTAAGGGAAGAAGGATAATTATATCTGCTGAAATTTTGGGAAGTGTTTTGGAAATGCCTTTTGAAGGCATAGAGTCTTTAGTACTAAAAGACAGAACCAAAGCACTACAAACAGTTTTAGAGAGATCTGAGGTAAATGAAATAGGAATTTTCAAAGCAAGCATGTTATCTATTGAGATGAGAGTTCTACATAATTTTATTAGCAGGATCTTCTTACCCAGAACTGGACGTTTTGATTGGGTTAGTGAAAGAGATCTATGCTTTATGGAGCTGTTGATTAACGGTGATAAGATTAATCTACCAGCAATTATGACTTGCCAAATGAAGGAGGCGGTAAGAAAAGTTAGGTTTGCCTACCCTATGGAATGGTCCTATCACTCTTTTTTCAAAATGCAAATATAGATTTGATAGGAGATGACAGCAAGATACTACTCCATACTGATACATATACTGCAAAAACTTTTCAAAGAATGGGATAATTATTGTCAGATGGCACTTGGAGAAAGAAAACCGATGTCCCAGTAGTTGAAGAAACTGAAGAGATTCAAGAACAAATAGAGTTAGAGGCTGGTGAAGACACTACAATGCATATTCCAGAACCACAGCCACAGATGTGATCTTCAGTCTAAGTAGACTTTGACACCTTTTTCTAGACATCTCAGTACCAGATATACCTGATATGCCATATGGTACAGCTACGTTTACTCAGTCTACTGATGTTCCAATTCACAGTCATACTATTACTGCTCCTGCTGTAGACACTTCATTATTACAAGACTTCATGACACAACAAATAAATAACATGACTGAAACTATAAAATCCTCTATGGTTACAATGTTTGAAGAACTTCAAAAGTCAGTTGATGATACACTAACTCAATTTCGGGGGCAGATAGATGATCTGAAGAGAAGAATAGACACACTTGAAACCTCCAAGACTGCAACTGCAACCGAAACTAATCTACAGCCAATCCTTCAACTGATTACATCAAGTTCTGAATCTACTAAAAACTTAATCACTCAAGTTCTTGAAGCATATAGAACTAAAATGGATAACTTGAGAATCATAATGGGGTCAGTTGAAGCAGGTAAAAGGATGGAGGAAGATTATACCAAAGGTATTGATATAATTAGAAGTGAGTTTGGGAGATTGAGAGGATCAGCAGAAGCATTTGCTAATGTTCAAGCCACAGAAATGTTTACATTGTAAAAGGAAGTCGCACAAATAAAGGAATCAATGGAAGATTTAGTTGCCTCTAGAAGAACAAAGAAAATGGAAGCAGAATTGAAATCTATGAACAGCTTCTTATGGAAGATAATGACTAAGATTGAAGAAATCCAAGCTGCTCAAAGTGCTCCTCCCTCTTCTTCTATACCTTTTCCTAGTCAATCTGCTCATCTTAGACAACCTGCTCCACACCTTAGGCCACAAAGAACCCATGATATACCATAATTTGTTGACCCAATTGCTTCTCTACCACCTGGCATTCAGATTCCCGGTCAACATTCACATCCTAGAGTAAACATAGATAGTGACTAAGTATATTACTCATCACTTTGTACTTTGTACTGAACTTTTTTAAAATGAAATGAAAAGTACACATTTTGTCTCTTAAATTGTTCTATTTCTCTATGCAAATGAATGTTTATGTTCAATTATTCATACATTGACTGATTTTTAATTAGAATTTCAAGATGAATATGAGAAAGTGAAATGATCTCAAACAAATTTTAAATACTTTCTCATTTTATTTTAAAATCTAAGCTTAACTCCTACTCTACCTTTTTGATTGATTGACAAAAAGGAAGAGAAAGTTGTGAAATATTTGCATGAAAAGGATGAAAAGGAGAAAATATATTCATGATTATATATTTGCTCTAATGCATAAAGCTTGAAAGCTAAGCTCAAATTAAGCTCTGATACATCATGATACATATTTAAGAGGCTCTGATACATAATGATACTGATACATAATGATGCATATTTTTTATACATAATATTTTAAGTTTTGACTTTTAATAGCTCTGATGCTTAATGTTCCCTTAAAACATTGTGAGCTCTGAAAATACATAGAAAGTGAGCCAAAACATGGAGTATCTTACTGAGGGGGAGATTACCTCTCTCTGCCCTAATTCTCCTTTCATTATTTAGCACCAATTGAAGTCAATCTGTTTTACTTGTTCATATATACTTGCAAATATAATTATACAAGTAATTGTAAAGTGTTATAGTGCCTTTTCATGCCCGGTATTTTGTCATCATCAAAAAGGGAGATATTGTTGACCCCATGAGTGATTTTGATGATAACCAAACATTGGAGCATGTATATTTATTTCTGACAACTCTTCAAGTGTTTTACAAGTTTTTATAGGATGGATTAAATGTTCAAACTTCAACTCCTACACCACTGTTTTCTTGTTTGAGTGTGTTGTAATGTATTTTTGTAAAGAAGAACCCAATAAAAAAGCTAAAAAAAATCATATGAAAAGGATTACTTCTACGTGTGCCTTGAAATTAATTTTGAGTTGGTATGCTTGAAAGTGCAAAGAGTTGGTAAGAGTTTTTCTTTAATTTCAAGTGTAAAAATCCTGAAGAAGATACTCGAGCCGACCCAACTTGTTGAAGAGCCGACTTCGCTTACTGGCATGCAGCAAGGATTCTGGAACGCAGCAATCCGAGCCGACTCGAAGGTAATCGAGCCAACTCTAATGAATCCGAGTCGTTTGGAATCAGTCCGAGCTGACTCTTCTAGAGTCCAATTTCTGAATATTTCTGAGAACAGCCAGGTGAGCCGACCCGAACCAGAAAGA
The DNA here is from genome assembly GCA_021397845.1 of Areca catechu. Classification (NCBI taxonomy): domain Eukaryota; kingdom Viridiplantae; phylum Streptophyta; class Magnoliopsida; order Arecales; family Arecaceae; genus Areca; species Areca catechu. Next base: position 129,251,947 of record CM038049.1, read on the forward strand.
GCTGACTTTGCCAGACCTAATTCTGAAAGCCTGAGAAAGCGAGTCGACCCGAACTGCATCGAATCACTCTTCCAAAGTGAGGATTTCCAAACCTAAGAAAAAGAGCCGACACAAGCTGAAAAGAGCCGACTCCTCGAGTTCAAGTTTTTCAAAGAAAGAAGTTCGAGCAGACCTAAGCTATCAAGAGCCGACTCGTCCATAGTGATGTTTTGCGCAATTTGGCAACTCGACCTATCGACTCGAAGGATCCGAGCTGACTCGAACGTCATTTCCAGGTATCTAATGGCTAGTTCCAGAATTTATTTTTGAATGCCAAAAAGTGCTCCAACGGTCACAAGTCACATCCCAACGGTCAAAAACATCTTTAACTACCTTGGAGTGATGGAAGACTTTTATATTTGAAGGATTTAAATTTCTTTAAAGAAAAATATAAGAGAGTTCTTAAAAGGAAAAGAGAGCTTCATTGAATATTTTACCAACCAACAGCAAAAGAGCACAAGAGCATTCAAGCTAGACTTCAAGACTTCACCAACTTTGATTTAAAGTTTGAAGCAACTTTTGGAAGAAGCCACTGAAGCAATTAAAGCTTATTCAAGTGCATTCAAGTGGACTTCCATCAAGCTGCACTGGCAACTATCCGACAAAATGAGTTTGTCATTTTTGTTTCATTTCTTTCAATTCATTTTTGAATTGTTGGATTATTGGTAAGCCCAGTTGAAAAACCAAATAAGTTCTTGGTGAGCCTTGTTAAAAACCAAGTGTTGGGTTCTTGGTGATCTTGGTAAAACCAAGTTAGGTTTCTTTGGTGAGCCTGTTAAAACCAAAGGATATTGGGTTTTCTATGGTGATCCCGTAAAATTAGAGTGTAGAGGTTTTGATTTGTGATCCTGCAAAACAATCCTACTATATTCGGGTGTGAATATAGTGAAAATTCTAAGTGGTATCTTGGATAGTGGACGTAGGAGCTGGGTTGCTCGAACCACTATAAATTTGGTGTGTTTGTGTTGTGCTTTTTTACTCCTTTTTTAGCTTTTGCAATTTATAACTCTGTCACAGCACCTAACACCTTCTAAGGGATTTGTAATTGCACATTACTTGCTTTAAAATTTTAAATTCCTAATTCATCCCCCTCTTGGATAGCCACATGGGCAACAGTCCTCTAAATTGAAAGCACCCTCAGCGAAGACGTTAAGTTGGAGCTGATCGACTTCCTGAGGAATAACGCCGACGTCTTTGCCTGGTCGGTGTCAGACATGCCAGGCATTCCGTCGGATGTCATTACTCACCAGCTCAACGTGTATCCGACCTACAGGCCCGTCCGATAGAAAAAGAGGAGTTTCGCTGCCGAAAGACAGAGGGCTATTAATGAAGAAGTAAAGAAGCTCTCTGATGTTGGCTTCATTAGGGAAGCCCATTATCCTGAATGGCTAGTAAATGTTGTGATAGTGAAAAAGGCTAACGGGAAGTGGAGGATCTGTTTGGACTACACCGACCTCAACAAGGCCTATCCAAAGGACAGCTTTCCCATGCCGAAGATTGATTAGCTGGTGGATGCCACGGCCGACCATCAACTTCTAAGCTTTATGGATGCCTTCTATGGCTACAATCAAATCAGGATGCATCCGAAGGACGAGGAGAAGACGGCCTTTGTCATCGACAAAGGTTTGTACTGTTACAAGATGATGCCCTTCAGTTTGAAAAACACCGGTGCCACTTTCCAAAGACTGATCAACCGGGTCTTCAAAGGGCAGCTTGGGAGAAACATGGAGGCGTATGTAGATGATATGATAGTCAAGAGCTTCCATAAAGCCGACCACATCAAGGACTTGCAGGAATCCTTTAATGCACCGAGACGCCATCGGATGAAGCTGAATCCTGTCAAGTATACTTTTGGAGTGACTTCGAGAAAGTTCCTTAGCTTCTTGGTCACACAAAGAGGAATTGAAGTCAACTCTGACAAGATCAGGGCTATTGTGGAGATGGGACACTCGACCAACAAGAAGCAAGTACAAGAGCTTACGGGCTGGATAGTTCTCTTAATCGTTTCATCTCTTGGTCGGCTGAGAAGTCCCTGTCATTTTTCAAGACTTTATGGGGGTCGGATCGCTTCCATTGAATCGATGAGTGTCGGTCGGCTTTTGAAGCTTTGAAGGACTTCTGAAGAACCCTCCGTTGCTGGCCAAGCCGATGGAGGGAGAGCCTTTGTACTTGTACCTATCATGATCGAACGAGGCGGTCAGCTCCGTACTCGTGCGAGGGGAGAAGATAGTCAGCAGAAGCCCATCTATTACATCAGTAAGGTTCTCCACGATGCCAAAACGAGGTACCCTAAAATGCAGAAGCTTATCTATTCCTTGGTCATAGTGGTCAAAAGACTCCGAACCTACTTCCAAGTGCATCCGATCGTCGTGCTAACTGACCAACCCCTCAAGGCGATCCTTCGAAGCCCGGACACCTCCGGTTGGCTCGCCAAGTAGGCCATCAAACTTGGTGAGTTTGACATTTCTTTCCACTTCCGATCGATTTTGAAGGCTCAGGTAATTGCTGACTTCATTATAGAGTGTACCTGGAAGCAGGGAGCACCCTGTCAAGCAACCAAAGCATCTAAAGCCGATGTCATTGACGAAGTTGAGCCCGCTTGGACCCTTTAAGTGGACGGAGCGTCCAACCTCGCTGGCTGCAGGGCCGACCTGATCCTAGCCAACCTCGATGGAGAAAGCTTAGAATATGCTCTACACTTTTTATTTCAGGTATTAAATAATCAGGCAGAGTACGAAGCCCTTCTTGCAGGACTCAAATTGCCCATGAACTGGGCATTGGCCGGATCAGAGCCTTCTCCGACTCTCAGCTCGTGGTAAATCAAGTAAAGGACAAATTCGAAGTGAGAGAGCCAACCTTGGCCAAGTACTTGAACAAGGTACAAAGTCTCGTATCCCGCCTTCAATTCTTCGAAATTTTTCATATACCTTGACTGCAGAACTCCCGAATGGATGCTCTGTCACAATTGGATACAGCCGTCACCAATACCTCCGACTGAACTTTTGTGGAGTACCTGCAGTGCCTAAGTATTACTGAAGAGCCGACCGAGATCCACCAAGTCATGTAGGAAGCTTCGTGGATGTACCCAATTTTCACATTCCTGGTCAAAGGGACTCTCCCGGAAGATCCGACTGAAGCCAAGCGGATATGCTGGACGGCTTCAAAGTACGTCATCCTCGACGGCGTACTCTACAAGCGGTCATTCTCATAGCCGCTGTTAAGGTGCTTGGGGCCGACTAATGCAGACTATGCACTTAGAGAAGTACATTGATGGGGGACCCGAAATCCATCTAGGTTTTCTTTTAAATTTTTTAGTTTTTCTTATTTTTCTTATCCATGCTATCCACTTATTCCATTTATTCCCATTTTATACCAAGTTTATCCCCGAGTTATCCGGGCTAACCCCTTCTTCAACCTTTCATCCCGTAAATTTTTTTTTTCAAAACCTAGCCGCCACCCCCCCTTCCCCTATTCGGGCGCCCGACCCCCGGCCACCTTCACTGGCCCGCCCGTCGGCCCCGCCCTCGATGGAAACCCTGCATCCATCGCCCCCGCCCGTGGAAGATGAAGGGACAGCCTTGGGAAGTGCAACCATCACCTCCACGGTCGCCGCTACCGCCATTGCCCGCATGCCGCCGCTCGCCACCGATCCGTCGCCCGGTCGCCGCCCCGCCGGCGTCCCTGGGCCCCATGCTCGCGGGAAGACCGAACGGCACGCTCGTGCATGCCGTGCGGCCGTACGCCGCCGGCCGCCGCCACTCGCCGTCGATCCACCGCCCGCCGCCGCTCACCATCGATCCACCGCCCACCGCCGCCCCGCCGTTGTCCCTGGGCCCCACGCCCGCGGGAGGACCGAACGGCATGCTCGTGCGTGTCGTGCGGCCGTGCCACCCTTGCACCACCGCCCGCCGCCACCGTCCGTCGCTTGGCCACCGCCCCGTCGCCATCGCCCGCCGACCGTGCTGCCACCCGCTGGCCCCCGATCGCGCTGTCGCTCGCTGGCCCCCGGCCGACCGGAGATCGGGATTTCCTCCCTGTTGCTCGGTCGAGAAAAAGCTTCGGCATGCTTCTCAAAGCACCCTAAGGGAGAAGCTGCTCTACATGCTTTTTGGAGCTGCACGATTTTCAGAGCAGCATAAATTCCAGAGCAGAGGGAGATTTCAAAATTCAAATAAAAGGGATTTATTTGGTATTTTTTTTAATGAATGTAATTTGGAAAATTTGGGATTTTTTGATTTTGAATTTGAATTCAAAATCAAGGAAGGATTTCAGGAGATTTTATTTTTGAATTTCAAAAGGGATATGGGCATCTATAAATACCCATACTCCTCTTGTAATAAAGTAGTTGAAAAATGAATTTTTGAGGTTTCTTTTCTACTTGTTTGTGGTTCTGGGCTGAGGCCTGTTGCCTTCGTCCTTCGGAATGTCGAGGGGTGTGAGTTCCCAGGTATCTCCATTCTCTCTCCCACCTTCATGTCTTTCTCTGCTTCCTCTCGTGACCTTGAGATCCATCCTAGCACCTCCATGTATTGAGGAGGGCGTAATGCCTTAGAGGTGGATGGTCTCTTCGTTAGGGTGAGTCCCAAGGTCCATGAGTTTCAGTCCCTAGTCTCCCATCCCCATCCTTCCTTCGCCACCTCCGCCAAGAAAATTTGAAAACCAAAAGAGTCCGGCCATTTTAGGGATTTTCAGGGGTCGTTCTATCCTAGTCCCGGGAGGCTTCTTAGCCCTCCCATGATCCAAGGTTGTTTAGGTCTTTCCCATTTCAGAATAACCATGGGTTTTTTGCTTCCGTCCCACATCATACATGAAGGCATTTACGGTGACCACCTTGGAGGAAGGTCCCTGGCCTACAAAATCATCTCGCAGGGATACTATTGGCCTATAATTCAGAAGGACGTGTCGGACTTCGTCCGAAGGTGCGACGCGTGTCAAAGGTATTCCAATATTCAAAGAAGGCATGCCAGCTAGCTGACTTTGCTCACTGCACCTTGGCCATTCGTACAGTGGGGGATGGACATCCTGAGACCCTTTCCTTCAGCATCCGGCCAGCGTAAATTTCTCATTGTGGCAATTGATTACTTCACCATGTGGGTGGAGGCCAAACTGTTGGCACAAATTATAGAAGCCAAGGCATAAAACTTCGTCCGGAACTGCATCATCTTCCGATTTGGCATTCCACAGACAATCATCACCGACAATGGAAGGCAGTTCGACAACCCCAAATTCTGGGGCCTTGTACTTCTTTATAACCGCTTCGGCCGTCAACTTCATTAGTTCTTGGGCCTTCTTCAGCAGCCCTTTGTACCTTTCGGCCTTCGCTTGGTGGCCCCTTGAATGCCTTTCGGACTCAAATAGGCGTGCCCTCTCTTTGTCCAGTCGACGGGCCAGGGACTTTACCCTCTTTCTCTTGCTCTTCAGCTTGGCCTCCCGGTCAGCCTGCTGAGCTAGCAAGTCTGCGACTTGCTCATTTCGAGTCTCTTTCTCGACTCGGAGGGCGGTCAGTTCTTCTTCGGCTGCCCATAGGGCGGACAACTCCACCTTGGCAGCCGTCAGCTCTACTTCTATGGCGTCGCTCGCCGCCTCAGCTGCCTCGGCCCTCTAGGTCAAATGATCTTTCAGATCCAGCAGTTCGCCGAGGCCGTCATCCATCAGCAGCATGTCTTGAAGGAGCTGTAAATGACAAAATGAAGTTAGTGACTCATAGGCCAAGGCTAAGAGATCGGATTCGGATGACTTACCCCCATCATGTGGTGAAGGGAACCCCTCACGGCTTCGTTCACTGATTGCTGGCTCGATCTATTCCAATCAGTGCCCTTGACGGCCCTCATGAGCAGGCCCTTGACCCGCTCGGCATCGTGGATGTCGTGCCATTTCTGACGCTCTCCGTCATCGACTCCACCGGCCTCCCCGCTGTCAGCCTCTTGTCCTTCAGCCACTATTTCCACTCCGACCTCGAGGGAGGCCTCCTTGATTGGCTTAATGTGGGATGAGGATGGTGCTATCTCTGGATCGGTTGGGATGATCGATCTCCTCCTGTCTGGGTAGACGACTGCCCAAACGAAGAACGCCCACCCCTTTTCGCCATTAGGCGCTCCGATAGTGGCATGCCATCATCCTCAGAGTCTAGGGAAACAATGGTGGCGGCCTGCTCCTTTATCCAATGCTTTGTCAGCCTCTCGGGCGTCGGCTCCTCCGTCTGCTGCCTCTTAGGTTTCTGGGTCGTCGGCTCCATAGTCCGAACGGCCCTCCTCTGCGTCGATAGTGTCGAAACAATCGATCGGTCTAGCTTCATTTTGCCACCAGCCAGAAAGTAAAGGTAGAGTTAGTAACAAAAACGAAGTCGATAGAGGAAGATAGAAAGACTTCGATGCAAACATCTATCCTACCCAGCTGTCGATGTTGGCTGATCCCAGCCCTATGGAAACTCTCCTCTTGGAGCAAGGGGCGCACGAACACCGGGTCCTCATCACTCAATTTATTAAAGTCAGCCTCATCGGCCCTCAATACCTTTCTTCCATCGACGGCCTTCGGCCTAGGATCGCTCCACGTCGGCTCAAAGCCCCAAGGCTCTAAACTATCTACGAAGAGGTATTGGGACTTCCATCCATGGATGGCCGATGGAAGCCCCATAGAATTTTCCGACCAGGGCAGGGACTGAACATCCACCACTCCTGGCTTTGGAAGTCCTACTTTAAAAGAAAAAAATTGGAGAACAAGGACAGCCTCAGCTCGATTCCGGCCTCCGGACGGACGACCATGAAGCCACAGATAACCCAAATACTGTTCGGGGTCAGCTGTGACAAAGTAATCCTATAAGAATTAAAGATTTGGATAATGTAGCTATGAAGCGGGAATCGAAGACCGGCTTTCAGGTGGTTTTCGTACAGGAGAAGGGCTCCTAAGTTTAATTGGCCGTTCACCCTTCCTTCCTTACTGGGAACAGTAAGGTGCAGTGTGGACGGTATGCTGTAAATAACCCTAAGACTCTCGGCTCTATCTCGGGTCATGGTCGTAGGGATGTCATAGGGATCTGGTTCCCTATTCTCGTGGGCCAAGCTCCTACTACCAGAGGCCATTTTAATGGAGGCTAAAGGAGGGAGAGAGGATGAAACTGACCTGGTTTCCTAGTGGAACAAGAGCAGCGAGGGAGAGGGATTCTTTCTTCTTGTGCGCGAAGGTGTAGAAGACTCCCTTCGAGCCTCCCCCGTCTCCTTTTATAGGTGTTGAGGGGCTGCTTCCCAGCACCCTTTGAGCGCCACGATCCAACGGTGGACAATACGACTTCTTGATTCGACGGGGAAGTCGAGGGGATGCACCGGATCGTGTCTAGTCACGATCTACGTAACCGTCCAACCAATGGCGGATGGTTCCATCCCAAAAATTAATGTATTGACATTATCATTCAATAAAGGCATTATTTTCATCATACGCTGTGTCTTAATTATTATATGATGAACTCCATAGATTAGGGCTATGGTTCTAGGGTTATGATGAGATCATACCAGTGAGACCTAAAGCCTTAAAACCCTAATCTAAAATATTCCTGGTCAATGGGACATTGAGTAGGGGATCAATGTTTCTGGTAAAGATCAGCACTTCCTATGTATGAGGGTGACTGATCTCACAGTCACTTGTTTAGCAATCTTAGAGTCGTCCCGCATCAAATTCCCCCCCTTGCTGTCGACTTCACTTGAGGGATCCCCGCACCAATCTCAAAGCTCTGCAGTCTTCTTCATCAGGTCCTCTCCTAGACTCTGTTTCAGTTCGGTTCACCAGGCCATGTTTCAGAGTCGCACGGAGTTCAAAGCTGCACTAATTTTGAAGCGTATAATCTTCAAAGCTGCACACTTTTTAAAGTGCACATATCTCAGAGCAGAGCTAAAAAGAAATCATTCTACAGGTCATGTGCATCCTAGAGCTAGCCTAACTCAACGGAGTCGAGTTTTCCCCACCTCAAGGGAATGATGGAGACCTCACTAGCACGAATCCTAGAGTAAGCATGCATCTTGGAGCCGTACAAATCTCGGAACATATCCAAAATAAATTTAGGATTTATCTTTTATTTGAAATTTGAATTAGGATTTGGTTGGTTAGGATTTAGATATGGATAGGCTTATCTTATCCTATCTTATATTTGAATTTGAATCATTCCTATCTTTTTATCTTGTATTCAAATTCAAATGAGGGTTGGACAGGTCTATAAATACCACCCTCAATCCTTTGTAAAAAAATAGTTTAGTCAAGTTTTGGAAATGAAAATAAGTTTTAGAAAAGAGTGATTTTTTTATTTCACTCCGTGAGGAGAGGGTATGAGGCCCAACCTCAGGACATGATGTGAGATCATGCCCAGTTATCCCCCTTCCCATTCCATCTTCTCTATCTCCTCATGGCCTTTGAGATACATCCTAGTGCCTCCAAGTATCGAGGAGGGTGTAATGCCCTAGAGGTGAGAGGTCTCTTCATTAGGATGAGTCCCAAAGTCCATGAGATCCAGATCCCTATCCTACATCCCCGCTATTCCCTCGCCACCCCTAAAGAAAAAAATACCAAAAAAAAATAGTACCCTAATTTAGGTGACTTTTAGGCTCGCCAACGATCCTACCCATCTTGTCCCCCATCAGAAACCCTATAAATGGTAGAGTGTAGATTAGAAATTTTTTTTTGAGTAATTCCAGACCCTTTTGCCTATTGATCTCAATAAAGAATCATACTTATAATGGTATAGGCATCATAAAAAGTCCCCGAGTTTAATAATTAAGGTTTTTAGCATCCCTCACTGAGTAACCGGGTCCCTTCACCTAAGTAAGCATTGTTATTTGCATAAAAAAGGTGAGGATGTAAAGAAGCCTTTTGCAGAGTCAGTCTTGACTTGAAGCCTTTTTGACTTGAGTCAATAAGCTCGAGGGGTGTTTTACACCTGATGCCCTAAAATCAACTCGTTTGGGAGTCATTGGCCTAAAGCTCGTTACAAGGGTTAACTAGAAAGCAAGATGTCAGGACATTGCACGGACTTTACTTATTATTAAAAAAAAAGTGGGGACTAAATAAATATTACACTAAAATCAAAGTAAGTTGGAAGATTTAGAGAGTGAGATAAAAAGTCGGGAAAAGAAAAACTCTTAAAACTTCCATGGACTTCACCCTACCACTAAATGGATGGAATTGGTAATCTGATGAAGTACTTTTTTAATGGTCTAATCGGGTATCCTCTGATTTTAGAGTTAGTAAGATGATTTTCACTTCTTGGACAGGTTAGTACACGAGACTAATTCATTTTTTTACTCGAGGATGGGCAAAGTTCAAGTTGGGGAGTGTGATAGTTATTAATATTATGATAATTAACCTAACTTTATTTAGTTAAAATTGATATTTTTATATGGTATTTTGTAGAAATTGACTTCATAAATGCAAAGAGCATGAATTTATGAGTCCAATGGCATAAATGGCACACAATTTGGACTACGAACAGGCTCGAAATGAAATTTTGAAGGAATTATATAATATTGCATGAAGTTTAAAGTGACCGGTCCACCAAGGACCGACCGCTCGATCTATAGAGCATAGCATGGACCACCAGATGCCATTATCGCGGTCCACGAAATAGAAACGTGGACCGCCCTTCTCCATTTAAGCAAAAAGTTGTTAGAGAGCTTCTTCCGACAACGCCTAACATGCCGGAACACCCCTTACTGGCCAGAAAAGCCACTGTTGGCTGGGAAAATGGCCAGAAAAAGGCATTGATCTTCTTCTTCCTCGTTGCCAATTTTTCCTGTTTCTAAGCCACCGGGAAGCCATCTTCTACCATCGCAGCCGCTGTTGGAGCCACCCAAGACACCGCCAGCCATCACTTGCTCCACCCACGGCCTTCCTCCCAACCAGTTTTTCGCTCCACCGTCGGCCTTCCTTCACCAAACCGTCACATCAGCCACCACTGCCGCCATCCACCACCGACCGGAGTAGTTACCGCACTTCCCGATGCTGAGAAGCTTCCTGTTGCCTTCCAGCCTCCTCTTGCTACCACCAATTGCATGGCCCCTCTCCATTGGGCTCTCAAGCACCGTCCGACTAGCTCTCATGGCCGCCATCTTCTCTTTGCCTTCTTCTGTCACCCAAAGCCAGTCAGTCATCTACTTCCTGGTGCCATCCCTTGCTGTTTTGTGATCATGGGAATACTTACCGGGATTCAGACCAAGATGTCCGAAGAAGAAGAATGCTGGAAGATAAAAATGATCGGTGGAACGAAATGAGAAGATAAGAATGCGAAATTTGTTGGCGGATGTGAAGGAAGCTTGCTGGGATTACGCGAGCAGGTGCGAGGATAGAGGTGTAGAACCGAGATTGTTGAGCAGATTAAGATAAGAAATCATCATGGTTCCCACGTGGGTCCGACACGGTGCTTCCCATCTATAAAGCCCTCGACTATTCTCCGCTCCAGGGATTATTCTGACTTCCATTCTACACCCCATTTCGCTCCATCCCATTTCGTATTATTCTGACTCCACTCTCTACTCCACTCCGCCTCTCCTTGTATTCCATCCCCCTCCCATCTACTTGTCCAATCCAATTCCCGTATTCATTATCTGCGAAGCTGATGCCCAAGATGGAAGGCTAATCATACTTCTCAGGATTCCACTGTAGTGCTTAGCACAGGGGATTTAGTTTTATTTTCTAATCTTTTGTACTTACTTTCTATGAAATAAAAAGAGTTTCTTTCCAATATTTTTATGAGTCTTTATTTAATTTATTAGGCATAATTTATTTTCTTGGGACAAGTTGTAATCAATAGATACAGTTTGTGCTCTTGGAATAAATTATCTCTAAAAAGATTTTTGTAATTTGTATGTATCTGATTTTTGACTAATCTATATTTCAGGGGAACGGGTCATGATCGAATAGGTACAGGTCATGATTGCCAAGAATAGATTATATCTGGATCGGAATATACAGATTATTTATATAAAAGTGGAGTGCCAGCCCACCTAGCAAGTAACCAGTTGGAGTTCCGAGATTCTTATCTATTGCATTTATACTTTTTCATTATCTATCTTAGTCAGTTAGGCATTGGTGTTGAAAAGTTCTTTTTCAGAATAACCCAAAGTCCCTGTGGATTCAACCCTTACTTCCATTATTCTACTTTTAAGAGTAGTGGATTTAAGGTTTTAAATTGGTGTGTAGCGACGCGCATCATGCTCCACGCCACGAGAAACTGATCGTGGTCTCCTTACAAGCTGCTTCGTGGGTCCCATTGTCTAGAAAACAAGGAAATACCAAAATGGAGAGGGAAACAAGCACCGAATCATGGTCAAACCATGAGGAACAAGGAAATGCGAGGGAAAACAAGCTTATTCTCAAAGAGAAAATGTTAGAACCCTAAATAGGAACTAATGAAGGTTAGGGCTCAAAGAGAAGAGGGGTCGGCTTAGAAGAAAATAGGAAAAAAGATTGTTTTCCCTATTTGAACATCATTCTCGCCGATCAAGTGTCGACTCACGAGTAAGTGCCAAGTGTCGACACATCGAAGTGTCGACACTTCAAAAAAATTAGAGAAAATGGGGAAAAATCATAGATAAAATCAAGGGCGTTGATTTACATAGCCAATAATGTTGATCATGAATTTCAAGGACATTAGGTCAAGAAATTTTTAAGAGAATTCCAAAGGTCATAAGGAAAGATTGAAATATAATCAAAAGGATTAATGATCCCTAATTTCTTCTAATCTTACAGAACTTATCTTCATTGAGTGGCTTGGTCAAAATATCAGCTAGTTATTTTTCAGTACAAACAAATTCAAGCAGAACATCATTATTTTGAACATGATCTTTAATGAAGTGATGTCTAATTTCTATGTGTTTACTTTTTTGAGTGTTGAACTGGATTTTTAGTTAAGTTAATTATGTTAGTATTGTCACATCTAATAGGTGTCTTAGTTAATTTAATGCCAAAATCTTTGAGTTATTATTTAATCCACAAGATTTGAGCACAACAACTTCTAGTTGCAATATACTCAACTTCAGCTATAGATAGTATAACTGAATTTTGTTTCTTGCTAAACTAGGAGATTAAATTTACTCCAAGAAATTGACAGGTTTCAGATGTGCTTTTTCTATCTATTTTACATCCAGCAAAATCAGCATCAGAATAAGCAATTAAATATATTGCCAAGTCCTTAGAGTACCACAATCCAATATCAATAGTACCAGATAGATATCTAAGTATACATTTAACATATAATAAATGAGATTCTTTAGGTTCAAACTGATATCTTGTACACATGCATACACTAAACATGATATATGGCCTACTTGCAGTTAAATCCAATAAAGAATCAATGATGCCTCTATAAAATTTTTGATCTACTTTCGTACCAGATTCATCTTTGTCAAGCTTATATGAAGGGCTCATAGGTGTGCCAAGAGGTTTAGTCTTCTCCATCTTAAACATTTTCAGAATTTCCTTTGTGTATTTAGCTTGGTTGATAAAAATCTCTTTATTAGTTTATTTGATCTAGAGTCCGAGGAAGTAGCTTAACTCTTTCATCATGCTCATCTTGTACTCACCCTGCATAAGCTTAGCAAATTCTTAACAAAGAGCTTCATTAGTGGCACCAAGATACTATCATCAACATAGATTTATACTATTAAAGATTGTCAGCCTTTTTCTTTAAGAACAAAGGAATATCTACATAACCCCTAATAAAACCATTATCAATCAAAAATTTGCTTAACCTTTCATACCATGCACATGGGGCCTATTTTAAACCATATAGAGCTTTATGCAATTTGAAAACATGGTCAAGATATACATGATTTACAAAACCAGGTGGTTGTTCTACATATACTTCTTCAGCTATGTATCCATTTAAAAAAATACTTTTAACATCCATTTGAAATAATTTAAAATTCATAAAATATGCAAATGCTAGAAGCAATCTAATAGCTTCAAGTCTAGCTACTAGAGCAATGGTTTCATCAAAATCGATGCCTTCCTCCTGATTGTAGCCTTTATCAACTAGCCTAGCCTTATTTCTAGTTACAATTTCATTTTCATCCAACTTATTTCTATATACCCATATAGTGCCTATTATTGAAGTATTGGATAGTCTTTCTATTATTGTCCAAACCTTATTTCTTTCAAATTGATTTAATTCTTCTTGTATAGCATTTAACCAATTAGGATCTTTTTCAGCTTCTTCTATGCTTTTTGATTCTATTTGAGATGCAAATGCAAGATAATCACATTCATTTCTAAGAAAAGATCTAGTTCTTATCCCTTTTGATAGATCACATAAGATTAGTTCCTTAGGGTATCCATGAGCATACCTCCATTCCTTAGGTAGGTCCTTGTGCTCTGGTGAAGGTCTTGTGACTTCTTATTCATTCTCCTTGTTTTGATCTTCCTCATTCTCTTTGGAAGGATGATCATTCATAGTCAGCTTCTCGAGTCCTTGAATACCTGCAACATCATCAGAAGTATCCTCTTTTCTAGAGGACTTGTTAGTAGACTCTTCAAACACAACATGCATAGATTCTTCTACTATAAGTATTCTTTATTGAAAACCATGTATGCCTTGCTAGATGTGGAGTATCCTAAGAAGATACCTTCATCTAACTTGGCATCAAATTTGCTTAAATTATATTTGCCATTGTTTAATATGAAACACTGGCAACCAAACACACGAAAATACTTAAGAGTGAGTTTTCTTTCTTTCCAAAGTTCATAGGGGATTTTCTTTGAAATTGGTCAGATTAAAACTCGATTTAAAATATAACATGCAGTGTTAATAACTTCAACCCAAAAATATCTAGGAAGGTCATTTTTGAAAAGCATAGTGCATGTTATTTCTTCTAAAGTTCTATTTGTTCTTTCAACTATCCCATTTTGTTGAGGTGTTCTAGGTACAGAAAAATTGTGTTCAATAATTTTTTTATTACAAAATTTTTCAAAAGCTTGATTTTCAAATTCAGTTCCATGATCACTTTGAATACAAATAATAGAAGTAGCTTTTTTTATTTAAATTTTTTTCAAATAAACTTTGTGAAAGCAAAAAAAATATTCATCTTTATGAGCTAAAAATAAAACCTAAGTAAAACAAGAGAAAGCATCAACTATAACTAAACCATATTTCTTGCCTCCTAGGCTTGTGGTCCTAGTAGATTCAAAAAGATCCATATAGAGTAGTTCTAGTGGCCTAGTAGTTGAAACAATTTTTTTAGATTTAAAAGAAGTTCTTGTTTATTTACCAAATTGATAAGCATCACAAATTTTATCTTTTTCAAATCTAAATTTTGGCAAATCTTTGACTAGATCCTTTTTACATAATTTGAAAAGTAGATGCATGCTTACATAACCTAATCTAAGATACCATAACCAGCTAATCTCATTGAGTTTGGCATCCATTGCAACTAAGCATTCACCTTCTTGTATAGGAAGATTATCAAGATCAACTAATAGATGTTGCCATGCCTGTTTCCAATGAATTTCAGCCCATCATCACTAAGACTAGACACCATGAAAAGAGATGATTCAAAAATAACTTTAAAATCTTTATCATAAATCTGACTCATGCTAAGTAAATTATACTTTAATCGTTCTACTAATAACACATTATCAATAAAAGTAGATGAAAAAATGTGAACTTTACTGATACTAATGATTTTGCCTTTTTCATTATCTCCAAAAGTCAAATTCCTTCTGTTGCCACCAAGATCATCATGGCCTGTAGCTCCTGTGCATGTCATGGATGCATCGGGTTCCCATGGGGTGCTCGCCCCTTCCTTTCCTGGCTGGCTCTTTGGTCCGGCCGCCTTGCAAAAAAGAGGAGACCCAAGCCGGGATTCCGATAGGGACACTCTGATGATCAAGTCAGACAGGATGATTAAGGATAACAGAATCTCTATGGCAGAGAGCTTGGGGGGACTCTCTGTGTAGAGAATAAAAGGTAGAATTGAGGTGAAAAAGGGCAAGCAGAGATAGGACTGAAGAGCTTGGAAGAGTCCGCTGGAGGTCCCTTGCTCGCTCTCTTTCTTGCCTATTTGTTTCTTCTTTTTCTTGCCTTTTGCATTACCTCTCTTTGACCTTATGTATGTGGAGTGGCCTAGAGCAGATCTAGGGCTTTATTCAGGTGTCTCTTTTTGTGTGCCCTCTCTGGGATGAGCTTATTGTTGCCTGTCGCCTCCCCTGTGTCCGACCGGTCCCTTGGGGAAACCCTTCCATTGGGGATATACGCTAGCATGGTCCAGGTCTTGTCCCTCTGGTAGTACGACTCCCCGTAGAAGGGGCGGGCGCCGTGTGGCAGAGCCCCCTACCATGGTGAGGCTTTTCCATTGCTAGAGGGACCGTTCGAGCATCACAGGGCCCTGGAGCCTTAATGGAACACTCCTCTCAGGGGGGTTCAGGTATCATGTCGTGGGGTTTGAAGCCCTCGGTTGCTCGGTCATCGACATGGTGGCACATCATAGGTCTTGGAACCTGGTAGGTCACACGTCGTTCAGGGCATGAGAATGGTATATTGCAGAGTTTGAATTTATGGCAGGATGTGTGCCACCCTCCAGAGGTTACAGGCGACCGGTAACCTCTGCGCCATGGTTTGAATTCTCGTTGACCATTAATTCACCGCCAACGAGAACCTTTCGGCCCCTGTAAGGTGAATGGGGGGAGAGCTTCGTCTTGTCAGCATGAGCATGACCTTGGCCGGGAGCTAACCTCAGATGGAGGGCTAGTCTCATCAGCACGACCCCGACTGGGAGTTGACCTCTCCAGGAGGGATCTCCTTGGTAGCATGAGCACGATCCCGATCGGGAGCTGACCTCACTAGGAGGACTCGCCTTGGCAGCTTGAGCATGACCTCGACTAGGAGCTGACCTCAGATGGAGGGCTCGCCTTGGCAGCTTGAGCATGACCCCGGCTGGGAACTGACCTCGGCAGGAGGGCTTGCCTTGGTAGCATGAGCATGATCCCGACCGAAAGCTGACATCAGATAGAGGGCTTGTCTTATGAGCACGACCCTGGATGGGAGCTGACCTCGATAGGAGGGCTTGCCTTGGCAGCATGAGCACGATCCTGGTCGGGAGTTGACCTCAGACGGAGGTCTAGCCTTATGAGCACGATCCCAGCTAGGAGATCACCTTGGCAGGAGGGCTCGCCTTAGTAGCATGAGCATGTTCCTGGCCAAGAGCTAACCTCGATAGGAGGGCTCGCCTTATGAGCATGACCCCGGCTGGGAGCTGACCTCGGCAGGAGGGCTCGCCTTGGTAGCATGAGCACGACCCTAGCTAGGAGCTGACCTCAGAGGAGGGCTCGCCTTATGAGCATGACCTCGACTAAGAGCTAACCTCGGCAGGAGGGCTCACCTTAGCAACATGAGCATGACCCCGACTGGGAGCTAACCTCAGTAGGAGAGCTCACCTTGGCTCTTCATCAGGCCATCATATCCAAGCAGAGGGTCCCTTGCCACCATGGCCGCCAGCAGGGACTCCACGTCAGCAAAAGTGCCACTCAGATGCCCTGCACTCCCGAGTCCAGAGGACGAAGCGGCACTCGGGATGATGGGAGTAATGACCATGCTGACATGGAGGGGCACGCCTCCTGTACCATCAATGCCTTGGGCGTCGATACCCTAGAGATCAGCTTCCGTATCAACAGGGTGATGCCACATCACCCCTCTTCGAAGGGGCCATAATTATCATGCCAGGCTCGAAGAAGTTGCCACTGAATCGAAGCACTTTGGCCGGTTTGGGGCTAGTATGGTGCATGCTCTCGATAGGTACGAGGTGATGGGGGCTCCGGGATATTTGAAAGGGACTTGTCTTTTTATTTCTTAGGGGTTTTTGGGTGGTAAGGACAAAACTTCATCCGCAGAGCGATCTTCCTCCATTTTTTTGAGCAAGGTCACAAGGACTTAGTAGGTTAGACCCTCTATTGCCTTCTCTTTGCCTCCTTCTTCCCTACCTTTGTTCGAGCTAGGCGAGCGTTCCTGCTAGGACCTCTAGGTTCCTTCCTTCCTTTATTTTCTCCTCCTTCCTTGGTCCCGATAAGTCCCTCCAGTAGTGGGCACTGCCACCAGGGTCCCTCCGATGGGGCGGGGCTGTCTCAGCTGAGGCCTCCTTCCTCGGATAGTGAGGAGGAGGAAGTTCTAGTCATGTTCAGCAGGGGTCCCTGCCGGACAGGGATCATCATTGGTAGTCCTATGGTTCCCCATCCACCTGCTCCTTCTATTAGGGTGCCTGGCAGTCTGGCCAGCATCGCTTCAGTGATGACTGGTGAGGATCTCCTCTGAATTTGAAAGATGTTTAGGGTCCCTGACTCCATTCAACTTTCCATCCCCGGACTGGAGGAATGGGTCACTTCTGGTGGCCGGGCCATATAGCTTTGTACAAAGACTTCTTTCTCGGAGGTGGTCTCCCTTTCCATGTCTTTTTCTTTTCTTTTCTGGGTCACTATTGCCTAGTTCCAGCCCAGCTTACCCCTAATATAGTCCGGACCATCTTTTGTTTCATTGTTCTTTGCAGCTTGGGATCGTCGCCCGTTTCTCCCTCTTCAAGGCCTTGTTCACCCTGAAGCGACACCCGACCCGATAACGGGTGGTGGTTTGTATCCTCTTAAAATGGGGGCCTTAAGTTTGATCTACCTTCTTTTATCAAGGGATGGAAGAGAAGATTTCTGTTTGCCTCGATCGAGCGGGTGAATTGGGTCTGGAGTGACCCGGATACCTTCCCTAATCGACAATCTTCAATAAAGCCAGCCAATAAGGAGGTATTCGACTAGCTCATCCAGTCCGAGGTTCCAGCCCTTCGAGATTTGCTGACCAAGCAGAATCTCATCGATGCTAGAGTCAGCCAGGCCCAGCCCCAGGGTAACGCTTGATGTAGGGTCCTCTTTCTTCTTCAATGATGGGCCCGACTTCGAGGTGTGGCTAACCAATTCACTTTATCTCGTAGGCATGAAGTTCAGCTTCGATGAGCTTTTGGGGATGTCCAGGAAGAGGGCCCCAACCATGGGGCTAGAAGGAGAGCCCGGGAAGAAAGCCCAGAAAGAACTAAAGAAAAAGAGGCCGGTCGACCCGTCGGCTGCTCTTGAGTCAGGGGCCCAAAGCCCATTGGAGGCCCAAACATCGACTCTAGCGGCCCTCTCATGCACTGCAGTTCTACCTGAGCCGGAGGTGGAGGAGGTGGTGGCACTTGCCATTGCCGACAGGTTGACTCCGTCGCCTGGAGCCAAAGCCACTGGTGATTGCTCGGTCGATGTTGCACCACCACCGGTGACCCAACTGAATGCCTCCCAGCCACTTGCAACATCGAGCGAGATGGTTAAGGAACTCACCATCATCCTTCCTCGAGGCATCAGAATAACCCAGGATGGGTCATTGGCGGAGGGTATCCTAAGTCCCTCATCCAGTTGATTGACCAGAAGGGCAGGGTTAGGAGGCCACCGGTGGAGGTCGCCACCGGGGTGTTTCCCTAGCTGATGTCGGTGAGTGGAATCCTGGGCTGCTTTCCTTTCCTCCCACTTTAGTAAGAGGTGATGACTGTCATTTCTGGTGCAGGTGATAGCGATGTCCAGCTCCTGCGGGACTCTTGTCAGGTGCTGCTGAAGCGCGAGGAACGCCTCCACCGAGAGAGGTACGAGGCCCGGAGCCTGACCGCCCGAGCACAAGAATTGGAGACCCAGCTATCCGGTGCCCAGACGAGGGTGGCAGAGCTAGAGGGGAGGTCTGTCGGACTCGCGGAGGCCCTCAAGGGTAAGGAGAGGAGTTGGCAGCCTCCAAGTTGGAGGTTTCCTGCCTGGAAGGTAGGGTGCAGACCCTCCAAGCGCAATTGGAAGATGAGGCCGCACGGGGCATGGCGGCGGTGGAGAAGGCCACAGTTGCCATTGCACTAATGGAGATGGCCAAGAAGGAAGCCGCTGAGGCCGTCCGCAAGTCATGGCATCTTAGGCCTATAAGGATGAGGTCGCCGAAGCAGTGCTGGACTCCTACCATCAGGGATTCAGAGATTTCAAAAGAAAGGCCTTTCGCTTCTATGGGCTGAAGGGGCTGGACGAGATCTGACCTTCGCTCCCGTTCCCCGGGCAGCCGAGTATGGTTGCTACCGAGGAGGAGTTCGAGCCGAAAGCAGAGGCAGCCGAAGTCAAGGCTAAGCCCGTGGTCAGGGATGAGGTCAGGCCCGAGGCTACCTTGGATGCCCCTCCTCCAGCCAAAGTCACTCGCCAGCCAGAAAAGGAGCCTGTAATAGAATAGGCCTTCCATTCTTTGTTCTTTTCCATCACTTTTGTACTTAGAATTTTTGGGAGGTCTCCTAGCCTGTCGGGAGCCTTCATAGGTTGTAAAAAACTCAACAATGCAAATATTTTACATTCACGATTGTTGTCTCTATCCCCTTTTTGCTTTTTTCTTTCTTTCTTCTTTTTTTTTTTGGGTACCTCTAAAACATTCTTCAAAATGCATGAGGGGAAGGGCCGTCTTGACCCACAAACTTAGCACGGTCTTTCCTTTTTCCTCCAACTTTTGCGCACACGCCTCTCCCTAGCTTTAGTTATTTTAGGTTGGCTTTGAGGCCTTAGGGTCAGCATGAAGGTCCCTTGAGAGCATTCTGCTCCCCTTCTTCCGGCCTCGTGATCATGCAGGTCCTATCATAGGCCTTCTGAATCTTTCCCACCTCGCCAAGCTAGTTTTGTTGAAAACTGCACGTTGACTATTTAACAATAAATTCAGTTTTTTAGAACTAAATGTGAATTTTTCAACAAATAGCTCTACTCTATCAAGCTCTTCTTTGAACTTTTTGTTCTCCAACTCAAGGTCTTTATTTTCTTTATAATCTCATCATTTGAAACAAAAACCTTGGTTCTTTTAGAACTTCTATCTCTTTTGAGAGTGCATTCTTTTCTTTTTTCAAAATAGAAACCTTGCTTTTAATTCTTTATTTTTATTTCCAAGATTGTTGTTTTCAAAAGAAAAAGAATCAACTTGCTTCTTTAATTTCTTGTGCTCAATTTTTAATAATTTATATTCATGCACAAGTTCATTAAAAACATCCTTAAGCTCTTCAAAAATAAATTCAGATTCGGATAAAACCTCATTTTTATATACCATGAGGCAAAGATTGGCAACTTCTTGCTCTTCTTCCTCCGAGCTAGAATCTTCACTTTCACTCCAAGTAGCCATCATTGCCTTCTTCTTGTATTTCTTTTTGAGCTTCTTGAGGAGAGGACAATCGAACTTGTAATGACCGGGCTTCTTGCATTCAAAACAAATGGGTTGGTCTTTCTCCTTCTCATTTTCTTTTTCTTTGTCCTTACCTTTATCTTTACTAGGCTCTCCTTTGTGTGGCTTCTTTTTGTATGAGTACTTCTTCTTCCTCATAAATCTTCTAAATTTTCAAGCCCCTAGAGTCTCCTCATCTTTATTTTCATTTTCTTCTGACTTCTCACTTGAAGGTTCCATTGGTATAGTGGATTTAAGGGCAATTATCTTCTTTTTTCTATCTGCATCCACTGCTTTTTGCTTTAGGTTCAATTCATAAGTCATAAGTGAACCAACAAGATGCTCCAAGGGTAGGGTCTCAACATCCTTAGCTTCTTGGATAGCCATCACCTTTGGATCCCATGAAGATGTCAAAGATCTGAGAATTTTGTTAACCAAATCAGCATTAGATATTGCTTTGCCAAGACTTCTCATCCATTAACAATATTAGTAAATTTTGTGTACATATCATTAACGGATTGATTAGGTTCCATTCTAAACATTTCGTATGTGTACACAAGCATATTTATTTTTATATTTTTTACTTGATGGGTACCCTCATGTGTAATCTTAAGTATGTCTCATATTTCCTTCATTGATGCATATGTGGAAATCCAATTGAATTCACTAGGATCTAATGCATAATAAAGCAAATTCATTGCTTTGGCATTAAGCTCAGATTGCTTAATGTCATTTTCATCTTAATCTTCTTCAAGTTTTGGAATGAAAATGCCATTAATCATAATTAAAGGAACATGTAGACCTCTAACTACCACTTTCCAAAGATTATAGTCAATAGAATGCATATAATGTGCATGCAAGTTTTTCAATATGTATAATTTGTACCATTAAAAAATGGTGGTCTATTTGAGGCTTGACCCTCAACAACACTAGTACTTATTGGAGCTGCCATAGATCTTTTACTCAAGGCGGTTCGACCTACTTAGCTAAGTTCAAGGCTCTGATACCACTTGTTGCTCAGCTAAATCCAAGAGGGGGGTGAATTGGGTTTCTAAGAAATTTTACAAGAATTAAAAATGGAAGCTAGTATATTTTCAAAGTGTTTATATGCTTAATAACAATATACAGTAGCAGTAAAGTAAATATAAAAAGTGTAAAAGCAATCACAAACATATAAATTTATAGTGGTTCGGTGTATCCCAAAATACCTATATCCTTTTTCCAAGCTTCCCTTAGGTATTTTACTATAATCCAACCTTGATTACAGTAGATTAGTTTTTCGTGCTCACTAATCAAAATTCCTTGGTTTTTACAAGGCTAACAAAAAATCTAGTTGATTTTCACACAAGGCTTACCAACAACCTAAGTTTGTTTTCACTCAAGGCTCTCCAACAAACCAAGTTAGTTTTTTTTTACTCAAGGTTCACCAACAAACCTCAAAAACTAGTTTCAATCCCCGTGAAACTAGTAGCAAATAAATTCAAGTACAATATAAAATATATTAAGCTTTCTCAAAAAAAATAAATAAACTCAATGAAGTTCTTGAATGTTGTTGAGAAACTTATCTTCAGGTTGTTGAAGCCTCAATCAATGATTAAATAATGTGGACTTGAATGCTCTCTTTGAAACTTGAATGCTTGAAGTCTCAACTTCACTCAAAAGTAATGAATACTTAATAAATTTTTAATAAATTATCAATGAATGCTTTTCTCTTATATTTGGTGGACTTTAAATACCTTTTCAAGCCTTAAAAGATCGTTTATAATCATTGGAGATGAGAAAATAGCCAATAAACATAAATTGGAGAAGTTCTGCGCATTAAAAAACTAGCTATTACTATTTTGTCAGACCTGCAAGTATCGACACTTCAGTCCATGAGTCGACACTTGAATCGATACTAGTTCAAAAAAGTCTTCTGAAGCTCTCTGGAATGTACTGGTAAGTCGACACTTCTTCTGATGAGTCGACACTTGAGTCAACACTTCATCTTCATAAGTCGACACTTGAGCAAATTTTTGAAATCAGCATATTCTGTCTTCTTTTGGTCTCAGGCCTTGAGTCGATACTTGGCTGACCATGAGTCGACACTTGATAATTTATGAGTTGACACTTCTGCATGCTGTCTAAAATTTTTTCTGCATATCAGCTCAAGCTTCTGTGAGTCGACACTTGAACTTCATGAGTTGATACTTAGCTGAAATAATGCTGAAACTTATCCAAATTTAAAATTTGAGTCCTTCAAAGTCATTCTTATGTGCCAAGATCCATATAACTTGAAAATCCATCAACATAAGTGACTTTTTCAACAAGATGACAAGCATTTTAAACTCTTGAATATATTATAACTTTGATGAGTACCTTATTCTGATAAACACACTTTAATACATAATTAGTACTTGTTGTCCAGTTGGCCAACTCAAGAGGGTGGGGGGGGGGGGGGGTAAATTGGGTATTTAAAACTTTTTCACAAGTATGTGCACTTTTAGAAACTTAGTATAGTGAGTGATATGATTTATATACGAAATGCAGAATCAAGTAAGAAACACAAACAACACAAGCACAAACATAAGCAATTTATAGTGGTTCAGAGCAACCCAGCTCCTACGTCCACTACCCAAGGTACCACTTAAAATTTTCATTATATTCACCCACGGAATATAGCCGGTTTGTTTTACACCGAGCTCGTAAGCTAAAATCCAAACTTGGTTTTATACCGGGATCACCAAAAATCCAATACAATGTTAGTTTTCCCAGGCTCACTAACAACCCAAACCTGATTTTCAAAGGCTCACCAAAAATTTAAAACAATCTCCAAGATATAGCCCCTACTGTACCTGGAACAACTCAAATGAAAGAGTTAAAAATAGAGCAACACTAATGACAAACCAAACTTTGTCGGGTGGTTGCAGTTGATGCCCTTTGAGAAGCCTTCTTGATTACTCCTTTAATGTTCTTCAAGGCTTTCAAACTTTTTCAATAAATGACTCAATAATTTGATGGGAATAAGGTGAAGACTTGAGTACTTTCTTGAATGCTCTCTTGGATGTTTAATGTTCTTCTCTCAAAAGTTCATTCCCTTTTTCAAAAAGTTTTTTAAACTTGTTTAAATCCCTTATTTATAGTCCCTTGAACTAATTCCAGGTAGATATGACCGTTGTAGAGTCTTGGGAATCGTAATATAACCGTTGGAGTACTTTTTAGATTCAAAAAATTAATTCTGGAACTAGTCGTTACGCACATGAAATAGGAATTTGAATGGACTCGGTTGGGTCGAGTCAGCTCGGATTCTCAGTCATGATGAAAGTGCACTCTGGTCAAGTCGGCTCTTCTCAGTCGAGTCGGTTCACCTTCCTTAGTCGAGTCAGTTCACCTGACTAGTTTTTCAGAACTGAGATTTCCATACTCTGGAAGAGTCAGCTCGATTGCATATGAGTTAGCTCGGTTGTCTGACTTCAGAAAATTGAACATTTGATACTCTGGACGAGTCGGCTCTAGTTCCTTCGAGTCGGCTCAGATATCTACATGCCAGAAACCTTTGTGTCGTGCTAGAACAATGAGTCGGCTCTCTTACTTGAGTCGGCTCGAGTGACTTAAGTTCAAAAGTGTCCAAACTTCTTTCAAAAGCTTCCAAGGACTTCAAAACTTTTTCTAGTTCTAATCTAAGTAATTTAAACATAAAGATTACATAGAATTTCCCTTTTTACAAGAATATATAATTAAGTTATTTAGGGCTTTCAATATTTGAACATTTCTTCATGATTACATTGATATATTACACAGATTACTAAAATGTAGATAGAATGATTATTTTTTTGACAGATCCTACAAAAACTTCTCAAATATTCAAAAGTGTTAGTAATAAATACATGCTCCAATATTTTGTTATCATTAAAATCATTCCAAGGGTTAACAGTACTCAAATATACTTAAGTATTTTATTATTTATCAAAATCAAGACAGGAGTCAATAAACACCAAGAAGGAAGTCCACTTACCCATGCCACATAAGAGCTACAGGCCATGGTGATCTAGGTAGCAACAGATTGGCATACCAGGTAGGGGGTAGCCAGTTTAGACAACCCCTCATTGCCAGAAGAATTCGTCGATGACATGGTGGTGACGCGTGCGCAGGAAGCCTCCATCAGCCACGTGGGGGACCCTCCGTGCCATAGCGACCTGCACAGCCTGGAGAGGGAGCTCCCCGCTTCGCCACCTCTGCCTCTGGCAAACCCTCAGCTCACTGCACCTACCCAGTAAGTCTAGACCCTGACTGTGATAGTGCGACAACTACACCATCAGCACTGATCCCTGGCAACCCAGTAGCAACCTGGAACCCTTGTTGCTCAAGCCACCAGCCCCCATGATAGCCTACGATCCTTCCAAGAAAGGCCGTCGCACCTGTGAGCCACACCTATCCCTGGGGAAGCCTTCGAACCCCAAGGAAGAGGCAGTGGAGTGGTTCAACCGGTCGGAAGAGTCAATCCCCGGTCTCGGGCCATGGCACCTCATGGCATCACAAGCACTGCCATGGCAAGGCCCCCCGGCCCTCCTCTCCCTCTCCTCTGATAGCCTTGGCAGCAGGTTCCACTGACGAGGTTATCAGGCATCGAGCTGAAAAGCACCTGGAGGAACAAGAGCGCAAGCTAGCCAAGCTATCCCACCAGTTTGCCAATCTATAGGGCTCTTCACGCGAGCCCACGGGCTATGATGCCCATCCCCCTTTCTCCCATAGAATCCAAGAAGAATCGATTCCTAGCTAGTTTCACATGCCTCAGGTGGATCCCTATGATGGGACAATCGACCTCCTGGATCACCTTGAAAGCTACAAGGCCCTCATGAGAGTCTAGGGGGCCACTGATACCCTTCTATGTATCACTTTTTCGGCCACCCTCTGGAAGGCTACTCGAGTCTGGTACACCCGTCTCGAGCCAAAAAGCATTGACTCCTTTGAGCAATTGGAGAAGAAGTTTATGTCACACTTTGATACCTATCGAAAGGTGCCACATGAAGTTGATAGCCTTTTCTCCATCCATCAGCAGGACCATGAGTCCTTGCAGGATTACGTGTCCTGCTTCAAAGTTGCCACCATGGAGATCTATAACTTGGACAAGCCCGTCACCATGCTGGCACTAAAAAGGGGGCTCAGGACCTCCCGCTTCACCTACTTCCTCGACAAGAAGCCTCCCAAGACCTACTTCGAGCTTCTTCTCCGAGCCCATAAGTACATCCATGCATAGGAGACGGACTGCACTAGAAGGGAGCTGGATGAGAGGCCCCTGAAGAAGCAGCCTCAGGGGGAACCCTCCAGGATGCATGGGCCTAGGGCGACCCTGAACCCCCGGACGGGCCCAAAGCTGAAGAACACCTTTGTCCAGGAAGAGAGGTACACCTTTCTCCTCACCCCACATTCCAAAATTCTCATGGAGAATGAGGGTGAGTGTTATCTATGCCGCCCTTCCCCACTGAGGCCATTCAATGATCATGACAAGTCAAAGTATTGCCAATTTTATCGTGACCATGGCCACGATACCAAAGAATGCTGCCACTTTAAGAGGGAGATCAAAGACTTCATCAGAAGAGGCTACCTCAAAAAGTTCATGGGAGGCAAGACCCCATCTAAACCCCAGGCACTCACAGCTCTTACTCCCATCGATAACCAGCCCACTGAAAGGCCAGTGGGCATGATCTCTTAGGGGATAGAGCATGGCTCAAAAAGGACCAGGGCAAGGGAAGAGTCTGATAATGTACTTCCCTTTATGAAGAAAAGGGAAACCAGGGTGGAGAATGTAAATAATGATGCTATTGTCATCGAGATGACAATAGCTAAGCATCCTATAAAATAGATTATGGTCAATAGTGGAAGCTCGACTGATGTCTCGATGACAATAGCTAAGCATCCTATAAAATAGATTATGGTCGATAGTGGAAGCTCGACTGATATCCTTTTTTATGATGCTTTCTCTAAGATGAATCTATCTCCTATCCTGTTGAAGCTAGTGCACACCCCTTTGGTTGGCTTTATTAGAGATTTAGTAAGGGTGGAGTGAGAGATCACTGATGTGGGACGGAAGCGAAAAATCCATGGTTATTCTGAAATGGGAAAAATCTAAAGCAAACCAAGGATTGTGGGAGGGCTAAGAAGCCTCCCGGAACTAGGATAGAACAACCCCTCAAGATTAAAAACCTAAAATGGCTGGACTCTTTTGGTTTTCAGTTTTCTTGGTGGAGGTGGCAAAGGAAGGATGGGGATGGGAGACTGGGGACTGGACTCATGATCCTTGGGACTCACCTTAACGAAGAGACCATCCAACTCTAAGGCATAAGCCCTCCTCGATACTTGGAGGCACTAGGATGGATCTCAAGATCACGAGGGAAAGCAAAGAAAGACATGAAGGTGGGAGAGAGAATGGGGATACTTGGGGCCTCACACCCCTCGACGTCCCGAAGGATGAAGGCAAGTTGGGGCCTCACACCCCTCGACGTCCCGAAGGACGAAGGCAAACGGGCCTCAGCCCAGAACCAGAACAAGGTTACAAACCCTCAAAAATTTTAATTTTCAACTGCTTTATTACAAGAGGAGTATGGGTATTTATAGATTCCCATCTCCCTTTGAAATTTAAAAAAATAAAATAAAATCCCTTGAAATCCTCCCTAGATTTGAATTCAAATTCAAAATAATTTGAATTCAAATTCAAAACCAAAATCCCCAAATTTCCCAAATTATATTCATTAAAAAAATACCAAAAAAATCCCTTTTATTTGAATTTTGAAATCTCCCTCTGCTCTAAAATTCATGCTACCCTGAAAATCGTGCTACTCTAAAAATTATGCAGCTCCAAAAAGCATGCAGAACAGCTTCTTCCTGGGGGTGCTTTGAGAAGCATGCCGAAGCTTCTTCTTGGCCAAGCAACAGGGGGAAAAACCCAATCTCCGGTCGCCCGGGGGCCAGCGGGCGGCGGGCAGCAGCGGGCCGGTGGGCGATGGCGGCGGGGCGGCGACCAGGCAGCGGATAATGGCGGCGGGCGGCGGCGTAAGGGTGGCACTACTGCACGGCATGCACGAGAGTGCCGTTCGATCTTCCCGCGAGCGTGGGGCCCAGGGATGCCGGTGGGGCGACGGCCGGGCAGCGGATCGGTGGCGAGCGGCGGTGGCAGCGGCGACCGTGGTGGCGACGGTTGGACTTCCCAAGGCCGTCCCTTCGTCTTCCACGGGCGGGGGCGGCGGACGCTGGGTTTCCGGCGAGGGCGAGCACCGGCGGGTGGGCCGGCGGGGTCGGTCGGGTATCGGGCAGCCCGGATGGGGGAAGGGGGGGTGGCGGCTAGGTTTTTAAAAAAAGAATTTTACCGGATGAAAGGTTGAAGAAGGGGGTAGTCGGGATAACTCGGGGATAAACTTGGTATAAAATGGGAATAAAGGGAATAAGTGGAATAGCAGGGATAAGAAAAATAAGAAAAACTAGAAAAATTAAAAGAAAACCCATATGGGTTTCGGGTCCCCCATCATTCTTTTGCAGCGCGAAGAACTCGCCTCCGTCGAGTTTGAGGACAAAGCAAATCCTAGTCCACTGCTGGCTCTGATACCAAAAAATGATGTGGGACGGAAACAAAAAACCCATGGTTATTCTGAAATGGGAAAATCCTAATACAAATCAAGGATCGTGGAAGGGCTAAGAAGCCTCTCGGGACTAGGATAGAACGATCCCTCAAGATTAAAAATCTAAAATGGCTGGACTCTTTTGGTTTTCAGTTTTCTTGGTAGAGGTGGCGAACGAAGGATGGGGATGGGAAACCGGGGACTGGACTCATGATCCTTGGGACTCACCCTAACGAAGAGACCATCCACCTCTAAGGCATTACGCCCTCCTCGATACTTGGAGGCGCTAGGATAGATCTCAAGGTCACGAGGGGAAGCAGAGAAAGACATGAAGGTGGGAGAGAGAATGGAGATACCTGGGGCCTCACACCCCTCGATGTCCCGAAGGACGAAGGCAAGTTGGGGCCTCACACCCTCGACATCCCGAAGGACGAAGGCAAATGGGCCTCAGCCCAGAACCAGAACAAGGTTACAAACCCTCAAAAATTTCATTTTTCAACTACTTTATTACAAGAGGAGTTGGGTATTTATAGATTCCCATCTCCCTTTGAAATTCAAAAAAAAAAAAAATCCCTTGAAATCCTCCCTAGATTTGAATTCAAATTCAAAACCAAAATCCCCAAATTTCCTAAATTACATTCATTAAAAAAAAACCAAATAAATCCCTTTTATTTGAATTTTGAAATCTCCCTCTACTCTGGAATTCATACTGCCCTGAAAATCGTGCTGCTCTGAAAATCATGCAGCTCCAAAAAGCATGCAAAATAGCTTCTTCCTTGGGGTGCTTTGAGAAGCGTGCTGAAGCTTCTTCTCGGTCGAGCAACAGGGGGAAACTCGATCTCTGGTCGGTCAGGGGCCAGCGGGCGGTAGCGCGGCCGGCGGGCGGTGGCGGTTAGGCGGCGGATGGTGGCTGAGGGCGGTGGTGCAGGGGTGGCACGGTCGCACGGCATGCACGAGCGTGCCGTTCGGTCTTCCTGCGGGCGTGGGGCCCAGGGACGCCGACAGGGCGGCAAGACGGTGGCCGGGCGGTGGATCTGTGGCGAGCGGCGGCATGCGGGCGGCGGCGGTAATGGCAGCGGCGGCCATGGGGGCGATGGTTGGACTTTCCAAGGCCGTCCCTTCGTCTTCCACGGGCGAGGGTGGTGGACGCTTGGTTTCCGGCGAGGGCGGGGCTGGCGGGCACTGGTGAGCGGGCCGGCGGGGGTGGCCGGGGGTCGGGCAGCCCAGATGGGGGAAGGGGGGGTGGTGGCTAGGTTTTGAAAAAAAGAATTTTACGGGATGAAAGGTTGAAGAAGGGGGTAGCCGGGATAACTCGGGGATAAACTTGGTATAAAATGGGAATAAAGGGAATAAGTGGAATAGCAGGGATAAGAAAAACTTGAAAAATTAAAAGAAAACCCAGATGAGTTTCGAGTCCCCCATCAATCACTCTCCTAGTTACCGCCAGAATGCTTCTACGGCAAAGCACCGTCATGATGACTTTTATAGTTGTCAGGCTTCCTTCAGTTTACAACGTGATCCTTGGCCACCCCGAGCTTAATCTGCTCGATGCGGTCATATCTACAAAGAGGCTCCTAGTTCAATTCCCGACCCCCTGTGGGATTGAAGAGATGAGGGGGATCCCCCAGCCGGTCCAGCACTGCCTACAAGCCACACTCGGGGCTAGGAGTATCGAGGAGGACCCAGTTGCTGACTAGCTTGACCAAAGAACACAGGATGCCAAGGGTGGCATGGTCGAGTGCCTACTACCGTTCCCCCTTGGAGAGGATCCCTTGAAGATGGTGCAAGTGGGAGCCCATCTACCTGAAGAAGAAAGGGTTTGCCTCCTGAGTTTTCTTTGGGCAAATGCTGATGTTTTTGCTTGGACCGTGGTAGACATGCCTAGGATTCCTTCCAATGTCATCATCCACAGGTTGAACATCGAGCCAAAATGTCATCTGGTCTGACAGAAGAAGAGGAGCTTCGCCTCGGGGAGACAAAAGGCAATCAATGAAGAGGTGGAGAAGCTGCTCACTGTGGGCTTCATCCATGAAGTCCAATACCCCAACTAGCTGGTGAATGTAGTTATGGTCAATAAGGCCAATGGAAGGTGGAGGGTCTGTGTAGACTACGTCGATCTCAATTGAGCCTGCCTAAAAGATAGTTTTTTCCTTTTCAAGATTGATCAGCTGGTGGATGCCACCTCAGGGCACTGCTTACTCAGTTTCATGGATGTATTCTTTGGGTACAACCAGATCTAGATGCATCCGAAAGATGACGAGCACACTTCCTTCATTGTAGACCAAGGGACCTATGCTACAAGATGATGTCATTCGGTCTGAAGAATGCTGGGGCCACGTACCAGCATCTAGTCAATAAGGTCTTCAAAGATCAAATTGGCTGCAACATTTAGGTCTACGTAGATGACATGCTTGTTATGAGTGGTCAAGAGTCGGACCAAGTGCTGAAGCCTTCCAAAATCTTTGTCTTTACCAGATGAAGCTGAATCTTGCCAAGTGCACCTTTGGTCTCACCCTCGGAAGGTTCTTGGAGGGATCGAGGCCAACCTCGAGAAGGTCCAGGCAATCGTCGACATGGAGCACCCTACTTTGAAGAAATAGGTCCAGTGCTTGACCTGTCAAATTGCGACCCTGAGCTAGTTTATCTCACATTCTTCTGATCGGTGCTTACCCTTCTTCAAGGCACTGTGCAAGATGCACGACTTCATCTAGATGGAGGAATGTTGAGGAGCCTTGGAGGAGCTAAAAAAATTCTCGCATCCCCACCACTGCTCTCCAGGCCTGAGACCAAGGAGGAACTCCTCCTATATCTAGCGGTCTCCCCAGGGGCTGTCAGCTTGATTCTTGTTTGCACAAACAGAGATGGAGTTTAGAGACCGGTGTACTATACCAGCAAGCTACTCTGAGACATGGATATGAGGTACACCCACTCTAAAAAAATAATTTTCTTACTTATTATATATGCTCAACATCTCAAGCCATACTTTCAAGCACACCCGATCACCATCCTAACCGACCAGCCTCTAAGGGCCATTCTTAGCTGTCTGGACATTTGGCTAAATGGGAAATAAAATTCAGTGAAGAGCCCAAGGCTCTCTCAGAAGGCTCAGGTGCTGGCCGACTTTCTGGTGGAGTGCACTTGGACAAGTGAAGAGCCAGAAGAAGCCTCTCCGGAGCATCCCACGGAACCACCGATGGATGAGACGGCATGGATTCTCCTTGTGGATGGTGTATCCAATGCGGGAGAAAGTGGAGCTAGCTTCATCCTCGCCAACCCTGATGGGGTCATGGCCAAGTGTGCACTACGCTTTCCATTCAAAGCTACAAATAACTAGGCTGAGTATGAAGCGCTCCTCATGGGGTTGAGGATATTTCATAAGCTGGGCATGTCAAGCCTAAGAGTTTTCACCGACTCGTAGCTAGTTGTTGGTCAAGTCTTGGAAGAGTTTGTGGTGCGGGCACCAGGCTCAGGAAGAGACTTCAACCAATGCCGAATTCTTTATGGATAGAAGTTTAAGAATTTGAGTCCTGTAATAAGTTGTAATTGAGTTTATGAGTCCTGTACTTGTTTTCATTTGAGTAATTGGGTCCTGTTAATAGGACTAGGTTTATGCTAATTTGATCTTTTAAGTCAAATTAGGTGTAATTTGATTTTGTACTTAGTTAATTCCCTAAGTTAGTCCAAGAAGGGTTTACTTTGGGTTTAAAATCAAAGCTAGAAGACTTGGAGAATGGGTGCAACAAATCACTTCAACCTACCTTGACATAGAGGATGCCACATCATCACATGCAAGTGGATGCCAAGTCATCTCCAAAGGCCACATGGAAGGACACCTAAGCCGCCACCTCACCTCTCTTGGGTGCCCACATTTGAATTCAAAAACAAGCCAACCGACCACTATTCTCTCCTTATTCCAAGCAAGGATCAAGGTGGCTTCAACTCTTCTTTGGTCTCTAATATCTCTACAAATTTGTTACAGGATCCCCAGGTTTCCAGGCTCCAAAGAAGAGGTCTACCTTGACAAGAGCCAGTTACAAGATGCCCTACAAGTTAGAGGAATCCCCTGTCATCCTAAGTCTTTCTCTCTTCGAGTATTTTTTCCTCATAATTTGAGATATTAACTGCCGGGTAACCTTCTTTAAATAGGTTTTCAGATATGCAATATTAAATTATTCGTAGCCCTAATCTGAGTGATTTCTTAATCACTAAGGTCCTCTTCTTAGTTACTTTGAAAGGTTTAAACTTTATATCTTTTTTGGCATTTAAGAATCCCTCTCATTAAATTTTTCTTCCTTTACTTTGAATGACTGCATGTTTATTACTTTATTTTTCATTTGAGCATTGCCTCCATTAGGAACACATCATCCCCTCATTGTCCCCCATTAGTTTGAAGCCTGAGATCCTCAGATGGCGAGATATCTGGAGTGGGTATGTTCGAGCATGGCAGGTTTCCAGCATTTTAGCATCTTCCACATCCCTCATAGAAAAAATATCGATGTCGACACCCTCTCTAGGCTTGCAACCCTATCAAACTCGTCGCTGTGGCATGCCTACATCGAATACATGGAGACTCCCAGCTACAAGATCCCAGGCGAGGTCTAGCAGGTCACCTCTGAAGCTAGTTGGATGGATCGCTACATCATATACATCACTGATAGCACCCTGCCCGATAACCGCATGGAGGCCGGCCTCCTCAAGAAGAAGGCTGTGTGCTTCATACTGAAGGATGAGCAGCTCTACCAGAGGTCCCACTCCTACCCCCTATTGAAGTGTCTGAGACCCTCAGAGGCGGCCTACATATCCTAGGAGATACATGAAGGCCTCTGTAGGAACCATATGGGGGATAGGATGCTAGCATACAAAGCCCTCCGGTAGGGATACTATGGGAGACCATGCGGAAAGATGCGGCTGACTTTGTGAGGAGATGTGGCCACTGTCAACGGCATGCTTACATACAGCATTAGCTAGCCATGCCACTCTCCCAACTCACTGCTCCATGGCCATTTGCCCAATGGGGACTGGACATCTTAGGTCTCTTCCCTCCAGCATCTAGTCAGCGGGGGTTCTTGATTGTGGCCATCAACTACTTTACCAAGTGGGTCAGGGCCGAGCCACTAGCATGGATTACTGAAGCCAAGGCCAGATCCTTCCTCTGAAAGTCAGTCATTTATCATTTTGGTCTTCCTCACTCGATCATCATTGACAACGAATGGAAGTTCAATAACCAGGCATTCGAGGAGTTCTGCATCGATCTCAACATCCGCCATCGCTTCACTTCAGTGGCTCACCCTCAGACCAACAGGAAGGTCAAGGTGACCAACCGGACCATCCTCCAAGGACTCTGCACCAGACTAGATGAGGCTGAAGGCCAATGGGCTGAGGAGCTTCCCAGTGTATTGTGGGCCTACCACACTATACCTCAGACGGCAATAAGTAAGACACCCTTCAACCTCGTTTTCAGTTTCAAGGTTGTGATTCTGGTGGAGGTGGGTCTACCCACACTATGGGTAGAGCAATACAACGAAGCCAAAAATTTGGCTCGCCTATTGCTCAACCTAGATTTGCTGGAAGAAATAAGGGACAAGGCTCAGCTCTAAATGGCGACCTACAGGCAATGGGTGGCTCGGTACTATAATTCTCATATGAAGCTGAAGGCCTTTTGCCCGGGCGATTTGGTTCTATGGTGAGCAGAGGTCTCAAAGCCTAGGGAATGTGGCAAACTTTTTCCGAACTAGGAAGGTTCCTACAAGGTGGTCGAGTCTATGCCACATAGAGCATATTACCTTGCTGAACTTAATGGCACCCAATTCCCTCGGACCTGGAATGCCAGCCATCTAAGGATGTACTACCAATAAAGTAAGACTCTCTCTTAATAGTAAAAGTTCCTTTTTGGTACAACACTATTTCTTACTTATGCAGGAACTCTATCCGTCGATCTCCAAGTTCGATGGAGCAAAGCTGAGAAACTCTAGAAGCCCCACACTCTATCCCTTGGACTCTAAGTTCGATGAAGCAAAGCTGGGAAACTCTAGAAGCCATGTACTATATCCGTCGAACTTCAAGTTCGGTGAAGCAAACCCGGGAAACTCAGAAGCCCCACACTATATCCGTTGAACTCCAAGTTTGGCGAAACAAAGCTGGAAAACTCCAAAAGCCCCGCACTCTATCCGTCGGACTCCAAGTTTGGTGAAGCAAAGTTGGGAAACTCCGAAGCCCCGCACTCTATCCGTCGGACTCCAAGTTTGGTGAAGCAAAGTTGGAAAACTCCAGAAGCCCCGCACTCTATCCGTCGGACTCCAAGTTTGGCGAAGGTAAGCCGAGAAACTTCATTAACCCTGCACTCTATCTATCAGACTCCAAGTTCGATGAAGCAAAATCAAGAAACTTCAGAAGTCCCGCACTCTATCTGTTGGACTCCAAGTTCGACAAAGGCAAGCCTAGAAATTCCAAAAGCCCTGCACTCTATCCATCGGACTCCAAGTTTGGCGAAGCAAAGCTGGGAAACTCTGGAAGCCCTGCACTCTATCCATTGGATTCCAAGTTCGATGAAGCAAAGTGGGCTAGGAGATTTCAGAAGCCCCACACTCTATCCATTGGATTCCAAGTTCGGTGAAGCAAAGCGGGGAAACTCTAGAAGCCCCACACTTTATTCATCGGACTCCAAGTTTGGTGAAGGCAAGCCGAGAACTCCAGAAGCCTCGTACTCTATCCGTCGGATCCCAAGTTTGGTGAAGGCAAACCGAGAAACTCCAAAAGCCCTACAGTCCATCCATCGGATCCCAAGTTCGGCGAAGGCAAGACAGGAGACTCCTAAAGCCCTGTGCTCTAATTTGCATGACTCTTAATCCAACAAGCAAAGTCGAAAAATTCTCAAATTCCCTGTGGTCTTCTACTAGCTTCTAAACTTAGCCAAGAGGGCTAGGACTTTGGAAACTTTATACTTGGTTACCATGCATGTCTGTGTGGTTCACATCTGCACCATACAAAGAAGTAGAGGAAAAAGAAAAGAAAAATAAGAGACAAGACTGCAAAACAAAAGTTTTGTTAAGGGAGAAAAGGTGAAGGGCAAGACACGATATTGTCCAAAACTTGTCTTTCATTACTTTGAAGGAAAAGTAACATCAGAAGGGACCTCCCGACAGGCCAGGAGGTCCTCCAAGAAATATCTAAGTATAAAAGAGAAGAAAAACTTTACACTATGGGGACACCACCAGTGCCTTGCCAGGCTATCGGGGCACGTCGTCGGTCCCCTGTAGAGGGGTTTCTACTGAAGGGATGGCCGGATCACTGATCTCCATCACTTCAAGCCCCGGTGCGGTGGCCGTCCTAGCTCTAGCTCCAGGTGTGGCAACCACGGCATCGATGTTTAGCTCCACGCCCGTCCCCATTCCGGTTGCTTTTGGTGGAAAATCCCAGCCATCACCGATCCTCGGTAGGTCCGGGACGATGGGGTCGAGGCCCTTGTAAGAGAAGGTCTAGGCCACCTTTTTTTGCAGTCCCTGAACCCCTTGAGGAAAGGGTCGAGGACTGCCTCTCGACCCTTGTCAAAGAATGCCTTCGAGGTCTTTTACTTTGGCACAGCTTTGGCGGCCTCCTTCTTGGCCATCTCCATCAGTGCCATTACCGTCGTTGCCTTCTCCTCCGCAGTCATGACCCGAGCCATTGCCACGTCAAGGTGGGCCTGGAGGGTTTGCATCTGCCCCTCCAGGTGCACCATCTCTGTGGCAGACCTCTTCGCTTGGCAGGCGGCCTTCTCCCTCTCTACTGCCGGGGCCACCTTGAGGTCCCTCATTCGGCCTTCTAGCTTCGCCACCGTGACCTTGGTGCCGGACACTTCAATCTAGAGGGCTTTGGTCTGCCCCTCCAGGACTTGCACCCGCTCAGCCTGCACCTGGGCCTCTGCCTCCATGGCCTCCGAGCATTTTTGGTGGTTTATATGCCACCAGGCCAGCACCCAGCAGGAGTCCCGGATTAGGAGGATGTCGGTGGCCACTTGCAGTAATGGAAACGTTGGTCAGATCAGTATAAGCAAAAGGAAAAGAAACTAAGGAGAAGAAGGCTTACCACCATTAGTCGAGGGAACAAGCCCGTGATGGTGGCCAGCAGCTGCTTGTCGCTTCTTTCCCGGTGGTCATGCAGTTGGATGGCAAACTCGATCATCCAACACGAGGTCGAGGGTGACCGCTGCATTTGGTGGTACCATAATTGACAACTTGGCCAATCCCTAGCTGGTTGCGCAGGAGACCTCGTCGGGCCTGGCGTGGTCGATAATGGAGGCATGGACATTGCTGGCTGGGTGGTGGCTGCTCTTGTGGCCATCGGCAATGTTGGCCTCCCTTTGGTCACCGTGCTGGCCGCCACTTCCACCACTTCTGGCCATAGTGGGACTTCGGCATATGGAGGCACCACCTAAGGGGCTCGCGCAGCCCCTCTCCAGCCCCAGTGCTCCTACTGGGCCCGTGTGTGGGTGTTTGGGCCGCCACCCTAGATGTTGGTGGGACTAGCCCAGGTATCCTCTCTCCTAAGCTGGCCAAAGCCTTCGCGATGGGCCTCCACCCCAAGTCTTCACAGGCCCCTTTTGCAGATCTTCCCTGGGCCTGGGAAAAGCATGCCTTTTTCGAGATATCTCCCAGATCTGGTCCATAAAGAACTTCATGCCTATGAACAAAAAAATACTAGTTAGACCCATCAAAGCAAAAAAGAATTCAGGAAAAGGAGTTGGGGTTTTGGGCCTTACCCAAGGATCAGATCGGGGTAACCCCGGCCTCGAATAAATTGTGTTCAGTCAGCAGGTCCCGAAGCGAAGGAATCTCGGAGGTGACGAGCTGGTCGTACACCTCTCGGTTCGTAGCTCCACCTGGGCATCGGGTTGGGGGTGCGGTCTAGGTCACTCCAAACCCAGTCGATCCCCTCAATCGAGGCAAAGAAGAATTTATTCTTCCATCATTTGATAGAAGAAGGTAAGTCAAATTTGATGGCCTCTCGGCAGGGGGCCACGAACCACCACCCGTTATCAACCGGATGGCATTTCAGGGTGAAGAGGGTCCTGAATAAAGAGAAATGGGCAACTATCCTGTGGAAGTGACAAAGGATGGCAAAATAAGAGATGGCCCTAACTGCATTCGGAGCAAGCTGGGCTGGGACAAGGCAAAAATTATTGATGAAGGAGAGAAAGAATAGATAAAGGGGAAGACGGAGATCCCCGAGGAAGAATTTCTCGTACAGGACAATCCGGCCCGGGCCACTAGAAGTGACCCACTCCTCCAGTCCTGGAATCGAGAGCCGGATGGAGTTCGAGATCCCGTACATGCTCTAGAGCTGGAGAAGGTCATCCTGGGTCATTGCCGAAGCAATGCTGGCAGGACCGGCCGAATTATGGCCAATTGAAGAAATAGAGGGAGGAGGAGGAGAAGGAACCCTAAGGGGACCTATGACTATCCCCGTACACCGGGGACCCCCACGAATCCTAAAAGGGACTTCCTCCTCCTTGCTATCGGAGGAAGGAGGCCTCGGTCAAGATGGCCCTGCCTTGTCGGAATGATCCAGGTGGTGGCGCCTCTAGCCGGAAGGACTCATCCTAAGGGAGATGGAAGAAGAACAAAGGAGGAAGGACAAAAAAACTCTAGTTGATCCCCTCCAGCGTAGGCCGAATGAGAAGGGAAGAAGCAAAGAGAAGGGAAGACTAACTTGGGTGCCTCGGGTGAGAAAGCTGGCACTGGATGAAAAAGGACCCTAGTTCTCCTTGCTTTCTTGCTCGAAGGTTCCAAAGAAATGGCTAAGACAAAATGATCTCTTTTCCAATAGCTTGACAGTGCCTCGTCGCATCGTACCGATCGAAACGTGCATCCTTTCACCTCTCCAACCATTGAATGCTCACCACGTGTCAGGATCTGCTAAGAATGGTGCTTCAGTATGCACATAACTTCTCTGGGCCAAGCACTGACCACTAGATACTCATCGTATGTCAGGATCTGCTGGGAGCGATGCTTCAACACGTTGAAAACTGCTTCGAGCCGGGCACAAATCATCATGCTCTTCCTGACATGGCATCCCCTCATTAGCACCGGGACATGATCTGCGAGTCGATGATGGTCGAGGCATTTAATGATGCAGGCTAAATGTCCTTCCATGTTAACATCACCATAACTCCCTTCGTCCCGAGCACTGCATCACGCTCTCGCCTCGAGAGTGGAGGGTATCTAATGTGGCATGACTACTGACATAGAGCCCGCATCAGATCAGCTGGAGGTCCAGCTGGCGAAAGGCACCGTCCGAATGATGTCATCATATTACTACTAAGATCGAGCTCCCCATCAAGATTGAGCTCCTTACGGAGGTCGAGCTCCCTACCGAGGTCGAGCTCCCTACCGAGGTTGAGCCCCTTGCCGAGGTTGAGTTTGTCGGACCGTAGCCCCTAACCACCATTCCAAAAGGAATGTCCCCATTGGAAGGCTAGAAACTATTGCTTTTCAAGGCGCACTAAAGCCCAGCGGTAACACACGCTGGCGGGCCTGAGG
The DNA here is from genome assembly GCA_021397845.1 of Areca catechu. NCBI lineage: Eukaryota > Viridiplantae > Streptophyta > Magnoliopsida > Arecales > Arecaceae > Areca > Areca catechu. The sequence continues at coordinate 129,290,295 of CM038049.1, forward strand.
GGCTTCACACCTGGGCCAACCCGCATCAAGCCAGATCGCACCCAAGCGACAAGCTAGGCGGTCAGTCTCATTTAATCCCTTCGACCTACAGGGTCGAGTCGACTCTCCATCATTTCAAGATCCAAGTTGACCCTCCAAAGATTGCCGACTCGCACGGCCACCCCCATGCGGCAACCCCACCTAGGTCCCACGGGTGTGCACTAGCCTTGCCGAACAATCCCCCCAGCAACACCCAGGGGGTTGCATGTCGATTCGAACTTGCAACCGCGCTCCGATACCACCTGTCGGACCATAGCCCCTAACCACCATTCCAAAAGGAACGTCCCCGTTGGAAGGCTATTAACTATTACCTTTCAAGGCACACCAAAGTCCAGCGGTAATGCGTGCTGGCGAGCCTGAGGGGCTTCGCACCTGGGCCGACCCGCATCAAGTCAGATCACACCCAAGTGGCAAGCTGGGCGGTCAGTCCCATTTAATCCCTTTGACCTACGGGGTCGAGTCGACTCTCTATCATTTCAGGATCCGAGTTGACCCTCCGAAGATTGCCGGCTCGCACAGCCACCCCCACGCGGCGACCCCACTTGGGTCCCATGGGTGTGCGCTGGCCTCACCCAATAGAGTTGCTGATTAAAGTCAACCTTTCCCTAAAGTCAAGCATGGATAAAGTCAAGTGGACTCAGTCCTCCCCTCGAGCAACCTTTGGAGTGGCCAGGATAGTGACCCTAGCAGGTAGTATCACCATCCCTACCGAAACCCCATGATGCTTAGAGAAACTACCACCTCTGTGGTGTGACGCTCCACCAGGGCACACCGCCTGCAATCTCTGTGGAGTGGCATTCTGCTAGGGCACGCCGCCTGTAACCTCTGTGGAGTGGTGCTCCGCTAGGACACACCGCCTGCAACCTCTATGGAGTGGTGCTTTGCTAGGGCATGCCGCCTGTATCCCCTGCAGAGGAGCATCCCGTCGGAGCACTAGGCCTCTCAGCCCACTGTCAGCACCTTCTATGGAAAGACACTCCGCCCGGGGCATCGCCTCAACCTACCGTACCCGAAAGAGAAAAGTTTTATTAGAAAATGTAGATCCTGTAGCATCTCCTACCGAGCTAGTGCTCTGCCAAGTCCCTCAAACATGGTGGCACGACACCCGGAAGAAGTAGCACCCTGTCGGGGTGTCAGGCCCTGGGCATGCTACTCACACTCACTACGGGAAGAACATGTACTTCGTACTACCTCACCTGCACCCATGGCAAAACCTCCCCAAAGGCTACGGACCCTGTCTTCCTCCTCAGGGAGGAGGGGAAATAGGCCTAGGCTTCCTCCACATGAGACGCTTCCGGCGAACGCCAGACCAGGGGCTCTACACCTTGCGAGATAATTACGCTTCTATAAGAAGCTCAAGGGGGCCTCCAAAAAAGGTAAAGAAGAGGTAGGCAAAGGAAAGCTTAAGGCTAGGAGAATGACCCAGGAACTCCTCCAAGAGCTTTTGTGGCAGCAACTCCCACTGCTTTAGCTCCCATTGCTTTAGCTCACACTACTTTAGCTCCCATTGATCTAATTTCCCATTCTATCTTCTAATGAATCCTCTGAACATGAAAACCACACTAGAATCCATTACAGAGGATCTGTTCCCCTTGATCATCCACTGACTTGATCATTGGAGTACCTCCGTCGGGATCCCCAGCCTGGATCTCCTCTTTTTTGCAAGAATGGTCGTGCTTGAAGGACACCCGACGGGAAGTCCACTAACCGGCGCCACATAGAAGCTGTAGGCCATGACGATCTAGGTGGCAACAAATGGCATGTTGAAAAAGTTCTAGACCCTCTTTCCATATATTGTATAGATGTAAATGGTCTAGGCTCTTAGAACAGTAAAGACAAATAAATTTCTCTTCCCTTAAGAAACCAACCTAATGGACTAGTTGTACATTAGAGAATTAGATCCAATACTACACGAGAGAGACAATAATATTTTCAGAGCCTAACATGCTTCCAATTTATACTTTTCTATTTTTCCAAATTACTAGTTATAATTATTTATCTTAGATTTTCTACCTATTTGCTGTAATAGAAGTTTTTTTTTCTTTTGATAGAATGAAAGGATGGGGGGGTAAACCTTGGTGTAGCTCTCCATTCTGGCCCCCAGCCCGTTAGGCGATTGTTCGATTCAGGCTGTATTTTTTCGCATACCTTTTTCACTAACCAGTGAGTACGTCAACCTAACCCCACTACGGTGCTGGAGTAACAGCCGTTCCACCCCCCACTCACGTGTGCCTAGAAAATTCTGAAATTTAATTGAGTCACCCGAGGGATCATGCCTCGAACCCGTGACCAGAGAGTAATCTACAAGGGCGGAGCTGCGCTCTTACCAACCGCGCTACCACCATAGTGGTTAGAAGTTTTTTTTTTATTGAATTAATATTTACCTATGGATTGCCAGCCTTACATCCTAATTGCTGGATTTTAAAGAAAAAATATATTATACATTAATAAATATTATTTAATGCATTAGTTATAGCAATACAATTCTATGAAGATAGAAAGTCAAAAATATATTTCCAGCCTCCTCTCTTTTTTTTTTTGATAAAGAAAAAAAGAGGGGGATAAATCCCTCCCCACCATCAATGAGTACGTCAGCCTGACACCACTAAGATGCACTTTTTTTTGATAAAGAAAAGGAGAGGGGGATAAATCCCTCCCTACCTCGATGAGGTGAGTTCAGCCTGACACCACTAAAATACATGAGTAGCTCAATCTCTCACTACCCCATCCTACTAAGATGCCAGAGTAGTGTGCTCTCTTGCCACCCCACCCTAAACACGTGCCCTTAAAAAATTCCTGAGCTCTCTCGCTCTCTCACCACCCCATTCCACTAAGATGCCGGAGTAGTGCACTCTCTCACTTCCCAACCCCGATCACGTGCCCCAAAAAAATTTCCTGAGCTCTCTCACCATCCCATCCCATTAAGATGCCGGAGTAGTGTGCTATCTTGCCACGTGCCCCAAAAAAATTCCTGAGCTCTCTCGCCACCCCATCCCACGTGCCCCAAAAATATTCTTGAGCTCTCTCGCCACCCCATCCACTGGAGTAGTGCGCTCTCTCACCACGTGCCCCAAAAAAATTCCTGAACTCTCTCGCCACCCCATCCCATGTGCCCCAAAAAAATTCCTGAGCTCTCTCACCATCCCATCCCACTAAGATGCCGGAGTAGTGCACTCTCTCGCCACCGCATCCCGATCATGTGCTCCAAAAAAAATTCTAAATTTAATCGAGTCACCCGTGAGAATCATGCCTTGAACCCGTGATCGGTGGGAGGTGAGGCTAAGCCTCTACAAACTAGGCTACCACCTTAGCAATAGCCTCCTCTCTTTTTAAACTACAAGTAGATGCAAAGTCATAGCAATATAATTTCATCAATTTTTTTTTCCTTTCTGAATACTATAATTCTATTACAAATTTATTTCTTATAAGTTCAAAATTAAATCTTAGCACTTATGATAGTTAGGATGAGTAAAAGATTAAGATTTTTTTTCTTTTCTATTCTTGTTGACATTTTGGTGATATCGGATTGAAAACTTAATATCTCATATTAAATATTTTTTTGATGGGATGGAGGCATTGTGTCAAATTAAAATGTTAGTATCTTATATTATATATATATATAATAGAATAAAAGGGACGGGAGATAAATCCCCGGTGTAGTTTCTTCATCAGGCCCCATCCTACCAGGTGATTGTTCGATTCAGGTTGCAAGTTTTATGCATGCCCTTCTCACCAGCGGATGAGTACGTCAGCCTGGCACCGCTATGACATCAGAGTAGTAGGGTGCCTTCCAGTCACGTGCTCCTAGAAATCTAGAATTTAATCGAGTTATCCATGGATTCATGCCTTGAACTCATAATCAGAGAGAGACGGGATTGCGTCTCTACCGACTACACTATCATCATGGTGGCATATCAAATATTTTTTGATGGAACGATTGTTTGGAAGTAGTTACATTGAATTTATCTTTATTTTTTTATAAAATAATTATTAGTGCATCACAAGTGCACGGGTCAAATCTACACGTGTGTTGCAAGGATTCACGTGACCGTCGGTATTTTCAATCCAGAAGAAACTCCCTTTAGCTGACCTCAAATATTTTCAAGGGGAAATTGACGTCCGATCCATCCTTTGACTGGAATAAAAGTTTTACTCCTTGTTGACCCAAAACATAACTTCTGGTCCATATTTTGTTTTAAGTTTTTTGAAGACTAAAATTCCCCTAGTTGAAAACTCTTTTCCCCTTTCATTGTTTGAAATCCCGTATCTCCCCCTTTTCTCCGTTTCTTCCCTTTTCTCTATTTTCGATGAGACGCTATGATGAACAAAAACCCTCCCTTCCTACGGCGGCAACCCCCTCTCCTTCTTACGGCGACAGCACTAGCCCCCCTCCCCCCTTCCCACCGCCAAGTAAATTTGTTTTCCAATTCCCGTTTTCGATGAGAAGCTTCGATGAATGAAAACCATCCCTTCCTGCGACAACAACACCAGCAACTCCCTCTCCTTCTGGTGACGACAGCACCAGCCCCCCTCCCCCTTCCCACGGCTAGGTAATTTCTGTATATAAAAATTAATCAAAGATTTTTTAAAAAATTAATCGAGCCCTTTTCATACCATAGTGAATTAGTTAAATGTGGTTTAGACTATGAGATATGCATGCTTCGGGACGTAATTATGGGGACATGAATGTGCATTAGACTTGTGGTATGGATGCATGCATAGGGAATCACATGTATGTTTGTGTAACCATTATCATTAATAATTATGTATCAGTTCTTAGGTTAGAGAATTATTGGTCAAGCTATTACTTGGAAAATTTGCATATCAGTGCTTAGAGAATTATCAGATAACTTATCAGCTCGTTGTTTAATGGGCATTATGTGCTATGCTCCCACTCTGCTTAAGATGCAAATGAGTAGGATGTTTTGCCAGTCATGCACTTATGATGCATCATGGCTATTATGATAAAGGTTTAAATAGATAATTGTGCACTCATAATTTTAGTCATAAAATAGAACTTTGTGTAGGAATTTTCATCTTTGCCTAAGTTAAATGTATGCCAGATTTTAATCAAATGTGTATGAATTTTTACCTTGTAGAATGGCATGTTCTTACTGGTCAAAATAAGTGAATATATCTGATATGTTCTGCATGAGAAATAATATCATCACATTGTTTAGTCCTTAGGTAACTCTTGTTTTACCCCTTCATTATGCTAAATCTGATTAACTAATTTCCCTCCACAAAAAGAGGGATTAGTTCAGTCTAGAAACTAAGATACAGCAACAGTTTCTAACTATTGCAATGCTTTGATATCTGACAATAAAAGCTATTCCTTTCTGTATAATTTGTTCGATTATATGAAGCTTGTTAATTTATGCAACTTTTGGTCCTTTTTTTTAGATATATATTGGCTTAATATTAGTTTCATATAGAATCTTTGAATTTATGTGACTTCTTTAGATATTATGAAACATAATTATGCTTTTTTGAAACTAACATTAACTGTGCAGAGTAGATGATGGCTACTACTAGGAGAAGCAAAGAATTTTTATTGACTCAACAAATATGGTAAATGGAAAGTGCTATTTTAATCACTACGTGGATGTTATGGAAATAATTATACAGTCGATGTCAGAGGAGCATAAGACAAGGGTGTTTACAACTCCATTTGGTCATTTGCTCCATCTTCCATATATCAAGCAGAGTAGGCCATTATTAGATGCACTACTGTCTTTGTGGGATGATAACAAGGAGGGCTTTAAATTTGGTAAGGTTGTGGTTCCTTTTGTGGAAACTGAAATTGCCCTTATTCTTGGTTTGAAGATCATAGGTAAAGAGATTGACTTTTATAGCAAAGGAAAAGTGCAGTCGGACCTTATCAATCATTTTTTTAATGGTGACTTTAAATTAACTACAAGGGATGCAGTTAAAAATATATTATTTTGTCTTGTTGGAAAGTCTGGGTTGTTAGATGTAGAGGATTTTATAAAGTGCTAGGTTCTTTATCTTTTTGTAACTATTCTTTTTCCAATTATCCACTATCATGTTCCTAAAGTATTATGCTAGTATCTTGATGATTTGGATCATCTATAATCCTATAGTTGGGGTCTTGCTGTTTTTACTTTCCTTCGATAGCAAATTCCTCATCTAGCGATGAGAGTACGTACAAGGAACAAAAATAAAAGTGGATGTGCTGGGTGTATGGAAGGATGTACAGTAGCTCTAGTGGTAAGATTTCTTATTTATACTTTCAATTTAATTGGTTGATAGTTAATCTAGCATTATTTTCATTTACATTATTTTATTATGCAAGCATGGGCTGTTGAGCATGCAAATAGTCTAGTTGGAAAGCATAAACCATCATTTTTGTATCCTCGTCTCTTGCATTGAAGCAATGCCCCATTCCCTCGCAAGGTGGAGGCAATCATTGGAGTTATAAATAAATTAAAAAAATTGAGATATTATGTTATGTATCTAACATCATATATATATATATATTAAATTGAAGCATAACTATATTTGTTTGTCCTTTGTCAGGTATTGAAGATGATAGAGCCTAAGAAGGATGAGTTGCACCTCCTACCACAAAGAAGGCCACAAGCACAGGCATGTTACACCATTTTAATGCATCATTTTTCATTATAGACTATTTAAGATGCTTAAAAATAGCTCTCTTTTAAGCAACAATAACTTCAATCATTACCATGTAACTGTGTACCTATTATGTATATGATACTATGTTAATTTAAGTATGTGCAGCAAGTTCCGTCATCTAGCCAGCCTACACAACATCCAATTCATGCTTTAGAGACATGTTTGGTAGAGGTTGAGAGGGCCTTGATTTGTCATGGTTTCCACTTAAAGGACCCTCAACCCATCAAAGATGACATAGCAGAAGATGCACGGATTCATGTCTTTGATATGAAGCTTTCATTCATTAAGAAGACCCTCCGGAACAAGGGTTTATTGCTGCCAAATGATACTAAAGGCATTGATATGCATCATATTGAGGTTAGTTTTCTACTCTAATCAAAATATACATATATAGATATGATATCATTTATGATCTACATAATTTTTATTATTTAGGTAAGGGCAGAGTATTCTTCTCCACATGGACAGCCCCATACAGGTGAAGTCCACCTTGTGTCCCTTATAGCAGTGAATATGTGGAGGTAGTAGTCAAATATTTTTTTTTTATATCATATTAATGAGTGCTTATTATGTCCTAACTGCCTTTCTTATTTTTATCAAGTAAAGGATGTTGTTGAAGTTGAGTCCTAGAAGGAAAGTGCCACCACAAAACATGTGTCATCATTTTGTAGGCGCGCGAAAATGGAAGCTCATGAGAGAAAGCCTAGTGAGAAGGGAAAGGCCATGTCATACCTTCATAAGACCTACAAATGTGTAAGGAAGAAACAACAAGAGGGTAACATAGTTGAAGGAAGTATGGCCTTGCCCACCACCAAGAGTGATCTAGATGCTTCAGATAGTTTAGAGCATATAAGTACTGCACTAATGGAGCTGCATCAGTTAGTTAAGTTTCAAGAAGATTGATCTAGGTGTATTTATTATGTGCATGTCTTCAACTTTAAATATGTACCGATAGATTTTATCATTTTATAGCATATTCAAGATTCTAGAACAGTTATGAATGTTGAAACATCAGTGGTTCCAGAAATGACAATACAAATGGCACGAAGGGGTACATATCACGGGAAGGGGAAAGGTGTACTCCCATCTTATCTTGAAGCATCAATTGATTTTTACATCAACGAAGATCGTTTTGAGTAAGCCATATAATTATATTTCTATATATCATTCTTCAAATTACTTCTTTCTTCGAATTACTTCTTTTGTTTATATCTATATCTTTTATGTAGTGAGAATATCTGGGAGGATCCAAGTATATCCAAACCTTTTTGCACAGGCCATGCATTGGATCAACTCCTTCATAATGGGCCACTTCGGACAGATGTATGAAAATTAATTTTTGGTCCATTTCCATTGATCTTAGTTTTTTTTATGCTAATATGATATTTTTTTGAATCATGTATAGCTCATTAATGTGTATTTCCGAATCCTGGAGCTATTCCACATAGATTATAGGGAGCCTGTGAAGAATGCTTCTTTATTTTTGCATTGTGAGATACAGGTACAATAATTTTAAGAATCATTAATTTTATTTTCAAAGTAACACAACTTATTAGTCAATGTTCTTTTTCTTCTATTTCTATTTCATGTAGACTGCTGTGCTTCAATCCCTTTCAGGGGTTACCTCAGTGATCCCTGAACTTACAAATAATATCATAGATTCAGCATAACCAAGTATAAAAAAATTCATGACTGATATCAGTTTATCAGACCTCGAGCGATGCAGATACTTGTTTATCCTGATGAACACAGCATGGCATTGGTACCTGTTAGTTTTGGATTTGAAGGACCAACAATTTTACTGCTACAACTCAATGTGGAGCATTAATATATCAAATGATGCAAATAAATATGTATGTAATATTATTTGACATTTGTATTGTTGCTTATACATATAACAACTTGTCTAACTAACATATTATATTTCATACCATGCTTGTATAAGCAATGTTTGTATGCTTTTGGTTGTCCGAGCGAGTAGGATTCCACATCCCTGAAGGTCAGTTCATAATGTTCATGACTGTGCACAGTAGAAATTTGATAGTATAGATTGTGGAGTGCATATGCTGATGTTTACCAAGATCCTTACAAGAGGTTGCTCAAGTTCGCTGCGTAATGATTTCAAGGAAGATGCATCATTATATAGGAGCTGGGTTACAGGAAATATTTTGTTCCATGGGTATTGTACTACTTATAAAAAGTTTTGGTTATGGTATGAAAGGAAGATACAAAGTGTAAAAGATTAGGATATCATTAGTCCCAAAACAATGTTAGAAGTTTGTTACAATTATTAGTACTATCCTTGTACCTATTTCATACATATAAAGTGATAAATTAATACAATTCAAAAAATTTTGTACAATGTGCCATGTCTGAATGTGCGGCATGTTAACTAGTTGCAACTGTTAATACTTCAGATTTTTTTTTTTTGTCCTTTTTAGTGAGTTATTTATGTATGCTAAAATAAACTGAAGTGACAGCTAATGCCCTTTAACTGTGTGCCATTTTACTGTGTGCCATTTAACTGTGTACCATTTAATTATCAAGTTTTTAATTACTAATAAGTTTACTGTGTGCCATTTAATTATGTGCCATTTTAAAAGAAGTCAACTTGAACCATGATTGTTTTAGAGGTTGTTGTATCCAAGTTTTGAATAGGAATGATAAGGTTGGCCTCATATCAAGCTGGAATCAATAAGATGCCGATGTTGTTACCCGTTTGCTAGGATCTATAAAAGAATGTTCACATTTGCCAGGATTCTTTAGCAAAAATCTTTGATGGTTAAGTCAATTAGAGCCTGAGAAAGGTAGATAGAATCAGTTTGAAAATGGTAAATAGAAGAGTGATTAAAAGAGTGAGAACTTAGAGCTTACTAGAGGGTCCTCTTTTTTTATAGAAAGAATTTGCTTAGTAATTTGTAACCACCTGATATGTTTGTTAGGTTGGAGTCAGAAAAAATTTGATGTGGACATCGATATATAGCTGACGACAGAGAGAAGTTTGACCAAAGATCGATTTCAACATCGGTTATTCACTGATGCCTGTTAATACCCCTAGTGTTCAACTTTTACAATGGATGTTCAGTGACTTCAAATCGCCATTTGATCTCTAACCATTTGGGCAATGAGTGATGCATGCTCTTTATGTCACTCTTGATTGGGTTGGTGATTCCTTTCGTAGCATAGATCATTAGGAATCACATAATATAGGTATGCTAAAATAAACTGAAGTGACAGCAAAGGCCCTTCAACTGTGTGCCATTTTATTGTGTGCCATTTAACTATGTACCATTTCATTACCAAGTTTTTAATTACCAACAAGTTTATTGTGTGCCATTTTAAAAGAAGTCATTGTTACGGAATCCTCCTCTCCTCCCTTCTCTCATTCTAATTTTGCTAAGGCCCTTCAACCGTGTGCCATTTACAAGTTTACTATGTGCCATTTAAAAGAAGTCATACAGAATCCTCCTCTCTTCCCTTCTGTCATTCTAATTTTGTTATAAGATGGTGAGGTTTCCAGCAGGGATGATGGATATTATAGTGTTGCTAATATGTTGAATAAAAAAATCAAAATTTAGAATTCATTAACATAACTGTGTGCAGCTAAAATAACTAACTATGTGCAGGTTTTTTTTAAATATATGCAGGTTTAAAATAATTGTGTGCATATTTTATTTAACTATGTGCAGGTTTAAAATAACTATGTGCAAGCTTTATTTAATTGTGTGCAGGTTTAAAATAACTGTGTGTAGGTTTTATTAACTGTGTACATAATTTAAATAACTGTGTGTAGAACTAAAATAACTGTATGCAAGTTTAAAATAAATGTGTGCAGGTTTTATTTAATTGTATACAGAATTTAAATAACTATGTGTAGAACTAAAATAACTCTATGCAGCTTTAAAATAACTGTGTGCAGGTTTAAAATAACTATATGTATGTGTGTGCAGGTTTTATTTAATTGTATGCAGGTTTTATTTAACTATGTGTAGGTTTAATAATTGTGTATAGGTTTATTTAACTATGTACAGAATTTAAATAACTGTGTGCAGGTTAAATAACCATGTCAGGCATTATTTAACTATGTGCAGGTTTAAAGTAACTGTGTGCAGGTTTTATTTAATTTTGTACAGAATTTAAATAACTATGTGCAGGTTTAAAATAACTGCATGCAGGTTTTATTTAACTATATGCAGGTTTAAAATAACTGTGTACAAGTTTAAAATAACTATGTGCAGGTTTTATGATAGGGACCCAAAACCCAAATATATTTTCTTTTAATTTTCTAGATTTTTTAAAAGTTTTCTAGCCCTACTCTCCCTCCCTGCATCAAATTGGTATCAGAGCTAGCAGCGGACTAGGATTTGCTTCATCTTCAAACTCGACGGAGTCGAGTTCTTCGCGCTGCAAGAGAATGATGGGGATCCAAAACCCACATATATTTTCTTTTAATTTTCTAGATTTTTTTAAAGTTTTTTATCCCTACTATTCCGCCTATTCGTATTATCCTAGTGTTATCCCAGGTTTATCCCCGAGTTATTCCACTGCTATTCCTGTCTTCTTCCTCCTCCAAACCATCGCACAGAACTCCATTTTTTTTGCTGCCGGTCTTGGATCTGCCATGCCCGAGCCATCTCCACCGGCTCCAGCCTCCCCGTGCTATGCCCTCTTCCCTGCTCGGCCGCCCACACTCACAGCCGTCCGATCTTCGTGGTATGCACCCATGCCGTCACGACCGTCCCCTGGGAGCCGCCCGCCCGTCCACCTCCCGTCGACGCCCGCGACCGTGTCCCACCGCCTGCCAACCTCGCCCTTCGGGTAGATCTTCCAGGGGCCAGGCTCATGGTGGGTCTGACCACCGTGGGGGACCTCCGCAGGCCCGTTTGTCCGTTGGCACGACGCCTCCCCGCCATGGTCCGCCGCCGTCCCCAGCCGCCGGGTGCCGCCGCCGTCCCCAGCCGCCGGGTGCCGCCGCCGTCCCCAGCCGCCGGGTGCCGCCGCCATCCCCAGCCGCCGGGTGCCACCGTGCCGCCCCGCTGCCACCGCACCTCCGTCCGTGAAGCCACGCCTGCAACCGGGAACCCCTCCGCTCGTCCCATACCGTCTGCAACCATGAAGCCCATCTCCTATCTCCGTGCCGTGTCCCACTCTCCTGCAACCACTGCCCAGCCACCATCAATGCCATCAGATCTCGCTGGATCTGCCAGCTCGTCCACCTTCCGCCCAGCTCGCGAGCTTGAGCCACATCCTCGTGTTGTGGCGCTCCAACCCCTCTGGTCCGTCCGCCTCGCACGCGAGTTCCTCCTCCAAATCTGCCGGCCTCCTCCAAATCTGCCATCCTCCTCCAAATTCGCTAGCCCGCATCCTCCACCTCGCCTGCAATCTCGACATGTGATCCCCTATTCCACGATCACGGGAGAGAGAGACATGCACAGATTTCATAGCGAAAGAACTGGCACAGATCTTAAAGCTACATGATTTAGGTTTTTTAAAAAATAATATATATAATAAAGTAAAATAAAATAAAATATCCATGTATGAGTTCTAATGCCTATAAAAAAGCATCCCTTTTGTATTTGCAGTTGATGAAAATGAATTTTTGAGAGTGTTTTTCCACTTGTGTGTGGTTATGGGCTGAGGCCCGTTTGCCTTCGTCCTTCGGGACGTCGAGGGGTGTGAGGCCCCAACTTGCCTTCGTCCTTCGGGACGTCGAGGGGTGTGAGGCCCCAGGTATCTCCATTCTTTTCTTCCATCTTCATGTCTCTCCCTGTTTTCCCTCGTGACCTTGAGATTCATCCTAGCGCCTCCAAGTATGAGGAGGGCGTAATGCCTTAGAGGTAAGAGGTCTCTTTGTTAGGATGAGTCCCAAGGCCCATGAGTTCCAGTCCCCTGTCTCCCACCCCGTCCTTCCTTCGCCACCTCCGCCAAGAAAACTGAAAATCAAAAGAGTCTGGTTGTTTTAGGACTTTTGGGGTCATCATATCCTAGTCCCGGGAGGCTTCTTAGCCCTCCCACGATCCTTGGTTTGCTTTAGATTTTTTTTCCATTTCCGAATAACCCCAAGTTTCTTCGTGTCCGCCATCATCACATCATTTTATTTAACTGTGTGCAGGTTTTATTTAACTATGTACATAATTTAAATAATTATATGCATGTTTTATTTAACTGTGTGCAGGTTTAAAATAACTGTGTGCACGTTTACAATAATTATGTGCATGTTTTATTTAACTATGTGCAGGTTTAAAGTAACTGTGTGCGGGTTTTATTTAACTGTGTATAGAATTTAAATAACTGTGTACATAACTAAAATAACTGTATGCAGGTTTAAAATAACTGTGTGTAGGTTTTATTTAGCTGAACTGTGTGTAGGGTTTAAAATAACTATGTGCAGGTTTTATTTAACTATGTGCAGGTTTAAAATAATTATGTCAGGTTTTATTTAACTGTGTACAAAATTTAAATAACTGTGTCAGAATAAAAATAACTGTGTGCAAAACTAAAACAATAGAGAAGAGAGCAATTGCAAGACTTAGTTGACCAATTAGTTGGCTATTGCAAGATACTTTCCGAGAAGGCCAATGACTGAAGGCCAAGAGAGCAATGAGTGCAGATAACAGTATTATAAATAAGAAAAAAAGACTGGAACTTGCTGCCTTTTCTTTTCTAAGGCAACTGTATGCAAAACTAAAATAACTATGTGTAGTTTTAAAATAACTGTGTGTGGAATTAAAATAACTGTGTGCTGCAGGTTTTATTTAACTATGTACAGAACAAAAATAACTGTGCAAGCTTAATTTAACTGTGTCAAAACTAAAATAACTGTGTGCAGTGCAGTCCTATGTTTAGTTAATTAACTATGTACTATTAAAAATATTGTGCCAAACTCGAGATGTTATCTCCCTTAAAAATATTGTGCCAAATACAGGATTCAGTAAGATGAAGTATAAGGTTTATATATCAATATTATGCCAATTTTATTTCTTTCAGTAACCACCTTGTAAAATTGGCATAATTTTGATATATATATATCTCCTTATTATTTTAGTTTTGCACACAGTTAAATTAAGCCTGCACAGTTATTTTAGTTTTGCACAATGTTCATATTAGTACCGAAATGCTCTAATATCTTACTGAAAGAAGTAAGATTGGCATAATGTTGATATATACTACCTTGTAATATAAATTTGTACAATTCTCATATTAGGGCTATTTACCAAAATGCTGTAATGTCTTATTGAAAGAAGTATAATTAGCACAATATTGATATATACCACCTTGTAAAATTGGCATAATATTCATATTAGGACTATGTACCGAAACACTATAATATCTTACCGAAAGAAGTAAGATTGGCACAATGTTATATACCACCTTGTAAAATTGGCATAATGTTCATATTAGGGCTATGTACCGAAACGCTCTAATATTTTACTGAAAGAAGTAAGATTGGCACAATGTTGATATATACTACCTTATAATGTAAATTTGTACAATATTCATATTAGGGCTATTTATCGAAACATTGTAATATCTTATTAAAAGAAGTATAATTGGTAGAATGTTGATATATACCACCTTATAAAATTGGCACAATGTTCATATTAGGGCTATGTACTGAAATGCTCTAATATCTTACTAAAAGAAATAAGATTGGCACAATATTGATATATACTATCTTGTAATGTAAATTTGTACAATATTCATATTAGGGCTATTTATCAAAATACTGTAATATCTTATTGAAAGAAGTATAATTGGCAAAATGTTGATATATACTACCTTGTAAAATTGGCACAATGTTCATATTAGGGCTATGTACCGAAATGCTCTAATATCTTACTGAAAGAAGTAAGATTGGCATAATATTGATATATACTATCTTGTAATGTAAATTTGTACAATATTCATGATATGGTGAGAAGCTAACGTGTAATCCCTATCAGATACCATGTCAGAAAGGCTGCCATGGTGGACACTCCATCTCGGACTCCTTTGCTGGGTCGAGCTCCCCTGTTCCGTCAAAGCCGAGCTCCGTCCTCCACCAGGTCGGTGCCCGCAAGCCCGGGGCACCTAGGCCGGAGCCGAGCGACCTCCTTCACCAGATCGAGCCCCTCCAAGGTCGATCCCCTTAGGCTAGAGTCGAGCTCAGCCCTCCTCCGTTAGGTCGAGCCCCTCCGGAGGCCGAGCCCTCTGAGCAGGAGTCGAGCCTTCCTCCGCCAGGTCAAGCCCTTCCGAGGTCGAGCTCCCTGGATCGGAGTCGAGCCCAGCCTCCTTTGCCAGGCGAGCCCCTCGGGGGTAGAGCCCCCAAGCTGGAGCCGAGCCCCCTGGACCGGAGTCGAGCCCAGCCTCCTCCGCCAGGTCGAGCCCCTTGGAGGTCGAGCCCCCCAAGCCAAAGCCGAGTCCCAGCTCTCCAGTTCGGCAACCACCTCGGACAATGCCCTCGGGCACCAAGGGGGGCGGAGCTACCCCCCGACATACCGACAAACCGCCCGAGGACTATGGGGAAGCACCCATTAAATCATAATAACTATCTACAGCCACCACTTACACCAGAAGAGGAAGAAACACCCTGACCGAGATGCCACGCTCTCTACCAACCACCTACACCACCCGAAAGGAGTCAACCCGGAGGCTCGAGTCCTAGGGGTGGCGGCCCCCTAATCGAGACACTACCAGGCCTCTCGGAATGGAGCAACCGGAAGGAATGTTAGAACGCATGGTAGTTTCCCTTATCACGAACTAGGAAAGATGTCCCATCCACTGCATGAAACATCGCCGCACGTGCTTGACAGCACAGACCAGGAGAGACATCCTGTCCGCGGTATGGAACGCCGCCGCATGCGCCTGACAGCATGGGAAAAATCTCAAGGAAGGTGTTCAACGATCACCTATATTTAAAAGTGCCTTCGGCACCCTGAAAAAGAAGGTAACTCAAGCTAAACAACAAGCATCCAGGCATGTGAGGGGAAGGAGGCCACACAGGAGGACCGATCCAGCTCGGCCACCACCTTTCCTAGCACACTTGTGCCCCCACTATCACTCTACTCACATCATTTTACTCCTCCTGGCATGGAATCCATCAAAAGGGGCTCGACCAGGAGGATCTGTTCCCCTGGATCGTCACTGACTTGACCATCGGAGTGCCCCCACCAGAATCCTCGGCCTAGATCACTAATCCTTATTTTGCAGGTCCCAACGAGTAGGACATTACCAGGGAGACGAGGGGTGATCCAATGCAGACAGCAGCTACGGGCCACGATGATCTTGGCAAAAATAGATTGGCGTGCCAGGTAGGGGGGCAGGACATATTTTGACCTGACCTAAACCCCTGCAAGCAGCTCACCGAGAGGATGGTGATGATGCGAGCGAGAGAAGCCTCCACCAGCGATGCGGGAGATCCCCCTTCCCAAGAGGACTTGCACGGTCCAGAAAGGGAGCTCCCCGCTCCTGCTTAACCACCTCCAGCGGACATCTCGCTAGCCACACTCTCCTAGTAGATGCAAATTCTCACCACGGTAGTGCACCAGCAACAGTCCATGGCTACCCATCAGCAGCCAGGGACCCCCGCGGCCCATGCCACAGCACTCCATGACAGTCTGCGTTCCTTCCAAGGTAGGCCTTCGCAGCCGTGGACCACCATCGATTACCGGGGTAGTCATTTGACTCTGGCGAAGAGATAATGGGCCGGATCTGCCAACAGGGAGAGCCGGTCCCTAACCCTCGAGCGGGTAGTGGCCAAGCCCCGCCGAGGTCAAAAGGGCAAGACCCTCCTTCAGGGACATCATCCCATGTCACCTTCTACGTCTCCTAGCCTTGATGGAAGGTTCGACCGACGAGGCCATCAAGCATACATCCAAGAAGCGCTTGGAGGAGCATGAGCGCAAGCTGGCAAAATTATTCTGCCGATTTGCAAACATGCAGGGCTCAGTTGATGAGCTAGCAGGCTATGACACCCGTCCCCCCTTCTCCTGAGATATCTAAGAAGAACCGATTCCCAGCCAATTCCAGATGGCGCAGGTGGATCCCTACGATGGGACCACCGACCCCCTGGACCACCTAGAAAGCTACAAGACCCTCATGAGGGTCCAGGGAGCCACCGATGCCCTTCTTTGCATCGCCTTCCCAGCAACCATCTGGAAGGTGGCTCGGGTCTGGTTCACCCGCCTCGAGCTCGAAAGCATTGGTTCTTTCGCTCAGCTAGAGCAGAAATTCGTGGCCCACTTTGATGCCGGTTGGAAGGTGCCACGTGAAGCAGATAGCCTCTTCTCCATCCGATAACAGGACCACGAGCCCCTACAAGACTATGTGGCCCGCTTCAAGGTTGCCGCATTGGAGATTTATAACCTTGAAGAGCCAGTCACCATGCTGGTACTAAAGCGAGGGCTCAGGACCTCCCGCGTTACCTACTCGCTCGATAAGAAGCCTCCCAAGAGCTACTCCGAGCTCCTCCTCCGAGCTCAAAAGTATGTCCATGCCGAGGAGGCAGACCGTATGAGAAGGGAGCTAGATGGGAAGCCATTGAAGAAGCCGGCTCCCATCGAGACGTCCAGGACATGGAAGCTAGGGCCTCCAGCTCCGAACTTTCATTAGGGGCTGAGATCAAGGTGCACTCCAACTCCAGAGGAGAGACTCACCCCCTGCTCGCCCCGAGGATGAAAATCCTGATAGAGATCGAAGGTGAGCCCTACTTGAAGTGCCTACCTCCAATGAGGCCATTCACTAGCCGTGACAAGATGAAGTATTGTCGCTACCACCGCGACCATGGCCATGACACCGAGGAATGCCATAACCTCAAGAAGGAAATCGAAGAACTCATCAAGAGGGGCTATCTCGGGAGATTCGTGGGGGGCAGACCTCCAGCAGAACCTCAAGCGCTCGTTGCTCTCCCACCAGTTCCTGCAGTTGATAATTGCCCCACCGAGAGGCTGGTGGGGATGATACGTTGGGGAGCCGAGCGCGCATCTAAGAGGGCCTGGGGGGTAGAGTATTCTGAAAATGTACCCCTTTTATGAGGGAAGGGAGAGATGGGGGGAAAAATGTAAATAACGATGCCGTGGTCGTCGAGATGACGATTGCAAAGTATCCTGTAAAATGCATCATGGTTGATAGTGGAATCTCCACAAATATGCTTTTTTATGATGCCTTCTCCAAAATGAACCTATCCTCCACCCAACTCAGACCTGTGCACACATCCCTTGTCGGTTTCACAGGAGATTCTGTGAGGATAGAAGGAGAGATCACTCTCCCAGTCACCATCGGGATCCCACCTCGGTAGGCCATAGTTATGATGACCTTCATAGTGGTTAGGCTTCCTTCGGCCTACAACGTGATCCTTGGCCGACCCGGGCTCAATCTGCTCGACGCCATCATTTTCATAAAGTGGCTGCTGGTGCAATTCCCAACTTCCTATAGAGTCGGCGAGATAAGAGGTGCACCTCAGCCGGTACAGCACTGTTTCCAAACTCTTCCCGGGACCAAAGTCCCCAAGGACGATCCCGGGGCGGACGACCTCGACCAAAGGGCATATGACCCCAAGGGTGGTCCTGCCGAGTGCCTACTGTCTTATCCGCTCGGAGCCGACCAGGAGAAGAGGGTGCATATCAGGGCCTAGCTACAAGAAGAGGAAAGAGCCCACCTGTTGGAGTTCTTACAGGCGAATGCAGATGTGTTCGCCTGGACGGTGGCCGATATGCCAGGTATTCCCTCTGACATCATCACCCACATGCTGATCATTGACCCGAAGTGCAGGCCAGTTCTATAGAAGAAGAGGAGTTTCGCCCCCGAGAGGCAGGGGAAATCAACAAGGAAGTCGACAAACTCCTCGCTACCGGCTTCGTCCGGGAGGTAAAATACCCAAGCAGGCTGGCGAATGTGGTGATGATAAAGAAAAGTAATGGCAAATGAAGGATCTGTGTGGACTACACTGACCTCAACAAGGCATGCTCGAAGGATAGTTTCCCTCTACCGAAGATTGACCAACTGGTGGACACCACCTTGGGTCACCAGCTGCTTTCCTTCATGGATGCATTCTCCAGATACAATCAGATCCGAATGCACCTAGAGGATGAGGAGTACACTGCCTTCATCACCGACCAAGGGATGTACTGCTACAAGATGATGCCCTTTGGTATAAAGAACGTCGGGGCCATGTACCAGCATCTGGTCAACAGGATCTTCAAAGATCAGATTGGCCGGAACATGCAAGTGTACTTGGATGACATGCTTGTTATGAGCAAGCTGAGCTCGGACCACGTCGCCGACCTCACCGAAGCCTTCAACAACCTCAGAAAGCACCAGATGAAACTGAACCTAGCAAAGTGCACCTTTGGAGTGGCGGCAGGAAGGTTCCTTGGCTTCATGGTCACTCAGAGGGGCATTGAAGCGAACCCGGAGAAGGTCCAGGTGATCGTCAACATGGAGCACTCGATGTCCAAGAAGCAGGTCCAGCACCTGACAGGACGTATTGCAGCTCTGAGTTAGTTCATCTCGAGGTCGACCGATTACTGCTTTCCCTTCTTCAAGGTGCTGCGCAAGATGCATGACTTCACCTGGACGGAGGAGTGCAGGATAGCCTTCGAAGGACTGAAGGAGTTCCTGGCTTCTCCTCCACTGCTCTCCAAATCGGAGGAGGGGGAGGAGCTTCTGCTTTACATGGCGATCACACCCAGAGCTGTCAGCTTGGTCCTCATCCACGTCGATAAGGACGGATCTCAGAAGCTGGTAAACTACACCAGCAAAATTCTCTACGATGCAGAGATCAGGTATACCCGCTCTGAGAAACTTATTTTTGCTCTAATAATGTCTGCTAAGCACCTCAGGCCCTACTTCCAAGTGCATCCCATCATGGTCGTGACGGATCAGCCGCTGAGGACCATACTTAGCCATCCCAAAATACCTGGGCAGTTGGCCAAGTGGTCCCTGATGCTGAGCAAATTCGATATCGCATATCGACCGAGGTCATCGTAGAAGGCACGGGTCCTAGCCGACTTTGTGGTCGAGTACACCGGACTCACTGAGGAGCTAGAGCAGATTTTCCTGGAGCATCAAGTTGAGCCTGAAATAGAGGAGGAACCCTGGATCCTCCACGTGGATGGCGCGTCCAACTCCGGAGGGAACAGAGCAGGCCTCATTCTAGCCAACAGCGGCGAGATCGTAGCAGAATGTGCTCTCCGTTTCAAGTTCGTTGTAACGAATAATCAGGCGGAGTACGAGGCACTCCTCGCGGGCCTAAGGGTCTCCCACGAGCTGGGTGTGCAAAGCTTGAAGGTCTTTACCGACTCCCAACTGGTAGCAGACAAGTTTTCGAAGAATATGAAGCCAGAGATCCCCAAATAATGAAATACCTGGAGCGAGTCCGCTCATGCACGACAGGCTTCTGACACTTCAACATCTTCCATATCCCCCACGGAGAGAATGCTTGCATGGATGCGCTGTCAAGACTCGTGACCCTACCAGACTCGTCGCTGGGGCCTGCGTATATTGAATACCTTGAAAATCCAAGCTACAAAGCCCCGGAGGAGGTACAGCAAGTCACCCCGGAGCCGAGCTGGATGGACAGGTACATCATATATATCACTAACGGTACTTTGCCCGAGGACCGCGTGGAAGCTGGCCTCGTCAAAAAGAAAGCCTCTCGGTTTGTCCTGATGGAAGGACAGCTCTACCACCGATCCTACTCATACCCACCCCTGAAGTGCTTGAGGCCAGCGAAAGCAGCCCTCATTCTCCACGAGATACATGAAGGCCTGTGCGAGAACCACATGGGAAGAAGGACATTAGCATACAAAGCTCTCCACCAAGGATATTTCTGGAAGACTATGAGGGACGACACTGCCAACTTCATGAAGAGGTGCGACAAATGCCAGCGCCATGCCCACATACAACGTCAACCAGCGGTGCCGATCTCATAGCTCTCCACCCCTTGGCCATTTGCCTAGTAGGGAATGGACATCTTAGGGCCATTTCCCCCTGCACCAGGACAATGGAGGTTCTTGCTGGTGGCCATCAACTACTTCACCAAATGGGTGGAAGCGGAGCCACTGGCACGGATCACAGAAGCCAAGGTTGTCAGTTCTTTTGGAAGTCAGTAATATGCTGCTTCGGACTACCCCGCTACACATCACCGACAATGGGTGACAGTTCAATAATCGGGAGTTCGAAAGTTTTTGTACCGAGCATGGCATCCAGCACTGTTTCACCTCCGTCGCTCACCCCAGACAAATGGAGAAGCCAAAGTGACCAACCGGACCATTATCCAGGGACTCAGGACTAGGCTAGACCAGGCCAAGGGCAGGTGGGCAGAAGAACTCCCAAATGTTCATTGGGCCTACCACGCAACGCCCAGGATGGCGATGGACAAAACACCCTTCAACCTTGTCTCCGGCACCGAGGCCATGGTCCGAGTCGAGCTCGGCGTGCCCATGCTGTGGGTGCAGCAATATGACGAAGCGCAAAACTCGATGCACCTTCTACTCAACTTAGACCTCATCGAGGAGACCAGAGACAAAACTCAGCTCTGGATGATAGCATACCAGCAACGAGTTGCCCGATACTACAATGCCCGAGTAAGGCCCAAGGTCTTTCGACCTGGCGACCTGGTGCTCCGTCGAGCCAAAGCGTCTCAACCTTGGGAGTGCGGTAAGCTCTCGCCAAACTGGGAAGGTCCCTATAAGGTGGTCAAAGCTCTTCCGCATGGAGCCTACTACCTCGAGAATTTGGACGGTGCCAGGTTCCCATGAACATGGAATGCCTGCAACCTGAGAAAATATTATCAGTAATGTAAGGCTCACCCTTTAAAATAATAAAGACCCTCTTTTGCACAAATCGCCTTCTGCCTTGCAGGAATGTCGCTACCCGGCCCAAGGTCCGGCATGCCAAAACTCGAAGCCCAGCTCTCCGACGTCAAAGCCCAGGGCCCAGCTCTTCGGCACCAAAGCTCGGAGCCGAGCCCTCCAATAATAAAACTCGAAGCCCGGCTCTCCAACTCTGAAGCCCAGGACCTAGCTCCCCGCATCAATAGTGTAAGGTTTTTTCTCACCAATAATCAAAGTTCCTCCTGTGCAAGTACTTTTTGCCTTGCAGGAGAATCTCCGCCCGACCCCAGATCTGGCACCCATATCCCGGAGCCAAGATCTTCGGCCACCAAGTCTTTGAGCCTAGCTTCGAGACATTGAAGCTCGGAACTCAGATCTCCGGCCACCAAGTCTTCGAGCCCAGCTCCAAGACACCAAAGCTCGGAGCCAAGCTCTCCGGCCACCAAGTCTTCGAGCCTAGCTCCGAGACATCAAAGCCCGGAGCCAAGCTCTCCGGCCACTAAGTCTTTGAGCCCAGCTCCGAGACATTAAAGCCCGGAGCCAAGCTCTCCGGCCACCAAGTCTTCGAGCCCAGCTCCAAGACACCAAAGCCCGGAGCCAAGCTCTTCGGCCTCCAAGTCTTCGAGCCCAGCTCCAACACACCGAAGCCCGGAGCCAAGCTCTCCGACCACCAAGTCTTCGAGCCCAGCTCCAAGACACCAAAGCCCAAAGCCAAGCTCTCCGGCCACCAAGTCTTCAAGCCTAGCTCCGAGACATCAAAGCCCAGAGCCAAGCTCTCCGGCCATCAAGTCTTCGAGCACAGCTCCAAGACACCGAAGCCCGGAGCTCAGATCTCTGGCCACCAAGTCTTCAAGCCCAGCTCCGAGATATCAAAGCTCGGAGCCAATCTCTCTGGCCACCAAGTCTTCGAGCCCAGCTCCAAGGCACCGAAGTCCGAAGCTCAAATCTCCGGCCACCAAGTCTTCGAGCCCATCTCCAAGACATCAAAGCCCGGAGCCAAGCTGTCCGGCCACCAAGTCTTCGAGCCTAGCTCCAAGACACCGAAGCCCGGAGCTCAGATCTTCGACCACTAAGTCTTCGAGCCTAGCTCCAAGACACCGAAGCCCGAAGCTCAGATCTCCAACCACCAAGTCTTCGAGCCCAGCTCCGAGACATTAAAGCCCGGAGCCAAGATCTCTGGCCACCAAGTCTTCGAGCCCAACTCCAAGACACCGAAGCTCGGAGCTCAGATCTCTGGTCACCAAGTCTTCGAGCCCAGCTCTGAGACATCAAAGCCCGGAGCCAAGCTCTCCGGCCACCAAGTCTTCGAGCCCAGCTTTGAGACATCAAAGCCCGAAGCCAAGCTCTCTGGCTACCAAGTCTTCGAGCCCAGCTCCGAGACATCAAAGCCCGAAACCAAGCTCTCCGGCCACCAAGTCTTCGAGCCCAGCTTCGAGATATCAAAGCTCGGAGCCAAGCTCTCCGGCCACCAAGTCTTCGAGCCCAGCTCTGAGATATCAAAGCTCGGAGCCAAGCTCTCCGGCCACCAAGTCTTCGAGCCCAGCTCCGAGACATCAAAGCCCGGAGCCAAGCTCTTTGGCCATCAAGTCTTCGAGCCCAGCTTTGAGATATTAAAGCCTCGAGCCAAGCTCTCCGGCCACCAAGTCTTCGAGCCCAGCTTCGAGATATCAAAGCTCGGAACCAAGCTCTCCACCCACCAAGTCTTCGATCCCAGCTCCAAGATATCAAAGCCCAAACCAAACTATCCGATCATCGAGTCTTCGAGTCTGACTCTCCAACACCAAAGTTTGGGAACCTCAAAAACCAAGGAGAAATCTCCTCTCTGATCTCACCACATGTACAAAAAGAAAAAAAAAAGAGCAAGACAATTTGACAAAAAGTATTTTCATTACTTGATGGAAAGGGTTACTGATGCGGGATGACTCTAAGATTACTAAACATGCATGAAAAATAGTAAAATAATTTTTTGATGATTTTTATAATTTTATTTGCAGGCTAGATTCTCAAAATAAAGCAAGAACTAGCAGAAAGACTAGCAGTGCAAAAAATCATCGGATCGTAGGCGAACTCATGCAAACTAATGAAATAACCAGAACCTGAGAGTTGAGAAACTCCTAGTTTAGGATAGTTTATCTTCATCTAAATCAGATAATTAGAGAAGAGAAGGTTTTTTACCAGTCAGAGATGAAAATTCAGTAGCAGTAGGGATTACTCACAACTTTGATCGGAGCCTGGAAGAAGAAGCCTTGTTTTCCTTGAATTTGATGGTGAATATGGGTGGTCTGGGCAGCAAAAAAGGCCTCCTCAGGGGAGGGGAAGCACCTCGAGGATCCTGCAAGCATCAGGGTTAATCAAAATAGCAATTAAAAATTAAGAAAATGAACTATGAATTGAAAGTATTCAGGATTAGGGTTTGAAGATGGCAACCGGGGAAGAAGAAGCTCTTGGACTTGGACGGCAACAAGGGCTTCAATTCCTTGGATGTGGCTGATCTCCAGGGATGCAAAAGGATACTAGGGCAGCAGTGATTCGATTCAGGAACACAAGGAGAGCACTCAATGAGAGAACCAAAACTCAAACACAAGACAATTAATCCAAATTTCAGCAAGGTTTATTCATAAGAAAGAGATGCTTACAAGAGGGGGAGGGGTGGCGTATTTATAAAGTTTCCATGCCCTCACTAACCATGGTTATACTTGGGTTACAAGTACTCTTCCAAATTGGAATACAAGTCCTCTCCTATCTAGGTTAGAATTACAAAGTTTAAGAGGATTAGAAATTCCAACTAGGTTAGGAAAAGGCTTGGTCTTCTCCCACTTTTCTTCAACTTGGACCTAGTCAAACTCCTTGGACGCCCCTCCTTTGGGTGTGTGGGCTTTAGAGAAGCAAGGGGGAGGCCAGCCATGGGCTTGGAGAGCTTGGGCTTGGGCCCCCTGGAAGTTGGGGCGCCTGGTTTCCTGGGCTGGCATATTCTCGGTATCAAAAGGAAATCTTGGTTCTCCTTGTTTGGGCTTGCTTCCTGGGCTTGAATTTGGAGTCCTGGAGTACTGGGATAACCTGGTAAACATGGCATCCTGGTATATGAAATATTTTGGAAGCATCTAGAGGGAATCTGGCATCTGAAATGGCACGTGGAAAAAATCAGGGCATAATCAGGGCACCTGGGTGTCGATTGAGCTCCCCTAAGCTGTGGTAACTGCTTATGGCTTCAGAATGAGGTCTGGTGGAACTCCAAAATAGCGTAGCCTCCTCTCTTGTACAAGATGTGAACTCACACTAGACTCACACTAGACTCACACTAGTATGCAGAACTCAATGTTCTGGACTAGGTTGAGGGTTGAGATAAATAAGTAACCTCAACTTATTACAGGACTCCATCCTAGTTGATTACAAAACTTCGACACATGGCTAGGTAAACCAAATAGGGCCCAGTAATCTATGTCTGATCCTGGTGCCCCCACCAATTCTTCTGGGGTGGGAGGAACTCGTCCCTGTCGAGTGTGGGATAACTTGGCTCTCATAGTGCTCGAGTAGGTCTGGGTTGAGGCGCTGCAGATCATCACGGGTGATCCACGAGTTCTCAGATTCTGGCCGACCTTGCCACCGGACCAAATACCTCTGATAGCCTCTATTCCGAGTACATATGGCTTGATCATCCAGGATTCTCTCGATCTTTTCCTCACCGAAAGGCCAAATTATCTATGGACACTCTAGGGTGGGTTCTCTCTCAAAGGGAGGGATAGGCTCAAGGTGCTCGCTAGGTATCACTGCTGGCTCCCTAGACTCTATAAGATCTGAGACGATGAAGGTGGAGCTAATACCTAAATCAGGTAGTATCTCATGCACATAGGCATTGGGTCCACAGATATTCATTATCTTGGATGGGCCAGCTTCGCGAGCAAAAAATTCTTTACAACTACAAAATCCCCTGCAAAATTCTTTATCTCTCTTTTAGAAATTAGCCAAGTTATTATTTAGTTCATTAGTTATGTTTAGCTTTTGACTAATTTCCATATGCATATGCTATGCAGAGGGTAGTGCAGGTGTAGATAATTCAAGGTTGTGATTTTATTGAACTCAAAACTAATACCTTAAAGACTCGACTAATCCTTCATATCAAAGGAATTTTTATTGACCTCTACGGGACAAAACCTAACAGACTATAGGCTTTCTACATTTGACCCTAGCATGGCATGCACATGAGAACTCACTATGTATGCCTACTAGGTGCCATAGGGTATGCCAAAAATATGACACAAATCTAACCTGTGCAATGAGTGAATGCAGTATGATTACCCCTATAAAATGCAAATGAATGGTTAAAGAAACATAAGAAAATTTAAGAAAAGGCAGAAAATATGAGATGGATTCAGGGTTAATCCGATTGGGTGGAAAGTAAGAAAAGGGTTCGAGGTTAATTTGATAGACTAAAATGTAAGAAAGGTGTCGGGAATTAATCCTAGACTAATGAGGTTTACCTTATGGGCTTGATGTCTATCTAAAGGGTCTGCATAATGGAAGAAAGGGTCATTAATTTTAGGAAAGAGATCAATGGGAGTCAATGAAATGATTTCATCCGAAGGGTACTGATTCAAATAGATCAAGTCTTTAATAAATTCTTTTGGCTCTTGAATCAAAGGACTAAGCTTATAGTTGGGCTTTCTTCTAGTGTCTTCTCAGGTAAAACTCTAATAGTAGGATTGGGTTCCTCATGGTCTTCTTTCTTTAAGGGTTCTTCCACTACATGGTCAGCTAACTCTATGTCGGTTATTGTCTGGGTATGGCTAGGGTTAGCTAAATCTAGGTCTGCTCCTACTTGGATATGGTCAGGTTCAACTAATGTTGGGTGGTCTTCTACCAGGTCATCTAATGATTCAGCTAACTCTAAGTCTTCTATAGGGAACTTCTCTTCTTCCTCATACTCGTTCACTAGGCTCTCATCAGCTTCATATATTTCTTCTTCTAGGTTATCTTGGTGAACTAATGGGGTGGTAAGAGGGGTTTGGCTAAAGGGAAACTAGCTAAAGTCTGGGATAATAGGGGTGGGTAAACTAAGGGTTATGGGTTCATAGGCTATGGATTTAAAGGTTATGGGTTCAAATCTAGGGGTATCAATCCTATAGGGTTCAGGTCGACTAAGGGATAGTGGGTTACTACTGAATTTATATCTAGGGACTATGGGTTCCTGGGGTTTAGCTCTATGGGTCTTGCCTAGGGTTCCCACTTGGTTGAATCTATGGTTCATTTGGTTCTGGAATTGGGTCAATTGGATTAACTGGTCATTGGTTTGGCCAAGTTTATTATTAATTTGGGTATTAGATTGGTCAAACCTATGGTCCATTCAGGCAAGCTGGGCCAGGATGGCCTCCAAAGTGGAATCCATGGCTGAATTGGGTTGAGGTTTGGACTTTTGATATTGGGTTCCTAATCTAGTGGTCATGCAACAAATCAAACAATCAAAATGAAGTGATGCAACCAAGCACGCAAAAGAGAAAGAAAAGGCCAGTATAATCTAAGGTTTCCTAAACCTAGAGTCAAAACTGGGTGGGTCAGCTCAACTTACACTTAACCCAATAGCTAATCCTTCCACTGGCTAGATAGGGGGTGGGAGTGTGGGAGGCCTCCCTTGCTTTCGTAGGGACCCAATTAAAAACCACAGCACCACTTAGGTCGTTTGACTTTAGACCCCCAGCCTTAGACACCAGCTTTCAGTAATAGCTAAGAGGTTAAATGCACTAGTTGGCCCACATAGCTCAGACCCGACCTGCTGATGTCTCCTAGCCCACTAAGCAAATTAGGTCTAATTAGTTTTAATTAGGCTTGGGTTAGTATGATGATGGTTGTTTTGGGCCCAGAATATGTGATGAAATCCTGCCCTGATCTGAGATAGAGAGTTGCCCTTAAGATTAGTTTAAGAATGATGGCAATCGATGGCCCTGTGCAATCTAAAACAATCAAAAAATAAAATATTTTTTTAATAATTTATGATATGTCAAGTTAAGTTTAAGTTAACTGGGGTTATCAAACAAAGTTTGGCTTGGGATTAGGGGTTTGCTAGTTAATTAGGTTAGGTTGAGTCAAGATGCAGAATGTAACAGAAATCAGTGAATTAGGGTTTTAGTTATTGCAGAGTTTGACACAGATCCTGATGCAGGAAAAAATCAAAAAAAAATTGAAATAGAAGATGGACGGTGATGATAAAACCTAACAAATTTCATGTACAACAAAAATCATATGATGATGCAAACCTAGGATTTTGTGGACTGCTATAGAAATTATCAGGATTCTGTTAGGGTTTCTAATATGCCAAATTTTAGAGATTTAAATTTTCAATAAAATTAATTAAAAATTTTGATAATTACTAGGACAAAATAGAGGACATGAAGTGCAAATTTCATAGAAAAATAAAATTTTTATGATGCCAAAATCAGATGGAAACTAGACACCTAATGCAATGGACAAAATATAGAATTAGGGTTTTTGAATGCAAAGCAAATAAAAAACTATCCTAAACCCGCTCTGATACCAAGTTGATGCGGGATAGGGAAGTGAGGATCGCTAGCGAGCGTAGAAGTTACCAGGGGATTAGGGCTTGCACTCAAGAACAGGGAACCAGGGCATCACACCCACTCCAATCCGGAGAAAAACTCAAAACTCAAACAAAATAATTTTTTTAATTTGTATTCATGAGAAGAAGATACTTCATACAAGAGGGGAGGGTTGGTATTTATAGATTCACCCTAGGGTACATGACTTGAGGGCTAAGAAACCATGACTTGTGGGTCAAGAAATCCTGGTGGACCTGGTCAACAGTGGGCCTTTGTCTTGGACTGGAGCTCTCTCTTGTGGGCTTGGCAGCAGGAAAGGACTCATGTGCATGAAGGCCAGCTCTGGTTAGGAGGACCTAGTGAATCTCCTGGTCTGCTGATTCTCCTCTTGAATGAAAAATACATGGACTCGATTGGACTCGACTGGACTAAAAACTGGACCTAACTAAGTGGACTCAACTGGACTCAGTTGTCTCACTTTATTACAGGAATCAAATAAAATAAAATAAAATAGACTTTTGGTCCCCATCATTCCCCTGTGGTGGGGACAACTTGACTCCGTCGAGTTTGGGTGAGCGGGGTTGATGGAACCGAAACCAATTAAAAAAAAGACTGATGCTGGGTTCACCCATTTTTATTTATTTTTTTTCAACTTCTTTTCTTTTCTTTTTTTTCATCTCTACTCTAAAAATCATGCAGCTTTGGAAGCCATGCAGTGCTGAAATCCATGCTGCTCTAAGAATCATGCAACTTTAGAAACCGTGCAGGTTGAAGTCGGCAACAGTGGAAGCCATTTGCCTTCACATTCGTGCGCTGGCCTTTCTCCACGAACCAAAAACAGGGGAGGCTCGTGGAGGGGGAGGGAAGTCCGGCGAGCATCGTCGGTGGAGATGCTAGGGTGGAGATTGCGGCTCGGGGAGATGCTTCTGGTGGACAGCACGGGGGCGACGGTGTTCGGTGGCGGCATGGGCGACAGTGGGGGCGCGAGCGGTGGCCTGGCACGGGCGGATCTAGGGTCATCGAACATGGTCTGATCCGAGGGGGAGCGAGATGGGCTGCCAGAGTCTGGTCCGAGCCGAAGCGGGTGGTGGAGGGGGTCTTGCCGGTGCTAGTGGTGAGCATCTTGGCTGGTCTCTCTGATCAGGAAAAAGCTGCAAGTTTGGCCTAGGCATGCGTCCAGAGAAGTCCGGCATCGTCATCGGGTGTTTTCGATTGCAGGCGGGGGGGGGCAGGTGGATGATGGGGAGTAGGGCAGCGGTCGGGTGTGTCGGCGTCGTCGACAGCGGGAGGAGGCCGGGAGCACATATGACACTCTCTTCTTCCATCCAGTCCCTTCAATCATGCCGGCATCCTCCTGCTGAGAGGAGGAGGCCGGGGCAGGAGCTGACGGAGATGGGTCTTCCCAGGGATGACACGGGCGACCGGATCGGTGGACCGCATGCGGAAGTCTGCGGCACGGGGTTCCGTCTGCTGGGCGTTGATCGAGGTGATGGAGATAGAACGTGCCGGAGGAGACGGGCTTCACGGGCAGAGGTTCGGTGGAGACGACTTGGGCAGTGGCGGTCGATGACGATGGGGTGTTGGGATTTTTAGAGGGAGGCTGATGCAGGGCGTTGACAGACCTCGACGGCTGACCGAGGTTTGAGGAGTCTTGCATGAGAAAATCTGAACGCGAGGAATGATATGGAGCCGAGGAGAAAGAGAAAACCCTAATCTGCTGGTCTCTAATACCAAACTAATGTAGGATGACTCTAAGACTGCTAAACATGCATGGAAAATAGCAAAATAATTTTTCTGTAATTTTTATAATTTTATTTGCAGGCTAGATTTTCAAAATAAAACAAGAACTAGCGAAAAGACTAGCAGTGCAAAGAATCATCGGATTGCAGGCGAACTCATGCAAACTAATGAAATAACTAGGACCCGAGAGTTAAGAAACTCTCGGTTTACGATAGCTTATCTTCATCTAAATCAGATAATCAGAGAAGGGTAGGTTTCTTACCAGTCAGAGATGAAAATTCAGTAGCAGTAGGGATCACTCACAACTCTGATCGGAGCCTAGAAGAAGAAGCCTCCTCAGGAGAGGGGAAGCATCTCGGGGATCCTGCAAGCATCAAGGTTAATCAAAATAGCAATTAAAAATTAAGAAAAGGAACTATGAATTGAAAGGATTCAGGATTAGGTTTTGAAGATGGCAGCCGGGGAAGAAGAAGCTCTTGGACTTGGACGGCAGCAAGGGCTTCAATTCCTTGGACATGGCTGATCTTCAGGGATGCAAAAGTACACTAGGGCAGCAGGGATTCGATCCAGGAATACAAGGAGAGCACTCAAAGAGAGAACCAAAACTCAAACACAAGGCAATTAATCTAAATTCCAGTAAGGTTTATTCATAAGAAAGAGATGCTTACAATAGGGGGAGGGGTGGCATATTTATAGAGTTCCCATGCCCTCACTAACCATGGTTACACTTGGGTTACAAGTCTTCTTCCAAATTGGAATACAAGTCCTCTCCTAGCTAGATTAGAATTACAAAGTTTAAAAGGATTAGAAATCCCAACTAGGTTAGGAAAAGGCTTGGTCTTCTCCCACTTTTCTTCAACTTGGACCTAGCTAGTCAAACTCCTTGGACGCCCCTCCTTTGGGTGTGTGGGCTTTAGGGCAGCAAGGGGGAGGTCAGCCATGGGCTTGGAGAGCTTGGGCTTGGGCCCCCTAGAAGTTGGGGTGCCTGGTTCCCTGGGCTGGCATATTTCCGGTATTAAAAGGAAATCTTGGTTCTCCTTGTTTGGGCTTGCTTCTTGGGCTTGAATTTGGAGGCTTGGAGTGCTGGGATAACCTGGTAAACATGGGATCCTGGCGTATGAAATATTCTGGAAGCATCTAGAGAGAATCTGGATCTGAAATGACACCTGAGGAAAATCAGGGCATAATCAGGGCACCTGGGTGTCGATTGAGCTCCCCTAAGCTGGTGTAATTGCTTCTGGCTTTAGAATGAGGTCTGGTAGAACTCCAAAATAGTGTAGCCTCCTCTCTCATATAAGATGTGAACTCACACTAGACTCACACTGGTATACATGACTCAATTTACTGGACTAGATTGAGGGTTGAAATAAATCAACTGACCTCAACTTATTACAGGACTCAATCCTAGTTGATTATAAAACTTTGACACATGGCTACGTAAACAAAATAGGGCCCAGTAATCTGTGTCTGATCCTGGTGCCCCCACCAGTTACAATGCTCCTGAGGCCCGACATGCCGGGCAGCTAAGGTAGAAAATAGCAAAAGGGTTACAACTAAAGAAGAGGCCCTACTCTACTCCGCCGGTGCCTTCCCCGGATGGCGCACGACCGAAGCCTTGCTTCCCTCGACCTCCGAGGCTGGGACACCTCCTTCAGCCACTACCACTGGTGGGGTTGGTTTGACCACCATCGCCAGCGGAGCTGGTTCAGCCGTCGCCACCTGCATGATCGGTTTGGTCGCTGCTACCTAAGGAGCCGGCACGACCGCAATAGGGTGCTCCTCCACTGCGGCCGGTATAGGGGCCGAGGCCTTTGCACCCTTGGAGCCTGGGAGTTAGAGGGCGGCCATTCATTCATCCAAGAGGATGACGCGTAGCTGGGTTTGGCAGTAAGCGAACCCCTTGAAAAAGGAGTCCGTCGCTGCCTCCTTGAAGTCCAGCTGAACTCCTCAGAAGCCTTGTAATTTGCCACCGCCCCGACGACCTCCTTCTTGGTGGCTTCTGCCCGGCTGTCCGCCTCCGCCGTCCTCTTGTCTGCGTCCTCAGCTTTGCGAACGGCCTCAGCGGCCTCTTTCCTCATGGCCTCAGTTGAATCGACGACTGTGGAGTTCTTCCTCTCTGCCTTGGCAGCCTTCTGCTCGGTGGCCGTGGCCTTCTTCTCAGTGGAGACGGCCCGCTCCTTCACCGCCTCCAGCTTCGCTTGGAGCTCCCTCAACCAGGCACCCTTTGACTCAAGCTCACGAGAACGTCGGCTAGCGCTAGCGACTTCACCCTGGAGGTTCTTAGCTATCATGTTGGCCTCTCAGAGCTCGTCGCTCTTCCGTCGCAGCTCGGTCTTTGAAGCCTCGAACTCCGCCTCACTTTCCTTGTCCCTCTTGACCCAGTTGCGACAGTAGTCCCGGATCAGTAGGAGTTTGGCATCTTGCTGTATCAAAAATGATGTTAGTCAACAAGAAAGTAAGAGAGGAAGTGAGGCAGATCAGAAATTGACTTACGGCGTAGAGGTTGGAGAAGGATGTGCTGATGGCATTAGCCAGGTACTTCTCGCTCCTCTCTCACCGGTCGCAGGACTGGACGAAGAAGTCCATCATCCGCTCGGCAAGTGCCAGGTCCCTGGCAAGGGAGACGTTGGGCCCCAATCTGAAGGGGACCTGACGGAAGTCCCTGTCCCTCTTGCTCGCCGCCGGTGCGGGATCGTCTGCTCCATCGGTGGTAGAGGCTATTGGTGCGGGCTGGGAGCTCGATGCCACCTCGGACGGAACCGCCGAAGTCGACCCTGCACCTTCTGGCTCCCAGTTGATGTGGGACAGAGATCAGGAATGGATCGCTGGCGAGCGTAGAAGTCACCAGAGATTAGGATTTGCAAAGAAGGAGGAAAAAAGAGGGTGCAGGGTTAAGAAAAATACTGGGGTTCACATAGATTCCCCAAGAAGAACAAGCACATAGCAAAGGGGCTCACACAGATGCCCTAGAAGAACAAGCACATAGCAAAGGGGCTCACATAGATGCCCTGGGCTCACACAGATGCCCAAAATTAGGGATCACACAGAAACCCTAGGAAGATGGAGAAGGGATCATACAGATATCCTAAGATCACACAGATCCTTCACACAGAACAATAGAAATTTTATTCATCCATCCTTCCTATTACAAAAGGCTGAGGGTGGTATTTATAGATTTTCCAATCCTCATTTGAATTTGAATACAAGATAAAAAGATAAGAATGAATCAAATTCAAATATAAGATAGGATAAGATAAGCCTATCCATATATCAATCCTAACCAACCAAATCCTAATTCAAATTTTAAACAAAAGATAAATCCTAAATAAATTTATTCCAAAAATGCTTCAAGATCTGTGCCACTCCAAGAATTATGCTTGCTCCAAGATCCGTGCTTGAGATGTCCCCATCATTCCCCTGTGGTGGGGAGAACTCGACTCCATCGAGTCAAGCTCAGCGAGGTTTAACGGAACCGGAACTAACCAAATCAAAACAAAAGTGCTAGTTTCAATTTTTTTTTCTTCTTTTTTTTTTCACATTTCTTTTTTTTTCTTTTTTTGTTTGATTTTTTTTCCACTGATTTTCTCTCTCCTTTTCTTTTCTTTTCTTTTTCCTTTTTTTTTTTCACTATTTTTTTTCCTTCCATGCTTGAAGTCGACGAACGAATGCAGGGTATGCATTCACGTTCGTGCGGTTTCCTGCGAGTTCTTCACAAACCAAGAAACAGAGGCTTCGCCGGCGGGCTTCGTCGGCAACGGGGCTGGGGATGAGGATGGCGGCCCGGGGGGGATGGTAGCGCGGTCCTGCTCCGGTGAATGGTGGCAGCCCATGGGATTGGCGACGCGGACGGTGGTCGCGGGAGTCACGACCGCAGGGGATCCGATTGTTCTAGTATGGGAGATGAAGGATTTGGCGCGCTGGAGGAACCGGGCGGTGCGTTGGCCACGGTCGGTGGTGGAGGGGAGGCGATCCGGTGGAGATGTTGTTCGGATCTGGGCGGGGAGGATCCATCGCCGTGGCAGCGGGAGAAGCACTTGACGAAGGGAATGATTGTCTGCCCGTGGGATCAGACTTCCGTCACCAGGACCTCTGCCATCAACGGCCGGAAGGAGGCTAGGAGCGCCACCGCGTGGAAGAGAAAGAGGTGGAGGAGGGCCACCATCGATCGCTGCTCTTAGTCGCGCCCGCATCTCGCGGGAGACGATCGACTCCTTGATGGGGTCGAAGCGGAGGGAGTTAAGGTTGTACCTCTACGCTGCTCTCAATCGCTGGTCGTTGATGGGCCGTCGGCTGCTGGCGGTGGTTTCACAAACGGACGACACTGGTGGGGCATTGGGGAGGGTCACGGGCTGGAGGTGGAGGAGGGGGGACTTGATCGGAGGCTGTGCTGGAGACGGGCTTCGCGGGTAGTAGAGAAGAGAGGGGCTCGGGTGCAGGGCATTGATGGACCTCGGTGGCTGACCGAGGATCGAGAAATCTTGCACAGGAGATCTGGACACGAGGAAAGATTTGTAGTCGAAAGGAAAAACAAAACCCTAATCCTCTAGCTCTGATACCATTTGATGCGGGACAGAGATCAGGAATGGATCGCTGGCGAGCGTAGAAGTCACCAGAGATTAGGATTTGCAAAGAAGGAGGAAAGAAGAGGGTGCAGGGTTAAGAAAAATACTGGGGTTCACATAGATTCCCCAAGAAGAACAAGCATATAGCAAAGGGGCTCACACAGATGCCCTAGAAGAACAAGCATATAGCAAAGGGGCTCACATAGATGCCCTGGGCTCACACAGATGCCCAAAATCAGGGATTACACAGAAATCCTGGGAAGATGGAGAAGGGATCATACAGATACCCTAAGATCACACAGATCTTTCACACAGAACAATAGAAATTTTATTCATCCATCCTTCCTATTACAAAAGGCTGAGGGTGGTATTTATAGATTTTCCAAACCTCATTTGAATTTGAATACAAGATAAAAAGATAAGAACGAATCAAATTCAAATATAAGATAAGATAAGATAAGCCTATCCATATATCAATCCTAACCAACCAAATCATAATTCAAATTTTAAACAAAAGATAAATCCTAAATAAATTTATTCCAAAAATGCTTCAAGATCTGTGCCACTCCAAGAATTATGCTTGCTCCAAGATCCGTGCTTGAGATGTCCCCATCACCAGTCCTCCTCGACCTCAACGATCTTCGGAGGAGGGGAAGCCATCGCGGCAGCAGCGGCAACAGATCTGGCCCTACCACCACCTCGGGCTCCAATGCTAGGACCAGATCATGTCGCCTCGGAGGCTCGGGGATGGACTCAGTAGCCCTCTTCCTCCTCAGCTCGGGAATGGGCTCGACTGGCATGGCTGGCATCGCACTCATGCCAGCATCTACCCGAGCCCTCTTCGGAGTGGGCTCGCCGGTGCTCTTTGCCTGATTCCTCTCTTCAGAGAATGAGAGGAGTTCCTCCATAGAGAACTTCATGGTTGCACCAAGAAAGAAGACGTCAGTTTAAAAAAAAAGTGAAGAAAAAAGATTTTTGAGCCGAACTCACCCAACTCTTATGTTGGGCCGACCCCGGCCTCATGGAGATTCTGCTATGATAGCAGGACCTCGAGCGAAGGGATCGCAGCGGAGCGAAGGGATCGCAGCAGAGCGAAGCTGGTCATACACCTTCGAGTCGGTTGCATCGATCGTGGAATCCCGGTTGGGGGACCGATTCGGGTCGCTCCAAACCCAGTCAATCCCCTTGACCGAGGCAAAGAAGTACCTACTCTTCCATCCTTTGATGGAAGAGGGAAGCTCGAACCTAATGCCCCGAGGGCGGGAGAAAAGAGACCACCACCCCTCCTCGGTGGGGTGGTGTTTCAGAATGAAGAAAATCTTGAAAAAGGAAAAACGGGCAACAATCCTATGGAAAAAATCGTCCTGATGGTGTTTGGGACGAGCTGGGCAGGAACAAGGCGATAATGGTTCAAGGTGGAAAGGAAGAACGGGAGGAATGGGAATCGAAGGCCCCTTGAGAAGGTCTCCTCGTAGAAGGCAATCCGATGCGGGCCGCTGGAGGTGACCCCTCCCCCAGTCGGGGGACCGAGAGCTGTCCACAGTAGTGATCACCGAGACGATCCCACCGGGACCTGTTGACCGAGCAGGTTCAGGAATAGGTGAGGAAGCAGAAAGAAGAAAAGGACGAGGTGGGGGAGAGGACGCAGGTTCCCCAATCACTATCCCCCCGGGCACGGGCCTTCGGTTGCCCTCGAAACGCACCACATCTTCCTCCTCGTCGAAAGAAGAAAAAGAAGGCCTCGACCTAGAAGACCCGGCCTCACCATAGTTGGTGGTAGGGCGGAAGTTCGGTCCAAAGCGAGACATGGAGGCCAAGGAACAGGAAGAGGAGAACAGAAAGAAGGAGAAGGAGACTAACCTGCTCAAGACTTGGGAAGGCAGAAATGGCCAGGGGAGTGAAAGGAAAACTTTGGGATGGTGGAGGGTGCACAGGATTTGAAAGAAGGCTCATTTCAAGAAAAGTGGCCTTCTCTTTTGAAATGACAAACGCCTGACTGTACCGTTACAGCCCCCCACCGGTGGATCTGTGCCATGTGTCATCAATCGACAAGGCTGGCACTCGATTTCGACTACGGCCGCTCAGAATTCTACGCCCGCAATAACTGCTCCTCGGACGTGTCCACGTGGCTCCCCCAGATAGGTTGAAGAAATCGCTTCCCGAAGCGCCGACGATCGTGGCCATCATTGTGCTAGATTCTTGCCTTTCCACGTCAATGCTGCATTTACTCCCTTCGCCCTAAGTGCCCCACGCCAACAAGACTCGGGAGTGGGGAGCAAATGATATGGCGAGAAGCTAACGTGTAATCCCTATCAGATGCCATGTCAGAAAGGCTACCACGGTGGATACTCCATCTTGGACTCCTTTGCCGGGTCGAGCTCCCCTGGTCCGTCAAAGCCGAGCTCCGTCCTCTGCCAGGTCGACGCCCGCAAGCCCGGGGTGCCTAGGCCATAGCTGAGCGACCTCCTTCACTGGATCGAGCCCCTCCGAGGCCGAGCCCCCTAGGCCGGAGTTGAGTTCAGCCCTCCTCCGCCAGGTCGAGCCCCTCCGGAGGCTGAGCCCTCTGAGCAGGAGTCGAGCCTTCCTCCACCGGGTCGAGCCCTTCCAAGATCGAGCTCCCTGGACCAGAGTAAAGCCCAGCCACCTCCGCCAGGTTGAGCCCCCCGAGTCAGAGCCAAGCCCCCTGGACTGGAGTCGAGCCCAGCCTCCTCCGCCAGGTCGAGCCCCTTGGAGGTCGAGCCCCCCAAGACGGAGCCGAGTCCCAGCTCTCCAGTTCGGCAACCACCTCGGACAATGCTGTCGGGCACCAAGGGGGGCGGAGCTACCCCCCGACATACCGGCGAACCACCCGAGGACTATGGGGAAGCATCCATCAAATCATAATAACTGTCTGCAGCCACCACTTACACCAGAAGAGGAAGAAACTCCCTGATCAAGATGCCACGCTCTCCACCAACCACCTGCACCACTCGAAAGGAGTCAACCTAGAGGATCGAGTCTCGAGGGCGGTGGCCCCCAATCGAGACACTACCAGGCTTCCCGGAATGGAGCAACTGGAAGGAATGTCAGAACGCACGGTAGTTTCTCTTATCACAAACCAGGAAAGATGTCCTGTCCAAGGCATGGAACATCACCGCACGCGCTTGACAGCATGGACCAGGAGAGATGTCCTGTCCATGGTATGGAACGTCGCCGCACGTGCTTGACAGCTTGGGGAAAATCCCAAGGAAGGCATTCAATGATCACTTAGACTTAAAAGTACCTTCGACACCTTAAAAAAGAAGGTAACTCAAGCTAAACAACAAGCATCCAGGCAAGTGAGGGGAAGGAGGCTACATAGGAGGACCGATCCAGCTCGGCCACCACCTTTCCCAGCACACCTGCGCCCCCACTATCACTATACTCGCATCATTTTACTCCTCCTAGCATGAAGTCCATCAAAAGGGGCTCGACCAGGAGGATATATTCTCTTGGATCGTCACTGACTTGACCATTTGAGTGCCCCCGCCAGAATTCCCGGCCTGGGTCACTAATCCTTGTTTTGCAGGTTCCAACGAGCAGGACATTATCGGGGAGACGAGGGGTGATCCGATGCAGACAGCAGCTACGAGCCACGACAATCTTGGCGGCAACAATTCATATTAGGGCTATTTATCAAAATGCTATAATATCTTATTGCAAGAAATATAATTGGTACAATGTTGATATATACCACCTTGTAAAATTGGCACAATGGACTACATACCGAAACGTTCTAATATCTTACTGAAAGAAGTAAATTGGCATAAATGCTGTAATATGTTACTTCTTACTAAAAAAAGTAAGATTGGCATAAAACTAAAATATTAGAACTAAAATAGCTATGTACAGGCTTAATTTAACTATGTGCAGGTTTAATTTAACTGTGTGCATAACTAAAATAACTGTGTCTGGCTTAATTTAACTGTATGCAGAACAAAAAAAACTGTGTGCAGGATTAATTTAACTATGTGCAAAACTAAAATAACAGTGTGCATGATTAATTTAACTGTATCAGAACTAAAATAACTGTGTACAAGATTAATTTAACTGTGTGCAGAACTAAAATAACTATGTGCAGGATTAATTTAACTATGTGCAGAACTAAAATAACTATGTCAGAATTAATTTAACTATGTGCAGAACTAAAATAATTGTGTATATACTTAATTTAACTGTGTGCAGAACTAAAACAATTGTGTCAGAACTAAAATAACCGTGTAAGAACTAAAATAATTGTGTGCAGAACTAATTTAACTGTGTGCAGAACTAAAATAACTATGCATAACTAAAATAATTGTGTTCAAATTTACTATATATTGTGTGCAGAAATAAAATAACTGTCATACATTTAGTTAATAAACTGTATACTATTAAAAATATTGTGCCAAATTCTGAATGTTAAGTCCCTCTTAAAAATATTGTGCCAAATTCAGGATTCAGTAAGATGAAGTACAAGGTAATATATATCAACATTCTACCAATTTTACTTCTTTCAGTAAGATATTACAGCGTTTCGGTACATAGCCCTAGTTTGAACAAAAATTCAGAATTTAGAATTCATTGACATAAGAGCAAACTAATATGAATAGCCTCATTAACATTAAGATAAGAATATAATTCGATATCAATAGCCCAATTAACATTAAGATAAAAATAGAATTCAGAATTCAGAACAACAACCATAGAATAGTAAATGCACAACAACAATAGATGTTACTCAACAATCTCATTACAAGTCCTTCCATTATGTCCTTCTTTTCTGCATCGTCCACATTGTGTAGTTCTCGATGAATTCATTTGTGAAGCTCTTCTCTTCTTCCTAGGCCTACCAGGACGAGTCTTGATAATAGGAGGTAAAATATGCACCTCATCTGAACTACCATGGCTCATCTCAATATCCATAATTGGATTGATACATTCTTCATATGCTGCTCTATATATTTCAGCCTGAAAATAAGTATCCGTGAAGTGATATAATGGCTTGCCAGCCTTCTCAATGCATGCACATGCATGCTTACATGGCATCTAAAAGATTTGCCATTCACTACAAGAGCACGTGCAATCTTTTAGGTCAACCTTACATGAGTACTTTGTGTCCTTTATATCATAAACCATGATGCTTGATGTAAACACAGATAACTTCCGACCTTCTTCCGTATTTCTTTGCAATACTTTTTCATGATCAGGACAAAGATGGGTTTGGATGCTATGTCCTCGCATTCGTCTATCATGCATCAATTACATAATTTGAAGTCTTATATGATCACCCATTTGAGAAATAGCAAGATATTGAGCATCTAGAATCCAACTATTAAAACATTCAGCAACATTAGTTGTCATAATACCCCAATATGGACATGAAAATACTGAATTTGCCCAATGCTTTAGCTTTGAATGTATTATAAAGTTACTTGCATTTGGGACTTCAGCTACAAGTTTACTCATTAATTTTTGAAAAATATTTAGCCTTGGAGTATATGCAGCAGTATTTAACAAATCAACCAACCTCTTCCTTTCAACTGCATGATAATAAGCAAGCACCTACATGTATACAATCATTGTATGTTAACATACCTTTTATTTAAAAATGAAAATTAAAAGTTTTAATAAGGATGTTGCATGCCTGATTTTTAAAGTTTTCTTTGATATAACGGATGTAGTAAGAGTGGTAGCTATCGAAAAAGTACTTCGACACTGCTTTCATAAGTCCCTGATATCTATCTGTCCTAATTATGAATGGTTGTCTGTGGTACTTAACACAAGACTCCATGGCTCCTTTTAAAATATGACAAAATCGATCCCAATTATCATCATTCTCTATATCAACAACGGCATATGCTATAAGGAACATATCATCATTCGCATCTTTGACCGTAGCACCAAGTAAAACTCCTCCATCCCTATGTTTAACAAATGTTGCATCCATGAATATTAGAGGTGTACAACCTCTAAGAAAACCATTGATTGTGGCTCTAAAGAAAATGAATAAACGTCTAAATTGATCTTCGAGGGTTTCATACTCTGCTATGCTATTAGGGTTGGTCTCAAGAATGGCATTACAATACTATCATATCCGTTCATAAGATATTGACCTTTGACCATATATCTCCTTCATAGCAACCTCTTTTCCATGCCAAGCTTGATGATATGGTAATTCCATACCAAATTCACGACGAATATCTTTTACAATATCACTTGGTCTATATAGAGGCATATCATGAATTTTTTCTTTCACAATATTTGAAATCCAATGCTTCGAAGCCTTGGGATGAGATCGAACTTGTAACCCTACTCTACATGTATATTGATTGCTCATTATTTTAATTGCAAATCTATCTTGATTCCCAAGACGAGAAGCATTAATGCGCCATCCACATCTTTCATATGCACATTCAACAGTAACACGCTGACGATCATTCTTTATAAACACAAAATCTCTACAATTTGCAATGCAGAAATTACGAATTGTATCACGAAAGGTTTCAACATCCTTGAATTCTTGACTTACACCCTCTATAGAGTTTTTCCAAGCATCCAAAGTATTCCTTAGATTTGGTTCATCTTCAATGATAGTCCTTGTTTCTTTGACTACTCGAATAAAATTACTTGAGCTGCCAAATGAAACAAAAGAGATGAACTGCCCTTCCGATAATTCTTAGAATAACTTACATGTTCAATATTTTCAGATGGGACACCATCCCTGCAAGTACAAAAGATTGATTCTTCCCGTAAATAATATTGCCTCACATTGAACATCACATTATATGATGCAGATTAATTATAAAAAATAATATACTAAAATAAATTATGAATAGATTTTGAATTATCTCAAATTGATTATCATATTAGGTGATTCAATCATCAACACTGCATGAAATACAACCATTTCAATTATTGCAGCTTTTAACTTTCGATGTATTTCGTACATATTGCTGACATTCTTATCTTTTATGAGTGTAACGAGCATTTTTGAATTGTTAGAAATATAGAATTTCAGATGAATCATTGTAGGGGATAAATGCTTCCATCTCTTCACTATTTTATTGACAATATAATTAAGAGTTGTGTCTTTTAAAATTGAAATGATACGGGCTTCATTACCATAGGAGCACACAGTTATAAAATTTGAATTTTCAATGTTTTTAGGATCCATAACGGTTAAAAACCAAGATAATAATAAGGAATTTGATTCAAAAAAAATCAAAAGAAAGTTTTGTGAACATGACATGGAAGAGGATTCAGAACAAATCAACAAGGAGGCAGGCCAGTAGGGAAGGCAGTGTGAATGATGGAGGAGCTGGGTAACTACTCTCTTTATGGGAGAGCTTCACCGGTAGACAACGGATGCAAGGAAGGGATGAACGGATATTAATCTCATGGGAGAGCTTCACTGGAACTACTCTCTCCGTTGATTTCTTTGATCAACTGGCTGCTGAGGGATGAACGACATGTTTACAATGCATCTACAATGACCGGTCCTTAAAATAGAAGATGAAACGTTGGCACAGTTGCTGATATTTTGATAAATAGAAGAGGAACCGTGATAAAGGATATTTTCGATATTTTAAAATAATACAATATCATGCGGAATGTATATTACGATAAAAGATATTTTTGATATTTTAAAAATAATATGATATAAAAAAATATTATATTATAATTAAATTAAATAAAAAATAAAAAATTATATTTTTAGTTAATAAAAATAATTTATTATAATAAAGTCAACATGAAGAGTGGGAATTAATTATCCCTATTTTCAACGCATCGCGAGCCTTACGGATAAGGGGTGGAGCGCCTTCCTCTACCCACCCTCTGTCCGGCCTCCCGGCCTATTACTTCGGTGACCGGGTCACATCCGGCGGATGGCGGCAAGCAATGAGGTACCTATCTCTTTCCCTCTCTCTTTCTTCTAATCCGTCGCACTTCATGGAGCGCCTTCCCTCTACCCACCCTCTGTCCGGCCTCCCGGCCTATTACTTCGGTGACCGGGTCACATCCGGCGATTCGATTCTCCGCTCTGGCGGCAAGCAATGAGGTACCTATCTCTTTCCCTCTCTCTTTCTTCTAATCCGTCGCACTTCATCGGCGGTAGATCCGGCGGGTCGGCTAGTTGTAGTTTGGTAAAACCCTCTTCTCTTCTCTCTCCAACACAACCCCCGCCCCACCCATCCACCCCAAAAACAAAAAAAAAAAAATCTCCCGATCCCTTCGTAAACCTAGCCGACGCGGGGAGGTGAGGCGCTTCGTGGATGGCGGCCGTTGGACGGAGAAACACTTGTCTAGGGTGATTATTACGTTAGCTTTTCGCTC
Source organism: Areca catechu (assembly GCA_021397845.1). NCBI lineage: Eukaryota > Viridiplantae > Streptophyta > Magnoliopsida > Arecales > Arecaceae > Areca > Areca catechu. The sequence goes on from CM038049.1 coordinate 129,332,988, forward strand.
CCCTCTTTCTCCTCCGGCTTCCTCCCTTCTCCATCTCCCCTGAAACATGATACATCTACTTCTCCTCCTCCCTCTTCTTGCTCCGCCTACCCTACTTTCACCTGGTTCTACTCATCTTCTTTTTCTCATAGACATAAAACTCATAAGACTTTGCAATTCGCATTGCTTCTCGCAGTCTCGAGATTGAGAGGATATCAATGTGATGATAAATTAATTTGTATTTTTGTTTAATTTTTATATATATTTATTGAAAAATCGATCATTTCATCTGTTGTTAGGAATGCAGTAATGCTTTTTCACTTGATAGGAATTTCTCGTCACCTTGAATAAATCTTCTAACACGTATCCAGTTTATGCAGCCATATTTGGAATAAAAAAAAGTAGCTTCTCAGTTTATTCTAGGTTTTCATTCTCACTATGACCTTAATAGATGGTTGAAGATGATATTTTTTTGGTGGATTTGGGTAAAAGAACAGTATGATTTAAAGAATCAACAGCCGCATAAAGGAGTCGCATATTGATGAAATTACTGACTTTCATGCATTGTATCTTCTCTTCTCCAACATTTTATAGTGTGACATGCTGTGCTATGTCCTATATACTCAATTTGTCAAATGCATTTAAGTCATAAGACAAGGCTGTATTATTCATGCAGACGTTTGTCCAGCAGATGTATTTAGATATGATTTTATCTCAATTTGGTTAAATATATATCTACGAATTGGTAACGCATGAACTTTACTTGAAATTTAACAGTGATCTGGGAGTAGTAGGCAGCAAAAATAGTGACTTTTATAAATCCATGCATTGGTGTGGTCATCATATATTCATAATGCTAGTGTTGATGAATAAAAACTAGGTAAATGGATGAGGTTCTCTGCATTTAGCATGGGGCTTACTGCGAAGGCCATGGTTGGGTAGATACTGAATTAAGAAATATGATTTCTTTTTTCTTTTCTGAGTCTGTTATGTATAAGATTATAACATATTACTTGGAAAGGAGAAGCCCCATGGTCCTAGCTAGTTGTTATATAATACTCTTTGATAGAAAATTTTGCAATGAAATTGGGCAATATCAATGTATATTTCCAACTATATAAAAATACTTTTTAGATCTCAATATAAGTTTTAGAATATGGAATCGATAAATAAGAAACCTTAGAGCCGCTTTTCTATAACCTTTTTCTGATAATCACATATGATGCAAAGCAAAAAAAAATCTTCTTGGCAATAATCAAGATACCAGAATATGAGAACATTATATTGAAACATTAAAATATTAGTCATTCTATCAAGTTTATTGAAATGAAATCCAAGATGCCATTCACTTATAAAACCATCAGGATTTCAATATTTAATACTTAACTTCCCCTATAATCAAAAATTAAATACAAAGTTTCTTTCTAAACTAACCATTCTGCAGACCTAGTTATAACCACAAATAAATATTATGAGCCATTAAATAAAATGATTAATAAAAATACCATAAATAAAGGTGTATTTTGCTCTGTATAAATACTAGAAAAGCATGTACATGGAGGTCTTAACCTTTTTGGATCATCATATTTTTGTGATTATTTTGAATAAATCAACAAATTAATAATCATTGATATAGCGGTGTGGAAGAGGGAGGAGGGATGGAAGAGGGTAGAAGGAGATGCACAACATCATGTAGCTATGTCATTTTGAGGGAAGTTGTGGAATTCTATAAATTACCAATCTTTTCTAAAGACCCAGCTGGCCTTCGCCAGTTACAAGATGGGGTGGGTTGGCTGGGATGCGAGGGCATGGCTCCCTAGCATCCCTCAATTTATACTTAAATAAACTTTATCAAATTCATACTTCCCTTTCATTTTTATCTTCATTTGTTCCTTTTTTGAACTCTCTTTAACAATGAACACATACTCGAACATCTCAACTTTAAAAATTCAAAAATTTAATTTCATGTGAAAAATAAATTAGGAAACTCCAAATGCAGCTTAGTGATTTTTCTTTATCCTTCTACCACAATGGAATTAACCATTATCTTGGTTCAACTCCTAACCAATCATATATATTATCAAACATATTTTTATCTATCATTTGCATATAAAGATAAACAAAAATCTTACTCTAGCCCTTTAATTTGCTGCCCTACTAGTTTGAACAAATATGGTTATTTAACAATAACCTTGACAGCTATAATGGTCATCAATTATAGCAAAAGCAAGGTTTGTTATTGTGTAGTGTAGTTTTGTTGCATTAAGTTCATATTAGCCTGTTATCTAATTTGAATTTATAAAATAGTATGTAAAATAAATTAAACCGGTCTTAAATGGGCTAGACTTGTAGCCATGTAAATAAAAATAGGCTAGACAAGCCAAGACCCTAAATTTGAATCCCACCTGTTTTATAAATGAGTTAAGTTGGGTTCTCTTGTTTATGATCCATATCCATTTATGCCACATATGGACATGCTATCATGGATCACTATCGTGTAAACCTGCGCATCACTGCAGGATTTAATTTAAAAAAAAAGATAAAATATTTTATCAATATATAGTTTTATGTATAATATAATATATAATATTTTATTAACCATTAAATTTATATTCTATTAATTTTATCTGTCATAAATTTTTCATTTAAACTAAAAAAATGAATGCCAAAAAAATTGTAGAATATTACTTAATGTGTCTATAACAATAAAAAATTAAAATAATTAAAGAAATAAGTCGTAATATTTGAAATTAATTATTTCAAATGAATAAAAAAGCAAAGAGATAAAGATTATAATTAAAATATGTTATCGGGTTGTGCTGATATTTTTTAGGAGATCTTTCTTGAAAAAGTTTGATGCAAATATGTTTGTCAAGATTTGAAAATGAATTTTTTTTTAATACTGAGATGCAAATGTTTGGAGTTAGAATTTTTTTAAAATATCAAACCAAGATTCATTTTTAAAAATATATTGGTAACTTGAAATTATATATGCTATCATAAACTTTACAAACCAAACATAATTTGAAATATATAAGTATCATTAAAATATTTTTAATAACAACCGGCAGACAAAATTTATCATATTTATGATAATTATAAAATTAAGTAATAAATACTATATTAGTTGGGCTATTTTTTTAAAAAATTATGAAGGCCATCGTACCAATCTTATTATCAATAATACTATTTAAATTATACTTTGAAAACTAAATATATTAAAATTATTTTTAAATATTAATATAGTTACTTTTAGCAAATAAAATATAGTATTAAAAAATATATTATAACTTTATCACATAGTACAGAAGGTTGATCATTTTATTGCATTGATTGCACCAAAACGTATTAATATAAATCTTTACTACAGTCTTATAATATATTTATATCACTAACTATAAAAGATGTCAATGATTTTAAATCATCTTATAATAAATTTAATTCCTAAAAAATAATTAATAATTTAATTTTTAGTTATGTATGCAAGTTATTGGATTAACTTGAAATGATACCAATTCAACTCTAAACCAATCCTAGTTGAATCAATAATATATTAAATGTAATTTGAAAAAAAAATAATCCTCATATTTTAATGCAACCTTGGTTATTGATTTTTCGAGCAGAGGATATATTGAACTGATTTGGCCCAAAAATCTAGAGATATTGAAATAAAGATGATTTATTATTAAATATCAAATTTTAAAATCAATTCAAAATATAATTCATAATTTAAATTTAACTTGTTCAATATCAGTTTCCTAAATCAAATATATAAGTGTGAATACACACACATTATATAATAATAATTTCATATAATCTAAATTATCAAAATTATTAGGATGATCTTTGTTTTTTTGGACCATATATAATAAATTTAAAATTTTTATACCTGAGGGGTAAGATCGTGACGTGGGAGAACCGACAAGCGCCACGTCAAGGAAAAGACGCCGCGTTTCGGAGCTGCGTCAATTCTCAGCCGGACTCAATTACGAGCTGAGCCGAGCTCTCTCTAGACGGCAAGCCAAGCTCGTCCTCGCCAGGTCGGGCCGCGAGCTGGGACGCCTAGGCCGGAGCCAATTCTGCCTCCAGAGCGAGCCCTCGGAGGTTTGAGCCTGTGGTCGGAATAGCGAGCTCAGCACTCTGCTAATGTGGAGCCTCTCCGACCATGCGTCCTCTGGACCGGGGCCGTCTTCTGCCCTCCGGAACGAGACTCTCGGAGGTTTGAGCATTGTGGTCGGAGTCGAGCTCAACACCCCTCCGCCAACGTGCAGCCTCTCCGAGCGCGCGCCCTCCGGACCGGGCTAGCCCTCTGCCCTCCAGAGCGAGAACCTCAGAGGTTTGAGCCCTGTCGTCGGAGTCGAGCTCAGCACTCCTCCGCCAACGTGGAGCCTCTCCGAGCTTGCGAGCCTCTGGACGGGCCCATCTTCTGCCCTCGGAGTGAGACCCTCGGAGGTTTGAGCGCTTGTGGTCGGAGTTGAGCTCAGCACTCCTCCGCAAGTGGAGCCATCTCGAGCGCGTGTCCTGGATCGGACCGTATTCTGCCCTCGAAGCGAGACCTCGAAAATTTGAGTCATATGGTCGGAGTCGAGCTCAGCACGCCTCCGCCAACGTGGAGCCTCTCCGAGCGAGTGCCCTCCGGAACGGGCCGCCCTCTGCCCCCAGAGCGAGACCCTCGGAGGTTTGAGCCCGTGGTCGGAGTCGAGCTCAGCATCCTCCGCCAACGTGGAGCCTCTTCGAGCGCGCGCCCTCTGGCAGGGCCCGTCTTCTGCCCTCCGGAGCGAGACCCCGAAGGTTTGAGCCTGGTCGGAGTTGAGCTCAGCATCCCTCCGCCAAAGTGGAGCCTCCGAGTGCGCGCCCTCGGACGGGCGCGCCCTCCGGACCGGGCCCGCCCTCTGCCCTCCATAGCGAGACCCTCGGAGGTTTGAGCCTGTGGTTAGAGTCGAGCTCAGCACTCTTCCGCTAACGAGGAGCCTCTCGAGCGCGCGCCCTCTGGACCGGGCCCGCACTCTGCGGGATGACCTGCAATCTCGGCGGAGTGTCTAGGTCGAAGCGACCCTGCCATTCCAGCTCGACCCAGCTCGGACGTGGACCCCACCAGCCTGGGATGCCAGCGAGCCGCACGAGGGACTACACTGGAGCGCCTCCCAGGCCGTATTGACCGCCTGCAGCCGCCAGTTAAACTAGAAAGGGGAGAAGCACGCCGATCGAGATGCCATGCTCCTCCCCAACCATCTGGACCACCAAGAGAGGAAAGCCAATCGGGAGATTGAATCCCGGGGACGGTGGCACACCATTCGAGGTACTGCCAGGTTTCCCGGAAATGAGGCGACAAGAGGAGTGCGGAGCGCATGACAGCTCCCCTTATCACTAATCAGGGAAGACTTCTCGGGATACCACTGCACGCGCTTGACAGCCCGGTGGAGATCTCGAGGGAGGAGCCCAACAATAACCAAGTTTGCAACAAACCCAGAGGTAAACATAACAACACCAACACACAGGCAACAAAAGCCAGAACACAAGAAAAAAAAAGGAGAAAGGAGAGTGCAACCCTACAGGAAGAGGGGCATGGCACCACCAGCATTCCAGAGCAAGGTCGGGAGGAAGGGCCACACAAGGACTCCTCCTAGCCAGGCCAACTTCCCTCGACACACCTGCTACTCACATTAACACACACACTCCTTCTCGTGTGGAGTCCATCAAGAGGGGCTGACCAGGAAAATATGTTCCCCTAGATCGTCATGACTTGGACGTCTGAGTGCCCTGCCGGAAAACCCTGGCCCGGGTCACTAACCCCTGTCTTTGGCGGAACAGATTGGCACGCTAGGAAGGGGGCCGGATCAAGCCCTCCACCTCTTTACAGATTGACACTCCATGGAAGAATGGTGACGACACCAGCTCAAGAGGCCTCCACCAGCCGTGCAAGGGGCTTCCCTTTCCCAAGGGGCACCACGTCACCTTTTCGTCTCCTCCGGCGGAGGGGTCCGTGACGAAGCCATCAGGCACGTAGCGGAAAGGGTGCCGGAGAAACATGAGCATGGGCTAGCGGAGTTCTCCCGCCGGCTCGCAAGTATGCAAGGCTCAACCAGCGAGCCAGTGGACTACAACACCAACTACCATTGAAGCCCTTTACGGTCGTGGCGAGGCGAAGTAGTATTGTCGCCTTCACCGCAATCACGGCCATGATATCGAAGAATGTCGTAGCCTCAAGTAAGAAATCGAGAAACGCTTCAAGAGAGGCTACCTCCAGAGGTTTGCCGAGGGGGGCAGACCTCAAGCGAGGCCCCAGGCTCTCGCCGCTCTCCCGCCAGCGCCACCATCGACAGCCGCCCCATCATGAAGCGGTGGGCGTGATCACCTGGGGAGCTGCGCGTGCGTCCGAAAGGACCCGGGGGGCAGGGGGCCTGAAATGTACTCCCACTGTGCGGGAAGGAGAAAGTGAGGAAGCAAGGTAAATAAGATGCCGTGGTCGTCGGGGATGATGATCGCGAACCACCTTGGAAAAGTGCACCACAGTTGATAACGGAAGCTTTGCAGACGTGCTTCTTATGAGCCCCTCCAGAGCGCCGCCACTATGACGTTTTGTGGTCGAGGCTTCCTACGGCTCATAACGTCATCCTGAGATTGACTTAGGCCCAACCCGCTCAACGTCGGCTCCAATAAAACTCGCCGGCAACGAGCAGCCCCGGCGTTACAACGCCGGGTGTTGGCCAAGAACCTTTGGGCCTAGAAAATGGTGCTGCGGCCGGGCAGAGGCAAATCATCCCCGAGAACGCGGCAAGCCCCACCAAACTGGGAGGGTCCCTACAAGGCAACCGAGCCCCATCGCGAGAGGCTTATCACCTTGAAGATCTCGACGGTGTCAGGCTCTCCCAGACATGGAGTGCCCGCAGTCCGCGAAGATGCCACCTATGTGTAAGGTTTCTTATCAACAATAATGATACATGAGTATCTATATGTCTTGTAGGGAACAATATCAAACATCCCCGAGCCCAGCTCCAGGATGCCAAAGGATCTTCAAGCCACGCCGCTCTCAACCTCAAGCGTCCCCGAGCCTAGCTCCAGGACGTCAAGGGATCTTCGAGCCATGCCAGCTCCCAGTCTCAAAGCATCTCCGAGCCTAGCTCCAGGATGTCAAGGGATTTTCGAGCCATGCAGCTCCCAGTCTCAAAGCGTCCCCGAGCCTAGCTCCAGGACGTCAAGGGATCTTCGAGCCGTAGCTCCAATATCAAGCATCCCCGAGCCCAGCTCCAGGACGTCAAGGATCTTCGAGCCACGCCGCTCTCAATCTCAAGCATCCTCGAGCCTAGCTCCAGACGTCAAGGGGTCTTCGAGCCACACTGCTCTCAATCTCAAGCATCCCCGAGCCTAGCTCCAGGACGTCAAGGGATCTTCGAGCTATGCAGCTCCCAGTCTCAAAGCATCCCGAGCCTAGCCCCAGGACGTCAAGAGATCTTCGAGTCATATAGCTCTCAATATCAAGCATCCCCGAGCCAGCTCCAGGATGTCAAAGGATCTTCGAGCCACGACGCTCTCAATCTCAAGCATCCCCGAGCCTAGCTCCAGGACGTCAAAGGATCTTCGAGCCACGTCGCTTTCAATCTCAGCGTCCTCGAGCTAGCTCCAGGACATCAAGGGATCTTCGAGCCATGCAGCTCCCAGTCTCAAAGCATCCCCGAGCCTAGCTCCAGGATGTCAAGGGATCTTCGAGCCATGTAGCTCTCTTAAGCATCCTCGAGCCCAGCTTCAGGACGTCAAAAGATCTCTGAGCCACGTCGCTCTCAATCTCAAGCGTCCCGAGCCTAGCTCCGAGATGCCAAGGGATCTTGGCCAAGCAGCTATATCAACGCTCGAGCCCAGCTCCAAGGCGCCAAAGACTTGAGCCAAGCTCTCAGGACAACCCTGGACCCGAGCATAGCTTCCCATCCTGGAAGGCCGGCCTAGCTCCAAGGTAATCAAGTCCTGTGACCCTCTTCTCTGATCTCCCCACTCAAAAAGAGAAGAGAGGGGAAGGAAAGAAAGAGAAGAAGAGGGAACACGGCAAGGACCCTCTTCTTTGATCTCCACTCAAAAAGAAGAAGAGAGGGGAAGGAAAGAAAGAACGAGCGGGAAACACGACAATGACCCTATCTCTGATCTCTCCACTCAAAAAAGAAAGAAGAGAGGGGAAGGAAAGAAAGAGAACGAGAGGGAAACACGGCAAGAGAACCTCTTCTCTGATCTTCCTACTCAAAAAAAAAAAAAAAAAAGAAAAGAGAGGGAAGGAAAAGAAAGAGAACGAGTGGGAAACACGGCAACAAAGCTCCCACTTCTCAGCCCAAGACCGGAGCTCAGATCTCCGGCCAAGGGACCTTCGAGCCGCGCAACTCTCAGTCATCCACGTCCTCGAGCCCAGCTCTAGGACGCCAGCCCAAGATCGGAGCTCAGATCTCCGGCCAAGGGACCTTCGAGCCGCGTAGCTCTCAGTCATCCACGTCCCCGAGCCTAGCTCCAGGATGCCAGCCCAAGACCAGAGCTCAGATCTCCGGCCAAGGGACCTTCGAGCCATGCAGCTCTCAGTCATCAACATCCCCGAGCCCAGCTTCAGGATGCCAGCCTAAGACCAGAGCTCAGATCTTCGGCCAAGGGACCTTCGAGCCACACGGCTCTTAGTCAACAATACCTTCGAGCACAGCAGCACTCAAGTGTCATGACCCTGTGCCCCTGTGCCCGACTTGCCGACGTTAAAATCCAATAACTCAACCCCAGGCAAGGTGAGGCCCTCTTCTCTGATCTCCCCACTCACCAAAGAGAGAGAAGAAAAGAAGAAGGGGAGTGGAAGAAAGAGAGAAAGAAGGAAGAGCCAGACAAAAAATAGATGGCAAGGAAACTCAAGTTTTATTGATCAAATACAAGTTACAAGTATTTTGCGGGCCCCCAACATGCCGGGCGGCCCTGACTAAGCACAAAAATAAAATACAAAACAAAGAAGGAAAAAGGGGCTACTCCACGCCGGCCGGCCTCCCTGCTGAGCTCTAAGGCTGAGAGTTCCCGCCTTCAGGAACCTCCGGCTGGGTAGCTCTAGTCTCGGATGGTTCAGCCTCGGCTGGTGTCGGAGACTTTGAGGCCACGGCTTCTCCATAGCCTCCTCGTCGAGCTTCGTGTCTGAGGCCGAAGGGTATTTGAGGCGGTCGTGGCTCTTCTCGGGGACAAGTGCCTCGACCTGGCCGCACAAGAACATAAAGCCCTTGTAGAAGGAGTCCGACGCCATCTGATGAATCTCGGTGATGAACTCCTCCGAAGCCTTGAACTTCGCCATGGCATTCTCGGTACCCTTCTTGGCCTCGGCAGCCACCCTCCTCGCCTTGGCGACCTCCACCATGGCAGCCTCCCGACTTGGCCGCCACCTCTACCATCTGCTAGCTCCGCCTGGGCAGCCCGAGAGACCTCCTGCCGATCAGCCTCGGCACTATACCAATTCAATTTTTTCTCGACGGTGGAGAGATCGTCGATGGCTTTCTTCGAGCGACTTCGCTCCAGGTCACAAGCCTCCAGGAGTCTCTTCGCTCGTCCCTCGACGTCGGCGAGCTGTTGCTCCAGGTCCTTGACCTTCAGTTCAAGTGCCCCGTTCGGCCCGACCTTCTCCTTCAGGTCGGCTTTCAGGGATTCTATCTCAGCCACCTGTTGCCGCTCGAGACGCTTCCGGTTTTGATAGCAGCCCTTGATGAAGAGGGCCTCGGCACCGATCTGCGCCATGAGGAGAGGTCAGCTCAAAAAAAAAAGAAAGAAAGAAAATAAAAAAGAAAGAAAAATGAAGAAAGAGATAGCTCACCGAGTACAGCTGGGGGAAGATGGTGTTGATAACGTCGTCCAGCTGCATTTCGGCCATTTCTTGCGGTCGCATATGTGGATCGAGAAGTCCATCATGCGCTCGGCCAGTTCGGCGTTCTGGAGGAACGAGCTTTGCGGCCCCACCTTGAAGGGGAGTCGGCGTAATGCCTCCGCCCTCCTACTCTCTCCAGGAGTGGGCGGCCTTGCCCCGCTGGCTGAAGGGCCCCGGGGGGCAGGCTGAGAAACTGGCGCCGGTGCTGGCGGTGCCTCGGTCGTGGCCTTGGTCACGGCCCAGACCTCCTCATCCATGATCTCGATGATAGGCGGACTTGGAGGACGGCAAGGTGCAGCAGCAGTAGTAGCAGCTGTGGCCCTTGCCCGGACCACTACTTCAAGCTCCGCGATGGGGGCCGCCCCCTGACGACCGCTCTGCTCGAGAACCTGCCGTGCCTCCTGTTGGGTCGACCTCGACGTCGCGGATGCCACTCTCTCCACCAGCGCTGGAGTAGCCGAGCTCGGACCAACCACTGCAGCGGGGGCAGCCGCAGGAGCGCTCTCGCCCCGGACTCGCCTCGATGAAGGCTCCCCAGCCAGCCTAGTTGGCGGCCTCTTCCGAGTGATCGCCAGCAGATCGCTCTCAGAGAAAATCATCCCTGCATGCAAGTTACACAACAGTCAGAGTCCGTGGGAAGCAGTGCAAGAAATGCAAGAAAAAGAAAGAGGAAAGTTTAGGTCGAACTCACCCAATCCATTGTTGGGTCGACCCCGGAGTCGATGAGGATCTGCTCAGATAACAGGACCTCGAGAGGAGGAATCTGGGTGGTGCGGAGCTACTCATAGTCATCCCGGTTAGCTGCATCAACCACAGAATTTCGGTTGGGGGACTTGTCCGGATCGCTTCAGACCCAGTCGACCCCCTCAACCTCAACAAAGAAAAACTTACTCTTCCATCCCCTGATGGAAGAGGGAAGCTCGAATCTGATGCCCTTTGGGCGGGAGGACAAGCATCACCACCCATCATCGGTTGGGTGGTGCTTCAGGACGAAGAAGGCCCTGAACAAGGAAAACCGGGCAACGAACCCGTGGAGGTGGCAGAGCACAATGAAGGAAAAGATAACCTTAATGGCGTTTGGCACTAACTGTGTAGGGACCAAATGGTAGTTGTCCAAGACAGACAGAAAGAAAGGGTGAAAAGGAAATCGGAGACCCCCGGCGAAGGTTTCCTCATAAAAAGCAAGATGGCCCGGGCCACTGGAAGTAACCCGTTCCCCTGGACGAGGGATCATGAGCCGAACAGAAGGAGGGATGCCATAGACATCCCGAACGGTCCTTAGTTCCTCGGCGGTGATCGTTGAGGCGACTCTGCCAGGACCTGTGGATCGGGCAGACTCAGAAACAGGAACAGAAGGTGGAGGGAGAGAAGGACCGGATCTTGGTTCCCTGATGAGTACTGGACCGGGAGGACGCCTTCTACTGAGCTCGAAGCGAGTTACATCTTCCTCCCCACTAGAAGAAGAAGAAGATGCCGGCCTCCGCTCGGAGGGACCGGCCTCGCCCTGATCAGTGGAAGGGCAGAAGCCCGGACCAAAATGGGACATCCTCAAGGTAAGGGGAATGAAGGACTCGGAGTGAGGGATAGAAGAACAGACTCAACTCAAAGAAGATCCCAGACCTGGAGGAAGAACCCTACTCTAGCCGGGGAGAAGGAAGAAGAGACTGACCTGATTCCTTGGAAAACATGAGGCAACTGTGAGGAAGAAGAAAGCTTGGGCACAGCAATAGCAGGCACGGAGAATTCAAAAGAATAGATGTTTCGGGTAAAGCCCTCCTTTCATTTCGAAATGACCCGATGGATTCGTGCCGATCCAACCCCTCCGCCAATGGATCCACGCCACGTGCTACCCATCGACGAAAACGGCATCCCGGCCGCTCTGGATTCTGCGCCAACATTAACTACTCCTCGGACGTGGCCATGCAGCGCCCCCGCATTGGTCTGCAGGGTCGTCTCTCGAAGCGCCAGCAATCATGGCCATCATCGTGCCAGATTTTCGCCTTTCCACGTCAGCACCGCATTTACTTCCTTCGGTCCGAGCGCCGCGCACTAACGAGCCTCGGGAGTGGGGGGCAAATGATAGGGCAAGATCGCTGACGTGGAGGAACCAACAGGTGCCACGTCAAGGAAAGAGCCGCGTCAATTCTCTAGCCTGGACTCCAATGTCGAGCTGAGCCGAGCTCTCTCTAGACGGCAAGCCGAGCTCCGTCCTCCGCCAGGTCGGGCCCGCGAGCTCGAGACGCCTAGGCCAGAGCCACCTTCTGCCCTCCAGAGCGAGACCCTCGAAGGTTTGAGCCCTATGGTCGTAGTCGAGCTCAGCACTCCTCTGCCAACGTGGAGCCTCTCCGAGCACGTGCCCTCTGGATCGGGCCCGTCTTCTGCCCTCCGGAGTGAGACCCTCGGAGGTTTGAGCCCTGTGGTCGGAGTCGAGCTCAACACTCCACCAATGTGGAGCCGCTTCGAGTGCGCCCTCTGGACCGAGCCCGCCTTTTGCCCTCCAGAGTGAGACCCTCGGAGGTTTGAGCCCTGTGGTCGGAGTCGAGCTCAGCACTCCTCCGCCAACATGGAGCCTCTCCGAGCGCGCGCCCTCTGGACCGGGCCCACCCTCTGCCCTCCAAAGCGAGACCCTCGAAGGTTTGAGTCCTGTGGTCGGAGTCGAGCTCAGCACTCCTCCGCCAACGTGGAGCCTCTCCGAGCGCGCGCCCTCTGGACCGGGCCCGTCTTCTACCCTCCGGAGCGAGACCTTCGGAGGTTCGAGCCCTGTGGTCGGAGTCGAGCTCAACACTCCTCCGCCAACGTGGAGCCTCTCCGAGCGCGCGCCCTCTGGACCGGGCCCGCCCTCTGCCCTCCAGAGCGAGACCCTCGGAGGTTTGAGCCCTGTGGTCGGAGTCAAGCTCAGCACTCCTCTGCCAACATGGAGCCTCTCCGAGTGTGCACCCTCTGGACCGGGCCTGTCTTCTGTCCTCCGAAGCGAGACCCTCGGAGGTTTGAGCCCTGTGGTCGGAGTCGAGCTCAGTACTTCTCCGCCAACGTGGAGCCTCTCCGAGCGCGCGCCCTCCGGACTGGGCCCGCCCTCTGCCCTCCAAAGCGAGACCCTCAGAGGTTTGAGTCATGTGGTCGAAGTCAAGCTCAGCACTCCTCCACCAACGAGGAGCCTCTCTGAGCGTGCGCCCTCTAGACCGGGCCCGCATTCCGCCGGGACGACCCCGCAAGCTCGGAGCGTCTAGGTTGAAGCGACCCCTGCCATTCCAGCTCGGCCCCAGCTCGAACGTGGACCCCACCAGCCTGGGACGCCGGCGAGCTGCCCGAGGACTACACTGGAGCGCCCTCCAGGCCGTTTGACCGTTTGCAGCCGCCAGTTACACTAGAAAGGGGAGAAGCACGTCGATCGAGACGCCACGCTCCTCACCAACCATCTGGACCACCCAAGAGAGGAAGCCAACCAGGAGATTCGAATCCCGGGGGCCGTGGCACACCATTCGAGGTACTGCCAGGTTTCCTGGAATGAGGCGACCAAGAGGAGTGTCGGAGCGCACGACAGCTTCCTTTATCACGAATCAGGAAAGACTTCTCGGGACACCGCCGCACGCGCCTGATAGCCCGGCGGAGATCCCGAGGCGGACGCCCAACGGTAACCAAGTTTGCAACAAACCCGGAGGTAACACAATAACACCAACACACGGGCAAAATACAATCCAGAACACAAGAGGAAAAAAAGGAGAAAGGAGAGTGCAACCCCACCAGGAAGAGGGGCATGGCACCACCAGCATTCCAGAGCAAGGTCGGGAGGAAGGGCCACACAGGGACTCCCCCTATCCAGGCCACACTTCCCCCGACACACCTGCTACTCACATTCACACCACACACTCCTCATTGCATGGAGTCCATCAAGAGGGGCTCGATCAGGAGGATCTGTTTTCCTAGATCGTCACTGACTTGACCGTCGGAGTGCCCCCGCCGGAAATCCCCGCCCGGATCACTAACCCTGTCTTGCATGTCCAGGAGCAGAGGACCGCCGGGCAGCGAAGGAAGCGCACTCCGGCACCGACAGCAGCTACGGGCCACGGCGATCTTGGCGGTAACACTACCTATTTCAATATAGGATCCTAAAATTAATCTAAAAAATCTTTTTTATGAATTGCTGTCATTCAATTCATATAATCAATTTTAATTTTTTTATTTTTAAATATTTTTTCATCTGTATAAATAAATCTAGATATTTTATGTTTGGACATAAATTCTTAAAATCTATCTAAAAAATTAAAAAAATCATGGACCTGAAAATGAGACCAATTCTATATCTAATATTATGATAAGTTTAGGAATAGTAATTGGGCAGTATTTTTTGATACCTGATCTATCCCAAACTTTAATAGAACTTATTTAATAATATTTTAAAGAGTTTGAGATGGATTTAAAATTTAAAAATAAAATTTGTTCGAGTTTGAGATGGATTTAAGATTTGCCGCTTGGATACTAACTACTCAAAACGATTATATATATTTTATAAATTTTTATAAGAACACATGTACATAATATAATAATATAATCTAATATATTTAACACAATATAATCCAATACTATAACATAATAACTAATTTCATATCATAAAATAGTAAATAATTTTTATTGATAACATTATATGTCATAATAGTTATTACCATATTATTACAATATTATTTATTATAGTCATATAATCTATAATATAAATATATTATTATATTATATTTTGATCATATAAATATTATTATATTATTATATAATTTTATGTTGTAATTTGAGTCTAATCTCTAGGCCTAGATACAAACAACAAAATAGCCCCTTTTAGTGTCATCTAATTAATTTTATTATATTATTATATATTTTATGAATTAATGTCATCTAATTGATATAATCAACTTTATTTTTTTAATCTTCTAATATTTTTTCACCTATATATAATAAATCCATATATTTTATACATTTAGACATAAAATTTTAAAATCTATCTAAAAAAATTATAAAAAATTATATTAAAATACTATATATATATATTATATATATATGAAAATGTAATGGACCAATCCCACATCTAATCTTATAATAAGTATAAGAATGGTTGTTGGACATATTTTTTGAATACTCGACCTATCCTGAACTTTAATAGGACTCATTAAATTATTACTTTAAAGAGTTTAGAATGAATTTAAAATTTAAAATTAAAAATCATTCAAATTCGAATTAGATTTAAGATTTATCACTCAGATACCCGATTATATTTATTTTATAATTTTTTATAAAATACATGTATATAATATAATAATATCATCTAATATATAATATAACATAATATAATCTAATATTATAATATAATAAATAATACCATACTATAAAATAATAAATACTTTTTATTAATAACATTACATACCATGATTGTTATTATCATATAATAATAATAATATTTATTACATTTGTATATTCTCATATTATAATTATATAATTATATAATATTTTAATTATATAAAAATTTTTATATTATTATGTAATTTTATGCCAGAGTTTAGTCTATGAGACTTAGATGTAGATATTAAAATATAGGGATGGTAAAATATGATTTGGTTTGTCAACCCGTTCGGGTTCGGGATTCGATCATTTATAAATAAACTTAGATTTGGGATAATGGATTGTTGTAAAGGAGTGGACTCGTTTAATCTATAGATTAGGTTCAAATTTTTTATATCTAACATGTTCAGTTTTTGGGCCATTAGCTTGTTTAACATGGTTAATTTATTTATTAAATAGATATATTAGATTTGATAAATAGATTATATATTTATTAAATATATTAAATAGGACAGGTTGAAGTGAATTAGCATGTTATTGATAAATAGATTATATATTTATTAAATATATTAAATAGGACATGTTGAAGTGAATTATCATGTTATCTATTTAATAAATAAATTAAAAAAATCAAATTATTTATTTAATAAATTATTTGGATTTAAATTTAAATTATAATTTATTTAATAAATAGATTAGATTTAGATTGTGATTTTTCTGATCCGATCTATATTAATTGCCATATGTATTAAACCGGCTTTTTATGTGGATGGATTTATGTTATGTATTTTTATCTTTTAATTCAAGTAAGATATATACGTCATGGCAAGACTGCAAAAAGAAAATTATTTTTAAATTAATTATTAATATATATTTAATATATTTATATCATTTAGTTTAAAAATTATTTTAGTCACGGTTTAAGCTTCCTAACTGGCCGCCCTAAGCCACCCGACTGCTTATTAGCATATTTATTATATGTATTCTTTAATTCACTATGTATAAATTATTTATACTTAACTAAAAAAAACCCTAGCCATCGTTTAAGCTCCCCATCCAGCCGCTCCGGGGACTGGCCTCCCGCCCGATTGAGAAAAAAAGAAACCCCGGGGAAAAGCGGCCTCCCGCCCGATTGAGACTCAGGACGGACAAAACAGAGGAAAAATCGGAGAAGACAAAGGAAAACGGAACAAATTGAAAGGTAAGGCGTTTTCACTCATAGATTGTTTTTTTTTCCCTTCTCGATGGGAACCGTGGGGAAGGAGAACACCTGAGGGAGGACAGAGGGGTTTTGAGCCAAGGAGAGCGGGTAGAGCGGGCGGAGGCAGGGGAAGGTGGCGAGGTGGATGGCGATGATTCGATGGGTCTGCAAAGAGTGGTTCTTCGGAGATCCGTGGGAAAGGAGAACACCTGAGAGAAAACGGAGGAGTTTCGACGGGGAAATGGCGGCGAGAAAAGCGGGTAGGTGGGTCGGCGGCAAGATGGCGAGGCGGAAGTGCAGTGGGCGGAGGTGGGGAAAGGCGGCGAGGTGGGTTTACGGGCTAGTTGGCTTAGCATACGAAAAAAAAAATCCCATCATCCTGGACACATGGTGCTGACATGGCGAAGGAGATCCCAACCTGGCACCGTCCACATGGTGCGTCGAGGGCGTCCAGCTTGCGCTTTAATGTATAGATATAGATTTGTGATATAGGTGGGTCAGTCGGGTCATGGAACTTCCAGCCACATCCATGTTTTTAGTTATCATAACTCATTTTAAAGGTCGTTTGTGCTATCATGAAAAGTTTTGTGGGATCCCATGATTCTTGTGTTCTCTTTGCTTCTCCTTTGCCCTTCCAATGTCTTTATCTATTTTGAGTTGAATTTTCAAGTTATCTTTCCCTTACACGTGCTGGATAAAATTAATATAGCTTAGCTTTCTAGCAAGACAGTACCTTGTTACTTGAAGCACAACAATAATAAGTATTGAATCATAACTACTGATGGGTTATCTAGCTGACAAGAATCTTTTACCTTCTTTATTGGGAATGGGAGCATAACAGTGTTTGGTCAAGCATAGTACAAAAACTATTTTTAATATTTTTTTGGGCATTTATTGTCATTTACTTGTAGAAAGTTACATTTCATTGCAATTTAGTTTGGGCAATTTCTAATCATCTTGTCATCTTTTTTTCAATTCAATTTTACTTTATCTTAATATAAGAGTAATGTATTAATATTTTGGGTAGCCTCTTGGTATAGGGTTGGTATGCTAGGTACAGGAGTTGGTTCAATGTATCGATGCTATGTATGCCCCCCATATAGCGAATCATTTCGGGACCAGTGTGACACATTATGTTTGGGATGCACTGGTATTGACTGGTACGGCATACCATGATTCTTATTGTTATTACAGGAATGTGTTTTACATTGAGCATTCAATTTGTACATCACCCATCCATCAAAATGGTCTATATTTGCTGCTTAACCTGTTTTTCTTTTGTATTGTTCTACCATTTCTAATATTTGGTCTATACATCTGTCATTTGTTGCTTAACCTGTTTTTCTTTTGTATTGTTCTACCATTTCTAGTATTCTTTTTGTTGAAAAGGTCACCTGGACCAAGTATTCTTATAATAAATATTTTTTGTTTTTTGTTTTATTATTTCAAGTAGTGAAGTTAAGCTTGTTAATATGATTTAGGAAATATTAAACTCAGTACTTATGCCTCTTTGGCCTTTCCTTTTCTTGGCTAGGGAAACAAGGGAGATGGTGAAATCAGGTGCTGCAGCCAAAGTTGTATATGATCCTTCAAATTCCTACCATAGTAAATCTCATTCTAGAGCATCTTCCAGTGAATGGCACAGCTTCATGGTATTATATCAATGACTTATTCAATTTTTTGAATTCTGAATATTACCAAGTTAAGACTTCTTATATGTTTCAGCATAAATGGTCATGATTATGACCGGATTGTTAAGTTCATCAAAATATTCTTATTTTCATCCTAGCAAAATACCATGATAGTTAGTTATAATGAATTTTGATTCTGTACTTGAAATGATGTATATTGCATACCCTTATTTTGTTCTTGACATGTCTGAATTTTCTTTGTTCTCCTATCCTATTTCATGTTTATGACTTTACATTTTTTTTTTGTGATGCTAAGCAATCTAGAAAGCATGGATACTTCAAATCACATGCCATGCCTGTGACAGATACTGATACTTGTCAGATACTTCTGGATACGTATCTATTACTTTGATAACATATCCTATTTTTGAAAATGAAAAAAACATTCTGAAATTTTTCCATGATACACTCGATATACTTCCTGATTTCTCCAGATATGAGAGGGATAGTGTTCGCTTGCTGTTTTTTTAATACTAACCTTTTAATGATGAATGGTGAATTTTGTAGTCTATGACTAATATTAAAATGTGAAGTATGGATTGGGTTCTATGGATTTGAATGATGGCCAAATGAGAGCTTGCAAAAGTTGATGCTATCATCTAAAGTATGGAATATGTTATTTAAGTAAACTGCTGTGCTTTATGGATGATTTTCTACATACATGCATATGCATATATAAATATTTAAGTGTGCACATATTTTTATATATAAAACACACACATATACTCATCAATGTATCCTAGCCTCATCATTATCCTATGTTTTCAAGGTCTGCTATATCAGCATATTTTTATCGTGTTGTATCTGTATTCCATATTTGTATCCACGCTTCATAATAATCAATACAAGCAAGCAGAAGCAAGCTGCAAATAAGTTGAATCCTAGTGCTTTTTGCTTCTAGCTAGAATTTTAAAATTTGAACTTTGTAATGATTAGTTCATATTTCATTTATGTATAACAGACACCAAATATTCTTTTGTTGCATACTCATGCATGATGGACTATGATCTCTTATAAATGTGTCTTCTCTGCTATCATCTAATTTTTGGACGTGTTGTATTATTTGCACCAGTTCATGTGATTTAAGTTAAATAATGCAAACTTCTGACAATTTTATGCTTCATCGATAGCTTTGAAGCAAACTACTAGAGTGCGACTCATCCTTGCTAGCTCTTGCTGTCACTAATTAGAATGTGTTACATGCTAATTGGGTGATCATGGGTCTGCCTAGTTCCTTGGTCCTAGGCTATAGATCAAGGGTAAAGCAATTGGAGAAACCAAATTTTATGGAAAAAAAAGAAAAAAAAACATCCAAAGAAATTATTTATAACCAATATAACAAATTTTTGAAAAATCAAAAGGAAAAAACAAGGCTATTTCCTTTTTCTCATGGTCATTTTTTTAAGCTTCTTTCTATTCTTATTGACTGCCACAAGTGTTGCTGTAGCATATGGCAATGACAAGAGTTGAAATTGCTTCATGGCAACAATTGAATGAAAAAGGGAAGGAAGATGAATGGAAGGAAGAGGAAGAACAGATTGAATAATTAGAGGGAGACTGGAAGAGGAGCTAGGATTAGAGGAATTTTGGTAAAATAGTGTTAGGTGACGCCTCGATGCTGCACCCACCCGCATGGCCCATGCTCGATCACAGCCTGTAGCATGCTCGGGCATCGGCCCAAGGCACAGGAGGTCCCATCATTGTTTTTTTTTCTTTTGTTTTGTTCCCTATGTCATGGAGTTTGGAAAAAATCGAGGGCGGTCTACAGTGCATGATGAGGGAGATCTAATGGCAGCGTGCAACTTATGGTGAAATCGGATGGCCACGATGCGATCCCAGAGTGCACATGATTTGGCTCAATTTGTGCACGATTTTGGGGTGGAGTACGATCGATGGCCAGGAAGAGCTCTGTAGTCAGATTGGTGTCGGGAGAGCTACAAGACTTTGATTTGGACACGGTTTAGATTGTTGGATTCCTGATGAGATGCTCTTCGTAGCAGAGGCTATAAAAACATGGACAAAGGATCAGGTAGGGTGTGAGGATCAAAAGAGTGGTGAAGGATCTCCAGAGAATCTATAGGGGTTGAGAGTTGAGAGTTCGAGAGAGATTTTGAGATTTCTTGTTAAGAGACTTGTACGGGGTTGAGAGTCGAAGTTCTCAATCTTGTATATTTTTTTCTCATAATGAAAATTGCATGTCCAATTAATTTCTTGAATTTATTTTATTTTATTTTTCTCGTGGCATTGATATCGACAATCATGATTCTGAAAATGGGGATTTGTATTCCATATGAAGGATTTCCCGACGCGAGTAGTATCGGTGCAGTTGGTATCACAATAAAAAGAAGGATCATGCACTATTGGTTGTTGGATGGATTTGTTATTGTCACTTGATATTGGTTGGAGTTGTCCTAGGATGCCCTATCAATTTGTCTTTTCTTGTTTTATTTCTTCTACTCTTTTTATGACTCTTGTATGACTCTCCTGCTTTTGGGCATTGTGGAATGATGTATGAAATAGGAAGTCCGTGCTTATTTTTGTTTGTGCGTATAGTGATTTGATTCATTTCAAACTTTTGCCAACATGGATTAAGTATTTGATTGGGCTTAAATGATTGATTTTCTTAGCTTGATTGTCTTCCTAGGCAAGTGTTTAATGTTTGGGCTGCCTATGCTTGTTGTCTAGGTCCATGGCAAGGTGCTTAGGTGTTACCCTACCTTTAGATTGCATGTCATGTCTATTTACTTTGAATTTCTCAATGGTCTCTATCCAGTGACACTTTTGCCTGGGAGCTTTTTAGAATTATTCAAGAAGCCTAAAAAATGTCCTGGCTATCAATAATATAAGGGCATATTTGCTATTGCTTAAAAAGTGCTTATGTAACTTTTAGAACGAAAAGTACTTCTTAGACAAAGTGTTTCCCTCCTAAGAAAAGAAAAATAAGCGTTTGGTATTAAAATCCAATAAATGCTTCTACAGGAAGAAAAATCAAAAAGTGATTTTAGAAGAAGTTTAAAAACTTAGTATTTGGCTTCTTCTTTTATAGAAGAGCATTTTGAAAAGTTCAAGCAGATGCTAATATGTGATAATAAGACCTTGGTTTTGAAATCAACTTCCAACCATAGCTAGACGAAAGAAATCATCTCGAGGCATTTTATTCATTTCTTATTCAACTTATGACCATAAAATCTTTATCGATCATCGTGATCATTTTAGCTGGTGAACATACCTTTTTAGACTTGCATTTCTTGGTATTTTACCTCTTCGTAACATCAGTGGGCTTTGTTCCATTGTAGCATTATCGACTTCATAAATCAGTCCATGATTCCTAAATCATTTAAACTCAGTTAATTGGACATAGATTGAATCTAGTTTGCATCAAGTTGTTAGCAATTGGTTTTTTTTTTTTGGTCCTAAAACATCCAAAAACTATGATGCAAGGCTGTCAAGACAGCCCAGGGATTCACATAATTCATAAGCTTGATTAAAATTCCTTAGTCATTCAAAAAAAAAAGATTGCAACAAGAGAAAATAGATCATAGAGAAAAAGGACATACAGGACAAAACCAATTGAAGAAAAAGAAGGCGATTGTAGGGATGAAAAGGAGAAGAAGGGAGGAATAAGATGAGAAGGAAAGGTATTTTTCAAATGAGAAGGGGAAGAAAAGAAGTTAAAAAAGGAAGCATCTTTCAAAGAAGGATAAGAAGAGACAAATAGGACAGGAAAAGAGGAAGAATAAATTAAAAGAAAAGGAAGAAGGGGATTGTTTGGGGAAAAACCTACCTTTCCAGGACTTTGGGTGATTGAAACTTTGAAAGACTATTCGCTGCCAACCAGAGGACTATCGGTGGTCAAATGGCTTTTGAATGACTATCAGAGGGCCTTCCTATAGTGGCATATAGGTTTATGGGAAGAGTGGCCAGTGGAGGTAACTTAGTTGTCCCGACATCAAGGGAAGAGGGAGGCATTTGGTTGGTTGAGATGGGTGAAGGAATAAGGGAAGTGATAATTGAATGTATTTTATGTTATTTTCATTCCCATTTACTTAAAAACAAGTTTCGTTTAGTCAAAATAGTGAAAATGAAATGCATGATGGATCAAATATAAAAATGGTAATGCATATCTTATCAGCAATAGAAAGAGTTTCTAGTTGGTAATTGCTTGGGTAATGTAGGCTTTATTGGCACCTTGGTGGATTGTTTGGTGCCTAGGTGGTGGTTTTGACAACACTACCATAAAGATCACAATGGATATCTCAATGGCTTGATTGGTAACTTGCTTCATCAATATATTTGAATCTGTGGGTGTTTGGCTCACTTGTTTAGTTGTCATTTGATATGCCTCAGTGTGGGATGCCCTGTAGTGAGGCATATCTAACCATGTAGCATATGTCGTAGTGAAACATATTGACAAACCATGAGAAGATGCAGGGGCATACTGCAGTATGTATTGTGTTGGTACATGGCTGATATGCCCCTATATGGTGGTATTTCAAGCTTGTGGTCTGGTAGACCATAGACACCAACAATCCTGACTTATCACTTTATAGAATTAAGTAGCTAGTTTAGTTTGACACAAAAATGTTCATATATTGGTGCAATCACAAAACTTTGGAGCCATTATGGTGTCTTGGTCTTATAGGATCAATTCTTTCTTATCAACTTTACTAGTGTTCGATAAGCATAGATATCAAAAAGCTATACAAATAAAATGCTATGTAGATATGCTAGAACTTGAAATGGATGTGCAAGCAGATTTTGGTGTGGCTTCAAGGAACTAAATCTCTCTCCTAGGGGGACAGGAACGACAATGTACTTACCAACTTCTGGAGTGAATTTCTTAAGAGGTATTGAAGCAAGTGCAACACCTAAGATAGAAGTCTTTTGTTACTAACAACAAGGTATGGCTATAATACACAAACACTGAAATAAAGATATTTTACATATATATAAGCATAGTGTTTGTAAAGCATTATGGGTAGTCACAAGATCATATCCCATTTAACGGTTTTCATTTTTTACAAAAAAACCCTTCCCCTCATCCCGGAACATATCTAGGAAATATCTTTACACAGTCTTTCTAGCTTTTTAAATACATGATTTATCCTTTTCTTAATTATTTTTTTTGCATTTTTGAAAGTTGAGATTATTTTGGGCTACATTTGGTTGTTAGCAAGAGAAGCCTTAGAAGTTGACAACATAAGATAAGAAGAGTAATAGGTGATTTTTAAAAATTTATTTTAAATATCCAATTTCATGATTTTAAGAATTTTGTGAAATTTCATTGCATAACCAAGTGTATATTATAACAACCTGTAATGTCAGAAAACATATAAGATCATGAAATAGCATGATATTTTAGTACATCCAAGTGAACTTTAATTTTCAGGAAAAAAGGTTACTTGAAGTTATCGTTGCTGTATCCGACACATATCAGTCAATTTGTTATATTTTGATTGGGCCATGGCATGCAACTCGAACTCTCAATCTTAGCAATTTTTTTATTCTCCTTTGCTCACTCTTTTAAGCCAATAACAACCGAAAATTTTTACATTGTCACTCTTCACTAGTTCTTTTAGGTTGTATTTGAGTGTATGTTGGATACTTGCTTTGACATAAGCAGTCCTTTGCTACCTTCAGCTTCAAAACTATGCTCATCATTGTTTCTTGCAGGGCTTAAGGTTTTTTTGCTTAAGCCCACTGTTCTCTTTTTAAGATCATTTGACTTAAAGTTAGTCCACCTTTAGAAAGCTTAGGGAAAATGGTGAAGGAGGCTTTGCACCGCTAGGCCTTGAGCTGCTCATTCTAGACTAGAGGCGCACTCTCCTAAATCTGTAGCCACTCCCTCACCTCACCCTCCAATTTCTTGGCTTACCAAGCATTTGAGCAGATGCACCAATATCATTTTTAAACTCATCAAATTCGGAAAGCATTTTGTATAGTGACACTTCTTTCATCTTCCTTGCAACTTTCTCCATTAATTCTTCTTTGTTGAAACATGACTACCATGCATCATATGACTCATGATTCATCGTTCGTTGCACCTTTTTCCATTAATTCTTCTTTAAATAAACACACTATATGATAAGTCACCCTTTTTTGTTAGTTAGCCTGTGTTCATTTCCAGTTTGCTCATATTATCTATGGTTGGTTAATGCCTCAATATTTGATCTTGCTCCTTATCTGCCTCTAAACTTAGCTTTTGTTAGTATGGTAGTTGATTTTTTTCTTTGCCTTGATATCATCTTTAGGTTCTATATCCATTACTTGGAGCCATTTCTCTTTTTGGAATTTCTTATTCAGAGGGATGCACTAGTATGAAGGAGTGATTTGATACATTTAGAAGGAAAGAGGGACAGAGTTGGGCTAAAAATTGCTTGGGATGAAGTAACAAGGAAGGATTTGATATTGTTGCATCTTTAAAAAGTGTGCTCTTAATAGAGTGGGATGAGGGAGAAAGTTCATATTAGCCAACCTCAACTATCTTTGATTAAGGATTTAATTGAGTTGAGTTGTTTTAGAAAATAAGAAAAATGAAAGTAATGCTAAAGGACATGTAGCCTTATCACATCATTTAACTATTAGATGTATATCCTAGAAGTCAATCTGGTAGACATATTTTCTAAGATATAATCTTGTATGTAATATTTTAAATTGGGCTATGTAATATTTTAAATTGGGCTATTTTAATCATACTTGTATATATGTCCATGTCTCGTCTGAGGAGTTAATAAATAATGACACATTTTTAAAAGTTAAGAATTTGAGACATGTATTATTATAGATTAACTCCTAAATTGCTCGTGATCATAGGATCATTATGGGATCGGTGATTGATCTGGTTATTTCGGTGCATGGATCGCTTCCTTTTAGATAGACGAGTCTCGAGTTTACAGTATGGGGACATTGGAGTGAGAGTGAGGGTGGTTATTAGAGAACAACGGTACTAAGCATGATCAACATGAGAAGTTACTTGATGTCTATTCACTTGTCAATGATTTTTTCGATGCTGTAGTTGTCTTAGACATGCGGTGCCTTAGCTGCTCACAGTAGGGTTGCTGAAGTTTGACAACATGAACATGGTTTCTAGCCATTCGAGTCCTTACCATGTTTGTTGGCTGCAGTAGGTTCATTATAAAAATAGGATGTATACTTCTAGAGAATCTATCTACCTTAGTAGTTGAGTAGTTCTATGCGTTTTAAGAAGTTAAGTCCTTAAAATCATAGCTACGACAATGTGAATGATGGAAAAGAGTTTTCATGAATTTTAATAATTTGAATTTGAGCTAATTGAAACTTGCATATGACAGATGCTTAGGATTTGACGAGTTTCCATGACTTGCATCTTGTCGGAATTCTTGATAGAAGAACCTAATCATATGGTAACTATATCTAGGGATTCTATTTTTTTACTTTGCTAGATTGTCACTATATGCTGCTAGGCATCATTGATTGATTGTGGAAACTTACTAGCATCGTTTCGGATCAACAATCCTTGCTAGGATGAGTTGGAATCGTTCCAGTCTATCGGAAGGAGTTTCGATGATACTATGATGGAGATCATTGTATGTCTCGCTACTAGACAGAGTAGAATATATGAGATTATACACAAAAGGAGCTTGACTGATCAACGGTTGGATCTTGCTCAAATTATCAATTGGATTGATGATTTGAATCAATATGTATGAGTTACATATTTAGAAATTGCTACTTGTTAGCAAATGGGACTTAATTGCAAGTGTTGCAATGTAATTGGCTTAATTAAATTATGGATTAAATCCTAATTAAATTAAATAGATTTAATTTAATTAGATTTAACCTAATTTAAAGCTAATTGGATTTTATGATCCAAGGACCTTGGATTTTCAGTCATAATTGGATTAGTATTGATGGAGTTCGAATTGGATTCAAAATTGATCAAATCAAAGCCAAATTGGATTAGGAAGCCAGAGTCCTAGTCTACTATTGGGACTCTCTCTCTTATTCTTGTCCAAATGAGAAGAGGGAGCTTGGGACTCTCTTATTTTCATCCAAATGAAAAGAGGGGGTGCTAGGATTTGCGCCCTTCTTCTTAGCGCACGAGAAAAGGACACCAATAGTTGGCACCCTCCTTTCTCCTGGCATTCTCTCTCCTTTTAGATAAGTTCTAACTTATCTATTTGATTCCAAGGGTGATCTTATTTACATTTGGGACGTGGACTCTTGGTTGGTGTGAGGTTTTAAAAAGATAGGAAATAGGGTGGTGCAAGGTGCAATAAACCTGAATTTTTCTCGTGAAAATTTATGTCGCCAAGAGTTGGTGCCATCTTGCTTTGACTCCTTATTAGGGTTTTAACCCTTATCCCAATCTGAATTTGAATTTGATTCAAACCAGATTGAGGATGGGAGTTATCATTAGAGTGGGCGTTGAGTTTTATGAAGGTGAGAAGAGCATTATCGAAATATATCTGATGCAAAAAATTTTCCAACGCCTCCTCTCTTCCTTCTTCCTCTTGGCATGAGCCTTCCCTTCTATTATTCCACATGCCAAAGAAAAAGAGAGAAGAAAGCAGGTCTTTATCCCTTGGGTTTCCTGCATAGATCTGGCGCAAAGGAGTTCGCGAAGTTTTCTAGATTTTTTTCATCTTCTTGTTGAAGAAGAAGATTAGATCTAAGTCCAAAAAGTGAGGGCTACAAGATGCTAGCATTTCCGTGGCCTCGGAGCTCTTGATCGGCATCATCTCCATATGGATAGCTGCAGAGCCAAGCGCTTGCACGGCTAACGAAGGAATCTAAGACATCCACGGATTCGATCCGGCAAAGAAGATGGAGTAGTGCAGCAGGTAGGCGATTCGATCACCAATTTATTTTGTTTTCTGATTTCAGAGCTAATAATTTTGATGTTTGATGAATGTTAGATCCTATTAGGGGATGCTTGATTAGATCAAGCCATATGTAGGATTAAAATTATTTTAATCTTCTATTTCCATTACGTGTTTTTATGAGATGGAAAAATTCTGTATGCTGCATTCACCCTTTCCTAACACTAACTGTCTAAACTAGAGGGAGCAATTTTTCCTTTTGTACTGTATAAACTTGTGGAGGACAATTAAATAAAAAAGGCTACTAATTAAATTAGTTTGCAGCATTATGAAAGTTCTAAATTATCAAAAGCAGATCTCAATTGATGGCAATTTTGACAATCTGCAACTTTCTTATGCTTCAAGGATTCTAGTCCTTTAAACTACCCAAGATGTTTCTTTGGTGCTGTTATGCTGTTTACATCTTGAAAAATACTTTGATCTTTGTGTGTAAGCAGTGATGCAGGCACAGCCATGCATGTTTCATTTAGAACAGGGGGGGTCAAATACAGTGGACATGAACATCGAGCTCTAAGTTATTCAAGTGTTTTGGTTCATGCAACTAAATTGATCACACATAACTGCCTACTGCTTCTAGGCACTGACCTCAGCTGAAACATCCTATGTCACATTTGGAAAGTTGAATTAAATATTCTTCAGTGCTTCTGAATTAGATTGATCTTTGCTTACTATCATCTACCATGAACTCGCAAATTCGGCCTTGGTCGAATCTAATGAACCACTGTGGCTGTATTTGATCAGCATACTACTAGTTAATACTGCAATGGTGCAGTCCAAATCCATGATGTTTACAACCAAATATGTCATATCTTGGTGCTTAGGTCTTGTATCTTATAATGGTCATCCTAGAAGCTTATATGAGTACTACTCTCGGTTGTCCATGCCTTTATATCTTTGGCAAACTGGACAATAATTCAGCAATTTCACCTCCATATGGAGGACGTTCAAAGTTCAAACTCCAGGAGGTGTTTCACCATGTATTTGACCTGGATGATTCTCCCATCATATTTTTTAAAGTTGGTGGTGCTCCATCATTATTCTCAAAAAGACATCCTTACATATCTTTCATGTATGTTGCCTCTCTGGATTCTTATAACAATGAAGAATGCATTTTTCACTTTGTTTGTTGTAACCTTGCCCTACTCATTTTTCATTTTTCTACGTCTGCCATGCTTGCCTTAGAGAAATAGTCTTGATCTTTTAAATTTTGGGATCATGTTTTCATTCCCATTCTGGTAAATTAGAATAGCTGATAGCTGCTGGTTGTTTAATCAAATTGTCTTTATATGTTTCATTCTGCAGTCATCAAATATCGCAGATATGTATCAGAAGCTGGTAGCTAGAGAATCTTCTAATCTTCTGGACAGGGAGAATGAGGAAATGGACATATCAAAAATATTAAAGGATATAGAATACTTGGGTAAAATCTATAATTTCCATCGTGTAAAAGTTAATATTTCCATTGATTTTGACTCTTCCTATACTTGATGCTTGAGATATCCTTTATCTGTTACATGTGATTTTCATCATATACCATTTTTGCTGAGCAGACCAATTCATGTAACCAATACATTAATGTATGTGATGATGCTTATTGCTTTACATTGTATGAACATGAGGTGTTCTTTTTGAATACTGCACTAGATTAAGGGAGTGAAAAAAAAAAATCTGTCTGAATTGGTAATGGTTAATAATTGGGGGAAATTACCTGATTTAGTTCAGGGGAATGTTAAATATCTCAAACAATTGATAGTGTAAATGCCATATTCTAGGTGCTGGATCTGAAGAATCATGTGCTATTTGCTGATTCCAAAAAAAATAAAGGGCAATTCTGAAGTAATTATGATTTTTATTGTGGTGTACTGTTAAGATTTTTCTCCTGCAACTTATTAAATCCTCTCTAGCTTTCTAATTATTCTTGCTGATGTAACTGGAGTTATGAAAGTCAGCCAGTTTGTGTGGCATTATTACTGTTAGTATTATTAGTATTGTTAGGGAATGCACGTTTACATGTTTCAAATTAAAAAAGCACTTTTAGAAAAAGGAAATAGAAATATGGTGTTCGGTAATGCTTAAAATGTCAGAAGCTGAAAGGCTTTTCCTAGGAGAATCTGCTTTTTGTTTTTCTTATACAAGGAATGTTCTTTATTTCCACTCTTATAGTAATGATCTTTCTTTGATTAGAAACAAATATATTGGAGATGCAAGTAGACTAGGTTAACTCAGATTTAATTGGCTCATTCTGGATCATATCTGAACCCAAATAAAATTTTGTGGGCCATGTTGGAGTCCTCAATCTAGACCTACATCTCCATGAAGTTGGATTTTAACTGCCAAACTTGACTCCAACACTAACAAAATGGTTCTTGTAAAAGCATTTCTGTGTAAGTGCTTTTCATAGAAAGCTCCTTTGGAGAATCAGAAGCAGCATCATGCCTTTGGTCAGGCAAGTTTGAATTCCATGAGGATGGAGATCTAGTGTTTGTTTTGAAACTGTCTATGCTTATATCTCCAATGGTTTGGTTTAATCTTTAACATGTTATGTTTAGTCTTTGCTAGAATTGGAACCTAGTCCCTTTGGCTAGCACTAATTTATGCATTAGCTTATTTTTTGGACTATACTACATCATTTCTTGTCTAATTTACCATTTTCAATTATTGGCTTTAGTGATCTTTTTTTTACTTAATTATTTAATAAGATATGTGGCACTTTTTGTTCAATGGTATCCGATAATCTTTTGGTTGATGGCTAGCAAGCACCGTTATAATTCTTTTGGTTTGGAGAAATTGTTACCATGGCCAGGACTGACTAATTCTCGTTGCAAAAACATTTGAGACACTAAGTGAATCAAAAAGAAAAAAAGTGCTATAGAGAGAGAGAGAGCATTTTCATCATCAACGATGACCCTAGCAAATGATACATCACTGCATATGTTTGTATTTGGTATTTCCGTTTGCAAGTTGTCCTTGTTTAAGCTTTTCATTGCATGTTTGAAGTAGTGAGAAATACGTTCCAGTACATCTTAAATTTTCCATTCTCTTACACTTTCTATTTCACCAAGGTGCCTCTAATATGTCCTGGAAGGAGAGGAAAAAGTTGGAGAACCAGCATGTTGTTGCTTTGGGTGGGAAGGTAGGAATCCTTTCAGACCTTTGGCTATCCCTGAAATCAGCAATTTCTCCAACGTTTCTGTAACTTCTTGCATTATCTTCTAATCAGCCTCCTAAGAAGCATAGAACACCACTTAGTGTGGCAAAACCAGCAATGAAAAACCAAAAGCGAAGAGAACAAAAGAAAATAGAAGAGGTAATGTTTTATGGTAGCTATTTGACTATTTCATGCCATTTTTACCGTGCTGATGTCTCAAAGTTTCTGGTGTACTAATTTTAGGTGTTGGTTCTTGGTCGATTTGCTAAGAATGCTGCAAAAAACAATAATAAACCACAGAAGCTAAAACCTGAAGACAGAGTGTTGAAGGCTAGTGAAGGCTATTTCAGGAAAGGTGTGCTTAATGTGAACCATCTGTTGGCACCGACTCCGCCAAAAGGTGATGACAGATCAGACATCAAGGTTGGTAAAGGAAAGAAGAAAGGGAAAGGGAAGAAAAAGGGTAAGGGAAAGAGGAGAAAAGGGCGTTAAGTGCTCTGTTTCTTTTTGGGTGCCTTTCTTTGGACTGCTTTAGTGCTTTATATGAAATTTTGGTATGTATTGACACTTATTGCTGAGGAACATGTCCACGGCTCAATTTCTCCTCTTTTAATGTTTTTGAGTAAAAAAGGGTAGCGTTCTTTTGAATTAAAGTTTCTTGAGATGATCAGTCCAAGGATCTATCTCAAAAGTTTCACTTCAATGTCATGGCACTTACTGCAGAGTGTGTAATAGAGATAAATATATAAATACATAGTCTAATCCATGTTCTTTTGGTTGCTAAAGCGTTTGTGTGGATTTGATTATTTGGATTTACATGCTTCCTAAGTAGCTGACTCAATTCTGAATTCCGAAACACTGATACAATGATGGGTTGCAAGGTTGGTTAACCAACTTCTACAGGCAAATCAATAGTTGCCCAAAGTGGTCTTTTATCTATCATTTGCCTTTAGAATGTTGAGATTGGCTGCTCCGGCAAGTGGGGACAGTATTAGAGATCTTTTATGAGCCAGGAACAGAACAATTACTTAATGAGGTGATTGGGGTGGTGTCACCTGGTTTAATTTTCTGGCTTTTGCTGATCCATCTATTTTGTGAGGGAGCGGGCAGAAGCTCCATCGGTTTTAAGCAACACTAGTTTTCCAGGTAGTTTTTAATATTCATGGGAAAGATAAGAAGATAATGCAAGGTTAGTGTTATACAGTCTATACAGAATTAGCTCTATAACTCATTCTCACCGCCAAGGAAGAAATAAGCATGGAAGTTGTGATTTAAGGCTTCCAAAACTATGTTGGAACTTTTCTTTTTCCGTTTTTTCTTTTGAGGACCAAGGAAAGCTTTTAACTTTTAACCAGCAATTTTATTGAAGAGGTAAACAAAGATATGAGAAGCAGCAGAAGGACGGAGAAGCAAAGAAAATTGGAAGAAAAGAAAATTGGGAGAATGAAAGAAGGAAAACAGTGAAGTAACAAAAGGAACGCCTATGGTTCATTCTTTAGATTCAGAAGCAGAAGGGGATCAGAAACTTGATCCCATAAACAAATTTAAGGTTTTGCTATACGTTCTCTTCCAAGTAACTTTCACTCTTTCATCAGGAATAATGCATGACAGCCCTTCAATTACTTCGGAATAATGCATGACAGCCCCTCAATTACTTCTCTTCCCAAACGCTGCTAATCGATCCCATCCAAGCCTTTTGATTATTTTCGTTTCCCAGATCATCCAGAGAGATTAAGTAGAAAGCGGGGTTCCGTATCAATTACTTCTCTCCCCAAACGCTGGGTTCCGTATCAATTACTTCTCTCCCCAAACGCTGCTAATCGATCCCATCCAAGCCTTCAATTTTTTTTTTTTTTGATTCTTTTCGTTTCCCGAATCATCCAGAGAGATTAAGTAGAAAGCGGGGTTCCGTATCTGTATCTAATTATTATAAGCACAAGATAAAATATGGTATATTTTATAGTTTCATTTGAATAACTAAAGAAGCGGCACCTAGGGTTGACATTTCTACTTTTTTCTGGAAAGAACTTCCCCGGCATGTATCGATACCTAAAAACTAGTCAAAAAAAGATTCTATTTTTCCACATAGACAACAACTTTCCATATAAGGTTGTCGCCCGGGCTAAGTCCTGAATTTAGAAGAGTAATTATTCTGTGTTGACTATCAGGCATCATGAAATTGAGGACATTCAGCAGGTCAATGATCAGTCCATTCTTGATTCTCTTGCTGTGGTTGGAGATAAGTTTCAAAGGGTCCTTCCACTCCATACTTTGAGATGATGAGCTATTGACATGTAGAATCAACCAGAATCTTTTACGGTGCCATGGGGTGTAGTGTATCTCTAGATGGCCACCATCAGAAGATGGATGGCTATTAAATAATGCGAGCCATGTATGACATGGTAGATGCTTGTGGACTACTTTGTTAGATGGTCGTCTATCCCTTGATGGCCACTATCCACAACTTCACAGAGGCCATCTAACAAAGTATGACATGTTACGTGGACATGTATGACATGGTAGATGCTTGTGGACTACTAGGCCACGATGCTATCTGTGCATCATAAAGGATCCATGTCCATGTAAAATATGGTGATAATAAGAGAGCATATTGGAACACCAATCATCCAAGAATCCTCCTAGAAATGCAATACCAGAGAGGGTAGTAGAGCTCTTTGGCCATCAAATCACCCTCCACTAGAACTCTAGCAGCACCTGAGGATCTCCTGATCTTCTCTGGTGGAAAGAGGTGCTGATCCAGGCATCTCTCAGGCAGAGAGCTACAAGAACAGTCCTTGATCGGTGGTGATCGACGAGAAACCCTTCGATGCTCAAGTCAGCAAGAGACAACAGCCGGAGCTGAGGGTGATGGCGAGATTAAGTGAGTGTGAGAGAAATGTATAAATGTGTTACCTCATCAGGATCTCCTATTATAAATTTATGGAGATATGCGGAGTAACAGAATGTCGTTAGGGAGGTGATCTCCTTAGGCATGTGTAATAGATTTTTGGTAAAATATTAGGATCTTGTTTCTTGGAATCTTTTATGTTGTCATCTTTTTATTAGGATAGCTGGTTCTATTAGGATCCTGTCCACCATGACCTTGTCTACCATAACTTGTGCTAGTACAGCTGTGATTTATTGGCTTCTGTCACTTATTCGGGTATAACAGACTTTGAGTATTAGGGCACCTTATTATTGCCGAGAGAGAGGCCTTGACATTATATTCCAGCATGCCCGACTAAGACTACACTGGTAGTTAGTCAGGTCCGAGTAAGTACTCGGTGAATGCGTGTAAAGGGTTGTCATGTCAATCAGGCCTGGTTGTTTTTAGCCTCTCGGTGCAGGGTGTTGCAGTTACTTGGTATAATGGCCTGCTTAATCATCCCCTCTATAGTCATCTTGTACTTGGTTGTCTGGTGGATCATCAGTTGGTGGCCATCTCTTCCTTAGTCGGTGGTCCGGTAGACCATCTCATCCTTAATTTGTGGTTCGGTTGGTTTTTGAGGCCAAGTAGTTGCTACAATAATTACCCCCACTCCCAAGTCTAGAGCGTTGCCGAATAATTTTTTCAAGCTTTATTATTTCTGGATGAAGGGAGTACTTACTCCATTGATCTCGAGAGTTGGATAGATTTTTCTGTCATCAAGGCTCACTAGCACCTTATAAATCATTGCTAGCTATTTTGTTATCATGATCATGGGAGAGAGGAAATTATTGGCACAACACTGGAGAGGATGCATAATAACTCCTAAAGCAGCTAATGATTCATATGGTTTTCTTCGACCAGTAGGGTGATGCCACATGGCCTAGTAGTCACTGCTTTTAAATGATTTGCATAGATCTCAATACTGAGAGTTAATTGATCGGTAGTAATTTTGAAATGGTGTGGTGTTACCCACTAGGAGTGGGTCACACGACAGGATTTGGATGCTTCAACAAAATCGAGGTTTCGCTTTTAGCCATTTGGACTGGATATGAATAAGGCTTCCCTGCCATTATTGCAAGAATCCTTGGTTTGCAGAGAGAAAGGGAGAAAGTAGAAAGAATAAGAATCTTGATTCCAGCTGCTCTTCAAAGACTAGGTGTCCCGAGGCTGGTCTTCCATTTCCTTCCTTTGTCTTCTTCTTGACTCCCCTTCAAAGCTTTTAGAGGTCCTGTGGGGCCTTCATAGGAATTTTTTTGTTTTCTTCTTTGCTACTTGAATCCTTTACCTCGAACCTTGTTTGAGGATGAAAGCCAGTCAGTCAGCAACATGTCGAGGATGTGAGGATCTTAGGACTCTTCCTTAGATGAGGGGAGTTTAAGAGTCTGGTGGAGGTGAGAGTCTTTACCCCCCAAGGAATTCATCGGGCAAAGCAACCTAGCAGTTTGAGGATTCTTTTGGTAGGTCCGATGGTTGAGGTCTTCACAATGACTGAAGTTGATATTCTTGATCTTTGTGATAAGTACCGGTTTTCGAGTACTTATCACATTCATGCCCCAAGACCAGAGGACCAAGTAATCTTAGGACCACTAAACTGACTGTCCATGTATGAGAAATTTCTTCATTCCGGTCTTTGGTTTCTGATTCATTCATTCATTATGAATATCCTTGATCTTTATCAAATTGTCTTCACTTAGCTTACACCAAACTCCTTCTGCATCTTGACTTCTTTCATTGTTCTTTATCATTTCTTTGAAATTAGATCCCGAGTATCATTATTCAGGGCCTTCTTGATGTTGAAAAAGCACCCTAAGATGAGGCTAGTGGTTCATCATTTAGCCATGGGCATGCATTCATTTCCGGTCTTCCTTTCATTCACTACTGGAAGAAGAGGTTCTTCTTTGTCACATCCGACCAACCTTGGGGACACCCTGGATCTGGAGAGAGCTGAATCTGCCCCTGAATAAGAATGATCGGATTCTTCATTCGAACGAAGAAGACTTTTTCAAATTATGCAACGTGGAGGTTCTCTATCAATGGGAACTGCTCATTGAACAGAATTTTTACAATGCCAAGTTAAGCCCAGTGAACTCACTCGGTAAGTGCCTTTCAAGTTCCTTCTTTTCTTGTTGAGTCTTGAGTTTTTGCTAAGTTGATTGCTTGTCTTGTAGGCATGGAGGCTACAGGCAAGAAGATCTCGATATAAAGTTTTGGTAGGCTATTAAGAAAAGGGCAACCCCCTAGCAAGAGCATTCAAAGAAGGCTATGGCAAAAAGGTCTCGCCCGGGCCCTTTGTCGGGGGCCCTTCTACCATTGCTGCAAAGGCTCCATCATTCAACCAAGGGATGGTGCACCAAGGGACTCCACCACCCTCATAAATAATAACAACGAGGTCGAGATCATGAGTGCCCTCCCAGCATCTTCTCGAGCCACCCTCAAGGCACTCGACTGTCATCTTTTTGACCCTTGTGGAGGTGGCATTGGTGAGGGTGCCAGAACCTCCAAATCTTTTGGGATACAAAACTTCCAACACCTAAGTCAGAGAAGGTGATGGATACTCTCATTAGGCACATGTCAGGGAGGATAACTCTACCTTGCATGACCCTTGACTTGCATGGGAGCTAGCAAAGTTGATGTTTCTCCCTCGGGATGTGGAAGAGCAAAGGAACTGCAATCTAGACAAGATTGTGGCCAGCTTCTTCCCGGCTATAATGAGGTGAGTTTCCTCATCTACCTCTCCTTTACTGAGTAATATCTTAATAATTGACTTAACATTTCTTTTTTTTCTGTGCAGTCCCTTCATGATATGTCAACTACCCATGAAGGACTCCATAAATATGCCGAATATAGCAATTCCTGGATCACCCAAGTGAAAGAGGCAAAATCTCAAGTAGAGGGCCATGACTGACTTTTTAAGATTGCCAAGGATCAAGAAGTCAAACTAAAGAAGGAGGTGGTTGCCCTCGGGAGTCTCGAGAGATAGCTATTTAGGATTTGGAGGCCCAAATAGCCAAGAAAGAAAGGGCACTCGCCAAGGAGCAAGCGTGCACTACCATGGTGGAGTCTTGGCTTATCCAGACTGAAGGTCTTCTTTGCCAAGCCAATGAGAAGACAAAGGTGGCCAAAGAACGAGCCGTGTCTGCTGTTGCTCGGGCAGTGGATGAATATAAGAAATCAGAGGCCTTTGAAGATGATGCCATTGAGGCTAGAGCAAATGCCTGTCTTTAGCTTTAATGATTGCAAGAGTAAAGTTGCTCGAGCCCCCCTAGGGCTAGACCTGAGTGACATAATTATAGATGGGGTCGCTCCTGAGGAAGGAAGAAGAGAAGGAGTAGGGATAGTCAAGGAAGAGACTACTGGGGTTGAAGGAGTGGTTGCTGAGGTGTTGGACTCGAGGTAGCTGTGATTGAGGAACTTGTAGACCTAGTTACCATTCTTGAAGTAGATACTTAGAGAAATTTTTTCTTTTTTTTTGTATTTTTTTCTTCTTCAGACTTTTGGTCCACCTTTTGTAAAAATATCTTTTATGCAATGAAACTTTAATCTTTTTCCAACTGTCTCTGCATGTGATGGCTTAATGTCTTCAATTTTGAATGAATTTTTGTTAAGTATCTTAGTCGATAGAGTAGCGCTAGCCAAGTAACCCAAGCATGATAGAGAAAAATCTCTTGGTTGGTCAGGAAGTTTGTCATGGTAACATACAATAACTTTCCGAATATAGGGATAAAATCCTTGACTATAGGACTTAGCATATTTTCATCAAATTATAGAGAGTTGGTCACTGCTCAAATATGCCAGCACCTTTCTCGAGATAAATGAGTATTAGTCAATCATCGCTTATAGTTTATGCAGTGGTTAATCAACAAGTATCCCTATAGTTTGAGTAACCTTGTGATTGATTTTCTTCTGGCGACCAAGTATTAATCGATTGCTGAAAACTTCATTATTGAGTATCCTTCGATCTTTGCCATAGATTAGCCATATATGAGTCAACTAACCTGGCTATTGTCCTTCTTTGTCAACTAGTTGTTAGGCGACTAGAGGGGTGTAAGAACCTAGAGGGGAGTGAGACCCCGAGAGAGATGGAGGTTGAGAACACAACCATTTGTTGACAGTTGTTAAGTAACCTGAAGGGAGTGAGACCCTGAAAGAGATGGAGGTGTTGAACATAGCTATCTGTCAATCGATTATTAAGTAGCTAGAGGAGAATGAGATCTCAAAAGAGATGGAGATGTTGAACGTTGCCATCTGTCAACTTGTTGTTAAGCGATCGGAGGGGAGTTAGACCCTGAAAGAGATGGTGTTGAACGTAGCCATCTATCAACCGGCTGTTAAGAGGATGGAGGGGAGTGAGAACCTGAAGGAGATGGAGATGTTGAACGCAACCATCTGTTGACCAGTTGTTAACTGGTTGGAGGGGAATGAAACCTTGAAGGAGATAGAGATTGAGAATGCACCCATTTTCATTGGCCAGTTGTTAAGTAGCCAGAGGACTCTATTGAAAAAAAATGCCTAGGGTATCATGCATGGATTTTTTTATTAATTCACTGTAAAAGAATATCTATTTTAAAACTATTTCAAATAGAAAGCATATATTTAGAATAATTCTAATAAACCATAAGCAGGATTATCATGATATGCAATAAAAAATAAAATCAGCATGCATCGATCAATCCGATGCATGCAGTAGATCTAATTTACAAATAATATGAAATCAAATTTCATACTTTATTGCTGGTCAATGATCACCGTTACTGATAGTATGTGGTAAGTACTCTCCGCATCGCTTCATAGTCGTACAGGATGTCCAACCTCTACAAATCATCCATACGAAGCTTTGATGCGATCAACCCTTAGATTGCTAGATCCATGTGAAAGCCACTGAATGGCTAAAAATAAATTATTTCTTTAACTTTCTTGAGCCTTCCAAGAAATATAAAAGAGGATGAAGAGGTCTAGATCTAAGAGGAAGAAAACTAAAAATAAGAAACCCCTTTCTACTATTTTTTTCTTCTTTTTCTTCTTCCTTCAACCCTAGCACCCAAGAGGGTCTCTCATGCCCATCCAGAATTCATGCTCCCTTTTTCTCTTATTTTCATGATATTTATACTTCAATTTTTTTATGATAATTTCTCTCTTAATGATGTATATATGACAAAAATCCGAAGTGGAATTTCATTAATTAGAGAAGGGATTTGATTAGGATAAAGTGATGCTATTTGAATAGGACTAGGTGTTCATTCCTAATAGAACTCCTCCAATTAAATTCAAATCAATTCAAATTTAATTTAAGCCAATACTAATCTAAATGGGAATTATGGAGAACAAAAAACTAATTTTTTTCATGGAGAACTATAAAAAAAAAACTAGTAACAAAAATAGATAAGTTTTTGAGAGTTTAAGACCAAGTAGAGTTAGGATAAGGCAAAGAGTTTGATTCCCAGTCAAACTCCTCTCATTTAAATTTAAAACTCATCCTAAATTAATCCAAATCAGATAAGAAAGGAGGGAGTGCATGAAAACATGTTGGCATGAATCTTTCATGAATTTATTCAAATAATTGGCATGGAGAAATCCAATAGGAAACCTAGTTGGGCTAGATAAGGGTTTGACCAGGGTTTAACCAAAATTAGTTATGAACTAAAACTAATTTGGTTATAACTAATTTAACCAAATTGGACTCAATCCAATTAGATTCCAATTAGGCTTAATTAAATCTTAATTAAATTTAAAACTAACTAGGTCTAAGCTTGAATCTAATTGTAACTAGAAATCTTTAGCACTTTAGGTCATCAAATAATCTAATCGGGTAAATTCTAATTGAATCAAGTTCAATTAGACTTGATCTAAATCTCTTCACTCAATCAAATTGAATTAATTAACAATT
Source organism: Areca catechu (assembly GCA_021397845.1). Lineage (NCBI taxonomy): Eukaryota > Viridiplantae > Streptophyta > Magnoliopsida > Arecales > Arecaceae > Areca > Areca catechu. The sequence goes on from CM038049.1 coordinate 129,371,862, forward strand.
CAATTATTAATTAATTCTCCTATAATTAATTAATAATTAATTTATAATATTTGTACATGGTTAATTATTCATCATATTTATAATTTTATCACTGAATGATTCTTAATCGTTAGTCAGCGATCATAATTGGTCAGAAACTTCTATTATGTATGACCCCATAGGTTCGAACACTAAATTAGTGGTGCAGAAATTAATTCTTGAACTAATCAATACAACCATCTAGCAATGGTGCCCAACATTCGGGTAGGTTGAATGTTTACGAGCAACATTCAAGAACCCAGGTGATGTGGGATAAATAATTAAAACTAAATTTCTTTGATTAAGATCTAATTATCTGATGGAAATAGAGAATAATTTTTATATATTTTTTTCAGATTTTTAAAGAAGACTTGAAGGAGACAGTAAAGAAAACTTGTTTAATTAACTACCCGTACAAGTAAACCTAACAAAATAACTAGAAAAACAGGACTTGGTAGTTAAGAAATCACCGTAAACTATGGTTTATCATATCAACGAATTAGAGAATATTGAGAAAAGAATAAGTTTCGATTTTATTAACGAAGAAATGCTCCTTTGAATCGGATTTGACATAACTCTCAAGATCTTCATGGCAGGGTTTCAAGAATTCGATCCCGGACTTCAATCTTCCGCGCGAAGCTGGTTTCGAGGCAAGAACACCTGATCTTGACTCCTGATCACCTATAACACTCAACAATGAAAATCACGAATTAAGAAGCACCAAAGAAAAAGAAAGAATGAAAGAAAAGGAAGGTTTAGAAATGGTGGTTTTTTTTGGATTCTCTGGTCGACTGGATAGGTAGAATAACTAGGGCCACGCACCCCACGATGTTTTGAAGAATAAAGAAAAAGGGCCTCACACCCTGCGATATTCCAAAGAACAAAGAAAAAGGACCTCACACCCCACGATGCACATAGCAAAGGAAATTCGACAGCATGTCTTTATTGATGAATAATAATTGATTGATTACAAGGAGGGTTGGAAGGGTATTTATAGACCTCCAACCAGTGGTGTAAGGGATACAACTACTAGTCTTTTTCTTTCTTGGACTACAACACCTAGAATCCTGCTTTAGGTAGCCTGGACTCTTGTTTGCTGAGAAGATTTGGACTCCTTTCAAAGTGGGTGAAATTTTGAGGCTTCTCATCCAAAGTGGGAACCTAAGTGAGATGGCTTGATGTAGGGTCAAGATGCTCCATCACTTGGCCTTGCTTGTTGGACTCTAGAGTCTAGATGATGTGGTCTTCTGTAGGTGAGTGGACTCTTCAGTCTAAATAGGAGAGGACTCAAGAGTTTTGGTGAGACTCTTGAGTTCTGGATAGGAGAGGACTCAAGAGTTTTTGTGAGACCCTTGAGTTCTGGAGATTTAAGCAACTGGCAACCTGTTTGATTGAAACTCCTTGGTAGAGAACCTTTAAACTTCTTCATTTGGTAAATGGATACCTTGGAACTCTCTTTGAAGTAGGCGACAAGAAGGAGTGGAAAGCTTGGCCGACTTCTTCTTAAATTAGTGTGAAATAAATTTGAGTGGGGATGGCAATGTGGAGAACTCCTTCTGCTTTACACCTCTTAGAAAGAAAGGCGCCAATTTAGAATTCATTTAAAACATGGCATATGGGATGTTCAAACATAAGTGACATGGCAAGTGTGTTGTCCCAATGGCTAGTAATTTTCATACATGTCATGTATTTTTGTCCTGGTTGAAATGCCAAGCAGTGTTGTCCCAAAGACATGTCCAAATATGACATGTGTTGATGTCCAAATCTTTGAAAAGGTGGCACCTAGAAGTGGTTGTGCTTGGGCTAGCACATGGGTTACTTGAGCTAGCACATGGGATCACATGGATCTTCAATTAGGTGCACATGGGATGTTGTCTTGGGTCCCCTCTTGTAATACAGGACTCAATGACTCAACTAGTTATATGAACTTAATAAATAACAAATCACATGACTCAACTAGATAACCAACCATACTTAATTAGGCTTGCGAATAAAAATTCAATTAAAATTGGTAAAAAGGGCTAATTCAAACCAGACCATTTAAATCCCAATTGGATAAATAGGGTTTGACTCAATTAGAATTTCGACTCAACTTGGTAAAAAGGCCTTACCCTAACTAAACCAAAATAATAGAATTTAAAATAAATATTTACATGGTAAAAGAAAGGGTTTGGATTCAGGGTTTTACTCAGGTGATCCACAGAGATGTGAGTTCAACCTGTCGATTTCTTTTAGCCCTGGTGCCCGCACCAATTCTCCCCAGGTGGGAGGAACTTGACCCTATCGAGTATGGGTCAACTCCACTATTATAATACTCTAGTAAGTCAGGGGTAACTCTCTGCAAGTCCTCTCTGGTGATCTAAGAATCATCAGACTTGGGTCATCCTTGTCAACGAACCAGATATCACTGGTAATCTTTGCTCCGGGTAGCGATGATCTTGTCATCCAATATCCATTCGATCTTGTCTCTCCAGGCTGGTGGTATGGCACGTGGACACACTTGGGTTGGCTCATTCTCAAGGACTGGATTAGGCTCAAATGGCTCACTAGGAATCAACATTGGCTCCCTATACTCAATAAGGTCTGAAATGTTGAAAGTAGAGCTAACGCCTAGTTCAGGTGGCAATTCAGGCATGTAGGCATTAGGTCCAATTTTTTTAATTATGTTGTATGGTCCACTACTACGGGCATGTAATTTTTTCATGGTTCCAGGTGGAAACCGTTCAGGTCATAATCGAACCATAACAAAGTCTCCTTCATTGTATTCTTTGAGTCTTCTCTTGAATTAGCCATATGATTCTTATACAATTCTTTAATCTATTGTGCATATGACTCTATAAATGTCTAATAGACACAATTATGCATTTCTAGTGAAAAAAATTTATTTATTTATTTATTTATTATTTTTTTTGTCTTTTATTTTAAGTCTCTAATTTTAATTCTGTGTCTGACCCTTGGTCAGTGGGTAGCATGCAGATGAAAATTTGACATGCACTCCTAATAGATGCCATAAGGTATGTCAGAAAGAGGTTGTAAACCTAACATGCTCAATGGGCTTATGCAATATACTAACCTCTACAAAATGTAAACTAATGGTCCTAAAAACATGGAAAGCTTTGGGAAAAGGTAAAAAATAAGAAGTGGATCCGTGGGCAACCTGGTAGGGTAGGAAATAAGAAGAGGGTTCGGGGATTTGTCCTAGACTAATGGGGTTGACCTTAAAGTTTAGACACTGAATTATATCTACAGGCACTAAAAGGTCCACTTGATGGAAGAATGGGTCAATAATTTCAGGAAAAAGATCTTCAATTGGGACCAAAGGGGTGAATTCAACTTGAGGGTATTGGAATGAAAAGATCAAGTCCTCACCAATTACTTCAGTACTAAGCTTTATAGCTTGACTCTTTTCTAGTATTTCCTCATGTAAGGTCCTAGAAGTAAAATTAGACTCCTCATGGGTCTCTTTTTCTAAGGGTCCTACCAGTACAGTTTCAATCAGGGTACGGTCATGGTCAACTAACTCAGGGTTGGCTTCAGCCTGGGTGCCTACCGGGTCAGCTAATTCTATGTTGGCCTTAGTTTGGGTATGGTTAGGATTATCTAACTCTGGGTCTACCTCCTGTATCTCTTCATCTACATACTCATCTACTAAGCTCACATTAGTGTCATAAACTTCCATTACAATGGCATCTTGGAGAACCAATGAGGTAGTAGAGGTGGGTCGATTAAGGGGAGGAGGACTGATTCCAAGGTTCTGACTAGGTGTACTGATCCTAGCGGGTTCGGGTCGATGGGTTAAGGGACCAAGGGGAGTTGGAATAGGTGAACCAGGGTTAGTACGAATTTTATGGATTCTCTCTAGATTTTTAAATCGCTTATCTATTCGATCATATTTATTGTTCATCAAGATAAGCTGATCATTCATGAACCTCAGAAAGGTTTCAAAATTAGGATCCATGGTTAAATTGGGTTGGGGTGAGACTACTGGTTGGGTCAGACTCCTAATCTAATGGTTATGCAATGCAAACACACAAACTTGACTTGGACTAGGGTTTCCTAGACCTAGAGCAAAAGTAGAATGGATCAGCTCAAATTATAGCCAATTCAATAATTATCCTGTCCATTAGCTAGGTAAGAGATGGGGTTGTGGAAGGCTCCCCCTGCTCTCGCATGATCCTAATTAAGAACCATGAGACCACTTAGGATGTTTGCCTCTAGACCTCTAGCCTTAGACACCAGATTCAAGTGATAATCAAAGGATTGGGTGCACTAGCTTACACACAATACTTGGAACCTAACCTGTTGGTGTCCCTAGCTCACTAGAGTAATTAAGTCTAATTGAATTTTAATTAAGGTTAGGCTCAGATGCAAAGAAGGTTGTTGTGGGCCCAGGACAGGTGATAAGCTCCTGCCCTGATATGAGATGCTCAGGTGCCCTTAAGATTAGGTTACTTGATGATGCACACACAAGATGAAACCCTAGATGCAATCAAACTAAAATAATTAAAATAATAAAAAAATAAAATTAATCATTTTTTTATTTTTTTCTTTTGCTTTTTAGCAGAGATATATTTTGCAGAAAAAAAACCCTAAGATGTAGGAATTTAAAATATGTAAAACTTATGCAAGAAGAACCCTAAACTAGAATTGTTGAAATTCAGAGTAGATCTGTTCTCAGGTAGTATTCTGGCCAGCAGAAAATCTACAGACCAAAAAAATTAATGAGAAAATTTTGAAAAATACTAGCAATTATTATTGATCCATCAAAATAATAATCAGGTAATTCTGAGTTACCTATATACAAAAACAATTAAAATAATAAACTATGTACTATAATGGACGTGATGCAAAAAGTAAACCCTAAAGATGCCTATCTCTTTGTTTTCTTCTTCAAGGGTCAATTCACAGCGGCACCCTTATATGTAATAGGAAATCCTGTTTGAATGGGAGGTGAGGATCTTGCAGCTCTACATTTTTCTATGACCGGATGGCCATGGTGAAGCACCCAATCTGAGTATTTAAAGAGAAACTAAATTAGCACAAGAGAAATTAAACCCTAGTTTAACCTGCTCTGATACCAAAACTGATGCGGGATTAATAATTAAAACTAAATTACTATGATTAAGATATAATTATCTAAGAAAAGTAGAGAATAATTTTTATATTTTTTTTAGATTTTTAAATAAGACTTGAAGGAGACAGTAAAGGAAACTAGTTTAGTTAACTACCCGCACAAGTAAACCTAACAAAATAACTATAAAAATAGGACTTGGTGATTGAGAAGTCATCGTAAACTAGGGTTTATCATATCAGCAAATCAGAGAATAATGAGAAAGGAATAAGTTTCGATTTTATCAACGAAGAAATGCTCCTCTGAGTCGGATCTGACAGAACTCTCAAGATCTTCATGGCAGGGTTCTAAGAACTCGATCCTGGGCTTCGATCTTCCATGCGAAGCTGGTTCCGAGGCAAGAACACCTAATCTTGACTCCTGATCACCTGTAACACTCAATAATGAAAATCATGAATTAAGAAGCAGCAAAGAAAAAGAAAGAATGAAAGGAAAGGAGGTTTAGAAATGGTGGCTTTTTTGGATTTTCTGGTTGGTTGGATAGGTAGGATAACTAGGGCTTCGTACTCCACGATGTTCCAAAGAACAAAGGAAAAGGGCCTCACACCCTGTGATGTTCCGAAGAACAAAGAAAAGGGCCTCACACCCTGCAATGCACATAGCAAAGGAAATTTGACAGCATGTCTTTATTGATGAATAATAATTGATTGATTACAAGGGGGGTTGGAGGGGTATTTATAGACCTCCAACCAGTGGTGTAAGGGATACAACTACTAGTCTTTTTCTCCCTTGGACTACAACTCCTAAAATCCTGCTTTAGGTAGCCTGGACTCTTGTTTGCTGAGAAGATCTGGACTCCTTTCAAAGTGGGCGAAATCTTGAGGCTTCTCATCCAAAGTGGGTGCCCAAGTGAGATGGCTTGATGTAGGGTCAAGATGCTGCATCACTTGGCCTTTCTTGTTAGACTCTAGAGTCTGGATGATGTGGTTTTCTATAGTTGAGTGGACTCTTCAGTCTGGATAGGAGAGGACTCAAGAGTTTTGGTGAGACTCTTGAATTTTGGATAGGAGAGGATTCAAGAGTTTTGGTGAGACTCTTGAGTTCTGGAGATTTAAGCAGCTGGCAACCTGTTTGATTGAAACTCCTTGGTAGAGAACCTTTAAACTTCTTCATTTGGTAAATGGATACCTTGAAACTCTCTTTGAAGTGAGCGATAAGGAGTAGAAAGCTTGGCCAACTTCTTCTTAAATTGGCATGAAATAAATTTGAGTGGGGGCGACAATGTGGAGAACTCCTTCTGCTTTACACCTCTTAAAAAGAAAAGCACCAATTTGGAATTCATTTAAGACATGGCATGTGGGATGTTCAAACATAAGTGACATGGCAAGTAATTTTCAAACATGTCATATATTTTTGTCCTGGTTGAAGTGCCAAGCAGTGTTATCCCAAAGACATGTCCAAACATGACATGTGTTGATGTCCAAATCTTTGAAAAGGTGGTGCCAAGAAGAGGTTGTGACTTGGGCTAGCACATGGGTTGTCTTGAGCTAGCACATGGGGTCACATGGATCTTCAATTGGGTGCACATGGAATGTTGTCTTGGACCCCCTCTTGTAATACAGGACTCAATGACTCAACAAGTTACATGGACTCAATAAATAACTAATCACATGGATCAACTAAATAACCAACCATACTTAATTAGGCTTGCGAATAAAAACCCATTTAAAGTAAGTAAAAAGGGCTAATTCAAATTAAACCATTTAAATCCCAATTGGGTAAATAGGGTTTGACTCAATTGGGATTTTGACTCAACTTGGTAAAAAGGGTTTTTCCTAACTAAACCAAAATAATAGAATTTAAAATAAATATTTACATGGTAAAAAAAAGGGTTTGGATTCAGGGTTTTACTCACAGGTGATCCACAAGGATGTTGGTTCAACCTGTCGATTTCTTTTAGCCCTGGTGGCCGCACCATCAGGCATATGGTTTTCATATAATATATCCCTTTGACTCTAATGCTCAAAATGATTTTAGGGTCAACTACCAACTTCGAATAATACATCCAAATATATCTCAACCTGCTAAATCCTATGACTCTTCACAAGGATTGCTCTGGCCAAGGTCTTGCTAAATTAAAACATAATAGAGCATTGTCTCCAACATCTTGGAGTGGTCAATTCCATCTTGACACACCATTGACTTAACAAGTACTTGACTGCACCCAATAACCTTCCATCACTGGATTAAAAATCCAGGTAGTCCAGCACCTAAGTACAATGAATTGCTTGCAAATCACCAGGGTGATCTTAGGTTGGAGGGATACTTATGTTCATATGCTTCTGTGAGATACTCTTAATAGTAGAGTACTCAACAGAGTTGGTCATGTTTGGTGCAATGTACATATACACTCACTTGCATGCCATACCAATATCTCCACACTCATTGGTTATGAGGATAACCAATGCATATGGCATACAACTACCTATGCTCGATAAACATTGTCGTCCTAGATAATAATGTATCATTTGATCATGAACATATTTAAGAACTATTCGATAAATCCTTCTTTATCAAATTAAAGTAGTTCTAAGGTCTTTATCTCAAAAGAGTTTAAAGGAAGATGCAAAAAGAGATGAATTATCAAAAATAATTTTTATTTTAATAATGATTCGTGTATAAATTATAAAGAGCTCAACCATCTATAGCACAGATGATTGCCTATTGGATATATTTTTTAACAAGTTCCATAAGCTTTAGTGGGGTTGATGCTGGATGACTGAGAGTTGAACATCAGGACAGGATCTTTAGGAACATTACTAGAAAAAAATTATTTGTATTGCTGAATAATAATTGATATATCATTGGTAATATTTTGCAGATCTTGGCATTCTAAGTCCAAAGGATTAATATTTTGTTGAGGTCTTTAATTCTATAAGCTCCTCATTGAAGAGCTTCAACTACTTGGTAAGCTCCTTCTTGTTTGGAGATAGCTTATCTTATTCGGTGGGCCTTGAGACTTCCACATATCGTAGTATTGACTCCTGTATTGATTTTAATGAATAACAAAACACTTAAGTATATTTGAGTACTAACTGTGTGTTAAGATTGTGTTTATTAGAACAGGGTACTCACATGTTCAATTGCTTGTCATTTTGTTGAAGAAGTCAGTTTTATGGATGAAATTTCAAGATAAATAGATCTTGGTACATGAGAATAACCTTGAAAGACTCAAATCTTAAGTTTAGAAAAGTTTTAGCAGAGTTTCAGAAGAGTTTCAGAAAAGTTTCAACCAAGTATCGAATCATGGAAGTGAAGTGCTGACTCACAGAAGCTTGAGCTGATATGCAGAAAAAGTTTTAGATCGCACGCATGAAGTATCGACTCATAAAGCTCAAGTGTCAACTCAAGGGTAGACTCAAGACCTGAGATAAAAATGATATAGAACATGCTGAATTCAAGTCTTTCCTGAACTATCGACTCACTAGAAGAAGTGTTGATGCACTGATGTATTCTAGAGAGCTTCAGAAGATAATTTTGATCTAGTGTTGACTCAAGTGTCGACTAATGACCTGAAGTGTCGCACTTGAAATTCTGGATGAACATTAACAGCTAGTTTTTTGAAGCACAGAATTTGTCCTTTTCATCCCTAACAACTATTTTCACCTCTCCAATAGTAAAAAATAGTCATTTAAGACTTGGAAAGGTATTTAAAGTGGACCAAACTCAAAAGAAAAGAGAAGAATGAGAATCTAACGAGCATTTATTGAGTATTCATTGCTTTGGAGTGAAGTTGAGCCTTCAAGCATTCAAGAGCATTCAAGAAGCATTCAAGTCCATTCTTCAAGCATCCATTAAGGCTTCAACAACTTGAAGACAAGCATCTTCAACAGCAATCAAAGAGCTTCAAAGAGATATTTGCTTTATTTTTGAAAGCTTGATTGTATTATTACTTTGAATTCAACTTTATTATTGTTCCTAGCTTCAAGTGATTTGAAGCTAGTGATTTAGTTATTGGTGAGCCTTGGAAAACCAACTTAGATTATTGGTGAGCCTTGTTTTAAAAACTAACTTAGGTTGTTGGTGAGCCTTGTGAAAACCAACTAGGTTTTTGGTTATCCTGAAAAACCAAGAGATTTTTGGTAAGCCTTGAGAAAACTAAGATGTTTTTTGGTTAGCCTTGTGAAAACCAAAGGGTTGTGATTAGTAAGCCCGAAAAACTAATCAGCTATAATCGAGTGGGATTATAGTGAAATTTTCAAGTGGATCTTGGGAAGTGGATGTAGGTGCTTTGGTATGCACCAAACCACTATATATCTTTGTATTTGTTGTTGCTTGCTCTCTCTCATTATTTGATCTTTTTTTTTGTATTTATTTTACTACTTCCATTGCATATCTTCAGTCACACATACACTTGAATCACTAGCACCTTCATTGTATTTGAATTGGCACATACTGAAGGTGAAAAGCACCTACACAAAGCATTCAATATGCAAGAAAAATAGGGCAGAAGGAATGCATTTTAAAATAATTTTAAAGCATGCACAGTGGAAGGCTCGATAGATAGATCTAAACGATCTACCGATCTGCCCGCAACAGGATCTAGCATAATGTAATAGTATGCATCATAACATCAAAGTTAGACAGAAACACAAATATAAAAGTACCATACCTATATACTGGAGAAAAGCTATACAAGGTGGAGGGCGCTCGAGCTATACACATGTCTGGCCTCTACAGGTAATCCACACCTAGCTTGACTCTGATCAACTCCCTCGAAGTGCTAGCTCTTCGGGATCCTCGGACCGATCTTCTTCTTCTGAGAAGACTAGGAGAAGAGAAGGAACCTTTTTCTAAAAGACTCTCTTTCCAAGACCTAACTAGAATGCTAAGATTCACACACCCAATCCCTAGACCTCTCATAACCCTTCTCTATCTTCTCTCTTTTCTCTTGTTGTGTTGTGTTGTGTTGTGTTGTGTTGTAACCCCTGCAGCCTATATAATGACCTTCATTTATAGGTGCAGCCATGAGAGGGAGAAAGAGGAAGGAAGAGAGATGATGGGAGAGAATGAGGGAGAGGATCAAGGCCATACCAAATGGGTCCAACCCAAGAAGGTAAGTGTGACTATCATACCAAATAACCTTGGAGCCAAAACTGGTTTAAATTCAAAATTCAAATCATGTCAAAACTTGCCCAAAATCCTCCCAAAAAATCTTTCCAGAATTCTGCTCATCACAAGAAGTTTTGACTCACGAAAATTGATAAGTGTTGACACTTCACCAAGTATCGACACCTGCAAAATTCCAAGTATCGATACTTGGAACAAAGTCAATCATATTGACTTCCGGTGATGGCAAATGATTCTCAATCATCAATTAGCCTTAAGATCATATAGAAATCCTCTATGGTGTATGACCCCATAGGTTCGAACACTAAGCCGGTAGTACTGGAACATTTCTTCTACCAGTCAAAGTCCTCATCTAGCAATGATACCCGATATCTAGATAGGTCGAAGATGCAGAGCACCTTACAAGAACCTCTGGCATATGGTTGCTGCATAATTCATCCCTTTGACCTCATAATGCTCAAGATGACCTAGGGTTCGATTGCCAACCCTAATTTGGTTTATCTAGATCATGTCTCAACTTCACAAGTTTTGTGACTCCTCACAAGAACTACCCTGGCCAAGGTTTTGTTAAATTGAGACATAGTGAGTCATTCACTCCAAACTATTTGGAGGGATCAATTCCATCTTGATCCAGCACCGCTCCACAACTACTTTACTGCACCCAGAAATTTTTCATCACTGGATTAGAAATCCAGGTAGTCCAGCACCAAAGTATAGTGAGTTGCTTGCAAGCTGTCATGGTGACCTTAGGTTTGAGGGAACATATATCCATATCCCTTTGCGAGCAACCCTTTGGCAGAAGGGAGCTTCGTAGATGGTCACGTTCAGTGAAATGTCATACATTTCACTTGCATGTCACACCAATGTCTCCACACTCCTTGGTTAAGAGGATAACCAATAAATGTGACATACAATAACCTACACTTGATACATTATCGTCTTATAACAATGTATCCTTTGGTTGTGAATCACTTTAAGAACTGCATGATATATCCTCTCTATATCAAAAGAAGTAGTTCTAAGGACTCCATCATACAAGAGTTCATTTCAGAAAAATATAAATATGATGAACAACCAAAATAAATAACTTTTATTTATTAAAAAAATTCATATACAAAATACAAGGTAGCACAACCGTCTACAACCTAGACGATTGGTTTTGGGATACAATTCCCAACAACTCCCACTTGGACTAAAGCCAATCGGTACAAAATCTTATTCCCATTTTCTATTTACAACAGTTGAACTCTTGAACTCTGATGGCTTTAGTGAAGGGGTTAGCTAGGTTTTCCTTTTCATCGATCTTCAGAAAGTCAATGTCACCTCGTTCCACGATCTCTTGTATAAGGTGATAGCGCCGTAGAATATGCTTTGTGCGGTGATGAGACTTCAGCTCTTTGGCTCGAGCAATGGTTTTAGTGCTGTCACAGTACATCGGAACAAGACCATCCGGGGAAGGTGCCACTCCCAGCTCACCAAGAAACTTCCGCAACCATAGCTTCCTTTGCTGCATCTGATGCTACAATGTACTCTACTTCTCATACTGAATCTGCCATAATAGGCTGCTTGGAACTTTTCCAGCAGACAGCTCCTCCATTTAGGGTAAAGATAAATCCTGACATACACTTGCTATCATCCTTATCTGATTGGAAACTGGAGTTAGTATACCCCACAAGTTTCAAGTCAAATTCTCCATAAATTAGCCATTGGTCCTTAGTATTTTGTAAATACTTAAGGATGGTCTTTACCACTTTCCAATGAGCTTCACCTGGGTCAATTGGTATCTGCTCACTACGCCTAGTGCGTATGCCACGTTTGGTCTAGTACATGTCATGGCGTACATGATAGAACCTACTGCTGAAGCATATGGGATTCTACTCATGCGCTCTCTCTCCTCAGGAGTTGTCGCACAATTCTTTTTGGAGAGATCAATTCCAGTGCCTATCGAAAGACAGCCCTTCTTGGAATTCTCCATACTGAATCGTTTCAGCACGGTGTTGATGTACGTAGACTGGGACAATCCTATAAGCCTCTTAGATTTATTTCTATAGATCTTCATACCCAGTATGTAAGAGGCTTTACCCAAGTCCTTCATAGAGAACTGAGATGATAACTAGACCTTTATTCCTTACAGTGCTAGGACGTCATTCCCGATTAAGAGAATGTTATCCACATACAGCACAAGGAATACAATCACAGAACCACTAGCCCATTTGTAAATGCAAGGTTCTATGTTGTCCCTTAAGTGTTTGGCTCTTCTACTTGTTGAACTTCACTAAGTTCAATCTTAGCGGCTACAGTCCCTTCACCAAGGAACTCCTTTTCCAAAAAGATAGCCCTAAGACTGACGAACAACTTTTGTTCCTCATCTAAGTAGAAGTAATACCCCTTAGACTCTTTTGGATACCCAACAAATAGGCACCGGTCAGACTTAGATCCAAGTTTGTCCGTTTCTAAATGTTTTACATGAGTCGGGCACCCACAAACCCGAAGGTGTGATAGTGTCGGCTTACGTCCAGTCTATATCTCATATGGTGTTTTACTAACGGACTTACTTGGAGCCCTATTAAGAAGGTAACAGGCTGATTTTATAGTATATCCCCAAAAGAATACTGGCAGAGAAGCAAAGCCCATCATGGACCGAACCATGTCTAACAGGGTTCGATTCCTCCTATCAGACGCTCCATTTAATTGAGGTGTTCCTGGAGGTGTCCACTGAGAGAGAACCCCATTCTCCTCAAGATATGTCAAAAACTCACCCGAAAGGTATTCACCACCTCGATCGGATCAAAGGGTTTTGATACACTTTCCAGTTTATTTTTCTACTTCATTATGATATCGTTTGAACATTTCAAATGACTTAATTTTATGTCTTATCAAGAAGACATAACCATACCTCGAAAGGTCATCTATAAATATAATAAAATAACCGTACCCACCCCTGGCACTAACATTCATGGGTCCGCATACATCAGTATGTATCAGACTCAGATCTCTTTGGCTCGTTCACCTTTTCCAGTAAAAGGTGACTTAGTCATTTTTCTGAGAAGACAAGACTCACAGGTTGGAAGTGAACTATCTTCACTAAAATCGAGGAGACCCTCGCTTTTCAACCTGTTTATCCTATTCTTGTTGATTTAACCTAGCCTACAACGCCATAAGTATGTATTGCTGACATTATCTATCCTAGGGCATTTGCTAGACATGTACATTACACTAACATGTCGCGATAGTACATAGATGCCATCACGCATTTGTCCAGTCAAAATTATAGAACCATTCCAAATGATTTTGCAAATGTCATTCTTTATTGATAGTTCATAACCATACATGGCTAATTGGCCTACAAAAATGACATTCAAAATGAAAGATGGACAAAAATGACATTCATTCAAAACAACAGTACAGGACTCGAAAACAAGTTTAAGGACTCCCAATGCTAGAATTGGAACTCGGCTTCCATTTTCCACGTTTAAGAACCTCTCACCGTCCTCAAATTTTCTACTAACTTAAAGTCCCTGCAAACAATTGCAAATGAGAATTGGACTTCTTGTATCCAATACCCAATTAGTAGTATCGCAAACAGAGAAACTACAAGGTGTTATCATATAAATACCTTGTCCATGACCATCCTGCAGCTTTCTCTTCTTGGACCTGTTCAAGATAAGGGATGCAATATAAAGAGGACAGTTCCTCTTCCAGTGACCCTGCTTCTTGCAGAAGAAGCACTCTGCATGACTCTGATCAGCCTTCACTTTCTTGACCTGACTGGGCCCAGAAGCATTTAGCACATTTTTTCCTTTATTTTTCTTCTTTCCTTTCTTAAAGGGATGATACCCTCCCAAAGATCCTTCCACTAGATTCACCATCCCTTTATTCAATTGGTGGTCTTTCTCATAAGTCTGCAGCAACCCCAATAGACCATGGTAGTTAACTGTAGGCTTATTCATTCTGTAATGATCGAGAAAATCTAGATAGGAAGAAGGGAGGGAATTCAATATTGCATCTTTTCCAAGCTGTTCATGCAAGGGACAACCGAGCTTGCCTAGGCACTCAATTATCTCGATCATATACAATACATGATCAATGACCGAGGCACCATCACGCATCCGCGCATTGTAGATAGCATAGGAGATCCTGTACCTCTCAACATCGTCTAGTGTTCCGAAAGACTCCTTCAACCTTTGAAGGATTTCTTTCGGCTGGGCTTTCTCAAATTTATGACTGAACTCGTCATTCATCATAGATAACATGATGCATCGGATAGTGGTCCTGTCAGAGATCTACTTCTGATAAGTGTCTCTAACCGAACCTCGACCATTGGCAGCAGGGATCTCAGGTGCCGGATCCGATATTATATACATGATCTGTTCATGCTCCAGGACAATCCTGAGCCTTCGATATCAGCTATCGAAGTTGGGTCCACAGAGCTTCTCGTTGTCAAGAAGAGACCGGAGTGACAGGTTGGAAGATATCTGAAAGAAAAACCAAAACTAATTAGTGTATATGAATTATTAACCTAAAAACATGGACTTTAGTTTAAAGGTCCCTCCCACTATTTTGCTCAGATTGGTAGCCTCTACCTCCAATCCGAGGAATTACTTTAATTCCCTAGTGGGTACTAGAATCCAATAGACAACACATGAGCCCGACTTTAACCAGCCCACCCATGCATGTCTAAAGGTAGGTTCTTTAACCGATTACTTCTCCGAGTAACCTCTAGCAATTGGGTTTTGCCCTAAGGAGCACTTCAATCGGCCTTTGGGCCTCCTATTGAAGGTCCCGATTAGGTCCAACCATTAACATGACAAAACTCAATGCTTCTAACTAACGAATAGTCAAGCCCGACTTTGGTTGGCCCACTTGACTGCCATTAAAAGAGTCGCACTAAGCCATCATATTAGGAACATCAATTCCAATAGCCCGATGAACACCCGATCTTTGGATCTGTCAATGAACACCCAACTATTGGACCCATTACTATCCCACTTAATGGGAGGCTAGGACTTGGTTATCCCTATAACTTTGTTCTTTTAAGAACCTAATAATTTAGAGGGTTTTAAATAATGTGACAATGAAGAGATGAGAAGACATGGATCAACCTCCCACTAACCAAATCAGTGATCTAGAAGGGTTACTCATTACAAATGATCCATGGGCACCTAAAATCAGTTAAGACTGATTAACCTTGGGTAACAAGGGTTAACACGAGTCAATGAGCTATCTAGTCAATCTTGATCGACCATATTGGCCAGGGAAGCGAGATCATGGGTTGGGTTCCGCCATTAACCATCTTGCCTTAGACACCGACAAGGTTGTCCAGGTATGAGGTAGCCCCAAAGAACCATGATCACAATGCCAAACTTACCTCGACATCAATCGATACATTAGACTCGATTAGACTAGTCTAAAGACTCGGGCTTTTCACTGAGCCACAAATTAGGTCCATTTAGATTATGGACTAATCAAGCTAACTATTAGATAGATCTAGAGAAGAAATCCTAACTCAACATTTGATTAGATTAGTTCTCTAAGTTGTCCAATGTATCTAAACTTAGGTCTAACCCAATTAAGGACCTAATAGAAGCTAACCCATGACCCTTAAGGCTTATTGAAATGACTTAACATCTTTGAATCACATTCCTAGAGTTCTTAGTCATTCTTAATTCTCAATTAAGTTTAATAGCCTTAAATAGATTAAAATAATTTTAATTTATCATGTAAAATAATTTTATAAAATTTGTAAAATTTGAATTTATTATTTTTCAGCAATTTCATCCCAAGTATCGACTCACCAGGAGCAAGTGTCAACACCTAAGTGTCGACACTTGGGTCGACTCAAGGCCTGAGACAGGTAGAAAATAGAACTCCAGATTTTCTGGCACTTGCTCATGAGTCGACACTTACAAGGCCAAGTGTCGACTCACGAGCCCAAGTGTTGACACTTCCTGGTCAAGTGTCGACACTTCAGCCTGTTACAAAGAAAAAACAGAACCTAGTTCTTAGGCAAAAATACACATGAGTTGACACTTGCAAGGTCAAGTATCGACTCACAGCCTGAGACAGTGAAAAAAAAGTGACTTTAAATCCAATGTTTCTCCAAATATTCAATTAAAACTGATCAATAAAAACTCTTAGATCTTATCTAAAGATGTTTTATGATCATTTCATTAGATTAAAACATTTTTAATCTACATTTTCTTGCTTCTTATTTTCCTTTTCAAGAGTCAATCACATCGGCACACCTACACGCCATAGGAGACCTCATTGAATGGGAAGAGAGGGTCTTGCAGCCTAACTTCTCTCCTATGACTGGACAGCCATGGTGAAGCACTCAATCCAAGTACTTAAGAAGTGATGTTATTAGCATGCTAGAATCATTATACTACAAAAGGAACCTATTGCTCTGATACCATTGAAGGTGAAAAGCACCTACACAAAGCATACAATATGCAAGAAAAATAGGGTAGAAGGAATGCATTTTAAAATAATCTTAAAGCATGCACAGCGGAAGGCTTGGTAAATAGATCTAAACGATCTACCAATCTGTCCACAATAGGATTCAGCATAATGTAATAGCATGCATCATAACATCAAAGCAAGATAGAAACACAAATATAAAAGTACCATACCTTTATACTGGAGAAAAGCTGTAGAAGGAGGAGGGTGCTTGAGCCACACACGTGTCTAGCCTCTATAGGAAATCCACACCTGGGCTCAACTCTGATCAACTCCCTCGGAGTACTAGCTCTTCAAGATCCTTGGGCCGATCTTCTTCTTCCGAGAAGACTAGGAGAAGATCAGGAACCCTTTTCCAAAAGACTCTCTTTCCAAGACCTAGCTAGAATGAGGGGAGAGAAATGGAAAGAGGATCAAGGCCATACCAAATGGGTCCAACCCAAGAAGGTAAGTATGACTATCATACCAAATAACCTTGGAGCCAAAATTGGTTTGAATTCGAAATTCAAATCATGTCAAAACTTGTCCAAAATCCTCCCAAAAAATCTTTCCAGAATTCTGCTCGTCACAGGAAGTGTCAACTCACAAAAATTACCAAGTATCGACACTTCACCAAGTGTCGACACCTGTAAAATTTCAAGTATCGACACTTGGAACAAAGTCAATCATATTAACTTCCGGTGATGGCAAACGATTCTCAATCGTCAATTAGCCTTAAGATCAGATAGAAATCCTCTATGGTGTGTGACCCCATAGGTTCGAACACTAAGCTAGTAGCACTGGAACATTTCCAATATCAGTCAAAGTTCTCATCTAGCAATGATATCTAACATCCGGATAAGTCGAAGATGCAGAGCACCTCACAAGAACCTCTGGCATATGGTTGCCACATAATTCATCTCTTTTACCTCATAATGCTCAGGATGACCTAGGGTTCGACTGCCAAACCTAATTTGGTTTATCCAGATTATGTCTCAACCTCACAAGTTCTGTAACTCCTCACAAGAACTACCTTGGCCAAGGTTTTGTTAAATTTAAACATAGTGAGTCATTTACTCCAAACTATTTGGAGGGGTCAATTCCATCTTAATCCATCACCATTCTACAAGTACTTGACTGCACCCAGAAACTTTTCATCACTGGATTAGAAATCCAGGTAGTCCGGCACCAAAGTATAGTGAGTTGCTTGCAAGCTGCCATGGTGACCTCAGGTCTGAGGGACACATACCCATATCCCTTTGCAAGCAATCCTTTGTTAACGATCTCTGGCAGCCCCTTTAGATTCTACTGTTGTTGAGGGTCAAGCCTCAAATAGACCACCTTACTTTAATGGCATAAATTATGCGTATTGAAAAACTCACATGCAAATTTATATGCATTCTATAGATTACAATTTATGAAAAGTAGTTGATAAAGGTCCACATATTCCTTCAATCATTGTTAATGACATTTCCATTTCAAAACTTGAAGAGAATTAGGATGAAAACGATATTAAGCAATCCGAGCTTAATGCTAAGGCTATGAATTTGCTCTATTATGCATTGGATCCTAGTAAATTTAATAAGATGTTCACATGCACCTCTGTGAAGAATGATGGGTTTCTTAAGGGTCATCATGCATGTATGATGCATTGGATTTCAAAATTTGCACAAAGAAAAACCCTTATTGGCTAGAAACCCTAATCCCAAGAACCCCTCATTCATATACAACTAATACATCACTAATATGGTTCATAAAAAATACCTGGAATGCTGTTTTCCACTCCTTTCCACTAGGTTCACAAGTGCAAGCCCTCCAACGATGATCCACATAGGAATTGACCCAAGAAAGAACTCCTATTTCAGTTGCTTGCTTGACTAGGACTCTTCTTGACAACCTTCTAGACTTTGACCTTTGTAGGACACCCTACCCTCTTGTACGGCACTCTGAATGCTATCCAAAATCACTCTTCGATTTGGGATTGCCTTCTTTTAGGACACTCTATGCTTATGTCTTAAATCCTAAGACTTGTCCTAGAAAGAACAACCTTGTCTTAAGGAGACAAGGTTTGTCGTAAAGGAGGAAGGAGGGAGAGAGATAGACTTAGAATAATACTTCGGTGGAAATATGATATATATTTTTAAAACCCATCCCACCGCCCCCTATTTATAGATTCATGAGGGGCGTGTGATAAGCCCAGTCACCAAATTATCAGATATGTGTTTTCAAGACTGAAGAGAAGTTATCTGGCTTGAAAACACATATCTGATATGTAACTTCATGCATCATGAGCCATTCTGCATCCCCTCCTTTCCAGATTTAATCCACACTTGCCATATAGCAAATACCGGTCCCAAGGAAGCCAAGAGGTGTCATTTTAGTCCCAAAATTCTAGAGAGAATGAAGAGTCCTGACAGTAGAAGGACTTTCTTCAGAACCGTGTGCCACATGAAGAGTTGTGACTCTTCATGCGCGCGCACACTTCATCCAACTTCCATGCCAAATTCAAATGTCTTCACCGGTTAACTAAATCCAAATGAGGCATGGGATGTGAGCCAAGAAGAGTCCAGATGAAATCAGCAAAGGAATTTCATCTGCATAAGGACTCTTGGTCCTTCTGTGCCCTCTCCTCCTTGGCGCGCGCAATATTGCGCCCAAGAGTCCATACCGACAAGGACTCCAATCCAAGTGGCATTACATGTCTTAAATTAGTCAGATAAAATCTGACATAGGCTGCCTCAATTAGGACATGTCTTGATCTAAGTCCCCTTTACATTGATTGATCAAAATAGCAAGCAACTAGACCCAAATCAACTTAGGTTAGGAATTAGGTTAGCCTATATATGCTAGTGTGCAATCTAGCTAACCAATTAGGATCCCATGACCCTAATTAAATTATGAATGACTTCCTTGGTCAACTCCCTAACATGTGTGACCCTTTGGATTCCACATCTAGTTAGCAGTAGGTTTAGGTTTAAGCCAATTCGAACCAATCGAACCCGATTGACCTAATTAGATCAAATTGAGCTGACCTAAATTGCCAAATCAATTTATCCATCAAATTGACTCATGAAACCTATCCAATTGGTTCATGAATACCTACAACATATGATTAACGTCTAGCAACATGCCATACCTACTCGGAAGATGAGGAATTTGGTAGAAAGTACCAAAATACCCTTCAGTAAAAAGTTACCGTGCAATTCAATCTTTTGATCTCCTATTATCGTAATTAAGTGATGGGTATGGATAAATGTCAAACCCTAGCACTTAGTCATTTCGAATCTCTATTCGATAATGAAGACTCAGCTGATGATTGATTAGAAACCACTTCTAATCTTATCCTTCTTTGATCAAAGACTCCTTGAGTCATCAATCAAAGAGATCACTTGGGATAATAATTTCTCTTACTAGGAATGATCGATTCCTTGTTGGTCCACTCATATCCTTCATACACCTTCCACCATATCCGAGAACATCCCGTACATGAATTAATGTCATGAATGAGTATGAACCAAAACATGACTTAGTGTGTACAAGAAATCATGGTAACCTCAGGTCTAAAGATCACATGCACAACTCCTACTTTGAGATCTATCTTTTGACAAGTAGTAAGACTTCCATAAGATAGTCCTGGTGCAGATCAGTTCAGTGAACTCATACCCTAATGAGCATCCTTATTCTTGTATTAGTGTCTCTATACAAGTGGCTGTGAGACCAACCACCCTCTTAACAGAGCATACATAGGATAAGCTAGTCTTTCCGAACTTATCGATCCCTGAACCGATGGTCCATCGACTAGGAACATTTTATGTTAGGATTTATAGGAACTTAGGTCTTACTATCATTATTTCCATCATAACCCTAATTTCATTTGCCATAACCTATGGGACTCATCATTATCTTTAAGTAAGACACAGTAATATGATGAAACAATATGCCTTTATTAATATATTAAATATCATACAGGAGTTGGAAGATTACAAAAATGCCCTTATATAATATTGGCTTTTAGGGCACTTTCCTTTCAATCTCCCACTTGCACTAAAGCCAATCGCCCTTGTACTTTATGCCCATATAATCTAAGTGGCGATCAAATTGCTGCTGAGGTAATGCTTTGGTGAATGGGTATGCTATATTGTTCTTAGTATCAACTCGTTCGATAATAATATCTTGTCTTTCTATGATTTTTCGAATGAGGTGGAAACGTCTTAGGATGTGCTTGGACTTATGATGAGACCTCGGTTCCTTTGTTTGTGCAACAGCTGAAGTGTTATCATAGTATAACGGCACTGGCTGTTATATTTCAGGAACCAAGCCCAATTCCATGAGAAATTTCTTCATCCAGACAGCTTCCTTCACGGCTCCACTTGCAGCTATGTATTATGCCTCAGTGACTGAGTCAGCTATGGTTGGCTGCTTTGCACTCTTCCAACTTACTGCACCACCATATAGGGTGAAGATATATCTTGATATGGATTTGCTATCATCTAGATCTGATTGAAAACTAGAATCCGTATGTCCTTCTAGTATCAACTCTGATCCTCCATAAATAAAAAAATATCTTTAGTCCTTCTAAGATACTTAAGAATATTTTTCACAGCTTTCCAATAATCCTTACATGGATCTGCCTGGAATCTACTTACTATGCCTAAGACATAAGCAACATCAGGCCTGGTACATAATATAGCATACATAATTGATCCTATAGCCGAAGCATAAGGAATCATAGCCATCCTTTCTCTTTCTTCTGATGTCTTAGGAGACATTTTCTTAGAGACATGTATGCCTTGACTCATAGGAATTAACCCCTTTTACTTCCATCCATGTTGAATCTCTTCAACACTAAGTCAACGTACCTGGACTGGGATAAGCCTAGCATCCTTTTAGATCTATCTTTATTGATCCTTATACCTAGCATACAGGATGCCTCTCCCAAATCTTTCATGGAAAACTTTGATGATAGCCAAGTTTTAACTGATTGTAACATTGGGATATCATTCCCAATGATCAGTATATCATCAACATACAAAACCAAGAAAACAAGTGCACTCCCACTTGTCTTCTTATAGACACATGGTTCATTTACATTTTTGACAAAACCTAATTCCTTGATTATTTCATCAAAGTAGATGTTTCAACTCCTCGATGCTTGTTTTAGTCTATAAATGAACTTCTTTAGCTTGCATACTTGGTTTGGTCTCCCACTTGAGACAAAACCCTCTGGCTATGTCATACAGACTTCTTTCTCAAGATTTTCATTAAGGAAAGCAGTCTTGAAATCCATCTACCAGATTTCATAATCAATGGTATGCTGCTATTGCAAGCAATATCCGAATGGACTTGAGCATAGCTACTAGTGAAAATGTTTCATCATAGTCAATCTCATGTTTTTGTCTAAAACCTTTTGCTATCAGCCTGGCCTTGTAGGTTTCTACTTGACCATTTGCTCCTATCTTCTTCTTGAAGACCCATTTACATCCTACTGGGTTAATTCCTTTAGGTGGATCTACCAAGGTCCATACTTGATTGGAATACATGGAGTCCATCTCAGACTTCATGGCACTTAGCCATTTGTTGGAGTCTTTTCTCTCGATAGCTTTCGAATAGGTCACAGGATCATCATCCTGAATGATACTGGCCTCATTGTCATCCCTGATGACAAAACCATATCTAAGAGGTACTTCCCACACCCTCTCTGACCTTCAAAGAGGAGGGGTGTATTGTGGCTGTTCTTGGTCTACAAGAACTTCTGGTTGAGGAATTTCACTTGAAGACTCATCAGGTTGTTGGTTATGTTCTTCACTTAATTCAAGTGTGGAATTACTATTTCTTTCTTGGATGAATTCTTGTTCCAAGAATGTAGCATGTCTACTGAAAAATACCTTTTGTTCAGTAGTATTATAAAAGAGGTATCCAATATTCTCTTTAGGATAACCAATTAATCTACATTTGTCAGCCCTAGCACTTAACTTATATCCAAAATTATTCTTGACATAAGCATAGCAACCCCAAATCTTTAAGCACTTAAGATTTGGTCTTTTGCCATTCCATGACTCATATGGAGTGCTAATCACTGACTTAGATGGTACCCTGTTCAAAATATAGGCAGCAGTCTTCAGGGCATGTCTCCTGAATGAAATGGAAAGATCTGTGAAGCTCATCATGGACCTTACCATGTCTAACAAAGTGCGATTTTTCCTTTCTGCCACACCATTTAATTGGGATGTATAAGGAAGGGTCCATTCAGAGATTATGCCTTTGTCCTTGAGATGGTTTAGAAACTCACCAGACAAATATTCACCTCCTCTATCAGAATGAAGAGTTTTAATACTATATCTAGTTTGTTTTTCAACCATGCTTTGATATTCTTTAAACTTATCAAAGGCTTCAGACTTGTGTTTCATTAGATTCACATGACCAAACCTAGATAAGTCATCAATAAAGGTGATGAAGTAAAAATTTTCTCATCTGGTTTGAGTTGTCATAGGTCCACACACATCAGTATGCACAAGACCTAATAACTCAGTTGCCCTGTCCCCATGTCTAGTGAATGGAGACTTGGTCATTTTTTTTTTGAGGCAAGACTCACAAGTTCCTAATGATTGAAAATCATAAGGGTCAAAGTAATTATCTTTGACTAACTTGTTTATTCTTGACTTATTAATATGACCTAATCGGCAATGCCAGAGAAATGTGACATTGACATTATCTCTCTTTCTCTTCTTGTTATCAACAAGTAGTATTTCATCATTGAGTTCTAATGTCAGAAGACCATTTATAAAATAACCATGTTCAAATATTTTATTGCAGTGAAGAATAGAGCAGCCACTGCTCTTTACATTTATCTCAAATCCTTGTTGTAACAACAAGGGTATTGATACAATATTTCTTACAATATTTGATACATAGTAGCATTCTTCTAACTTTAACATATTACCCGAAGGTAATAATAGAAGATAGGTGCCCACAGCTTTAGCATACATGGCTTCTCCACTAGCACTATATAGTTTGAAGTTACCTTTCTTCAATTCTCTAATTCTGTGGAGTCCCTGTAAAGATTTACAAACATGAGACCCACATGCGGTATCCAATACCCATGAATTAGAAATGAAAGCACTCAATGATAAATTAGTTTGTATCATGTACAAACCTTTAGATGCTTCACTTGCATCTGGCTTCACACTTGCAAGATATGTCTTGTAATTCTTTTTTCAATGCTCCTGCTTGCCGTAGTGGAAACAGGCTCCATCATTAATTGCCTTCTTGGCTTTTTTCTTCTTCTGAATGCTCTTTTTAGGGTTGAACTTTCATTTCAAACCCTTTTTATTTGCCCGTTTCTTCTTCTCGTCAATGATAAGAAGATGAGCCTTATCACATTTTGAGTGGCTCTCTGCTGTCTTTAACATATTTAGCAATTCAGGCAAAGCTATATTCAGTTTGTTCATGTGATAATTAAGAACAAACTAAGAGTAGGAATCTGGAAGTGATTGCAGGATTAAATCCTAATTGAGTTCACCATCCATCACAAACCCTAATTGACCTAATCGGGTGATTAAGTCAATCATTTTTAATACATGGGTTTGTATAGATGAACCCTCACTCATCCATGCACGGAACAACTGCTTCGATATCTCGTATCGAGCAGCCCTACTTTGCTCTCCATATAGCTCCTTTAAGTTGAGCAATATGGACTGAGGTTCCATACCTTCCTGTTGTCTCTGGAGCTCGTTGCTCATCGAGCCTAACATGATGCACCTGATAGTTGTATTGTCATTTTGCCACATTTTGTGTGTGGCAATTTCTCCTCTGATGCATCTTCTTCGATCAGCTCAGGATCCGGAGAATCCAGAATATAAGAAAGTTTTTCCTGAGTAAGAACTATTCTCAAATTCCTCAACCAGTCCATATAATTGGGACCGGTTAACTTGTTGGCATCTAAGATGCCCCACAATGACAAATTTGAAGCCATTATATATATCCTACATTTAATTAAAGAACAATATCAGCAGACCACTCAAGATGACATTCAAAACTAGACAAGGACTTTATATCTAATTATGTCTCCCACTTTTTATTCAAATACCATAACCCTCAATCTATGGTAAGCAAGAAACCTTACTGGTTTCTTTAATGGAGTTGAGATTCCAATTCCTCATGAGTGCCTTGTGTTACATAACAAACACTCATGAGTTCAAAGGTAGGACTTCCTTTCTAATTGCAACCCATGCAATTCTTAATAAATAAACTACTTCTAAGACGCTTATAGTCTTGTGTTACATAATAAACTATAATGTCTTAGTTTAGTCAGACCCTTCATTTCTATATAGCCATGATGAAATAATGTTGCCCTTGTGTTATACAACAAAGCAACAATTTTCAACCATGCTATAAAGCACTAAGTGCACCAAGACAAATTTTATATCAAACCCTAGAGTAGGCCTTGTGTTACACAACAAACCTACTAGGGTTTTGATATTAATTTGGCTTAGCATTAAGGAAGGCCAATTATAGTATACTTAATCAATTATCATTCCCAAGTCAAGGTTTAGATATGACCAAATTGGCCAGGTAAGTGGAAGGGATGAGGGAGTCCCCTTGTTACTTTCCTTAGACACCAATTGAATTGGCCAGGTCAGACAATGGAACCAATTAAAAACCTCATTTCCTTTACCTTCCCAGAACCACTTGCCTAGACACCAACTGGCTGATCAAACCCTAATCAGTTTTGCATCATGATTGAGTTTATACTATGACTAAATATGTTTTTATGAGGGCTTTGATGGTCTCATACACATCCTAAATAATCATGTTATCATTGTTCATAAAAATAAGTATAAACAGAAGCATATCAATCTAGCATATGAAAAAAATATGGTAATCCAACAGGCATATTTATCTTAATATGCAAATCATAGCATGATTTTACAATTCTCCGTTCACCTCACTTATTCATGGGATATGGCCACAGCGGCACCCCTACATGTCATAGGAGATCCCATTGAATGGGAAGAGATGACCTTTAAACCCTACTTAACCCATATGACTGGACAGCCATGGTGACTAACCCAATCCAAAGTAGTTACTAGGATAAGACATGTTATTAAGATGCATTTGATTAGCAATATGCATAATATCATATTGAAACAATAACATGCTCTTTTCATGATAATATTTACTATCATACATAGATTAAGGTTTAAGAATAACAGCCCCTAATCCAATGGCAAACATCATACTATGATTATTTTTCATAACCATATAGCATTCCACTGAACCCTAAGTAATGGCATGCACCAAAAACCTATGATCAAATTAGCTATCTAATAAGCATTTGATCATACAAATGATAATTAATTGAATGAATTAAGGATTGTTTTGATACCATTGATAGGTTTCTTAAGGGTCATCATGTATGTATGATGCATTGGATTTCAAAATTTGCACAAAGAAAAACCCTTATTGGCTAGAAACCCTAATCCCAAGATCCCCTCATTCATATACAACTAATATATCACTAATATGGTTCATAAAAAATACCTGGAATGCTATTTTCCACTCATTTCTACTAGGTTCACAAGTGCAAGCCCTCAAATGGTGATCCATACAGGAATTGACCCAAGGAAGAACTCCTACTTCAGTTGCTTGCTTGACTAGGACTCTTCTTGATAGCCTTCTGGACTTTGACCTTTGTAGGACACCCTACCCTCTTGTAGGGCACTCTAAATGCTCTCTAAAATCACTCTTGGATTTGAGATTGCCTTCCTTTAGGACACTGTAGGCTTATGTCTTAAATCCTAAGACTTGTCCTAGAAAGAACAACCTTGTCTTAAGGAGACAAGGTTTGTCTTAAAGGAGGAAGGAGGGAGAGAGAGAGGCTCAGAATAATACTTCGGTGGAAATCTGATATATATTTTTAAAACTCATCCCACCGCCCCCTATTTATAGATTCATGAGGGGCGTGTGATAAGCCCAGTCACCAAATTATCAGATATGTGTTTTGAAAATCGAAGAGAAGTTATCTGGCTTGAAAACATATATCCAATATGTAACTTCATGCATCATGAGCCATATCTGCATCCCCTCCTTTCCAGATTTAATCCACACTTGCCACATGGCAAATACTGGTCCCAAGGAAGCCAAGAAGCATCATTTCAATCCCAAAATGCTGGAGAGAATGAAGTGTCCTGATAGCAGAAGGACTCTGCTTCAGAACCACGTGCCACATGAAGAGTTGCGACTCTTCATGCACGCGCACACTTCATCCAACTTCCATGCAAAATTCAAATGTCTTGACCGGTCAACTAAATCCAAATGAGGCATGGGATGTGAGCCAAGAGGAGTCCAAATGAAATCAGCAATGGAATTTCATCTGCAGAAGGACTATTGGTCCTTTTGCGCCCTCTCCTCCTTGGCGCATGCAATATTGCGCCCAAGAGTCCATACCGACTTGGACTCCAGTCCAAGTGGCATTACATGTCTTAAATTAGTAAGATAAAATCTGACATAGGCTGCCTCAATTAAGACATGTCCTGATCTAAGTCCCTTTTACATTGATTGATCAAAATAGCAAGCAACTGGACCCAAATCAATTTAGGTTAGGAATTAGGTTAGCCTACACATGCTAGTATGCAATCTAGCAAACCAGTTAGGATCCCATGACCCTAATTAAATTATGAATGACTTCTTTGGTCAACTCCCTAAAGTGTGTGACCCTTTGGATTCCACATCTAGCCAGCAGTAGGTTTAGGTTTAAGCCGATTCAAACCAATCAAACATGATTGACCTAATTAGGTCAAATTGAGCTGACCTAAATTGACAATTCGATCTGTCCATCGAATTGACTCATGAAACCAATCCAATTGGTTCATGAATACCTACAACACATGATTGACATCTAGCAACGTATCATGCCTACCTAAAAGATGTGGAATTTGGTAGAAAGTACCAAAATATCCTTCAGTAGAAAGTTACCGTGCAATTTAATCTTTCGATCTTCCATTATCCTGATTAAGTGATGGGTTTGGATAAATGTCAAACCCTAGCACTTAGTCATTTCGAATCTCTATTCGATAATGAAGACTCAGCTAATGACTAATTAGAAATCACTTCTAATCTCATCCTGCTTTGATCAAAGACTCCTTGAGTCATCAATCGAAGAGATCACTTGGGATAACAATTCCTCTTACTAAGAATGATCGATTCTTTGTTGGTCCACTCATATCCTTCATACACCTTCCACCATATCCAAGAACACCCTGTACATGACTTAATGTTATGAATGAGTATGAACCAAAATATGACTTAATATGCACAAGGAACCATAGTGACCTCAGGTCTAAAGATCACATGCACAACTCCTACTTTTAGATCTATCTTTTGACAAGTAGTAAGACTTCTATAAGATAGTCCCGGTGCGGATCAATTCAGTGAACACATACCCTAATGAGCACCCTTATCCTTGTATTAGTGTCTCTACACAAGTGGCTATGAGACCAACCACCTTCTTAACAAAGCATACGTAGGATAAGCTAGTCTTTCCAGACTTATCGATCCTCGAACCGATAGTCCATCAATTGAAAATATTTTAGGTTAGGGTTTATAGGAACTTAGGTCTCATTGTCATGATTTCCATCATAACCCTAATTCCATTTTCCATAACCTATGGGGTTCATCATAATCTTTAAGTAAGACATAGCAATATGATGAAACAATATGCCTTTATTAATATATTAAATATCATACAGGAGTTGAAAGATTACAAAAATGCCCTTACATAAGATTGGCTTTTAGGGCACTTTTCTTTTAAAGAAAATATGGGATGCACTTGAGGTTACTCATGAGGGTACCAATCAAGTATAAAATACTAAAGTAAATATGCTTGTATATACATATGAGATGTTTAGAATGGAGCCTAATAAATCTATTACTGAAATGTATATTAGATTTACTAATATTATAAATGGTATGAGAAGTCTTGGGAAAATAATATCTAATGCTGATCTTGTAAATAAAATTCTCAAGTTATTTCCAACATCTCGAGATCCAAAAGTGATGGCAATTCGAGAAGCCAAAGATATTGAGACACTTCCTTTGGAGCAACTTGTTGGTTCACTCATGACTTATGAGTTGAACATGAAGCATAAGGTAGTGGATGCGGATAAAAAGAAAAAGTAGATAGCACTCAAATCTACTATACCAGATGAAGCTTCAAGTGAAGAATCTGAAGAAAAAGAAAATGAGGATGAAGAGGCACTTATTGCAAGAAAATTCAGAAAATTCTTGAGAAGGAAGAAATTTTCCATAAAAAGAAGCCTTAACCTAGCAAGGAAAAAGGAAAAGAGAAAGAAAAAGAGAAGGAGAATGATCAACTAATTTGCTTCGAGTGCAAGAAGCTTGGACATTACAAGTTTGATTGTCCTCTCCTCAAGAAATCTAAAAAAAGTTTAGAAAGAAGGCAATGATGTCAACATGGAGTGACAATGAAGACTCCAATTCAGAGGAAGAACAACTAGAAATAGCTAATCTTTACCTCATGGCTCAAGAAGATGAGGTACAATATGAACTTGAACTTGATTTTTTATTTGATGAACTTAGAAATGCTTTCGATGAACTCATGTATGAATACAAATTGTTGAAACTTAAAAATAAGAAGTTGAAGAAGCATGCTAATTCATATTTTCTTGAAAACTCCAATCTTGCAAATGAAAATAATGATTTGAAAACTAAGATGAATGTTTTAGAAAAATAAAAGAATACTTTATCAATGGAAATAAAAGTTTTGAAAAGACCCAAGGTTGTTGTTTCAAATAATGAACTTAAAAAAAAAACAAAGACCTTGAGGTAGAAAATAAGAAATTCAAAGAAGAGCTTGACGAAGTTAAACCATTTGTTGAAAAAATTACATTTAGTTCTGAAAAGTTAAATTTATTATTGAATAATCAAAGAGCTATATTTGATAAACCAGGACTTGGTTATAAGCAGCAAAAGAAATAAAAACTTTTCAAGAATTTCTTTGTTCCTGCATCATCTAATGTTACTTGTTTTAGTTGTAAGAAATTTGGGCAAAAAGCATATCAGTGTGATCTAAGAAAAATAAATAATTCTAGAAAGGTTTAGGTTCCAAAAGGAACCACCCTTAGTACTAAATCCTAAAGGACCCAAGATGGCTTGGATACCTAAAACAAAAATTTGATCTATTTTGTAGGTATATCTTGCAACCAAAAAGAAGAAAATACTGTGGTATCTTGACAGTGATTGCTCAAGATACATGATAGGAGATGTAAAGCAATTCACATCTCTTGAGGTTTTGAATGGAGGGAGTGTAACCTTTGAAGATAATGGTAAAGAAAAAATCATTGGTATCGGTAATATTTATATCTCTCCTTCTACCTTTATTGATAATGTTTTATTAGTTGAAGGATTAAAACATAATCTACTTAGTATTAGTCAGTTTTGTGATAAAGACTTTAAAGTAGTTTTTGAATCTTCTCTTTGCATGGTTTCTAGTCTTGATAGTAATGGAGTGAAATTCATTGAAAATAAGCATGGCAATATCTATCTTGTTGATTTTGACAATTTACTGCTACATGATGGTGAATGCATAGTTGCAATGAATTCCATAATTAATGAGACTAGTTGGTTTTGGCATCGTAGATTAGGTCATGCAAGTATGCATCTACTTTATAAATTATGCAAAAAAGATTTAGTAAGAGATTTATCAAAACTTAGTTTTGAAAAAGATAAAATTTGTAAAGCTTATCAATTTAGAAAACAAACACGAACATCTTTTAAAATTAAAGGAATGGTTTCAACTTCTAGGCCACTAGAACTACTCCATATGGATCTCTTTGGACCAACAAGGACCACAAGCATATGAGGTAAAAGATATGGACTAGTCATAGTGAATGATTTTTCTTGTTTTACATGGGTTTTATTTTTAGCTCATAAAGATGAATCCTTTTTGGCTTTCATGAAGTTTTACCGAAAAGTTTCAAATAAAAAATGTACTTCTATTGTTTGTATTCGAAGTGACCATTGAACTAAATTTGAAAATCAAGATTTTAAAAATTTTTATAATAAAAAAGGAATTGAGCATAATTTTTCTACACCTAGGATATCTTAACAAAATGGGATGGTAGAAAGAAAAAATCATACTTTAAAAGAAATGGCATGCACAACGCTTTGTGAAAATGATTTATCTAGATATTTTTGGACAGAAGCTATTAATACTGCTTGTTATATTTTAAATCATGTTTTAATCAGATCAATTTTAAAGAAAACACCTTATGAGCTTTGGAAAGAAAGAAAACCTACCTTAAAGTATTTTCGAGTATTTGGTTGTTAATGTTTTATTTTGAATAATAGAAAAGATAATTTAGACAAATTTGATGCCAAGTCAGATGAAGGTATCTTCTTAGGATATTCTACATCTAGCAAGGCATACAGAGTTTTTAACAAAAGAATACTTATTGTTGAAGAGTCTATGCATGTAGTATCTGAAGAGTCTACTAACAAGTCCTCTAGAAAAGAGGATATTTTTGATGAATGTACAAGTGTTGAAGGACTCAAGAAGCTAACCTTGGATGATCCCCCTACCAAAGAGAGTGAAGAAGATCAAAATAAGAAGAATGAAGAAGCAGCCACAAGATATTCACCAAAGGATCTACCAAAAGAATGGAGGTATGCTCATGGACATCCTAAGAAATTAATCTTAAGTGATCAATCGAGAGGAGTAAGAACTAGATTCTCTATTAGAAATGAATGTGATTACATTGCTTTTGTTTTTCAAATTGAACTAAATATATTGAAGAAGCTGAAAAAGATCCTAGTTGGATAATTGCTATGCAAGAGGAACTAAATCAATTTGAAAGAAATAATATTTGGATACCAATAAAAAGACCATCTAATGTTTCCATAATTGGTACAAAATGGGTATATAGAAATAAATTAGATAAAAATATAATAGTAACTAGAAACAAGGCTAGACTGGAGCTAAAGGTTACAATCAAGAGAAAGGAATTGATTTTGATGAAACCTTTGCTCCAGTAGCTAGACTTGAAGCTATTAGATTACTCTTAGCATTTACATGTTTTATGGATTTCAAACTATTTAAAATGGATGTTAAAAGTATATTTTTGAATGGTTATTTAGCTGAAGAAGTTTTTGTTGAACAACCATCCAGTTTTGAAAATTATGCACATCATGATCATGTTTTCAAACTACACAAAGTACTTTACGGTTTAAAGCAAGCCCCCATGCATGGTATGAAAGACTTAGTAAATTTTTGATTGAAAATGGTTTTTCTAGAGGTTCTGTTGATACTACATTATTTTTTTTAAAAAAAAGCTAATGATATTTTAGTAGTATAGATATATGTTGATGATATTATCTTTGGTGCCATTAATGAATCTCTTTGTCAAGAATTTGCAAAGCTAATGCAGGGAAAGTTTGAGATGAGCTTGATGGAAGAATTGAACTACTTCCTTGGACTCCAGATTAAGCAAACAAGTGAAGGGATCTTCATCAATCAAGCTAAATACACAAAGGAGATCTTGAAAAAGTTTGGGATGGAGAAGACTAAGCCTATCGGTACACCTATGAGCCCTTCATGTAAGCTTGACAAGGATGAGTCTGGTAAGAAAATTGATCAAAAATTTTATAAAGGCATCATTGGATCATTACTGTACTTAACTACTACTAGATTAGATATTATGTTTAGTGTATGCATGTATACTAGATATCAGTCTGAGCCTAAAGAATCATGTTTATTGACTATTAAGCACATACTTAGATATTTATCTGGCACTGTTGATATCGGTCTGTGATACTCTAAGAATTTAGCTATTGATTTAATTGCATATTATGATACTGATTTTGTTGATGTAAGTTAGATTTAAAAAATACTTCTAAAACTTGTCAATTTCTTGGAGTTAATTTAATCTTATGGTTTAGCAAGAAACAAAATTCAGTTACACTGCCTATAGCTGAAGATGAATATATTACAGCTGAAAGTTGTTGTGCTCAAATCTTGTGGATTAAGCAATGACTTGAAAATTTTGGCATCAAACTAACTACGACACCAATAAGATGTGATAATACTAGTGCTATAAACTTAACTAAAAATCCTATTCAACATTCTAGAAGTAAGCACATTGAAATTAGACATCATTTTATTAGAGATCATGTTCAAAATAATGATGTTATGCTTGAATTTGTTTGTACTAAAATGTAATTAGCTGATATACTGACCAAGCCTCTCCATGAAGATAGATTTTTTATGATTAGAAAGAAATTAGGGGTCATTAATTCTTTTGATTAAATTTCAATCTCTTTATGACCTTTCAAATTCCACTTGAAAATTTTTTGATCAAATATTCTTGAAAATTATGATTAATCATTCATAGACCTTTGAAATAGGTTCCTATGATTTTCTATGATTTTTTCTCATTTTTTTTGGATTTGTATCGAAGTGTCGACACTTGGCCTGAAGTCGTGAGTCAACACTTGAATGGTGGGAACCCGAGAATAAATAAGGAAAACTGATTATTTTCTTCCATTTTTTCTTCCAACTTTTGAGTCGACTAACCACAAAAATAGTATCCCAACCTCCGTTAACCTCTAATCACTGTTTCAACCATCCAA